>OY728127.1:1738333312-1739583312 GCA_963277665.1 Viscum album
GTTTTAGGGGTTTTAGGGGGGTTAGGGTACTTTTATGGTTTTTAGAATTTTTAGGGTGGGCTATTGTTTTTGTAGTTTTTTTAGTGTACCTTAGTGTTTTTTTATTTTTTAGTATTTTTATGTATTTTAGGGTTTCAAATGGTTTTTTAGGGGTTTTATAGGGTTTTTGGGTATTTCATGATTTTTTATTTTTCTTTGGGTATTTTAGGGTTTTTAGGTCCTCTTATGGTTTCTAGGGTTTTAGAGCCTTTTATGGGTTTTATAGTTTTTAGGGTTTTATGGTTTTTATTGTTTTTAGAATTTTTTAGTGTTTCTAGGGTTTTAGTGATTTTAAGTGTTTTATGGTTTTAGGGGTTTTTATTGTTTTTTATTTTTAGGGGTTTTTATGGCTTTAATAGTTTTAAGTGTTTTGGTTTTTTTTTTGTGTTTTTTGGGATTTATAGGTTTTATGGTATTTAGGTTTTTTTGAGGTTTTAGGCATTTTCAGGTATTAAGGGTTTTAAGGTTTGTATGGGTTTTATGGTTTTTTTTGATATTTTTAAGGGTTTTTAGTGCTTTTTGAGGGCTTTAAATGTTTTTATGGTATTTACGGGTTTTGGGGGTTTTAGTTACTTTAGGGTTTTTAGGTTTTGTGTGGGTTTTTAGGATTTTTATGGTTATTTGGGTCTTTTAGTTTTTTATGGTTTTATGGTTTTATTGTTTTTATGGTCTTTTAAAGTCTTTTATGAGGTTTTTAGGTTTTTTTTTGGATTTTATGATTTTCTCGTTTTTATGTGTTTTAGGGGTTTTTGGTGTTTTTAGGGTTCTTAGGGTCTTTTAAGGGGTTTTAGGTTCCTTCAGGGTTTTTAGGGTTTTTGGGTTCCTTTCAGATTATTGTGATCCTTTAGGTTTTTGAGGGGTATTAGGGTCCTTTTGGTATTTTTATGGATTTTAGTGTCCTTTAGGGTTTGTGGTTTTTACAGTCCTCTAAGGATTTATTTGGGTTTTAAGGTCATTTGGGATTTTTAGTGTTTTAGAGTTTTTAGGGTCCTTTAGGGTTTTTATATTCATTAATGGTTTAAATTTTTTTGTAGTGTTTTAGAGTTTTTATAGATTTTAATGCATTTCATCATTTTTCTTTGATTTATTATATTTTAGGGTTTTAGTATCTTTATAATATTTTATGGTTTGTAGATTTTTTGGGTATTTAGGTTTTTTTTCTTTTGTGGTGTTTTATGGATTTTAGGGGTTTTAGGGTTTTTTGAGTTTTAGGATCTTTTAGTCTTTAGGGTTTTTAGGGTTTCTTACAGTTTTAAATGTTTTAGGGTTGTTATGGGTTTTAAAGCTTTTAGGTCTTTTATGGGTTTTTTTGTTTATTGGGGTTTTAGTGTTTTTAATATTATTTAGAGTTTGTAAGGGGTTTTTAGTTTATAAGGGGGTTTAAGGGTTTTAGGGGTTTTTTGCATTGTAAGGGTTTTATTTTTTATTTTATTTTTTTAGGGTTTTTGGGTTTATATGGGTTTTTTAGTGTCACTTAGGTTTACCCAGTGTTTGTTATCACGTTTTTTGGATTTTTTTAGGGTTTTAATTAGTGTGTGAGTTTTTAGGGGTTTTTATGATTTTAAGGGTTTTATAGATTTTTTAATGTTTTTATGGTTTTTAGATGTATTAAGAGATTTTAGGTTTTTCAGTGTCTTAGTTTTTTTTAGAATTTTTATATTTTAGGGGTTTTAGAGTTTTTTATGTTTCTTATTGATTTAGTGATTTTTAGGGGTTTAAAGGGGGGTTTGGGAATTGGTTTGTTTAGGGGGTTTTAGTGGTTTTTTGGTTTTGGGATTTTTTTAAGGATTTTAGGGTATTTTAAGTTTTTTTGGTTTTTTTGGGTTTATTAGGATTGTTTGAGGGCTTTGGGGTTCTGTTTTTTTAGTTTTTTTTAATGTTTTAGGATTATATTAGTGTTTTTATGATTTTTAGGGGTTTTAGAGTTTTTATGGTTTTTAGGGATGTTAGGTTTTTTGTGTTTTGAAATGTTTTTAGGGTTTTTAAAAATTTAAGGGCTTTTATGGGGTTTTATGGATTGTGGGGGGGGGGGGGGTTAAGTTTATTTAGTTGTTTTCTGGTTTTATGGTAGTTTTAGAGTTTTTATTGTTTTTTATATTATTTATTTTTTTTAAGGATTTTAGGGTTTTTATGGGTTTTAGGGTGTTTTTGTGGTGTTTAGGGTTTTAAGGGAATTTTATTGTTTTAATTTTATAGGGTTTTTATGTTTTTAGGGTTTCTAAGATTTTTAATAGTGATTATGGATTTGTAGTGTCTTTTAGGGTTTTAATAGGATTTTAGGGTATTTTATGAGTTTTTTTATTGGTTTTTAGGGACTATAATGGTTTTTATGTGTTTAAGGTCTTTTAGGAGTCTTAGGTTTTTCTAGTGTTTTAAGGAATTTTTGGGTGTTTTATAGTTTTTTTATGGTTTTTATGGTCATTAGGTATTTATAGTGTTTAATGGGTTTTAGGGTTTTTTAGAGTTATTTAGGTTTCTTAAGGGATTTTTCCGGTTTTAAGTATTTTTTGTGATCTTTTAGTTTTTTAGGTTTTTGGGTTTTTGGGGGGTTTTAGTGGTTTTCAGGGTTTATAAGGTATTTTAGGTGTTTTTGGGTCATTAGTTTTTTTGGGTTTTTGGGTTTTTGGGTTTTTTAGGGATTTAGTATTTTTTAGTATTTTTATGGTTTTTAGGGGTTTAGGGGTTTTTATGGGTTTTTGGGTTTTTAATTGTATTTTATGGTCATAAGGGGGTTTGGGTGTTTTGGATTTATCAGTGTTTTTGGAGTTTTTTTGTGGTTTTATAGGTTTTTAGTGTTTTGGTGTTTTTTTTTGATTTTTAGGATTTTTACAGTTTTAGGGTTTATTCTTGGTTTTAAAACATTCTTAGGTTTTTTTAGAGTTTTTATGGTTTTAGGGGATTTTAGGTTTTTTACTATTTTTAAGTTTTTAGGGGTTTGGGGGGTTTTAGGAAATTCTAGGGGTTATAGGGGTTTTTTGGGGTTTTTTGGAATCCTTTGTGGTTTTAGTGGTTTTAATGGGGTTTTTGAGTTTTTTGGGTTTTAGGGTTTTTTATAGGTTCTTATAGTTTTTTTGATATTTTTATGCTTTTAGGGTTTTTAGCCTTTTTATGATTTTAGGGTTTTTGTGGTTCTTTATGGTTTTGGGGGGTTTTGAGGTCCATTAATGTTTTAACGGTTTTTAGTACTTTTATAATTTTCAGGTTTTTAGGGGGTGTTAGTGTTGTTTAGATTTTTTCCAGGTTTTTAGGGTTTTTTTCCTTTTTAGGGTCTTTTAGGGTTTTTAGGGTCCTTTACATTTTTTAGGGTTTTAAGGGTCCTTAATGGCCTTTTAGAATCCTTTCTAATTTTTAGGGTACATTAAGTTTTTAGGATCCTTCAAGGGTCATTTGAACCTTTTAGGTTTTTATGGACTTTTAGGGTTTTTAGGGTATTTTAGAGTTGTTAAGGTTTTTATGATCTTTTAGGGGTTTTTAGGGTTTTGGGAGAATTTTTTAAATTTTAGGGTGTTTTAGGATCTTTTAATATTATTTAGGAATTTTTGGTGGTTTGGGGGTCTTTTAGCCGATTTCTAGCGGTTTTAGGGTTTATTAGGGGTGTTAGGTGTTTATGGGGGGGTTTAGGATTTAGGGGGTTCTGGGGTTTTTAGGTTGTTTTAGGGTTTTTAGGGTTTGTAGAATTTTAAGGGGTTTTGGGTTTTTAGGTTTTTAGGGTTTTAGGACCCTTTTGGGTTTTCTTAGGATTTTTTGGTTTTTTAGGGTTCTTTATGGTTTTAGGGTATTTTTATGTTTTTTAGGTTTTTAGTTTTTTTTTTGGATTTTTAGGGTTATTTTTTGGGGTTTTATGGATTTAGTGATTTAGGGGTTTTAGAGGTTTTGATGGGTTTTAACAGTTTTTTGGATTTTTAGGGTTTTAGGGTTTTTAATTCTTTTGTATTTTAAAGGGTTTTAGAGTTTTTATAGTATTTATTTTTTTTGTGGTTTTTAGTGTTGTTAGAGTGTTTCATGGTTTTAAGATTGTTAGGGTTTTTAGTATTTTTGTATGTGATTTTAGGGTTTTTTTGTTTTTAAGGGTTTTTTTTGGGTTTTTAGAGTTTTTGGGGGGTTTATATTAGTTTTACGATTTTTTGGGTTTGTTTGGTTATTAGGGTTTGTAGGGTTTTATAGTTTTAGGGTGCTTTAGGTATTTTTTAGGGGTTTTAGGGTCTTTTATGGTTTTTTGGGGTGTTAAGGTCTTTTATTATTTTTGTGTATTTTAGAGATTTTAGGGGTTTTTTTCTTCTTTTAAGGTTCTAGGTTTTTTGGACCATTTATGTGTTTTAGGGGTTTTAGGGGGTTTAGGGTTTCTAGGGTTGTTAGGTTATTTTGGATTTTTATGGATTTTTATGGGTTTTATAGTTTTTTGGGGCTTTTTAAATATATTCTAGGTTTTTAAGGGTTTCAGGTTTTTTAGGGGTTTAAGGTTTTTAGGGTATTTTGTGTTTTTAATGGATTTAAGGTGTTCATATGATTTTTAGGGTTTTTAGGGTTTTAGGGTTTTATGGTTTTCAAAATTTTACAGGTTTCTAAGGTTTTAGGGGTTTTTCACTTTTTAATGATTTACGAGGTCTTATGATTTTTAGGGGGTTTTTCGTTTAAAAGGGTTTTAGGAGGTTTAATGGTTATAGGTGTTTTTAGGGGTTTTAGGAGTTTTAAGGTTTTTAGTGTTCTAGGTTGCTTTGGCATTTTATGATTTTTTAGGGTTTTTTGTTTTTTATGGTTTGTAGTAGATTTCAGGGTTTTTTAGTTATTTTAGAGGTTTTAGGGGATTTAGGGACATTTAGGGTTCTTTTTTGGGTTTTTTACAAGTTTTTTAGGATTTTTAGTGTTTTTAGGGGTTTTTTTATTTTATTGATTTTTAGAGGTTTTTGTGTTTGTTTTTTTCGAGTTTTTAGGGTTTTTACGGGTTTTAGGGTTTCAGGGATTTTAGGGGGTTTTAGGGATTTAATTTTTAGGGGTTTTATGGGATTTATGGGTTTTATGTGTTTTTTGATTTTTAGGGGTTTATAGAATTATATTATTATTTTCAGGGTCTTAGGGTTATTTTAAGGTATTTTAGTGCTCTTTTCCTATATTTAGGTTTTTATGGGTTTTTGTATTTTTATGGGGTTTTAGAGGTTCTAGGGTTCTATAGGGTTTTAGGGTGTTTTAGGGCCTTCTAGGGTTTTTTGGTGTTTTTAGGGTTGTTTAAAGGTTTCTTAGGGTGTTTAAGAGGTTTTATGGTCTTTGAGAGTTTCTATGTGGTTTTTAGGGGTTGTAGGGTCTTTTGGGGGTTTTATATGATTTTCGAATCTTTTGGGTTTTTAGGGTCTTTCAGGGGTATTTTGTGTTTTTGTTATTTTTTAGTTTTTTAGTTCTTTGTATAAAATTTTATTATTTTTAGGGGGTTTTCAGGGTTTTAGAGTTTTCATGGGAATGTAGAATTTTTTTTGGGGGGCTTTAGGTTCTTTAGGGGATTTAGGGTTATTGTGGTTTTGTTAGTTTTTCAGATTTTTTTTTTTGATTTTTTTGATTTTAAATGTTTTTAGGGTTTTTATGGTTTTTTGTGTTTTAGGGTTTTTTTTTATTTTTTTTTGGGTTTTTGGGGTTTAAGGGAATTCTGGGGGTTTGGGTATTTTTACGGGTTTTATAGATTTTAATGTTTTTAAGGGTTTTTGAAATTTTTATTTTTTATAGATTTTTAGTATTTCAGGATTGTTTTATATTTTTCAGGTTTCAAAGTTATTGGGGGGGGGGGGGGTAGAATTGTTTTGGGGTTTTAAGAGTTTTGAGTGTGTTTTTGGTTTTTATGTCTTTTAAGGGCTTTTAGGGGTTTGTGTGTTTAAAAGTTTTTTTTTCTTTTAAGGTCTATTTTTGGTTTTTAGGTGGTTTTAGTGTTTTAGGGGTTTTTAGGGTTTTAAAGGTCTTAGGGTTTTTAGGAATTTTATGGTCATTTAGGGTTCTTAGGGTTTTATGGTCTTTTATGGACATTTAGAGGATTTAATTATTTTAAGGGTTTTTAGGTATTTTATTCTTTTTTTTGGTTTTTGGGTATTTAGTGGTTTTTATGGGTTTTTGTGGGTTTTAGGGGTTTTAGGATTTTTAGGGGTTTATAGGATGTTTAGATATTTTATGGTTTTTAGGGTTTCTAGTAAATTTTATATAATTTTTGGTTTTTAGGGACATTTAGGGGTTTTATGAATTTTTAGGGATTTTTTGGGGGATTTAGGGTCTTTTAGAGATTTTAGTGGTTTTATAGTCTTTAAGGGAATTTTAGAAATTAAAACGCAATTAAATGGGGTTTTAGTGTTTATAGGATTTTGGGGGTTTTAGGTTTTTTAATCATTTTTAGTGTTTTTTTGTTTTCTATTTGTTTTAGGATTTTTGGGATTTATGGTTTTATTATTTTTAGGAGTTTCTTGGGTTTTATATTTTTTTTGGGTTTGTAGGGTTTTTGGGTTTTTTTTTGTTTTTAAGGGTCTTCTAGGTGTTTTAGGGATTTTAGGGTTTTTTTTGTATTTTAGGTTTTTAGGGGTTTTAAAGTTTTTAGGGTTTTTCGTTTATTTAGCATTTTTAGGTATTTAGGGTAGTTAGGGTTTTTAGTGTTTTCATATGGTTTTTAGGATGTGTTGGGGATTCTAGTGTTTTAAGTGTTTTTAGTGTTTTAGGGGGTTTTAGGGTGTTTAGGGGTTTTTTTGGTTTTTTGGTTCTTTTTGGGTTTTTTAGGATGTTCATGGGTTTTTTGGATTTTAGGGGTTTTTAGGGTTTTAGGATTTTTAGGGGCTTTAGGATTTCTAGGGGTTTTAGGGTTTTATGGTTTTTAGTTTATTTTCTAGGTTTTTAGTGTTTTTAGAGGATTTTAGGTTTTTAGGATTTTTAGGGTTTTATGGTTTTCTTTAGGGATTTTATGCTTTTTAGGGGTTTTCAGAGTTTTTAGGGGATTTTAGGACTCTTTTATGGTTTTAGGTATGTTTTAGGGATCTTTAGGGTCATTAGGGTTCTTTTAGGGGTTTTTGATTCTTTATGGGTTTTAGGGTTTAAGTGTTCTTATAGGGTTTTTAGGTTTTCTGGTGTTTTGGGGTTTTTTAGATTTTTTAGTGTTTTTTTGTATTTTGTAGGATTTTTAGGATTTTTATGTGTTTTATATTTTTTGGGGTATGTTAGGGTTTTTAAGAGATTTTTTAGGCTTTCAGGGGTTTACGGGTATTTAGGGTTTTATAGGGTATTATAAGGATTTAGGGGTTTTAGGGTTTTATTGTGGGTTTTACAGATTCTTAAGGTATGTTTATGTTTAAGAATATTTTTAGGTTTTTGAGTTTTTTGGGTGTTTTGGGATGTTATAGGGGTTTTATGGTATTTTATGGGCTTTTATGAGTCTTCAAGGGTTTTTAGGATTTTTAGTGCAATTAAGGGCTCTAGGGTTTTCTAGGGTCTTTAAGGGGTTTTAGGGTTTTACGTTATTTTTAGGGTTTTTAAAGATTTTGATTCATTTAATGGTTTCTGGTTTTTAGTACTTTTAGTGACTTTTTAGTTTTTTACAAATTTTTTAGGGTTTTAGGGGTTTTTTGATTTTTTGGCTATATATATTTTTCTAGGGTTTTAGGGGTTATCAGGATTTTTTTCGAGTGTTAGGGTTTTACTATTTTTAGGGATTTAAAGGGTATTTTCTAATTTTTAGGTTTTTCATGGTTGTTTGAGATTGATTTTGGGGGTTTAATTTTTTTTTAGATTTTTTAGGATATTTTATAGTTTTAGGGCCTTTTATGGTATTTTAGGCTCTTTAATGGATTGAAGGGCCATTTCTTGTCTTTTAGGGGTTTTTTATGGTTTTTTATGTTTTTAGGGTTTTTATGTTTTTAGGGTTTAATGGATGGGGGTTATGGTTTTTATATATTTTTTGTTTTTAGGGATTTCTTTGAGTTTTTAGGGGGTTTTAGTATTTCATATGGTTTTAGGGGTTTTTGTGGTTTTATTCGTGTTTAGGGGTTTTAAGGGTTTTTTAGGATTTTCATGTTATTTTAGGGTTTTTAGGAGTTTATAGTTTTAAGGTTTTTAGGGTTTTTTTGGGTTTTGGATTTTTTAGGAGTTGTAGTTGTTTTTTTGGGTTTTTAGAGGTTTTATTGGTGTTATAGTTGTTTAGAGTTTTAGGATTTTATGGAAAGGAAGGCTTGGGGCCAGGCTATTCCTAGTCCCCAAAAAATCTATCTGAAAAAAGACACAGTAGACAAGGGTGGGACAAGGTCAATCAACCCACTCCCAAAAACCCTGGACACCCCTATAAAACCCAAAAGTACCAAAAAACACCAAAAAGCACACAAAACCAGACAAAGAAGAAAAGTAAAAGCATCTCCATCAGCATCTCCCAACCAACCAGCAACCAACATCCTGTAGCACGTTTTTCATCATCCATCAACTCCTTCCCAGGAATAACCACCACCAGCAACACAGAGTCACCAACACTAGAATCATAAATAGCAGCTTTATCACATCCTAGCCATATTGCAACCAGGATCCAGCACCTCATTTTCAAACAATCATCACCTCTTTCAATCACCAAACATCTCCCAGCATCCCGCTTCCGCCCCAATAACCAGCAACACCAATTCTAATCAATACCACCATAATAAACTTACAGCACCCACCACCTCCAGTCCTCAAGGAAAGTGGTAGAAAAAGTCCAGTAGCTCATCATCCAACAACTCAAGATCCAACCAAAAATCAGCAGCAACTCATGGAAAATCCAACAACCAACAGCAATCATCATACAACAAATCAGAATCCATCAACCATCTTCTCCTGACCAGATGGGTTCCAGCATCCCACCATTACCAGAAACCCATGTCCACCAACACCCACGACTAAACCCATTCCACATCATCCACAACTCCTTAAATTCATCATTTAGCAATAGAAATGACTCAGAAACAAACCATCCACAACTCAAAATCCCATAGTCCAGCATATAAAATGGAACACAACACAATATGACCAGACCTTCATCAGCAACAATACCCAAGGACAAGGAAGAGGAACCAGAAAAAAAAACCTATATCTTCACCCTTTGCATCCACCATAACCCGTTGTGTAGCCAGAAAAACCAGCAAGACCCTCCTCGGGTCCAAATGAGAAGCACCGGTCCAAGTATAGGACCATTCACGCCACCACCAAGAAGTCGCAAAGCCTTCCATACCCACCTTTCACCGAAGCGATGCCAAAACTCTCCCAGATGTAGCCACTAGATCGTTTTGCTGCACCAAAGATGAGATCCAAAGCCCCGAAAACCAAAAGACATGAAAAACTAAGACTGAACCCAGATTTGACAAGCATACCTAAAATTTGTGCCAAGAATGCCTCTTCCTAGTTGTCAGAGCTCTCATCAGACCCGCCTTACACCATCGCGAAACAAGAGAAACCTATTAAATCTTAGATCTGGAGCCGGCTTTGAGAGTTTATTTTCCATTGACCGAGAAGGGGCCAACCGAGAACACCAGACCTTCCCACCAACTCGCCGACGTGAGTAGCCGCATCTAACACTGACTAGACAATCTACCGAGACCACGCCCAAGCCACTTAGAGATCAACAACACCTCCAAGGAGTAGTGAAGATCCATAAAGGAGAGGGGGTGATGATGATGAAGATCGCAAAGGGAGAGCACCTGGAGAATCAACCACCATCTTCTAGGATTTTAGGATTTTTTAGGATTGTTATGGGTTTTTTTTGATTTCATGGGGATTTTAGTCTATTTTAGGGAATTTTTGTGTTTTGGGGTCTTATAAGAGTTTTTATTATTTTATTGGGTTTTAGGGTCTTTTTTGGGTTTTTATGGTTTTCAAGTTTTTACGGTTTTTATGGTTTTATTGTTTTATTGTTTTTTGGTTTATTTAGTTTTTTAAGGATTTTTTTTTATTTTTTATGGGTTTTAATGGTTTTGGGGTTTTTTGGTTTTTTGGTTTTTTAATTATTTATTGTAGTTTTTTCAGGTTTTAGGGGTACTTATGGTATTTTAGATATTTTTTTAGAATTTTTATATTTTTAGTGTGTTTATTTTAGTAAGGGGTTTTATGGTATTTTATGTTTTTGGAGGGTTTTTATGGTCTTTAATGGGTTTTAGTGTTTTTGGATCTTTTAGGGGTTTTAGTGGATTTTATGGGTTTTAGGGGTTTTAAGGTATTTTAAAGGTTTTTAATCTTTTTTAGTGTTTTTATTATTTTTATGTTCTTTTAGTATTTTCTAAGGGTTTTATGGTCTTTTACGATATTAGGTATATGGTATACAATTTACAGTGTACAGATTAGGGTGTATGGAGTAGCTATTATGCTTTAGGTTATAGGGTTTAAAGTTTAGGTTGTAGGGTATAAGGTTTATGGTGAAGGGTTTGAGGTGTAGGGTTTAAGGTATAGGGTTTAAAAGTGGGGTTTTGGGTTTAGGGTGTAGTGTATAGGGTTTCAGGTGTAGGGTTTTGGATTTAGGGTGTAGAATTCATAGATTATGGTGTAGGGTATAGGGTTTGACATTTTTTAGAGTTTTCTATGGGTTTTAAAGGTTTTTATTATTGTTTTTTAGTTTTTAGGGTTTTTATAGTTTTTAGGGTTTATTATTGTTTTTTAGGGTTTTTATTAATTTTTTGGGTTTATAAGGGTTTTTTATGTTATTAGGGTATTTTTAGAGTTTTATGGGGGGGGGGGGGTGGGGTGGGGGTTTTTATTATGGGAATTTATTGTTTTTATAGTTTTAAGGGATTTTGTGGGGTTTTAATGGGTTTTTAGATCTTTTTATTTTTTTAGGGTTTTAGAGTTTTAGGGTATTAGGTTTTTTTAGAGTTTTTTGGGTTTTAGGAGTTATTTAGGGTTTTTAATATTTTTTAGGGTTTTTATGGTTATGGGGTTTTAAAGTTTTTTATGATTTTTAGGGCGCTTTAGGGGTCTATGTTTTTAGGGTTTTCTAATAATTTACATGGGTTTGAAGGTTTTTTTTGGGTTTTTAGGGGTTTTAGGGTTTTAGGGGTTTTAGGGGTTTTTTGATTTTTAATATTTCGTAGGGGTTTTTTAGTTTTTTAGGTATTTTTATTTTTTTGTGATTTGTAGGGATATTTTGAGTTTTTTAATTTTTTTGTACTTTTTTCAAGTTTCTAGGATTTTTAGTGTTTTCACGTTTTTATGGTTCTTTTGGGTTTTCAAGGTTTTTAGAAAATTTATAGTTTTTTATTGGTTTTAAGGGATCCTTAGTGGTTTTAAGGTTTTTAAAATTTTAAGTTGTTTTTAGGTTTTGTAGGTTTTTAGGGTTTATTGGGATTTTTAGTGTTTTTTAGCGCTTTTAAGATTTTTATCCATTTTTATAGTTTTTACTAGTTTGAGGGTATTATATTGTTTTTAGAGTATTTAGTGTTTTTTAGGTTTTCTTGGGTCCTTTGGGATTTTTTTTATTTTTTAGTGTCATATATTCTTTAGTGTTTTTAGGTCCCTTTAGGGATTTCAAGGTTATTTAGAGTCTCATAGAGTCTTTTTAGTGTATTTTAGGTTCATTTAGGGTATTTTAGGGATTTTAGTATCTTTTAGTGGTTTTAGTGTCTTTTAGGGTTTAAAGTGATTTTGGTGATTTTAAAAGATTTTATGGTATTTTAAAGGTTTAATGGGATTTAAGGCCTTTCAGGGTTTTTGATGTTTTTTGGGTCCTTAAGGGTTTTAGGGTCTTTTAGTAGGTTTTTGGGTTTTTAGGGTTTTGTAGGGTTTTTATGGGTTTTAGGTTTTTGAGGGTTTTTTGGGGTTGTAGGGACCCTTAAGGATTTTTAGGCTCTTTAGGGGTTTTAAGATTTTTGGGGGTTTAAAGGTTTTTTACAGTTTTAATGTGGTTTTAGGGTTTTCTAGATTATATAAATATTTTATGGTTCTATGGATTTAAGGGATTATTTTGGGTTTCATAGGGGTTTTATGGGTTTTAGGGTTTCTTAGGGGTTTTATAGATTTTTATTTCTTTAATATTATTTTAGGATTGCTGAGGGTTTTTTGTTTTTAAGGGTTTCTAGGATTTTTACAGTCTTTTAATGTGTTTTTAGTTTTAATCCATTTTTGGGTTTTAGGTTGTTTTTAGGGGGTTAGTGATTTTAGGGTTTTATGGGTTTTGATGTATTTTCATGGATATTTTGCAGTTTTAGGGTTTTTTGTGGTTTTAGGTTTTTATATGTTTTAGTGGTTTTATTATTTTTATAGGTTTTAGGATTTATAACTTTTTAGGGTTTATTAGGGATTTTAAGGGTTTTAGGGGTTTCTATAGGGTTTTAGTTTATTAGGGGTGTTTAAGGTTTATTTTTTTTATTATTTCAAGGGTTTTCTACTATTTTTACAGGGTTTTAGTGTTGTTTAATGGGTTTTAGGAGTTTTTTGAGATTTAGGGTGTTTTATAGTTTTTTTGGGTTTTTATCTTTTTTTAAGGGTCTTTAGGGGTTTTAGTGGGTTTATGGTTTTTAGGGTGTTTAAGGGTCATTTTGGGGTTTTATATGGTTTTAGGGTCTTTTAGGGTTTTAGGGGATTCTAGGGTCTTCTAAGGTTTTTAGATTTTCATTGTCTTTTAGGTTTTTAGGATGTTAGGATCTTTTATGGATTTTTGGGGTTTTAATGGTTTTTGGTTTTTTATGGTTTTAGGGGATTTTTTAGTTTTTTAAGGATGTTTTTGGTATTTAGGAGTTATAGGATTAAAGGGGTTTTATTATTTTTAGGGTTTTAATGTATTTAGGGTCATTGGGGTTTTAGTGTTTTCAATGTTTTTATGGGTTTAGGGATTTTTTCAGTGTTTTAGGGGATTTTATGAGTTTTTTGGGTTCTTAGTAGTTTTAGGGTTTTAAGAGGCTTTAGGACAAGGAAGATGCGAGGGTCGGGCTATTCACGGCCCCCCAAATTTATTAGAAATAAAAAAGAGACACAGCAGACAAGGGAGGGGAGGGGTCAAATGAACCACACCCAAAAAACCCCATAAAACCCAAGATGCAAAAGACCCCCAAAAAAGAAAAATCAAAAGTGAAAAAGAAAAAACACACAAAGCCAAGCAACCACTACCACCATCCAACATCAACCAGCATATAGAAGCTCACAGATAACCAACTACCAGCATTCAAACTCAAACAACAATCAACATCCAGCAGCATCATGCTCATAAACCACAACTTTAGCAATTCCCAACTCAACAAAAACTAGCATCCAACATCACAATTTCCACCATCCAGCGCATTCCAGCATCCAACAGCAGAATATCCAATCATCAAAGAAACATGGAAGCAACAACACGTCCAAACCAGCCAGCCCCAGCAACCAACAGCACCAAAATCGACATCGCAACCAATCACAACCAGCAGCATGAAACCACAACACGAGCACTGCAAACAAACGTGGCCATCATCACCTCCCAGCAACCAACAACACCAAAGAAGATCATGCCTTTCCAATCCCGTATGCCCAAGAAACCAGTAGCAGCCTCCTAACCCATCTCTTAAGAGGTCACATCTTAGCAACCAGCAATCAAATCCTTCAACCCGAGCAGCTTGCAGCAATCCACATCTCGCAGCGCAACTAACAACGCACCACCAACAACCATACCTAGTGCCAAACCACAACATCCAGAATTTTGCAGCAGTATGAGACAATTGAAAGCCACAACACATGATAATCCAGGACTCACGATTTGCAACAAACTCATGATCCAACAGCAACAATAGACCACGAACCAACCAAGAATCATCATCACAGCGTCCCACAAGACCACACAAAGTACCTCCAAATTCCAAAATAGCATCCAAAAATCCACAAAAAACCAGAAGACCAACATCAGCATAAAATGAAGCAAGTTGAAAACAAAACTTGCCTCCCGGATCGAGGATTGCCACCGTCAGATCTACAGGTCTTGAAACCCTAGAAACAGATTCCAGATCTGTCAAACCCGCACCACACCGCTGAAAAAAACCATCCAAAGCAAAGCCAATAAGGACTGAGAAACACCACCGGAGCCCAGATCTGTCAAGGATAAACCCCGAAGCCTACAGACGCACCTCCAGCCACACGAAAACCACGCCATCCATGCCTCTGAAGGTCTTGAACGCGTGAGCCATGAGCCGCTTGAAGAAGGTCAAGAGCACAGATCCATGCCAGAAATAAGCCCCACCACCAAATGCCGAATCTGCATCACACTGCAAGGTCTTGAATGGAGCAGCGAAGCCGTCGAGAAGGGTTCCAGGAGGAGCTCCTGGGAAATGCGAAATCGGGAGAGAACCTGGCGAGAGCGGCGACATTTTCCGAATGAGTTGTGGGTAACGAGGTATTGGTGATTGCCATGCCACGCTTATTCTGGGCCCCATTCACCACCTGTGCGCTGCTCATCCCCAGGTAAATTCGAAAGTGCTGAGACTCGAACCTGCACCAGTTCTGTTGTCAGGGAGTGGCCACCTTACATGGTACCACTAAGCCAACCCCGGTCGGCATTAAGAGATTTTATGGTTTTTTGTTTTCTTTTTTGAGGTTGTAGAGGTTTTTTTGTGGTTCGTAGGGGTTTAGGGATCTTTTTTATGGTTTTTAGGTTTTTGTTAGGGTTTTTTGGGTTTTATAAGGGTTTTAGGGTCCTTTAATGTCTTTTATATTTTTAAGGGGTTTTAAGATTTTTAGGGTATGTTACAGTTTTTTTTTGGGTTTTTAGGGGTTTTCTATTTTTTAATCAATTTTTTTGTTCTTTAATGGGTTTTAGAGTTTTTTTTGTTTTTAGGCTTTTCAATATCCTTTAGGATTTTGGGGGGTTTTAGGTTCTATTAGGGTTGTTAGGGGTTTTAGGATCCTTTAGGGTTTTTTAGTTACCATTTTGATTTTAAGTGTTTTTTTTTTCATTTTTTGGTTTTAGATATTTTTATTGTTCTGTAAGGTTTTAATTGTGTTTTTAGTGTCATTTCTGGTTTTTAAGGTTTTTAGGGTCCCTTAGGGTTTTTATGGGTTTTATAGTATTTTTAGATATTTTATGTTCTTTAAGGGTTTTTAATGATTTTTAGTGTCTTTAAGAGTTTTTTGGTCTTTTGAGTTTTTAGGGTCTTTTAGGTTTTTATGGTCTTTTAGGGGTTTTGGGTCTTTTATGGGGTTTTGGGTTTTTTGGTTTTTAAGGTTTTTTGGGTTTTTAGTTGTTTTGGTGTTTTATGGTTTTAATCGCTTTAAGAGTTTTTTTGGGTTTTAATGATTTTTATTGTTTAAAGTTTTTTTTTTGTATTTTTATGGGTATTAGGGTTTTGTAGTTTTCCTATAGGTTTTAAGGGTTTTTAGGATTTTTAATAGTTTTTACGATTTTAAAGGAATTAATGGGTTTTTTAAGTTATTTTGATTTTTAGGGTTTTTATGGTGTTAAGGGGTTTTAGTGTTTGTTAATGTTTTCAGTGTTTTTAATTATTTTTAATTTTTTAATGGGTGCTGGGTATTTTATAACCATTTAATATTTTTAGGTATTTTTAGGGTTTTTTTCGTGGTTTTTATGATTTCTTCGAGTTTTAGGGTTTTTAGTGTTTTTAAGGAATTTATAAATTTTATAGTTTTTACATATTTTTATGATTTCTTAGGAGGATTTTTGTAGGGATTTTAGGGTTTTTAGTTTTTTTTTAAATTTTTAGGGGTTTAAAGGTATTTTGAGATGGTTTTAGGGGTTTTAAGGCTACTTTAAGGTTCTTATGGGTTTTTAAGATTTTTTAGTTATTTTATGGTTTTATGTTTTTTAGTGTTTTTAGGTTGTTTTAGGGTTTTAGGGGTTTTAGGGGTTTTAGGGTTCTTCTAGTATTTTTTGATTTTTAGGGTTTTAGGGTTTTTAGTGTTTTTAAGAGTTTTTAAGGTTTTTAAAAAAAATTAGGTTCTGTAATGATTTTTATAGGGGTTTTGGGTCCTTTATAATTTTTAAGGGGTTTTAGGGTCTCTTAGGGGTTTTAATGGATTTTAGGGTGTTTTATGGTTCTTTTATGTTTTTAGGGTTTTAGGTGTTTTCATGAGTTTTAATGGTATTTATGTTTTTTTTGGGTTATTTAGGGTTTTATGGTTTAGGGATTTTGGGAATGTTTTAGTGTTTCTCAAGTGTATTTAGGGTTTTTTGGTCTTTTAGGTTTTAGGGTTTTAGAGTTTTTTGGAGGGTTTAGGGATTCAAGGGTTTGTTAGGGGTTTTTAATATTTTTAGGGCTTTATGGTTTTTAGGATTTCTAGTTTATTTTAGGTTTTCCCTTGGGTTTAGGGGGGGTTTTTGGTTTTTTGGGTTTTTTGGTGTCGTTTGGGTTGTTTGGGGGTTTTTGGGTTCTTAGGAGGTTTTAGGGGATTTATGGGGTTTGGGGGTTTTTGCGTTATTAGAGGGTATTTAGGGGTTTTAGTGGGTTTTGGGGTTTTTAGGGTTTATAATGGTATCTTAATTATAATAGGGGATTTAGGGTTTTTTATTAGTGTATAATGTGTTCTTATGGGTTTTAAAGTGTTTTTAGTGTTTTTATGAATTTTAGTTATTTTTTGGTGTTTTAGTTTTTCTTGGTGTTATAGTGTTTATTATGGTTTTTGGGAAACAATTAGGTTCTTTAAGGGTTTTAGAGTTCTTTTACAAGTTTTAGGGGTTTTTAGGGTGGTTTTAGGGGGTTTTATATTTTTAGGGTTGTTAAGGTCTTTTAGGGTTTTTAGGGTTTTCTAGAGTCTATAAGATCATTTGGGGTTTTAGGGGTTTTATGGTTTTTAAGGTCTTTTAAATATTTTAGGTATTCTTAGTGTTTTTATGGTTTTAAGTGTTTTAGGTGTTTTTTGTGTTTTTAGGGTTTTATGGGTTTTTAGGATTTTTATTTTTTAGGATTTATTATGTTTTTACTGTTTTTTGTGTTTTATGTTTGTGTTTTAAGGTATTTTATGGTTTTTACAATTATTTACATAATTAAGTTCTTTTAAAACATTCAATGGTTTTTTTTATTTTAGGGGTTTAGGGTTTTTAGGATATTTTGGGGTGTTTAGGGTTTTTTGGAGATTTTATGGTTTTATGGGTTTTAGGATTTTTAGGGTTTTTTAGGGTTTTTAGGGACATTTATATTTTTTCATGTTTTTATGGTTTTTAGGATCTTTTTGTGTTTTTTTTTTGTTTTTATGGTTGTTAGTATATGTTAGGATTTTTAGGGTTTTTAGGATCCATTAGTGATTTTATATTCCTTTAGGGTTTTTAGGGTTTTAGGGTTCTTTAGGGGTTTTTTAGATTCCTTTAGGATTTTAGGGTCTATTATTGTTTTAGTGTTTTTTGTTATTTTAGGGTCTTTAGTGTTTTTATTTATCTTAGTGTATTTTAGGGTTTTTAAGTTTTTTAGTGTCTATTATGTTTTTATGGGTTTTAGGGTTATTAATTTATTTTAGCAGTTTCTAAAGTTATAAGGGTTCTTAGTATTTTTATAGAATTTTTGAATTTTCAAATATTTTTATCGCGTTATGGGAATTTTTAGTTTTTATTGAATTTATATTTTTTATTATTATTAAGGTTTTAGAGTTTTTAGGAATTTTAAGATTTTTTTTTCTGGTTTTCAGGTGTATTTAGAGCTGTTTTAGGGTTTTGGGTGTTTTTTAGGGTTTTTAGTGGTTTTAGGTATTTTTTGTGTTTTTAGTGGTTTTAGTGGTTTTTTGGATTTTTTGTGTTTTAAGGGTATTTTAGGGTATTTTGGGGATTTTTTTTCAATTTTAGTATCATTTAGGGATTTATGGGTTTTATAGTGTTTTTTATTAATTTATGGGTTTTGGGGTATTTAGGGGTTTTTAGTGGGTTTTAGGGTCTTTAATAGATTTTTTTGGTTTTTAGGGTATTTTTGGGTTTTTAGGGTATTTTATGGGTTTATAGTTTTTATGGGTTTATGGGTTATCTAGGATTTTTTCTGATATTTTGGGTTTTTTATGGTTTTTATTATTTTTTGGGTTTTAGGTTTTTTACTATTTTTGTTGTGTTTGGAGTTTTTAGAATTTTCGGGTTTTTATGGTTTGAGGGTTTTTATGTGTTTTTAGGGGTGTTTTAGGTTTTTTAGGTGTTTTAGGGGTTTTAATAGTTTTTAGTGGTTTTTACGGTTTTTATGGTTTTTAGGAGTTTAAAGTGTTTTAGGGTTTTTGTGTTTTAATGGATTTTTTTTGGGATTTTTTGGTTTTAGGGTTTTAATGGTTTCTAGGTGTTTTAGGGAATTTTAGGGGAAAATGTTTTTAGGGTCCTTTAGCGGTCTTTTAGAGTTTTTAGAGTTTTCTAGAGTTCTTAGGATTTTAATGGTTTTTAGGGATTTTATGGTTTTTAGGTTATTAGTGTCTTTTTACAATTTTTATTGTGTTTTAATATTTCTTTGGTTTTAGGTATTTTATGGATTTTATGTTGTTTTAGGGTTTTTAGGGTTTCAGGATTCTTAGTGGTTTTGTGGTTTTATTGAATTTTTAAGGGTTTTAGGGTTTTTAAGGTTTTAGGGTTTTTAGTGAGTTTTAGGGGGTGTTAGGGTTTTTAGAATATTGAATGTTTTTATTGAGTTTTAGGGATTTATGTGTTTTTTGAGTTTTTAGGGTTTTTAGTGTTTTTAGGTCTTTTAAAGTCTTTTAGGGTTTTATGGTTTTTATGGTCTTCTTTGGTGTTTTAGTTTTTTTAGAGTAATTTTATTTTTATAGTGTTTTGGGTATTTTTAGAGTTTTACAGGGTTTTAAGGGGTTCATAGGGTGTTTAGGGTTTTAGTGATTTTTGGGGTTTTAGGGATATTTAGGTTTTTAGGTCTTTTATGACTTTTTAGGGATTCCTATGAATTTTTAGGACTTCTATAATTTTTATGGATTTATGGTTTTGAGGTGGTTTTGGTCTTTTTGGGATTTTATCTTTTTTAGGTGTATGTATTTTAAGGGGTTTTAAGGGTTTAGGGTTTTTTGGGGTTTTAGGGATTTTCGTTTCAATATGGTGTTTTAGGTTTTTTTGTGTTTTAGTGGTTTTTAGGATTATTTCAGTGTATTTAGGATTTATAGAGTTTTTTGGGAGTTTTAGGGGTTTTAGTGTTGGGGGGGGGGGTTTAGTGTTTGTAAGGACTTTTAGGGGGTTTAAAGTTCCTTTTTGGGTGTTTTTCTATACTTTAGGGGTTTTAGGGTATATTAGTGGGTTTATGGTTTTTTATTGTTTTTAGGGATATTTTGTGCTTTTAATGTTTTAATGGTTTTTTGTGGGGGGGGGGGTTGGGTTTTAGGGTTTTAGGGTTTTTTATATTTTTTTTGCAATTTTTTATATTTTAGTGTTTTTATGGTATTATGGGTTTTGTGGTTTTTCAGGGTTTCAAATGGGTTCTCAGGTTCAAAGGTTATTTTTAGGGAGTTATAAGTAATTTTAGGTGGTTTAGGGTGCTTTGAGTATTTTTAGGGGTTTTACGGTGTTTTTAGGGTTTTTTTATTTGTTGGGGTTGTAGAGTCTTTAGAGTTTTTATGGTTGGGGGTTAGGTATTTTCAGTGTTTCAAATTTGTTTATGGTCTTTAATTGGTTTTATTGGGGTTTTAGGGTCCAATTTGTGTGTTTTGGGTTTTAGGATCTTTCTAAGGTTTTTTAGGTTTTAGGGTGTTTTGAGAGTCTTTATGATTTTTCTGTGTTTCAATGTTTTTTATTTTTTTATTTAGGGTTTTCTTTGGGTTTTTTGTGTTTTAGGGTTTTAAATGGTTTTGGGGTATTCAGTTTTTAGGGTTTTTAGAGTTTTTTGAGTTTTTTTTGGGTTTTCAGGTTTTCAATTTTTTTGGGATTTTAGGGTTTCTTAGGGGGTTTTTGGTTTATTTTTTGGGTTATAAGTTTTTATAAGATTTTGGGGTTTTTAGGTTTTTTAATGATTTTATGGGTTTTTAGTGTTTATGGGGTTTTATTTGTTTTAATGGATTATGGATTATTTTATGTATTTTTAGGGTGTTATGGTCTTTCCAGGGACATTTAGGGATTTTAAGATCATTTAGGGTTTAAAGGGCGTGTTATGGGTTGTTAGAGGTTTTAGGATATTTTAGGGGTTTATTGGGGTTTCGAAGTTTTTTAGTATCATTTTGGATTTTTATGTTATTTTATGGGTTTTATGGTCTTTTAGGGGTTTTATGGTCTTTTAGGGTTTAGGTTTTCGGGTGTAGGGTTTATGGTTTTGGTTTTGGGTTTATGTTATATGGTTTTTCATTTTAGAGTATTGAGGATAAGGTTTATGGTCTCAGGTTGGGGTCCAGGGTGTAGGGTATGGGATTTAAGGTGTTGGGTTTTGGTTTTTGTATGTATGGTAAAGGGTTTCATGTATATGGTTTTGGGTTTATGGTGTAGGGTGTAGGTTTTTGTGTTTAGATTTTAGGGTTTCGGGGTAGGGTATAAGGTTTATGGTGTAGGTTTTAGGGTTTGGGTGTTGGGTATTTGGGTTATTGTTTAGGGTTTTGGGTTTATGGTATAGGGTTTATAGTGTAAGGTTTTGGGTTTTGGGTGTAGGGAATGGGGTTCAAGTTGTAATATTTGGGGTCTAGGGTGTAGGGTATGGGGTTTTCTGTTATTTATTTTTATGGGTTTTTAGTGTTTGTAGGATTTTTAATGGATTTTATGATTTTTAGGGTTATTATGGTGTTTTTGATGTCTTATTATTATTATATTATATTTTTATGGTATTTAGTGGTTATTATTATTATTTCATATTTTAATGGTTTATATGGATTTTAGGATTTTTATGGTTTTTTGGGTTTTTGGGATCATATTGTTTTTGGTGTTTTAGGGTTTTAGGTGTTTTAGGTGTTATTAGGGGTTTTTATGGTTTGAGAGGTTTTTAGAGTTTTTCTTGTTTTTTGGGTTTTAGGGTTTTTATGGGGTTTATGTGTTTTTTGAATTTTTAAGGTGTTTTTAAGGATATTATTGGGTATTAAAGGATATTTAGTGGTTTTATTATTTTTAGGATATTTTGGGTTTTATATGTTTTATGGGGTTCTAGGGATTCTTAGGGTATTTTAGTGTTTATTGGGTTTTTAGGGGTTTTTGGTTTTCATAAGGTTTTTATGGTTTCTTGTTTTTTTGGGGTTTTATGATTTTTTACAGGTTTTAAAGGGTTTTTAGGGTTTTTAGGTTTTTTAGGGTTTTAAGTGTTTTAATTTGTTTTTAGTGTCTTTAGTTTTCTAATGTATTTTAAGGGTTTTAAGAGGTTTTAGGTATTTTATGGTTTTTTTGGTTTTAGTGTTTTAAAGATTTTTTATGGTTTTTTAGTTTTTTATATGGTATTTATGGGTTTTATGGGTTTTATTGGTTTTATGGGTTTTAGGGATATTTACAGTTTTCTTAGGTTTTTTTACCATTTTTAGGGTTTTCAGGGTATTTTAGGGTTTTAGTATTATTTAGTGTTTTTATGGTTTTTTTTTGATTTTCATGGTCCAAAATGGGTTTTTAGGGATTTTAATATTTGTTAATGAATTTAGGGTTTTTGGGTCCATTAGTATTCTTTAGTGCTTTTTAGGTCTTAGGTTTTTTATGGTTTTCTCAATTCTTTTGGGGGTTTTAGAGTCATTTAGTGATTTCTAAGGTATTTTTGGGTCTTTTAGTGGTTTGAGGGTTTTTAATTCCTTTTGGGGATTTTAAGGTCTTTTAGGATCATTTAAGTTTTTTTATGGGATTTAAAATTTTAAAGCGTTTTAGGGGTTTGATTTTGTTTAAGTGTTTTTAGATTATTTTTGGGTTTTAAGTGGGTTTTAAAGTCTTTAGGGTCTTTTAAGGGGTTTTAGTGTCTTTTAGGGGGGTTTTAGGGTTTAGGGGTGTTCAAGGTTTTTATATTTTTAGGGTTTTTGGGTTTTTGGTCCCTATAAGGTTTTGATGGGATTATTTCTAGTTTTAGGGAATTTTTAGGATTTTAGTGTTTTATTTTTTTAGGGATTTTTATGGTTTTTAGGGTTTTAAATGGTTTTTATGAATTTATTGGGATTGAAGGATTTCTATGATTTTTAAGAGTATTTTAGTTTTTCATATTGATTTAATGGTTTTAGGTTTTTTTGGGGTTTTATGTTTTTTAGGGTTTTATAGGTTTTTGGTGTTTTTTAGGATTTTTATGGGTTTTCTGTTTTTAAGGTTTCTTTGATGGTTTTAGTGTTTTCCTTGAATTTTGTAGGGTTGTGGCAGTTTTTTGGGTTTCTAGGGGTTTTATGGGTTTTAAGGAGTTTTAGTGTTTTTAGGGTTTTCAGTTTTTTCTAGGGATTTCAATGATTATTTTAAGGAATTTTGGGATTTTTATGGTTTTTAGGGGTTTTAGGTTCCTTTAGGATTTTTATTATTTTTAGGGGCTTGGGGTTTTTTAAGGGTTTTAGGGTCCTTTAGTGGTTTTAGTGATTATTAATGTCTTTTATGGAATTTTATGTTATTTTAGTGTCTTTTAGTGTTTTTTTGTTTTATGGGGGTTTTTAGGATTTTCTAGGGATTTGTAGTATTTCTTTAACATTTTATAAAGTTTTATAGGATTATTTTAGGTTTTTTTAAAGTTTTTACAATTTTTTTGGGTTTTTCTAGGTTTTATGGGATTTTAGGGTTTTTAGGGTTTTTAGGGTCTTTTAGGGGTTTTAAGGTTTTTTTGGATATTTTAATGTTTTTAGGGGTTTTATTGGGTTTTATGATTTTAGTGACTTTTAAGGGGTTTTAGGGTTTTTAGGGAGTTTGAGGGTTTTAGGGTTTTTAGTGGTTTTAGGTTATTTTATGGTGTTTATAGTGGGTTTTTAGGTTTTTAGTGGTTTTGAGGGTTTTTAGAGTTTTTCAGATCTTTTAGGGTTTTTTATTCTTTAGGGAACTTTAGGGGTATATTAGGTATTTTAATCTTTTTAGGGACTTATGGGTTTTTAAGGGATTTTATGGTTTTTTTCTTTTAGTGCCTTCATTATTTTTTTGTTTGGGTATTCTGGGTTTATTGTGATTTCTTGGGGTTTTATTGGGTTTTAGGGAAATTTACGGTTCTTTTAGGGCATTTTAGTGTTTTAAGGGTTCTTTTTGGGTTTATATGGTTTTAGGATTTTTTAGGGTTTTTTGTTGTTTTTAATGATTCTTTGATGTTTTTGGGGTTTTTGGGGTTTAAGGGTTTTTAGGGGTTTATAGTGTTGTTGAGATGTTTCTTATGTTTTTAAGGGTTTAGCTATTTTAAGGATTTAGGGATTTAAATGGTTTTATAGGGGTTTTTTAGGTTTTCAGGTCTTTAGGATGTTTAGGGTTTTTAGGGTTCGAAAGTGTTTTTCTGGTTTTAGTGGTTACTTTGGGTTTTAAGAGGTTCTCAGTGTTTTAAGGTTTTTTTATGGCTTTGTTTTGGGGTTTTTCAGGTTTTTATGTTTTTTGGTTGTTTTTATTATTTTTTAGTGTTTATGATTTAGGGCATTGGGTATATGGTATAGGGTGTAGGGAGTAGTGTTAGGGTGTTGGGTATGGGGTTTAGTGTACATGTTTTAGGGTTTAGGGTGTAGGGTTTAGAGTGTAGGGTCTATGGTTTAGGGTGTAGGGTATAAGATTTTGGTTGTAGGGTTTAGGATGTAGGGTTTAGGGTTTAGGGAGTAGGGTTTAGAATTTATGGTGTAGCGTATAGGGTTTAGGGTGTATGGTTTTGGGTTTTGGGTGTAGTGTATAGGGTTTAGGTTTTGGGTTTTCGGTTTATGGGATGGTTTATTGGGTTTATGGTGTGGGGTTTATGGTGTAGAGTGTATGGTATAAGGGTTAGGGTGTATGTTATATTGATTAGAGTGTGGGGTTTAGGGTTTAGTGTGTGGGGTATTGGGTTGAGGGTGTATGGTATATGATTTATGGTGTACAGGGTAGGGTTTAGGGTGTAGTTTTTAGGGTTCATTGTGGAGGGTATAGAAGGATTTAGGGTGTATGGTTTAGGTTTTAGGGTGCAACGTATTGGGTTTTGGGTGTATGGTGTTGGGTTTTGAGTGTAGGGTATAGGGTTTAGCTTGTGCGGTTTAGGGTGTTGAGTGTAGGGTATATGGTTTAGGGTGTGGGGTTTAGGGTGTAAGATATATGGTCTGTTGTTTAGTGTTTGGGGTTTAGGGTGCTTGTTTTAGGGTTTAGGGTGTATTTTTTATTATTCAGGTTGTAGGGTATTGGGTTTAGGGTTTAGGGTGTATTTTTTAGGCTTTAGGTTGTAGGGTATAGGGTTTTGGGTTGATCATTTAGGGTTTAGAGTGTAGGGTATAGGGTTCAGGGTGTGGGATTTAGATTTTAGAGATTAGGGTATTGGTTTTATGGTGTATGGTTTTGGGTTTAGGGTGTATGGTCAAGGGATTAAGGTGAAGGGTATATGATTTGTGGTGTAGGTATAGGGTTTATGGTGTTTGGTTTAGGGTTTAGGGTGTAGATTATATGGTTAAGGGTGTGTTGTATAGGATTTACGGTGTAGGGTATAGAGTTTCAGGTGTAGGGTATTGGGAATAGGGTGTAGGGTTTAGGGTTCAGGGTTTAGAGTATAGGGTTTACAGTTTAGGGTTTAGAGTTTAGGTTGTAGGCTTTAGGGTTTAGGGTGGAGGGTATAGGGTTTAGGTATTTGGGATCTAGTTTTGGGAGTAGTTAATAGGGTCTAGGGTATATTGTTTAGGGCTTATGGTGCATGGTATAGGGTTTAATGTAACATCCGAAGTAAGTAATGAATAATAGATATTTTTATCTATGTCTATTAATGAATTAGATAGTGTTTTAGAGGCTTAAAATGAGAATAAATCCAATCTTAAGCATGAAATACACTAATATTTTTAAAAGATTATTTTACTGGCTTTTGATGGAAAACCACTTTTAAATCAAACTTTTGACAATTTTATAATCTATATTTTTCAAAATAAAGATATTATTTATGATTGGGACATTAAAATTTACATTGTATAAATTTTTGGTATTTTTCTAACAATGTTCATTTTTTAATGAATAGTGAAAAATATTACATTTTACATCAAAACTGACTTTTCATCTAATTTAATTATATGGTTAGATTATCTTTTTAATTGGTCTTAAAGTGTAATTTGAATATATTTTTACCATTTAGTCCAATAGTGGTCGTTGTAATTAATTTCACTTTGAAATTGGACTTAAACTAGTGTCAATCTTTTGATACTTATTGTTTCATAAAAACACGCTATTTGTCATGACATCGGGAATTAATTATTAAATTAATTAATGTAACTTATATGATCTGAATTTTGTAAAATAGACATCATTTTTTAATTCATAATATCAAATATAGCTTAGGGTGAAGTTTTTGTATTTTTCTGAAAAACTTCAATTTTTTGATGAATAGTGAAACCACTAAGTGGTACTTAAAAAACTGATTTTTTTCGTTTAAATGAAATTTTACTACCTCTGTGTTTTGAATTTCAAAAATCCTACATACATGGTTTTCATTATGAAGTAAAATGTGGTTCAATGGGATTAAAATAAATTTTTTTTTGTGAATAGTAACTTTTAAGTTTAATCGCGATTAGTGGTAATTAGTGCAATTTAAGGAAAAAATGATATTATAATAAAATGAAAACACATAGACACATGTCCTACCCTTATTGGATGATTCATGGCCGACCATGACAACCCATGTGTCGATTTTCGGGACCCCATGGAGCCACTTGGGTAAGATAAAGACATTAATGCCTTTTATTTAAAGTAAAAGTAAAAATGACACAAACATGAGTTGTTTTACTAAAACAATTTTTAAATGGAGTTATACAAGTCATATTTTTGACTATAAATATTCATTATAAATTTAAAAAGATTTACTACATCATGATTTTTTTATAATTTTTAGACATTAAATAAATTAAATAATTTATGACACCATGATGATGCAGCGATTACCTCATTATTTAACGATTTAAATAAAATGAAAATATAAAATAAAATCTAAGACCTACACTTGTCAAAAACCTATTGGATGGGTGGATTTATAACCTCGAAATTTATAATTTTGGGACCTTTTTTATCCAAAAATCATTTTATAACAAAGTATCTTTTCTTAACTTTCCAAGAGTGCCCCTCCTCGCCTCTTATAAAAGGCCCCCACCTATACCACCTTACCCACACTTCCAAAGCCTTTGACTTGGCCAAAACCTGCCCATTTTGTCTCTCCACATCCCTCTCTTACTCCTTGAAGCCTCACTTTAGGCAGAAGTCTTCCCAAGGAAGCCTTTGAGCTCAAATCAAAAAGAGTTACCCGTTTTAAAGGTAGTGTTTTCTCTTGTGTTCTTATGTTTTATTTTGCTTCTCCAACCCTCTAAACTCTTTTTATTCGATTATTCTGTAAAAAATCTAGTATCTTCAATATACTAGTATTTTTTTATAAGAATCATTCTAGCTACACTTACACACACCTACATCTAATGGTTAAAGAACATACTGTTTCTGTGGATGGCGAATTTCTGCCTCACGAAACGATGATTGTTCAATATTCTTCTAACACCTTCAAAGGTGGCCATTAAGATGTCACTATATTTATATATGATATATAACATGTTTATGTTTTACTTAAGATTCTTTATTTTTCATTTATGGCATACCTTTATGGTTTCCATTATGGGTAAACACGATATCTTCATTTTAGGAAGTGCGGACTACCGCCCCCTCAAAGTGATTTGATTCGATAATACCATATGTGGTATGTATAAAGGATAGATTGAATGATATTATATATGATACAATACTGGAATTATAATACTATTATGTATCATTATGTTTTAATTCCATTAAATATGAAATTGAAATGGAAGTAGCGTTCATGCCTACGTACGACTTAGCGTCTCCATGAACGGTGCATTTCATTTATTACCTCTAAATGTTATTTAATATTATAAATTCATGTATATACTGGATATATATGATATATATGATATATAAATCATGAGTATAACTCTGGATATAATGGATACATGAATAACTTGTAATTATAAAGAGCATATTTTTTACTCAAGTACCAATGATCGTTAAAACGACCATTATTAACTTAAATAATTACATAGTGTTCATGAAATGGTAATAATTGATATAAAAGGAATAATGAACTTGAAAAAGGTTCTTAAGCAAGTAGAAATTAACTCAAGTTTATTATTCAGGACATTAAAGAACGATCGAGTTAAGTCGGACCTGAGGTATGGGACTTCGTCTCAATATCCTTTCATTGAGGCATATTTTGTTTTATACACAACCTTCTTTTATACGGTGTGTAAACCCCTTTGACTTTTACGTTTATCCAAAATGAATATTTTTTATACGAAGCGTTTTACTAAACTACAAAAGGGAATGTTTTTGTCGTACGTATGCGGCGACAACGACTTCTCCGCCGCCGTGACCATTATTTGAGTTTCGGCTTCCTCTACAAGCCATACTTTTTTTAAAAGAAAAATAAATACCATGTTTTACTTTTCTTTTATTTTGGTATTGAAAATGGTTTTCATAATGTTTTTATATTAATGTGTTGTATTGATATCTTGTGATTGAAAAGTGGAAATGTTATGTTTCATTTATGCATGTTTTATGTGATACGATTATGTTATGGTTCTTGGGCATTGTTATGAAGACGGGTGGTTCCGTGACAAACTAAGGGAGGGTGAGCCCGATATAGCTCTCCAATGCATTGGGTAACCCGAATGAGTTAAACTTTAAGGTTTCTCCGAAGAGATTTAGGGAATATACTGTGATGGATATTCCAAACGTAACCAAGAGGGTTACTCCCTATGTAAGAATGTTATGAATTCCTTAAGTTACCTTTATGTCTTATGATTTCTATGATTTATTCATGATTTGATGAGGTATGTTAAAGTGCTTATGTTTTATGAGTAGAGTATGATTTCATTGATTCTTATGTATACATGTACTCATGTTTCCTTTCCATATTTTTATATCCCTTACTGAGATTTTTATGCTCATCCCAAGTTTTTGAAATGTTTTTCACAGGTCAAGGGAAGGGTACATGATATGATGATAGTGTCAAGGAAGTGTCAAGAAAGAATCCATGTTTTATTTTAAATATGTTTCCATTGATGGGAAAAAATGAATACTATCTTTTATTGTAACCACTTTGTTTAAATGTGGGATGTAATGCAAGTTTTATGATCTAATTTTCTAAAACTCTAAACCTGAAAAGATCCTCAAGGTGTATTCTTGAAATATCTCAAGATTAAGTAATGTTTAAGGATGGGGCCTTATAGTTGGTATCAAAGGTCAGTTTAGATAACTTTATGAGTTAGAATTCTATTAAATGATTATCCAAAAATATTTTTTTATGGTCAAATTGAAATGAAATAGAATTTTAAGATTACCATGTATATTCATCTAATACATGTTTGTTTAGAATGGTTTTCCGCAGAGTAAATAGGGAAGTAGTTCTAGGAAGGCATACATAAGGAAATAACATTCTGAATCAGCATCCTGAGATGGTCGGAATTGGAACTGAACAGTTTGTTGCAGTAATGGCGCAGTTGACTCAAGCGATAAATGGTGGCGATATCCATGCACAAGATCATCCAGATCAACTGCAGAGGAACATGTTAGTGGTGGAACATTTCATGAGGCAACATCCCCCATCATTCAGAGGATCATCTGAACCTGTGCTAGCTGAAGGGTGGATTAAAGCACTTGAGAAGATTTTCGATGTCATGGGGTGTTCAGAAAATCAAAAGGTTAGTCTTGATATTTACTGTTTAGAGGGTGAAGTAGATCAGTGGTAGTCGATGGTTAAAAATATCAGGGATGCTGATTATATTGATGCTCTCGACTGGGATGAATTCAAAGGTATGTTTCTTGAGAAGTATTTTCCTAAGGATGTTCGACTTAGGATGGAAAAAAAATTCCTGGAATTGACGCAAGAGGAAGACTCAGTGGCTGCCTATGAAGAAAGGTTCACTCGATTGGCAAGGTATGCTCCAAATTTTATCTGAGGCCTTGATAGTAAAATCAATCGTTTTTACTCAGGATTAAAGCCAAAATATCGAAGGGTTTTAGCTTCTCGTGAGTTCAAAAGTTATGAAAATCTTGTTCGATGTGCTGAGTAGGTGGAAATGGAGTTTTCCAATGATCAAGTGTTCTATAACAACCACCAGAAGAAGAGATCGAGGTGGCAGGAGAAAGGGAAGAATTATTCAAAAAGGTCGGATGGTAAGAAAACTAAGTTTCCAGTTTGTGATAAATGTGGGAAAAGTCATGCTGGGGAATGTCTTCTGAATTCTGGAAAGTGCTACGGATGTGGTAAGATGGGACATAAGGATCATGATTGCACTAAAAAATATCAAGGTGATGGTAAGTCCAAATTTTATTTACAGTTAGTGAAAAATTTTAAGTGCAATGAGATGGGTCACTATGAAAATGAGTATCCGGCAAAGATCTTGAGTGATGGGAAGTAGTTAGACTACAAGCAGAAAGGGGTGGTGAAATCCTTTGAAACTACTTCAGCAGATATCAGTCCATCAAATGAAGTTGTATCAGGTACTTTTTTTGTTTTTTCAGATTATGCCAGTGTGTTGTTTGATTCGGGGTCTACAAATTCTTTCATCTCTGAAAACTTTTCTAGTAAAATGGGAATACCATCTCAATAAATGACTTCTGAACTTGTGGTAAAAACACCTGGAGGAAATGTTGAGGCAAAAATAATTTATAAGAATCTTCCTATCCTTATCCGTGGAAAGAACCTACTTGCGAACCTTATTTTTTTTTACCTCTAGTAGAGTTTGATGTTATCCTAGGTATGGATTGGCTCTGTATTTACCATTCTAAGATTGATTGTAGAGCTAAAGAAGTTTCTTTTCAGAAAGACTTTCTGTTTGTGTACAAGAATGAACCCTTACTGTTGATAACTTATCAAGAGGCCGAGAAACTTGTAAAAGATGGAAATGAATGTTACCTTGCACACATTTTTGAAAACAAAGGAACTGTTCAGATTAATGATGTGCCAGTGGTAAATGAGTATCCTGATGTTTTTCCTGATGATTTTCCTGGAATAATACCAAATCGAGAAGTTGAATTTACTATTGACTTAGTTCCTGATGCTAAGCCAATTTCAAAACCCCCTTATCGAATGGCTCAAATTGAACTTTTAGAGTTGAAGGAGCAATTGCAAGATTTATTAGAGAAAGGTTTCATTAGACCTAGAACATCACCATGGGGTGCTCCTGTTTTATTTGTTAAAAATAAATATGGTTCTATGAGACTTTGCATTGATTATAGAGCCTTGAATAACATAACTGTTAAGAACAAATATCCTTTGCCTCATATCGATGATTTGTTTGATCAGCTCCAGGGAGCTCAGTATTTTTCAAAGATTGACCTGAGATCGGGGTACCATTAGTTGAAGGTAAAGGAATAAGATGTTCCGAAGACCGCGTTTCAAACAAGATATGGCCATTATGAATTTTTAGTAATGCCTTTTGGGCTAACCAATGCAACTGCTGTATTCATGGACTTAATGAATAGAATTTTCCATGAGTTCTTGGATGAGTTTGTGGTGGTTTTCATTGATGATATTTTGGTGTTTTCTAAAAGTAAAGAGGAGCATGAAAGACATTTAAGGTTTATTTTGCAAAACTTAAAAGAAAATAAATTGTATGGGAAATTAAGAAAGTGTGAGTTTTGGTTTCAATAAATTTCTTTCATTGGTCACACTATTTCTAAATATGGGATAACTGTTGATCCTCCAAAAACAAAGGTTGTTGAAGAATGGCCAAGACCCACAAATGTAACTGAGATTCGTATCTTCCTTGGTTTGGAAGGATATTACTGAAGGTTTGTTAGAAATTTTTCACGGTTATCTAGTCCAATGACTAAGCTAACTCGGAAGGGTGTTAAGTTTATCTAGACAAAAGAATGTGATGATTTTTTTCAGGAATTGAAAATAAGATAGGTGAATGCTCCAGTTTTGGCACTACCTTCCAAGAATGGTGAGTTTGTTATCTACAGTGATGCTTCACTGAAAGGACTTGGTTATGTCCTAATGCATAATGATCAGGTAATTGCTTATGCTTCACGATAGTTGAAAACTCACGAGGTAAATTACCCTACACATGATTTGGAATTAGCTGCTGTAGTTTTCGCTCTAAAAATTTGGAGGCATCATTTGTATGGAGTAAAGTGTGAAATTTATACTGATAAAAAAAGTTTAAAGTATATATTCACTCAGAAATAATTGAACATGAGACAAAGGATATGGCTATAATTAATCAAGGATTATGATGTTACAATTCATTACCATTCGGGAAAAGCAAATAAAGTGTATGATGCTTTGAGTCGAAAAAGTAATGCTTCATTAACAATGTTGCGTTTGGAACATGATCCTTTGGTTAAGGATTTGATGAACTTTGGCATAGAAGTTTTTGGTGCAGGATGTTCTTCTGTTTTGTTTCAGGTATCAGTGAAATCTTCTCTATCAAACAGAATCAAGCAAGCACAGAAGCAAGATAGTGAGTTGTAAAAAAAGGTAGAGCTGGTTCAGAAGGGTAAGTTGCCTGAATTCAACATTGATAATGATTGTGTTTTGAGATTTGGGAAGAGATTGTGTGTGCCTTGTGATTCACATTTTAAGAGAGAGTTGTTATGTGAAGCTCATAATTCTCTGTTTTCAGTTCATCTTGGCAGTACTAAGATGTATAGAGATTTTTGGGAGTATTACTGGTGGGACGGAATGAAAGGGATATTGCTAATTTTACTTTGAAGTGTTTGACATGTCAACAGGTTAAAGAAGAGTGGCAGTTACTGAAAGGGATGCTTCATCCTTTACCAGTACCAGAATGGAAATGGGAGAATATATCCATGGACTTCGTTGTGGGATTTTCGAAGACACCTCAAGGTAATAATGCAATCTGGGTTATTGTTGATCGCTTGACTAAATATGCTCATTTTCTTGATATAAGAGATACTTTTTCCCTAGATCAACTTTCCCATTTGTATCTTAAAGAGATAGTCAGGTTACATGGAGTTCCTCTCTCCATTGTATATGATCATGATCCCAGGTTTACTTCTAACTTTTGGAAAGGCCTTCAGAAGTCATTGGGTACTGAATTAAATTTTAGTACAACTTTTCATCCTCAATCAGATGGGCAGTCAGAATGAACAATTCAGGCTTTGGAAGATATGCTACGTGCTTGTTCGATGGATTATCAGGGAATTTGGGACCAACATCTTTCTTTGGTTGAGTTTTCTTATAATAACAGTTTTCATTCCAGTATACAAATGGCACCATTTGAGGCGTTATATGGGAAGCAGTGTCGAACTCCAGATTTTTGGGATGAAGTGGGTGAAAGGAAGTTGATGGGACCAGAATTGGTAGAAGAGTTGGCAGAAAAAGTTTAGCTGATACAGAAACACATGAGAACAGCTCAGAGCAGGCAGAAGAGTTATGCGGATAACCGGAGGAAGGATCTATCTTTCGAGGTAGTTGATCATGTCTTTCTCAAAGTTTCACCGTGGAAAAGTGTGATGCGATTTGGTAAGAAAGGAAAGATGAGTCCAAGGTTCATTAGACCATATGAAATTCTGGAGAAAGTTGGATCAGTTGCATACCGAGTGGATTTACCTCTGAGTTTATCTCAGGTACACAATGTTTTTCATGTTTCAATGTTAAGGAAGTACATGCCAGATCCATCTCATGTTTTGAGTCCAGAGGTAGTTCAGTTGGAAGAGAACCTATCTTATGAGGAACAACCGGTCCAGATTCTTGACCATAGGGAGCAAGTGTTACGAAATAAGGTGATTCATTAGGTAAAGGTTTTGTGGAAAAACCACATGATTGAAGAGGTAACATGGGAATCTGAAAATGCATTGAGGGCTAAATACCCCCACTTATTCGATAAGTAAATAAATTGCGGGGACAAAATTTTCTAAAGGGGGGAAGGATGTAACATCCCAAGTAAGTAATGAATAATATATATTTTTATCTATGTCTATTAATAAATTATATAGTGTTTTAGAGGCTTAAAATGAGAATAAATCCAATCTTAAGCATGAAATACACTAATATTTTTAAAAGATTGTTTTACTGCCTTTTGATGGAAAACCATTTTTAAATCAAACTTTTGACAATTTTATAATCTATATTTTTCAAAATAAAGATATTCTTTATGATTGGGACATTGAAATTTACATTTGATAAATTTTTGGTATTTTTCTGACAATGTTCATTTTTTAATGAATAGTGAAAAATACTACATTTTACATCAAAACTGCTTTTTCATCTAATTTAATTATATGGTTATATTATCTTTTTAATTGGTCTTAAAGTGTAATTTTAATATATTTTTACCATTTAATCCAATAGTGGTCGTTGGAATTAATTTCACTTTGAAATTGGACTTAAACTAGTGTCAATCTTTTGATACTTATTGTTTCCTAAAAACACGCTATTTGTCATGACAACGAGAATTAATTATTAAATTAATTAATGTAAATTATATGATTTGAATTTTGTTAAATAGACATAATTTTTGAATTTTTAATATCAAATATAGCTTAGGGTGAAGTTTTGGTATTTTTCTGAAAAACTTCAATTTTTGATGAATAGTGAAACCACTAAGTGGTACTTAAAAAACTGATTTTTTTAGTTTAAATAAAATTTTACCACCTATGTGTTTTTAATTTCAAAAATTCGACATACATGGTTGTCATTAAGAAGTAAAATGTGGTTCAATGGGATTAAAATAATTTTGGTGAATAGTAACTTTTAAGTTTAATCGCGATTAGAGGTAATTAGTGCAATTTAAGGAAAAAATGATATTATAATAAAATTAAAACACCTAGACACATGTCCTACCCTTATTGGATGAGTCATGTCCGACCAAGAAAACCCATGGGTCTATTTTTGGGACCCCATAGAGCCACTTGGGTAAGATAAAGACATTAATGCCTTTTATTTAAAGTAAAAGTAAAAATGACACAAACATGAGTTGTTTTACTAAAACAATTTCTAAATGGGGTTATACAAGTCATATTTTTGACTATAAATATTCATTATAAAGCTAAAAATATTTACTACATCTTGATTTTTTTTATAATTTTTAGACATTAAATAAATTAAATTATTTATGACACCATGATGATGCAGCGATTACCTCATTATTTAACGATTTAAATAAAATAAAAATATAATGTAAAATCTAAGACCTACACTTGTAAAAAACCTATTGTATGGGTGGATTTCGAACCCTTATCACCTTATCCTCGAAATTTATAATTTTGGGACCTTTTGTATCCGAAAATCATTTTATAACAAAGTATCTTTTCTTAACTTTCCAAGAGTGCCCCTCCTCTCCTCTTATAAAAGGCCCCTACCTCTACCACCTTACCCACACTTACAAAGACTTTTTCTTGGCTAAACCCTGCCCATTTTGTCTCTCCACATCCCTATATTACTCCTTGAAGCCTCACTTTGGGCAGAAGTATTCCCAAGGAAGCCTTTGAGCTCTAATCAAAAAGAGTTACCCGTTTTAAAGGTAGTGTTTTCTCTTGTGTTCTTATGTTTTATTTTGCTTCTCCAAACCTCTAAACTCTTTTTATTCATTTCTTTTGTAACAAATCCAGTATATTCAATATACTAGGATGTTTTTATAAGAATAATTCGAGATACACTTACACACACCTACATATAATGGTTAAAGAACATACTGTTTCTGTGGATGGCAAATTTCTGCCTCACAAAATGATGATTGTTCAATATTCTTCTAACACCTTAAAATGTGGCCATTAAGATGTCACTATATTTATATATGATATATAACATGTTTATGGTTTACTTAATCTTCTGTATTTTTCATTTATGGCATACCTTTATGGTTTCCATTATGGGTAAACGCGATATCTTCATTTTAGGAAGTGCGGACTACCGCCCCCTCAAAGTGATTTTATTCATTAATACCATATGTGGTACGTATAAAGGATATATTGAATGATATTATATATGATACAATACTGTAATTATAATACTATTATGTATCATTATATTTTAATTCCATTAAATATGAAATAGAAATGGAAGTAGCGTTCATGCGTACGTATGACTTACCGTCTCCATGAACGGTGCATTTCATTTCTTACCTCTAAATGTTATGAAATATTATAAATGCATGTATATACTGGATATATATGATATATATGATATATACATCATGAGTATAACTCTGGATATAATGGATACATGAACAACTTGTAATTATAAAGAGCATATTTTTAACTCAAGTAGCAATGATCATTAAAACGACCGTTATTAACTTAAATAATTACATAGTGTTCATGACATGGTAATAAGTGATATAAAAGGAATAATGGACTTGAAAAAGGTTCTTAATCAAGTAGAAATTAACTCAAATTTATTATTCAGGACATTAAAGAACGATCGAGTCAAGTCGGACCCAAGGTATGGGACTTCATCTCAATATCCTTTCATTGAGGCATATTTTGTTTTATACACAACCTTCTTTTATACGGTGTATAAAACCCTTTTAATTTTATGTTTATCCAAAAGGAATCTTTTTTATACGAATATTTTTACTAAACGACAAAAGGGAATGTTTTTATCGTACGTATGCAGCGACAACGACTTCTCCGCCGCCGTGACCATTATTTGAGTTTCGGCTTCCTCTACAATCCATAATTTTTTTAAAAAGAAAAATAAATACCATGTTTTAATTTTCTTTTATTTTGGTATTGAAAATGGTTTTCATAATGTTTTTTATATCAATGTGTTGTATTGATATCTTGTGATTGAAAAGTGGAAATGTTATGTTTCCTTTATGCATGTTTTATGTGATACGATTATGTTATGGTTCTTGGGAATTGTTATGAAGACGGGTGGTTCCATGATAAACTAAGAGCGGGTGAGCCCGATATATCTCTCCAATGCATTGGGTAACACGAAGGAGTTAAACGTTAAGGTTTCTCCAAAGAGATTTAGGGAATATACTGTGATGGATATTCCAAACATAACCAAGAGGGTTACTCCCTACGTAATAATGTTATGAATGCCTCAAGTTACCTTTATGTCTTATGATTTCTATGATTTATTCATGATTTGATGAGGTATGTTAATGTTCTTATGTTTTATGAGTAGAGTATGATTTCATTGATTCTTATGTATACATGTACTCATGTTTCCTTTCCATATTTTTATATCCCTTAGTGAGCTTTTTATGATCATCCCAAGTTTTTGAAATGTTTTTCATAGGTCAAGGGAAGGGTACATGATATGATGATAGTGTCAAGGAAGTTTCAAGAAAGAATCCATGTTTTATTTTAAATATGTTTCTGTTGATCGGGAAAAATGAATACTATCTTTTATTATAACCACTTTGTTTAAATGTGGGGTGTAATGCAAGTTTTATGATCTAATTCTCTAAAACTCTAAACCTGAAAAGATCCTCAAGGTGTATTCTTGAAATATCTCAAGATTAAGTAATGTTTAAGGCTGGGGCCTTATATTTAAGGATTATGAATTAGGGTTTTGGGTATAATGTATATAGTTTATGCTGTAGGTTATACAGTTTAGGGCATCAGTTGGAGTTTTTAGGGTTTTGGTTATAGGTTTTAGGGTGTAGGTTATATGTCTTAGTGTATAGGGTTTTGGGTTTTGTGTGGAGGGTATATAGTATAGGGTTTATGTTATAGGGTTTACAATTTATTATGTTGGGTACACCATTCATGGTATAGTGTTTCAGATATAGGGTGTTTGGTTTTTGATTTATGGGAAGGGGTTTAGGGTTTAAGGTTTAATGATTAGGGTGTGTGGTATAAAGTTTTAGCTATAGGGTTTAATGTTTAGGGTGTTTGGTATAGGGTTTGTGGTGTAGGGTTTGGGGTTTGGAGTTTATGGTGTTGGGTATAGGGGTTTGGGTTAAGGGTGTTGGGTATAGGGTATTGGGTGTGGGTTTTAGTGTTTAGGGTGTTGGTTATAGGGTGTAGGGTTTAATTTTTAGTGTTAGGGTTTAACATTTTGGGTGTAGGGTATATCATTTATGGGGTAGGGTTTAGGGTTTATATTGTATAATATAGGGTTTATGGTTTTAGGGTTTACGGTGTTGAGAATAGGGTCTAGTGTTTGGTTTAGGTTTATTTTATGTATTTTTGTATTTTTGTGGTTTTTACGCTTTTTGGGGTTATTTTGGGTTTGTATGACTTATATTTTTTATGATTTTTAGGGATTTAAGGGTTTTATGTGTTTTTTGGGTGTAGTTTTTTTATGGTTTTTTGGGTTTTTAGGGGTTTTGGGGTTTTGGGTTTTTATGCATTTTCATGGTTTTTAGGGGTTTTAAGGTTTTTTGTGGGGTTTTAGCATTTATGGTTTTTTATTTTAGGTTTTTTCTTTTGTTTCAATAGGTTTTTTTTGGTTTTTAACTATTTTTAGGGGTTTCCTAAGGATTTTAGTGTTTCTAGGACTTCTAGAGATTTTACAGTTTTTACGGGGTTGTTGTGGGTTTTTACTGTTTCCTAGGGTTTTTAATGGTATTCAGGGTTTTTATGGGGGTTTTAGTGTTTTTTAGTGTGTTTAGGGTTTTTATTGTTTTTTTTATTTTTTGGGTTTCTAAATGTTTTTAGGTTTTTTCTTGGTTTTAGGGTTTATAGTTTAGGCTATAGGGTTTAGGGTCTAGGGTATAGGGTTTAGGGTGTAGGCTAGGTTTAAGTTTTATGGTATAGTATTTCGTGTGTATCAATAAGGATTTTTGGTTTTGGTTATAGGGTTTTGGGTTTTTTGTTGTTAGGTATAGGGTTTACTGTGTAGGGTTTAGGTTTTTGGGTGTAGGGTTTTGGGTTTAGGGTTCATGATATTGGGTGTGGTGTTTAGGGTTTAGGGTATAGGATGTAGGCTATATGTTTTAGGATTTAGGTTGTAGGGTATAATGTTTAGGGTGTAGGGTTTAAGATTTAGTTTGTAGGTTATAGGGTTTTGGATATAAGGTTTAGTGTTTTGGGTATAGGGTTTAGTGTTTATAGTGTATTGTGTAGTGTTTAGGGATTAGGGTGTAGGGTATAAGGTTTAGGATGTTGGGTTTAGGGTGCAAGGAATAGGGTTTAAGGTGTAAGGTTTTGTGTTTATGGTGTAATGTATAGAGTTTAGATTGTAGGGTTTAAAGCTTAGGGTGTTGGGTATAGCATTTACAGTGTAGGGTATGGGGTTTATGGTGTAGGTTTATTGTGTATGGTATAAGATTTAAAGATAATGGTTAAGGATTTAGGTTTTATGTTATAGAGTTTATGTTTTAGGGTTTAGGTTGCTAGGTATAAGGTCCACGGTTCATGGTTTAGGGTTCAGGGTGTAGGATATAGGGTTTAGCGTGTGGTTTTTAGGGTTTAGGGCTTATGTAATAGAGTTTAGGTTGAAGGATTTAGGGTTTAGGAACTTGTGTATATGGTTCAGGGTTTAGGGTTTATGATTTATGGTGTTGGGTATACGGTTTAGGGTTTATTGTTAGGGAATAGGGTTTTAGGTGTAATGTTTATGGTGTATGGTTTAGGGTTTTGTATTTTGGTTATAAGGTTTCAGGTGTAGGTTTTAGGGTTTAGGGTGTGGGATTTAGGGTTTTGGGTTTAGGGTTTAGAGTTTAGGGACTATGTTTTGGGGTTAAGGGAGTAGGGTGTAGGGTTTATGGTGTAAAATATAGGGTTTAGTATGTTGGGTTTAGGGTTTAGGGTGTAGGGAATACGATTTGCCTATAGGGTATAGGATTTGGTGTGTAGGGTATTGGATTTAGTGTGTTGGGTATAAGGTATCGGTGTAGGGTATAGGGTTTATGGAGTAGTTTTTTTGGGTTCAGAGTGTAGGGTATAGGGTTTAGGGTGTTGGGTTTTGGGTTTAGGCTATAGGTTTTATGGTTTTGGGTGTAGAGTCTAGTGTATGGGGTTTGGGGTTTAGGACGTAGTCTATAGGGTTTGGTGTGAATTCTATAGGATTTAGGGTGTAGGTTTTAGGGTTTTTGTTGTTGGGTATAGGGTTTAGGGTGTAGGGTATAGGGTTTAGTTTACAGGGTATGGTGTTTAGGATGTACAGTTTAGGGTATAGGGTATAGTTTATTGGTTTTATTGTGTAGGATATCGGGTTTAGGGTACATGGTTCAGTTTTTTGGATATAGGGTATAAAATTTAGGGTGTAGTGTTTAAGGTTTTTGGTTTATGGTATTAGTTTAAGTTTTTAGTGTTTAGGGTTTAGTGTTTATGGTGTAGGGGTTAGAGTGTAGGGTTTAGGTTTCATGGTATTGGGTCAAGGGTGAAGTGACTTGGGTATTGGGTCAAGGGTGAAGTAACCTGGGTATTGGGTCAAGGGTGAAGGGTTATGGGTTTTTGATGTAGGTTTTAGGGTTTAGGGTGTAGAGTTTAGTGTTTAGTTTTTATATTATAGGTTTTAAGTTGTAGTATTTTTTGTCTAAGATATAGGGTTTAGGTTTAGGGTTTGAGTTTAGGGTTTATTCTATAGGTTTTAGGGTTTAGGGTGTAGGTGAATGGGTTTAGAGTGTATGTTATTAGGTTTAGAGTGCGGGGATAAGGTGTGGGTTTTACAGATTCTGATTTTTGGTGTGGATTAAGGGTTTAGGAAGTGGGTTTTAGGGTTTAGGATCTTGGTATAGTGTTTTGGGTTTAGGGTTTATAGTTTAGTGTATAGGGTTTAGGGTTTGGTTGTGGGATGTTGTTGGGCTTTAGGAGTTTTAGTGTTTTTTGGGTTTTTATTAATTTTAAGGGGTTTTAGTGTTTGTAGACTTTTTTTATGTTTTTAGGCTTTTTGTCGTGTTTTTGGGTTTTTTGGGTTTTTTTCTTTTTACCCATGTTATTATTTTTTAGGGTTTTATGGTTTGTTTTGGGTTTTTGGTTTTTTGGTTTTTTAATGCTTTTTTGGGTTTTAGGGATTTTTATAGGTTTTAAGGGGTTTGTTTGAGATTCAATGTTTTTAGGGGATTCTTATTGTTTTTTTTGTGTTTTTTTTGGTGGGGAGGGGTTAATGTTTTTTGGGTTTTTAACATTTTTAGGGTTCTCTTATAGATTGTTGGGGCTGTAAGGGTACTTTTTTCTTTCAGGGGTTTTAATTGTTTATAGGATTTTTAGTGTTTTATAAATTTTAGGTTTATAATGTTTTTTTATGGGTTTTCAGATTTTTTAGACTTTTGAGGTTCTAGGATTTTTTTTATTGTTTTAGGGTTGTTTTAGGGGTTTAATGTTTTTTGGGATTTTATTATTTTTTGTTTTTAGGTATTTTTTTGGGTTTTAGGGGTTTTTATGGTTTTTAGGTTTTTTAGGGTGTCTAAGTATTTTTAAGGGCCCTCAAGGGTTTTCATTGCGTAATTAGTGTCTTTTAGGCCTTTTAGGGGTTTTAGGGTCATTTAGGTTTTTAGGGTTTCTTGGGTCTTTTAGGCATTTTAGGTTTTTTAGGGTCTTTATAGGGTTTTAAGGCTTCTAAGTGTTTTATAGTATTTTTATGGTTTTTAGGGTTTTTAGGGGTTTAGGGGAATTTTTCTAGGGATTTTAGGGGGGGCTTTTGGGTTTTTTGGGGTTTAGATATTTTCGAATTTTTAAGGTTTTTATGTTTTTTTATGATTTTATAAGAGTTTTAGTGCTTTTTTTGGGGGTTTTTGATTTTTTTGGGTTTTATTAGGGGTTTTGGTGTTTTTTTGGTTTTTTGGATTTTTTAGGGTTTTAGGGTATTTCGTGTTTTAAGGGTTTTTAGGTTTTTTATGGGGTTTAAGAATTTTTAAGAGTTTATTAGGGTTTTAAGGGGTTTTTAGTGTTGTTTTGGTATTTTTAAGGTTTTTTGGGGGTTTGAGTATTATATTGGTTTTTAGGTGTTATATGGGTTTTTAGGGGTTATCTTAGGATTTTTGGTTTTTAAGTTATTTGTGGGTTTTTAGGGTTTTTATGTTCTTATTGGGTATTTTAGGTATTTTTAGGGGTTTTAGGGTTTTTTTTTATTTTTTTGTGTTTTAGGATTCTTATATCCATTTTTTTGGATCTTTTATGATTTTTAGGGGTTTAGGGGTTTTATGGGTCTTTACTGTCTATTAAATTTTGATAGAGTTTTTGGATTCTTTTAAGGATTTTTATGGGTTTTAGGGTTTTTAGGGTATTTTAGGGTTTTCTTAGGGTTTTAGGGACTTTTTGGGGTTTTAGGTTCTTTTAGATTTTTTAGGGTTTTTAGGGTATTTTAGATTCTTAAGAGTATTTTTGGGTTTTAGGGTCTTTTAGGGTTTTTTTGTTTTATGGTATTTTTGGGATTCTTTAGAGGTTTTAGGATCTTTTATTGGTTTTATATTTTTTTTTGTTTTTTGGGTTGTTAGGGTTTTTCGAGTTTTTATGGGTATTTAGTATTTTTAGGGGTTTTAAGTATTTTAAGGTTTTTAATTTTTTTAATGTATTATATGGTTTTGAGGGTTTTTATGTGTTTTTGTATTTCTTATGTTCTTTAAGGGTTTTATGGTTTTTATGATAATTATGGTTTTTATGTTTTTTTTATGGTTTTAGGGTTTTCAAACCTTTTAGTGTTTTGGGTTTTTAAGATTTTTATGGGTTTTTAAAGGGTTTTAAGGGGTTTTAGGTTTTTAAGGTTTTTATGGTTTTTTAAGGATTTTAATATTTTTTTAGTATTTTTAGGATTTTTAGGGGGTTTGGGGTTTAAGGTTTTTTAGTTTATTTAGTCTCTTTAGGAGTTTTTTGGGTTTTTAGGCAAGGAAGACGTGAGGGTCAGGCTATTCCCGGCCCCCAAAAATTTATTAGAAAGAAAAAAGGGACACTGCAAACAAGGGAGGGGAGGGGTCAAATGACCCACGCTCAAAAACCCCTTACAACCCACGCCAAAAAAAGAAAAATCAAAAAGGAAAAGAAGAAAAACAAACCCAAACAAAAAACAAACAACACCAAGTAGCAACCATCATCATCACCAGCATCAAGCAGTATCCAACAGCTCACAACCAAGCAATGACCAGCCTCCAATCTCATCAAGTCCGACATCCAACATAATCCAGTCATCACAGCCACAACATCGCTTAGCAGCATCTCCAACAGCATCACCCAGCCAAACAGAACAAGAATCCCATAAAACCAACCAGCCTCCAGACCCTAGAAACTCTTCTTCCCTACCAACAACAAGCACTAGCGGGTGCCCACTATGAAACCCACCGCAATAACCCATCCCTGTCAGAAACTCATAGCCAAACATCCAGCCACATCCCGCATCATAACCAAGCCAGCCGCCAACATCTTCATTACAGAAATAAAAAACTCCTAACAATTCCAATTTCATCCAGGCCACATCAAGCATCCAACAGCTCCAATTCCATAAATCATTACCAGCATCAGCCCACTTAGGGTTTTTAGGGTTTTAGTGTTTTTTGGGGTTTTAGGAGTTTTATGATTTTTGTGGGTTTTATGGTTTTTAGGTTTTTAAGGGGTTCTAGGTTTATAGGTGTATAGTGTTTGAGGGGTTTTAGGGTGTTTTAGGATCTTTTGTTGATTTTTATGGATTTTAGTGTTTCTTGTGTTTTTTGTGTTTTTAGAATTTCTAGTGTTTATTAGGTTTCTTTTTGGTTTTTTGGGTGTTTATGATTTTTATGGTTTTTTGGGAGTTTAGGGGTTTTCTGGGGTTTTAAGGATTTTTAGGGTTTTTAGTGTTTTAGGGGTTTAGGGTTTTTATGATTTTTCATGGTCTTTTATGGGTTTTAGGTGCTTTAAATTCTTTTAGGTGTTTTTAGATTCCATTTTGATTTTTTAGTGTTTTTTGGGTATTATATTTTTTAGGTACCTTAAGGATTTTTTGGGTCCTTATATTCTTTTTGGTATTTTAACGAATTCTTTAGTCTTTTAGTGTTTTTATGGGGTTTTAGGGGTTTTAGAGTCTTTTAGGGGTTTTAGGGTCTTTTAGAGTTTCTTATGAAATTTTCAGGTTTTAAGGGGTTTTAGGGTTTTTATTATTTTAAGGGGTCTTAAGGTATTTTAGGGTTTTTTTTGTCTTAAGGTATTTTAGAATTTTTTGGGTTATAAGGTCTTTTAGGGGTTTTTAGGGTTTTTAGTGAATTTAGTTTTTTAGTGTTTTGGGGGTTTTTAGGGGTTTTATGGGTTTTTATGGTTTTAATGTGTTTTAGGGACCTTTTGGTTTTTATTGGGCTTATTTAGGGGCTTTAGGATTTTAGACGTTTTTATGGATTTTTATGCATTTTAGGGTTTTCAATGGGGTTTTAGGATTTTCTTGTGTTTTTAAGGGGTTTTAGGGTTTTTTGGCGTTTTCAAGATTGTTTTGGGATTCTTTTGTATTATCATGGGTTCTTTTGCATTTTTAAGTGTTCTAGGTTTTTAGGGACTTTTAATGTTTCTTAGGGTAGTTAGGGATATTTAGGGTTTGTTGGATATTTTTGGGTTTTTAGGGGTTTCATGTGATTTTCAAGGATTTAGGGATTTTTTTTGTTTTAAGAGGTTTTAGGGTTTTGAGGTTTTTCAAGGATTTTTAAGGGGTTTTTTTGGTTTTTAGGTTTTTAGGGGTTTTATGGTTTTTAGTGTTTTTATGTTTTTATGGTTTTTAGGGTTTTCTAGTGATTTTTGAGATTGTTTTAGGTAGGTTTTTTACGTTTTAGGGGTTTTAGGGTCCTTTTTTTTAGAATTTTTAGTGTTTTATGGGGTTTTAGGGGTTTTAGGGTCATTTAATGTTTTAGGTATTTTTAGAGGTTTTTAATGATGTTACAGTATTTTAATGTCTTTTAGGATTATTCAGGGTTTTAGTATCTTTTATTGTTTTTATGGTTCTTTGGGGTTTTTATTATTTTAAGGGGTTTTGCGGTCCTTTATGGGTTTTAGGGTGTTCTAAATATTTTAGTGGTTTTAGATTCTTTTATTTTTTTAGGGTTCTTAGGGTTCTTAGGTATTAGTGTTTTTAATGTTTTATGGGTTTTAGGGATTTCTATTGGATTTATGGGTTTTTAGGGACCTTTATATTTTCATTAGATTTCTTTAGGTTTTTATGGGTTTTAGGGATTTATGGGTTTTATGGTTTTTATGGGTTTTATGGATTTTTTTGGGTTTCGATGGTTTTAGGGGTTTATAATGGATTTTATGGGTTTATAGGACATTAAGATATTTTGTAGGGTTGCTTTGGTTTTTTCATTTTTTTACTGATTTTATTGTTTTTAGGTTTTTAGGGTTAGTTTGGGTTTTTAGTATTTTCTATTGGTTTATAGAGGTTTTTATGTATTTTTAGGGTTTTTAGGGTATTATGGGTGTTAGTGGAATGTATTTTTTTTGATTTATTTAGGAATTTGGAGTTTTTGTGGGTTTAGGGTGTTTAATTGTTGTTTTTATTTTTAGGGTATTTTTAGGATTTCTAGGATCTTATAGAATTTTTAGGGGGTTTAGGGGTTTTAAGGTCTTTTAGGGGTTTTTATTTTTTAGGTACTTTTTGGGGTTTCTAGGGGTTTTATGGGTTTTATGGATTTTAAGGGTTTTAGGGATTTTAGGGTTTTTAATATCTATTTAGGGTTTTTAGTTTTTTATTGATTTTTCGGTGTTTTGGGGTTTTTCAGGGTTCTTAGGGTTTTAGAAGTTTTTTGGGTTTTAAGGGATTTTAGGTTTTTTTAGGGATTTTAGTTTGTTTAGGGTTCCTTTGAGAGTTTGAGGTATTTTTGTCTTCCTTTAGGGTTTTTATGGTTCTTTTAGGGTTTTTGGGTTTTGTAGGGATTTATCATTTTTACAGTGTTTTTTAGGTTTTTGATTTTTTAGTGTTTATTAGTGTTTTAGGGGTTTCTTATGGTATCTGGATTTTCATAGGGGTTTAATGTTTTTTTTGGTCTTTTTTGGGATTTTAGGGGCTTTTTTGGGGTTTTACCGTTTTTATGGATTTTAAGGGTTTGAAGGGGTTTTAGGGTTTTCAAGGAGTTTTAATATTTTTAGGGAAGAAGAGGTGTAGGACTAGGCTAGACTAGTCCCCCCAAAAATAAATAAAAATAAAACAAAAGAAGACAGTTACAAGTGGGCCTGCAAGGACGAGAGTGTATCTCACCCTTTATATCTGAATCAACAAAATGGGTGCAAAAGTATGGAGTTATGAAGGACCACATCGAACACCTTTCCTCAATATCCCTTTTGGATAGAGCATCCACAATAGAATTGGAATCCCTATATGTGTGTGAAATACTAAATCTCAAGGTTTGTGAAGTTTTGAGACACTCAATCCAGTGCAGTAAGAGTCTCCACGACACGTCCCTGGAAGATCCTTTGAGTGCGGCAACCATAAGCATTGAATATGACTCAATCCAAAGCCTTGTCCACTTATACTGACTTGAAAACTTTACATCCCTTATGATAGCACAGAGCTCCACTTCATAAGAATAGCCATCCCCTATAAAATGAAGCTCCCAGGGCTGCGCCATGAACATTCACCTTTATCCATGCTGGGAGTGGGGGATCCATCTGGTTTACTTCAGGACCATCGGTTTTATGCTTCTACAACGACCCCAAGAGAATGCAAAACTGTCAAATTACTAACATCATTGAAAAATTCACTTTTCTGTATTCGTGAGGCATTCTGGATCATCCTTTGTATGTCCACCACTCCATCATGTAGCGAGAGGGGCTTTCGGTTAAAGGCTGCAGCATTGCGAGCAACCCAAATATATTGAACATTCACTGCCACACCAACAAGCAACATGTTGTCGACTTGGTCTCTTTGGTTGATCTCCACAAGGCTGTGCAAGAAGTCTCATATCGATCCTCACAAGCTACATGTCAGTCCAAATCATTGTAACAGGTAGTTCCAAAGTTCTGAAGCAAAGGTGCAATGAAGAAAAGTATGATTGCATTGCTCCTCAGCCTTTCTGTATAATAAACACATAGATGAGAGTTTCCAGCCATCCATCTTCAGCTGCTCATGAGTTGGGATCTGATTCCGCCAGACTTTCCAAATAAGGACAAAGTAAGAGGGAGGAATAAAGGGTGTTCTGAATTTAAGCAGCCACGATGTGGATGCCCGTCTATGCGGTCACTTAAATCTGTAATAGTCAAAGGTATTGAATTTCCCGATCATACCAGGAATCCATAATGAGATTTTTAGGGGGTTTAAAGGTTTTTTTCTTCAGTTTCATGTTTTTTTAGTGTTTTGTTATATTTTTTGTTTTTTTCATATTTTTAGGGTCTGCTATGGTTTATATAATTTTAAGGGTTTTTCTATGTTTAGGGTTTAGGGTGCAGGATATATGGATTAAGGTATAGGGCTCAGGGTTTAGGGTGTAGGGTATAGGGTTTAGGATATAGGGAATGTGGGTTTACGGTGTAGGTTTTAGTGTTTTGAGTGTGGGGTATAGAGTTTAGGAATTTGGTTTTAAGGGTTATGGTGTACAGTGTAGGGTTTTGGGTGTAGGGTTTATGGATTATAGTTTAGGGTATTGGGTTTAAGCTATAGGGTGAATGGTTTAGGGTTTAGGGCGTAGGGTATAGGTTTTAGGGTTTAGGGTGTAGCGTATAGGGTTTAACATGTAGGTTTTAGGGTGTAGGGTATAGGGTTTGGGGTGTAGGGTTTGGGTTTTTTATGTATTGTATATGGTTTAGGGTGTAGGGTTTACTGTTTAGGGTGTAAGATATATGGTTTATTATTTAGGTTATATAGTTTAGATTGTAGGGTATAGGTTTTAGGATGTAGGGTATAGGGTATAGGGTGTAGGGTATAGTGTATAGGGTGTAGGGTTTAGGGTTTATGGTGTAGGTTTTAGGGTTTAGGGTGTATGGTATAGGGTTTAGGGAGTATGGTTTAGGGTTTAGGATAGAGGGTTCAAGGTTTTGGGTGTAGGGTATAGGTTTAAAGTTATTGGGTTTAGGGTTTAGTTTATAGGGTATATAGTTTTGGGTGTACGGTATTGGGTTTTTGGTACATGGTAAAGGTTTTAGGGTGTAGGGTTTGTCGTTCGGGGTGTATGGAATAGGGTTTTGGGTGTAGGATGTATGGTTTTGGCTGTACGGTACAGGGTTAAGGGTGTATGGTATTGGGTTTAGGGTGAAGTGTATAGGGTATAGGGTGTATATTTTAGGGGTTAATATGTAGGGTATTGGGTTTAAAGTGTAGGGTTTAGGGTTTAGGGTGTGTGGGTTAGGTTTTGGGGTGTTGGATATAGGTTTTAGGGTGCTAGGTATAAGTGTTATAGTGCTATGTATAGGGTTTAGGGTGTATGGTGTGGGGTTTAGTGTGTAGGGTATAAGGTTTTGGGTGCAGTCCACATACAATAAGGTGTATGGTATAACTTTTAGGTTGTAAGGTATAAGGTTTTGGGAGTAGGGTTTGGGGTTCGGGGTGTTGGGTTTAGGGTTTAAGGTGTATGGTTTTGGGTTTTGGGTTTAGGGTTCAGGGTATAGGGTTTGGGGTGTAGGGTATAGGTTCTTGTGTGTAGTGTTTAGGATTCAAGGTGCAGGGTATATGGTTTTAGGTGTAGGTCTTATGGTTTAGGGTGTAGTGTGTGTTTTTTATGGTGTACGATTTTCGGTTAGGGGTATTGGGAAATGGATTTAGGGTGTAGGATCAAGGTGTTAGAGTGTAGGTTATAGTGTTTAGTGTGCAGTGTATTGGGTTTTTGGTGTAGTGTATAGAGTTTTTTGGTTGAAGGTTTAGGGTTAAGGGTATAAGGTAGATGGTTTAGGTTTTAGGGTATAGGGTTTAGTGTGTAGGGTATAGGGTTTCAGGTGTATGGTTTAGTGTTTAGGGTGTATGGTATATGGTTTAGGGTGTTTGTTTTATGGTTGATGGTTTAGGTTATATGGTTTATGGTGTAGGTTTTTTGGTTTAGGTTATCAGGTATAGGGTTTTGTGTGTAGGATTTAGGCTTTAGGGTGTTTGTTATAGGATTTAGGGTGTAGGGTTTAGGGTTTACAGTGTAGGAGAAAGGGTTTAGCATGTAGTGCTTAGGGTTTAGGGTGTACATTATAGGGTTTAGGGTGTAGGGTATATGTTTTAGGGTTTAGGTTTATGGTTAGTTGTCTAGGGTGTTGGGTTTAAGGTTTATGTTGTAGTTTATAAGGTTTTGGGAGCAGTGTTTAAGGTTTAGGGTGTTTGGTATAGGGTGTTGGCTATTGTATTTGGGGTTTATAGTGTAGGTTATAGGGTGTAGTGTGTAGGTTTTAAAGTTTAGGTTTTAGATTATTGGGTTTAAGGTGTATTTTTAGGTTTTAGCATGTAGGGTATAGGGTCCACTGTGTGGGGTTTGGGTTTTAGGGTGTATGGTGTAGTGTTTAGGGTGTTGGATATAAACTATAGGGTTTGGGGTATACAGTTTAGGGTGTAGTGTTTAGTTTTTAGGGTGTATGTTATAAGGTTTATGGTGTGTGGTTTAGGGTTCAGGGTGCTGGTTATAGGGTTTTGGGTGTATGTTTTTTTGTTTATGTTGTAGGGTATAGGGTTTCAGGTGTAGGGTATTGGGTTTAGGTTTTAGGATTTCATGTATATGGTTTATGGTGTAAGGTTTGTGGTGTAAGGGTTATGATGTTGGATTTTATCTATAGGTTTTAGGATTTAAGGTTTAGGGTGAAGGGTATAGGGTTTCGTGTGTAGGGTTTATGGTATTGGGTGTTGTGTATAGGGTTTACGGTGTAGGGTTTTCGGTTTATGGTGTATGGTGTAGAGTTTAGAATGTAGGGTGTAGTGTATAGGTTTGGGGTGTAGGATATAGTGTTTAGCATGTTGGGTTTAGGTTTTAGGGTGTATTATATAGGTTTAAGTGTGTCAGATATTGGGTTTATAGTGTGGGGAATAGGGTTTAAGATGTAGAGTATTGGGTTTAGTGTGTTGGGTATAAGGTTTATGGTATATGGAATTGGATTTAGTGTGTGAGGTATAGGGTTTAGGTTGTAGGGTATTCAGTTTAGGGAGTATGGTTTCAGTTTGATGGTGTAGGGTATAGGGAGTATTGTGTAGGGTTTAGAGTTTAGAGTGTAGGGTTTGGGTTTTGGGTTTAGGGTATTGGGGTTAAGGTGTAGGGTGTAGGGGATATTTTTTTGGGTGTAGGGTTTAGGGTTTAGGGTGTAGATTATAGGGTTTAGTGTGTAGTTTATAGGGTTTAGGGTGTTGCGATTAAGGTTTAGGTTGTAGGTTATAGGTTTTAGGGTGTAGCTTTTAGGGTTTAGAGTGTAGGGTATAGGGTTTATGGTGTAGGCTTTTGGGGTTAGGGTGTAGTGTATGGGGGATTGGGTGTATGGTTTAGGTTTTAGGGTATAGGTTATAGGGTGTAGGTTATAGTGTTTAGGTTTTAGGGTGTAGGTTATTGGGTTTGGGGTGTAGTGTTTTGGCCTTAGGGTGTATGGTATAGGGTTTAAGTTGTAGTGTTTAGGCTTTAGGGTCTACGGTTTAGGGTTTAAGTTTTAGGGTATCAGGTTTAGGGAGTAGGGTTTGGGGTTCTAAGTGTAGGTTATATGGTATAGGGTGTTGGGTTTAGGGTATAGAGTATATTGTTTAGGTTATAGGGTTTTGGGTGTAGGGTATATGGTATAGGGTTGGGGTGTAGTGTTCAGGGTTCCTGGCGTAGGGTTTAGGGTTTAGGGTTCATTGTGTACAGTATATGGTTTATCATTTATGGTTTTGGGTGTTGGGTTTTGGGTGTGTGGTGCTGGGTTTTGGGAATAGAGTGTATGGTATGGGTTATAAGGTATAGGGTTTTGGGTTTTGGGTTTAGGTTATAGAGTATAGGGTTTAAGATGTGGGGTATAGATTGAAGGGTATATGGTTGAGGGTGTAGTGTTAGGTTTTGTGGTGTAGGGTATAGGGTTTATGATGTAGGGTATAGTGTTTGTGGTGTTGGGTATAGGCTATAGGGTGTAGGGTATTGGGTTTAGGTTTTTGAGTATAAGGTTTTTGGTGCAGGGTAGATGACCTAGTGTTTGTGGTATTGTGTTTATGGTGTAGGGTATTGGTTTTCTAGAGTAGTGTTTAAGGTTGAGGGTATATGATTTAGGTTTTATGGTGTATGTTTTACTATTTCAGGTGTAGTGGCTATGGATTGGAGTGTAGGGTATTGGGAATAGTGTTTAGGGATTAGGGTATAGGGTATATGGTTTGGGGTGTGGGCTATAGGGTTTTGGGTGTATGTTATTGGGTTTATGGTGGATGATATAGGGGTTTGGGTTTATGGGTTAGGTTTTAGGGTGCAGGGTATAGGGTTTATGGTGTACAATTTAGGGTTTAGGGTGTGTGGTATTGGGTTTAGGGTGTAGGGTATAGGGTTTATGGTGTAGGATATAGGGTTTCGGCTGTTGGATATTGGGTTTATGGTTTATGGTTTTGGATTAGGGGTGTAGGGTATAGAGTCTAGGTTATAGGGTCTAGGGTTTAGTGTATAGGGTATATTTTTTCGGGTGTTGGGTTTAGGGTTAGGGTGTTTGGTACTGGATTTAGGGTTAACATTTAAGGGTTTAGGGTGTAGGTACAAGGTGTTGAGTGTAGGGTTTATTGTTTAGGGTTCATGGTATTGGGTATTGGGTTTGGGATTTATGGTTTAGGGGTTATGGTGTTTGGTAATTGGTTTATGGTGTTGGGTTTAGGGTTTATAGTGTAGGGTATTGGTTTTAGGGTATAAGTTTTATGTTTTAGGGTGTTGGTTTTAGAGTTTAATGTAGGGTTTTGGGTTTTGGGTGTAGAGTATTGGGTTTAGGATATATGATATAATTTTTATGGTGTGGTGTTTAGGTTTTAGTGTTTGGTTTAATTTTTTTTTTGTTTAGGGGTTTTAGGGGGTTGTAGGTATTTTATATGTTTTTAAGGTTTTATGGGGTTTTTTTATTTTAGTATTTTTTTTTCATTTTTTTCATTATTTTTATGATTTTTATGGGGGTTTTGGGTGTTTAGGGTTTTTATGGATTTTTAGGGTATTTAGTTTTTTAGTGTTTTTAGGGTTTTATTTGTAGTTTATTGTTTTTGGGGGTTCCTTATGGTTTTTTGGTTTTTTATAGTTTTAGTTATTTATAGTTTTTATTGGGTTTTAGGGGTTTAAGAGTTTTTTTCTGGTTTTTTGGGGTTTTATGGTTATTAGTTTTTTTGGGTGGGGGGTAGTGTTTTTAGGGATTTTATGGTCATTTCGTTTTTTAGTGTTACTTTAAATTTTTTAGGTATTTTAGGGGGATTTAGGGTTATTTTATGGGTTTTTGTTTTTTTTTGGTTTTTGGGGGTTTTTTGGGTTTTTTGAGAGTTTTAGGGTTTTTTGGGGTTTTAGGGGTTTGAGGTTTTTTTGGGGGTTTTGGATTTTACAGAGTATAAGGTTTTTTAAGAGTCCTTTAGGTTTTTTATAGGTTATTTTGTCCATTTTATGGTTCTTTAAGTGTTTAGGGTCTTTAATGGGTTTTATGTATTTTTAGGGTATTTTAGGGGATTTGAGTTTTTAAGGTCTTTTAGGGGGTTTTAGGGTTTCTATGGGGTTTCAAGGGAATTTATGGTTTTTTGGTTTTTTGTGTTTTTATGGTTTTTTGGGTTTTTAGGTTCTTCATGGGTTTTAGGGTTTTTAGTGGTTTATTGGTCTGTAGGGTTTTGGGTGGATTAACATTTTTTTAGGGTTTTGGGGTTTTTCAGAGTTTTTAGGGACTTCTATGGGTTTGGATGGTTTTAAGGGTTTTCTAAGGGTTTACTATTTTAATGGTTTTCTTTGGGGTTCCATATTGTTTTTGTGGGGTTTTTAGGGGTTTTTTTAGTGTTCAGGAGATTTTACGTTTTTTTTTTGGTTTTTTAGTGTTTTTAGAGGTTTTAACGGTTTGAGGGTTTGGGGGTAGAGTTTTTTGGGGGTTTTAGGTTTTAGGGGGTAATTGTTTCTTTAGGTTTGTAGTGTATTTTTGGGTTGTCAGGTTTTCATTAATGTTTTTAGGGTGTTTAGGATTTTAGGGTATTTAGGTTTATTTAGTCCTTTTTATGGTATGTTAATTTTTTTTAGGGTTTTAAGGGTTTTTACATTATTAGTGTGTTTTAATGTTTTTTAGGTTTTAAGGCTCTATTAATGGGTTTTATGCTAATTTAAGGGTTTTGGGGGTTTTAGGTTCTTCTAGGGTTGTTAGGGGTTTTGGGTTTTTTAGGGGCAAGGAAGGTGCGAGGCTAGGCTAATCCTGACCCCCAAATTTTATAAGAAAAAAAGGCACGGTAGACAAGGGAGGGGAAGGGTCAATCAACACACACCCAAAAACCCTGGACACCCCCCAAAAACCCAAAAGTCCTAAAAAAACCCAAAAGAAAAACAAAAACAGACAAAGCAAAAAACCAGAAGCATCTCCAACTGTATCTCCGAGCCAAACAAAAACCAACATCTCACAACACCATTTTCATCAGCCATCACCTTCTTGACATGAATATTGACACCAACATCACAGAACCACCAGAATTAAGGTAAGTCTCACCTTCATCACCTCACATCAAAGTAGAAACCATCACCAAGAACCAACATCTTTCATCACATCCCAACCAAACAACAGCCAACACCCAACAACTTAACTTCCAGCAACCACCACCACCTATATATCCAGCTTCCATCATTTCACACCTAGTAGCACATCTAGGAACATAGGTAAACCAGCACCCATTCCTAAAACCTATCCACATCACCCAAAGGAAAGACAATATTCAGCTCCACTCAACCAAACCAATACCCAACACCCTCGACGAATCACAACCAAAACAACTATAGCACAGGAGGCCACAGTCTATAGCAGCCATAACACAACACAACATAACAATCCATTCATCAACAACATGAAACAGACCCATGAGAGAAAAACCAGGAAAACGAACCTGCATCTTCTGCACAAACCGATGCCAAGATGATCTCATATGCGCCTCCTGCAGCCTTTGAGCATATCTGAGAGACCCTATTCCAGCCTCAAGAACCAAGTGCCAAAATCCTCCACAAATCCAGAAAATCCACCAAGAGTCAACCATCCCCATATCACTGTTGAAAAAACTCACCTCCCCAAGACTTCTCACATGCCACCATATTCGAGGCATCTTCAGAGAAGACTGCAGCAGAAAACTTGGAGAGATTATTTCCCATCTAAGAGACTAGAATCCAAGATGCCAGTGCAACTGGTGCAACCTAATCCATCGATGAGGCCCCCAACAACATTTAACAACCATAGGATTCCCCAGATCTGAAAAGTCAACCTCGATCAGTGGCTGATTTAAAGAAATGTTTCTGATCGCCAAGGAGCCATCTTCCTCGCCACAAGCCAGATCAGACCAATATGATTCCAAAGTAGCGCACACAACCTCCAAAACTGATGAATCCCAAGCGCACTGACAAAGGAGTGAAGGCCCATCCAAATCCAAAATCCAGAGCAAGGGAACTGCTCGGGGAAGACAAAGCAGCCGAAGCCAGAAAACCACCTCCGTCTTGTGTCCAAATATCGCGTCTAGAGAACACCATCACCAAGAACTAGAAAGAAGTGAGGAACCAGCACCTAGGGCCTGAGAAGAAACTATAATAAAACCTTGAAGAGGTTCCAAATGAGAGAGATATCCAGGGGAGTGCACCACCATCTTATGGTTTTTCTTTGGGGTTTTTAGGGCCTTTAGGTTTTTTTTGTTTTTTAAGGGTTTTAGGGGATTTTAGTGTTATTTTTGGGGTTTTTGGGTTTTTTGTGTCTTTTATGATTTTGTTTTGTTTTTTAAGGCCTTTTAGGGTTTCTTTAGGATTTCTAGGGACTCTTTAGGGTTTTATGGGTTTTATGGTTTTAGGGGGTTTTAATGTTTTTACAATTTTTAGGTTTTTTAGGGTATTTAGGGTGTTTTAGTGATTTAGGGGTTTTTAGGGTTTTTTAGTCTTTTATGGATTCTTGAGGTTTTTACCATTTTAGTTTTGCGGGGGAATTAAGGTTTTTTAGGTTTTTTATGATTCTTAAGCTTTTTAGGGGTTTTAATAATTTTAGGGTGTTTAGTGGATTTATGGTTTTAAGGGTTTTTTTACAGAGTTAAGGGTTATAAGCGGTTTTATGTTTTTAGGGGATTTATGGGTTTAATGAATTTTTGGTGTTCTTAGGGGGTTTTAGAGTTTTAAATTATTTTAAGGAGTTTTAGTTTTTTTAGAGAGTTTTAGGGTTTTTAGGGATGTATTGTGTTTTTAGGGTATTTATGGTTTTTATGTTTTTTTAAATTTTCATCGTCTTAATGGGGTTTATTATGTTAAGGTTTTTATGGTTTTTAAGTGTTTTTAGGGTTTTTAGGGGTTTTATGGTTTTAAGGGTTTTATGGTTTTAGGAGTCTATAGGGTTTTTTGGATTTTAGGGTATTTTCAGGGTTTTAAATGGTTTTTATGATTTCTAGGGATTTTAGGGGTTTTAGGGTTTTGTTGATTTTTTTTTCTTTTTAGGGTTTTAGGGTTTTTAAGTCCTTTTAGGGTTTTAGGGGTTTTATGGGGTTTTAGGGTTTTCAGGGTTTTTGGGTTTTTTGGATTTTTATTTTTTTCTAGGATTTTTGGTGTTATGAAATTTTTAAGGAGTTTATGGTTTTTTAATGTCATAGAGTTTTTATGGATTTTATATTTTTAGGGTTTCTTTTGGTTTTAGATTTTTAGGATTTTTTAGGAATTTATGGATCTACAGATCTTTTAGGGTTTTATGATTTTTCTTGGATTTTATGGGTTTTATGGTATTTTATGGGGTTTAGGGGTTTTATAGTCCTTTAGGGTTTTGGGGGTTTTAGGGTCCATTTGTATTTTGTAGTTTTTTTTGGGTCATAGGTTAATTTTGGGAATTTTGGGTCCTTTATGGTTTTTAAGATATTTGAGTCTTTAATATATTTTGGGGGTATTTTAGTGTCTTTTGGAATTTTTGTAGGGTTCTTAGTGTATTGTTGGATTTTTATGGTCTTTTAGGGGTTATAAGTTTTTTTACCTCCTTATAGGTTTTAAGGGTTGTTGTAGGTTTTAATTTTTTTTAATGTATTTAGGTTCTTTAGGGTTTTTAGGGGTTTTAGGGTCTATGGTTTTTAGTGTTAATAGGGAATTTTAGTTGTTTTTAGGGGTTGTTAGGGGTTTTTGGGTTTTAGGATTTTAAGAGGTTTTTATGTTTTTTAGGTTCCTATATGATTTTATTAAGATTCTTTAGGGGTTTTAGGGGTTTTTATGGTTTTTGTGTTTTCGTGTTTTTAGTGATTTTTATTATCTTTAGGTGTTTCATTGGGTTTTTAGGGTTTTCTAGTGTTTTTAATGAGTTTTAGGGATTTTAGGAGTTTTAAATATTTTTTAGATTTTTTTTTTTCGGTTTTCATAGTTTTTTGGGGGGTTTTGGGATTTTGGGGTTTTCTGGTTTCTAGCTTTTTTGGGGTATTTAGGTTTTTTGGTTATTTTTTAGGGTTTTTAGGTATTTTAGTGTATTTATAGGGGTTTTAGGCTTTTTAGGGTATTTTTAGTGTTTTAGTGGTTTTTAATGTTTGAATGGTTTTTAGGGGTTTTATGATTTTTTGGGTCTTTCATGGATTTTTAGGGTTTTTTGGGGGTTTTAGTGTTTTTAAGGGGTTTTAGGTTTTTATGAGTTATTAGGGTTTTAATGTTTTTTAATTAAATTTAGGATTTTAGGGGTTTCAAAGGTTTTTTTTGTAATTTTTAGAGTCTTTTAGGGTTTATTAAGGTTGTAAGGGTTTAGGGACTTTTTGTATTTTTTTAGGGTTTCCAAGGTCTGATGATTCTTAAGGGTATTTGGGGTATCTTATGTTTTCTAAGGGATTTTTAGGGTATTTTAAGTTTATTTAAGTGTATGTTTGTACCTTTTAGGGTTTTATTTTTTTAGTGTCATTTAGGAGTTTTAGCGGTTTTAGGGTATTTTAGAGTTTTTTAAATTTTTGGGTTCTTTTAGGGGTTTTTGGGATGTTTATTGTTTTAAGGGTTTTTGGTACTTTTAGGGATTTTAGGGGTTTTTTGGGTTTTAATATTTTTAAGGGTTTTAGGGTGGTTTTATAAGTTTGTATGGTTTTAGGGTTTTTAAAGGTTATTATGGACCATTAGGGTTTTATTTGGATTCTTTATGGTTTTATGGTTTTATTGGTTTTAGGGTTTTTAAGGGTTTTTAGTGTTTTTAGGGTTTTTGATGGGTTTTTAATTTTTTTCAATAATTTTTAAGGTTTTTTGAGTTTTTAGTATTTTATGAGAATTTTATGGTTTTGTTTGGGTTCATGGATTTTTAATGTTTCTAGGGTTTTTAGGATGTTAAGGTTTTTAATTTTTTAGGATTTTTAGGGATTTTAAGTGGTTTTTAGGGTTTCTTAGGGATATTTTTGACTGTTTTAGGGTCTTAAAGGATGTTTTTTGATTTTTTATAATTTTTGACTTTTTTCAATATTTGAGGAATTTTTAGGGTTTTCTATGGGGTTTTAGGTGTTTTATGGTTTTTATAGAGTATTTGGGTCAATAAGGTTTTAGGTTCTTTTAGGGTTTTGGGGTATTTTTGTGTTTTTAAGGATTTCTAGGGGTGTTGGGTGTTTTAAGGGGTTTTGGGGTTTTAGGGTAGTTTAGGGGTTTTAGGGGGTTTGAGAGTTTTTAGGGACTTTTAGAGTTTTATGGGGTTTAATATTATTTTAGGGTTTTTATTTTTTTTACTATTTTTTGGGGGTTATATTGTCATCTTGGGAGGGTTATTATTTTTTCGTTCTTTTAAATGTATTTTAGTGTTTTTTTGGGTCTTAAGAGTTTTTATGATATTGTAGGGTTTTTGGGGTTTTCAGAATTTCAGTCCTTTAGGATTTTATGGTTATTCATAGTTTTTTTGGTGTGTTAATGTTTTTAGTGGTTTTTAGTGTTTTTAGGGTTTTATGGATTTTATGGTTATTTCAGGGTATTTTAGGGATATATTTGGGTTTTTAGGGTTTTTAGGTTTCTTTTATAATTATAGTGTTATTTTAGGCGTTTTAGGATTTTTCATGGTTTTGTAGGGTTTGTATAGTTTTTAGGGTTTTGTATGGTTTTTCTAGGTTTTATGGTTTTCTTCTAATTTTTTTGGGATTTTTAGGGGTTTAGGGTTTTTGGGATTTGAGGATTCTTTTTTTGTAGTTTTGGTTTTAAGGGTTTTAGGTGTTTTAGGGGTTTTAGTGTTTTTTTGTGTTTCTTATGTTCTATTGGTTTTTAATGTTTTAATAGATTTTATGGTTTTTAGGGTTTTTAGGGTGTTCAGGGTATTTAATGGGTTTTGGGGTTTTAGTGGGTTAGGGTTTTTTTTGTGTTTTTAGGATTATTTGAGTATTTTTTCAATATTTTTTATGGGTTTTTATGGTTTTAAGGGTTTTATTGAGTTTTTTTAGCATTTAGGGTTTAGAGTGTATATATAGGGTTTTGGGTGTAGTGTGTAAGAATTTGGGGGTAGGGTTCGAAGCTTAGGGTTTATGGCATGGGGTTTATAGTGTAGGGTTTAGGTTGTATGGCTTTTGGTTTTCAGGATAGGATTTAGGGTTTAGGGTGTAGGGTTTATGGTTTAGGGTGTTTGGTAAAGGATTTTTCTTTATATTTTAACATTTAGGGTGTAGGGTATATATTTTAGTGTGTAGGGTATAGGATTTAGGGTGTAGGGTATAGGGTTTTGGGTTTTGGGTTTAGGGGTTATGTTTTTGTGTATAGGGTTTAGTGTGTATGGGTTGGCATTGAGGGTGTTGTGAATAGGTTTTAGGGTGTTGGGTTTATGACTTAGGGTGTAGGATATAGTGTTTAGGGTGTATAGTATAGTGTTTAGAGTGTAGGGTTTAGGATTTAGGGTGTCGGGTATAGGGTTTTGGGTGAAAGGTTTATGATTTAGGGTGTAGGGTATAGGGTTTAAAAAGTAGGGTTTTGGGTGTATATTTTTTGTTTTAGGTTGAAAGGTATAGGGTGTAGGGTGTAGGGTTTTGGGTGTAGTTTATAGGGTTTAGGGTGTTTGGTTTAGGGTCAAGGGTATACAGTTTAATGTGTATGGTTTATGGTTTGTGGTTTAGGGTTTCAGGTATAGGGTTTAGGGTGTAGGGTGTAGGATTTAGGGTGTAGGGTTTATCATTATGGTTGTCGGGTTTAGGGTTTAGATTGCAGGGTATAGTGTTTGTGGTGTAGGTTATTGGTTTTATGTAATAGGGTGTAGGGTTTAAGGTGTATTTTATAAGGGTTTGGTTTTAGGGCTTATGGTTTAGGGTGTAGGATATTGGGTTTAGGATGTAGGGTTTAGTGTTTATTGTGTAGTGTTTAGGGATTTGAGTGTAGGGTTTTGGGTTTATGATATTGGGTGTGGTGGTTTTGATGTTCGGTATTGCTTTTAGGATGTAGGGTATAGGGTATAGGGTGTGAAGTAAATGATTTATGGTGTGGGGAATATGGTTTAGGGTGTTGGGTATATGGATAAAAGTGTAGGCTATAGTGTTGTGGGAGTAGGTTTTAAGTTTCAGGGTGTAGGGTATATGGATTAGGGTTTTGGGTTTCTGGTGTAGGGTATATTATTTATGGTCTATGGTGTAGGGAATAGGGTTTAGGGTGTATGTTTTATTGTTTAGGGTGTTGGGTATATGGTTTAGGGTGTATGGTGTAGTATTTGGGGTATTGGTTATAGGGTTTATGGTGCAGCTTACATGGTTTAGCTGTTGGGTATAGGGTATAGGGTGTTGGGTGTAGGGTTTAGGGTGTAAGGTATACAATTTTGGTTTTTGGGTTTAGTGTTTAGTGTGTAGTGTAAATGGTTTATGGTTTAGGGTTTACCATGTATGGTTTTCAGTTTAAGGGGAATAATTTAGGTTTCGGGGTGTAGGGTATGAGGTTTCTAGTGTAGGGATTAGTGTTTAGGGTGTGTGGTATAATCTCAATGTTTTGGGTTTATTGTTTAGGGTTTATGGTGTTGGGTATAGGTTTTAGGGTTTAGGGTTTGAAGTGTAGTTTTTAGGGTGTATGATTTTTTGTATTAAGGAGTAGGTTATATGGTTCAGCGTGTTGGGTGTTGGGATTAGGGTTTATAAATTAGGGCATAGGTTTTGGGGTTTAAGGTTTAGAGTGTATGGTATATGGTTTAGGATCTAGTTTTTGGGGTGTAGGATATTGGTTTTAGGGTTTGGTTTTGTGGTTTATTAGGGGTTTTTGTGTTTTTAGGGTTTTAAGTGTTTTTTGGTTCTTTGGTATTTTGAGTGCTTTTTGGTTTTAATTTTTTTGGGTTTGTAGGGTTTTGTGGGGGGGGGGGTTATGTTTTTTAGGTTTTTAGTGTTTTTGGGGTTTTTTTAGGGTTTTTATGGTTTTCTAGGTTTTCTAGGGATTTTCAGGGATTTACAGTTTTATGGTTTTTAGGGTTTGTTTACTCTTGTAAATATTTTCTTTGAGTTTTATATATTTTAATGGGTTTTTATGGGTTTTTGTGCGTTTTTAGTTTTTAGGGTGTTTTTTGGTTTTTATGGATTTTAGGGTTTTTAGGGATTTCAGTGATTTATAATTTATTTTGGTACTTTAAAGGATTTTAGGGGGGTTTTATGTTTTAGTGGATTTAGTGTTTTTAGTTTTATGTTAGGGTTACTTTTTTTTCATTGTTTTAAGTGTTTTTAGGGTTCGTTAGGGTGTATAGTTTAGGGCGTAGGTTATTGGGTTTATGGTGTAGGGTATAGGGTTTATGGTGTAGGGTATAAGGTTTGGGGTATAGGATAAAGGGTTAAGGGGTTGTGTATGTATGGTTTACAGTGTAGTTTTTAGGGTATAGGGTTTATGATATTTGGTTTAGGGTGTAGGGTATAGGGTTTTGGGTGTAGGGTATATGGTTTAGGGTGTTAGTTTAAAATTTTAAGGAGTAGAATATAGTGGTTAGGGTGTATGGTATAGGGTTTTTAATGTAGGGTATAAGGCATTAGGTGTAGGGTTTAAGGCTTATGGTGTAGGGTATACGGTTTAAGTTGTAGGGTTTTTGGTTTATGGTGGGGTTTAGGGTTTAGGGTGTCGGGTTTAGGGTTTATTTATTAGGGTTTAGGGTGTGGGGTACAACATTTGGTTGTATGGTTTCAGGTTTAGGGTGTAGTGTACTGGGTTTATGGTGCATGTTTAATAGTTTAGGGTGTAGGGTGTATGGTTTGGGGTCTATGGTCTAGGGTTTAGTGTGTAGGGTTTAGGCTCTACGGTCTAGGGAATAAGGATTAGGCTTTAGGGTATAGGCTTTTGGGTTTATGGTATATGATTTAGGTTCTAGATTTTAGGGTATAGAATGTAGGTTATAAGGTTTAGGGTGTGTGGTTTATTGTTAAGTGTGCAAGGTGTAGGGTTTATCTTTTTGGGTGTAGGGTATATGGTTTATAGTGTAGGGTGTAATGTTTAGGCTGTAAGGTATATGGTTAATGGTGTAAGGTTTAGGGTTTGAGGTGTGGGTTAAAGGGTATAGGGTTTAGGGTGTTTGGTGTTGGGTTTAAGGTTTAGTGTTTTGGGTTCAAGGTGTGAGGTATAGGGTTTAGGGAGTACGATATATGGTTTAAGGTGTAGGGTTTCGGGGATAGGGTTTGGCATATATGGTTTTGGATGTAGGGTATATGGTTTTGGATGTATGATATATGATTTATTCTGTAGGGTATAGGTTTTAGGGTGTGGGTTTGGGTTTTAGGATATAGGGTATAGGGTTTAAGGTATAGGGTTTAAGGTATAGGGTTTATCCTATAGGGTATAGGGTTTATGGCATAGGTTTTAGGGTTTAAGGTGTGTGGTATATGTTTTAGGGTGTAGGGTATTGGGTTTAGTGTTTATCAAATCGGGTTAGGGAGTAGGGAATTGGGTTCAAGGAACTGACTTTAGGGTCAGGGTTTAGTGTATAAGGTTTAGGATGTAGTATTTAGGGTTTAGTGTTTAGGGTTTAGGGAGTTGGTTATCGAGTATAGGGTTTAGGGTGTAGGGTTTGGGTTTGGTGGGAGGGTGTAGTGTTTAGGTTGTAGGGTATAGGTTTCAGGGTGTAGGGTGTAGGGTATACGGTTTAAGGTTTAGGGTTTAGGATCTAGAGTGTAGGGTATAGGGTTTTGGTTATACCTTTTAGGGTATAGGATGCATGGTATAGGGTTTAGGGTATAGCTATAGGCTTTAGGTTGTTTGGTGTAGTGTTTATGGTGCAAGGTATAGTGTTTACGGTTTATTGTTTGGGGTTTATAGTTTAAGGCATTGGGTATAGGGTTTTGGGAATAGTTTGTTGGGTATACTGTTTAGGGTGTAGTGTTTAGTGTTTAGGGTGTAGGGTATTGGGTTTATGGTGAATTGTTTAGGATTTATGGTGTAAAATTTAGGGTATAGGTTTGATGTTTGAGGGTGTATGTTATAGGGTTTAGGGTGTATAGTTTAGGGTTTAGGGTGTAGGTTATATGGTTTAGGGTTTAGGTTTTATGGTCTTAGTTATAGGATTTAGGGTTTAGAGAGTTGGGTATAGTGTTTAGGGTGTAGTGTTTAGGGTTTAAGGTGTGTGGTATAGGGTTTATGGTGTGGGGTGTAATGTTTTGATAATTGGGTTTTATTTACGGGGTTTTAAGGTTTTTAGGGGGTTTTTGGTATTTTTTTTATTTTTATTGGTTTTAGGGTTTTAGAATTTTTTTAGTGTTTTATGTGTGGTTTGGGGTTTTTTGTGGGTTTTTGTGGTTTTAGGGGTCTTATGGTTTTTAGGGGTTTTCTTGTTTTAAATGGTATGTGGGGTTTTATAGTTCTTTGGGTTTTAGGGGTTTTAGGGTTTTTAGGTTTTTAAAAAGTTTTATCTTGGTCTTAAAGGTATTAAGGGTTTTAAATCTTTTTTTATTTATTTTTTGGTATTTTAGGCTTATGTATGAGGTTTAGGTGATTTTAAGGTTTTTATGGTTTTCATGTTTTTTTGTTTTTCGGGTTTTTAGGGTTTTTTAATATTTTCAAGGGGCTTTTTAGTCTTTTGGTTTTTTAGTGATGTTTTAGGGTATTAGGTTTTTTAGGGGTTTTTTGTTTTTAGGTTGTTTAGGGTTTTTATGGTTTTTATAGTTTTTAGTGTTTTTAGGGTGTTTATGGGTTTTAAGGACCCCTTATTATTTTTATATGGAATTTAGTGTCATTTAGAGTTTTTATGATTTTTAGGGGGTTTTAAATTTTCTAGGGGATTCTAGGTATTTTTTGGTTGTTTGTTTATTTTCGGTGTTTTTAGGGTTTGTAATGGTTATATAGTGTTTTTTCTGTTTTTATGGATTTCCATATTTTTTTAGAGTTTTTGGGTCTTCAGGGGTTTTTAGGGGTATTAGAAATTTTTATGGGTTTTAATATTTTTTGGCTTCTTTCAGGGTTTCTAGGTTTTTAGTAGTTTTAGGGTTTTTAGGATTTTTAGAGTTTATGGGTTTTAAGAGTTTTTCTTAGGGGTTTTAAGGTTTTCTTAGGGTTTTGTAGTATGTTTTTAGATTTTTTTAGTGTTTTATCTTTTTGGGGGGGTTAAAATGATTTAATGTGTTTTTTGGTGGCTTTAGATTTTTTTGGGGGGTTTTATATTTTTTTGAAGTCATTATGGTTTTTTGAGTTTCCAGGTGTTTTAGGGATTCTTCATCTTTTTTCAGGGTTTTATGGTGTGTTTTGGATTTTTAGGGTAATTTTGGGTTCTTAGAGGGTTTTTAATGGGTTTAGTGTTTTTTAGGTTTTTTTGGGGTTTTAGGGTTTTATGTTTTTGAGGCCTTTTAGGATCTTTTAAGATTTTTTGGTGTTTAGGTGTTTTATGGGGTTTGAGTGTCTTTTAATGGTTTTAGGTTTTATAGAGACTTTTATGGTTTTTGGTGTTTTAAGGGTTTTATTGTAATTCCCCAACCCCAGAAGCCCAGAGTCAGTGCATTATTTTAACACATTGGCATGATTACAAGGAATCAAGTCCCGAAACACCAATTGGTTTAGCAGTCTTGGAAAATAGATTACATTCATGAACGTTACATTACACATTAGAAAATAAAACACAACATAAATGATCCTTTGAGAATGCCATTAATCCCCTAGCTGAACCCTGATTATCAATTATAATACACTTCTTAGAATCATGGGAAAATTAAAGCTTAGAAAAGGGTGAGCTCATATGCTCAGTAAGGATAACAATATAGCGTAAACGTTCCTAAATAAGCATAAACATTTAAGTCAATGTATAAGCTTAAAACAAAAGAATTTTAAACATAAACTTCAGCCTAATATGGAAAAGATACAATAAAAAAATTCCATTTACTTTTTCACATGGATATTATACTAGTTGAATAATCACATGCAATATCAATAGCCACTTTCATAATAATGGAATGAATAATTATAGACTTCATAACCACATATTCAAGGCCTTGTGCCAAGACTGCAAATAATAATTTTTCAAGGCCTTGTTCCAAGACACTATTTTGTATCATTAGACGTACTGATGCATCGAGGAGCTATAGCGGGCTCCACCTGTCACTTACTAAGTCCAATGCATTCCTAAAATGAAAATGTTTAAACATAACATAAACATTCCTATTAAAACTAGCATAATAAATGGAAATAATTTATCTATAAACCATGAATGATATAAAAATAACACGTCCAGAGTAAAAAATATCAAAAAAACCTTCAATAAAATATGGAATATTTGTATCATAATAAATCAACTTCAAACAAGATTAAAATCCATCAAAGGATATTGACATAGATGAAAGTGATTTGTAAAACTCTTTGAGAGAAATATCTATTTTTCTTGAAAACATTTAAACTTAAAACAATTTAGAAAGGAAGATATTTAAAGACATTTTTGAATCAAATATTCCCATACCACTTTGAAACTTTTTAAAGGAATTAACATTTTAAAAACATTCATGTCTATATAAATAAATCCTTAAAAACCATTTTGAAAACATGGACATCAATGAGATTGATTTAGAAGAATAAATATTTAAAACATTTAAAATGATGTTTTATTAAAAAATTCCCATAAAAATAATCCCTTTGAAAAGTATTTTATGAAACACGTAAATGGATAATAAATATTTCCTAGTAGATACTTACGTAAAAATAATCTGAGATAACAAAGAGATTGTGAAATTAACCCTTACCTTGCAATTTTCTTTAGTAGAGGGTACTTTTAACCTCATTTATAATGATATTAGTATGTTATTAAATTATACCAGAACCATATTAATATTTATAATATCATACATTATTCATTTATGACTTTATAGTACCCATTTAATAATAATTTCCATGTTAAATTAACATTTTAGGTAATAATCGCTTTCTTTATCGTACGTGTTTTAACTTGTTACTCTTGATTGTATCCCTTAGATCATGATTTAAATACTTTCATAATATAAAACATTATTTATATATCATATATATTTAGAATATAAATATGTATAATAGATATATATATGAAATGGAAAACACCATTTATGGAGACGATAGGTCGTACGTACACATAAACGTTGTTTTTGTTTTCATATCGTATTGAACAGAACTAAGTGAATAAGATATATGTAAGTAAATATATATATATATATATATATATATATATCTCCAGTAGAATTATTATGTAATATATTACATACTTATTAATGATATTCATTTTATAATCATCGTTGAATGGTGAATGTGGAAATGAATCTCATCGCGTCCTGGAGACGGTAATCCGTACGTATGCACGAGCGACAATATAATTATATTGATGACGAAATAATATGTAATTGGATGTTATATCATATATAAAGAATCATAAACATGTTATTTTTATTATTTACATCAGTTATACTCATTATTATACCCATCCAAATAATGAAGTGTTTGAATAACAAACTACACCACGACGTGAAGATGGTAATCCGTACGTACACACGTATGGTGAATTTTTCATTTATAGGATGGATAGAATAATGAATATGGTTGTACCATTTTTATAATAACATCAAAATATATATAAGATACTGGAGTTATTATTTTATAATGGAAACAACAAAGAAAGAGGAAGTGCGAGAAGAAAAGAACTTGAAAGAGGTGATGAAATATTTACCTCTTTTTCGGGTTCTTCCTTTTGATTTGATCAAAAGGGATCCATAGGTTGGCTTTATGAACAAAGGAAGGCCTCTAGGATGAAGGGAGGAAATTTGGGAGGAAATTTGGGCAGGTTTTGGCTGAGAACAAAGGCTTTGGATGTGTGAAATTAAGAGAAGGGGAAGTGCCCTTTTTTATGAGAGCTGAGGGTCACTTTAGGAAAAGATTGAAATATTATTTTATAATAAAATATTTTTTGGTTTATAATGGATCAAAAATAAATTATTTAAATGATAAGGTGGGGATGGGTCTAAAACCTCTCAAAAAATAGGTTTTAGATAGTTTTAGGTCATCATATTAACCTTACCTTTTAGATTTAACTCTTAGTTAAATAGTTTGACATTTACAACGTCACTTTGTATGTTTATATTATATGGTTAATAAACTTACCATAACAAGCCAAGAGAACTACATGTGGTTAATTATTAATATATATAACGTTTTATAAGTCCTTTGGCCAAACCCTAGATTTTTATGAATATTATATCTATCAATAATATAATTTTTGTTTTTAAAAACTCAATTATGTCAATTTTGACAGTATTTAGTATTTAATTTCTTTTAAAGCCATAAAAACTTTATCACTTAGAATAATATTTATTTAAAAAACCCTAACATGTCATATTAACCTATAAAATTAGTTTAATTTATCATAAGTCTCAATTTACATTTATTTGGATATTTATAACATCAATTATTTCAATCTTTCATTAATATGGAAATTAATGTATCATCATTGTGTCATAAATAAATTAAATTATTTAATGTCTAAAAATTATAAATAAAATACCATTATGTATAAAATTTTGTTAGATTTTTAATGAATGTTTATAGTCGAATTTTCTTATTTATAACCCTATATTAAAAATGATTTAGTTATTAAACATTGAATTTAACTCTTTTAACTCTTCTTTAAATAAAAAAATAATAAATATTATAATATTATCCAAGTGGACCAAAGGGGTCATATTTTATTCCTAAGGTTTTTTGGTCGAATTATACCTATTAAATAGAATTATTACATGTGTTAGGGTAATTATGATATCATTTTTACCCTTAATTACACTATTTACTTTTAACCGTGTTAAATAAGTCAAAAGTTACTATTCACCAAAAATTATTTTCATCTTATTGAACCAAATTTTACTTACTGATAGTAACCATGTTTCTAATTTTTTTGAAATTCAACTCACAGAAGCAGAAAAATTATGTTTTATGCAGATTTGCAAATACTCATAGGAGTTGGGTAAAAGACGGTAAAAAGTTCGATAATATTTTATATATCTAAACTTATTATAAAATAACTCTAATTAATTACATTGAACTTATATAGGTATTATATATCTATTTTTACTTAAAATAAATTAAAATAAAATAACAAATTATTTAAATAAAATGTCGGTTTTAAATAATAACGCAATGTTTTTCACTATTCATCAAAAATTGAATTTTTTCAGAAAAATACTAAAAATTTACCCTAAGATAATTTTAATATTAAAAATTCAAAAATGAAGTCTATTTTACCAAATTCAAATAATAGAAGTTGAATTTATTAATTTAAAATTATTTCCCGCTTTTAAAATCAAAAAGTGGGGTTTTAAAAAGTAAAAACTCTCAAAAGATTGATATGTGTTTATGTCAAATTTAAATGTGAAATTACTTATAATGAAAAAAATTGTATTAAACGATAAAAATATAATCTAATTATACTAAAAAACCTTTCAAATTCATAATTTAACACTATAAAGTATTTCAATTAAAAAAGTTTTTTTCAATTAAAACATAGTGTTTTCCACTATTCGTCAAAATATGAAAGTTAAAAGAAAAGTACCAAAAATTTATACAAACTAAATTTTTTATGTCATAATTTTAAAGAAGAATTTAATTTCATTAAATTTAATATATAAAATTGACAAATATTGGTTTTAAAAAGGGTTCTCCATTAAAAGGCGGTAAAATTGCATTTAAAAAAAATACTTCTTTTATCTGTAAAAAATAAATTTGTTCTTATATTATGTATATGAAAAAAATAATATTAATGTTAAAATTATATAAAATATATAAGATTCAAAATGCAGTTAATACTATTCATAACCAATTTTTGAACGATTAGTTTAGTAAGTTGTGGTGCGCTCGAACTCATTGTTGCGTGTAGCGCAAGCTATTGAATTACTTTAATGAGATAACGTACTATGAAATCTTGGGGTGTTACATTCTCCCCTCCTTCAATAAATTTCTTTCTTGCAATTTGAAATTTTTCTTCTACAATAAATTGTTAAAAATAGAAAAATACCTTTTTGGAAAACCCACATCAGAAATTGGGTTAATAAAATTTTCTCTTAATAAGAGGGAAAGGGAAATAAAAATGTCACCACCAAATTATAATCTAGATTAGAAGAAAATTGGTGGAAATTAGAGACACATAATTGGAGGAAAAACATAAAAAAATATAGGGAGTGATTGAGGTCATCAATCACAAACAAGTGTAAAATTGAAGGCCTCAAAGCCATCAATGTAAGATGATGTAAAATATCATCGGTTCAAAACAACATATGTTATTAGGATAACACTTTTATAGTTTTAAGATACCTTCCATAAAGTTAAAGAATTACTTTATTCATAGAATAACGGGAATATATATATATATATATATATATATAAATATATACATGAAATGTAGAGTTTCATCCTTCAACTAATTCCTACCACAAACTCATCTTTCACTCCAAAAGATAATAGAATTCAAAAATATTCTATTTATCCTAATCATATAGGGTTCCAAAAATAATGAATTTATAATTAATTTGTTATACTATTTAAAAAAACCACATTATAAAAACCAAGACATCACGTATGCCAGTGGTAGTTGATCTACCCTTGTCACCCTTCAGTTGTCGGTTCAAGTCTCACGGCCTTTCCAGACATGACGAGTTATCGCCCGACCTCCAGGTTATCCTTTTTATAACTATCCAAAAATAATCTCAAGAAATAATTTAACCTTAATAATTTTATCCAATGTCAAACTTAATTGATTCCAACCTTTAGACTTATCCAAAATACTTTTGTCCAAACTCACAGTCCAAAATTTATAAGGAAGGTAAACACAATGAAGATCCTTTCTTCCACGTAATAACATGTGAATACCTTCATCATGTATTATTTTAAAACACTGTAACACCCGGAATTTCCATAAAAACTTATTGATTACATTCATGCTCCCTTATTCCTTATAGAATACTGGATATACTCTTTCTATCAAAAAATTTTGTAAACTCCAACAATTATGGAATATAAAAATCATTAATCAGTTCCAAAGATGTAAATAATATCCAATATAATTTATCCAAATCAATCATATCTTATTCCAGAATCACTACCTATGTATAAGAATCATATTAAGGTTTATCTTTCTCTAAACCATATATTTTCCAAAAATTTAACCTACCATTGAGTCACTTTTCTTCATTCCACACAATCTCAAGTCCTTAATGAAATAGTACTGCAGTAAAACCCTTATATTATCTATAATTATTATAACATTTACATCATTAATACAATAATCAAATGGAAAAATACTTTAATAACAATATAATAACTCTTAATCATTCCTCTTCACCTTCGGTAGTATCATAACTGGATTATTATCTAATAGCATCATTTGGGTTATACTCTGATGATCTGAACATTGATTCGCGTAGTGTACCAACTCCTTGAAGATGAAGCATTGTAAATTTGAAACCTTTTTTTACCCTTGTAATCATGTACTCGGTGTCCCTTTTCTCCACACTTATAACAAACTCCCATTCCCTTAAAGAATTTACCAAGGTGATTCTTTCCACGGTTATCACATATGAGAAAATCCTTCTTTCCCTTATTCCCTTTACCCATCTTTCTCTCTACCATCTTTTTCTTATCTGGCTTCCCTTTAAAGCCATATGAATTAGAAAATTCATTACTTATATTATTAAAAAATGATAATATTTCTTCGTATGATGATAATATGTGGGATACTATTTCCTGTATAAATGTAGGCTTAATACCATAAAATATATGATCGTTCTTACTCTTTGGATCATGCGTATTGCTAGAGTACTCATTCCATCTACTGGGCCCCATTTCTAAACAATGACATACTGTAGGTTAGTTTATGAATGGAAATTCATAATTCCAAATTCATAAAATAGCTAATGTAAATTGAACATTTAATGTATATAATTCATAATCATAAAAATGTTTTCTTTGAGGAACTATTTAATCAAAAATCATTCATAATGGATTGTAATGAAAATATGAATTATCCTAAGAATATCCCCCGAGAGTGTTGTAACCAAGAGTGAAGCGAGACCCATTTTTGTGCACCAAGATACCCTGGGTCAAGCCAGAAACTCCTTGTCAGAGTTTTCACTCCTAGGTACATCTATTACAGAGCTGCCTCTACCTGCTCGTATCCAGACTGGGATGTATTGCTTGGAAAATACACAAAATATCAACATTACCAAAATTATTGGAATTTCTTCTATACTAATCCTCAAAGTCTATATTAGGGTAATTTTCTCTAATAAGAGTTTATCTAAATATAGTTCCAATGTTATTGCTAAAATTTATATGATACCAACTGTAATGTCCTACCCCCAGAAGCCTAGAGTCGGTGCATTATTTTAATACAGTAGCATGATTACAAGGAATCATGTCCTGAAAGATTGACCAGTTTAGCAGTCTTGGAAAATAGATTATATACAAGAACATTACATTACACATTATAAAATAAAACACAACATAAATGATCCTTTGATAATTCCATTAATCCCCAAGATTAACCATATTTGTCAATCATAATACACTTCTTGGAATCCTGGTAAAATTAAAACATAGAAAGGGGTGAGCTCATATGCTCAGTAAGGATAACAATATAGCAAAAACTTTCCTAAATAAGTATAAACATTTAAGGAAATGTATAAGACTAAAACATAATCATTTTAAACTTAAACTTCAACATAATATGGAAAATAGAAAATAAAATAATTCCATTTACTTATTCACATTGATATTTTACTAGTCAAATAATCACATGCAATATTAATTGCCACTTTCATAATTATGGAATGCATAATGCCAGACTTCATAAAAACATAGTCAAGGCCTTTTGCCAAGACTCAAAATAAGATTTTTTCAAGGCCCTATGCCAAGACACTAGTTTGTCTCATGAGACCCACCGATGCATTGAGGAGCTATAACAGACTCCACCCATCACATACTAAGTCCAATGCATTCCTCATATGAAAAGGTTTAAACATAACATAAACATTTGTATTAAAACTAGCATACTAAATGTCAATAATTTATCCATACCCCATTAATGTTATAAAAATAACACATCCACAATCAAACATATCACAAAACCTTCAATACAATAAAGAATATTTGTATCATAATAAATCAACTTCAAACAAATTTAAAATCCATTAAAGGATGTTGACATAGATGAAATTGATTTGTAAAACTCTTTGAGAGAAATATCTCTTTTTCCTGAAAACATTTAAAAGTCACAAAATTTAAAAAGGAATACATTTAAAGACATTTTTGAATCCAAGTTTCCCATACCACTTTGAATCCTTTTAAAGTAATTAACATTTAAAAACATTCATGTCTATATAAATAAATCCTTAAAACCCTTTTTGAAAACATGGACATTAATGATAATGATTTAGAATAATAAATATTTAAAACATTTAAAATGATGTTTTATTAAAAAATTCCGTTAAAAATAATCCATTTGAAGACTCTTTTATGAAACATGGTCATGGATAATAAATATGTCTCAGTAGATACTTACATAAAATCAATATCGGATAATAATGATATTGTGAAATTAACCCTTACCTAGCACTTTCCTTTAGTCGAGGGTACATTTAACCTCCTATATAATTACCTTAGTATGTTATTAAATTATACCAGAACCATATTAATATTTATGATATCATACATGATTAATTTATTACTTTATACTACCCATTTAATAATAATTTCCATGTTAAATTAACATTTCAGGTAATAATAACTTTCTTTATCGTACGTGTTTTAACTTGTTACTCCTGATTGTATCACTTAGATCAAGATTTAAATACTTCTGGAATATAAAAAATGATTTATATATCATATATATTTAGAATATAAATATGTATAATAGACATATATATGAAATGGAAAACATAGTTTATGGAGATGGTAGGTCGTACGTACACATAAACGTTGTTTCTATTTTCATATCGTACTAAATGGAAATAAGTGAATAAGATATATATAAGTAAATATATATATATATATATATATCCAGTATAATTATTATGTCATATATTATATACTTATTAATGATATATATTTTATAATCATCATTTATTGGTGAACGTGGAAATGAATCTCATCGCGTCGTAGAGACGGTAATCGGTACATACGCATGAGCGACAATATCATTATATTAATTGTGAAATCGTATGTAATTGTATGGTATATCATATATAAATAATCATTAACATTTTATATTTATTTTTTACATCAGTTATAATCACTATTATTCCCATCCAAATAATGAAGTGTTTGAAAAACAAACTACACCATGACGTGGAGACGGTAATTCGTACGTACACACATATGGTGACTTTGTCATTTATAGGATGGATAGAATAATGAATATGGTTGTAATATTTTTATAATAAAATAAAATAATATATAATATACTAGAGTTACTATTTTATAATGGAAACAACAAAGAAAGAGGAAGTAGAAGAAGAAAAAACTTGAAAGAGGTGATGAAATATTTACCTCTTCTTCGGGTTCTTCCTTTTGATTTGATCAAAAGGACTCCTTAGGTTGACTTTATGACCAAATAAAGGCCTCTAGGATGAAGGGATGACATTTTGGAGGATATTTTGGTTGGGTTTTTCTGATCCAAAAGACTTTGGATCTATGAAATTAAGATAAGGGGAAGTTCCCTTTTATAAGAGAGGTGAGGGTCACTTTAGGAAAAGCTTGAAATATTATTTTATAATATAACCATTTTCAGTTTCTAATGGCTCCAAAAAGAATTATTTAAAATATAAGGTGGTTAATGGGTAGAAAAACACTCAACCAATAGGTTTTATACATTATTATGTCATCATATTAACCTTATCTTTTAGATTTAACTCTTAGTTAAATAGTTTGTCATTTACCATGTCACTTTGTATTTTTATATTTTATGGTTAAAAAACATACTATAACAAGCCAAGAGAACCCCGTGTAGATCATTATTAATATATATGACCTTATCTAAGTCCTTTTTCTGAACCTTAGATTTTTAGGAATATTATATCAATTAATAATAAAATATTTGTTTTAAAAACTCAATTATGTCAATTTTGACACTATTTAGTATTTGATTTTTTTGAAATCCATAAAAAGTTTATCACTTTGAATAAAATATATTTAACCAACCCTAAAATATAATATTAACCTATAAAATTAGTGTAATTCATAATAATACTCAATTTACATTTATTAGGATATTTATAATATCAAATATTTTAATCTTTCATTAATAAAGTAACTACTACATCATCACTGTGTCCTAAATAAATTAAATTATTTAATGTCTAAAAATTATAAATAAAATACCATTATATATTAAATTTTGTTATATTTATAATGAATATTTATAGTCTAATTTATCTTATCTATAACCCTATATTAAAAATAATTCAGTTATTAAACATTGAATTTAACTATTTTAACTCTTTTTTAAATAAAAAAATAATAAATGTCAAAATATTATCCAAGTGGACAAAAGAGGTCATATTTTATTTATAAGGTTGTTTTTGGTAGAATTATACCTATCCAATAGAATTAGGACATGTTTTAGGGTAATTATGATATCATTTTTACCGTTAATTACCCTATTTATTTTTAACCGTGTCAAATAAAAGTCAAAAGTTACTATTCACAAAAATTATTTTCATATTATTGAACAAAATTTTACTTACTGATATTAACCACGACTCTTTAATTTTTGAAATTAAACTCACATAAGTAGTAAAATTAAGTTTTATGCAGATTTGCAAAAATTCATAGGAGATGGGTAAAAGACGGTAAAAAGTTCGATAAAATTTTATATATCTAAAATTATTATAAAATGACTCCCTTTAATTACATTGAAATTATATAGGTATTATATATCTATTTTGACTTAAAATAAATTAAAACAAAATAACAAATTATTTACAAAAAATGTCGGTTTTAAATAATAACATAGTGTTTTTCATTATTCATAAAAAATTGAATGTTTTCAGAAAAATACCAAAAAATTTACTCTAAGATAATTTTTATTTCTCAAATTCAATAATGAAGTCTATTTTACCATATTCAAAACATAGAAGTTTAATTTATTAATTTAAAATTATTTCCCACTGTCAAAACCAAAAAGCAGGTTTTTAAAAAGTAAAAACTATCAAAAGATTGACATGTGTTTATGTAAATTTTAATTGTGAAATTACTTATAATGACCTAAATTGTTTTAAATGATAAAAATATAATCTAATTATACTTCAAAACCTTTCAAATGCATAATTTAACACTATAATTGTTTTCTATTTAAAAAGTTGTTTTCAATTAAAACTTAGTATTTTTCACTATTCGTCAAAATATGAAAGTTATCAAAAAAGTACCAAAAATTTATCCAAACTAAATTTTTATTTCCCACTTTTAAAGAAGAATTATATTTCATTAAATTGAATATATAAAATTGTCAAATATTTGTTATAAAAATGGTTTTCCATTAAAAGGCGGTAAAATTGCATTTTTTGAAGAATACTTCTTTTATCTGAAAAAATGAATCTATTCTTATATTATGTCTTTGAAACACATAATATGTATTTTAATATTATATATAGTATATAAGATTAAAAATTTAGTTAAAACTATTCATAACCTCTTTTGAACAGTTAGTTTAGTAAATTGTGGTGCGCTCGAACTCAGTGTTGCGTGTAACACAAGCTATTGAATTTCTTTAATAAGATAATGTACTATGAAATATTGGGGTGTTCCATTCTCCACTCCTTCAATAAATTATGTCCTCTCAATTTGAAATTTTTCTTCGAAAATAAATTATTAAAAATAGAAAAATACCTTTGTGGAAAACCCACATCGAAAATTGGTTTAATACAATTTACTCTTAATAAGAGGGAAAGAGAAAAGAAAAAGTCACCAAAAAATTATGATATTTATTAGGAGAACATTGTTGGAAATTGGAGACACATAATTAGAGGAAAATGTAAATATTTATAGGGAGTGATTGAGGTCATCAATCACAAACAAGTGTAAAATTGAGGACCTCAAAGCCATCAATCAAACATGATGTAAAATATCATTGGTTCAAAAAAATACATGGTATTAGTATAACACATTTTTGGTTTTAAGATCCCTTACCTAAAGTTTAAGAATTTATTTATTCATAGAATAAGGGGAAAAATATATATAAAAATATATACTTGACAGGTAGAGTTTCATCCTTAAACTAATTCCTACCACAAACTCATCTTTCACTCCAAAAGATAATAGAATTCAAAAATATTCTATTTATCCTAATCATATAGGGTTCCAAAAATAATGAATTTATAATTAATTTGTCAGACTATTTAAAAAAACTAAATTATACAAACCAGGACATCACGTATGCCAGTGGTAGGTGATCCACCCTTGTTTCCCTTCGATTGCGGGTTCAAGTCTCATGACCTTTGCAGATGTGATGGGTTATCGCCCAAACTTCGGGTTGTCCTATTTATGATACTATAAAAATAATATCAAGAAATCATTTAACCTTAATAATAGTATCCAATATCAAACTTAATCGATTCCACCCTTTATACTTATCCAAAATACTTCTGCCCATACTCACAGTCCAAAATTATTAAGGAAGTTAAACACAATGAAGATCCTTTTTGCCATGTAATAACATGTGAATACCTTCATCATGTATTCTTTTAAAAAATTGTAATACCCTAAATTTCCATAAAACCTTATTGATTACATTCATACTCCCTTATTCCTTATATAATACTAGATATACTCTTTCTATCAAAAAATATTGTAAACATCAACAATGATGTAATATACAAATCATTAATTAGTTCCAAGGATGTCAATAATATCCAATATAATTTATCAAAATCAATCATATATTATTTAAAAATCACTACCTTAGTATTAGAATCATATTAAGGTTTATCTTTATCTCATCCGTATATTTTCCAAAAATTTAACCTACCATTGAGTCACATTTCTTGGTTCCACACAATCTCAAGTCCTTAATGAAATAGTACTGCAGTATAACCCTTATATACTCTATAAGTCTTATAACATTTACATCATTGATACAAAAATAAAATAGAACAATACTTTAATAACAACATAAGTACTCTTAATCATTCCTCTTCACCTTTGGTAGTATCATAACTGGATTATTATCCAATAGATGCATTTGGGGTATACTCTGATGATTTTGACATTGATTCGCGTAGTGTACCAACTCCTTGAAGATGAAGCATTGTACATTTGAAACCTTTTTCTTACCCTTGTAATCACGTATTCAGTATCCCTTTTCTCCACACTAATAACAAACTCTCACTCCCATCAATAATTTACCAAGGTGATTCTTTCCACAGTTATCGCATATGGGAAAATCCTTATTTCCCTTATTCCCTTTATCCATCTTTATCTCTACCATAATTTTATTCTTTGACTTCCCTTCAAACCCATAGGATTCAGAAAATTCTTTACTTATTTTATTAACATATGATATTATTTCTTCATATGATGATAATATGAGGGAGACTATTTTCTGTCTAAATTTAGGCTTAATACCATGAAATATATGATCCTTCTTACTCTTTGGATCATGCGTATTGCTGGAGTTCTCGTTCCATCTACTGGGAACCATTTCTAAACAATGGAATACACTAGTTTAGTTTATGAATCGTAATACATAATTCCAAAATCGTAAAATACCAAACGTAAATTGAAAATTTTATGCATATAATTCATAATCATAAAAATGTTTTTTTGAGGAATTATTTACTCATAAATCCTTCATAATGGCTAGTAATGAAAATATGAATTATCTTAAGCATATCCCCCGGGATTGTCACATCCAATAGTGCAACAAGGCCCATTTTCGTGCACCAAGATACCTCGGGTCAAGCCCAAAACTCCTTGTCGAAGTTTTCAATCATAGGTACATCTGTTCCAAAGCTGCCTCTACCTGCTAGTATCCATACAATGATGTATTTCTTAGTTATACTCACTATTATTCCCATCCAAATAATGAAGTTTTTGAATAACAAACTACACCACGATGTGAAGACGGTAATCCATACATATGCACGTATGGTGACTTTTTCATTTATAGGATGGATAGAATAATGAATATTGTTGTACCATTTTTATAATAACATAAAAGAATATAGAATACACTAGATTTATTATTTTAGAATGGAAACAAAAAAGAAATATGAAGTGGAAGAAGAAAAAGAACTTGGAAGAGGTGACGAAATATTTATCTCTTATTCAGGTTCTTACATTGATTTAATAAAAAGGGCTCCTTAGGTTGGATTTATGACCAAAAGAATGCCTCTAGGATGAAGGGAGGAAAGTTGGGAGTATATTTGTGTCACGACCCGTCCTCGGGGCCCGTGCCGTGACTACCCCAAGCCCGCCTTCCATAGGCCAGGGGCTGGCGACTAGCACCAAGGCGTAAATCCTGGTAAAAGGGAAGACATTGCCTTTGTAAAGTAAACCACACACACCATAGAGCAAGAAGGTGGAAGTAAACACTATGTAAAAACTGGTACAATAGTAAGTGCGGAAATTAAGTGGGCTAGTATACAAGCCCAACCTGAAAGTAAAGTACAACTGGAATGGGAAAACAACAACTGTAAAGTAGAGCCGCAGCGTCAAGCCGTCCACTCGAAGTCCCACCTGAAGGGTGGGTACAGATAGCCTCTACTGCTCCTCGGGTCCAGCCAACCGCTCCGAGTACGTCTCGCCCAGTGGTCCACCTCCAGGTACCGTCCTGCTCTGCAAGCCTCAACCACGATCAGCGCTATCCATCGTCTGCAACCAACACAACGTAGTGCGGGCATAGCCCGTGCATGGGTGAGTATAAGCTACTCAGTAGGGACCCAGAGACCCCCTAAGGTCTCCCAAAATCCACAAAGGATAAACCACAAAGGAAAGATACAATCACGAAGTAACATCTAACACTGCTTAGGTTTATGACCATACATATACCTAAGTCATCAATTCTTGTTCGGCCCAACATCCGAGCTCACGTACAACCCAGTACACACAGGAAAGCAAAACATAATCCACATAGGATAGCATGACACAATCCACAAAGGAAAGCAAACAGGATTTCAGATCACATAGGTATACTTCTTCGTATAATGATAGAGATGATCAGATATATCCACTGATTCATCTAAGTCGTCGGACCCACAAAGGATTGATAGGTACTAACCCCTGCAATGACCCAGGAAGGGTCTGACCCACACAGGATCGATAGGTAACTAACCCCCGTAATGACCCAGGAAGGGTCTGACCCACACATGATCGATAGGTAACTAACCCCCGCAAAGACCCACACAGGATCGGACCCACACAGGATCTGTAGGCGCTGGCTCACACAGAACCGCTGAGCGCTGACCCACACAGGATCATACCCACACAAGATCAGTAGCACTGATCCACATAGGATCGTTGAGTGCTGTAGTCGTCGCCATCGAATCCACTGAGGATCTCTGTACAGTCGTCGTAGTAGTAGTAGTCGCAGCCAGCTCTAGGGTTCCCACACACAGAAAGCTCATTCGGGAGGGTCCACTCTATGAGCCGAGAGGCTGATACATCAACCGACACATAGTCCAGAGTTGATGTATCCAAAAGTTCCGTATCGTCAACAGGAAATCAACGTTGCAGACGGCGTGTCAATCGGACGCCCGGTCTAAGAGTTATTGGCCTTTTCGTTCCAGGGGCCCGATTGATTTTTAAGGAAAAACTAACCCCACCATAATCCACCTGCGTCCAAACCTCAGGCGGAGTAAGGAAAAAGATCCATCTCACTAAGAGGAATCCGATAAAGTCGACGGCACGTCAATCGGATGTCCAGAGCTTAAGATATGAGCGTTTCCGCTCCGAGGGCCTGGTTGGTTTCGTGTATGAACCAACCTGGCCAAACCCAAAGTATTCCGAAACCTTGAGTGTGATATACCAAAATGACTGTCTCGATCCAAGGATCACATCCCAACTGACGGTGCATCGATAGGAGGTCCGTAGTCCAAGATATGGGCAAAAGACCAAATAGGGTCTGACAACGGGGGTTTCGGGCCCGGACCGACCCGGCCCGAGACCCCCTGGGTCGGCCCGGCCTAGCTGGCACGGCCCGGCCCAGCCTGGGCATGGCCCGGCGCGCTGGCGCACGGCGCCAGCTAGCTCGGCCGAACGGTCGAGCCATTCGGTTATGCGGGGGGGGGGGGGGGGGGCTGCCCCCCGCCGTTCGGAAACCGCGACCCCAATTAAGGGGCCGCTCAGCTGGCCAGTCGGGGGTTTTGACCCCCGACTCTTCCCCTGTCCAGCCGGCCTGCCCTGGCCAGCTGGTTCTTACTCCATGGGACCAAAAACGGCTGGTCCCCTCCTTGCTCCGACGCTGGCAGCCCGTCTCCGGCCGCCGGTCACCCTGCTTCACCGCAGCCCGAAACCGGCCACGACCTTGGATGTCCGGTGCGGCGTGACAGCGCCGTGCTCTTCCACCGCGGCCCCACTCAGGCCGTGGTGTCTTCAGGTTTCTCCGAAGGGGCACGACAGCGTAGTGTCCTTGTTCGTTTCCATGGCACGACGCAACAGCACCACGCATTCCATGTCCCACGATCACACGCGGTGCGACGACACCGTGCCATACTCATTTCAAACCACAAAGAAACAAACACACGGATAAGGGAGGAGGGTCGGCCGTGTTTGTGTGGTCCATCCCCCTCTCGTTAATCGATAGCATTTGGTCGTATTTTCAAAAAGAATGAAAAAGTGGTAAACACGAACAAAATAATTAAATAACCCCTACCTTGAGAGTAGCTAGAACAGGGGTTCACCGCGGAAAACGACGTCGCGAGGTGAAGCTCTGTATGTTGATGGAGAACTCCCGAGGAGGAAGTGGCGTCTCCTTTTCTTTGACACGAGAAGAAGATCGAAAAAGGGTGCGTCGTCGATCTTCGGAAAAAGGGGTCACACACCGGCTGCAGAGAGGAGAAGAGATGGCACGTCGATCTCTTCTTACGGTGACAGTGTTCTTCGTCGAAGTCTTGGTGTTCTTCGTGATGAAGATGAAAACACCCAAGAGCTCTCTCCTCAATTGTCCACACACAACATCCAACCAAAATAAAATAAGGCTCATCCTTATTTTATTAACTCATGCCACAATTTAAAAATTCAAAACTTAATTTAATAAATTGAATTGGTGTGTTGGCATACTTAAAGAGAGGAGAGGAAAAGTCACCCAAATAAAAGGAACTTTAAAAGTTAAAAGAGTTACACAACTTAAGTGGGGGGTTAAGAGGAGTTAGAGAGTTAAGGAAATTGAAAAGGTGGGGGCTCGTGTGGGCCCCACCTCACCTTTAATCCACTCAAGAGAAACTAACAATCAGTGGGTCCCACCCTAACTCCTACACTTAGGTTCTAACTCATGGAGAAGAGAAATAAAATTCTTAATGAAATTTTATTTCACTCACACTTAATACACAAAATTAAACAACTCATATCGAGCAATTGAAACTACAGAAAAGGCATTCCTAAGGAATTACCGGCGTTGCGGTTCCATCGGTGACCTCAGAATTCAGTTCTGAGCACCGGTTCAAAAGATAGGAATTCCCGCTCGTTCGTTCACTGAACGTACCTGAGCTAAACTTCTGATAGAAATTCCGGGAACACCGGGCCTCAGAATCAAGTGCCGTCAGAAACTACGTTCTTGTAAAATCCCAAAGAAAATTAAGAAAAAATTTCCCTTTAATTTTATGGGTCTTTACATTACTCCCACCTCAGGGCTTTGCGTCCCCATAAAGATACATCATAATCTAGGGAAACAAAAGTGGGTACTGAGCACGCATCTGAGCCTCCCGCTCCCAAGTGCTCTCATAGAGGTTCCCGTGCTACCATTTGATGCGCACTAGAGGAATCGACCATCCACGTAAGACCCGCTCCTATCGATCCTTGATCTCCACTGGGACCTCCGTAAAAGTCGCCCCCATCATCAACGTCTAGCTCTCCATGGTCAATGATGTGCGTCAGTTCGTGCACGTGTCTCATCAGCTGATATAATTGGAAGACGTCGTGCACTTGATGCAACTGAGGTGGTAGAGCCAGGTGATAAGCCACCTCACCGATCCTGCTGAGGACCTAGAAGGGTCCGATGAAGCATGGAGACAACTTGCCTCCTCTGAAAAATCTCCGTAATCCACGTCGAGGTGAGACACGCAAGAAGACGTGGTCGCCATTCTCGAACTCTAGTGGCCTCCGCTTCCTGTCAGCATAAGACTTCTGCCGGCTCTGAGCTGTCCTCATCCGTTCCTGGATGACCTGGACCTTCTCTGTCATGGCCTGGACCATCTCCGGTCCCACAAGTGCTGACTCCCCAGGGTCTGTCCAGCACAAAGGAGATCTGCAAGGTCGGCCATACAACGCCTCGTATGGTGCCATCCCGATGGTGGAGTGGTAACTGTGGTTGTACGCAAACTCCACCAAGGGTAGGTGGTCCTCCTAGCTGCGACCAAAGTTGAGGACACATGCGCGGAGCATGTCCTCGAGAGTCTGAATGGTCATCTCCGTCTGACCATCCGTCTAAGGGTGAAAGGTTGTGCTCAGACGTAGCTATGTCCCGAAAGCCTCCTGCAACCCCTTCCAAAGCTGGGAAGTAAAGAGAGCATCTCGATTAGAGACGATAGATGATGGCACACCATGAAGTCGCACAATCTCCTAAACGTAAAGTCGTCCCAAGTTCTCCACTGAGCCCTGCTCTCTGATGGGTAAGAAGTGTTCCGACTTGGTGAGTCGGTCGACAATCACCCAAATGGAGTCGTGACCTCTGGAAGTGCATGGAAGTATAGTCACAAAGTCCATAGATATGCCGTCCCACTTCCACTCTGGGACCTCCAAAGGATGTACCAAGCCTGCTGGTACCTGGTGCTCTACCTTCACCTGCTGGTAGGTGATGCATCGAGAAACAAACTCTGCCACAGCCTTCTTCATGCCCGGCCACCAGTGCTGTTGTCTGAGATCCTGGTACATCTTTGCCACTCCAGGATGTACCGCCAAAGGAGAAGTGTGAAACTCTATTAGCACTTCCTCTCGTAAATAAACTGGTACCAAGGTACGTCCTCTGAAAAGGACGTCATGCTCTGCTCCAAGGAGAAACCATCAGGTGCCTGTCCTGAGGATATCTGTGCACTCCGCGTCTCACAGTCAGCGTCCCCACGCTGTGCCTCTCTGACCCGCTGTAGTAGTGGAGGGGTGACTGTGAGAGACTGAAGGAAGGCTGCTCCATCTCTTTCCATGCCTCTAGGGGCGCTGGTCAAACTCTGTATCAGCTCCTGGAAGCTCTGGTGACATCTATCTGACCAAATGAAGGGTTTCCCCTTCCTCCTTAACGTTCTGCAAAGCTGCAATGATTTCTCCTCTGCTGAAAAAGGGAAATCTGGTCTCATCCCCTGGATGAACCACGTTCCTTGCCTAATACAGTCAATCCCGTCATGATTAGTTAATTCATGGCATGGATGACGTCGTAAGGCCTCGACGCTGCTACCAAGATATCCAACCGTTACTCTCACCTCCAAGGGTTCAGTCACACTGTCGACATCAGTGTGTGGTCACTGGGTCTCCTCCAGTAAGAATCTTGCAAGTGAGGGTCAAGTCAACAATTTTTTTAACCAGAACCTCTTAGTATTAACAAACAAAAGACAAGAAAGCAAACATCACTATTGCAAGCATCTTTTATTACTTAAACTCAAAGTACAAGGACACAAGGCAACACAAACAAAGACTCCAGAGGCATTATGGTCAAGAGCCTCTATGCCTGGAGCTAGTCCCATACTTGTCCAACCGCTTCCGGAGCTCCATGATCGTAGGCTTCAGCTGCCTGAAGCTGTGCTCTCCCCTGAGGTCGGGGTGGACCTCCTGGTGGTGGTGGTGGTAGAGCCTCAAAGTGTCTTCCACCACCTGCTACTCAGCCAGCTTCTCTACCTCGTCCGCCTGCTCCCTGCAGACCGCCACAGTAGAACCTCTACCTCTGCCTAGGTAGTTCCTCAACCGTCTGTTGCTCCTCTGCATGGCGGGTCGGGCAGTCACGAGCCATGTGGCCCTGCCCGCCGCATGCATAGCATTGTCTTCCACTCATAAGACTGGTTCTGCTGCGTGTGCCCCGCACCTCTGAGCCAGTATCCTATGGTCGTCCGCCCGTTGGCCTGGCCCGCTTGGACCTCTGCGACATCTGTCTACTGCCGGCTGCAGAAGACTCCTCCACGTGTCGCCCTGCGGTAGGTCTCACCGCTGGTGTAGACTCAGCAAGAAAGCTCTCGATGAGAAGAGCTCTCTCCAGTACTCTTGTCTGAGTCGGAATACTGAGGGAGATCAGCGATGCCCTGATCTCATGCCTCTATCCCTGCTCAAAGGTCCGGGCCTGGAAGAATGGGTCCCGTACCATGTCGGTCGAGTAGCACGAGGGATAGGTAAATCTCGCCGAGTACTGGGCGACTGTCAAGATGCCCTGCCACAGCTGAAGAAGCTCCTGGATACGCACCACACGGATGGTGGCTGGGACGAACTCCGAGCAGAAGAGGCTCTCAAAGTCCATCCAGAGAAGAGATGCCTCAACGTGCACCTAGAGCATCAAGCTCCACCATTGGCCTACTGCTGCGTGTAGTAGGCTTGCTGCGAGGATCACCATGAGGTCCGATGGTGTCCTCACTAACCGAAAAACTCGTACCACTACCTCCAGCCAGTCCTCAGCTGCCTGGGGGTCCATCTCCCCACAGAACCTGGGTGGTCGTTAGCACTGGAACTCATGAAGTGCTCTAAGGCGACGTGCATCGTCAGCGGCTGGGGCTGGAAGCATCGGTGGCTCAGCGGGTAGAGATACCTCCGGTGCCTCTGCTGACAAAGGGCCCTACACCGAGGCCTCGTCGCTCGGTGGGCTGTCGTCTCGCTCAACTCTCGGAACCCTAGCTGGCTACCGTCGTGGGGCCATCCTAAAAAGGAAATAGGTGCACCACGGTCAGAACATTATACCTGGTGAACTGACCCAAAGTAATCACAAAGAAAACTTGAATCACACATGCAATCAATGTTTTTGTGCATTAAGTCGGAAATCAGAAGTTAGGGTCCTGGTGTACGGATACGTCGGCCGACACACCATCACTGGACTCCGTGGACTGATAACCACACCCAATACGCTTAACACTATTGCTTCACATAGAAAAAGATCAGAGTCCCAAGTTCAGTGGTAGAACCGAACTCCTCTGATACCAATTTGTCACGACCCGTCCTCGGGGCCCGTGCCGTGACTACCCCAAGCCTGCCTTCCATAGGCCAGGGGCTGGCGACTAGCACCAAGGCGTAAATCCTGGTAAAAGGTAAGGCATTGCCTTTGTAAATTAAACCACAAACACCACAGATCAAGTAGGCAGAATTAAAAACTAAGTAAAAACTAGTACAATAGTAAGTGCGGAAAGTAAGTGGGCCAGTATACAAGCCCAAACTAAAAGTAAAGTACAACTGGAAAGGGAAAACAACAACTGTAAAGTAGAGCCGCAACGTCGAGCCATCCACTGGAAGTACCACCTGAAGGGTGGGTACAGATAGCCTCCACTACTCCTCGGGTCTAGCCAACCGCTCCGAGTATGTCCCGCCCAGTGGTCCACCTCCAGGTACCGTCCTGCTCCGCAAGCCTCAACCACGATCAGCGCTGTCCGTCGTCTGCAACCAACACAATGTAGTGTGGGAATAGCCTGTGCAGGGGTGAGTATAAGCTACTCATTAGGGACCCCAAGACCCCCGAAGGTCTCCCAAAATCCACAAAGGATAAACCACAAAGGAAAGATACAATCACCAAGTAACATCCAACATTGCTTAGGTATATGCCCATACATATACCTAAGTCATCAATTCTCGTTCGGCCCAACATCCGAGCTCAAGTACAACCCAGTCCACACAGGAAAGCAAAACGTAATCCACACAGGATAGCACGACACAATCCACAAAGGAAAGCAAACAGGATTTCAGCTCACACAGGTATACTTCTTCGTATGATGATAGAGATGATCAGATATATCCACTGATTCATCTAAGTCGTCGGACCCACAAAGGATAGATAGGTACTAACCCCCGCAACGACCCAGGAAGGGTCTGACCCACACAGGATTGATAGGTAACTAACCCCCGCAATGACCCAGGAAGGGTCTGACCCACACAGGATCGATAGGTAACTAACCCCCACAAAGACCCACACAGGATCGGACCCACACAGGATTGGTAGAACTGATCCACATAGGATCGCTGAGTTCTGTAGTCGTCGCCGTCGAATCCACTGAGGATCTCTGTACAGTCGTCGTAGTAGTAGTAGTCGCAGCCAACTCTAGGGTTCCCGCACACAGTAAGCTCGTTCGGTAGGGTCCGCTCCATGAGCCGAGAGGCTGATACAACCAACACATAGTCCAGATTTGATGTATCCAAAAGTTCCGTATCGTCAATAGGAACTCAACTTCGCAGACGACGTGTCAATCAGACGCCCGGTCTGAGAGTTATTGGTTTTTTCGTCCCAGGGGCCCGGTTGGTTTTTAAGGCAAAACTAACCTGATCGTACTCCACCTGCATCCAAACCTCGGGCAGAGTAAGGAAAAAGATCCGTCTCACTAAGAGGAATTCGACAAAGTTGACGGCACGTTAATCGGATTTCAGGAGCTTAAGATATGAGGGTTTCCGCTCTAAGGGCCCGGTTGGTTTCGTGTACGAACCAACCCTGCCGAACCCAAAGTTTTCCGAAACCTTGAGTGCGATATACCAAAACGACCGTCTCGATCCAAGTATCGCATCGAAACTGACGGTGCGTCGATCGGAGGTCCGTAACCCAAGATATGGGAAAAAGACCAAAGAGGGTCTAAAAATAGGGGTTTCGGGCCCGAACTGACCCGGCCTGAGACCCCCTGGGTCGGCCCGGTGGGGCACGGCCCGGACCGGCGGCCCGGTCCAGTGGCCTGGCAGCCCGGCGCGCTGGCGCGCGGCGCCAGCTGGCTCTATCGAATGGTAGAGCCATTCGGTTATGCGGGGGGGCGCGCTGCCCTCCGCCGTTCGGAAACCACGACCCCAATTAAGGGGCCGCTCACCTAGCCAGCCGGGGGTTTTGACCCCCGACTCTTCCCCTGGCCGGTCGGTTCTTGCTCCACGGGACCGGCGACGGCCGGTAACCTCCTTGCTCCGACGCCGGCGGCCCGTCTCCAACGGCCGGTCACCCTGGTTCGCCGCGGCCCGGAACCGGCCATGACCTTGGTCGTCTGGTGCAGCGCGACGACGCTGTGCTCTTCCACCGCGGCCCCACTCTGGCCACGGTGTCTTCAGGTTTCTCCGACGTGGCGCGACAGTGTCGTGTCCTTGTTCGTTTCCATGGTGCGGCACGATGGCGCCATGCATTCCTTGTCACACGATCACACGCGGTGCGACGACACCGTTCCATACTCGTTTCAAACCACAAAGAAACAAACACACGGATAAGGGAGGAGGGTCGACCGTGTTTGTGCGGTCCGGCCCCCTCTCGTTAATCGATAGCATTTGGTCGTATTTTCACAAAGAATGACAAAGTGGTAAACACAAACAAAATAATTAAATAACCCCTACCTTGAGCTTAGCTAGAACGGGGGTTCGCCGTGGAAAACGACGTCGCGAGGTGAAGCTCCGTATGTTGACGGAGAACGCCCAAGGAGGAAGTGGCGTCTCCTTTTCTTTGACACGGGAAGAAGATCGAAAGAGGGTGGGTCGTCGATATTCGGAAAAAGGGGTCACACACCGGCTGCGGAGAGGAGAAGAGATGGCACGTCGATCTCTTCTTACGGTGACGACATTCTTCGTCGAAGTCTCGGTGTTCTTCGTGATGAAGATGAAAACACCCAAGAGCTCTCTCCTCAATTGTCCACACACAACATCAAACCATAATAAAATAAGGCTCATCCTTATTTTATTAACTCATGCCACAATTCAAAAATTCAAAACTTAATTTAATAAATTGAATTGGTGTGTTGGAATACTTAACGAGAGGAGAGGAAAAGTCACCCAAATAAAGGGAAGTTTAAAAGTTAAAAGAGTTACACAAATTAAGTGGGGGGGTTAAGAGGAGTTAGAGAGTTAAGGAAATTGAAAAGGTGGGGGATCGTGTGGGCCCCACCTCACCTTTAATCCACTCAAGAGAAACTAACAATCAGTAGGTCCCACCCTAACTCCTACACTTTGGTTCTAACTCATGGAGAAGAGAAATAAAATTCTTAATGAAATTTTATTTCACTCACACTTAATCCACAAAATTAAACAACTCATATCAAGAAAACACAACTCCAGAAAAGGCGTTCCTAAGGAATTAACAGTGCTGCGGTTCCATCAGTGACCTTGGAATTCGATTCCGTGCACCGGTTCAAAAGGTAGGAATTCCCGCTCGTTTGTTCACTGAACGTACCCGAGCTAAACTTCGGATAGAAATTCCGGGCACACCGGGCCTCATAATCAAGTGCTGTCAGAAACTGTGTTCTTGTAAAATCCCAAAGAAAATTAAGAAAAACTTTCCCTTGAATTTTATGGGTCTTTACAATTTGGGTCGGGGTTGTCTAAGACAAAAGGATTTGGATGTATGAAATTAAGAGGAGGGGGTGTGCCCTTTTATAAGAGAGGTGATGGTCACTTTAGGAAAAGCTTGAAATATTATTTTATAATAAAATAATTTTCAGTTTATAATGGCTAAAAGATGAATTATTTAAAAGATAAGGTGGTTATGGGTAGAAAAACTCTCAAAAAATAGGTTTTATATAGGTTTATTTCATCATATTAACCTTATCTTTTAGATTTAACTCTTAGTTAAACAGTTTGACATTTACCTTGTCACTTTGTATTTTTATATTATATGGTTAATAAAATTACTATAATAAGAAAATATAACCCCATGTGGTTCATTATTAATATGTATAACCTTATCTAAGTTCTTTGGATGATCCTTATATTTTTAGGAATGTTATATCAATTAATAATATAATATTTTTTTAAAAAACTCAATTATGTCAATTTTGACACTATTTAGTATTTGATTTTTTTGGAACCCATAAAAACATTATAACTTTGAATAAAATTTATTTAACCAACCCTAAAATGTCATATTAAACTATAAAATTAGTTTAATTCATCATAAGTCTCAATTTACATTTATTTGAATATTTATAATATCAATTATTTTAATCTTTCATTAATAATGTAATTACTTCATCATCATTGTGTCATAAATAAATAAAATTATTTAATGTCTAAAAATTAAAATTAAAATAAAATTATTTAGGAAATATTTTTATCTTTCTAATGAATATTTATAGTCGAATTTATCTTATGTATAACCCTATATTAGAAATGGTTTAGTTATTAAACATTGAATTTAATTATTTTAACTCTTTTTAAATAAAATAATAATTAATGTCCTAATCTTATCGAAGTGAACCAAATGGGGTCATATTTTATTACTAAGTTTTTATTTGGTCGAATTATACTTATCCAATATAATTAGGACATGTTTTATGGTAATTAGGATATCATTTTTACCCTTAACTACCCTATTTACTTTTAACCATAGTAAATAAAAGTCAAAAGTTACTATTCACAAAATATTATTTTCATCTTATTGAACCATATTTTAATTACTTATATTAACCATGTATCTCATATTTTATAAATTCATCTCACAAAAGTGGTCAAATTATGTTTTATGTAGACTTGAAAATGCTCCTAGGAGGTGGGTAAAAGACGATAAAAAGTTCGATAAACTTTTATATATCTAAACTTATTATAAAATGACTCCAATGATTACATTTAACATATATAGTTATTATATATCTATTTTTAATTAAAATAAATTAAAATAAAATAACTAATTATTTAAACAAAATGTCTGTTTTAAATAATAATTGAGTGTTTTTCACTATTCATCAAAATTGACAGTTTTCAGAAAAATACAAGAAATTTACCCTAAGATAATTTTGATATTTCGAATTAAAAAATGAATTATATTTTACAAAATTCAAAAAATTGAAGTTGTGTTTATTAATTTAAAATTAATTTTCACTTTCAAAACCAAAAAAGCGGGTTTTTAAAAAGTAAAAAACTATCAAAAGATTGATATGTGTTTATATCAAATTTAAATGTGAAATTTCATATAATGACATAGATTGTATTAAATGATAAAAATATAATCTAATTCTTCTTCCAAACCTTTGAAATGAATAATTTAACACTATAAATTATTTCAATTAAAAAAGTTGTTTTCAATTAAAACATAGTATTTTTCACAATTCTTGAAAATATAAAAGTTATCATAAAAGAACCAAAAATTTATCCAAAATAAATTTTTATGTCCCAATTTTAAAGAAGAATTTAATTTAATTTAATTGAATATATATAAGTGGCAAATATTTGTTTTAAAAAGGGTTCTCCATTAAAAGGTGGTAAAATTGCATTTTTTGAAAAATACTTCTTTTATCTGAAAAATTAATTTGTTCTTATATTATGTCTAAGAAACATATAATATGGATTTTAAAGTTATATAGAGTATATAAGATTCAAAATGAAGTTATTACTATTCATAACCTCTTTTTGAACGGTTAGTCTAGTAAGTTATAGTGCGCTCGAACTCGGTGTTGCGTGTAGCGCAAGCTATTGAATTAATTTAATGAGATAACGTACTATGAAATATTGTGGTGTTACATTCTCCCATACTTCAATAAATTTAATCCTCAAAATTTGAAAATTTTCTTCAAAAATTAATGGTTAAAAATAAAAAAATACCTTTGGGGAAAACCCACATCGGAAATTGGGTTAATAAAATCTAGTCTTAATAAGAGGGAAAGGGAAATGAAAAAGTCACCAACAAATTATGATCTCGATTAGGAGAACATTGGTGGAAATTAGAGACACATAGTTGGAGGAAAAATGTAAATATTTATAGGGAGTTATTGAGGTCATAAATCACAAACAATTGTAAAATTGAGGGCCTCAATTCCATCAATCTAAGATGATGTAAAATATTATCAGTTCAAAAAAAAACATATGGTATTAGGATAACACATTTTTGGTTTTAATATCCCTTAACTAAAGCTTAATAATTAATTTATTCATTGAATAAGAGGAAAATATGTATATATATATATATACTTGACAAGTAGAGTTTCATCCTTCAACTAATTCTTTCCACAAACTCATCTTTCACTTCAAAAGATAATAAAATTAAAAAATATTCAATTTATCCTAATCGTATAGGGTTCCAAAAATAATGAATTTATAATTAATTTTTCAGACTATTTAAAAAACTACATTATAAAACTAGGACATGATGTATTCCAGTGGTAGCAGATCCACCCTTGTTGCCCATTGATTGTAGGTTCAAGTCTCGCATCCTTTCCAGATGCGATGGGTTGTCGCCCGACCTCTAGGATTTCCTTTTTATGAAAATCCAAAAATAATATCAAGAAATCATTTAAACCTAACAATAGTATCCAATGTCAAACATAATCAATTACAACCTTTATACTTATCAAAAATACTTCTGTCCAAACTCACAGTCCAAAATTTAAAAGGAAGGTAAACACAATGAAGATCCTTTTTGCCACGTAATAATATGTGAATACCATCATCATGTGTTATTTTAAAACACTATAACACCCTGAATTTACATAAAAACTTATTGATTACATTAATTCTCCCTTATTCCTTATAGAATACTAGATATACTCCTTCTATCCAAAAATGTTGTAAAATCCAACAATGATGGAATATACAAATAATTAATCAGTTCCAAGGATGTAAATAATATCCAATATAATTTATCCAAATCAATCATATATTATTCCAAAATCACTAACTCAGTATCAGAATCATATTAATGTTTATTTTTATCTCAACCATATATTTTCAAAAACTTTAATCTGCAATTGAGTCACTTTTCTTGGTTCTACACAATCTCAAGTGCTTAATGAAATAGTATTGCAGTACAACCCTTATATACCCTATAATTCTTATAATAATTAAATAATTAATACAATACTCAAATGGAACAATACTTTAATAACAACATAATAACTCTGAATCATTCCTCTTCACCTTCAGTATTATCATAACTTGATTATTATCCAATAGCTACATTTGGGGTATACTCTGATGATTTGGACATTGATTAGCGTAGTGTCCCAACTCCTTAAAGATGAAGCATTGTACGTTTGAAACCTTTTTCTTAACCTTTTAATCACATACTCGATGTCTTTTTTCTCCACACTTATAAAAAACTCCCATTACCTTCAAGAATTTACCAAGGTGATTTTTTCTACAGTTATCACATATGGGAAACTCCTTTTTCCCTTATTCCATTTATCCATATTTCTATCTACCATACTTTTCTTCTATGGCTTCCCTTCAAAGACATAGGACTCAGGAAATTATTTAATTATATTATTAATTCATGATACTATTTATTCATATGATGATAATACAGGGGAGACTATTTCCTTTATAAATGTAGTGTTAATACAATGAAAGATATGATCCTTCTTACTCTTTGGATCATGTGTATTTCTGGAGTTATCATTCCATATACTAGGAACCATTTATAAACAATGAGATGCACTAGGTTAGTTTATGAATCACAATTCATAATTCCAAAATTGTAAAATACCTAACGTAAATTGAAAATTTTATGCTTATAATGCATAATCATAAACATGTTTTCTTTGAGGAAGTATTTACTCATAAATCCTTCATAATGTCTAATAATGAAAATATGAATTATCCTAAGCATATCCCCCAGGAGTTTCGTAACCAAGAGTGTAGCAAGGCCCGTTTTCATGCACCAGGATACCCCAGGTCAAGCCCGAAACTACTTGTCAGAGTTTTCACTCCTAGGTACATCTGTTCCAGAGTCGCCTCTACCTGATCATATCCAAACAGGGATTTATTACTCAGAAAATACACAAAATCTCTATATTACCAAAATTCTTGGAAGTTCTTCTATACTAATCCTCAAAGTCTATCTTAGAGTAATGTTATCTAATTAGAGTTTATCTAAATCTATTTCTCAGGTTGTTTCAAAAATTACTATGATACCAACGTTAACACCCTGACCTAAGAAGCCTAGAGTCAGTGCATTATTTTAATACATTGGAATGATTACAAGGAATCATGTCCCAAAAGACCTACCAGTTTAGCAGTCTTGGAAAATAGATTACAAACATGAATGTTACATTACACATTAGAAAATAAAACACAACATAAATGATACTTTGATAATTCAATTAATCCCCTAGATTAACCCAGCTTATCAATCATAATACACTTCTTGGAATCCTAGGAAAATTAAAACATAGAAAGTGGTGAGATCAGATGTTCAATAAGGATAACAATATAGCGGAAACTTTCCTAAATAAGCATAAACATTTAAGGCAATGTATAAGACTAAAAAAAATCCTTTTAAACTTAAACTTCAATATAACATGGAAACGATACAATAACATAATGCCATTTACTTATTCACATGGATATTATACTTGTCGAATAATCACATGCAATATCAATAGCCACTTTCATAATGATTTAATGCATAATGTCAGACTTCAAAACCATATAGTCAAGGCCTTGTGCCAAGATTACAAATAAGATTTTATCAAGTCCTTGTGCAAAGAAACTAGTTGGTGTCATGAGACCTACTGATGCATCGAGGAGCTATAGTAGGATCCACTAGTCACTTACTATGTATAATTAATTCCTCATATGAAAAAGTTTAAACATAACATAAACATTTGTATTAAAACTAGAATACGAAATTTCAATACTTTATCCATAAACCATGAATGGTATAAAAATAACACATCTAAATTCAATCATATAGTAAAACCTTTAATTAAATTTTCAAGATTTGTATCATAATAAATCAACTTAAAACAAGTTTAAAATCCATCAATGGATGTTGACACAGATGAAAATGATTTGTTAAAATCTTTGAGAGAAATATCTTATTTTCATGAAAACATTTAAAAGTCACACAATTAAAAAAAAGACATTTAATGAAATTTTTGAATCAAAGTTCCCCATACCATTTTGAAACTTTTGAAAGGAATTAACATCTTAAAAACATTCATGTCCATATAAATAAATCCTTAAAAAACATTTTGAAAACATGAACATTAATGAGAATGATTTAGAAGAATAAATATTTAAAAAATTTAAAATGATGTTTTAGTAAAAAATTTCCTTAAAAATTCCATTGAAAAATCTTTTATGAATCATGGACATGGATAATAAATATGTCCCAGTAGATACTTACATAAAAACAATCTCGGATAATAAAGAGATTGTGAAATTAACCCTTACCTTGCACTTTCCTTTAATCGAGGGTACGTTTAACCTATTGTATAATGACCATAGTATGTTATTAAATTATAACAGAACCATATTAATATTTATGATATCACACATGATTCATTTATGACTTTATACTACCCATTTAATAATAATTTCCATGTTAAATCAACATTTTGGTTAATAATCACTTTCTTTATCGTACGTGTTTTAACGTGTTACTCTTGATTGTATCAATAATATTATGATTTAAATAATTCAAGAATATAAAAAATGATTTATATATCATATATATTTAGAATATAAATATGTATAATAGATAGATTTATGAAATGGAAAGCACCATTTATGGAGACGGTAGGCCGTACGTACACATAAACGTTGTTTCCGTTTTCATATCATATTGAACAGAACTAAGTGAATAAGATATATATAAGTACAAACAAACACAAATATATATATATATATATATATATATATCCAATAGCATTATTATGTCTTATATTACTTACTTATTAATGATATATATTTTATAATCATCGTTGATCGGTGAACGTGGAAATGAATCTCATCGCGTTGTGGAGACGGTAATTCGTACGTACGCACGAGCGATAGTATCATTATGTTGATGGAGAAATTGTATGTAATTGGATATTATACAATTTATACAGAATAATTAACATGTTATATTTATTATTTACATCAGTTATACTCTTTATTATACCCATCCAAATAATGAAGTGTTTGAATAACAAACTATACCATGACCTGGAGACGGTAATTCAAACATATGCAGGTATGGAGAATTTTTCATTTATATGATGGATAGAATAATGAATATGGTTGTAACATTTTTATAATAATATCACAGTATATATAAGATATTGGATTTATTATTTTAGAATGGAAACAACAAAGAAATATGAAGTGTAATAAGAAAAGAACTTGAAAGAGGTGATGAAATATTTACCTCTTCTTCGAGTTCTTCCTTTTGATTTGATCAAAAAGGCTCCTTATGTTGGATTTCTAACCAAAGGAAGGCCTCTAAAATGAATTAAGGAAAGTTGGGAGGATATTTGGGTAGGGTTTGGCTGAGCCAAAAGGATTTGGATGTGTGAAATTAATAGAAGGGGAAGTCCCCTTTTATAAGAGAGGTGAGGGTCACTTTAGGAAAAGCTTGAAATATTATTTTATAATAAAATTATTTTTGGTTTATATTGGCTCCAAAATGAATTATTTAAATTATAAGGTGGGGATGGGTCTAAAAACTCTCAAAAAATAGGTTTTATATAGGTTTAGGTCATCATATTAATCTTATATTTTAGATTTAACTCTTAGTTAAATAGTTTGACATTTAACATGTCACTTTGTATTTTTATATTATATGGTTAATAATCGTACTATAACAGGCCAAGAGAACCCCATGTAGTTAATTATTAATATATATAACCTTATATATTTATTTTTTAAGAACCTTAGATTTTTAGGAATATTATATCAATTAATAATATAATATTTGTTTTAAAAACTCAATTTTGTCAATTTAGAAACTATTTAGTATTTGTTTTTTTGAAAGCCATAAAAACTTTATCACTTTGAATAAAATTTATTTAACAAACCCTAAATTTTTTAATTAACCTATAAAATTTTAGGAATTCATTATAAGGCTCAATTTACATTTATTTGGTTATTTATAATATCAATTATTTTAATCCTTCATTAATAAGGTAATTACTGCATCATCATTCTGTCATAAATAAATTAAATTATTTAATGTCTAAAAATTATAAATAAAATACCATTATGTAGGAAATTTTTTTATATTTCTAATTAATATTTATAGTCAAATTTATCTTATGTATAACCCTATATTAAAATTTGTTTAGTTATTAAACATTGAATTTAACTCTTTTAACTATTCTTTAAATAAAATAATAATAAATGTCATAATCTTATCCAAGTGGACCAAAGGGGTCATATTTTATTTCTAAGGTTGTTTTTGGTCTAATTATATGTATCCAATAGAATTATTACATGTCTTAGGGTAATTATGCTATCATTTTTACCCTTAATTACCCTATTTACTTTTTACCGTGGTAATTAAAATTCAAAAGTTACTATTCACAAAAAAATTATTTTCATCTTATTGAACCATATTTTATTTACTGATATTAACTGTTTCTATAGGATTTTTTAAATTCGACTCACAGAAATTGTAAAATTAATTTTTATGCATATTTGCAAATGCTTCTAAGAGGTGGATAAAAGATGGTAAAAAGTTCGATAAAATTTTATATATCTAAAAATATTATAAAATGACTCCAATGAAATACATTGAACTTATATAGGTATTATATATCTATTTTGACTTAAAATAAATTAAAATAAAATAACTAATTATTTAAATAAAATTCCGGTTTTAAATAATAACGCAGTGTTTTTCACTATTCATCAAAAATCGAAAGTTTTCTGAAAAACCCCAAAAATTTACCCTAAGATAATTTTGATATTACAAATTCAAAAATTAATTCTATTTTACCAAATTAAAAACATATAAGTTTCATTTATTAATTGAAAATTAATTCCCACTATCAAAACCAAAAAGTGGGTTTTTAAAAAGTAAAAACTATCAAAAGATTAACATGTGTTTATGTCAAATTTAAATGTGAAATTACTCATAATGACCTAAATTGTTTTAAATGATAAAAATATAATCTAATTATACTTCAAAAACCTTTCAAATTCATAATTTAACACAATAAATTATTTCGATTAAAAAATTTGTTTTCAATTAAAACATAGTATTTTTTACTATTCGTCAAATTATTAAAGTTTTCAGAAAAGTCCCAAAAATTTATCCAAACTAAATTTTTACGTACCTATTTTAGAGAATAATTTAATTTAATTAAACTGAATATATAGAAGTTTCAAATATTGGTTTTAAAAATGGTTCTCCATTAAATGGCAGTAAAATTGCATTTTTTGAAAAATACTTCTTTTATCTGAAAAAATGAATTTGTTATTATATTATGTATAAGAAAAACATAATTTTCATGTTAAAATTATATAGAGTATATAAGATTCAAAATGCAGTTAATACTATTCATAATTGCTTTTTGAATAGTTAGTTTAATAAGTTGTGGTGCGCTCGAACTCGGTGTTGCGTGTAGCGTAAACTATTGAATTACTTTAATGAGATAACACACTATGAAATCTTGGGGTGTTACATTTAGGGTCTTATTGGGGTTCATATATTTTTTGGGAACTTTTGAGTCTTTTGGTTATTTAAAGGTTTTTAGGGACTTTAATTGATTCTTTGGAGGTTTAGGGGGGTTTTCTGGATTTTTAGGCTTTTATGGGATTTTAGGTTTTTATCATTTTAGGTTATTTTAGGTATTCCTTAAGGTTTTTAGGGTGTTTTATGTTTTTTATTTTTTAAGGGTTTTTAAGGTTTTTATAGGAATTTAATGTTTTTTGGGTTTTAAGGATTTTTAGGGGTATTATGGGGTTTTATAGGTTTTTTGGGGTTTAGGTTTTTTTATGGTTTTTGGTTTTTAAAGGGGTTTAGGGATTTTTAGTGTTTTTTTCATTTTCTGGTTTATTGGTTTTGGGGGGTTTTATTAGTTTTCAGGGTTTTAAGGGATTTAGGGTTTTTAGGTTTTTTAGGGTTTATATAGTTTTTAGGGTTATTAATGTTTTTGTAATGCTTTAGGGTTTTATGGAATTTAAGGAATTTTTTATATATTTAGGGGTTTTCATGGAATTTTAGTGTTCTTTTGGTTTTTCAGGATTTTTGTTGTTTTTATGGTTTTTTAGGGATTTAATATTTTTAATTATTTTTACTATTTTTAGTGTTTTTATGTTTTTAGGGTTTTTTGGCGGTTTTTGAGTTATTAGGGGTTTTTTGTTTTTTGGGTTATTTAGGGGTTTTTTGTTTTTTTAAAACTTTACGGTATTTATCAAATTCTAGGGTCCATTAGGGTTTTTGGGATTTCAGGTCCTTTAGGGATTTTAGTGTCATTTTTGATTATTTAGGGTTCTTTATGATTTTTTAGAGTCTTTGGGTCTTGTAGGGATTTTATGGGTTTTTGGGACTTTTTTGGGGGTTTAGGGGTTTTAGATTATTTTAGGGGTTAAAATGTATTTTATGGATCCTTGGGGGTTTTTTAGTGTTTTTAGTTTTTTCTAGGTAATTTAGGGTTTTTGTGAGCTTCTTTAGGGTCTTTTAGGGTCTTTTACGGGTTTTAAGGTATTTTATGGGTTTTCAGGGATTTAGGGTGTTTTAAGGGTTTTCATGGTTTCTAGGGGTTTCTAGTATTTTTAGTATTTTTAATCCTTTTTAGGGGTTTTAGGGTATTTATGGATTTTTAAGGATTTTAGGGTTTTTAGGGTCATTAGGGGTCTTGAGGGGTTCTAATAGTTTCGAGGTGTATAAAGGGTTTTTGGACTTTTAGGGTTTTTATGGTTTTCAGTTTTTAGTTTTTTTGGAGGTTTTAAGGGGTTTTAAAGGCATTTATGGTTTTTTTAGGTATTTTGGGTTTTTGGTGTTTTTTTAATGTTTTATGTTTTTTAGTGTTTTGTGGTTTTTAATGGTTTTAACTGTTGTTATTTGGTTTTAGGGTTTTTGTTGTTTTTTCAGTTTTACAGGTTTTTATGGTTTTATGGGGTTTTAAGGGTTTTAGTTTTTAGGGATTTTGAGGTTTCTAGAGTTTTTGGAAGTGTATTTTTCTAGGGGTTTTTATTGTTATTAGGGGTTTTAAGGCTTTCTAGGGTTTTAGGGTCTTTAAAATATTTTTAGGTGTTATTATATATTTTAGGGGTTTTAGGAGTTTTAGTGGTTTCTATGGGATTTTTGTGTTTTTCAGGTAATTTTTAAGGGTTTTAGGTGTTTTCAAGGTTTTTCATTTTGTAAGGATTTTTTAGGATTTAGAGGGGTCTTGTCGGGTTTTATGGTTTTTAAGGGTTTTAGGGTTTTTTGGTGTTTTTGGGTTTTAAGGTTTTGATTTGGTCTTTCCGTTTTTACGTATTTTTAGAGATTTTTGGGGTTTTTAGGGTTTTAAGTGTTTTTTTTGTTTTTAGGTGTTTTAGGCTTTTCAGGCTTTTTATTGGTTTTTTGGGTGTTTAATGTTTTTAATTTATTTTATGGATTTATATAGTTATTTATGTTATTTTAGGCTTTTGGGGTCTTTTAGGGTGTGTAGGTTTTTTATGGATTTTAAGGTATTTTTTTATGGGGATTTATAGTTTTTAGGGGTTTATGGTTTTTTTTCTCGGTTTTTAGGGTTTTTATGTTTTTGGGGGTTTTAGTGTTTTTATAGTTTTTATGTTTTTATGGGTTTTTAGGGTTTTAGGGGTTTTAGACTTGTTAGAGTTTTAGCTATTTTTTTAGCATTTTATGTTCTTGTTAGGGTTTTTTGGTTTTGCGGTTTCTAGGGATTTTTTAAAGAATTTTTTATTGATTTTTAGTGTTTTTATAGTTTTTAGGGGATTTTAGTGTCGTTATGGTTTTTTTGGTTATTTAACGAGTTAGGTGGTTTTACGTATTTATTTATCTTAGTGGTTTTTTGATTTTTTTGGGCTTTTGGGGTTTCAGGTGATTTAGGTGGTTTTAGGGTTTCATGGATCTTTTATGGTTTTTAGGGTTTTTTTGTTTTTACCTTTTTAGGATTTTAGGGTTTTTAGGGTTTTTGGGGTTTTAAGAGAATATATGAATTTTGTGGTTTTTTTGGGATTTTAGGTTTGTTTTATTGTTTTAAGGGTTTAATGGGGTTTTGTTTGATTTTAGGGTTTTTATGGGTCTTTTATGGTTTTATATGATTTTAGGGTCTTTTATAAATTTTTATAGTTTTGAGGCACTTTTATGATTCTTAGGGTTTTAGTGTGTTTTAGGGGTTTTATTGTTTGTTATTGGTTTTAGTTTTTTATGGGTTTTAGGTTTTATGCATTTTAGGTTTTTTAGGGTTTTTGGGTTTTTTTGGGTTTTTTGTTTTTCTAGGGTTTTTATTTTTATAGGTTTTTTAGGGTTTTTAGGGGATTTTAGTGTTTTCAGTGTTTTTAGGTATTTTATGGGTTTTAGGTGATTGCTGGGTTTTAGGGGATTTTTTTTGTGTTTTTTAGGGTTTTTAGTTTTTTATGGTTTCATGGGTTTCTAGGGTTTTTGTTTTTTGGGTTATTTATGTTTGTTTCAAGATTTTAGGTGATTTTCAGGGTTTTAAGGATCTTTTGAATTTTTCAAGGTTTATTAGGTTTTTATATTTTTAGGGATTTTGTGTTTTTGGGTTTCCTTTGGGATTTATGGGTTTTTAGGTTTTTCTTGGGGGTTTTATTTTTTTTGGTGTTTTTTGGGTTTTGTGGATATTATGGTTCTTTAGGGGCTTTTGGGTTTTAAGGTTTCTAGGGGTTTTAGAATTTATTTTTTGGTTTCAAGGGGTCCTTAGTGTTTGTAGTGTTTTTTTCTATTTTTGGGGGGTTTATGTAATTTTAGATTTTTTATGGTTGATTTAGTTTTTTATAATTTTAAGGGGTTTTATGAGTTTAAGAGGTTTTATAGTTTTTTAGTATTTTTTAGTGTTTCTATGGTGTTTAAGGTATTTTAGTTTTATTGTGGATCGTTGATGGGTTTTATAGGGATTTTTTTTTTGGTTTTGAAGATTTTAAAGTCTTTTATGGTTTTTAGGGTTTTGGGTATCTATGTATTTTTATGGGATTTAGGGTTTTTTAGGGTTTATATGGGTGTTTTTGGTGTTTAGAGTTTTAGGGTTTAAAGGGCTTTAGGGTTTTTAGGTTGTTCTGGTGGTTTTTAGGTTATTCTATGGTTTTTAGGGGGTTTTAGGGGTTTCAGGTTTTCGGGTTTTTAGGAATTTTATGGTTTTTTTCATTTTTATGTTTTTATGGTTTTTTGGGGTTTTTACATTATTTAGGGGTTTTAGGGTTTTTTAAGGTTTTAGGTTTTATATGGGTTTTGGGTTTTCTAGGGTTTTTAGTTTTTTAGGGGTTTTATGTATATTGGGGTTTTTAGTGTTTTTGGTGTTTTAGTGTTTTTTAGATTTTTAGAGTTTTGGGATATTTTAGGGTTTTGGGGAGATTTTAAATGGGGGGGGGGGTAGGGTATTTATGATTTTATGAGAGTTTTGGTTTTTAGGTATTTTGGTGGTTTTTTCAGGGGGTAGGGGTTTTATTTCTTTTAATGTTTCTATGAGTTTTAGATTTTTAGGGGTTTTATGGTTTTTTGAGTTGTTGGGTTTTTTATAGTTTTTAGGGTTTTTAGGGTTTTCCATTTTCTTAGGGGTTTTAGGGTAATTAAGGTTTTTAGGTGGGGGTTGGGGGTTTTAATATTTTTATGGTATTTTTTGGTTCTAATGGTTTTTAATGTTTTTAGGGTTTTGGGTTTTTTGGTTTTTAAGATCTTAGGGTTTTATTGGTTTTTAAGGTTTTTAAAGTATTTTTGGGGTTTTAGGGCCTTTAGGGTATTTTTGTGGGGATTAGGATTTTTTGTTCTTTTAGTCTCTTTACGTTTTTTGAGTTTTGAGGGCCTTTTTTATTTTATAAATTTTTAGGGTCCTTTTGGTTTTTTATGTAGTCATTAGAATCCATTATTGTTTCTTAAGATTTTAGTGTCATGTTTTATGGGTTTTATGGTTTTTATGGTTTTTTGTTTTTTTTAGTGTGTTTTATGTTTTTTTGTTTTCAGGTTTGTTTGGGGGTTTTAACACTTTTGGGTTTTTTGGTGTTTTTTGGTGTTTTTTTGTTCTTTTTGGGTTTTTAGGGGTTTTGGGGTCTTTTCAGTTTAGGGTTTTTTCACGTTTCTAGGTTTTTTATAGTTATAGGGTATTTTAGGGCCTTTTAGGGATCTAAGGGTGTTTAGGGGGACTTAGGGGTTATTTGGGGTTTTGGGGATTTTGGGTTTTTAGGGTTTAAGGGGTTTTATGGTTTCAGGGGATTTAATATTTTTTATGGATTTTAGGTATTTTAGGATTTTTAGTGTTTTTTAGGTTTGATTGGTTTTAGAGTTTTAGAGTTTTTGGTTATTTCAGTTTTTCGTGGGGGTTATGGTTTTTAAGGACTTTTAAAATTTTTAGGGTTTTATATGTTCTTTTAGGATTCTTAGAGGGTTTTAGGATTTTTATGGTTTTATGGATTTTATGGGTTTTAAGGGTTTTATGGTTTTAGGTGGATTTAATTGGTTTTATGGATTTTATGGTCCTAAGTCATTTTTAAAATTTATATGGTCTTTAGGGTTTTAGGGTGATTAGGTTTTTTGGATTTTTAGGTTTTTAGGGTTTTTTGTGTTTTTGAGATTTTAGGGATTTTTAGGGTTTCTAAGGGTTTTTTTTCGGTTTTTAGGGTTTGTTAGGGGGTCTGAGGGGTTTCTTAGTGTGTTTGTGGAGTTTTAGGTTTTCTTAGGGTTTTTATGGTTTTTGAGTTTTTCATTTTTTTTCATTTTTTGGGTTTTTTCGGATTTCATGGATTTTAGAATTTTAAGGTTTTTTTGGGTTTTTACATTTTTTAAAAGTTTTTATGGATTTTTAGGCTATCAATTAATTTGTATGTTTTCAAGGTTTCATTGGTGTTTTAGGGTTTTTGTGGTCTTTTAAGTGTTTTTAGTGTTTTTAGGGGGTTTTGGAGTTTTTATGGTTTTTAGGATTTTAGAATTTTATAGTTTTTATGGTTTTAAATGTTTTAGGGTACTTTTTTTGTATTTTTATATATTTTTAGGTTTTGTGGGGTTTTTATGTTATTATAGATTTTAGAGGTTTTATAGTTTTTAGTGTTTGTAGATTTTTTTGGGGTTTTAAGGGTTTTGTGGGGGTTTAAAACACTGTTTGGGGTTTTTTAATTTTTATGGTTTTTATCATTTTTTTAGTTTTTATGGTTTTCATGGTTTTGTTAGGTTTTTAGTTTTTTAGGGTTTTTAGCTTCTTAATTTTTTTTGTGTTATTAGTGTTTTTGGTGTTTTAGGTTTTTATTGTTTTTAGGGGTTTTAATGTGTTTTTGGTATTTTGGGGTTCTTATGGTTTTGAGGATATTTTATGGGTTTTTGGGTTTTTGGGTTTTTTGGTGTTTAAGTGTTTTTTGTGGGTTTTAGATTTTTATGGTTTTTATGGGTTTTTATTATTTTTATGGTATTTATAATTTTAGGGATAATTTGGATTTTTATGAGTTTTTAGGGGTTTTAGGTTGTTTTAGTTTTTTTTTGGGGGGGGGGTTTAGGGTTTTAAGGCCTGTAGGGTCTTATAGTGTTTATGGGTTTTTATAGTCTTTTTGTGTTTTTAGGGTTCTCGGTGGTTTTAGTGGAATTAGGATTTTTAGTGTTTTTTATGTTTTTTTGGTTTTTTTGGTTTTTAGAGTTTTTAAGATCTTTTAGGGGATTTAAGGGTTTTTTTGTGACTTTAAGGTTTTTAGTGTTTTCAAGGTATTTTTGGGTTTTTATGGTTTTTGGGTCCATTAGTCATTTTTAGGGGTTTTAGGGTCCTTTAGGATTTTTAGTGTTCTTAGGGTCCTTTAGGATTTTTTGTGTTTTTAGGGTCCTTTAGGGTTTTAGGGTCATTTAGCATTTTATAGTTATTTTGTGAGTTTTTAGAATCCTTTAAGGTTTATAAATTCTTTTATCAGTTTCATGGGGTTTAGGGTCTTTTAGGGGTTTTCTACTATTTATAGGGTCTTTTATTATTTTTATTGTTTTTAGTGTCTTTTACAGGGTTTTGTAGGTATTCAGGTTTTTTAATGATTTTTATGGGTTTTAGGATTTTTTATGTTTTTATTGTTTTTGGGACCTTTTAGGATATTTAGGGGTTTTTGTGAATTTAGGTTTTTTTAGTTTTAAATTCTTTTAGAGGTTCTATGGTTTTAATCTTTTTATGGTTTTTTGGGGTTTTAAAGGTTTTTAGGGTTTTTAGGTTTCTTCAGGTTTTAATGAGTTTTAACTGGTTTTTGTGGTTTTTAGGGTTTGTAGTGATTTTGGGTTTTTAGGGTATTATTAAGGGGTTTTAGGATATTGAGGATTTTTGTGTATTTTTAAAGGTTTTAAGGTGTTTATGGTGTATTTGGGGTTTTAAGGGGTTTTAGGTACATTAGGGTTTTTAGGTATCTTAATGGTTTTTTATGAGTTCAAGGGGTTTTTTGGTTTTTTGGAATTTTTCATGGTTTTCATGGTTTTTATGGGATTTGTGGGGTTTAGTGTTTTTAGGATTTATGTGTGGTTTTAGAGTGTTTTAGGGATTTTATGGATTTTAGGGATATTTCGGGTCTTTATAGGATTTAGGGTTTTAGGGGTTTTGATTTTGTTTCACTTTTCTGTGTTATTAAGGGTGTATAGGTTTCTAAAAAAAATTTAAGGTTTGTTTGGTATTTTAATGGTTTTATTTTTATTTAGGGTTTTATGTTGTTTTTAGGCTTGTAGGGATTTTAGTGTTATTTCATTTTTTTTACAGTATTTAAGGGTTTCTCGGGTATTTTAAGTATTTCATAGGGGTTGTTATGTGTTTTAGGGATTCTCAGGGGTTTTACTATATTTTAGTATTTTTAGTTTCATTCCAGAGTTTTTTTGGGATTTTTAGGGCATTTTAGGGTTATTAATAGTTTTTTGGTTTTTAGGAGTTTTTATGGTTTTATGGTTTTTTGGGGTTTTAGGGGTTTTTTTGGTTTCTATGGGTTTTAGGGTTTTTAAGGATTTATGGATTTTAGTATTTTTTATATTTTTAGGGTTTTATGGGGAATTTAGAGTTTTTAGTGTTTTTTGGGTGTTTCTTGGGTTTTCATGGTTTTTTTTAAATTTTTAGGGTTAATTTTGTTGTTTAGTGTTCTTTTGGGTTTTTAGGGTTTTAGGCAAAACAGGTTTGGGGCCAGGCGGATCCCAGCCCCACAAAATTCAATAACATAAAATAAAGGTACAAGGCATTACAAGGAGGGTTTGCACAGCCGAGTGTGAAATTCACCCTTCATGTCTGAGTCCACAAGAGGAGTGCATAAATCTGGTGCAATAAATGACCACATGGAACATCCATCCTCAATTGATTTCTTGGAGAGTATGTCCGCCACCTTGTTCGCTTCCCTATATATATGTGTGACCATAAAGTTCGTACCCTGAGAGATTCTCAGACAGTTAACCCATTGTGGGAGGATCCTCCATGGGATTGTCCTTGTTTTGCTTTTGAGGGCTTCCACCGCCAACATCGAGTCAGATTCAATCCATAGCTGCTTCCACCTGAAGTGGACCGCAAACTGTACAGCCTTAATCATGGCCCATAACTCCGCTTCATAAGCACATCCATTCCCAATGTAATGATAAAAGAATCCTTTAACAAACCCTCTATACGTCCGGAAAACACCACCACATCCGGAGAGACCAGGCGCGCCTAGGGCTGCACCATCCACATTAACTTTTATCCATTCTGGGATTGGTGAAATCCACCGAATGAATTTAAAGTCCTTCGGTTTCTTGCATCTTCCTGAAATACCAAGAGTTATCAACACAATAAGGTCCTTAATATCATTAGCCATCGTACCATCCTGGATATGAGCCGCCGCATGGACTGCTTGATGAATTGCCACCACACCATTTCGGAGGCAGCATGCATTATTATCAAAAACCACTTTGTTCCGAGCTTCCCACACAAAAGTAGTAAGAGCCGCAGCGGCAGCAAGAAGCAGATTGGCAATTTGTTGACTGCATTGCACGCCAACGACACTGCTGAAAGTAGCAGACAACGTGCTGTCCGTGCAGATTTTCAGCTGGAACATGCCCTGTAAATGATCCCAAAGACCTGCAGCCAACCTGCACTTAAGAAAAATGTGCTGCAGATTTTCCTCATCCTAAAGACAGATTGGACAAGCAGAGGCCAAACACCACCCATCTCTTTTCAATTTCTCTTGAACTGGCAATCTATTTCTCCAAATTTTCCACAGTAGCAGTTGGCTAGAGGGGGGAATGAAGGGCCTCCGAAATTTAGAGAGCCAAGCAGGGGGTTGAATTCCCTACTCACATTCAAACCGGTAAAACTCCTTCACACTCAACATCCCAACCGTATTTGGCTTCCAAATGAGGCAATCCATGTCCATAAAACTTTAGTTTTGTATTTGTGTGATAATATTCTGTGGCAGGATACCTTTAATCTCATTCATATTGTCCTTGAGATCAGCAATGGACCAGTGGTTGAAAACCTGAGGTGGCTGGACAGATTCACTGATGGGCCTATCCAGCCAGGTGGTCTTCCAACAATTCAAGGTCGAGTGCCTTGAGACCACCCATTTCGAATTGGAGATAATGCGCCTATATGAGGACCTGATTATGGTCCAAACCTATGAAGGGATGAATCCCAGGAAGTCCTCACATAGCTTAGAGTTGAATCTTTCCCTCAAGAAGTCAGGACTCATGTCAGTCGGGTTGAAAAGATTCCATATGAATTTGCCAATTAAGGCATCGTTGAATTTCCTGAGGTCCTTGATGCCCAGCCCACCCATCTCGATGGGATTTGTTCATTCTTTCCATGCCACAGAAACAAGCTTCTTCTTGGTTATGCATCCTGTCCATGCAAAGTTTCTGATTTTTTCCTGTAGGCTCTTGATGAGACTTGCCGGCCATCTGTAAATGGAGAATGCATGCACAAACATGGATGTAATGACAGAGTTGATCAGGCAAATTCTGCCTGCCTGAGATAAGCATTTTCCTTTCCAGTTCGCAAGTTGCTGGGTAATTTTGAGTGAAATTTCCTCCAGGTAACTTTTAGGGTTTTAGGGTTTTAAGGGGGTTTTGGGTTACTTTATAGTTTTTAGGTTTATTGGTTTCCTTTTAGAGTTTTTTGGGTTTCATAGGGGTTTTAGGGTTTGAAAGTTCTTTTAGGGGTTCTTAGGGTTTTATGGGTTTTTAGGGGTTTTAAATATTTTTAGGGATTTATATGATTTTTATGATTTATTATGGGCTTGTATGGTTTTAGTGTTTTAGAGGATTATAGAGGACTGTAGCATCTTAAGGGGGATTTAGTGTTTTCATGGGATTTTATAGGGTTTTAGGGTTTTCATATGGGTTTTCATGTTTATTAGGGATTTCATCATATTTTTTGGTTTTTTGGGTTTTTAGGGGCCTTAAGGGTTTTGGGTTGTTTATAGTTTTAGGGTTTTTATGGGTTTTTTGGTTTTTTGGGTTTCTTTGGTTTTTCTAGGATTATTTTAGTGTTTTTAGGTTTCTGGGTTTAGGGTATAGGGTATATGGATTAAGGCATATCAGATTTTATTGGGGTTTTATTCTTGTTTTAGGGTTTTTAGGTTTAGGTTTTGGGGTGTAGGGTTTAGGTTTTAGGGTTTAGGGTTAGTGTTTAGGGTGTTGGCTATAAGGTTTAGGGTATATTTTTTACAGTGTGGGGTTTAGGGTTTTGGGTGTAGGGTAAATGGTTTTGGGTGTAGGGTTTTATAATTTAGGGTGTATGGGATAGGGTTTGTGGTGTAGGGTTTAACATTTAGGGTGTAGAATATAGTTTTTATGTTGTAGGTTTTAGGTTTAGGGTATTGTGTTTCAGGATTAGGGTGAAGGATTTTTGTTTTTGAGTAAAGGGTTTGTGGTTTAGGGTGTATGAAATATGGTTTAAGATGTACGGTGTCGGGTTTAGGGTGTGGGGTATAGGGTTTGTGGTGTAAATATTGTGGTGTAGACTGGGTATTTTGTGGGTTTTTAGGTCTTTAAGGGTCTTTTAATGGTTTTTGAGTTTTTTTTGGATTTTTTGGTGTTTTAATGTTTTCCAAGGTTTATGAGTTTCTAGTGTTTTTAGGGGTTTTTTATGGTTTTTAATTTTTTAGTGTTTTAAAAGTTTTATGGTTTTGGGATTTTTCAGGTGATTCCATGTTTTTTAGTGTTTTTTGGTTTTTAGGGTTTTGAGGGTTTTCTTATGGTTTAAATGTTTTTTAGATTTTTTATTGGTTTTTTGTATTATTAAGTATTTTTTAGGATTTTAAGGATATTTTGGTTCTTAGGGATTCTAGGGTTTTGATGGTTTTTTTGGTGATTAGATGTTTTTTAGGTTTTGTCGAGTTTTCCTATTTTTTTGGATTTTTTCAGTATTCTAGATTTTTAGGGTTTTGTTTTGGGATTTTATTGGTTTTATGGTTTTTAGGGTTTTCAAGGTTTCATTAATAAAGTTTGGATTTTTAGGGTTTTTGGGGCCATTCATTATTTTAGGTATTTTTATTGGTTTTAAATATTTTTAGAGTCTTTTAATGTTTTTTAGTGTTTTTAGAAAATTTTACTATTTTTTAGGTTTCTTTATGTTTTTAGGGTATTTTATGGTTTTTAAGGATTTTAGGATCTTTTTTAGTTTTTTAGTGTTTTATAATATTTTATATTTTTAGGGTATTTTCGAGGGTTTTTAGGGGTTTATGGTGTTTTGGGTCTTTTAGGATTTTTGTGTGTTTTTATGATTTTTTCAGGTTTTTAGGGTCGTTTAATGTTTTTATCATTTTAGAGTCCTTTAGGAGTTTTTAGGTTCATTTTCCTTTATTTAGAAATTTGAGGGGTTTTAGGGTATATTATAGGTTTTAGGGTTCATTAGGTGTTTTAGGGTTCTTTATGATTTTTTAGGTTTTTAGGGTCTCTTTAGGGTTTTTGGGGATTTTTGGGAATTTTGTATTTTTAGTGTCTGTTTTGGGTTTTTAGGGTTTTTATGGTCTTTTAGGGGTTGTTATGGTTTTTTATTTTCTTTTAGTAGTCTATAGTATTTTTAGGACTTTTTTAGGGTTTTCCGAGTATTTTAGGGTTTTCTAGGGGTTTTGGGTATTTTTAGTGATTTTAAGGGTCTTTTAGGGGTTTAAGGGTATTTTAGGGGTTTTAGGGTTTTCTAGTGGTTTAAGGGTTTTATGGTAGTATGATTTTTTTGGGTTTTTTGGTTTTTAAGGTTTTTATGGTTTTACAGTTTTTACAGGTTTTTATGATTTTTAGGGTATTATGGATTTTTCATATTTTCTATTTTTATGGGGTTTAGTGGTTTTGTGTTTTAGGGTTTTTTTTTGTTTTAAAGGGTTTTATGGGTTTTAAGTGTTTTTAGGGATTTTACTACTATTAGGGCAAGGAAGGCTTGGGGCCAGGTTCTTCCTGACCCCCCCCCCCCCCAAAAAAAATTATTAGAAAAAACACGAAGACACAACAGACAAGGGAGGGGCAGGGTCAAACGACCCACACCCAAAAACCCCTTACAACCCACGCCAGAAAAAGAAAAATAAAAAACAAGAAAAGAAAAACCAAGCAAGCACACCAAGGTCCAAACAACAACCAACACCCTCATCCAGAAGTATCCAGCATCTAGAAGCTCTCTACCAAGAAATGACCGGCTTCCAACCTCACAAATACCAGCATCTAGAAACTTCTCACCAAAACAAGCCACCACCAGCAGCACATAACCATCAGCACTAGAAACACACAAAATCCAGCAACCAGATCTCACATCCATGCAACAACCATCATCCATTCTCACAAAATCTAGCATCCAACACCTCTTCACCAAGAAGGTCCACCACAAGCAACACAGAACCAATAACACCAAATTACACCCCGTAAACTTCATCACATTCCAACCAAATAGTAACTAGCCCACAACAACATTACCAAAAAACACAACCAATACAACAACATCTCCATAATTACCAGCTACCACTTCAGACCGCACCACCACACAGGGAAGAACCATATTTACCATAATAGAACTACCAATAGAAGAAATAAGATCAACAATTTCCTCACCTTTTAACCAAGGACCAACCAAATCAGCCATCACCATGATGCTAAGAAGAAACGTTCCCGACAGTATAGAATCACCAGCACCAAACACAAAGACATCATTCTCAACATATCTCAGCCAAGTAACACACACTAGTCCAACATAACACACCCAAAATCACAAACAGGGGTGTAGAATCGCCAGCTCTGCAGCCCAAACATCCCTTCCAGCAAAAGGCAGGCTCCAACCAAGAATTTCAGCAGAAAAATGGGGACCAAAAAAGCCTTTTTGGTACCCCAACGAACCAAAGACTAGCAAAACGACTAGATCCCAGCAACGCTTCAGCCACCTCGCAATAACAGCGTGAAAAGTAGACAAATCCAAGGAACCATAAAACCAAACATGAACCCTATGCCCGAGTCGTTGACGAGCAGATCCGTAAGTGCAAGCCATAGGACCAAGCACACCACCAGCTGATCGACACCAAACCCTCTGGATCCTCTTCACAGACCAATAACTGGTTGACATCTTCTGCACAATCTGCTGCCGAGTCTAGATCATCTGCACCTCCTTGCCGTGACTTCTCACAAAAAACGCAACTCCAGGAATCACCCATCGAAGCCAGAAACTGTGACTCTATTACCTACAACGTCAATGAGTCCCCGAACTCCACTGATCCTCCCAAGGGCCAATATCTGCAAATTCAACCCCAAACCATGACAGATTTCCAGCAAGGTATTCAAGCGCTAAAGAGACGCTTGCTTCACCTCAAGCTAGATCAAACCGATCTGAAACCACAACATCCCACACAACCTTCAAATCCAATGAAACCCAGGCGCACCAGCAGAGAAGTCCATCCAAATCTGAGATCCAGAGCAAGGAATAGAGAGAACGAAGTAACTGAAGACCAAATTCCATCACCATCTTGAGACCGAAGAGCGCGATCAGAGAGACCCATCACCGAGGTAGCAAGAATCTAGTGCCAAGATCCCATGAAGAAACCTAGGGAAGACCTGGAAGAAGCGTCGAGTGAGAGCGAGATCTAGGGGACTGCGCCGCCATCCTTCTCCTTACTAATATTAGGGGTTTTAATAGGTTTAAGTGTTTTTAGTTTTCTAAGGTTTTTAGGATTTTTATTAGTTTTTAGGATTTTTATGGATTCTTAAGGGGATTTAGGTTTTTAGGCATTTTAAGGTGTTCTTTTTTGGGGTTCTGGGGGGTTTTTGGGTTTTAGGGTTTTTATTAGTTTATAGGTTATTTAAGGATATTTAGTGGTTTAGGGGTTTTCATGGCTTTCTAGAATTTTAGGGATTTAGTGTTTTTAGGTGTTTATAGGGGTTTCATGGTTTTAGTGGTTTTTTATGTTTCTTTGGTTTTTTAGGATTTATTGATAGTTTTACTAGTTTTAGGGTTTTTAGGGTTATATGTTTTTCAAGATTTTTATTGTGTTTAAGGTTTTTAGGGTTTTAGGGGTTTTAGGATGTCTTATAGTTTTAAGGGTTTTTTGGGTTTTAGGTTTTTTTGGTTCTTTGGGTGTTCAATGGGTTTTAGGGTATTTTAGTATTATTATAGGGTTATTTATGATATTTTAGGGAATTTTGGGGTTTTTTATCTTTTATAATTTTTAGGGTTTTTAGAATTATTAGAGCATTTTAGGCATATTTTATAATTTTCTGGGTTTTAAGTGTTTTAATTGTTTTTAGGGTATTTTATGGTTTTTAGGGCTTTCTGGGTTTTTATTTTTTTTGGGTATTATTTTTAAGGATTTTTTAGGGTTTTATGGTTTTTAGGAATTTTTAATCTCTCTAAGGGTTTTTTGGTTTTTTAGGGTTTCTAGGGGTTTTAGGGGTTTTTAGAGTTTTAGTGTCTTTTAGGTTTTTAGGGGTTTATGTTTTTAAGTTTTTTATAGGTATTGGGGGTTTTCTGGGAATTTAGATTTTTAGGGGTTTTAAGGTTGGTTTATTATTTATGTATTTTTAGTAAATTTTACAATTTTATGTTTTTAGGGATTTTAGAGGTGGGATTTTTGGTTTTTGATGTTTTCAGGTAGTTTTTTGTGGGTTTCATAGGCTTTTCAAGGGTTTTAGGGTTTGAAGTAGTTTTTCAAGATTTTAATTGTTTTAGGGGTTTTTAGTGTTTTAGGGGTTTCTATAGTTTTTAAGTGTCTTAGGGTTTTTTATGTATTTTGTTTTTTTTGTTTTCGGTTTTCATGGATTTAATGTTTTTTATTGTTTTTTTGGTTTTTAAGGGTTTTTATAATTTTTTGATATTTTTAGGTCTTTTTGTGTTTTTATGGGTTTTAGGGTTTTTTGTGTGTTATATGAATTTTAGTGATATTTAGTGTTCCTAAATGGTTTTTATTATTTTTTTTGTTTTTTTTGGAGTTTTAGGGTTTTTATGTTTCTTATAAGTTTTAGGAGTTTTAAGGGGCTTTAATGTATTTTATGATTTTTATGGTCATTTATGGTTTTTATGGTTTTTTTTGGGGTTTTAGGATTTATAAGTTTTTTAGTATTTTAGGGTATTCTATGTTTTTTAGTGTTTTTTGGGTTTTAAAGTGGTTTTTTGGATCCTTTAGTTTTATTTTAGTGTTTTTAGGGTCCTTTAGGATTTTTAGGGTTATTAGGGAGTTTTTGGTGTTTTGGGGGGTTTTATTTGGGTTATTTGGGGTTTTTATGTATTTTTGGATTTTTATGGGGTTTTATGGTTTTTTAAGATTTTTTTGGTTTTTATGGTTTTCAGGGTTTTTATGGATCTTATGGTATTTATGGTCTTTTAGTGGTTTTAGGTGTTTTAATGTTTTTAGTTGGTTTAGGGTTTTTATGGTTTTAGGGTCTTTTATGGTTTTTAGGGATTTTATCCTTTTTAGGGACTTTTAATGCTTTTAGATTTTTGGGTTATTTTAGTGTCGTTATATTTTTAGGGTTTTTAGGGGGTTTAAATGTTTTTAGGGACTTATATGGTTTTTATGATTTTTGGGGATCTTTAGAGGTTTTGGGTTTTCTAGCTTCTTTTAGGGGTTTTAGGGTTTTAAAACAATTTTAGAGTTTTTCGGATCATTAAGTGTTTTTTAGGCCCCTTTAGGGGTTTTAGGGGTTTTAGGGACTATACGTTTTAGGAGTTTTTAGGGGTTTTTTTTATGTTTTTGTTTTGTTAGTTCCTTTTGGGTTTTTAGAAGATTTTAGTGTCCTTTAGTGGGTTTGGGTGTTTTTCGTGGTATTTGGGGGGTGGGGGTAAGGGACCATTAAGGTTTTTAGGGGATTTTAGAGCCTTTTAGGGTTTTAGAGTATTTTATGGTCTTTTAGGTTGTTTTAGGGTTCTAGGGCCTTTTAAGGGGTTTTAGGTTTTTAGGGGGTTTAGGGGTTTGGGGTGTTTTTAAGGTTTTAGGGATTTTAGGGCCCTTAAGGGTTTCTTTAATGTTTTAAAGATTTTTTATGGTTTTAGGATTTCTATGGTTTTTAGGTATTTTTAAGGGTTTTAGGATTTTTTGGAGTTTTTAGGGGTTTTTATATTTATATTAGTATTAAGGTTTTTTTGGGTTTTTAGGTTTATTTATGTTTTTATGGGTTTTGAGGATTTTAAAGTTTTTTATTTTTTTAATGTTATTTTATTGTTTAAGGGGTTTTAAGTGGTTTTTGGGTTTATTGTTTTTATGGGAGGGTGTTTAGTGTTTGTTAAGGTTTTCATTGGGGTTTTATTTTTGTTATTAGTTTTTTAATGGTTTGTATATTTTTTTGGCGATTTTAGTGTTTTTAGGGGTCTTAGTGTTTTTAGAGTTATTGAGGGGTCTGGGGGTATATAAGGGTTTTAAAGGTTTTTTGATTTTTTAATTATTTCAGGTTTTTTGTGTATTTTTTTGGGTTTTAAATGATTTGTTTACCAATTTTAGGGTTTTTAGGGGATTCAGTGTTTTTAGATCTATAGGGTTAAGGTTTAGGGGGTCATTGATTAGGTTTATGGTTTAACTGATTTTTTTTAGTTTTTTTAACATCAGAAGTGTTTTTAGGGTTGTTTTAGGGTTTTTATGGTTTAGGTTTAGTGTATAGGGTTTAGGGTATAGGGTATATGGTTTAAGGTTTAATGTTTAGGGTTTGTGGTTTAGGGTATAAGGTTTAGGGTGTAGGATTTTGGATTTTGGGGGTAGGATGTATGGTTTAGTGATTCAGTTGTAGGGTATAAGGTTTATGGTGTAGGGTTTAAGGTTTAGGTTGTTTTTATAGGGTTTTAGATATAGGGTGTTTGGTGTAGGGTATAGGGTTTAAGTTACAAGGTTTAGCGTGTATGGTATAGGGTTTAGGGTGTATGGTTTGGTGTTTAAGGTGTTGGTTATATTGTTTAGGGTGCATGATTTAAGGTTTAGGGTGGAGGGTTTTGGGATTACAGAACATGGTATTGGGTTTATATTTCTAGGCTTATGTTTTAGGGTTTATGGTATAGGGTTTAGGGTGTAGGTTATAGGGTTTAGGGATTGGGGTGTAGGGTATAAGGTTTAGTGTGTAGTGATTAGGGTTTAGGTTGTCGGGTATGGGGTTTAGTGTGTATTTTTTTTATGGTTTAGGTTATATGCTATAAGGTTTAGGGTGAATGGTTCCAGGTTTATAGTGTAGGTTATTGGGTTTAGAGTGTAGATTATAGGGTTTAGGGTGTAGGGTTTTGGGTTTTAGGTGTAGGGTTTTGGGTTTTGGGTGTTGGGTTTAAGGTTTAGGTTTTTGGGTTTTGGGTATAAGGTTTAGGGTTTAGGTTTTAGGGTTTATGGTGTAGGTAATAGGGTTTAGAATGTAGGGTTTAGAGTTATGGGTGTAGGCGTTTGGGTTTATGTTATTGGGTATAAGGGTAAGGGTGTAGTGTTTACGGTTTATAGTGTAGGGTATAAAGTTTAGGGTGTAAAGTTTTGTATTTATAGTGTATGGTATATGGTTTAGGGTTTAGTGTGAATGAAAAATTTTTATGGGGTTTGTTTATGATTTTTTGGGTTCTAAGGGGGTTTTAGGATTTTTTTTTTGGGTTTTTAGTGTTATTATGGGTTTTTAGGATTTTATGTTTTTAGTGGTTTGTGGTTTTTTTTGGGTTTTTTGGGTTTTTTGGGGTTCTAAAGATTTAGGGGTTTTCAATATCATTTATAGTTTCTAGATTATTGGGCGTTTTTTGTTTTTATTTTTTAGTGATTCTTGGGTTTTGTAGGTTTTTAAGACTTTTAGGGATTTTAAGGATTTTTCGAATTTTTTTTGTTTTTTTGGTTTTTTGTGGTTTTTAGGGGTTTTAAGTTAATTAATGGTTTTATTATGGGGTTTTTATGTTTATTTATGTATTTATTTTGGTTTTTTTGGTATTTTATTATTTTTGAGGGTTTTGAGGGTTTTTATGGTTTTTGTATTTTTAGTTATTTTAGGGATTGTTTTGGGATTTTTAATTTTTTTAATTTCTATTTTTAATGTTTATTACTATATTTATGTTTTTAGCGATTTTTTAGTGTGTTTAATGTTTGATTATGTTTTTTTAGTTTTAGGGGTTTTAATGTTTTTAGGTTTTTTAGTGTGTTTCAGTATTTTTAAAGGTGTTTTAGGTGTTTTCTTTTTTTTTTTGTCTTTTAGGGGGTTTGGTGGTTTTTAAGAGTCTTTTAGGGGTTTTAGGGTATTTTATGGGTTTTATGAATTTTAATGTCATTCAGGGGTTATTATCATTTTTATTATTTTTAAGGTTTTTTATAGTTTTAATGAATTTAGTGTTTATTATGGTTTTTATGGTTTTAATGGTGTTTAGTTCTTTATAATTTTAGGGTTATAAGGGGATTTTCAGTGTTTTATGATTTTATGGTTTTTTGGGGTTCTTTGGGGTTTTTTGGTTTTCTTGTTTTTTGTATTTTGGGATTTATAAGGATTTTATTTGGTTTTGAGGGTTTTCTAAAGGTTTTCATAGGATTTTTATGCTTTTTAGGGTTTTAGGGTATTTTTGGTTTTTTGGTTTTGTATGATTTTTAATAATTTTTAGATTTTTTAGTATTTCCTTAGGGTTTTTAGGGACTTTTATGGTTTTGGGGTTTTAAGTGTTTTTTTGGGGGTACTATTTAGGGATTTTTAGGGTTTTATATTTTTTGTTTTTAGGTTTTTTGGGTGGTTTAAAGGGGGTTTTCAGTTTTTTAGATATTTTGGGTTTTTAGGGGTTTTAGGATTTTGTTAGAGTTTTTTGGAGTTTTATGGTTTTTTATCATTTAAGGGTTTTTTGGGTTTTTTGGGTTTTTAGGGTATATTAGGATTGTATAGTGTTTTGGATGGTTTTTTACTAGTTCAGTGTTTCTAATTTTTTTTTTATGGTTTTAGCAACTTTTATCATTTTTAGGGATTTATTAGGGGTTTTATGTGTTTAATGGTCTTTTAGGGTCTTTTAATATTTTTTGGTTCTTTTAGGGATTTTAGGGTCTTTATGATCTATAAGGGTTTTAAGGGATTTCTTTTTATTTTTTAGTGTTTTTAGGGTCTTTATAGTTTTATGAGTTTTATGGAAATTTATATTTTTTTGGTGTTTCAATTTCCTTTAGTAATTTTAGGGGTTTTTAGGGTTTTAGGGCACTGTTGTGGTTGTAGGTATTTCTAGGGGTTTTAGTTTCCGTTATGGTTTTTAGGGTCCGTTGGGTTATTTGGGGTTTTGAGGGTTCATTATGGTTTTGTAGGTTTCTGTGGTGTCTTTTAGGGTTTTAGGGTTTATAGGGTCTTTTGTTCTTTTATAGTTTATTGAATTTTTTGGGTGTTCATGGTGTGTTAGGGATTTTTATGGGTATTTGTGTCTTTTAAGTCTTTTATGGTCTTTAAGTATTTTTTTGGATTTTAGGGTTTTATGTGTCTTTTAAGTGTTTTAGGGTCTTTAAGGAGTTTTAGGGTTTTTTTGTCTTTTATGGGATTTTAGGGTCCTCTATGTTTGGGGGGGAGGGGTTAGGGAAGTTTTGGGTATTTAGGGTTTTTATGGATTTGAGGGGGTTTAGTGTTTTTAGGAATTTTATGGTTTTTAGGATTTTTAGTAGATATTATGGAGTTTTTTTGGTTTTTAGGGGTTTTAAGTGTTTTAGTTATTTTAGGTTTTAGGGTTTTTATGTGGTTCTAATGTATTTTAGGGTTATTAGGTTTCTTTTGCGTTTTAGGGTTTTAAGAATTTTAAGAGTTTTGGGGTTTTTTTTGTCTTTTAATACTTTTGATGGTTTTTAAGTTTTTTTTGGGTTTATCATGGTTTTTATGGTTTTCTAGGGGTTTTAGGGTTTTTAGGTTTCTTAGGGTTTTTAGGGTTTATTATGGTTTTTTATTGTTTTCTATTTTTTTGTGTTTCCATGGTTTTTATTATTTTTAGTGGTTTATATGGTTTTTTATAATCAATTTGTTTTTAGGCATATTTAGGGTTTTAGGAAACTTTTAATGGCTTTTTTGGGGGTTTTAGGGTTTTTAGGGTTTTATGTGTTTTCATGGGTTTTTAGGAGATATTGGTGTTTTAGTGTTTTTAGGGGTTTTAGGGGGTTTTAGTGTTTTTAGGGTTTTATTTGATTTTAGGATTGTTTTAGTGTTTTGGTGTTTTAGGGTTTTAAGGGTTTCAAGGGGTTTAGGATTTTTTTTTGTGGTATTACAGTTTTAGGATTGTTAAGGTTTTTTGTGTTTTTAGGGTTTTATAGTTCTTATGGGGTTTTTATTGTTGGTTTTTAGGGTGGTTACAAGTTTTTAGGTTCTTCTATGGTTTTTAGGGATTTAGTGTTTTTTTGGGTTTTAAAGGTTATCACAGTTTTACGGGATTTAGGGCGTTTTATAGTTTTTAGGAATTTAGGTTTTTTGGGAGTTTTTGGGTTTTTGGGAATTTGATGGGGTATTTGGTTTGTTAGCATTTTATGTGGGTTTAGTGTTTTTAATATTTTAGGGTTTTATGAGTGTTTTTAGGTTGTTTATAGTTTTTTGAGATTTAAGGGTTTTTAGGGGTTTTATGGATTTTTAGGGGTTTAGTGTTTTTAGTTTGTTTTGGGTTTTTAGTGTTTTTAATGGTTTTTAGGGTTTTCTATGGTTTTTGGGTTCTTAGATATTTGTAGAATTTTATTAAATTTTAAGGTATATTTATCATTTTTAAGGTCTTTAGGGTTTTGGGGGGGTTTTTTTGGGGGTTTTAGTATATTTTAGTGTGGTTTTTTGGGTTTTCAGGGTTTTTAGGTGTTTTTGACATTTTTTTAGGATTTTTAGGAATTTTTATTGTCCATAAAGGTATTTTTTGGTTTTATGGTTTTTAATTTTTTAAGGGTTTTTATTTTTTTAAGGACATTAGGGTTTTATGGGTTATTGAGAGTTTTTTTAGGGTTTTTAGGACCTTTTTTGGTTTTTAGGGGGTTCAGAGTTTTTAATGTTTTAGGGGTTTTAAAGTCTATTAGGGGTTTTAGGTTTTTTAGTGTTTTAATGGGTTTTAGGGTCTTTTAGGGTTTTTACAGTTTTTGGGTTCATTTAGTGGGTTTTTTGGTCTTAGGATATTTTACGGTTCCCCAGGGTTTGGGGGGGGGGGGTTACTGTATTTAGGGTTTAAAGGTTTTTAATGTTTTCAGGGTTTTTTTGGATTTTATATGGTTTTAGGGTTTTCTGTTTTTTTTTATATTTAAGGTTTTTAGAACTTTTTAGGGTTTTTTGTTTTTATGTTTTTAAGGTTTTTTGGAATTTTTATGGTTTTTTGGGGATTTAAAATTTCTAGGGTATTTTAATTTTTTTATGATTTTAGTTTCCTTTAGGGTTTTTATGGGTTTTATTTTTATGCTTTTTGGGGGTTTTTGGGTATTTTAGGGTTTTAGTGTTTTTAAGGTAATTTAGGGTTATTAGGGTTTTCTTGGGCCATTTAGGAGTTTTAGGGGTTTAAAGGTTCAATAAATGTTTTTAGGGTTTTTAGGGCCTATTAGGGGTTTTAGGTTCCTTTATGTTTTAAATATATTTTAGGGTCTTTTAGGGGTTTGGGGTTTTTAGGGACATTTAGGGTTTTTTTGGCATTTTTAGGGTCCTATAGGGTTTTTTTGAATTTTTGGGTCATTTAGGGGTTTTATGGGGTTCTATGGTGTTTATGATTTTTTTGTCATAGTATTTTTAGGGGTTTGGGGGTATTTTGGTATTATTAGGGGGTTTTAGGTTCCTTTAATTATTATTAGAGTTTTTTAGTCTTTTGAGATTTTAGCATAATTTTTGATCATTGAGTGGTTTTAGGATTTTTTCAGTTTTTTGGGTATTTTAGGGTTTTTATGGTTTTAAGGGATTGTTAGTATTTTTAGTGTTTCTAGTGTATTTTAGAGGTTTTAGTCTCTTTTAGAGGTTTTAGAGTTCCTAGGGTCTTTTAGGGGTATTCTTATGGTTTTTAGTTATTTATTATTTTTTGGGTTTTTTGTTTTTTTGGTGGTTTTATGGGTTTTTACGTTTCTTAGGGTCATTTATGGTTTTCAGGTTTTGAAGTAGTTTTTGGGGGGTTTTAGGGTTTTAAATGGGTTTTAGCATTTTTAAGGTTTTTATGGTTTTAAGGGATTTTAAGGCCTTGTAAATTTTTTCTAGTTTTCTGGTTTTTGAGGGGTTTTAGTGTTTTTAGTGTTTTTAGGGGTTTTAAATATTTTTATTGGTTTTTAGGGTTTTAGGGTTTTAATAGGGTTTTAGTAATTTTAGGGGGTTTTAGTGTATTTATGGAGTTTCTTGGGTTTTAAGTATTTTTTGGTTTTTTCATGGGGTTTTATGTTTTTTAGGATTTTTAGACTATTGGGGTTTTTGAAGTTTTTATTAGGGTTTTATAGGATTTCATTGGGGTTTTGAGTTTTTTAGGGGGTTTGGGGTTTTATGTTTTTTTTCTTTTCTTTAGAGTTTTTAATTGATTTTTGGGGTTTTAAGGATTTTTTGGTGTTTTTATGGGGCTAATATATTTTTAGGGGATTTAAAAGTTTTTTTTTTTGTTTTTTAGAGTATATCAATTTTTTATTTTTAGGGTTTTTAGGGTTTAGGGTTATGATATAGGGTATTGGGTTTAGGGTGTAGGATATTGTTATTATGGTGTAGGGTTCAGGGATTAGGATGTGGGATATAGGTTTTATGTTGTATGGTTTATGGTTTATGGTGTTGGGTAAAGGGTTCAGGGGGTATGATGTTGGATTTAGGGTGTATGGTATAGAGATTAGGGTGTTGGGTTTAGGTGTTATGGTGCAGGGTATAAGGTTTATGGTGTAGGGTTTAGGGTTTATGGTTTACTGTGTAGGGTATGGAGATTAGGATGTATTTTTTAGTGTTTAGGGTGTATGGTATAGGGTTTAGGGTTTAAGATATAGGGTTTAGGGTATAGGTTTTAGTGTTTTGTATGTAGGGTATAGTGTTTAGGGTGTAGGGTTTAGGGGTTAGGGTGTAGGAAATATGAATTTGTGTGTAGGGTTTAGGGTGTATGGTAATGGGTTTAGGCTTGAGGGTTTAGCGTTTTGGTTGTAGGGTATAATATTTTGGGTGTAGATTTATTGGTTTAATGTGTAAGGTGGGTTTTGGGTGTAGGGTTTGAGTTGTAGGGTTTAGATTGTTGGATATAGGGTGTTGGGTTTTGGGTTTAGGATGCTGGGTACAGGGTTTACAGGGAAGGGTATAGGGTTTAGGGTGTAGGGTATGGGGTTTTGGGTATATGGTTTAGAGTTTGTGGTGTAGTGTGTTGGGTTTTTGGTATAGAGTATATGGTTGATGTTGTAGGGTATTGGTTTATGGCATAGGGTATAGTGTTTAAAGTGTGAGGTATATGTTTCTTGAAATTGTGTATGGGGTGTATGATGTAGGATATACGGTTCAATGTGTAGGTATTAGGGTTAAGGATGTAGTGTATAAGGTTTAGTGTGTAATGTTTAGGGTTTAGGGTATAGGGTACAAGCTTTAGTGTGTATGGTATAGGGTTAGGGTTTGGGGTATAGGGTATAGGGTTTCATGTATAGGTGTTTTTGTTTAGGGTGTAGGGTATAGGGGTTAGTGTATAGGGTATAGGGTACAGGGTGTTGGGTATAGGGTTTAGGGATTTGGGTTCACGATCAATGGTGTATAATATTTGGGTTTTTGGGTTTTTATGGGTTTTTTAGGTTTTTAGTTTTTTATGGTTTTGGGGGGTTTAGTGTTTTTAGGGTTTTGGGTTTTTTTTTTGTTTTCGAGTTTTGGGTTTTTATGTTTTTTATGTTTTTTGGGGATTTTTGCGTTTTTTGGTTTGTAAGGTTTTTCGGGAATTTTTTAGGGGTTTTTAGAGTTTTTGGATTTTTTGGGTTTCAGTGTTTTTAGAGTTTTTTAGGTTTTTTAGTGTTTTCAAAGGGTTTTCTTGGGGGTTTTTATTTTTTGGGTTTTATGGGGTTTTAGGGTTTTTAATTGTTTTTGGATTTTATGTTATTTAAGGGTATTTTTGTGTGTTTTTAGGCTTTTTAGGCTTTATATTTTTTTATATTTATTAGGTTTTATGTTTTATGGTTTTTATTTTTGTATGATGTTTATGGTTTTAACAGATTTTTGGATGGTTTTTTAGTCTTTTATAGTTTTTAGTGTTATTTTATGGGTTTTTAGTTTTTTTAGGTTTCTGACATTTTTAGGGTTTTTGGGTGTTTTACTGTTTTTTGGTATTTCTTGTATTTTTAGTGTTTTTATATTTGTTAGGGATTGTTATATATTTTGGGTTTTTAAGATGTTTAAGTGTTATTATGGGTTTTATAGGGGTTTTTGGTTCTTTTAGGGTTTTAGGAGTTTTAGGGTCTTTAAGGCTATTCTATAGGTTTTAGATTCTTCTTGGGGTTTTTAGGTTTTTTTTGGATCTTTTAGGGGTTTTTAGTGTTTTTTTATTTTTTGGGTTTTTATTATTTTTTACGGATTTAGCAATGTTTTAGGGTTTTGGTGTTTTTAGTGTTTTTTGGGGTTTTCTTCTTTTAGGGGGTTTTGGTATTTTTTATCTTTTATTTATTTATATAATTTCAAGGGGTTTTATTGTTTTAGTGGATTTATGGGATTTTAGAGGTTTTAGGGGTTTTGGAGGTTTTAGGGTTTTTAGGGGTTTTATGATTTTTCAGGTTTTTAGGGTTTTTTAATATTTTTTAGGATTTTAGGTTTTTTATTTGGTTTTTGGGTATGGGGGTTTTTTAATTTATTTTGGGGTTTTAGGGGTTTTGTGGGTATTTAGGTATTTATGTGGTTTTTCTGGGTTTTAGGAGTCTTTAATGGTTCTAGAGGTTTTAGGGGTTTTAGGGGGTTTTATGGGGTTTTTATGGTTTTAAGGGGGGTTTAGAGTTTTTTTAGGAATTAAAGGTTTTCAATGTTTTTTGGTTTTTGGGGTTTTTTCTAACTTTTAAGGGTTTTAGAGTGTTTTTTGGGGTTTTGTTAGGGGTTTTAGTGTTTTTAAGGGCTTTTAGGGTTTTTAGTTTTTATGGGTTTTTTGGTTTTAAAGAGTTTTAAAGGTTTTTAGGGTCTGTAAAAGTTTTTTATTATCTGTTATGATATTTTATAGTCTTTTGTTTTTCATGGTTTTTAGGTTTTTAAGTTTATTTAAGGGTTTTAGGGTTTTTAGGTATTTTTAGTGTTTTTATAGTCTTTTCAGGTTTTGGTTGGTTTTATGATTTTTTGGAGTTTTAGTGTCTTTTATTGTTTCTAGGGTTTTGAGAGTCATTTAGGGTTTGTAGAGTTTTTAATGTTAATTCATGTTTTTAGCGTCCTTTAGTGAGTTTTAGTTTTTATTAGGGTCCTTTTTTATTTTTAGGGTTTTTAGGATACTTTAGTGGTTTGAGGTTTTTAAGGCCCTTCGGGGGGTTTTAGGGTTTTTTGTGTCTTTTAGTTTTTAGTGGTTTTAGACCACTTCAGTGGTTTTAGTGTCTTTTAGGGTTTTAAGGGTATTTTAATGGGTTTTGTGGGGTTTTAGAGTCCTTTATGGGTTTTAGTGGTTTCAGGGTCTTTTGGGGGTTTAAGGTCTTTTAGGGATCTTTTAGGGTTTTATAATTTTTAGGGGTTTAAGTGCCTTTTATGGTATTTTAGGGGGTTTAGGTTTTTAGGGGTTTTATAGGCTTAGTTATTTTTTTTAAGGTTTCTATGTTGTTTTAGTGTTTTTTATTATTTTTACTGTTTTTAGAGTTTTTATGGGTTTTATGGTAATTCAGGGGTTTTTAGTGTTTGAAGGGTTTTTAGTGTTTTAAGGGTTTTTAGGGGTTTAGGGTTTTTTAGGTTTTAGGGTTTTATAGGGTTCGTTTGTGGTTTTAATGTTTTTTAGTTTTTTTTATTGTTTTAAGAGGATTCTTGCGACTTTTATGGTTTTTAGGGTGTTGGAAGGGTTTTATTTTTTTTAGGGTTATTATGGGTTTAAAGGGGTTTTATGGTTTTTAGTGGTTTTAGTGCTGGTTAGAGTGTTTAGGGTTTTAAATGGTTTTAAGGGGTTTTAAGGGTTTTTATTATTTTTTTGCTTTTAGTGGTTTTAGAGGGTTTAAGGGTGTTTTTTGGTTTTTATGGTTTTTAAGTGTTTTTGGATTTTTATGGGTTTTATTATTTTTTTGGGTTTTATAGTTTTTTATGGTTTTTAGAAATTTTGGGCTCTTGGGCTTAGGGGTTATAGGGATTCTATGGTTTTTATTGTCTTATACGTGTTTTTAGATAGTTTAGTGTTTTTACTGGGTTTTGGTTTTTTAAGGGCAAGGCAGGCTCAGGACCAAACTATTCCTGCCCCCACAAAATTTGTTATAAAAAAGAGACACATCAGACAAGGGAGGGGTGGGGCCAATCAACCCACACCCAAAAACCACGGACACCCCAAGAAAACCCAAAAGGTCCCAAAAAACCTAAAAGGAATAAAAAACCAAACAAAGTAGAAATTCAACATCATCTCTATCAGCATCTCCTAGCCAACCAGTAACCAGCATCCCACAACACAGATATCATCATTCATCGCCTCCTTGCCATGAATATCCACTACAAACAACATAGATCCATCAACACCAAAATTGTATACTGTAGCTTTATCATATCCCATCCAAGCAGCAACCAGCCTCTAGTATATCATTATCAAAGAACCAACACCTCCTTCTATCACCAAACTTCTCCCAATACCTCGCATCAATTCCAGCAACCAACACCAATAGGAATTCAAAAACAATCCAGCCACACCTCCCAACCATCACTCGAGCAGTTCATCAACAACACCTCCAGCACATTCAATAAAAGTAGAAACCAAAAACTTCCATCTAATTATCCAACATCAATCAACTTCTAGATAGTCAAGACCCAACATCCAGCAACTCGCACCCAGCAACTCCAAGCCAATAACAAAGGAAAACACATCGAGCAACATAGTTTTTAATTTGTAATAGCTCCACCGGACACCAAGTTCCAAATCTGAAAACAACATTTAGAGAATAGAATCTACCACAGTTGATCCACTCCAGCACCAAATAATTCCATGAAATCAGAGCAAAAAAAGAATGAAAACCATCAATTTGTACCACATGACTCATCCAGGGAGCACCAGCCAAACCAAACCATCCTCAACAATACTAGACCCAAAGCAACAAGAATGTACATGAATGATGTCCGCATGATGATGCCTGAAGAACCCAAGCCGTATATCAATTCGTCATAGAAGAGGCCTCCAAAAACAAGATCCAAAGATGAAGAGGTCGCTACTATCCACATAGCTCTATGAAAGATTAAGGAACCAAGGTTTCATCCCCATCGCTATGTAAGTCATCGAAGAAGACCACACCTTGCAAAGCTGAAACAATCCATCATCACTGCAATAAAATATAACCGCCCCATCCAAATGACAATTCCCACTTCACAAGGGATCTAATGACTCGAGCCGAAGTGAAGCCATAGCTCTCTGTGTAGATTCTATAATCTCTTATGGAAATCCCCTCCATCACAAAATCTCGTCCATGAATGGGTCAGGAAAAAGACCAAGGAACACCGCCGCACGGAAATCCCGGTGCCCTCGAAGAATACATGCCCCCTTGGATCCGAAGAAATCTGCTAAGGACCACTACCGATGACATCTCTCCCCACTAGCATGAGTGGTAAGGGGCAGAGATCTGATGCGATAGCTGCCGTGAGAATTCAGAGGAAACCTTAGAATCCACATTGAGAGGGAGAGATCCCCAGGGGAGCACACCACCATTTTCTTGGTATTTTAAGGGGTTTTTATCTTTTTAGGGTTTTTTTGTTGTTAGGGTTTTTTAGGGTCTTTAGGTGTTTTAGGAATTTTTGTGATGGTTTAGTATTTTTGGAGGGTTTTCAGGGTATTTCAAGGTTTTAGGGATTTTAGATTTTTAGGGTTTAAATGGTTTTTAGGTTTTTCAGGATTTTTATTGTTTTTAGGGTTTAGGGTTTTAAAGGTTTTTATATATTTTTAGGGTTTTTAGGGTTCTGTAAGGTTTTAGGAGTTTTATTTGTTTTAGGGATTTTAAGGGTTTTAGGTTTTAGTGTCTTTTTATAAATTTTTGGATTTTTTATGGTTTTTAGAGTTTTTAGTGTCTTTAACAATTTTTTTGTGTTTTTTAGCTTTTTTTGGGTATTGAAGTGTTTTTAGGGTTTTATTATTTTAGAATATTTTTGGTTTTCAGTGTTATTTTATGGTTTTCTTGGGGTTTTAGGGAATTTTAAATTCTTTTCAGGCTTTCAAACAGTTCTTGCTATTTTTAGTGGGTTTAAGTGTTTTTTGTGGTTTTAGGGTTTTTAGGGGTTTTTTATTTTCTTTATGGTCTTTAGTGTTTTCCTGGAAATTTTTGTGTTTTAGTGTTTTATTAGGGTTATTTTTTTTGTGTTTTCAGGTGTTTTAGTCTTATTATTATTTCATTTTTAGGGATTTAGGGATTTTTGGGATTTTCAGGATTATTAGGGTTTTATTTGGGGTTTTTATATTTTTAGGTTTTTATTCATGTTTTTAGTGTTTTTTGGGGTTTTTTTTAGTTTTCATGGTTTTCAAAGGGCTTCTTATCAGTTTTATGGATTTTTATGGTTTTTGAGGGTTTTTAAAGATTTTAGGTTTTCTGGGTTTTTAGGGTATTGATGATTTTTAGGGTCTTTAGGGGTTTAGGTTTTCTGGGTTTTGGGGTTTTTTATTTTTAGCAATATTTAGGGGTTTTAGTGGGTTTTGGGGGATTTTAGGGTATTTAGGGTTTTAGGGGTTTTAGGATTATTTTTGTGTTTATTGAATTTCAAGGGGTTTCATGGGTTTTGTGGGGGGGGGGGGTGGGGGTATTTTTTGGTATTTTTAGGGGTTTAAGGTTATTTATGATTTTTTATGATTTTAATGGTTTTAAGGTTGTTTAAGAGTTTTATCAATGTTTTAGGGGTTCTATAGGGGTTTTGGGTGTTTTGGGGATGTTAGGGTCTTTTGGGGTTTTGATAATTTTATGATCTTTTAGGTATTTTTATGGTTTTATGTACTTTCTAGATTATATTTTTTTTGGTTTTTAGAGTTTTAGTGTTTTATGGGTTTTAACAGTTTTAATGGTTTTTAGGGTTTATGTGTTGTTTAAGGTTTTTCGGTCTTTTTTGGTTTTTTGGGTTTTTAGGGAATTTCAGTTTCTTGATTGTTTTAAATTTTTATAGTTTATAGGGATATTAAGGGGTTTTAGGAGTTTTTTTTGTTTTTTGGGTTTTGGGGTTATATTATGGGCGTTAGGTTTGGGGGGGGGGTTAGTGTATATTGGAGTTTTTTTGGGTTTTCTATATTCTATTAATGTGTAGATTCTTCTTCAGGTTTTTTGTTTTTGAAGTTTTGAAGGTGTTTTCAGGTTTTGGATGATTTTTATGTTTTTTTGGGTTTTAGGGTCTTTATATCTTTTATGGTTTTTAGTGTTTTTTGGGATTTTAGTGTTTTTAGTGTTTGTCATGATTTTAATTGGGTTTCATGTTTTGTCAGGGTTAGGGGATTTAGGGGTTTTTAGGGTTTTATGGGATTTAAGGGTCTTTTAATGTTTTATGGATTTTTTATGGTCATTTAGAGTTTTTTTTTTGTGTTTTAGGGGTTTTAGTTTTTTAATGATTTTAGGGTTTTATGGGTCTTAGGGTATTTTACTGTTTTTAGGTCCATCTATGGGTTTTTATGATTTTTAAGGACGTCTTGGATTATTATGAATTTTTTGGGTTTTTGGGTCTTTTGGGTGGGCGTTTGGGTTTTAGGGTCCTTTAGGGGATTTTAGGGTTTTCACTATCCCTTACGTTTTAGGGGTTTCAGGGACCTTTTTGGGTTTTAAGGTACTTTATGGTTTTTAAGGTTTTAAAATATTTTTAGGGCATTTTGGAATTTTTAGGGTGTTTGGGTGAATTTTTTGAACTTTTAGGGTTTTGAAATATTTTAGGGGTTTTGTAGTTTTTTATTGGTTTTAGGTGATTTAAGGTTTTAGGGTTTTTGTGATTTTAGGTTTTTTTTAAATTTTTGAGTGTTTTAGGGGGTTTTATGTTTTTTTGGGTTTCTTAGGGTTCTTAGGGTTTTAGGTTTTTAGGGTCTATTAGGTTCATTAATGGGGTTTTAGGGTTTCTTATGTTTTGAGGGTCATTTAATGTTTTGAGTATATTTTGGGGTTTTTATTGTTTTTTAAAACGATTTTTTTTGTTTCGGGTTTTAGTGGTTTTAGGGGATTTTATGTGTATTTATGGTATTTGTGTTTTCATGTTATTTTAGGTTTTTAGGGTTTTAAGGATTTATGGGTTTTTAGGGTCCTTTAGGGGGTTTTAGGGGGCTTCATGTCCTTTAGGTGTTTTTAGTATTCTTTATGGTTTTTAGGGCCTTTAGGGGTTTTAGGGTTTTTTATAGGTTTTAGATACACTTAAGGTCTTTAGTGTTTTTATGGTTTTTAGGGGTTATAGTGTTTTTAGGGTCTTTTCGGGCCTTTTTTGGGTTTAAGGGGTTTATGGACTTTTACAATTTTTTAGAATATTTAGTAGTTTCTTAACAATTTTGGGGTTTTTAGTTGTTTTAAGGATTTAGGGTTTTTTTGGTTTTAGAGTGTTTTTATTGGTTTTAGGGCTACTAGGGTTTTTAGTGGCATTTAGGTAATTTTTTTTTGTTTTTAGGGTCTCTAGTGGGTTCTGGGGTATTTTTATTGGATTTTTATGTTTTATATGTTTTAGGTTTTTAGGGGTTTTTTAGAGATTTTTGTGGGTTTAGGGGTTTTTAGGGGTTTTGGGGGTTTTAGGGGATTTTTTTGGTTTTTAGGGTTTTATAGGTTTTAAGGTTTTAATGGTTTTTAGTGTTTTTAGGGTTCTCAAAGTATTTTTGGATATTTTTTGGGTTATTATGGGGTTTTTCGGTTTTTTTTGGGGTTTAATGGTTTTTAGTGTTTTTATGTGTTTTTATTTTATTTAAGGGTTATTAGTGTTTTAGGGTTTTAAGTGTCCTTAGGGTTTATAGGGGTTTTAGGCAGTTTTGGTATCTCTAGTGTTTTATATGGTTATCAGGGTTCATATGGTTTTATGGGTTTTATGGGATTTATGGTTTTTTAGGATTTTTACAGGTTTGGGGGGGTTTTATTGTTTTTGGGTTTTTAGGGGTTTTATTGTTTGGATGGGTTTTATTGATATTTTAGAGTTTTAGGGTTTTTAGTTTTTTTAGGGATTTTTGGGATTTTGGGATTTTTTTCCATTTTTTGGGGTTTTAGGGTTTTTTGGGGTTTAGGGGGTTTTAATGGGTTCTAATGGGTTTTATGTTTTTAATGATTTTGAAGGGTTTTTAAGGTTTTTAGTATTTTTAGGGTTTTAGGTAATTTTTTGCATTTTTAGGGTTTTAGTGGTTTTTAGGGTCTTTTAGTGATTTTAGGGGTATATGGTTTTATGGATTTTTATTTTGTTTTAAGATTTTTATGGATTTAATGGTCTTTTGTGGGTTTTTAGGGTTTTGAGTTTCATTTAGTGGTTTTAGGGGGATTTTTGTGTTTTTATGTTTTTTTGGGGTTTTAGATGTTTTCAAGTTATTTAAGGTTTTTTGATACATTTATGGGATTTAATGTATTTTAAGGTTTTGTAGGTTTTTTATGACACTTTTGGGGTATTTTTAATGTTTTTAGGGTCCTCTAGGTGTTTTAGAGTTTTATAGACTTCTTTTGGGTTTTTAGGTCACTTAAGGGGTTTTAGGTGGTTTTAATAATTTTAAAGTCTTGTGGGGTTTTTATATTAGTTTACCATCTTTTAGGTTTTTTATGATTTTAGGGTATTTTATGTATTTTTATGGTTTTGGGTTCTTTTAGTGTTTGGGTTTTAATGGTCATTTTGGGTTTTTAGGGTTTTAAGTCGATATTTATGGTTATAGGTTTTCTTATAATTTTGGGGTTTTTATGATTTTTAGGGATTTTAGGGGTTTTATGGTTTTTAGGTGTTCTAGGTTTATTAGGGTTTTTAGGGGTATTTAAGGATTTTTAGATTCTTAGGGTCCCTGAGTGGTTTTAGCATTTTAGGGTTTTTAGCTTATTAGGTTTTTTATGCTTTTTAGGGTTTAAATGTTTTTTAGTAATTTTTGAGTTTTTATGGGTTTTTAGGGTTTTAGGGGTTTCTTATGGATTTTTAGAGTTTTTTTTGGGTTTTCATGGTATTTATGGATTTTAGGGTGATTAGGTTTATTAGTGGTTTTAATGATTTTATGGGTTTAAATTTTTTCTTCGTTATTATAGGGTTCTTAATTTGTTTATGGTTTTTATGGGCTTAGGGATTCAATGATTTTTGGGTTTTTAGGTGTTTTGTGGTTTCTTGCGTTTTTATGGGTTTTTGTGGGTTTTTACAGTTTTTACGGGTATTTAGGTTTTATGTATTTTTATAGTTTTTAGGTTTTTAGGGTTTTTAATGGATTAAAGGGTCTTTAGAGTTTTAGGGGTTTGGTGTTTTTAATTCATTTATTTTTTTTAGGTATTTAATGGATTTTTCGGTGTTTTTAGTTTTTTTACGGTTTTGTGGGTTTTTAGGAGTTTTAGAATTTTGTAAGGATTTTATGGATTTTTATTCTTTTGGGATTTTAGGTATTCTTTTGGTTTTATGGTTTTTAGGAGTTTTTAGTATTTTTTAGTGTTTTAGGGTGTTTTATAGTTTTGTGGGTGTTTAGGGATTTTTAGTGGTTATATGGCTTTAGTGGTTTTAAGGTATTTTCGGGGACTTTGGGGTTTTTATGTTGTATGTGCTTTTATGGGGTTTTATTTTTCTATTGTTTTCTAGGGTTTCATAAGTTCTTTAGGGTTTTTGTAGGGGTTTTAGTGTTTTAGGGTGTTTTGGGTCTTTTAGGGTTTTTATGGTCTTTAGAGGGGGTTTAGGGATTTTTTGGATTTTTTTGGTTATTAGGTGTTTTAGGTTTTTTTTATTTTTAATGTTATTAGGGGTGTTTTGGGTCTTTATGGTTTTGTATAGTTTTAAGGATTTTTAGTGTTTTTAATGTTTTTTTGTTTTATTGGGGTTTTATAGTTTTTCAAGTTCTTAGGGTTTGTATTTTTTTCTTGTGTTTTTTTGGGTTTTATGGTGATTTTTTGGAGTTTTTTAAGTATTTAAGAGTTTTAAGGGGTTCAGGAATTTTTATGGTTTTTTGTAGTTTTTAATGGTTTTTAGAGTTTTTTGGATTTTTTTACTTTTCACGGTTTTAGGGATTTTAGGTTTTTTTATTGATTTTTGAGTTTTAGGTTTTTAAGAGTTTTATAGTTTTAGGAAATTTCAGGTATTTTCAAGTGTTTTTTGGGTTTTATGGTTTTCTTAGTGGTGTTTAGGGTTTTTAGTGTTTTTAGGGTCTTTCATAACTTTTAGGGGGTTTATGGGTTTTAGGTTTTTTTAAGGTTATTAGGTTTTTTAGTAATTTTCATGAATTTTTATAGTTTTTTGGCTTTAGGGTATATTGGTTTTTTGGAGGTTTTAGGGTGATTAAATGTTTTTAGGGTCTTTTTGGGGTTTTTATAGGGATTTTAGTGTCTTTTTGGGAATTTTTAGGGTTTATGGGTCTTTTTTGGGGTTTTTTGGTGTTTAGGGGTTTTTAGAGTTTAATAATTATTTTAGGGGTTTTTAGGTGTTTAGGATTTCTTTAGGGTTTCTAGGGTTTTTAGAGTTTTTTAGTTTTTTATAGTTCTTAGATTTTTCAAAAATTGTAGGGGTTTAAGTTGGGTTTTGTGGGTTTTAACATTTTTAATGGTTTTTTTGGGATTTATGAAATTTTATGGTGTTTAGGGTTTTTAAATGTTTTATGGTTTTTATGTATTTTATGGATTTTTAAGGTTTATTTAATGTTTTTTTGTTTTTTAGGGATTTTATCGTTTATGGGATTTTATAGTCAATTAGTGGTTTTATGTTTATTAGTGTCTATTACTGATTTTTGGGTTTTTTAGGTTTTTAGGGGTTTTAGGGTTTTCAGAGTCATTTAGGGGTTTTAGCATTTTTTGGGGTTTTTATGGTTTTTATAGATTTATTGTATTTTTAGGGTTTTATTGATTTTTTGGGTTTAAAGGTTTCTAGGGTTTTTAATGTTTTTTTATTTTTAGCATTTTTACTGTTTTTAGGGGTTTGGGGGTTCTTTTAGGGTTTTTAGTGTTCTTTTAGGGTTTTTAGGGGCTTTAGGGTTTTGTTGATTTTTTTATGATTTTTTGTGTTTTTTAGTTTTGTAGGGTATTATAGTATTTTATGGTTTTTAAGGTTTTTAGTGTTTTTTTGGGTATTAGGGTTTCGTAGGGGTTCTTTGGGTTTTTGGTGTTTTTATTGATTTTTTGGGTTTTTGCGTTTTTAGGGTTTTATTATGGTTTTTATGTGTTTAAATGTTTTTTTTGGATTTTCTTAATGGTTTTTAGTTTTTTTGGGGTTTCAAGGGTTTTAAATTTTTTATTTTTTGGGGTTTTTTGGATGTTAGAGTTTTCATGGTTTTAATGATTTTTTGGATTTTTATAGATTTTATGGTTCTAGATATTTTTACTGGGCTTTATGGGTTATTTAGTTTTTTTATTTTTTATAATATGTTTCGAAGGATTTCTATGTTTGTTTTTGCATTCTTACGAGTTTTAGGGGTTTTTAGTGTTTGTATGGTTTTAACGGTTTTATGGGTTTTAATGTATTTGAGTGTTTTGTATTGTTTTTTAGTATTTTGTGCTTTTTTGAGGATTTAAAGGATTTTATTATTTATAAGGATTTTATGGGGGTTAAAGGGTTTTATGATTTTTTTAGAGTCGATTGGGATGTTTAAGGGAGTTTTAGAGCATTTATAGCTATTTAGGTTATTTTATGGTTTTATAGTTTTTTAGAATTTTTTATATTTTTATCCTCTTTTTAGGGTTATTGGGTTTTTAGATTTTTTTATTTTTTATGGGTTTTAAGGGTTTTATGGTTTTTTAGGATTTTTTTGTTTTTATTATTTTAGGGGTTTTGATGTTTTTTGTGGTTTGAGGGTTTTAGGGTTTTATGGATTTTTAGTGTGTTTTAGGGTTTTTAATTGTTTTTATGGATTTATGGTCTTTTAGGTTTTTTAGGGTTTTAGATAATTTTTTGGTTTTTATTGTTTTTACGGTTTATTGGGTGGTTCTGTTGGGTTTTAGGGTTGTTAGGTTTTTAATGTTTCTGGGAGATTTTATTGGGTTTTAAGTTATGTTTATGTTTTAGGGGTTTATTTCATATTTAGGATTTTAGGGTTTTTAGGTGTTTGTTTGGTTTTTTAGGATTTTTTGGGGTTTATAGAGTTTTTAGGGGGTCTGGGGGTTTTTAGGGTTATTAGGGTAATTTATATATTTTTTGGTTTTATTGGTTTTCTAGAGTTTTTACGATTTTTGGGGGTAATTGTGTGCTTTGAAAGGGTTTTATGGTATTTTCTAGATTTTATAGGTTTTGGGGTATTTACTGGGATTTATAATGGTTTTATGGTTATTTTTGGTTTAGGGTTTACTATGGTTTTTAAGATTATTTAAGGTTTTTAGGGTTTTTATTGTTTTTAGGATTTTATTGGGCTTTTTGTTATTATTTAGGGTGTAATAGCATTAAAGAAACATTTTTAAAGGATTTTAGATTTTCTAGGAATTATATGATTTTAAGGACTTTTATGGTTTCCATGGGATTTCTATGGTTTTCATTTTCTTTTATAGTTTTCATGGATTTTTAGTTTTTTAGGGTTTAGGGTTTTGATGGTTTTTTGTGGTTCTAGGGCCATTTAACATTTTTATGGTATTTTAATATTTTTTAGGTTTTTAAGAATTTTTTGGGATTTTTAGGATCTCTTATTTTTTTAGGGCTTTAGTGCCTTTTAGGGATTTAGGTGTTTATGGTTTCTAGTTTATTTTAGTATTTTTATGGGTGATTAGGGTTTTTTAGATTTTTTTAGGGGGTTTTATATATTTTTAGTATTTTTGGTCTTTTATGGTTTTTGTCATCTTTTTAGAGTATTTTTGGGTTTTTATAGTCTTTTAGTGTTTGAGGTGTTTATGTTAAATTAGGGTTTTTAGGGGATTTTAGGATTCTTTAGGGTTGTTTAGTTTAGGGTTTCTTATGTTTTATAGTGTCCTTTAGTGTTTATGGAGTTCTTTAGGGTTTTTAGTGGATTTTAGGTTCTTTTTGGTCATCGTAGGGATTTTCATGTTTTTGTGTCTTTTTTAAGGTTTTTAAGGTCTTTTAGGGTTTTTATGGTCTTTATGGGTTTTAGGGGTTATAGGCTCTTTTATGGATTATTTGGGGTTTTGGAGATTTTAGGGATGTTTAGGGTTTTTAGGGTATTTTATGGTTTTTATTATTTCTAGGGTGTTACGGTGGTTTTCATGGATTTATGAGTTTTTTTTGGATTTTTAGGGTTATTTATTATTTTTTTAGGGGTTTTAGGGGTTTTTGAGTTTTTAGTGTTTGTTTAGTTTTTTTTGGGTTTTATTAAATTTTTAAGGGTTTTTAGTGTTTTATGGTTTTTATATTTTTTTAGTATTTTTTGTTTTTTTAGTGTATTAATGGGGTAAAGGGGTTTTTAAGGAGTTCAATGTATTTGAGGGTTATTTAGGGTTTTGGGTTTCTTGGGATTTTTATGCCTTTTAGGACTTTTAGGGGTCACCATGGTTTTTTGTTTTTAATTTTTTTTAGTATTTTTAGTGTTTTAAGGGTCTTTGGGGGTTTAAAGGGCTTATAATGGTTTCCTAGGATTTTAGGGTTTTGAGGGTTGTTTAGGGATTTTATGGGTTTAAGTTGTTTCTTGGGTTTTTAGATATTTTAGGTATTTTTAGGGTGTTTTAAAGGGTTTTAGGGATTTTCGGGATTTTTTTTGAGTTTGTAGGGCTCTTTTATAGGGTTTTATATTTTTAGGGGGTTTCATGGTTTTTTATAGGTTTTAGGGGTTTTAGAGATTTTTGGTATTTTTTTGAGTTTTTAGGGCTCTTATATGGGGTTTTATATTTTTTGGGTGGTTTCATGGTTTTTTACAGGTTTTAGGGGTTTTTAGGGATTTTCGTTTTTTAAGGTTTTTAGAGTTTTTGGTTTTCCCAGTATTATAGGGGTTTTATGGTTTTTAAGGGTGTTTTAGTTGTTTAGCAGGTTTTAGGGGATTAAGGGGGTTTAGAGTTTTTAGGTTTTTTATGGTTTTTATGGGTTTAGGGTTGTTTTAGTTGTTTTAGGGTGTTTAATGAATTTTTCGGTCATTTAGGGTTTCTATATGCATTTTATTGGTTTTGGGGACTTTTAGGGCTTCTGGGGATTTTTAGTGACTTTTATGGTTATTTAGGGTCTTTTAGGGATGTTTTAGTGTTGTGTGGTTTTAGTTTTGAGTTTTTAGGTGTTTTATGGTTTTTTAATGTTTTTAGGGGTTGGGGGTGGGGGTTGGGATGATTTTTGGGGTATTTTAGGGATGCTATGTTTTTTACAGTTTTTTATCGTTTTATGATTATTCAGTTTTTTGGGGTCCTGGTTTTCTTGGGTTTTATGGTTAATATGGGTTTATGGTTTTATGGTTTTAATAATTTTTAGGGGTTTTAAATAATTATTAATGTTTTTTTGGGGTTTTATGGATTTTAGGGTGTTTGGGGTTATTTTGTGTATTATGTGTTTTTAGTATTATTTTCAGGGTTTTATATTTATTTTAGTGGTTTTACGGTTTTTAGAGTTGTTGGGGGGGGAGGGGGGTAGGTTTTTATGTTTTTTGTGTTCTTAGTGATTTTAGGGGTTTTCAGGGGTTTTTAGGTCTTTTAGATTTTTTGGGGTCTTATGGGGTTGTAAGGGGTTTTAGGTTCTTCATGGTTTTTTTGGGATTTTGGTTTTTAGGTGTTTTAGGGTTTGCTATGGTTGATTATGATTTTTTTAGTTTTAGGGTCTTTTTTGTTTTTAATGGGTTTTTGATTCTTTTAGGGTATTTTAGGCTTTTTGGTTCTTTTAGGAGTTTTTGTGGTTGTTTTGGAATTTTACAATTTTTAGAGTTTTTAGGGGGTTGATGATTTTTTTTCTTTTCCTGGGTTTTAGGTTATTTATGGTTTTTAGGGAATTTTTAAAGTTTTTATTATATTCAGTATGTTAATGGTTTTTTTGGGTTTTTAGGTTTTAGGTGGTTTTAAGATCTTTAATGGGTTTTAGTTTTTTATGGACTTTAGGGATGTTACAGAGGGGTTTTGGTATTTTTTTTATTTCTGGGTTTTAAGTGTCTTTTATGGTTCTTAGTGTTTTTAGAGGGTTTTTAGGTTTTAGGGTTTGTTGGGTTCTAAGGGTTTTTATGTTTTTTAGGGTTTTAGGGAGTTTTAGAGTTTTATGATTTTTATGATTTTTTGGGGTTTGTAGGATTATTTAATGGTTTTAGGGTTTCTATTAGGGTATTTTAGAGTTTTTAGGATTGTTTTACCGTTTTTGTGTTTTTATAGTTTTAAGGAATTTGTAGTGGTTTAGAATTTTATGTTTTTATGGTTTTGTAGGGTTTTGGGTTGATTTAATGGGTTTAATTTATTTTTCATTTTTTTTATATTTTTAGGGGTTTTAGAAATTTTAGGGGTTATAATGTTTTTTTAATTTTTAGGGGTTTTAAGAGGGTTTATGATGTTTTTGTGTTTTTAGGGGTCTTGGGGTCTTTTAATATTTTTAGGATGTTTTAGGGTTTTTAGGGTTTTTTTTGTTTTTAAGGGTTTTAGTATTTTAAGGTCTTTTTAGCGTATTTTGGATTTGTAGATTCATTTAATGGGTTTTAGGGTTTTAATTTTTTTTTTGTATTTTAGGATTTTAGGGACTTTTAGGGTCCCTTTAGTGTTTTAGATATTTTAGGGGTTTTATGGTTTGTATAGTTTTAGGGACTTTGGGGGGGGGGTAGGCATTTTTAGGTATTTTTAGGGGTTTTATTAGATTTTTATGGATTTTATGGATTTTATGGGATTTCAAGGTTTTTTTGGGTTGTAGGAATTTATGTGCGATTTTTAGTGTTTTTAATGATTTTAAGGTTTTTTAGTGGTTTGAGGGGTAGTGGTTTTAGGTTCATTTTTGGGTTTTAGGTTATTTTTTGTTTTTTAGGGTATTTATTGTTTCTAGGAGTTTTAAGGATTTAGGCTATTATATGGTTTTTGTATTCCATTTATTGTCTTTTAGGGTCTTTTAGGTATTTTAGGGTTTTTGATTTTTAGGGGTTCTATAGCATTAGGTTTTTTAGGTTTTTTAATGGTTTTAGGGTTCTATGGGTTTTATGGGTTTTTATGTTTTTATAGTTTTATGGTTTATTAACAATTTTTATGGATTTTAGGGGCCTTTGTGTTTTTAGGGATTTTAGGTTATTTAGGGAGATTAAGATACTTTTAGGGGATTCTAGGTTCTTTTAGTGTTTTATGTGGTTTTTCCTTTTTATAGTTTTCAATGTTTTTTATGTTTTTTTTGGTTTTATGGGGTTTTATGTTTATTTAGGATGTTATAGGGTTTGAGGTTATTTTTGGGATTTTATTGGGGTTTTAGTGTATATTTTGGGTGTTTTGGGAGACTTAGACCCTTTTTATGGTTTTCATGTCTTTTTGTGTTTTGAGGATCTTATTAGGGTTTTTATTGGTTTTTCATTTATAGGGTTTTTAGTGGTTTTAGGATTTATTTTTTGTTTTGGGGGGGGGGGATTTTATTGTTTTAAAGGGTTTTTCATGTTTTTTTTGTATTTTTGGTTTTTTCGTAATTTTAGGGATTAAAAATTTTTATGGTTTTCTAGGGTTTTTTTTTTGTTTTTAAGGGTTTTATATTTTTAACAGTTTATTATGTTTTTATGGTTTTATGGTTTTTATGGTATTTTAGCAATTTTTAATGGATTGAAATATTTTTAGGTACATAATGGTTTTTGAGGTTATTTTAGATTTTTTTGTGTTTTTATTGTCTCTTAGGGTATAGTGTGTTTGGTTTAGGGTTTTTGGAATAGGTTTTAGGGTTAAAGGAGTAAGTTTTAGGGTTTGGTTTGTAATGTTTAAGGTTTTTGATGTAGGGTATAGAGATTAAGGTCTAGGGTTTTGGGTTTAGGGTGTAGGGCATAAGGTTTTGGGTTTATGGTGTTGGGTTTTTTGTGTAGGGTTTTGGGTTTAGGGTTTTTAGGGTTTTTTTTGGGTTTTATTATTTTTAGAGTTTTTAGGTTTCTTAGTAATTTAATGTATTTTAGGGTTTTTAAGGGTTGTAGTATTTTTAGTGTTTTTTGAGAATTTTTGGGATCTTTTATAGGTTTTAGTGTTTTCAGAGTTTCAGGGGTCTTTAGGGGTTTTAGGAGTTTTTAGGTTACAAGGGTTTTAGGGGTATTTAGAGTTTTTATTTATTTTTGTTGTATTTTACTGATTTTTAGATTTTTTTAGGTTTGTAGGGTTTTGATGTTTTTTTGGTTTTTGGGGTTTTTAAGGTTTTAGAGATCTTAGAGTTTTTTTTATGGTTTTTAGAGTTTTATTAGATTTTTGGTTTTTTGGGGGTTTTAGTGTTTTTGTGGGGTTTATGTTTTTATAGGGTTTTGTTTTTTATTTTTCTCTATGGTTGTTAGTGTTTTATGGTTTTTATGGCATTAAAATGTTATTTGGGTTTTCATGGGTTTTTATGGTCTTTAGGGTTTTGTATGTTGTTTAGAGTTTTAGAGTATTAAGGATGTTTTATGTATCTTTTATGTTGTTTTAGTGTTTTTAGTGTTTTAGATTTATTTAGGATTTTTATTATTTTGGGTGTTTTTAGGGTATTTTTGGGTTTTTTGGGTTTCTAGAGTGTTTAGGGTTTTTTGGGGGTTTTAGTATTTGATAATTTTTTATGTTTTTGGGTTTTTGGGGTATTTATGGGTTTTTAGTGGGGTTTAGAGTTTTTAGGTTTTTTTGGGTTTTTGGGGGTTTTAATGGATTTTTAGGGTTTTATGTGTATTTAGGATTTTATGGGTTTTGAGGGTCTTTATGGGGGGGTTTTGTGGTTTTAGGGTTTTTTATGGTTTTTAGGGGTTTTAGGGTCCTTTGGTGTTTTTGGAGTGTTTTGGGATTTTTTAGTTATTTTAGGGTATTTTATTTTTTTAGTGTCTTTTAGGGGTTTTTCGGAATTTAGGGTGTTTTGGGGTATTTAAGATTTTAGGTAATTTTAGGGGTTTTAAATCTTTTTTTGGGTTTTTAGGTTATTTAGGCGTTTTAGGGTATTTTAGGGGTTTAAAGGGATTTTATGGTCTTTTTGGGTTTTTAGGGTTTTGAGGTTTTTAGTGTTTTAGGGTTCTTTATTGAGTTTTAGGGTTCTTAGGATTTTTAGGGTTTTTAGGATTTTTTTGTAGTTTTAGTATTTTATGGGATTTTAGGATTTTTAGTGGTTTTCTGGTCCTTATGGGTTTTTGTATTCATTATCATGTATAAGATTTTCAGTTTTGAGTGGGTTTTAGGTATTTTTTGGGTTTTTAACGGTCTGTAGGGGATTAAGTGTTTTAGGAGTTTTTAGGGGTTTAGGGTATTTTTTTGTTATTAGGGGTTTTTGGGTTTTTGGATTTTTTGGGGTTTTAGGTGTTATTTGGGGTTTTAATGTTTTATGGTATTTCATGAAATTTTAAGGGGTTTATGGTTTTTAAGAGTTCTATGGTGGTTTCTAGGGATTTTAGGGTTTTCTGAGTTTTGTTTGGTTTTATTTGGGTTTTAAGGGTCTTATAGATCTTTACGGTATTTTAGATTTTTGGGTTCTTTCAGAGGTTTTTTGTTTTTCACAATTTTTTGGTGTTTTTTGGGATTTTTAGGGGTTTTAATGATATTTTGGGCCACTTAAGGGTTCTTAGAGGTTATATGTTTTTTAGAGATGTTTATTTTTTTTTGTGTTTTTGAGGGAGTTTTAGAGTTTGTAATGTTTTTTGGTTCTTTTAAAAATTTTATGTTTTTAGGGGTTTTATGGTTTTTTAGATTTTTGGAGTTTTTATGGGTTTTAAGTTTTTACTTTTTTAGGGATTTAAGTTGTTTTAATGGTAGTTTAGGGGTTTTAAAGGGTTTTTACATTATTTTTTGGTTTTTAGGGTTTTAATGTTCTTTATGGGTTTTTGTACTATTAATGCATTTTAGTTTTTTTAGGGATTTTCAAAGTTTTTAATGGTATTATGGTTTTGAGGATTCTTTTTGGGTTTTTAAGGGTTTTATGGTTTTTATATTTTTTGGTGTTTTATGGGTTTTAGGGTTTTTAGGTTTTTTTATGGTTTTTTTGGTTTATGGTTTTAGGGGTTTTGAGGTATTATGGGATTTAGGGTTTAAGTTTATTTGGGGGGATTTCTAGGGTATTTAGAGATATTCTGGTGTCTTGTAATTTTTTCCAGGTTATATGAGATTTTAGGAGATTTATGGTTCTTTAGGGGTTTTAAGGGTTGACGAGTTTTTAGGGTTTCTATGGTTTTTAGGGTTTTAGTGGCTTTTAGGTGTTTTGAGGTTTTTGTGTTTTTCTGGTTATTTTGGGTTTCATTCAATTGTTTGGGTTATGTTTTGGGTTTTGGGGGTTTACGTGTTTTAAAGGTTCTATGGTTTTTATAGATTTAGGGATTTTATGGGTTTTGTGTGTTTTAATATTTTTAGGGGTTTTTTCTATTTTTTGGTGTTTTTATTATATTTTATGGGTTTAAAGGGGTTTTAGGGTGTTTATGTTTTTTTTGGTTTTTATGGTTTTTAGGGTCTTTTAGATGGGTCTCTGTTTTTAGATGATTTTAAGGATTTTAAGTTAGTTTTAGGGTTTTTTTGGATTTCTTGGGTTTTGGGGTTGGTTAGGGTTTTTAGGTCCTTTTAGTGGTTTTAAGGTCCTTTATGGTTTTTAGGGTTTTTTACTTTCCTTTAGAGTTTTTAGGGTTCTTATGGTCCTTTATAGTTCATAGGGGTTTTATGATCCTTTATGGTTTTCTTATGGGTTTTAGGGTAATTTATGGGTTTTTAGGTTTTTAGGGTCCTTTATGATCTTTTGATTTTTTTAGAGTCTTTTAGGGTTTGGGGTATTTTATGGTCTTTTTGGGTTTTCTGGTGTTTTAGTTTGTTTTAGGGTTTTTATGTTTTTTTTTCTTTTTGGATTTTTGGGGATTCATAGTCTTTTAGGGGGGTTATAGGAGTTTTTTTAGGATTCCTGTGGGTTTTACGAGCATTTTGGGGGTTTTTGGGGTTTTTAGTGTTTTATAGTGGTTTAGGGATTTTTGGGATTTTTGGGTTTTGTAGGGTTATTAGGGTTCTTAGTTTTTCATGTATTTTAAGGGGGTTTTATTATTTTTATGGGTTCTAAGGGTTATTAGTAGTATTAGGGTTTTTATTTGGTTTTTATGGTTTTAGGGGTTTTAAAGGGTTTTATGGTGTTTTTTTTGGAAAAGAAGGCTTGAGACCAGGTGAACCTGGTCCCCAAAAATTTATAAATGAAAGAAACCAAAAAAATACTTTACAAGGAGGGACTAAAAAATGGGTGTGCATCTCACCCTTCAAATCAGACTCCACAAATTGCGAGCAGAAAGACAGGGCAACAAAATACCACATCGAACACCTCTCCACGATTACCTGCTTGGAGAGAGAATTCACAACCGAGTTCGCATCTCGGTAAGCATGGGTGACATTAAGGTTCATCCCTTGACAAATTATGAGGTATTCCATCCATTAAGGAAGAATTATCCAAGGTATTCACATGGATTTCTTCCTAAGGGCCTCCACTGCAAACATTATATCCAATTCAAGCCAGAGAAGTCTGCATCCAAATTGAACCGCAAATTTGATCACCTTTATCATAGCCAAAAATTCAGCCTCAAGGACACACCCATTGCCAATAAAGTGACGAAAACAACCTTTGATGAAGCAAAGATGAGTGCGAAATACCCCGTCACATCCTGAGTGACCCGGTGCTCCCAAAGCCACACCATTCACATTTACCTTAATCCACGGGGATATCAGAGGGATCCAGTAGATGAACTTGTGATCCTGAGGTTTTTTGTCCAACTAGAAACTCCAACCAACAGAAAAAGAATAAGATCATTAACATCATTTTCCATCGAACCTGTCTGAACATGGGAAGCCTCATGAATTTTTATACTAATAGTCACAACCCCACCATGGAAGAAGAGTCACTTCTTATTAAAAGAAACCACATTATGGGTAGCCGAAATATAAGAAATTATGGCAGCAACAACAATGAGAAAGAAGTGGGAGACCTACTTGCTGCAAGGCCAAATAACCAGACTGTCCATTAGCTCAAGGAATGACTTGTTCAAGCATACTGGGATCCCGAAAAACTTCTCCATGTAGTCCCAAAATTCCACTATGAACTTGCATTGGAGAAAGGTATGTTTTATGGATTACTTAGTGCAGAGACAAAGGAAGAAGACCGGGGTCAGGCTATGCCCAACCTTTTGTAGTTGATCCTGGAGTGGCAACCGATTCTTCCAAAGTTTCCAAAGTAGCAGCTGATCAGCCAAGGGAATGAAGGGTCTCTTGAAGCTGGACAACCACGCTGGAGAGGCTATCCCCCAAGCCTAATTGTACAGATAAAATTCCATTTCATTGAGCTACCCAACATGATTGTGCTTCCAAATTAATGTGTCATTATCAATGAAGGTGTATCTCTAAATCTTCATGAGAATTTTTGCTGGAAGGAGTACTTCAAACTCTCGCAGTCGATGAATAAGATCAGTGATTGACATGTTTCTAAGATCAGTAGGAGGAACCATGAATTTCAGAAATTTCATATCACACCATATTGTGGATCACACATTTAGGTCCTTGTTATTTGAGACAATCCATTTTGAGTGATCAATAATTCCCTTATAAGAAGATCGGATTGATGGCCAAACCAAGGAGGGAAAGTAACCTGTGAACCCATCACAATGTTTTGGTACAAACCTCTCCCAAAAAGGACAAACCATCATCATTTGTATCAAATAAGCTCTAGGTAAAATTGGAAAGGGGGGAATCATTAAATATTCTAAGGTCCTTGATGCCAAGACCTCCTAGATCAATTGGTTTTGTGAAATCTTTATAAGCCACAGAGACTAGTTTTATTTCATTAATGTAGTCTGTCCAAGTAAAGTTTTTGATCATTACCTATAGGTATTTAATTAGGTTAACCGACCACCTATAAATTGAGAAGTCATAGGTGAACATGGAGGTGATAACCGAATTAACGAGGCAGACTCTCCCAGCATGTGATAAACACTGCTCTTTCCATTTAGAAAGTTGTTGGGTGATTTTTTTCACCGTGCTCCCAAGAAAAAAGATCTTGACTCTTCCCCAAAATAGAGGTACATCCAAATAGACAAAGGGAATTGATCCTCTTTTCACCCCAAGGGACCTAGAAATGCATAACTGTCTATAGGGGGAAACCCCCTCCCCTAAGACAATAGAGGATTTATTCCAGCTAATGGATTATCCCGCCACAGATTCATAGTGACTGAATATCATGTGAATTGGGGACAAAGTCCACTTGTCAGGCTGTCCAAAGGGGAGCATGTCATCAACATAAAAAAGGTTAGATGGCACCTGGAGGACTCTACCTGCCTTAATTGGTTTGAAAAGTCCATCCTTCATAAGATCCATGAGGAAACTGCTCAAATAATATTTGGAAATCACAAATAGAATACCCAAAATAAGATCCCCCTGCCTGACTCCACAGGATCATGGGAAGAACCCATTAGGGTATCTAATAATTAGGATATAAACTCTTGCACAATTTAAGTTGGATGAAACCATCTTTATGAAGCTATCTGAGAAACCATATTTGTGAAGCATCTGGAAGATGAAGTTCCACTTAACGGTGTCAAAGGACTTCAAAATATCTAGATTTAAAGAAAAATTTCCATGCTTCAAATGCTTCCTCCTGATGTTTATACCCTCTGAGGCTATAAAAAAGAAATTCTGGGTGTTCTTCCCCAAGACAAACCCAAATTTATTTGGTGTGATAAGATCCCCCATAAATTTCCCCATCCTCTTGACCAGAATTTGACATATAATTTTGGGGATAGATTTCCCAATGGCGACTGAATGAAAGTCCCAAATTTAAATAGAATTTTCTTTCTTTGGAATAATAGTAATAAAGTTTGAATTGTTTCCATGCGGGAATGATCTAGAGTGAAATACTTCCCTCACAACATTAGTAATTTCCACATGAATAATATCCTAATAGAAGATGAATAACTTATTTCTAAAACCATCTGGACCCACTATACTATCCATGTTCAGAGAAAATAATGTAGCTATGACTTCCTCCTCCAAGAGAGCATTCATTAAGGCTTGATTCTACTGCTCATCAACACAATGTAAAATGGAATTTGTCAATGCAAGGAAGAACTCCCCACCATCATCTGTGTACAACCCCTTGAAATAGTCCACTATAGTGATGGAAATATCAGCCTCTTAAGTGAAGGTGGACTCCCAAATCTGGATAGCATTGAAGAATTTCTTAACATTATTTTCCTTATGAAACTGGTGGAAGAATTTATAGTTTCAATATCCATCCTTAAGCCACCTAATATTGAATTTATTTTTGTCCAACTTCTCATTATGTGATAGAAGATCATCAAATTTTTCATGAAGTTGTAGCTCCTCAGGAGAGGGTAGGGTCAGGTACTAATTAAAAGATTGAATGGAGGAAAGATGAAGTTTAGTATCCTTAATATCATCATCCATCCTAGAAAACAACGTCCTGCTCCACTCCTTTAGTAGAAATTTGATAATATTAAGTTTAAAGACTAGAATAAAATAATGAATCCAATGAAAGGGGACGTTCCACCCATTAGTAACAATCTTTCTACAACCCGAAATCGTGATCCATACATTGTTGAATTTTAAGGGAAAAATAGATGACCTTGGAGAGCACCCCAAGAAATAATCAATAAGGAATTTATGATCCAAATTGAATTTGGGGAGGGTGAACCCAAAGACATCAAACAAATACTTCTGTCACTGATATGATAGAATCATCTATCAATATTTCCGGCATGTCTTCCATTAACTATGAACTTCCCCCATGTAAAGGAGGCTCTAGGAATGGGAGCTTCTATAAGGTCACAAGTATTAGAGCAATGAGAGAACTCCTCAGCTTCCTGGAAGGAGAAGTTGGAGCCAATCTTTTCATCCTGTCTCAAAATGGTGTTAAAATATCTATTGAAAATCCAATTATGATCAACTGACTAATACAGGTGAGCCAACTTCCTCCACATGACCCTTCTCCTGATGTGTGAGCATGAAGCATACACAAAGTAAAAAGAAAAATAAGCATCATACAAGCTGATAGACAAGGTGATGACTTGAGGACTACCTTAAAATGACAGCAACTGGACGTCATCATGCTTCATAACCCATAAATTATCTAGAACACTCCCATTATAGTATTTAGCAACAAAAGAGTAACCAAGGCTGCCCCAATTGAATCCCTTCCAATTATCAAAGTAAATCATTGGTTTAACAATTACAATAATCATAGGCCTCTAGGAATAGATAAAATGCTAAATGGATGAGGCAGTGGGAGAGTTCCCAAGCCCTTGGAAATTTCTGAACATGGTCCTCATTTTATGAGGGGATCATTGCCTCTCTTGTGAGGTAGATTCTTAGAGCCAGAGATAGGGGATGGATCAATCCCCTTTCCTTTTCCATTTTTCCTTTTTTTTCTAGGCCCTACCTATATAATTATTCTTAGAAGATGGGTCAGTGACTTCCATAATTCAATATTTCAAACCAGATACATCCACCTACTGAGTACCAGCTGTAAGGGGTGATCACCATCAACATGCTTGGATGTTTCTTCCATCTGACCACCAGCCTTGTCAGACTAATCCCCAACCTCATCAGACTAGAAGTTTCCAATAAGAGAGTTGAATCTGTTTAGGGGACACATACCTTCAGAAATGGCCCCTACAGGGGTCCTCTTAGTGGCCTTACCATAATACATAGTAGTAAAAAATTCATTACTTGTAAGAAAATATGCCTCATGTGTGAACTTATTTTAAGGAATGATGGTTTTTTCCATGACAGACCTCAGATAAGGGTCAGGTGAAGCACCCTTGACTAGATCAACCAATGAGCCATCAGAATTGGCAACAACCATCCCAGTAGGGAAAGGTATAGGAGTACAATCATTTACTAGGACAGCTAATGACCCATCAGATTTGGCTGTAGCCATCCTAGCCAGGGAAGGGTAGGGGGAATCCGAGGCCTAGGAATCATGAAAATCCACAGGCCCATTGGTGTCCACATCCAGAGAGGAAACATAGAAAAAAACTCCTCAAATCTGAGGGGGTGTCTCTTGACAGAAAGAAACATCCGCTACCGCCATGTCAGTAGGCATGGAGGGGTCCTGTGCAGGTGAGGCCCCTCCGGAGGCACATTTTTTTTATCAGAGGACTGGTTAAAGACAGAATCAATGGGGGACTGGTGTAAAGGTGGTAAAACCTGACTCTTTTCAGTCCCATCACTAAGATTCCTCTTGTAGGATTCAACATCATGCCCCTTGAGATTGAATTTGTGACACACCTTCATCCTTTGACAGTTAGCAACAAGATGACCAACGAGGTTGCAATGGGAGCAGAACCTCTACCCCCTTTCATACTGAATTTCCAACATCATGGATGCCATATCCACCTCAACAAGGATGCATTCATTATGGAAACACATTGGATTGTCTATCTATTTGTCAATGAGAATGGGAAAACCCACTGAGGATGAAATTTCCTAGAGGATACGGGGGTTCCAATAAAGCTAGATCAGCTTAAAAATCTGGATCCAAACCTGCGTAGAGGTATTCTTCAATTCAAGGGATAAACATTTCAATCCCAATCCTGGATCTGGAGGAGACCGGGCTATATATTGAGGGATCCAAAACTCCATGACTTCCGTTTCAAATAATTTGATAGGAAGACAGTGTGATAGTTCCCTCTCCCCATTGTGGTCATCATCCATTTAGATAATCCCTATATATCCACGATCCATTTAATAAGATCATTCAACTTCCACAACCGCTCTTCTTTTGAAGTCAACACCCTAGAAATAATAGAGAAATGACATAGATGAATCCTTTCCTCCACTACCTCACAATTTTCCAAAACATGGGCCACCCGCCCCTTCTAGATCACTTGCTCGGGGTAGGGTGCACCATAATCAGAGAAGGTGAGCAAAGCCACAAATTTCACCACCTACACAAAGTTCATCTTCAAACCCGATGCCTCTAGAGCCTTGAAAATCGCAATAAACGATTTGCTGGGTGCTTTCATAACTGAAAATTTATTTATGGCCACACATCTCTGGTAAACCTAGAGTTGGATCATCAAACCTTCCATCTGAGGACGATATGGATAGGGGTCATGCGGGAATCCCATTATCATCAGGCTCCCTTCCTTTCCCCACCTCTATGGTGTTTTTTTTGGATTTAATGGGTTTTTAGAATATATAGTATTTTAAGGGATTTTTAGGGGTTTTAGGGGTTTTAGTGTTTTTAGGTTTTTAGTTTTTTAGGGTTATTAGGAAATTTTAGGGATCTTTATTATGTTTCTTGAGTATTTAAGTGATTTAGGGAATTTTACGGGTTTTATGGGTTTACAAGGGTGTTACGAGTTTTAGGGTTTTGGGTGTTTTCATCGGTTTTAATGTGTTTTTTGTGTTTTTTGTGTTTTTAAGGTTTGTAGGGTTTTTAGTATTTGGGTCTTAGGGGTTTTAAAGGGGTTTTGGTTTTTTTGTCTTGGTTTAAGGGTTTTAGAGTTTTTAATTGTTTTAGGGATGTATGAATTTAGGTTTTTTAGTGGTTTTAGTCATTTTAGGGTTTTTCAGAGTTTTAGGATTTTGAATGATTTTCTTAAGGGTTTAGGGTGTTTTTTGGGTTTTAATTAATTTTATAGTTTTTAGATCTTTTAGGTATTTATAAGGGTTTTAGGTTTCTATTGTTTTTTAGCTGTTTTGATGGGTTTTAAGGTTATTTTAAGGTTCATATAGTTTTTTATGGATTTATAGTGTTTTTAATGTTTTTAGGGGTGTAAGTATTATTTAGGGGTTTTCGGGGGTTTTTATGGTTTTATAGGGTTTTTAGGGTTTTTAGGATTTTCATAGTTTTAAGGGGTTTTAAGTGGTTATAGGGACTTTTAGGGGGTTTTATAGGGTTTTAGGGTCATTATAATTTTTAATTGTTTTAAGGGTCTTTCAGGGTTTTTTGATTTTTAGGGTATTTTAGGAGTTTTACATGATTTTTAGGGTTTATAATGGTATTTATGGTATATTAGGATTATTATGGGGATTTAGGTTGGTTTAGGGGTTTTTAGAGTGATATTGGGGTTTTTATGGTTTTCTTATGGTTTTAAAGGATTTTTAGGGTTTATATGGTCTTTATGGGGTTTTAGGGGTTCTAGGGATATTTATGGGTTGTGGGGGTAGAATATTTATTGGTTTTTAGGGTTTTAGAGAGTTTTAATGTTTCTAGGGGTTTTTAGGGGTTTGAGGGTTTTTTATATCATTAAGGGTTTTAGGGGTTTTTAAGGGGTTTGGGGGTTTTAAAATGTATTCTATGGTTTTATTGGGTTTAACGGTTTTTATGGGTTTTAGTGTTTATTAGGGTTTTTACAGTTTTTATAAAACTAAGGGTTTTAAGAGTTTCCTTGTTTTTTTTTATTTTTTGGATTTTTTTGTATTATTAGGATTGTAGGGGTTTTAGGGGTTTCTATTTTTTTAGGAATTAATGTTTTTTCTTGGTTTTGATAGGTTTTAAGTTTATTTTAGGGGTTTTAGCAGTTTTATAGGATATTTTGGTGTCTTTTGGGGTTTTAATGGTTTCAAGGGTTTTCAGGGTATTGGTGATTTTCAGGGTTATTAGAGGATTCAGGGTTTTTAGGATTTTTAGGATTTTAAGGATTTTATGGGGTTTTAGGTGATTTTGGGATTTTTTGATTTTAGGGGTTCTTAATGATTTTTAAGGTTTTAGGGGTTTTAGTGTATTTTGGGTTTCTTGGGTTTCTAAGACCTTTTTGGTTTTATATGGGTTTTTATGGTTTTCATGGTCTTTTAGTGGTTTTATGGGTTTTATGGTTGTTTAGAATTTGATTCATGGTTGTTGTTTTTTTATTGTTTTATGGAATTTTTTGGGGGGAGAGGGTTGTGTATTATTTAGTTACTTTTAGGGTATTTGGGGCATTTTATGTTTTTTTGGGTTTTTTGGGTCTTTTATATATTTTTTAGTCTTTTTAGTGTCCTTTAGGGTATTAGGGTCCTCAGGGGTTTTAGGGTATTTTATATTTTTCAGGATCCTTTAGTGTTTTAGGCCCCTTTAGGGGTTTTATAATATTTTATGATTTTTAGGTTCTTTCATGGTTTTAAGTGTTTTTAGTGTCTATTAGTGTTTAAGGGTTTTAGGGTCTTTTGGGTGCTTAGGGTCTTTCAGGGTTTTTAGGGACTTTTATGGTTTTAATTGGTTTTTGGAGTCTTTTATGTTTTTTAGTTATTTAGGGTCTTAAAAGGGGTTTTAGAGGTTTTGGAGGATTTTTGGATTTTTTTATGGGGGGGAGGGGTTAATATTCTTTAGGGTTTTTTGGGGTTTTTGATTTTTAAGTTTTATAGGGGATTTTTGGGTCCTTTAGTGTTTTTTAGTTTTTTAGTGTCCTTTATTTTTTTTATGGTTTTTAATAGTTTAAGTGATTTTAGGTTCTTTTGGGTATTTTTGGGTATTTTTATATTTTCTTATGTGTTTGAGAGTTATTTATGGTTTTGAAGGGGTTTTTATGATTTTTATGATTTTTAGGTTTTTTAGGGTTTTTTAGGATTTCATGGTTTTTTTCAGTTTTTTAGATTTTTAGTATTTTCATGGGATTTTATTGTTTGTAAATGATTTTATATGTTTTTTATGGTTTTGAGGGAATTTTATTTTTTTAGTGTTTTTTAGGGATATTTTAGTGGTTTTTAAGGTTTTGGTGGTTTTTAGAGTTTTAGGGGGTTTAGAATATTTTTGGGGTGTCAGGGTTTTTAATGGTTTTAGGATTTTTAGTGATTTTAGGGGTTTTAGTGTTTTTAATGTTTTTATGATGGTTTATGGAATTTTAGGCTTTTTTTGGCTTTTTTGGGGTTTTAGAGTCCTTTTAGTGTTTTTATAGTTTTTTGGGGGGTTTTAGGGCTTTGGGGGTTTTTATGTTTTTAGGGTGTTTAAGGGGATTTTGGGACTATTAGGGATTTATTGGGTATTTATGGCCATTTAGGGGGGTTTGGGGTTGTGTTGGGGTTTCAGGGTTTTTAGGTATTTTAGGGTTTTTGGGGGTTTAGGGCCTATTAAGTGTTTTTGGGGGTGTTTGGATATTTTACTGATTTTACAGACTTTTAGGATTTCTATGGTTTTTAGTGGTTTTAGTTATTAGGAGTTTGTTTGGATTTTTTTTCATTATTTAAGTTTATTATGGTTTTTAGGAGTTTCTGTATTTTTTATATTTTTATAGGGATATGGGGTTTTTAGGGAAATTTAGGGGTTTCATATGTTTTAGGAGTTTTAGGGGTTTTCAATGTTTTTAGTGATTTTTATGGATTTATGGTTTTTAAAGATTCTTTGGTCTTCATAATTTTTGACGTTTTTGGGTTTTATTTTGCATTTTTAGAGGTTTTAATGGTTTTAGTGGTGTTTTAGTATTTTTAGTGTTTTTTGGGAGTTAATGGTTTTTCGGGGGTTGGGGGGGGTAGGTGTTTCATGGGGTTTTAGGGTTTTTAGGGTTTTTAGGGATTCTAGGGTATTTTTAGAGGTTTTAGGGGTTTTAGGGTGTCTTAGAAGGTTTTAGGGTTTTTATGGGTTTTGGGTTTTTAGGGTTTTGTTAGGGTTTTAAGGGGATTTTAGGGTCATTTAGGGGGTCTTAACGTATTTAGGATATTTTAGTGGTTTTTAGGTATTTTAGGGGGTTTAATTTTTATTTAGGGTTTTTATTTTCTTTTTAGAGGTTTATCATTTTTATGGATTTTTGGGTTTTTATGGGTTTTTAGGGTTTTTGGTGTTTTTTGGGTTCTTTAGGGTTTTAAGGGTTTTTTAGGTTTTTAGAGTCCTTAGAGATTTATAGGTATCTCTTATGGGGTTGGGGGGAGGGTTTAGGGATCTTTCAGTTCTTTTTCATATTCATCTATGGTTTTATTATCTTTAGGGTTCTTTATGGGTTTTATTATTTTTAATTCAATTTTATATTTTCTAGATATTTGGAGGGTTTTTTATGTTTTTAGGGGTTTTAGTGTTTGTTTGGGTATTTAATTGATCTCTATATTTTTTAGGATTTTTAGGGATTTTTGTTTTTTGTTGGGTTTTAGGAGTCTTTTAGGGTGTTATATATCTTTTGTGTAATATTTGGGTTGTTAAGAGTATTTGAATTTTTTTAGGGGTTTTTATGGGTTTAGGTGGGGTTTAGGCCTTTTATGGTTTTAATTTTTGTTGGGCCTTTAAGGATTTTTGGGGGTTTTAGGGGCTTTTAGTGTTTTTAGGGTCTTTAAGGGGTTTAGAGTCTCTTTAGTGTTTTATGGGGTTTAGGGGTTTTATGGGTTTTTATGGTATTGCTTTTTTATGGGTTTAATATGATATTTTAGTATTTGTATTATTTTTAGTGATTTATGGGTTTTTGGGATTTTTACGGGTTTTCGGGGTTTTAGAATTTTAGGGGTTTTATGGGGTTTTAGGGTCTTTTAGGTTTTTGATAGTATGGGGGGGGGGGGGGGTAGTATTTTAGGTTTTCTTATGGTTTTAGAATTTTTAGGGGTTTTTTGGGTTTTTATGGTTTTTATCGGTTTTTAGGGTCTTTTGGTTTTTAGATGTTTTTTGTTTTACAAGGTTTTTGGGATTTTTCAGGTTTTTATTGTTTTTTATGGTTTTTTACAGTTTTAATTTGTTTTCTGGTTTGTGGTATTATTTTAGGTTTTGTATGAGTTTTAATAGTTTTTAGGTTTTTTAGGGTTTTAGGATTGTTAGGCACTTTTAGGGTCATTTTGGGGTTTTTATAGCCTTCAAAGTCTTTGAGGGGTTTTTAGGGTCTTTTGGGATTTCATGGTTTTTACAGTTTTAGTGTTTTTAGGGAATCTAATTAGTTTCTTGTGTTATTTTTTGAGATGCTATGGGTTGGGGATTTATTTGGTTTTTATGGGTTTTTAGAGTTTTTACGGTTTTTTTTGTGATTTTATGATTTTTAGTGTTTGTTGTAGTTTTACTGGTTTAATTTGTTTTAAGGGAATTTTGGATTTTTTGATGTTTTATTTTATATTTTTAGAGTTTTATGGTATTTTATGTTTTTTAGGGTCTCTTTCATGGTTTTAGGATTTTTATGAGTTTCTTTGCATTTTGAGGGGCTTCTTTTGGGTTTTAGGGGTTTTTATGGGTTTTAGGGATTCATAGTTTTTAGGGTCTTTTAGGGTTTTATTGTGATTTTAGGATCTTTTATGTAGTTTTGGGGGGTGTTAGGGTGTTTTATGGTATTTAAAAGGTTTATTTGGGTTTTAGGGTCTTTTTTGGGGGGGTTTTACAGTTATTTAACGTTATTTTATTTGTTTTAGTGGTTTTTGGGTTTTAATGGTTTTTAGGGTTTTTGGGGATTTTTTGGATTTTTCAAGAGTATTAAGTTTTTAAAGGGTTTTTAGGTTTTGGTTTGTTTTTTAGGTTACAAGGGATTTTAAGGTTTCAGGGTTTTTATGATGTTATTGGGTTTTTAGGTTTTTTAGGGTGTTTTATGTAGTTATTGGTTTTAGGGACTTCTGGGAGTTTTATTGTCTTTTAGGGGATTTATGATACTTTAGAGTTTTTAAGTTTTTTTATATTTTTTAGGGAATATTAGTGGTGTTAGTTATTTTTGGGTTTTTGGGGTCTTTTAGGGTTTAGGGTTTATGGTTTAGGATTTAGAATGCAGGGTTTAGGGTTTATGGTGTTAAATTTAGAGTTTAATGTGTACAGAATAGGGTTTTGGTTGTTAGGTTAAAGGTTTTGGGTGTATGATATAGGGTTTAAGGAACAAGGTTTGGGGTTTATGCTGTAGGGTATAGGGTTTTTGATGTTCAGTTTTGGGTTCAGGGTTTTTGGTATATGGTTTCAGGTATATGGTTTTGGTTTTAGTGTGTTGGTTACATGGTTATTAGTGTGCGGTATTGGATTTTTTGTGTAGGGTATATAGTTTATGTTTTTAGGATTCTATATAGTTTTTAGGGGATTACATATTTTTCAATGGTTTTATTGTTTTTAGTGTTTTTATGGTTTTAAGGATTATTATAGTTTTTAGGGTTTTCATCATTTTTAGGGTTTTCATCATTTTTAGGGGTTTTATGGTTTTTACTGGATTTAGTGTTTTTATGGGTTTTTGGGTTTTTGGGCTTTCAGGTTTTTAGGATTTGTTAGTATTTTAGTTTTTAATGGTTTTTAGGGATTTATGGTGGTTTTATAGTTTTTAGTGGGTTTAGAAGTGTTTTATGGATGTAGGGGTTTTAAAAGCTTTTAATTTTTTAGGGTTTTAAGGGTTTTAGGAGTTTTTTGGGATTTTAAGGGTGTTTATTGTTTTTATGGGGAGTTTTTTGTTTTTCATCTTTTTAGGTTTTTAGTGTTCTAAGGGTTCTTAATGGTTTTTAGGGAATTATTTTTTATGGTTTTATGGGATTTTTAAATTTTTTAAGGTTTCTTATGTTTCTTAGGTTCTTTGTTGGATTTTAGTTTATTTTAGGTTTATTACTATTTTTTCGGTATTTTAGGGACTTTTATGGTGTTTCCAGACTTTTTATGGTTCTTTAGGATTTTTTTGGTTTTTATTTTGCAAGTGCTTTTAGGGTTAATTAATGGTTTTTGGGTTTTTTGGGTCCTTTGAGTTATAAATGGGTTTTAGGTGTTTTTATGGTTTTTAATTTTTTTTGTGGTTAGGGGCATTTTTTGGTTTTTATGGTGTTTCGGAGTTTTAGTGTTTTTTTATAGTTTTAGGGGGTTTTAGTCATTCTATGGGTCTTAGGGGGTTCATGGGTTTTTATAGGTTTATAGATAATTTTTATTGGTTTTATGTGGTCTTATGGCCTTTTAGGATTTTTATGATTTACTGGGTTTTAGGGCCCTTTAGTATTTTTAGGTTTTTTCTGGGATCAGTAAATCTTTATGGACTTTAGGGTATTTACAGTCATTTAGGAATTTTTAAGGGTATTTTTGGATCTGTTAGGGTCTTTAGTGTCTTTTAGGGGTTTCAAATATTTTTAGGGTCTTTTGGGGTTTTTTAGGGGTTTTAAGTCCTTTTAGGTTTTTAAGGGGTTTCAAGGGTTTTTAGAGGTTTTAGGGAATTTTAGTTTTTTTATCGGTTTTAGGGAATTTTCACGGGTTTTAGGGTTTTTATGCTCTTTTTAAGGGGTTTAAGGTTGTAGGGTTTTTAATGATTTTTTGGGTTTTAGTTTTTTTGGTGTTTTTAAAGTTTTGGTGTTTTTAAGGAATTTTTAGGGTTTTCAAGGGTTTTATGGTTTTAGGGATATTTAATATTTTTAGGCTTCTTTAGGTTTTTAGGGTTTTGGGGTTTTTAGGTTTTTATGGGTTTTAGCTGATTTTTTGGATTTTAGGGGTATTAGTGTTTTCTAGGGGTTTAATGGTTTTTAGGGATTTTTAGGGGTTTTAGGGTTTTAATTTATTTTTTAAGGTTGTTATGGTTTTTAGGTTTTCTAGGGGTTTTAGTAGTTTTAAGGGTTTGAAGGGTCTTTAAAATTTTTAGAGGTTTCAAGGATTTTAGGGTATTTAGGGGTTTTATTTTTTTAGAGTCTTAGTGGGTTTTAGGGGTTTTCGGGGGGTTTAAATTTTTTTGGGGGTTTTTAGTGGTTTTTAGAGTTTTAGGGATTTGATGTTTTTAAGTTTTTTAGGGGTTTTGTTGTTATTTTATGGTTATTTTTCAGTTGTAAGGGGTTTTAGGGTTTTCTATGTTTTTTAGGATAGTTTTAGGTTTTTTTTTATAATTTTCTCAGTTTTATTATTTTTTTAGGGTTTTAGGATTTTTAATGGTTGTTAGGGGTTTGGGTTATTTTTAGGGTTGGGGGGGGGGGTTGGGATTCAGGGGTCTTTTGGGGTTTTGGGGGTTTTATGGGTTTCAGTATATTTAAGGGTTTTAGGGTATTTTAGTGTTTTTATCTGGTTTTCATGGTCTTTTAGTGGGTTTTAGGGTTTTACCATTTTTATAGATTTTAGGTTCTCTAAGGGGGTTTTATTGTTTTTCTTTCTTTTAGGGGTCTATAAAGGGTTTATTAGGGGTTTTAGGGTATTTTATGAATTTTATGGGGTGTAGTGTTTTTTAGTGATTTTATGGGTCATAGGGATTTTAGGTGCTTTATCTATTTTTAGGGTTTTTAATGTTTTTAGGGTTTTTAGGTTTTCAGGTTTTTAGGGGTTTTAGGTTTTTAAATTTTTTTAGGGGTTTTAGGGGGTTTTAGTGTTTTCAGGGTGTTTTAGGGGTTTTATGTTTCTTCTATGTTTTTAGGTGTTTTGGGTTCTTTTAGGGTTATTTAGGGTTTTTCATGGTGTATAGGGTTTTTTATTCTTTTATGGTTTAAGGGTTTTTTTTGTATTTTTTCAGTTTTTAGGGGTTTTAGTGTTTTTAGTGTTTTGAGAGTTTATAGTGGGGTTTGGGTTATTTTGGATTTTTTGTGTTTTCTTAGTGTTTTTAGGGGTTTTACATGTTTTAGGGTGCTTTAGTGGTTTAAGGGATTTTAGAATTTTTTTTATTGATTTTATTGTTTCATTATGGTTATTTAGTGGGTTTCTAGGGTTTCTGGGGTTTTAAAGTTTTTTTTGGGTTTTATGGTCTTTTAGTGTTTTTTATGTTTTTGGGATATTTTAGATTTTTGAATGATTTTTATGGTTTTTAGGGGTTTATAGGGCTTAGGTTTTAGGGTTTAGGGTGTACCGTATAGGGTTTTTTCATGTAGGGTATAATGTTTAACATGTTGGGAATACCTTTTAGGGAGTAGGGTACCAGGTTTAGGGTGTAGGGTTTACGATTTTTGGTGTAGGGTACAGGTTGTAGTGTTTACGGTGTATGGTAAGTGGTTTATGGTGTAGGGATTACGATTTAGGGTGCATGGTATAGGATTTAGGCATTAGGGTTTAGGGTTAAGGGTGTAGGTTATATGGTTTAGGGTGTATTTTTTAGGGTTCAGGGTGTTTGGTATAGGGTTCAAGAGGTAGGATTTAGGATTTTTGGTGTAGAGTATATAGTTTAAGGTGTATATTTTAATGTTTAGGGTAAAGGGAATAGAGTTTAGGATATAGGTTTTAGGGTTCGGGGTGTAAGTATAGGATTTTGAGAGTAGTGTTTAGGGTTTAGGGTACATGGTATAGGGTTTAGGCTGTGGAGTATAGGGTTTAAGGAGTAGGGTTTATGCTTTCGGGTGTATGGTATCGGTTTTAGTGTGAAGGGTTTAGGGTGTATGGTATTGGGTTTAGGGTGTATTTTTTTGGGTTTATAGTGTATTGGATTGGGTTTAGGGTGTAGGAATTATGGTTAAAAGTGTAAAATATATGGTTTAGGGTTTAGGGTGTAGTGTATAGGTTTTAGGTTGTTGGGTTTATGATTTACAGTGTAGGGTATATGGTTTAGGGGGTTGGATTTAGGGTTTTAGGTGCAGGGTATAGAGTTTAAGGTGTAGGTTGTAAAGTTTAGGTTAAGGTGTATAGGGTTTAAGGTGTAGAGTTTAGGGTTTGGGGTGTAGGGTATAGGGTTTAAGTTTCATGGTTTGGGGTTTTGGGTCCTAGGGTATGGGGTTTATGCTGAAGGTTTTAGGGTTTTAGGTTTAGGGTGTTGGGTTTAGGGTTCCAAATTTAGGATTTAGGGTTCAGGGTGTAGGTTTTTGGCTTTTGGGTTTTTGGTTTATGGTGTAGGGTATAGGTCTTAGGGTGTGCGGTTTTGGGTTTAGGGTGTACAGTATAAGGTTTAGGGTATAGGGTATAGGGTGTATGGTTTAGTGTTAAGTGTTTATGGTTTAGGGTGTGGGGTATACTGTTATGGTGTTGGGTTTTTTGTTAAGGGTTTATGGTAAGTGGTTTTGGGATTAGGGTTTAGATTTTATGTTTTGGTGTTTACTGTGTAGTATGTAGTGCTTAAAGTACATGGTTTACGGTTTGGGGTTTCGGGTGTAGCATATAGGGTCTTGGATATAGGGTATACAGTTTTGGGTTTTTGTTACTCAGTATAGGATTTAGGTTGTAGGGTTTTGTGTTTAGGGTATATGAATTATGGTTTTGGTTGTACAATATATGATTTAGGGTTTATATTCTAGTGTATAGGGTTTGTGGTTCATGGTTTTACATTTATTGTGTAGGGTATAGGGTTTTGGGTATAGGCATTAAAGAGCAGGTTTGATGGTTTGGAGTGTAGGGTAGAGGGTTTGGGTATGGGTCATATGGTTCCGAGTCAATGGTATAGAGCTTAGGGTGTAGTGTATTGGGGTTTGTGATTAAGGTATAGGGTTTTTGGTGTAGATTATAAGTATTAGTTTATAGGTTTTAGGGTTTTGGGTGTAGGTTATAGGGTATAGGGTGTGGGGTAAAGTGTTGAGGGTGTATAGAATAAGGTTCATTGTGTAAGGATTAGGGTTTAGGGAGTAGGGGATAGGGTTTGGGTAGTATAGTTTGTTGATTAGGGTGGATGGTGTAGAGTTTAGGATGTAGGGTTTTGGTTTTGGTTGCATGGTATATGGTTTAGGGTGTTGGGTTTAGGGTTTGTGGTGTAGGGTATATGGTTTTGTGTGTAGGGTTTAGAGTTTAGGGTGTAGGGTATAGAGTTGTCTGTGTAGGTTTTAGGGTTTAGGGAATATGGTATGTGGTTTATGGTGTAGGGTTTTTTCATTTAGCGTGTTGAGTGTAGGGTTTAAGGTGCAGGGTTTAGGGTTTATCTTTTAGGGTATAGTGTTTTGGCTATAGGGTGTAGGGTTTAGTATTTATGTTTTAGGGTGTTTGGTTTTGTATTTAGGGTGTAATGTATAGGGTTTACGCAATATGTTTTATGTTTTATGGAGGAAGTTATAGGATTTAGGGATTTCAATGTAAGGTAAATGTTTTTGGGTGGGGAGTTTTGGGTTTATTGTGTAGGGTATGGGGTTTCAGGTGTCAATTTTAGGGTGTTTGTTATAGTATTTAGGCTATGAGGTTTAGGTTTTGACGTGTACTGTATGGGGATTAAGGTTTAGTGATCACGGTTTAGGATGTTGGGTATATGGTTTCATGCATAGGATTTAGGGTGTATGGTATAGTGTTTAGGGTGTAGGTTATAGGGTTTGGGGTGTATATTTTATGTTTTGTGGTGTAGGTTTTAGGGTGTAGGTTTTAGTGTTTAATCAATTGGGTACATGGTTTGGGGTGTAGGGATTTGGGTGTAGTGTGTGGGGTGTAGGGTGTAGGGTTTAGTGTGAAGGGTTTTGGTTTTAGCATATAGGGTTTAATGTTTTGGTGTGTAATTTAGGGTTTAGTTGGTAGGGTCTATAGTTTATGTTGTAGTTTATAGATTTTAGTGTTTTTATGGTTTTTAGTGGCTTTAGGGGTTTTACGTTTTTTAGGGTTTATAGTATTTTCAATGTTCTTTATCATTTTAATTTGTTTTAGATGTTTTTATGGATTTAATGGTTTTTTGAATTTCAAACTTTTTAAGGTTTTTACAGTTTTATCGGATTTTAGGTGGCGGGGGTTAGGTTTTTACTATTTATAGGTATTTTTGATGTGTTTTATGAGTTTTTTTGGTTTTTAGGATTTTTAGGGTTTTAGGTGATTTTAGGGATTTTTTAGGTTTTGGTAATTTTTATACTGCTTTTAGGGTTTTTATTATTTTGGTGTTATAAGGATTTTCATAGGGGTTTTAAGTATTTTAGTGTTTTATTAGGGTTTTTAGGGTTGTTCTTAGGGATTTTATAGATTTTAGTGGATTTATGGATTTTAGGGTTTTAAGATTTTTAGGGGTTTTATGATTTTTAGAGTTTATTTGAAAATTTTGTGTTTATTTGTTTTTTTTGGTTTTAGGAGTATTTTATGGATTTTATTTTTTCGTTTTGGATTTTTCTGATTTTTATGAGTTTTTTTTGGTTTTTTACGTTTAAAGGGTGTTATAGGGGTTTTTGGTTCTTTAGAGTGTTTGGGGTATTATGGTTTTTATGGGTTTTAGGGGGTTTTATGGAGTTTTATAGGGCTTTATGATTTCTAGGGTTCATTGTTTTTTTATATTTTTAGGATTTTTAGTGGTTTTAGTTTCTTTTACTGTTTTTAGGGTTTTTTGGGTCTCGTAGGGGGTTTTTTCAGGTTTTTTGGTTTTTCTGGATTTTTAGGGGGTTTTGGTTTTTAATTTGTTTAGAGTTTTAAGGATTTAATAATTTTTAAGGGTTTATTTTTTTTATTTTTTTACATAATTTTATGTTTTTTATGGATTTAGGGTTTTTTGGGTATTATAGTTTTTAGATTTTTTAGGATTTTAACGGTTTCTAGGGTTTTATTATTTTTTATCATTTTATGGGTTTTAGGTTTTTTAAGAGTTTTAATGGAATTTAGGGGTGTTTATGGGTCTTTTAGTGTTATTTTTAGGTCTTGGTTATTTTATAATTTTATGTTCTTTAATTGGGTTTTCAATTTTAATGTTGTTTTAAGGAGTTTTAGGGTTTTTACAGTTTTTAGGGTCTTTATGGGGTTTTATGGGTTGTATGGTTTTACGGGTTTTATTGTTTTTAGTGTTTTGAGGGGTTTTAGGGTTTTAGGGTTTCCATGGGTTTTTATGTTTTTATGGGTTTTAGTGCATATTAGGGTTTCATTTTTTTAAGGGTTTAATGGTTTTGGGGTTTTAAGTTTTTTAATGATTTTTGGACTTTTATGTTTTTATTGATTTTCAAGGGTTTTAAGAATTTTATGGGTTTTATGATTTTTTTTGTGTTTTTGGGGGTTTCAAGGGTTTTAGTGTCATTTTCATCTTTTATAAGTTTTTATGTTTTTATGTTTTTTAGGGTTTTAGTGTTTTTTGGGATTTAAGAGGTTTTATGGGTGTTTAGGGTTTTTATGGTTTTTTAGTTTTTTGGGTTTTTTGGGTTCTTGGTATATTTAGTATTTTTTAGGGTTTTAATGGGTTTTTTTATTTTTTGGATTTTTATGGGTTTTTATATTTTTAGGGTTTTATGGTGTTTATGGGTTTTAGGGGTTTTTTGGTTTTTTGGGTTTCTGGGGTCTTTTAGTGTTTTTAGGGTTTTAGTGATTTTATTATTTTTAGGGCCTTTCAGTGTTTTCTGATTTTTTAAATTCTTTTAGGTTTATATTGGGGTTTTTAGGGGTTTTAATATTTTTAGGGACTTTTATGTTTTTTTATTTTTTTATAGTCATTCTGGGTTCTTAGGGGCTTTTAGTTTTTATCAGTTTTAGGGTTTTTTTAGAATTTTAGGGTCTTTAGGGTTTTTATGCTTTTAGGTCCTTTAGGGTTTTTAGTGATTTTAAATATCCATTTGGGTTTTTAGGAGTTTTAAGGGTCTGTTATGTTTTTTAGGGTTTTGGGGTTTGGGATGTTTTAGGGAATATTTTGGGTTTTAAGTGTTTTAGGGTTTTTTATATTTTTTTTTGGGTTTTTGGGTTTTTTATGGTTTTTAGGGATTTTCTAGTTTTTAAGGTTTTAATGGTTTTTTTGGGTTTCAGGGTATTTATGGTTTTCTTGGGGTTTATAGAGTTTCAATTGTTTTCGGGTTATTACGGGTTTTTTGGGTTTTTAGAAGGTTTTATGATCTTTTAGGATTTTTAATGATTTTTTATGTTTTGGGGTTTTTAGGCGTTTTTGGGTATTTTATGGGGTTTTTTTGGGTGTTTTGGTTTGTTTGGGTTTTTAGGGTCTTTTAGGGTTTAATAGTTTTTAAGGTCAGTTATGGTTTTTAGGGTTTCTGGGGTCTTTTAGGAGGTTTGGGGGGCGGGGGGTTGAGTTTTTAAGGTTCTTTTTTTATTATTAGGATCTTTTAGGGTGTTGTTTGATTTTTAGGGTCTTTTTGGTTTTAAGTTCCTTTGGGGGTTTTATGGTCATTTAGGGTTTTTTTAGAAAATTTTAGAGTCCTTATGGTTTTAGTTTTTTAGTGTAATATATCATTTTTTAGTGTTTTAGGACCCTTTAGTTGTTTTCAAGGCCCTTTACTCTCTTCAAAGGGTTTTTAGGGTCTTTTTGGTTTTTAGGGGTTTTCGTGTTCTTTAGGGGTTTTAGGTTTTTTAGATTCTTTTGGGATTTTAACGCATTTTATGATATTTTCAGTTTTTTGGTTTTTTGGGTCTTTAGTGATTATTATAGTTTTTAGGGTCTTATAGTGGTATTTAAAGTTTTTCATGATTTTACATTTCTTTAGGGTTTTAGGTTTTGTTAATTTTTTTTATGTTTTTTAAGGTTTTTTGGGTTTGGGGTTTATTTGGGTAAATTAGGGTATTAGGGGTTTTTTGACTATTTTTAGAGTTTTTTCTATTTTTTTTATTTTTTAGTGTTATATAGTTTTTAGTGAATTTCTACTTTTGTGGGTTAGTTGGGGTTTTGGGGTTTGTTTTTATTTTTATGTATTTTTAATTTTTAAGGGTTTTGTCAGTATTTTTAGTTGTTTTATGGGTTTTTATGTGTTTTAGGGTTTTTATGTGTTTTTTAGTGTTTTAGGTTTTTCTTTGGGTTTTTAGAGCTTTCTTAGGGTTTTTATAGTTTTTATTTTTTATAGGGTTTTAGGGGTTTTAGAGATTTTTAGGGGTCTTAGGGGTTTTAATGTTTTTGGAAGTGTTTTTTTATTTTTATGGGTTTTAGCCATTTTTAGGATTTTTAAATATTTTTTGGTCTTTTGAGGTTTTTAGGGTCTATGTTTTAGGGTATTGGATTTTGGGATGATGGTATATAGTTTAGGGTGTGCGGTATAGGGTTTAGAGTGTATGGTTCGAGGTTATGGGTGTAGGGTATATGATTTATGCTATGAGTTTTCGGGTTTTGAGTGTAGGGTTTTGGGTTTAAGTTGTCATGGATAGGGTTTGAGGTGTTGGGTTTAGGGTTTACGTTATTGGGTATAAGGTTTAGGGTGTAAGGGTTTAGGTTTTAGGTTGTGGGGTTTAGGGTTCTGGGTTGAGAGTATATGGTTTATCGAGTGGGGTTTTGGGTTTAGGATGTATTTTTTTGGGTTTAGGGTCTAAGGTTTAGGGTTTAGGGTGTTGGGTATAGGGTGTTGGGTGTCCGGTTTAAGGTATAGGTTATATGGTATAGGGTTTAGTGTGTTGGTTTCATGGTCTATGGTTTTGGGTGTATGGTTTTGGTTTTAGGGTAAATGGTATAGGGTGTAGGGTTTTGGGTGTATGATATAGGGATTTGGGTGTAGGGTGTAGGGTTTAGTGTTTAGGGTTTAGGGTTTGGGGTTTAGGGTTTAGGATTTAGGTTTTATGGTCTAGGGTGTAGGGTTTATGGTGTTTGGTTTATGGCTTATGGTTTAGGGTATAGGTTATAGGGTGTAGGGTTTATGGATAAGGGTGTTGGTTATAGGTTTTTGAGTGTCAGGTTTAGGGTGTACGATTTTCTTTTTTAGGTTTCAGGTGTAGGGTATATGGTTTATGGTGTATGGTTTTAGTTTTTCTGTGTAAGGTGTTGGGTTTCAGGTGTACATTGTAGGGTTTTGGGTTTGGTCTTAGGGTTTATTGTTTAGGGTATATGGTTTTGGGTATAGGGTTTAGGATTTTGGGAGTAGGGTATAAGTTTTATTATATAGTGTTTCAGTTTTTTGATTTAGGGTATAGGGTTCCTATGGTAGGTTATAGAGTTTAGGGTTTTGATTATAGTATTTAGGGTGTAGGGTATAGGGTTCAATGTGTTGGGTGCAGGGTATACTGTGTAGGGTATAAGGTTTAGGCTGCAGGGTATAGTATTTTGGGTATAGGGTTTTGGGTTTATGGTGTGGGGTATGGTGTAACAGTGTAGGGTTTACGGTTTATATTGTAGGGTATAGGGTTTAGGGTTTAGGGATTAGGGTTTCAGGTGTAGGGTATTTGGTTTACTGTGTATGGTTTACAGTTTAGTGTGTTTAATATGTTGTTAAGGGTTTAGGGTCTTTGGTTTTGGGTGTAGGGTATAGAGTTTAGGGTGTATGGTTTAGGTTTTTAGGTGTAGGGTATAGTGTTTGTGGTGTATGGATTATAGTTTTGGGTTTAGGGTATAAGTTTTAAGGTTTTTGTGTGTTTTTAGGAGTTCTATGGTGTTTTATGGTTTTTGGGGTTTTTGGATTTGTAGGATTTTATGTTTTGGGTGTTTTAGTGTTTTTTATAATTTTTGGGGTGTTTTTAGTGTTTTAATAGATCAAGGATTTTTAGAATTTTTCTATTTTTTAGAGTTTTGGGGATTTTTCTACTTTTTGTGGCTTTTATGTGTTTTATGGGGTTTTATGGAGTTTTAGGGTCTTTATGGTGTTATATTTTCTTAAATGGTTTTATGTTTTTTTGGGATTTTTAGTGATTTGTTGGGTTTTAATAGGGTCATTTAGGGTTTTTAGGATTTTTATAATTTTTAGGGGTTTTTCGGTTTTTATAGTGTTATTTTTGGTTGTAGATTTGTTTAAGGGGTTTTTTTGGTTTTAATGGATTTTAGGGTTTTATGGGTTTTCTGACTGTTTTTATGGTTTTCTTAGGTTTTTGAGGGTTTTTAGCATTTTTAGCATTTTTAGGTTTTTTAGTGGGTTTAAGGTTTTTGAGGGTTTTAATATTTTAAGGATTTTAGAGGTATTTAGGATTTTTTCTGTTTTTTTGGGTTTTATGGTATTGATGGATTTTAGGGTTTTTTTAGGGTTTTAGGGTTTTAGGAGGTTTTAGGTGTTTTAGTGTTTTGGGTATTTTATGGTATTTTATTCCCTTTTAGGGATTTTATAGGGGTTTTCAGTCTTTTAGGGATTTTAGATATTTAAATTTTTTTATTATATTTTTGTATTTTTAGGGTATTTTAGAATTTTATGGTTTTTAGTGTCATTTAGGGTTTTTAGGGGTTTGGGTTTTTAATGGTTTTTATGGGTTTTAGGATATATAGGTTTTGGGGGTGGGTTTGTTTTTATGGGTTTTTAAGGGTTTTGGATTTTTGTGTTTTTCAAGGGTTTTAAAGGATTTTAATATTTTAGAGTTTTAGGATTTTTTTGATTTTTTTTAATGTTTTTTGGTTTTTTAATATTTTTGGGGGCTTCTGTATTTTTAGGGTGTTTAGGGTTTTAGTAGTTTTTTTGGTTTTATGGGGTCTTAGTGTATTTTGATATTTTTAGGGCTTTTTGGTATATTATGTGTTTTTATTTATTTATTTTTTGGGTTTTATGGTTTTTAGTGTTTTAGGGTTTTTATGTTTTTTATGTTTTTTAGGGTTTTTGGATTTTTATTGTTTTTACAGTAATTTCTGGCGTTTTAGGGTGTTTTTGGATTTTAGGGATTTTTACAGTTTTTAGGGTATTTTATGGTTTTTAGGGTTTTTAAGGTTTTATAGGGTTTATAGGGTTTATAGGGGTTTTGGTGTTTTAGGGACTATTAGAGTTAGTTTATGGTCTTTAGAGTCCTTTTGTGTTTTAGGGGTTTTTTAGTTATTGGGTTTTTAGGGTATTTTTTATTGTTTAATGTTTTTGGGTTGTTTAAGGAAATTTTTAGCTTTTTATGGTTTTTAGATTCCATTAGGGATTTTTAGGTGTTTTTAGGTTTTTTTATGTTTTTAGGGGTTTTAGGATCTTTAAAATTTTTAAGGGTGATTAGGGGTTTTTAGGGTCATTTATTAGTTTTTAGGGACCATTATGGTCTTTTAGGATTTTTAGGTTTTTATAGTCCTTTATGTATTTATAAGGATTTTTGGAATATTTTAGGGTTTTAGGAAGTTTTATGGTATTTTAGGGTTATTTTGTATCTTTTAGTATATTTTAGGTTTTTTATAGTTTTTAGGGTCTTTTTAGGGTTTTAGGGGTTTTAGAGTTTTAGCATTTTATGGGTTTTGAGGAATTTTAGTGGGTTTTTAGGGTATTTTAGGGTTTAAAGGGTCTGTTTTGGTTTTTTGGGGTTTTTTGGGTTCTTATGGTTTTTAGGGTTTTTATAGTTTTTAGGTTTTTAGGGTTTTTTATACTTTTTAGAGATTTTAGTGTCTTTAGGTTTTTAGGGTTCTTTAGGGTTTTTGGGTTTTCAATGATTTTTAGGAATTCTTATGCATTTTAGGGTTCTTAGGGGGTTTAGGGGTTTTTAGGTTTTTAAATATTTTTTATTGTATTTTATGTTATTTTATTATTTTTATGGGTTTTTAGGGACCTTTAGGGATTTTAGTTTTGTTAGGGTCTTTCAGTGTTTTTAGGGGTTTTTGGGAATTTTAGATTTTTTTGGTTTTTATGCTCCTTTACAGGTGTTCATAAATTTTAGTGGTTTTATGTTTTTTGGGGATTTTAATGTATTTAGGGTTTTTAGGATTTTAAGTGTTTTTGTGGTTTTATGGGTTTTAAGGTTTTAGGTTTATATGTGGGTTTTGGTTTTTTTAGCTTTTTACAGTCTTTCAGGGGCTTTAGGGGTTTTATGGTTTTTTACAAATTGTTGGGGTTTTCAATATTTTTTACTCTTTTAGTCCTTTTGATGTTGTTAGGGGATTTTATGGGGTTTAGGGTATTTATGGTCTTTAATGTCTAGTTTATGGTTTTAGGGTCTTTTTTGATTTTTATGGATTTTAAGGTTTTGTATGTATTTTTAGGGATTTTTAGGGTTGATTTGGGTTATTTGGGTTTTTGGGGTCTTTTAGGCTTTCATTTTACGTTACTTATTTTAGATTATTTAGGATACTCTAGGGTTTAATTTGGGTTTCAGGGCCCTTTTAGGTTTTATTTGGTTTTTAGGGCACTTTATTGTTTTTATGTGTTTTGGGTTTTTAGGGGTTTTAGGGTTTTTAGGGGCCTTTAGGCTTTTTAGTGGTTTTAGGATCTTTTATGTGTTTTTTGGTGTTTTTTGGGTACTTTATTGTTTTGGGATAATTTATGAGTTTTAGGGTATTTTTTGGACTTTTAGGACTTTTAGGATTTTTATAGTCTTTTAGGGGGTTTGGGGGGTTTTAGGGCCATTGGGGTTTCTTGGGTTTTAGTTTCTTTTATGACTTTCAAGTTTTTTCTTCTTCAGGTTTTTAGGTTTTTTATGGTTTTTGGGTATTTAAGTATTCAGTATTTTTGAGTTTTTTAGGGGTTTTAAGTGTTTTTGGGATTTAGGGGTTTTCAGTGTTTTTAGGATTTTTAAAGGTTTTATTATTTGTATTGGTTTTTAGGGTAATTAATTTCTTAGGATTTTTTTAGAGTTTTTAATGTTTTCGTGTTTTTTATTAGGGACTTTATGGTTTTAAGGTTTTTATGGGTTTTTAGGATATCTTAGAGGTTTTGGATTTTTTTAGGTATTAGGTGTTTTTAGGGTTTTTAGTATTTTTTGGGGTTTAGTGTTATTATGGTTTTTGGGGTTTTAATGTTTTTATGGATTTAAGGGGTGTTTAGAGTTTTTGGGTTTTTTGTTTTTATTGTGTTTTTAAATATTTTTTGATATTTTAGGGTTTTTAGGGTTTTTAGGGTTTTTATAGGCTTAAATGGTTTTTTTATTTCTAGGGTTTGTTTTGTGTTTTTTGGGTTTTTAATGTTTATTAGGTTTTTTCATGGGTTTTTTATTTTTCAGGGATTTTAGTTTTAATTAATGTTTTATATGTTTTTGTATTTTTTAGGTTTTAGGGTATTTTATAGTTTTAATGGTTTTTAGGGTTTTTTAGGATTTTTTGTGTTTTTTGGGTTTTTAAGAGTTTTTTGGGTTTTTTGGGATCTTCATGTATTTTTAGTGTTTTTTGGGTTTTAAGGTTTTTAGGGGTTTTTAGTTTTTTAGGGATTTTACGTTATTATTTCTTTTTTGGGGTTTTTATGGTTTTAAGGGGTTTTTAGGATTTTTTAAGGTTTTTTAGGGTGTATGGTATAAAGTTTAGGGTGTAGGGATTATGGTTTATGGTATACAGTTTGGGCTTTAGGGTGTAGGGTATTGGGTCTAGGATGTAGTGTATAGGGTTTAGGGTGTAGGGTATGGGGTTAAGGGTTTTAGGTGTAGGGTTTTTAGTGTAGGGTATATGGTTTTGGGTGTAGGCTGTATGGTGAAGGGTTTATGGTTTAAGGTTTCAAGTGCCAGTCTTAGGGTTAAGGGTCTAGTGTCTATCATAATTATAAATTGAGGTTACAGACAAACCTATATAGCCATAGTTCATAAAAAGTGTTGTTTTAGGGTATCATATTTCCACAGATCATAAAATAAATGTTGTAGTATGCCCCTCCCCCATTTCTACCTTCATCTCCTCCCTGATGAACCTCCTTCCCCAATGACACCTTAGCGGTCCTCCTTCAACGATGAGGCTACCCAACCTCCCCACCACCCTCCTCTTCTAATTTGGTCACCCCACATCACCTCTAACACTCCTCCAAGGTGATCATTCCACCTTCTCATCTGGTGTGCCTTCTATACAACCACCCCACCTCTCCTTGATCCTCCTCTAATGTGACTCTGACACAGCTCTGACATAGCTCTGCCTTCAACTTTACCTTCTCCCATGCCTCCTCCTTCAAGCTACTCACATTCAATATTCACTTTGTGATGTATATACAGTCTTCCCACATTATAGGATCTCCTATACATCTCACTGGTCTGTGATACATGACTCACAACTTTTTATTATAATGTGTTAGGGTTTTTTTTATTGAAGATTATTTTATTTACTCAAATAATCAATCAATTTATGCTATTAGGGTTTTATTAACTTTGATTTTATCTAATAAAAAACCACATAATCATGTTGAAGCTGGTAACATATAAACCTGGATGGTTATACTTCCTCAAATTCCCTTTTATTCCTTCCACCAAGAAGGTTTTCTATGGTTTAAAATCCTTAGCCTCTCCAATTTTCATTAGGAACGATTTATTTGTTTCTATTTATTTTCTTCGTAGTTGAAATATTTCTTTGGATATGGTTTTGTTTTTTTTAATATTTTATCGGGTATGATTTATTTGGAATTTTTCTTATTTTTCATAGGTTTAATTATCAATAGATATAGTTGATTTAATAGTATCAATTTCAGGCCACCCATAGCCAATTTACATTAATCCCTCACCCCCTCCCTTAATCAGGTCATATGATTATAATGCCTTTAGTGTGAATTTTTTTTCCTTCCCTTAATTATTTATTTTTTCCCTTTTCCCCCTCTATCTAAACTCTCTTGAAAACATTACTAATGAACTTATTTGTACAAGAACCTCATCTATTTTCACATAACAATATATTTTATTTTTTTACCTGATATGTCCACTATGTTCATTTTCTTGAAATACACTATCTATTTATTATTTTTGTTTTGGATCTATAAATGTTCACTTTATGAAATTTAACTTTCATATAGGTTGATTTTATATTTATACAATATTGGATCTCTAAATTTTTCACCCTATATTTTTTGATTAAATGTTTACTCTCAGTGACATCAATTCATGCAAAGGAACCCTACCCTCTCTCTTACACCCCAAATGGATCCTGCCAAATTTTTAAAGGGAACCCTATATGCTCCCTTATTTTCTAGATAAAACCTAATTGAAAAGGTAAAGAACCTTTAGGCCCCTTAATATCATGATTCACCCATTCTTGCAGGTAACAACAATTCATTAATCAATAAAAATAGATTTGTTAATTTTAGGGAAACTAGATTCCAAGAGGCATTTATTTTCCTTTGAATGAAATGAAAAAAAATTGTACTTCTATTTTCATATTTTAGGAAATTTTGTTTGAGATACTCCTTGATTTTATGAATTAATTTTTCATTGGAAGTGTCATCAAATATATGGTAATATTTTCCTTTGGAAACCATGTTCCCACATTTTTGAATCAACCTATTTTTTCTTCACATTCCAATATATACCAGGGAAATGTTTAATTTAGTATTTAAATTTGATACTAAACCAAAAATTAGTTATGTATAGAAATGAGTTTTAATTGAACATAAAAACATATTGAATTATTCAGGTTGATAAATATTTCCTAAAATGTTTTTACTTTTTCTTAAATTTTGAGTGCTACTAATAAATTAAAAAATCTAACTGAAATAGCATATAATCCAAAAATATTGTATTCTTGATAAATTATAATAAACAATATGGTTTTCATATATTTATTTTGTGTTTATTATACTCATCACACACACTCTATCCATTCAAAATTCTTTTAAATATAAGCTCATCAGTTTAATTATATATAATAGTGATTCCTCTATGACAGGTTTAACTACTGACTCCATTAAAATTATGAGCATGTATACTTATGGATTAATTATATTTATGTCAAATATAAACAATGTTAGAGATTATTTCCATGGTTTTAAAATTAATAACAATATTTATTATTTTACTTTAACATTTTTTAGTTTTCATAAGTAAGGTATTTTTTCATCATAAAAACAAATATTTCATGTATGATGACTGGATTGTTTTTTATTATTGAAAAAATGGAAACAAATGAAATTTAAATGGAGTTAACTCTCTCACTAAGTGCCTTAATAAATTATATATAATGTTGTTTTCAATTATAACATTTTATTAATTAATATAATTTTATTATAATTATACTCATTCAAATAAACTATTCTTTAAAAGCTTCTAAATTAAAAATTATTGACATAGTTTTACTGTCCAAATCATTGATGACATCCATATTTAATTATAAATCAAAAATTTACTTCTATTTAATGACCTAGAATAAAATATTACTCACTTAATGTTCCCTTGATTTAAATTTTATTTTCCTTTTAGGAACATCTATCAATGAACTATAAAAATAATCACTATTTCCTTAATAATCATTAGTTAATTCATGTTTTTTAAAGATGCCTTAATTTTTACATTAATTATTCCATTTTCTATTAATAATGTCTTATGAAGATATTTACAGAAGATAACTGGAGGAAAATGATCACAGTATAAGAGAATTAGGACATACTACTAATATGATTACCCCTGTGAGTACCATAATTTCAAGTGAATATGTTAGTACATTAATAATATCATGGTTATTATTAATAGATATGTTTATGGAGGTTTTTGACAATTATAGATAGTTAATTATATATTTGAATACTTCATCATTTATCTTTTTCTACTTAATTGTTCTATTTTTTTTTTCTAAATTTGAATATCAATATCCTTTATATCGATGTATTATTAAATTTGTTTCAAAATTTGGGCTTGAACTTTCTTTTAGATATTTCATTCTTGTGCTATTTAAAATTTGTAACAAACATTTTGGTTTTTTTCATAGTAAATGAAATATTTTTTCAATTGTGTGTCTTAAAGGGGAAGTTTCATTCAAAACTAATTGTAGTGTAAAAATTATCATCATATTCATAATAATATTTGAATTTTATAATATAAAATCTGGTTTGTAAAATAAGAAGACCTTGTAAACATAATGTTTCGAGAAATATTTGTGTCATTTGGTTTTGAAATGAAACATTCTATTCTATTGAACTTTTTTGGTTGAACTAATAATTATGTTATAGAATATGGAATGTATAAAAGATTTACAATTCATTAATGTTATTGGATTCACCAGATAAATAGATAAAGTTCATTGATCTTACACTCATTTTATACAATATTACAATACCTAATAATCCACCTCTTGTATTTTCACTATGATTTGAACTATTACATTAACCTTATATAAACTATTTATTTAAAAATGATGAGTGTGATGAAATTTTAATGAAATAAATCTAATATATATATTAATATCATTATAATATAGATCAATAGTTACGAGCATCTAAAAATGATTTGAATGTCAAAAAATAAAATTATTGATAAAAGGTAAATATAACGTAGTTATATGTATCAATATTATTCTAATGATAAAATGTTACTAAAAACATTAATAATGGTTTTAATTATTATTTTGAGACATTCTTTGAAGTTATTTATTATAAATTTGTGTATAAATTAAAATCAATCGGAATTATTTTCCAATAACATCCATATGATTAAATTGTGAAGAAATAAATTCTCCAACACCAATAAGATGATGATCAAACATATAGATTGAATGATATTTATGAATTATGTTTCCTTTATTTATTTTATCTACAATTTCATGGACCTAATGTTTGATTCATGTCTATAGACATGCATTTCTGTAGTCATTAAGATTAGAATTAACAATACTAGTTTTGAAGAAAAATTAAAATATCACTGTTGAGGTATTTGGATGCACACAAGAGAGGATGTTGGTAAAGCTAGGTTTTATAGTGGAAGATCTAAGAGTTTATTAGTGAAATTATGATTAAATGATTAAATTATCTATTAGCACTGGTGTATCACCCCCTCCTCAAATGCATCAGCATTCTCTAACAGAAGTTGAGTATCATGCTTATCTATAGAGAGAACATATAACTTTATTGATATACCCATTATCTTATTTAGAAAACATGAAATGAAAAATTTAATGATGATCAATTTATAGATTATTATTTTTATTTGTAACTCCATAATAATTTGTACCCTTATCAATGCTTAACTGGTAGATATTATCATATTTTTTTAAATTTATGTTATGTAATTCTGGGAATGTGCATGATTTATAGCATGTTGATATGATTTATTATAGAATATTGAGATGATTTTCCACATTTTTATGTTTATAAGAACAATTATTGGTATCCTATATTTATACATGAAGCGTGATAATTAATTTATATGTCAAGAGAAACATATAAGGGTTTTGTGTGTATTTGTTATTATTATTATAAATTGTTAAAGCATATTAGTTGAATATTGACACACTATTACAATATATGGGATAGTTTTTTTTGATACCAGGTTGTGTATACACCTTACCCTATTCCACAATATGGTTGTTGGACTTTATTTTATTAACACTTTCCCCTTTCCATGTTCTAGGCTTATAGACATACTCTATAATTTCACCTATGTAGGATGGGCTGAAAGACAACCAAATCCCCATCATGGATGGGATAGACTAAAATATGACCAACCTAAAACTTGATATTGAATTCTGTCATTTCACATGAAATTATGGTAATGCGAGTTTATGTATAGATCCTCCCAGTACAGGGTGTTACTTAATATAGTATTTGATTAATATATTGGTTACATGTTGATATGATTTCCATGATTTTTTATTGTTGATTTTTATAAAAAATTATTTATATTTATTTGAATGGTTAGACATGTTAATCGATACTCCTAGTTTTTACTACTATATTGAGAGACATTGGTGATTTCTTACTGAGTATATATATTCTCACACCTTGTGTGGACACCATGGATTAGTTGAAATTTTTATACTGTATACTAGGTACTTATTTGTGATTAAGCATTCAATTGAGCACATGGATTTCTAAAGATAGTGATATGGATAATATATTACAATCATGTGGAAATATTGTAATTATTATTTTAACCAGGTATAGTGATTTTAATATTCATATTATCACAATGGTGATATGGTGAACTAAATAATCTAGTAAATGATACTTAGTAGTCTTTTTATTTTGATATTGATATGGAAATATGAGGAATATTATGATTAATTGATTACTCAACATGGAAATTCTACATTTCTAATAAACTAATTACTGATCAATATATGATTTATTAGTTTTCTTAATCACATCATTTGGTATATGAGATATGGTTTAGTGGTTGGAAAATATCGACGGAGAAAACACAATAAAATAATTAATAATAATGATTTCAATAAACTGAATTGATGTATTATTATAATTTTTTATACCTATTATTCTTCACTAAGAATTATATCCATTTTTTTGTATTTAATTATATAATTTTGATACTATTATGATGTTAATTTTAATTTGTTCTATGTTTTATTAGTTGAAAACGTGTTTTAGAACCACTTAATCATCTATCTACTAAAGAATTCTGTATTTTTTCTATTTAGTAGTGTGTCATAAGATCTGTTACTGGGAATAAATCATAAGTATATAATATGTTCTATTTTTTGTAAAATTCTATTCGAGGATAGTTTCATATAATTTATATATCAGTAGAAATTGTGTTAAGATACGGTTTTGGGAATTCTCTTAGATATTTCATTTTTTCGATATTTAAAATTGGCGATGAATATTTAGGTTTTTTGAAAGGAAATGGATTTCCAATTATGTCATATAAGGTATTTTTATTTCAAATTTTATGTTGGTTTGAAAATGGATATTTTATTAATAATAATATTAGAACTGTATATTAATAATCTGGGTTGTAAAATAAGAATACATTGAAAATTTTAATGTTTTGTAGGAATTTATGAAATATATTTGATTGTTTATTCTAGAAAAATTGTAGGAATGGTAACAAAATAACTGTTGAATTCTTCTTTTGAGAAAGAAACACAACATGTTCGACATGAGTATTATAAGAATAAAATAATGCAAAATGACAGGATGATCAAATTGATATCGACTAAACATTCTTGCATTCCACCAGAAAATGCAGTAATGGTTAACAATTTTTCATGGAGCATGAACATGATTTATGATGATGGGTTTTTGGTGCCTGTTAATTTTTTCCAGTTGGTGAGGGTGCTGCTAACAACAGATATTGTATTGATTCTAGTGTCAATTAGGTAGCCAATGTGGTTTGATATGAGATTTATGAATACTGGCATTATTGATAGAGTATATGTATATATGGTGACATATTTGTAGGGTTTGTGTGTTGGTAGTATATAAGAATGAATTTTTTTTGAGTGTTTTTTTATAAGTTGAATTTTATGTGATACATTTTTTCCTATTATGATATGATGCTACATGTGGTGGCGGAATTTGGTGAAAAATACACAAAACAAAATCTGATGTAATAGAGTGATGCGGGCAGTGGAATGTGTTGCAGGAATTTAAAAAAACCCATTGTTTTTTCTATGGATTTAAGAATATAAATCCATGGGATAATTTTCTATACATCAATATTTTTGGCTATAGGGTAAGCTACCTATACACATAATTATTAATAACTATGGAAATATATTTAAAGCAATGACCATAGTGGCCATTCTTTTGTAAACCATGGGAAAAACTAATTTTCACAGTTTTTCGGATATGGACATGGTTATAAACCATATTTCTAGGTGATTTATCTTGTTTTGTATGTATTAGGATCTAGTGTTTAGGGTTAAGGGTGAAGGTTATAGGGTTTAGGGTGTATGGTATACGTTTTATGGTGTTAGGTATAAGTTTTAAAGAGTTGGGTATAGGGTTTAGGGTTTAGGGTATATTGTTTATGGTATTGGGTTTAGGGTGTTGTGTATTGTTTTTAGGGTATATGGTTTGGGGTTTACGATATAGGGAATAAGGATAAATGTTTTGGGTTTAGGGTAGAATATGTAGGGAATAGGGTTTTGGTTATAGGATGTAGGGTTTAGGTTGTAGGGTATATGGTTTTTGGTGTAGGTATTTGGGTTTATTTAGTAGGGTATATCATTTAGGGTGAATCATTTTGGGTTTACAATTTATGGTTTACGGTATAGTTTTTAGGGTGTTAGGTCTAGGGTGTTGGGTATAAGATTTAGGGTTTAGGGTTTACGATTTAGGGCGTGAGGTATATGGTTTAAGGTGTCTGATGTAGGGTTTAGGGTGTACAATGTATGTTTTTGGGTTTATAAATTAGCGTATAGGGTTTAGGGTATAGGGTGTAAGCTATATCGTTTAGGGTTTTTTAGGGTTTAAGGGTTCTTTAGAGGATTAGGGTTTCATTGATTTTTATTATTTGGGGGTTAGGGGGTTTTATAGATTTTAAGGGGGTTTTATTTTTTTTAAGAGTTTCTATGGTTTTATGGTTTTTATGGCATTTAAGGGTTTTTGGGTTTTTTAGCAGTTTTAGGGTTTTTAGGTTTTTTGTATTTTTAGGGATTTTTAAGGGGTTTTAGGTTCTTTTGGGGTTTTTAGTTTATCAGGGTGTCTTAGCTGTTTTTATGGATTTTATGATTTTTAGTATTTTTACATTTTGTTATAGTTTTATGGTTTTTTAGGGTGTAGGGTTTATGGATTAGGGATTGTTGTTTCAATAGTAGGGTTTTGCAGTTAATGGTGCAGGGTATTGGATTTAGTGTCTATGGTTTATGGTTTAGGGTCTATTGTTTAGGGTGTAGGGTATATGTTTAGATTGTAGTGCATAGTGTTTATGGAGTAGGGTATAGGGTTTAGGATGTAGGGTATATGGTTTATGGTGTATGGAGTAGGGTTTAGGGTGTAGGGTTTGGGGTTTAGGGTGTATGTTTTAGGGTATACCGTGTAGTTTATATGGATTATAATGTATAGTTTACCATCTAAGGTGTAGGGTATAAGTTTTAAGTTGTGGGGTATTAGTTTTAGTGTGTATGATATAGGGTTTTGGGTATAGGGTTTAGGGATTTGTGTGTAGGGTTTAGGGTTTAGGGTGTAGACTTTAGGGTTTTGGGTTTTTGGTGTATGGTATAGTGTTTTAGGTGTATGGTATAGGTTTTATGGTATGAGGTTTATGGTGTAGGGTTTTGGATTTGGGGTTTTGGGTCTAGGGTTAACGGTGTTGGGTTTTGGGTTTAGGTTGTAGGGTGTACAATTTATGGTTTAGGGTTTAGGGTGTAGGGTGTAGGGTTTATGGTCTAGGGTTTGGGGTTTATGGTTTATGGTATAGGTTTTAGGGTATAGGGTATAGTTTTTAGGGATTAGGTTATAGGGTTTGGGTTTTTTTTATAGTTTTTAGGTTTTTTGGGGTTTTAAGGATTTTTTTGGGATTTAGGGTTTTTAGGGTTTTAGGGTCTTATAGGGGTTTTAGTGTCCTTTATGGGTTTTATGGTTCTTTAATTTTCTTAGGGTTGTTGGGGTTGTTTATTTTTTTGGGGTTTTGATTTTATAGGTTGTATTGCGGGTTTTTTGGATGATTTGGTTTTTTAATGGTTTTCAAGGGTCTTTGAGAATTTTTATGGGGTTTTATGTTTTTAATATTTTTAGGTTTATTAGGATCTTTTAGTGTATTTTAGTATTTTTGGGGTCTTTAGGGTTTTTAAGACCCTTTAGGGGGTTTTGGGTTTTAGGGTCCTTTGGCGTATTTATAGGTTTTAGGTACGTTTAGGTTGTTTTAGGGTTTTTTCGGGTCCTTTTGGGGATTTAAGGTATTTTAGGGACATTATGGGTATTATTAGGCTTCATTGGCCTCTTTACATGTTTTTAGGCGTTTTTGGGTCATTTATGGGTTTTTGGGTTTCTAGAGGCATATAGGGTTTTAGGTTATTTTATGGTCATTTTGGGGTTTTGGGGGGTTTATGGTCTTTTTTTGGGTTTTAGGGTTTTTTTTTGTTATTTTAGTTTTTTAGGGTTTTAGGGTAGTTTGGGGGGGGGGGTTTAGGATTGTTTGTGTGATTTTTTTATTCTTTATTTTTTTTGCGGTTTTTGGTTTTTTTGGGATTTTTATGGTTTTTAAGTGTTTTTAATTTTTTTAGAGTGTTTGTTTGTTTTAGGGGTTTTTGGGTTTTAGGGTTTTTTGGGTTATTATTGTTTTTGGGGTTTGTTATAGTTTTTAAGTGTTTTTAGTTTTTCTTTTAGTTTTATTAGTGTTTTTATGTTTTTTAGATTTTCTTAAGGGTTTTAAGGTTTTTTTGGGGTTTAATTATTTTATCAGTGTTATTAGGGTTTTATAGGTTGTTGGGGTGTTTAATGTTTTTTTTTTGTTTCTAGGGGTTTAAGAGGTTTTTAGGGTTTTTAAGTGTCTTAGTGTTTTTAAGATTTTTAGGGGATTTACATTTTTATGGTTATTAGGGTTTTTAAATATTTTTTAGGTTTCTAATTATTTTTGGGTCATTTTTGGGTTTGTTAATGGTTTTCTTGTTTTTCATATTTTTTGGATGGTTTTAGGGTTTTTTGGTAGTTTTAGTGTTTCATTATTTTGGTTTCAAGGTGTATGGTATAGGGAGTAGGGTTGGGTATAGGGTTTATAATATAGTGTATTGAGTTTAGGGTGAAGGTTTTAAGGTTTATGGATTAGGGTTTGGGGTTTAGGGTGTATTATTTGGGGTTTATGGTGTAGGGAAAATGGTTTATGGTTCAGGGTTTATGGTTTAGGCTGTAGGGTAGAGGATTTAGGCAATGGGGTTTAGTGTTTAGGGTGTAGGGTATAGGGTGTAGGGTGTAGAGTTTGGGGTGTAGTGTGTAGGTTTTATAGTGTAGGGATTAGGGATTAGGGTGTAGGGTATAGGGCTAGGGTGTACGGTTTAGGGACTAGGGTGCATGGTATAGGGTTTGGGGTGAAGGGTTTAGGGTTTAGGGTGGAGGGTATTGGGTTTAGGGTGTAGGGTATATGGATTAGGGTGTAAATTTTAGGGTTTAGTGTGTACGGTGTATGGTATAAGGTGTATGGTATAGGGTTTTTGGTTTACGGTGTTGGGTGTAGGGTTTAGGGTTTAGGGTTCAGGGTTTAGGGTTTAGTGTTTAGCATGTATGGTATATGGTTTAGGGTGTAGGTTTTTGGGTTTAGGGTGTAGGGTATATAGTTTTGGTTTTAGGGTTTAAGGTTCAGGGTGTAGGTTATAGGGTTTTTGATGTAGGGTTTAGGTTAAGGGTGTATGGTGTGTGGTTTGAGGTGTTGGTTTTAGGGTTTACAATGTAAGGTATAAGATTTAGTGTACATGGTTTTTGGTTTTGGGTTTAGGTTATTGGGTTTATGGTGTACAATTTTGAGTTTAGGGTGTAGGATGTAGGGTAAAGTGTGTAGGTTTTAGGGTTTTGTGTTTATTGTTTTTGGTGTTGGGTATATGTCTTAGGGTTTATGGTATAGGTTTTAGGCTCTAGTTTATAGTGTTTAGGGCATTGGGTATAAGGTTTAGTGTGTAGAGTATTGGTTTCATGGTTTAGGGTTTAGGGTTCCGGGTTTAAGGTTTATGGTATGGGGTTTAGGGATTATGGTGTAGGGTATTGGGTTTAGGTTTTAGGGTATAGGTTTTAGGGTGCATGATATAGGTTTTAGGGTATAGGGTATATTCTTTTTGCGTGGGGGTATAGTGTTTAGGGTGTTTGGTATAGGGTTTAGGGTATCTGGTTTTCGGTTTAAGGTGTAGGGTATAGGAATTATGCTGTAGTGTTTAGGGTTTATGGTGTAGGGTATATGGTTTGAGGTTTAGTGTTTAGGGTTTGGGGTGTGGGGTTATGGGATTGGGGTGTATGGATTTGAGTTTAATGTGTTTGGTTTAGGTTTTTAGGTTTAGGTTTTAGGGTGTTGGGTATATTGTATAGGGTTTAGTATATATGGTATAAGGTTTAGGATGTAAGGTATAAGGTTTGGGATGTAGGGTATAGGTTTTTGGGAGTGAGGTATAGGGTTTACGGTGTATAATATATGGTTTAAGGTGTAGGGTATAAAGTTAATTGTGTAATATTTTGGGTTTAGGGTTTAGTGTTTAGGGTTTAGGGTGTAGGTTATAGGGTATATGGTTAGTGTTTAGGGTTTAGGATTTAGGGTGTAGGGTATAGGGTTTAGGGTGTAGGGTTCAGGGTTAAGGGTGTAGATTATAGTTTTTATGGTGTAGGGTGTAGATTTTATGATGTAGGGTATATGGTTTAGGGTATAGGGTTTACAGTTCAGGGTATAAGGTTCAGGTTATAATCTTTTGTGTGTGGGGTTTAGGGTTAAGGGTATATGGTATAGAGTTTTGGTTGTAGTGTTTTGGGTATATGGTTTAGGGTACTTGTTTTAGGGTGTAGGGTTTAGGGCTTAGGATGTTGGGATTAGTGTTTTCTATTTAGAGTGACAAGTATAGGTTTTGGGGTGTAGTATATAGCATTTATGGTGTTGGTTATAGGGCTTATGATTTAATGTCTAGGTTTTATGATATAGGGAATAATTTTTTGCTTCAGTTTAGTTTTTAGGGGTTTTAAATGGTTTTAAGGATTTTAATGGTTTTTAAAGTTTTTTGGGATTATAGTGTTTTTAAGAAGCATTTATTATTTTTGTTTTTTTTTTGTTTTTTAGGTCATTTTTGTGGGTTATTGGTGTTTCTAGGGTTTTTATTTTTTTTGGTTTTTAAGGTTTTAATATTTTTTCTATAATTTTTTAGGTTTTATGGTTTTTAAGGGTTTAGGGTTTTAAATAAATTTTAGGATTTTATGAGGGGCTTTCATTTTTTTCTTATGGGTTTTAGATTTTTAAGGGTTTTGGGAGCTTTAGGTTATTTGGGTTTTAAGGTTTTTTGGAATTTAGGGTTTTTTGAGATTTTTGGGCCTTTTAAGGTTCAGGGGGTTGGGTTTATTAGGTATTTTAATGTTTTTATGGTTATTTAGGCAGTTTAGGGTGTTCTGGTGGTTTTTTTTAGTCTTTTGGAATTTCTAAAAAAAAATAGGGTATATTTGGGTTTGTTTGGGGTTTTAGGATTTATAGGGATATTTTAGGGGTTTTATGTCTTTAGAGATTTTATGGGTTTTTAATGTGTTTTTGAGTATTTATAATTTTTTAGAATTTTTAGGATCTTTTTAATATTTTAGTTATTTTGGGGTTTTTAGTGGGCTTTTAGGGTTGTTTAGTTTATTTAGGGTGTTTCATGGGTTTCATGGTCATTTACAGTTTTTATTGGGGTATTTAGGGTTTTCATGGTTTTTTAGGGTTAGGGGGTTTTAGGAATCTTAGGCGTTTTATTTGTTTTATGGTTTTAGGGTTTTTGTTGGTTTTTAATGTTTTCAATAGGTATTATTTTTTAGTGTTTTTTATTTTTAGGGTTTTTAGTGTTTAGTTATTTTTTAGGTTTCTAGGGGTGATTTAGTGTTTTAGGTTTTTTAGTTTATTATAAATTTTTTTCTAATATTTTTCAGGTTTTTTGGGGTTTTAAGGTTTTTAGGGTCTTTGTTTTTTTTCATTTTTAATGGGTTTTCATTGATTTTAGTGTCTTATGGTTTTGATGTTTTATTGAGGTTTCAACACTTTCTCATGTTTTATGACAATTTTTGTAGGGTTATTAGGGATTTTAGATATTTTTTATATTTTTATATGTTGTTATTGTTTTGGCTTTTTTAATGTTTTTAATGGTATTTAGATATTTTTAGGGTTTTCAGGGGGGTAGGGATTTATAGTTTTTATGTTTTTAGGATTATTTTAGGGGTTTTAGGGGATTAATGGATTTTAAGAGTTGTGTTGGTTTTTAGGGTCTTTTTATCATTTTTTAAAGCTTTCGGGTTTTTAGTGTTTTTATGGATTTATAGGTCTCAAAAATGGTTTTAGGTTATTTTGGGTTTTAAGGTTTTTTGAGTTTTTTATGTTTTTGTGTTTTTAGGGGTTTTAATGTTTTTAGTGTTTTGGGCCTTTAAGGATTTTATATGGTGTTTAGGTTCTTTTTGGTATTTTATGGTCTTTTAGGATTTTGGGTCTTTTGGGTCTTTCTGGGGTTTTTAGGGTCCTTTTAGGGTTTTGAGATTTTTTGGGGTTTTATGGTTTTCATGGGTTTTTAGGAGTTTTAGGGATTTTAGTGTTTTTGGCTTTTTTGTATTTTTTGGGGTTGTAGGGATTTTTAGAGTTTTTAATATTTGTTTAGGGTTTTTAGGGTTATAAGGGATTTATAGGTATTTTAGTGGTTTTTTGGATTTTTTGTTGAGGGATTTCAGTGTTTTTATGGTTTGGGCGGATTAGGTTTTTTTTGGGGTTTAGGGGTTTTTGAATATTTTTAGGATTTTATGGGTTTTTGGTTTTCATGGTATTTTAGGTTTACTTTTGTGTTTTTTGGGTTTTATAGGTTATCATGATTATTAATAATTTGGAGTTCCTTATCTATTTTGGGTGTTTTAGTGGTTTTATGGGGTTTTAGGGGTTTCTTAGGATTTTTTATATATTTATAGCGTTTTTATGATTTTTAGAGGTTTTAGGATTTTTCTACTTTTAGGGTTTTTATGGTGTTTATGGTATTTATGGTATTAGAGTTTTTTGTTTTCATAGTGGTTTTAGGATTTTTAGGGATTTCATTGGGTTTTTAGTATATTTTGGGTTTAGGGGTTTTTAGTTGCTTATTGATTTTATGGATTTCCAGGAGTTTATGGGTTTTTAGGGTTTTAGGGGTTTTAGTTTTTTTATGATTTCTTATTGTTTTTATTGTTTTTATGACTTTTAGTGTTTTTATTATTATTTTGGGTTTTATAGTTGTTATATGGTTTTAGTGTTTTAAGGCGTTTCTAAGGTTTTTAGGGGTTTTAGTGATTTTTTTGGTCTTTAAGGGTTATTATGGTGTTTGTGGGTTTTTGAGTCCTTTAGGGTGTTCAATAGTTTGTAGGGTCTCATAAGGGTTTTCTGGTTTTCATGGTTTTCGGGTTTTTTGGGTTTTTTCATTTTTTGAGTTTTTAAGAATTGTTTTTGGTTCTATAGGAATTTTATGGGTTTTTATGATTTAAGGGGTTTAAAAGTTATTAACGTTGTTTGAGGTTTTTTAGATTTATTAGGGTTTTTTTTAGGTTTTTATAGTTTTTGGGTTTTTTTGGATTTCTAAGGTTTTAATATGAATTTTAGAGTTTTTTTTGTTTTTAGGGTTTTTAGAGTTTTACTATATTTTAGGAGTTTTTTTTATTTTTTTATGTTTTTACGGTCTTTTGGGTTTTATGAAGTCTTTTTGATTTTTAGGGGGTTTTATGCCCTTTTTATGTTTTTTAGGGTTTTAGGGTTTTTCAGGTTTTTGGGGGCTTTGGGGGTCTTTATTATTTTGGTGGGTTTTAAAGGGTTTTTAGGATTTTTTAGGGTTTTTTGGTTTTAAATGGTATTTATGGTTTTATGGTTCTTATTATTTTAGGTTTTTTAGGGTTTGAGAGATTCACGATCTTTTAGGGGTTTTTATGTCACATAGGTTAATTTAGGGTTCTTCGATCTTTTGGGTTTTTAGGTGGTTTTAGAATCTTTAGTGTTTTAGGTGTTTTATGGTCTTTTATGATTTTTAGAGATTTTAGGATATATTCAGGGTTTCAGGGTCTTTAGGGATATTTGGGTTTTAGGGGTTTTTAGGGTCCTTTATGGGTTTTAGGTTCCTTTGGGTCTTTTTATGATTTTGGGGTTTTAAAGGGTTTTTAGGGTTTTTAGTATATAATCATTTTTGGGTTTTGAAAGGTTTTTTGCAGTGTTAAGGTATTGTTTTGGATTTTTAGGGTTTTTATGTTTTTTAGGGGTTTTTATTATTTTTAGTTTTTTAGTCTTTTTAGGGGTTTTCCAGATTTTTGGGTGTTTTATAGGTTTTTAGGGTTTTTATGTTATTTATGGTATTTACATAATTTAGGGACTTTTTTTTTGTTTTTGGTTTTTATGATAATTAATGTATCTTAATATGTTTTGTGTTTTCATGGTATTTTTGGGTTTTTATTGTTTTTAGTGGGGTTTTGGGGGTTTTAGGGTCATATAGTGTTTTTAGTGGATTTTTGGGTGATAAGGTGTTTTAGAGTCTTTTCGGGGTTTTGGTGTCCTTTATGGTTTTTGAGGGGTTTTATCTCCATTTATGTTTTTAGGTATCTTTAGGTTTTTTTGGTGTTTTTGGATCCTTTAGTGTTTTTAGTATTTTTAGTGTCGTTTAGAATTTGTGTGTGTGTGAGGGGGGGGGGGGGGTAGGTTCCATTGTGATTTGTAGGGTTTTTAGAGTCATTTAGGGGTTTAAAAGGTTTCTTTCGGCCTTTTATTATTTTATGGGTATTTTATGGTCCATTAGGGTTTTAGATTATTTTTAGGGTATTTTATATTATTTTAGGGTTTTTATTATTTTTATGGTCATTTAGGATTTTTAGGGTTTTTAGGGACTTTTAGGGTTTTTAGGGGTTTAGGGTCTTTCAGGGGTTTTAGGGTATTTTATTGTTTTTTGTATTTTTAGTATCTAATTTCTATTTTCGAGTTTTTTGGGTTTTTAGGGGTTTTATTTTTTCTAGGGGTTTAGGGTTTTAGGTTTCTTTTGGTATCCTTTAGAGGCCTTAAGGGTTTTTAGTGGTTTTAGGGGGTTTTAGGGCAAAAAAGGCTCGAGACCAGGTGAACCTGGCCCCCCAAAATATATAAAATAAAAGAGAACTAAGAAAATGTTACATGGGGGGATTACAAACACGGGTGTGTATCTCAACCTTCATATCAGACTCCACAAATCGAAGGCAACAGGGTGTGGCCACATGCGACCATATCGAGGTCCGCTCCACAATCGCTTGTTTGGATAGCACATCTCCAGCCGAGTTTGCCTCTCGGTAGGCATGTGTGACATGAAGGCTGAGCCATTGGTAGGAAGAAAGGCATTACATCCACTGTAGAAGGATCTTCCAAGGGACGCGCTCTGATTTAGCTTTGAGAACTTCCACTGCAATCATGGAGTCTGATTCAAGCCAGAGGGGATTCTATCTAAACTGTCCAGTAAACTCAATCACCTTAATCATGGCCCAAATTTCAGCTTCCAGGGTGCACCCATTCCTAATGAAGTGATGAAAGAAGGATTTGATGAATCCTCAGTGTGTACGTAAGACCCCTCCCCACCCCGAGGGCCCTAGTGCGCCCAAAGCCGCACCATCCATGTTGACCTTGATCCAGGAAGAGATAGGGGGATCCATAGGATGTATTTGAGCATCTTCGGTTTATTTGGCCTTCCATCAACACCAAGTAACCGCAAGAGAATAAGATCAATCACATCATTTTCTATTGGGTCATATTGGATATGATACACCACACGGATCTCCATGTGGATGATGACGACACCACCATGAAGAGGGAGCCGCCCTTTGTTGAAAGTGATTGTATTCCAGGCAGCCCATGTGTAGGAGACGATGGCGGAAATGGCCACATGCAGAAAATTGGAAACCTGTATGCTGCATGGCCAGTTGACAAAGATATCTAGCATCTCAATGAATGGCCTATCAAGGTAGAGGGGAAATCTGAACAGCCCCTGCAGGTACCCCCAGAGAGTCACTATAAACCTGCACTGGAAGAAGGTGTGCTAGATGGATTCTTTAGCTCCAAGGCATAGAAAATATACCGAATCTAGGCTGTGTCTAGCCCTCTGTAGATGACCTTGGATCAGCAGCTAGTTCTTCCAGATTTTCTAGAGTATGAGGTGACGAGCCGGTAGGATAAAGGGCCTCCTAAAGCTTGAGAGCCAGGCCGGAGGGGCAAGGCCCTGTGGATTATTAAGGTATATAGGGTTTTTAGGATTATTAAAATCTTTAGGTTTATTGTGGTTTTTGGGTTTTTTTGGGTTTTTAGTGTTGGTAGGTTTTGTTATTGTATTTAGAGTTCTTTTTCTATTTGTAGGGAGTTTTAAGGTGTTTTACAGATTTTACGGTTTTATGGTTTTTTGGAGTTTATCGTTTTTTAGGATTGTTAGGGTTTTAGGGTTTTTCATAGTTTTCTTAGGGTTTTAGGGTTTTTTTTCAATTAGGTTTTTAGTGTTTTTATGGTTTTTTGATGTTTTTGTGAATTTTAGGGGTTTTAGGCATTTTTAGGGATTATAGGGGTTTTTATTGTTTTTATGGATTTTATTGCATTAAAATGTTTTTAGGGTTTTTTAAAGTTTTCAGTGAGGTTTTTATTTTTAGGTATTTAGCGTTTTAGTGTTTTTATCGTATTTTAGTGATTTTTCGTATTTTTAAGGATTTTAAGGTCTTTAGGGGGTTTAGGCTTTAGGGTTTATGGTTTGTGGTTTAGGGTTTAAGGTGTAGGGTATAAGGTTTAGGGTGTATGGTTTATGGTTTAGGGTGTAGGGTATAGTGTTTTGGTAGTAAGGTTTAGGGTTTTTTATATTGGGTTAAGGGTATAGGGTGTAGGTTTTATTATATAGGATATAATGTTTTGTGTATAGGGGATAGGGTTTATCTTGCACAGTATAGGGTTTAGGTTGTTGGGTGTAAGGTATAGGTTTAGATATAGGGGTAAGGGTTTAGGGTTTTGGGTATGGGGTTTAGGGTGTATGGTTTTGGGTTTATGGTGTAGGTTATAGGGTTCAAAGTGAAGGGTTTAGGATTTAGGGTGTCAGGTATTGGGTTTAGGGTCTAATATTTAGGGTTTAGGGTATAGCGTATAGGGTTTAGTGTTCAATGCTTTTGGTTTTGGATGTAGGGTATATAGTTTGGGGTATATGGTTTTGGGTTTAAGGTGTAGGATATTGGGTTTAGGGATTTGGGTTCAAGGTTTATAGTGGAGGGTCTAGGGTTGAGGGTTTAGTTTTTAGGGTTTTAGGAATAGATTACTAGGTTTATGGTATAGTATTCAGGGTTTAGGGTGTATTGTCTTGGGTTTAGGGTTTGGATATAATTTTAGGGCTTATGGTATAGCGTTTAGGTGTATGGTAAATGGTATATAGTGGAGGGTATGGGGTTTACGGTATAGAGTTTAGAGTTTATGGTGTATGGTATAGGGTCTAGGGTGTAGCATTTAGGTACTAGGGTGTACGATATGGGGTTCAGGGTGTAGGGTATAATGTTTTGGGTGTATTGTATAGGGTTATGGTGTAGGGTATCAGGTTTAGGTTGTAGGGTTTAGGGTTTAGGGTGTGTCTTTAAGGCTTAGGGTGTAGGGAATAAGGATTAGGGTGTAGGGTTTAGAGTTTATGGTGTTGGGTATTGGGTTTAGGGTTTTTGGTTTGTGTTTTGGGTGACGTTTATAGTGTCTTGGGTGAAGGGTTGGGGGCTTAGGGTTTAGTGTCTAGGATTTAGTATTGAGGGTTCATGGTTTGGAGGGTAGGGTTTTGGGTTTAGGGTGTAGGGTTTAAGGTTTTTGGTGTATGGTCTTATATTTTAGAGTTTTTAGGGATTTATAGGTTTTTAGGGATTTGATGGGGTTTTTAAGACCTTTATTTTTTTATAGTTTTTTTGGGTTTCATAGTTATTCAGTTTTTTTGGAGTTTTCAGGGTTTTTTGAGGGGGGGGGGGTGTGGGTTTTAGGGTTTTTATGTTTTATATGGTTTTTTAGGGTATTTAGGGGTTTTTATTTATTTTCAATTATTTTGGGCATTTAGGATTTTTCGGGGTATAGTGTTTTCTTATGGTTTTAGTGGTTTTGGGGTTTTCTGGGTATTTAGGGTTTTGGGGAGTTTTATGATTTTATGGATTTTATGGTCTTTTAGGGGTTTTAATAGTTTTTTGGGTTTTTATTTTTTTTGGATTTTAGGGTTTTAGTTTTCCTTTATATTTTTAATGGTTTTTTGTATTTAAGGTTTTTAGAGGCTTAAATATGGTTTTAAGGTTTTATTTATTTATTTTTTTCAATGTTTTTGGGTTATTTTTTTCACTTTTTAGGGTTTTTGGCGACTTTAGGGTTTTATGGATTTTGGGGGATTTTACATTATTTTGGTTTTAGGGTGTTTATGGTTTTTTTGGGGGTCTTTTAATGGTTTTTAGGGTTTTATAGGGTGTTTAGGATTTTCATGGTTTTAGGGAATTTTGAAATATTTTTTTGATTTTTTTGTTCTTTTTCGGGTTTATAGGGTTTTTAGGGTCATTTAGGGTTTTTAAAGGTTTTATGTTTTTTATTATTTTAATGGGTTTTAGGTGTTTTAATGTATTTAGGGTTTATAGTTTTTTTTGTGTTTTAGGGGATTTTTATTGTTTTTAGTAGTGTATAGGTTTTTAGGGGTTTAGGGTGGTTTTGATGGTTATTAGTGTTTTTTATGGGTTTTTGGGTTTTTGGTTTTTTTTGGGTTTTGAATTTTTTCTTTAGTTTTAGGGGTTTAAGATTTTTTAGGTTTTCAGGATGTTTAGGTATTTTTTTTGTTTTTATGATTTTTGGGGGGTTTAGGTTTTGATGGGGTTTTAGGTTTTTTTTGGAGTTTTTAGTGATTTCAGGGGTTTTGGAGGGGTTTAGGGATTTTTAAGTTTTTATGGATTCATTTGGGCTGTTAATGGGTTTTATGGTTTTTTTTTTGAGTTTTTAGGGTTTTTAGAGTTTTCGTGGGTATTTTATGGTTTTTTTGGGATTTAGGTATTTTTAAGGTTTTGGGTCTTTTATTATTTTATAGGTTATTTTATGGCCTTTTAGGGTTTTAAGGGTTCTTTGAGGTTGTAGGGTTTTTTGGGTTTTTAGGGTTTTTAAGGTTTTTAGGGTCTTTTAGGGTTTTTAGGGTTTTAATATATTATATGGTTTTTAGGGTTTTACAGATTTTTTGTGTTTTTATTTGTTTTTTTATTTAGGTTTTTTATATTTTTAGGGGATTTTTTGGATTTTAGGGTCCTTTATGGATTTTAAGGGTTTTGGGACTCCTTTAGGTTTTTTAGGGTTTTCAGGTTTCTATAGGATTTTAGTGATTTTAAGGTCCTTTAGGTTTTTTAGGGTCCTTTATACCTTTTATGGTCCTTTATGGGGTTTTCATGGGTTTTAGGGATTTTACGAGGTTTTTGGGATCCATTAGGGGTTTTAGAGGTCTTATGATTTTTAGAGATTTTTAGATTTTTCTTGTATTTTAGGGTCCTTTCTAGTATTTTAGTATATTTAAGCATATTTTTGAGTTTTAGGGCATTTTACAGTTTTATGGACTTTTATAGTTTTTGGGGGTTTTAGGGTCTTTTAGGGTCTTTAAGGGTTTATATGGGGTTTTAGGGTTTTTAGGGTTTTTTCATGTCTTCAATTCTTTTAGGGTCCTTTGGGGGTTTTAGGGTTTTTAGATTTTTATGGGTTTTTGGGTTTTTAGGTATTTAATGGTTTTTAGGGGTTTTAGGTGATTTTAGAGTGTTTATGTTCTTTAGGGGGTTTACCTATTTTTTGGGGGATTTAGGGTTTTAATATTTTTAGTGTTTTTTTTGTTTTTTGGATTTTTAATGAAATTAGGGATTTTTAGGGATTTTTAGGATATTTTAGGGATTTTTATGGGATTTTAGGTTATTAGGGTTTTAAGGGGGTATAAGGGGTTTTATGGTTTTTAGGTTTTTTGGAATTTTAGTTTTTTTTTTTCCAGTTTTAGTGGTTTTAGTTGTTTTTAATGTTTTTTGGAAGGTTTAGTTAAGTTTTAGGATTTTAGGAATTTTAGGGTATTTATGTATTTTTAGGGTTTTATGGGGGTTTTAGAGTTTTTAGGTATTTTCATTGATTTTAGGGATTTTTGGAGTTTTAATTTTTAGTGGTTTTTAGGGTTTTATGGTTTTTAGAGTGTTTAAATGTTTTGTAGGGGTTTTTTTGGACTCTTTTAGGGTTTTAGAGTTTTTAGGGTTATTTATAGGCTTTTTAGGGTTTTTTGTTTTTCTGGTTTGTTTGGGGGTTTTAGGGTTTTAAGGGGTTTTTGGGTTGTTAGAGGTTTTTTTTTGGTTTTAGAGATTTTATGTTTTTTAGGATGTTTAAGGATTTTTAGAGTATTTTCAGGTTTTTATATGTATTGGTGGGGTGAGGGGTCTTAGGGTATTTTTGGATTTTTAGGGTTTTTATGGTTTTTTAGGGTGTTTTATGGTATTTATGGGTTTCTACAGGTTTTCTAGGTTTTATGGTTTTTAGGGATTTTAACGATTTTTAAGGATTTTTTGTTTTTTGGGATTTTAAAGGACATTTATAAGTATTATGGGTTTTAGGGTTTCTCTGGGTTTTAGGATTTTATGGGTTTTTATGTTTTGAAGGAGTTTTAAGGGTTTTTATGTTTTTATGTTTTTTTAGTTTTATATGGTTTTTAATGGTTTTTATGTTTTCAGGGGTTTTAGGGATTTTGAGTGATTTTATAGTTTTAAGAATTTTTCCAGGATTTTAGCATTTGTAAGGTTTTTTTACGGTTTCTAGAGGATTTTTTTTTATGTTTTCATGTTTTTTAGATTTTTATTGTTTTTTTATTTCTAAGGTATTTCAGGTGTTTGTGGGGTTTTAAGGGGTTTAGGGGTTTTTAGAGTCATTTTGATATTTTGGGGGTTTAGGTTTTGCTTAAGGCTTTCAAGTTTTTATGGTTATTAGGATTTTAGGGATTTTAGGGATTTTATCGGACTTTAATGGTTTTTGGAGTTTTTTAGGTTTTTATGGTTTTTAGTGATTTTTAGAAATTTTCAGGTTTTTTTTTGACATTTTTAGGTGTTTTAGCGTTTTAAGGTGTTTTTTATATTTTCTTAGTTTTAGGGTTTTAGGGTGCCCTAGGGTTATTAGGGTTTTAGGGGTTTTGGGGTTTTTTGGGTTTTTTTAAAGATTTTATGGTTTTTTTAATTTATAGTTTTTAGGATTTTATTGGGTTTTTGGGGTCTTTAGGGGTGTTCATGTTTTTAGGTATTTAGTGGTTTAGTGGTTTTTATCGTTTTTAGTGTCTTTTTAGTTTTAAGTATTTTAGAGTTTTTAGGGTTTTAGGGGTTTTAGAGTTTTTTTGGGGTTTTTATGTTTGTAGGGTTTTTAAAAGTTTGAGGTTTTTTTTTTCTGTTTTTATGTTTATTTTACCTAATTTTACCATTTTAGGGGTTTTATGTTTTTTAGGGTTTTAGGGTTTTATGGGGTTTTATGTATTTTTTAGTTCTTTTGGTTTTTAATGGTTTTAGTATTTTAATTGATTTTCAAGATTTATAGTTACTATGTTTTTTATTGTTTTCAGAGGGTTATTTGTATTTTAGGGTTTTATGGGTTTCTTTGGGTTTTTAGGGTTGTTAGGTTTTTTAAGGTGTTAGGATTTTAGGGGATTCTTGTTTTTTGGTTTTTAGGACATTTATGGTTTTCTTAAGGTTATTATTATTTTTGGTGTTTTTTATATTTTTTGGGTTTTTACAGGTTTGATGATTTTTAGGGGTTTTTTGTTTTAAGGGTTTTCTTATGGAATTTTGGTTTTTGGGGTTTTTAGGATTTTTATGGCTATTTAGTGGGTTTTACAGTTTTCTATGGCTTTAGGGATTCCATGTTATTAGGGTTTTAGGTTTATTTTTGTTTATTTTTGTTTTTTGGAATTTTAAGGATTTTAGTGGTTTTTAGTTTTTTGGGGGGTTTTTTATATTTTTAGGGGTTTTATGGGTTATTAAGGTTTTAGTGGTTTTATAGGTTTTAGATAGTTTGGGGTATTTTGTGTTTATAAGGATGTTTAAGGTTTTTATGGGTATTTTTTGGTTTCTATAGGGTTTTTAGGGATTTTGGGACTTTTAGGGATATTAGGTTTTGTAGGGTTTTCAGGACGTTTTAAGGTTTTTAATTTTTTAGATGCTTTTAGTGGCTTTTAGTGTTCTTAGTGGATTATGGGTCTTTAGGGGATTTTGGGGTTTTAGTGTTGTTTTATGGTTTCTAGGGATTTTAGGGTTTTTATATATATATCAAGGACATTTAAATTTTTTATGGTTTTAGAGTCATGTTAGGTTTTTTTCTAGGTTTTAGCGGTGTTAGTATATTTTAGGGTATTTTGGGGTATTTTGTGGTTTTTAGGGTTTTTAGGGGTTTTTTTATTTTGGGGATTTAGGGTTTTTATAGTTTTAGGAGTTATTTAGGGTTTTAGGGGATTTTAGGGTTTTAAAGGGATTTATGGTTTTAGAGGATTTTATGGTTTTTTGGGAGGGGTTTTAAGGGTTTTTTTTGGGTTTTTATGTTTTAATCAGGATTTGTGGGGATTTTTGGGATTTTAGGATTTTAGGATTTTAGGTTTTTTAAGGTTTATTAAGAAATTTAATTTTTTTTATAGTGGTCATGTTTTTTAGGGTTTTAGTTTATTTTTTTAGGTTTTCATGGGTTTTAAGGGTTTTTTTAGGTTTTTAATGTTTTTAGGGCCTTTAAGGGGTTTTAGGGAAAGGAAGGCTCGAGTCCAGTCTATTCCTGGAACCCCCCAAAATTTATTAGAAGAAAAGACACAGACACTGCAGACAAGGGTGGGGAGGGATCCACCGATCCGCACCCAAAGCCCCTTACGACCTCAGCCCGAAGTCCACAAAAATAAAGGAAAAAAAACAAAAAACAAAAACAAAGAAACAAAAAGTCCAAAAGGGAAAGCACACAAGGGGAGGATCAGTCAAAATCATCACCAAAGTCCTCCATCTCCGCACCTCGAAACCCCATGCCCACACCAAAGTCGTCGCCCACATCAGAAATACTGAAATCTGACTCAGCACCCATGTCCGTTGAGTCCCATCCAGACTCAAAGTCCTCTTGCATTCCAAGCCTGGATAGCAGCTTCATCCTAGCCTTTTCTTGCTCTGCGGAAATTGAAAGCCTCTCTCGCTTATTCACCTTTAGATTAAGTCTGACAGCTCGTGAAGAGGCCCTAGTTTCCATGGGACATGGGAGGGCAGAGTAATCCCTCCTCCGTCTTCGTCTCAAAGGGGCAGAAGTGCATCCAGCTGCAACACCTGCCTTCACACAAGTGGCACCATCACTGACAACCGATGGTGCCTTCCCTTTATTACATTCTGACCCAGGAGTTTCAGCACCTCCTCCAGTTCTTTTCTCCTTTGACCTAGCCATAACAGCATTTATCCGGCGACCAGCCTCAGAAAACCTCTCCCCAAGCCTCTCAGTTTCATCCTCAAGTGGGAATCTTTCCCGTTCAACCCATACCATCTCATGCAACTGCACACAAAAATATTCAGCAGAGGGGACACCATGAAGGACCATAGCCCTCTGCAGGTCTATGATCGGATCACCAGCGTCACCAGGATTCCCCAGCAGAGGGCTAAAGAACCGGCCATAAGGGGTTTTAGGGATTTTAGGGTTTTTACAAATTTTTGGGTATTTTAATGTTTTTAATAGTTTGTAAGATCTATTATGGTTTTTGTGGGTTTTATTGTGTTTTAGGGTTATTATATTTTTAGGTACATTTTGGGTTTTAAGGTTATTTATGGTTTTTAAGATATTTTAGGATTTGGGGGGGGGGGGGTAGGGTATTTTAGTGTTTTTAAAAGTTTTTAATATTTGTTTTAGAGATATTGTAGGGTTTTTAGGGTCATTTATATTTTTAGGGGGTTCTGGGCCATTTAAGGGATTTCGGGATTTTTAGGACCCCATAGGATTTTTAGGGTCAATAAGGGTTTATTTTAGTGTATTAAAGGGATTTTAGTTTTTTTTTGGATTTTTAGGTTTTATTAGGATTTTTACTGTCATTTAAGGTTATTAGGGGTTTTAGGGATTTTAGTGTTTTCAATGTTTTACAGGTTTTAGGTTATTTTATGGTTTATAGAGTTTTTTGGGTTTTTTACTATTTTAAGGGTCCTTTGACGTTTTTAGGTTATTATTCTCTTTATGTGTTTTTAGGTTTTTTACGGTATTTTAGGGTTTTTTGGTTTTTATGGGTTTTTTGGGTTTTTTGGGTCTTTTATGGGTTTTAGTGTAATAATGGTTTTTTCTATTTTTTGGCACTTTTATTTTTTTTAGACTTTTAAGATCCTTATGGGTTTTAGGTTCTTTAGGTTTTTTAGGATCTTTTAAGATTTATAATGTTTTTCCAGGCTTTTTTGGGGGTTTTTTGGGTTTTTAGGGTTTACAAGGGGTTTTAGGGTGGAAGAGGTTCAGGGCTAGGCTAAGCCTACCCCCCAAAAATCAATAAAACATAAAGAGACAATTACAAGATGGGTCGACGAGGGCGAGAGTGAATCTCACCCTTCATATCTGATTCAACCAAGGGAGAACAAAATGATGGGGACACGAAGGACCACATCGAGCATCTTTCATCAATCACCCTTTTTGAGAGAGCATCCGCCACCGAGTTGGCCTACCTGTAAACATGAGACACACTGAAGCTCAGGGACTAGGAGATATAAAATCACTCAATCCAATGTGAGAGTAGTCGCCACGGGACATCCCTGGAAAAATTCTTAAGATCTGCAACAGCAAGCATCGAGTCCGACTCAATCCAAATCCTCTACCACCCAAAATGGATCGCATATTTCACAGCCTTTATAATTTCCCAAAGATCTGCTTCATAGGCACATCCATCCCAATAAAATGAAAGAAGCAACCCTTGGTGAACCCTCTAGAAGTCAGAAAGACACCGCCACACCCCAAGGTCCCCAGAGCTCCCAGTGTCGCACCATCAACATTGACTTTCAACCATGTTGGAATTGGGGGAATCCATCTAACCATCCTCAGGACCATTGGTTTCCTACTTCGTCCAGCAACCCCAATAGAGTGAAGTATCGTTAGATCATTAACATCATTCCACATCAAACCTGTTTGAATTCGTGAGGCAGTTTGAATCATCTTGTGAATGGAGACCATGACCCCATACATCATAAGTGGTTGTCGATTGAAGGCGAAAGTGTTGCGAGCATCCCAGACACAATGAATAATTTCCGCCGAACCAGCAAGCAGTAGTTTATGAACCTGGTCACTTCATTTCGTCTCCAACAGGCCACACAAAAAATTGTAAATTGGTCCTTGTAGGTAGTATTTCATGTGAAATAATTGCAGTAGATATCACTAGGGGTACGAGGCAATGGTACAATTCAAGAAGATGTGATCACAGTGGTCTTGCGCCGTCCTACATAAAAAAAAGCAGAAGCAAGTTGCCAACCATCCACTTTCAGATGAGCATGAGTTGGAAGCTGATTCCGCCAAATTTTTCAGATCATAACTAAGTGTGAAGGGTGAATGAAAGGATCCCTTAATTTTTCCAGCCATAATGGGGGAGTCATCCAATGCTGTCACTCCAGTCAGTAAAAATCATGGGTATTGAATTTACCCACCATGATGGGCCTCCATATGAGGGTATCAATGTAAGCAAAGGCATATCGCTGAATTTTCATAGCAATTTTTCTCGGGAGCAAGGTCCTCAGGTCATTCTGCTGCTGAATAAGGCTAGCAATGGTTAAATTCTATATATCTTGGGGAGGGGTCATCGCCTCCAAGATGATCTGTTCCACAAAAGGGGTAGACCAGCAGTTCAGGGTGGAGGACCATGACATGATCCATTTTGATTGAGACATAATATCCTTGTAATAGGATTGTAGAGCCGACCAGACTAAGGAAGAAATGTATCCAGTAAAACCATCACATAACCTATTAGTGAATCTTTCCCGAAGGAAATCCAGGCCACCACTCTGAGGCCGAAGCAGACTCTAGGTAAACTTCCCAATCATAGCATCATTGAAACATCGTAAATCCTTGATACCAAGCCCGCCCAACTCAAGCGGCTTTGTGCAATATTTACAGGCCACTGAGACCAATTTCCGATCACTGGTAGAACCTGTCCATACAAAATTTCTTATCTTGGAATTCAGGCTTTTGAGGAGAGCATCCAGCCATCTGTAAATGGATAAAGCATGCATGAACATAGAGGTGATAACTAAGTTAACCAGGCAGACCCTGCCAACTTGGGAGAGAAACTTGCCCTTCCATTTTGACATTTGAAGTGTAATCTTGGAAGAAATGTTCTCAAAGTATCCAAACTTCGATTTTCCCTAGAAAAGGGGCACACCAAGGTATGTACAGGGTAGGAAGCCACACTTAACTACAAGCCCATTGGCCATGCAGAGCTGTCTATCCAGAGAGATCCCATTACCAAATAAAATCAATGATTTCATCCAACTTATAGATTTCCCATCCATGCTTTCATAATGATAAAAGATTTTATTGACTGTGAACAATGTTTTCTTATCAGACTGCCCAAATAGGATGATGTCATCCATGTATAGAAGGTGAGAGGGGACACACAGGTCCCTGACTGCCTTAATTGGTGAATACATCCCTACTTGTATAAGATCAAGGAGGCATCGACTCATGTAATCCTACATGATTCCAAATAGAAAACCTGGAATTGGGTCACCTTGTAGAACTGCATAGGAGAAATAGAAAAATCCATGGGGGAGCCATTGATCAGGACCGAGACTCTGGCACTGTGGGGAATTGTAGAGATCAGCTTGATGAAGCTACTGGAAAATCCATCTCTTCTGAGGAATTTAAAGATAAATCTCCATTTCATAGTATCAAAATCCTTCGAGATGTCAAGATTAAGCATAAAGATACCTGCTTTCAATTTCTTCCTCATAATATTAATCCCCTCTGAGGCAGTGAATAAGCAGGATTGGATATATCACCCAGGGAAGAATCCAATCTGATTTGGAGTCACAATGTCACCCAAAAATATACCCAACCTATGGATGAGAATCTTACTAATAATCTTTGTAACTGTGTTGCCAATGGAAATAGGTCGTAAGTCACTAATCGCAATGGAATTATCCTTCTTCAGGATCAGTGATATGAAGTTGGAATTGGCACCATAGGGAATGGAGCCCGAGTGGAAAAACTCCCTAACTGTTTTTGTGACATCTTCATGGAGGATATCACAGTAGAACATGAAAAACGTATTTCCAAAACCATCCGGACCTGCAGCGCTGTCCATATTTAGAGAGAAGAGCACTACCCTGACTTCACCCTCAGAAGGGGCCTCCATGAGGACCTCATTCAGTTTTACTATGATACATGTCAGGATAGAATCAAAAATCATGGGGGAGGCCTGTATGTCATTAGTGTACAACCCCTGTAAGTACTCCACCAAAGCCTTAGAAATACCTCCCACTGAAGTGAAGGTTGAGTCGCCAACTCTAACAACACTCAGATTACTACTAACCCTTCTTTCAATATGTAGGCTGTGAAAGAACTTAGAGTTGTGATCCTGATCCTGAATCCATATAACATTGAATTGTGCCTTCTCGAGCTTCTCTTTGAGGGAAAGCAACTCGTCCAGCTTAGAGTGCAGTCTAAGATCTTCCCCCAAAGGTATATTTTTCCACTGTTGTAGAGTTTTACATGCATAAAGCTGAGATTTAGCAACTTTAATCTCATCACCCAACACTGAAAAGGACCATTTTCTTCTGATCCTTCAGTCGATGGTTAACTTCTCTCAGATTGGAAATCAAAATAAACTGAGGACTACCAGAGAAAGTGATACTCCATGCCCCCAACACCTCTTCCCTGCACCCCAGAACCGTGATCCAGGTGTTGCTGAATCTAAATGGAAGGGGAGAATATCTTGGGACTCTCTCCCTTAGTTCAACAACAATTGGATTGTGATCCGAGTTGAGTTTTGGGAGGGTGAAGCCAGACAGAACCACTGGTGAACCACCTCCTCTCATGTATGAGAAACACCTGTCCAGTTTACTAGCCATCCTACCATTAATTGTGTATTTCCCCCAAGTGAAGTCTACCCCCACAATGGATACCTTAGAAAGGTCACATTGGTCAAGGCAAGATACAAAATCATCTACTGTAGTGTGAGAAAAATTGAGAACAGACTTTTCTTCAGGCCTCAGGACCCCGTTGCAATCACCAATAACCATCCAATTGTGGTCAATTTCATCACTTATCTGCACCAGCCTTCTCCAAAGGTGCCTTCGGGTAGTGTACGAGCAATAAGCGTAAACAAAGAAGATGGTGAGGACCCCATAATTCCCTTGGATGGTAACATATATCATTTGTGGGCTCAAAACGAATGAGACGATATGGACACTATAATGCACCAGAACCCATAAGGTCCCCATACCATTTCCATCCTTATTTGTTGCAACGAAAGAGTAGCCAAGAGAAGCCCAGTTAAAACCTTTCCTGCTGTCAAACTTGATCATGGGTTCAGCTAACCCAATAAGCATTGGATTTTGTAAGAGAAAGTGCCTAAGGGCTGTAGCCATGGGAGTGTTCCCCAACCCCTGGAAATTCCATAACATGGTCTTCATTGAGGATTGGGGGAGACATGAGGGGGGATATTACCATTTTAATTTCCCTTAACTTTCTTCCCTTTCCTTTTGGGTTCAGTATCTTGCTACTTAGTAGTTGGCAAGAGATATTTCGCCACCAAATTTTGGACAACAACTGTGTGAGGTTCAATGGGAGCATTGGTGGGCTCCTCATCAGATTGCTCCTCTTCCACCATTTCACTCTAGAAGACTACACTAAGAGGGTTGAATTTGTTCATGGTGTAGATGGCCTCCTCCTGGGGGACCTTCTACACCTTCCTCATAGCCTTTTTTGAAGCAACAACTGAAAAAAATATCTCCACTACAGGGGCCGCGAGGAAACTGGATTCACCCTTATCCAAGCATGCCACAACCAGAGTATTCGAAGTAGCACCAGACTTAGCCCCTAAGGTTCCCACCTCACCCGAGACTCCTCCCGAGCCACTTACATCAGCCCTCATTGCCACACCCGAAGGAGAAGAGGGATCCTTCTGGGACACCGTCAGAGGGGTCGCAACCTCTGGACCCCCACAAGAGCCCTCTGAATCCACCGAGGCACGTCTGTGATTATTTTCCACAGGGGAGGCAGGCGCATCACCCACGTCACCCCTCCCACCCTCAGCAGCCGTTTGAACACCACCCTCAGGCTTAGCCACAATAGAGTCTTCCCTTATAGCAGAAGGAGCTGTAACTGGCCCACAGTTCCTCCTGCAATGGGATGCGTCATGCCCCTTTAAAAGGCAGGTCGAATAAGAAAGTGGCCTCCTATATTTATAAAACAGATGTCCAATGATACTACAAGAGGAACATAATTTTGGGTGCCTTTCATATTGGATCTCCAATGACAAACTATCTTCATGGGTTTTGAAGACCACCTTATCAACAAGAGTACTGACCATGTCAACCTCAACCAAAACTCTTTCATAATACCCATATCTTGGGTTGTTTGTTTCCTTATGAATTCTAATGGGAAATCCCACTGGAGGGGAAATATCCCACAAGATTCGTGGGTGCCAGTAAAACCAATTCAACTAACAGATGCAGATCCAGACCTGCGCAAAAGTGTTCTTGACACTGAATGGATAAAAATTCTAGTCACAGTCTTGAATCCTCCGAAGCCCAGGTTTAATGTGTAGAGACCCAAAGCCCCAGGCTCGCCTTTTTCACTCATCGGAGGGAAAGATAATATGGTGAAAACCCCATCCCATTTACGTCATCTTCCAATCTGAGAATCACCATATCTCCTCAATGCGCTTGGAAAGTTCTCCACTTCTCCATAGGTTTTCCCCTTTATACACGATCACCCTCTCAATGATGGAAAACTGGCATAAGCTCGCCTGTTATTCCAGTGCTTTTTGATTTACAAATACATGCAGAATATGCCCCTTCTGAATGACATGATCGGGAGAGGGAGCATCATAGTTCGTGAAGGTGAGCGAGGCTACAGATTTCACAGCATCCACAAAATACTTTTTGGACCAAGACGCTTCCAAGTCCTCACTAGTAGCGGTCGCCTTTGATTTATTAGATCTGAAGAGCTAAAAAAGCTCTTTGTACCCCACCACGTCAAGCTGCCTTGTAGGATCATCTCTATCCTTCACATCCATAGGAGCTGCATCCAGTGGTATCAAGGGTGCCCCATGATCGCCCTGCTTCCGAACCTTCTCCATCTTCGTTTCGGATCATGGGGTTTTAGGGGTTTTAGTATTGTTTAATGTTTTAGGGGTTCTTAGTGTCTTTTAGGGTTTTTTTGGTTTCTTTTAGGGTTTTGGTGTTATTTAGGGTTTTTAGGGGTTTTTAGGGTCCTTTAGGGGTTTTTAGGGAGTTAAGGTTCATTTAGGGTTTATGGTTTTTAGGTTTCTATCAGGGTTTTAGGGTCCATTAAGGGTTATTGGGGTTTTAGAGTCTTTTTATGTCTTTTAGAATCTTTTAGGGTTTTTTGAGTTTGTAGTGTTTTTTCTATCTTTTGGGTGTTTAAGTGGTTTTTGATATTTTAAGGGATTTTAGGGAGTTTTAGGTTTTTTAGATATTTTTTGGGTGTTTTTTATTTTTCATATGCTTTTCATATTTTTAGTGAATTTATGAATTTTCTAGTTATTTTAGGGTATTGGGGGTTTTTAGTGTTTTTAGGAATTTTAATGGGGTGTATGGGTTTGTAGGGTTATAATGTTTTTTAAGGTTTTAAGGGGTTATGAGTTTTAGGTTTAATAGGGGTTTCAATATTTTTTTGGGCTTGTTAGGGTTATCAGACATTTTAGTGTTTTTCAGTTTTTAAAGGTATTTTATTGTTTTTTGTGTTTAATAGTGTTTTAGGGGTTTTGGGATATTTTAGGGATCTTAAAGGTGATTAGTGTTTTTAGGGAATTTTAGGGATTTTAGGGTTTATTAGGGTTTTTAGTGGTTTTAAGGGTTTTTAGAGTTTTTTTGGGTTTTTTAGGGGTTTTAGGGATATTTAGGGTTTCATGGATTTTTTTAGTGATTTTAGGGGTTTTTAGGGGTTTTTGGGTGTTTTAGGGTTTTAGATGGTAATTCAGGATTTTTTAGGCTTTATTAAGGTTTTACGAGGTTTTAGTTTTTTTAAATATTTTTTGTGTGTATTTGATGGTGTTTTGTATTTTTAAGGGTTTTTAGGGTATTATTAGTTTTAGAGTCATTCATTTCTCTGTTAGTGGTCTTAATGGTTTTAGGCGTCTTGTGTTTTTAGGGTTATTTTTAAGGTGTTTTGTGATTTTTAGGATTATTATAGGGAATTTACAGTTTTAGAGTTTTAGGGTTTTATGGGTTTTATGGTTTTTAAGGGTTTTGAGGGGTTTTCTAGGGTTTTTATGGTTTTATTGTTTTTAGGGTTTTAGGGATTTTTAGTGTATTAAAGGTTTTTTTGGGTATTTATGGTTTTTAAAAGATTTTTAGGGTTGTTTAGTTTTTTCACTATTTTTAGGGACTTTTTTGGGTGTTATGGTCTTTTAGGGTTTTTTATAGTTTTATTAGTTGATATGGTTTGTTATGTTTTTTGGGTTTGAATGTGTTTTTAGGGTTATTTTTATTTTTTAGGGGTTTTAGAATTTTTAGTTGTTTTAGGGGTTTTTAGTGTTTTTAGTGTTCTTAAAGTATTTTAGGGTTTAGGGGAGTTTTGGGTTTGAAGGGGTGTTTAGAGTTTTTATGGGTTTTAGGGGGGTCTTTACAATTTTTACAGTCTTTTTTAGTGTTTGAGGATTTTAAGGGTTTTTAATGTTTTTAGGGATTGTACGGTTTAGGGGTTTTTTTTACCATTTTTAGGATTTTTTTTAATTTTTAAGAATTTTTAGGCTATTTTGGTTTTTCTAGGATTTGTATGGATTTTTTTGGGTTTTTATCACTTTTAGGGGGTTTATTATTTTTATAGGTTTTTAGGGTTTTGGGTATTTTATGGAATTTTAGGGTTTTGGTTTTTTTAGGATTTTTTGTGGGTTTAATGTATTTTTATATTTTTTTATGGTTATAATGTTTTTTTGGTATTTAGGGTATTTAAGGATTTTTAGGGGGTGTATGAGTTTTAAGGATTTTTATGTTTTTAAGTGGTTTTTATGGGTTTTTAGGGCTGTTATGGGTTTTTTTGTGTTTTTAGGTGTTTTAGGGGTTTTTATTAGGTTTTAGGTTTTTAAGGTCTTTTTTGGTTTTTTATAAGGGGTTTAAGGTCATTTTCTATATAAGGGGTTTTTTGGGGTTTTAGGGTCTTTATGGGTTTTTTATTTTTAAGTTATTTTTTGGTTTTTAGGGTTATTAGTGTTTTTTAAATGTTTTATGGATTTTAATGGTTTCTATTGTTTTTAGGGCTTTTAGTGTTTTAATTATTTTAGTGGTTTTATGGTTTTAATAGGTTTTTATGGTTTTTATGGGTTTTACGGTATTTAGGGAAAATAAGTTGTGGGACCCTGCATGCCCGGTACCCCCAAAATTAATTAAATAAAAGTAAATGAAGAGCCTTACAAGGAGGGTTTAAAAATATGGGTATGTAGTTCATAATTTATACATGATTACACAGAGTATGAACAACATTGTGGGGTGAAAAAATACCACATCGAGAAACTTTCCATAAGTGACTTCTTAAAGAGCACATCCTCCACCCTGTTCTCCTCCCTATAGGCATTTGTGACATTGAGAGTGATTTCCTAGGAGTCATTGAGACACTCAATTAAATTAGGGATAATTCACCTAGGAACATTTCGGTATTTTTTCTTTAGGTTCTCTAATTCTAACATCGAGTCTGATTCAATCCTGAGTAATGTTCACCCGAATTGTACAACAAACTTGACCGTCTTCACCTTTGCTTAGGGTTTAGCCTCATATGCACATCCATTTCCAACGAAGTGGAAAAAACACCATTTCAAAAATCCCTGGCATGTGTGAAAGACACCACCACACCCCGATGGACTGGGTGAACCTGAAACCACACCCTCCACATTGAATTTAGTGTTTTTAGGGTTTTTAGGGTGTTTATGGGTTTAGGGTGTTTTCAGGGTTTCTAATTTTTTTAGGGAATTTAGAAATTTTAGGGTATTAAATTTCTTTTAACTATTTTAATGGGTTTAGGGATTTCTTATGGATTTTAGTTGTTTTTATTTCTTTTTAAGGTTTTTAGAGTTTTTAGGGGTTTTAGCGAATTTTTGGATATTCTAAAGTTTTTATATTTTTCATGGGGTTTTCATGGATTTTTAGGGTTTTTAATGTTTTAGGGAATTTCTATTTTTTTATTTTAGTGTTTTTAGGGTTTTTGGGGTCTTTTAGTGTTTTAATAGTGTTTTTATAGTCTATTAATGTATTTTATGGTTTTCAGGGTATTACTTTGGGTTTTTTTGAGTTTCTATATATTTTAGGGTTTTTTGTTTTTATGATACTTTAGGGGTTGGGGTGGGGGTTAGGTATTTTTAAGGTTTTAGGTTTTTTCATGGTTTTTAGTTATTTTAGTGTTTTTAGTGTTTTTAGGGGTATTAATGGATTTTAGTGGTTTATCGGCTTTAGGGTTTTTTTTTTGTGGTTTTATATTTTTATGGGTTTAAAAGGTTTAAGGGTTTTTCGGTTTTTTCAGATTATTTTTTTATTTATAAGTGTTTTTTAGGGGTTTAGAGTATTTTATGGGTTTTTAGTTTTTTTTTATGGTTTTTAGGGGTATATAGGTCTTTATTTTTTGTAATGGTTTTATATATTTTAGGGCTTTTTCAAAGGTTTTGTAGGTTTTAGGGTATTTATAGGGATTTAGGAGTATTTAGGGTTTTATGAGTTTTTTAGGGTTATAGAGTTATTTTAAGTTTTAAGGGTTTTTAGGGTAATTTATTTTCTTTTAGGGGAATTTTAGGGGTTTTAGTGTATTTTAGGGGTTTTGGTGATTTTTTGGATTTTAGGGGTTTGGGTGTTTTTTTTGATTTTAGGGGGTTTATTCAATTTAGAGTTTTCAGTTTTTTTTGTTTTTTAGGGATTTATGTGATTTAGTGTCTTTTTAAGATATATAGTGCTCTTTAAGAGTTTTAAGGTTTTGTTTGGGTTTTAGTGTTTTTTGGGTTCTGAGGGGATTTTTAGGGTTTTAGGTTTTATTTAGGATTTTAGTGTTCTTTGTGGGTTTTAGGGATTTTTTGGGGTTTTAGGGTTTTGTAGGGTTTTTATTGTTTTTATAGATTTTTATGGTTTTGGGGGTTTTATGTTTTAATATTCTTCAGGTTTTTGAGGGGTTTTAGGGGGTTTTAAGGATTTAGGGGGGGGGGGGTTTATGGTTTTTAGGTAATTTTCAGTTTTAAGGTCTTTTAGGGGTTTTTAGGGTTTTCTGGTTTTTAGGATTTTTAATCAATTTTAATTGTATCATATTTGATTTATGAGTTTTTTGGATTTTCAAAGGTTTTGAGGGGGTTTATTGGGTTTTTAGGGGTTTTAGAGTATTTAGGGATTCTAGGGTTTTTAGGTATGTTCACGTATTAAAATTTTTTTAGGGTTTTTATTGCTTTTAGGGTATTAAGGGATTTGGAATGGGTTTTTGTGGTTTAAAGGTTTATTATGTTTTTTTGAGGGTTTTATAGTATTTGTAGGTTTCTTGTGGGTATTTTGTTTTTATTTCATGGTTTCTTAGGGTTTTAGGGTGTCTTAGGGTTTTAGTGTTTTTTGGGTTTTCAGAATTTTTAGGGATAATTGGGGTTATTTTAGGTTTTCAAGGTTTTTTAAGTTGTTTTAGGGTCTTTTAGTGTTTTTGGGTCTTTTAGGGTTCAAGGTGTTTTCATATCTTTTATGGGGTTTTACAATTTCTAGGTTCTTTTGGGGAGGGTTTTGGTTTTTAGGGTCTTTTGGGTTTTTAGTGTTTTAGGGTCATATAGAGTTCAAAGGGTTTAATTGTGTTTTAGGGTTTTAAATTTTATTTAGAGTTTTATTCGGGTTTTATGGTTTATTGTTTTTTTGTGGGTTTTAGGGTTTTGAGGGGTTTTAGGGTTACTTGGGGTTTTGGTTTTTTATGGTTTTAGTGATTTTGGGTGTTTGCAGGTTATGAGGTGTTTTTAGGGGTTCTAGTTTTTTATGTACTTTTAGGTTTTTTTTTGTTTTTTAGATTTTTAGGGTTTTGTGGGTTTTGGGTTTTTGGGGTTTAAGGGGTTTTTTATTTTATGTTTTTAGGGTATTTTAGGGGGGGCGACATATTTGGGGGGGTGAGGTAGTATTTTTTTGGATTTCTAGGGGTATTTATTATTTTAAAGGGGTTTTGTGGGATTTAGGTTTTTTGATGTCATTAATGGTTTTAGGGTATTTTTATTGTTTTCTGGGTTATTAGGGTTTTTTGTTTTTAAGGGTTATTTGATTTTTTTTGTGTTTTTTTAGTTTATTGGGGTTTTAGAATATTTTTTCTGGTTTTGGGGGTTTTAATATTTTTAGGGTTTATTAGGATTATATTTATTTTGGTTTTTATTTTTATAGTGGTTTTAGGGTTTTTAGGGTTTTTATGTTTTTTATGTTTTTTTGAGTTTATATGGTTTTAATGTATTTAATATGTTTTTTTAAAAAATCAGGGATTTTAGATTTTTTAGTGTTTTTTAGTGTTCGTAGGGTTTTTAGTATTTTTAGGTTTTGGGGGGTTTTAAGTTCTCTTATGATTTTTAGAGTATTTAAAGGGTTTTTATGGTCTTTTGAGCGTTTTATGGGTTTTATGGTTTTTGGGTTTTTAGGAATTTAAGGGTCTTATGTTTTTTTAGTTTTTTAGGGTTTTATGGGTTTTAGTGTTTTCCTGGGTTGTTTGAGTTTTTATTTCCTCATGATCTTTATGGTTTTTTGGGTTTTAAAGGGTCTTTATAGGTATTTATGGTTTCTAGGGTTTTAAGGGTTTTTATTGTTTTATGTTCATTTTGTGGTTTTAAGGGTTATTAGGGGTTTTTAATGATTTAAAGGGTTTTTGTGGTCTTTTAATATTTTTAGTATTTTTAGGTCCTTTTAGGGTTTTTAGGGTTTTAGGGTTTTTTAATTTCTTTTTGGTTTTTTTGGTTTTTTGGGTTTTTTAGGGATTTTGGGAGTTTTTAGTGCCTTTTAGGGGATTAGGGATCATTTGGGGTTTTTATATTTTTTTGGTTTTTTTATTTCTTTTGGGGATTGAGGGTATTTTAAGTTATTTTTAGAGTTTTATTGACTTTTTATTTTTATTGTATTTTATTTTTTGGGTCCTTTAGTATTTTTAGTTGCTTTAGGGTCCCGTATGGTTTTTAGGGTTTTTTGGATTTTTTTTAGGTTTTTAGGGACCTTTAGGGTTTTTATAGTCCTTCGTGGTTTTGGGTATTTTAGGTTTTTAGGGTTTATAATGGTTTTTATTGGGTTTTATGATTTTCTTTATTTTTTTAGTTTTTTTAGGGTTTTGGATGTTTTTATGGTTTTTAGGGATTTATGGATTTTAAGAATTATTTGTTTTTGGTTTTTTTTTTGCGTTTTTAGAGATTTTATTGATTTTTCATATTTATTATAGTTTTATGGGTTTTAGGATTTTATAGTTCTTAGAATTTTTAGGTTTTTAGGGTGTTTTAGAGTTTTTTTGGTCTTTTTTGAGTTTTTAGTGTTTTTAGAATATTTTAATGTTTTTATAGAGGGTTTTAGGGTCATTATGGGGGTTTTGGGGCTTTTAGTATTTTTCAATGGTTTAAGGGTTTGTAGAGGTTTTATTGGTATGTTAGGGTATTTTTTACATTTTTAGGTGTTTTAAATAATTTTTAATGTTTTTCGGATTTTTAATGTTTTTAGGTTTTTTGTGGTTTTAATGATTTTTAGGGTTTTTAGGGTTTTTAGTGTCTTTATGGGTTTTTTCAGGATTTTTGGTGTTTAGGGTATTTAATGGTATTGGGGTTTTTATAGTGGGATTTTAGGGATTTTATAATGTTTTAGGGTTTTTATGATTTTTTTGGTTTTTAGTGTTTTTTGGGATTTTGAGGGGTTTTAATGACTTTTAGTGTGTTTAGGGAATTGAGGGTTTTATTGAGTATTTTATGGTCTTTTGGGATTTTGTAAGGATTTTTAGTTTTTTTTAGTGGATTTTAGAGGTTTTAAGTTCTTTTAGTGTTTTTATGTTATCTAAGGTCTTTTATGTTTTTAGGTTTTTGGGTCTTTTAGATGTTTTTATTTTATTTTTACATTTTTGGGGTTTTAAAAGGTGTTTAATGGGTTTTCAATGTTTTATATTTTTTTTAGGTTTTTAGGGGTTTCAAGTACTTTTTTGGGTTTTTACGAGTTCTTGGGTTTATTAGGGTTTTTAGGTTTTTAGGTTTTTAGGTTTTTAGGTTTTTAGGGGATTATGGGACTTTATGTATTTTAATGTTTTTAGGGGTTTTAGTGGATTTTTAGGGTTTTGTTTTGGTTTTAGGGTTTTTAGGGAATTTCGGGACATTAAGTGTTTTATATGATCTTAATGGGTTTTTTGGGATTATTAGGTTTTTAAGGAGGTTTTCTGGTTTTAGTGTTTTTAGTGTATTTTATGATTTTTTATGGTTTTACTGTTTATTTGGGTTTTCAATGTCTTTTTGTTTTTAGGAGATTTAGAGGGTTTTATGGGGTTTTTGGGGTTTTGGGGACTTTATGTCTTTTGGGGGGTTTCAACGTTTTTAGCGTTTTTAGGATTTTTAGGGGTTTATGGGTATTTATTATTTTATGGGTTTTTTATTTTTTAGGTTTTTTTTGGTTTTAGTGTTTTTATGGATTTTAATAGCTTTTATGGACATTTGGGTTTTAAAAAGTTTTTATCATTTTTAAGGATTTAAATGATTTAGGGTTTTAGGGTTTTTAGGGTTTTTAAGTTAGTTTAGGGTTTTTTGGTTATTTTAATTATATTTATGGATATTTATCATCTTTTAGGGATTTTAGTGGTTTAAGGTTTTTTATATTTTTACTTTTTAGAGGTTTTTAGGGTTTCGTGAGTTTTTAGGGATTTTACAGTTTTAGGGTAATTTTCAGATTTTTTTAGGGTTTTATAGATTTTTTAGGATTTTTCCAGGGTTTCCTAGGGTGTTCTATATAGTGTTTGGGTTTTAGGGTGTAGGGTATTGGGTTTTGGGTGTATGATATAGGGTTTAGTGTGTAGGTTATAGTTTTTTGCGTGTAGGGTTAAGGGTTTATGTTGTAGGGTGTAGGGTTTAGGGTGTTAGGTTTAGGGTGTGGGGTGTGGGGCTTAGGGATTAGAGTTTTTAGTGCAATGTATTGGTTTTTTGGTTCATGGTATAGGTTTTATTTTGTAAGGTATATGTTTAGGGTGAAGGGTTTAAGGTTTAGTGTGTATGGTATGGGGTGTAGGGTGTATGGTTTAGGGTTCAGGGTGTAGGGTATAGGGTTTAGGGTGTAGGATTTAGGTTATAGTGTGTAGGGTATCGGGTTTATGTTATATATTATAGGGTTTAGGGTGTAGGTTATAGGGTTTTTGGTGTTGTAAATAGGGTTTAGTGTATATGGTATAAGGTTTAGGGTTTAGGGTTTAGGGTATATGGTTAGGGTATTAGTTTTTGGGAGTAGGGTTTAGGATTTTGGGTGTAGGGTGTATGGTTTGTTGTTTACTGTGTTGGTTATAGTGTTTATAGTGTAGAGATTTGGGTTTATCATGCAAGGTATAGGGTTTCTAGTGTATGTTTTAAAGTTTAGGCTGTATATTTTAGGGTTTATGGTGTAGATTGTAGGATTTATGGTGTATATTATTGTGTTTATTGAGTACGATTTATGGTGTAGGGTATATGGTTTATTTTGTAGGGTTTGTGGTGTAGGTTCTTGGGTTTTTCTTGTAGGTTTTAGGGTTTAGGGGGTTGGGTATAGTGATTTGACTGTAGGGAATATTGTTTAGGTTATAGGGTGTAGGTTATGGGGTTTATTTTATAGGTTTAGGGTTTTGGGATTTGGGTATAGGGATTATAGTGTAGGGTATAGTGTTTGGGGTGTCGGGTATGGGGTTTAAGGTGTGGGGTTTAGGTTTTATGTTGTTGGGTATGGGGTGTATGGTGTAGGGTCCAGGGTTTAGGGTTTCAGGTATATATTTTTTAGTGTGGTTTTAGGGTTTAGGGTGTATGGTATAGTGTATATGGTGAAGGGTATAATTTTCATGGTGTGGTATATAGGGTTTTGGGGGTCGGGTATATGGTTTATGGTGTTGGATAGAGGGTTTATAGTACAGGGTTTAGAGTGTAGGGTATGGGGTTTAGATAGTAGGATTTTGGGTTTACGAGGTAGGGTATAGTGTTTGGCATTTAGACTTTAGGATTTAGAGTGTAGAGTATGATATTTTGGGTGTAGGTTTTTTGGTTTAATGTGTATGGTACATGGTTTTGGGTGTAGGGTTATGGGTTTTGGGTGTATGGTTCATGTTTCTCCATTTTTGGTTTACGGTTTTGGGTGTAGAGTATTTGGTTTAAGGTGTAGGGTTTAGTTTGTAGGGTATAGTTTTTATAGTGTACGATTTATAGTTTATGGTTTCGTTTCAATGGTTTATGGTGTGGGGTTTCTCTTTTAGGGTGTCAGTTTTATAGTTTATGGATTATGGTGTGGTGTATAGGGTTTAGGGTGTATGGTGTATGGTGTATGGTGTATGGTTTAGTGTTTAGGGTGTAGGGTGTTCGGATACAGGTTTCTGGTTTGGGTTTTAAGGTGTCATGTATTGGATTTATGGGTTTTTAAGGTTTTCACTATTTTTATTTATATTGTGTTTTTGGAGTTTTCTTTGGTTTTTTGTGGTGGTTTAGAATTTTTATGTCTTTTAGGATTTGTTTTTTTTGGGCTTTTTCGGTTCTTTTAGGATTTTAGGATTTTATGGGCTCTAAGAAGTTATAGGGTTTTACGCTTTTAGGGGCTTAGGGTTTTTAGGGGTTTTAAGGGGTTTTTGGATTTTTTGGTTTATTTAGGGTTTTAAGGGTTTTTGATTGATTTAGGGGGTTTCTAGAGTTTTACTATTTTTTTGGGGTTTTAGGGTTTTTAAGGGGTTTTTTTTGGGTTTATAGAGTTTTTAGTGTTTTTTGGGGGTTTTAGGGGTTTTAAGGTCTTTGTAGGTTTTTTGGTTTTTTTGGGGTTTTCAATGTTTTAGGGGATTTTAGGCTTTTAAGGGTTTTCATAGTTGTTTGGGTTTTTTTTGGGTTTTAAGGCTTTTGGACAATTTATGTTTTTATGGTTTTTATGATATTTCTGTTTTTAGGGGTTTTAAGGCTTTATTAGGTATTTTATGTGTTTTGGGTTTTTTGGGGTTTCAGGTTTTTAAGCATTATAAGAGTTTTTAGGTAATTTGGATTTTTAGTTTTTTGGGTGGTTTTTTGGTTTTTAAGGTTGTATCAAGGTTTTTAGGGTTTTTAGTGTTTTGGGGTTTTTAGGGATTTTAAGGATTATATGGGGTTTTATGGATTTTATGGTTCTTTTAGCATATTAAGGGTTTTAAGGGTCATTTATGCTTATTATTTGGGGTTATAGGATCCTTATGGTTTTTGGGTCTTTTGGGGTTTTAGGGATAAATGTGTTTTACAGATTTTAGGGTATTTTATGGGGTTTTAAGGTTATTTTGGGGGTTTGAAATTTTCTTCTAGATTTTAAAGGTTTCTTGGGTTTTGGAGGGTTTTAGTGTTTTTAATGGTTTGAGGGATTTTAGAGTTATTGTTTTCTTTTGGAATCCTTAGTGTTTTTAGGGTGTTTTTATGTTTTAATGAATTTTTTGGGTTTTTAGGATTTTCAAGTTTTTTTGGGTTTTCAGGTATTTTATATTTTTTAATGACTTTAGTTTTTTTTATTTTTGGGGGTTTTCACATGTTTTTCAAGATTTCAGGGTTTTTTATTTTTTTTATTTTTTGGGATTTAGTTTTTTAATATTTTTTCAGTTCATTAAGGTTTTAATGTTTTTAAGGATTTTTTTTGGGGGGGGGGGGTAGGTTTTTTACTATAATTAATGTTTTCTGGGGTTTTTAGGGGTTTTAAGGATTCTAAAGGTTTTTGGATTTTTAATGTTTTAGGGTTTCAATGTAATCTATTTTGGGTTTTAGTGGTTCTATGGGTTTTTATGGATTTTAAGGGTTTTTAGGGTTTGAATGATTTTAGTTTCTTTTAGGGGTTTTAGGGGGTTCTATGGTTTTTAGGGACAATTTTGGATATTTAGGGGGTTTTACCAATTTTAGGTTTTTGAGGGTCTTTTAATGGTTTTAGGGTTTTCAGGGTCTTTTAAGGGTTTTAGGGTTTTTTTTGGATTTTAGATTTTTATGGGTTTTAGGGTCTTTTAGGTTTTTTTATGGTTTTTAGGATTTTTTTAGGGATTTATGGGGTTTTAAGGGTTTTTATGTGTTATATTGTTTTATGTGTTTTTTAGGGGTTTCTGGTTTTTAGGGATTTTAAGAATTTTTATGGTTTTTATATTTTTTATAGGATTTTTTGGGTTTTTAGGGATTTTAGTGGGTTTTTGGGTTTTTTTTTTGGGTTTTTATGGTTTTTTACGGTTTTACGGTTTTCTTACTGTTTTTAGGGTTTTTAGGGTTGTTTTAGGTATTTTGTGGCTATTTAGGGGTTTAAGGAATTTTTATGGGTTTTAAGGGGATCTAGGTTTTCTAGGGGTACTCATTGTTTTTGTGTGGTTTTAGGGGTTTTAGAGTATTTAGGTTTTTTAGAGAACTTTGGATTTTTTGGGTTTTTATGGTTTTTTTTATGTTTTTATGGGTTTAAAGGGTTTTATGTTTTTTGGGGGTGTAGGGTTTTTTGGGATTTTTGGGATTTTGGTTTTTTAGGGTTTTTGGGGTTTTTTAGTTTCTTTGGGTTTTTAGAGGTTTTAAGGTTTTAGGGTATTTTATAATTTATTAGGGTTCTTGGGATATTTTATGCTTTTAGAGGTTTTTAGCTTCCTTTTTTGGTTTTTTGTTTTAGTTTCCATTAGGGTTTTTAGGGACATTATGGATTTTTAGGTGTTTTTAGGTTATTTAGGTATATTTAGGTTTTTATGGTTCTTTTAGGGTAATTAGTTTTTTGGGGTCTTTCATAGTTTTCTTAGGGTTTTAGGGTCTTTTAGGATTTTCATAGTGTTTTTGATGACTTTTTGGGTTATAGGGTATTTTTGGTCCTTTGGTAGTTTTAGTTTCTTTTGTGTTTTTAGGATCTTTTAGGGGTTTTATGGTGTTTTTGTATTTTATATTTTTTGTGATATCTTTTAGGGGTTTTAGGGTCTTTTAGTGGTTTTTATGATTTTTTGTGTTTTTAGGGGTTTTAGGGTTTTTAGGGGTTTTAAGGGTTTTAATGGGTTTTAGGGGTTTAGGGTTTTCATGGGTTTTAAGGATTGTTGTGGTATTAGGGGTTTATATTTTTTATTTTTCTTAGGGATTTCCGGGGGGAGGGTTTAGTGTTTTTAGGGTTCCTAGAATTTATGGTTTTTAGGGTTTTAAGGGATTTTTGGGTATTAATGGTTATTGAGGTTTTTAGGGTTTTAGGTTTTTTATGTTTTATGGGTTTTTAGTGTTTTTTGGGTTTTTTGGGTTTTAAGGGGGTTTTAATTTTTTATGGTTTTTAGTGGTTTTTTATGTTTTTAGTGTATTTTAGGTTTTAATGGGTTTTAGGGGTTTTCAAAGTTTTTATAGATTTTAGGTTTTTTGGGGGTTTTATGGTGGTTTTTAGTGTTTTAGGTGGGTTTTGGGTTTTATGAATTTTTATGAAAATTTAGTGATTTTTAGGGGTTTATGATTTTTAGGGATCCTTTAGGGTTTTAGTTATTTCTTGGGGTTTTAGGGTTTTTTGAGATTTTAGAGGTACTAGGAATTTTCATGGATTTATAATGGGTTAGGGGGATTTAGGGATTTAGGGTTTTTATATTTTTAGGTTTTTTTAGTGTTTTAGGGTTTTAGTGGGTTTTTAGTGTTTTTAGGGGTTTTGAGGTTTTTATGGTTTTTAAGGGGTTTAGGATTTTTTGGGGTTTTAGGGTATTGAAGTGTTTTTATGGTCTTTTAGATTTTTAACAGGGTTATTTTGGGTCATTTACAGTATTTGTTAGGTTTTTAGGGTATTTTAGGGTTTTATGCCCTTTAGGGCAAGGAAGATGCGAGGGTCGGGCTATTCCTGCCCCCCCAAAATTTATTATAAAGTAAAAAGAGACACAACAGACATGGGAGGGGAGGGGTCAATCGACCCACACCCAAAAACCCTTAACGACCCAAGACAAAAGACCCAAAAAAAAGAAAAGTCAAGAACGAAAAAGAAAACACACAAAGAAAAACAGCCACCACCATCATCCAGCATCCCAGCATCTAGCACCTCACAGCTAACCAACGACCAGCATCCAAGCTCAAACAACATACAACATCCAGCAACAACATGACCACAAACCGCAGCTTCAACACCTCCCATCCAAGAAGCAACCAGCATCCAGAACCACCAGCATCCAACATCACCAAACCACCAGCATCAAAATCACAAGCCTCACCATCACCAGCATTCAGCAGCTCACCACCAAGAAACAACTAGTATCCTGACTCACAAAGACCAGAATCCATCACATCCATACAACAACCACCGTCCTTCATCACAAAGACAAGTATCCATCACCTCCCTACCGAGAATATCCACCACAAGCACCATAGAACTCGCACACCAAGAGCAGAAATCATCCAATACCTCAAAACAGAACTAAAAAACCACACCAAACCAATCCCGCCACAATCCGGGAAACAACCACCATAGCCAAACAAAGATCCCAGAACGCAGCACTTATCCAGACCGGCAACAATATTATTCCACAAAAAAAGAAATCCAAGAACAAACCTGCTTCCGCGTTGAGATCCACAATGAGAAATCAACACCATCACCTGGAAGCTCAAGCCAGACCAAAGAAAAGGCTCCCCACAAAACTTCAAGGATCAGCAAAGATCGAAAAGACCGCCGCACTCCATATCGGAGAGGCTCCTCCATGGCAGTGCACCTCCACACTCCAGATCGTAGGGGTAATATTTTTTTAGGGTATTTAGAGTTTTTATGGATTTTAGGGTTTTAGGGATTTTTTGGAATTTTATGGGATTTAAAGGGGTATAAAGGTTTTTGGGGGGGTTTATGTTGTTTTAAGAGTTTTAATGTTTTTTTGATTTTTTATGGATTTTATATTTTCTAGGTGGTTTGGATTGATTTTTTGGTTTTTAGGGATTTATATGGTAGTTTTAGCATTTTAATCATTTTAGGGGTTTGGGGGTTTTTAATGGGTTATTTTGGTTTTTTAGAGTTTTTAGGGTTTTTAGGGCTTTAGTATTTTTCGAGTGTTTAAAAATATTATGGATTTTTAGATTTTTATAGTATTTTAGGGTCTTTTAGGGGTTTTCGGGATTTTAAGGGTATTAGAGTCTTTAGGGTTTTTCAGGTTTTTTTTTTTGTATTTTTCGATTTTAAGGTATTTATATTTTTTAGGTGTTTTTTATTTTAGTTTTTTAGTGTTTTTAGGGATTTTAGTTAATATTTGTGTTTTTTTTATTTTTGTGTCTGTTAGGGTTTTATAGGTATTTATAGATTTCCAGGATTTTTGATTTTTATAGGTTTTATGGATTTTAGGGGGGTTTTATGGGATTTAGTGTTTTATGGTTTTAAGATTTATTTTTTTAGTGTTATTTATTGTCTCTATGAGATTTAGTGTTTTTTTTTGTTTTTATAGTTTTTTATGGTTTTAATTTTTTTTGAGTTTTGGGGGTCTTTTTGGTTTTTTTGGGGTTTTAGTTTTTTAAGTGTTTTAAGGGGTTTTAGTGTTTTAAGGGTATTTAGGTATTTAGGGTTTTTTGGTGCTTTTAGGATTTTAAGGGTTTTAAGGTTATTAGAAGTTTTTTTTGGGGGGGGGGGGTTAGGGTTTTTAGGGTTTTTAGTGGTTTTAGGGTTTTTATGTTTTTTTCAATTTTTTTTAGTTTTTAGGGTGTTTTGTGTTTTTTAAGAGTTTTATTTTTTAATGGTTTTTAGGGATATCATAGTTTTTTGGATCTTTCATGGTTCTTATTATTTTTGGGGGGTTAGGTTTTTTATGGGTTTTAGGTTCTTTTAATGTTTTAGGGTATTTATGTTATTTTAGGTTTTTAGGGTTTTAGGATATTTTAAGGTCTTTATGGTATTTTATTATCATTTAGGGGTGTATGGTATTTTATAGTTGTTTATGGTTTTAAAGTTATTTTAATGTTTTATTGGGTTTTAGGGGTTTTTAGTGTTTTTAGAGTCTTTTAGGGGTTTGGGGGTCTTTTATGGGTTAATGGTTTTTTAGAACTGTATGGGTTTTAGGGAGTTTTAGGATACTTTTTTAGTTTTTATTGTGTGGGGGTGGGGGGTTAAGGGTATTTTTTTTAGTTTTTTTCATAATTTTTTTAGATTTTTTGGGGATTTTGTTTTTTTAGGATTTTTTAGATTTTTTTAGGGTTTTTGGGTATTCTAGGGTTTTTAGGGTTTAAGGTTTTTAGGGGTTTTAGGGTTTTTAAGAGATTTTGAGTTTTTTGATGTTTTTAGGGTTTTAGGGATTTTATTGTTTTAGGGTTTTTTGGGTTTTTTGGTTATTTTAGGGGTTTTAGGTGTTTTATTGTTTTTTTATGATTTTTTTGTTCTTATAAAGTTTTTAGGGTTTTTATGTTCTATTAGGTTTTTTATGATTTTAAAGGGTTCATGGTTTTTTACCTTATTTTAGTATTTTAAGGGTTTTCTAGGGTCATTTAGGGTTTTTAGTGTTTTCTAGGGGTTTTTAGTGTTTGGGAGGGTTTATTTTTTTTCAAAAAAAATAGTGCCTTTAGGGTGTTTTAGGGTTTTAGGTTTCTTATGGACTTTTATGTTTCTTAAGGTTTATAGGGTCCTTTGGGGTATTTTGGTTTTTATATATTCTTTTAGGGTTTTTGGGGTTTTTGGGTTCTTTAGGATATTTATGGTTTTTAGGGTTATTTTGGGTTATTAGGTTCCCTTTGGGGGTTTTTAGTGTTTTTAAGATCCTTTAGGGTTTTAGGATCATTTCATTTTTTTACAGTTTTTAGATTCCTTTATGGGATCTTAGGTTTTTTATATTAATTTTTGTTTTTAGGTTATTTTTACATATTTCAAGGATTTTATGGTTTTTAGGGTCTTTTAGGGGTATTTATAATTTTAAGTTCTTTTAGAATCTTTTATGGGTTTTAGGGGAATTAGGGTCTTTTAGAGGGTTTTTTATTTTTTTGGACCTTTTAGGGTTTTAGGGTATTTTTTGATCTTTTAGGGGTATTTTTTGTTTTGGGTTTTTTGGGTTTTTAGGGTTTTAAGTTTTTTAGTGTTTTGGGGTTTTTTGGTTTTCAGGTTTTTATGGTCATTTAGTGGTTTTTATGGTTTTTAGAAGTTTTGGGGGTTTATATTTTTATAGTTTTTAGTGTATTTATAATTTTTAGGTGTTTTATGGGTTTTTGGTTTTCTAATGTTTTTAATGATTTTTAGGGTTTTATCGGGCTTTTAATATTTTTAAGGCTTTTTTGGGAAATTAGTATTTTTTTAGTGCTCCTGATGTTTGTTAGTGTTTTTAGGGTTTATGGTTTTTATGGTTTTATTAGTGTTATTATGTATTTTTAGGGTTCCTTAGTATTTTTAGAGCTTTTAGTAGTTTTTAGGAATTTTTATTGGGCTTACAGGTTATAGGGTTTTTTGTGGGTTTTCTTAGGGGTTTTAATGATTTTATGGTGTTTGTATATTTAATGTGATTTAAGGGGTTTAATGGGATTTTATGGTTTTTAGGAATTTTATGGTATTTTAGGATTTTTTTGGAGTTTTAGTGTTTTTTTGGGATTTTAAGGGTTTTTAGGGTTTTTAAAAGTTTTGGGGTATTAGTGTTTTTTAGAGTTTTAGGGTTTTTAGGGATCTTAAATATATTTTAGGGTTTATTATTTTTATGTTTTTTAGTTTGCTTTTGTTTTTTGGGTTTATGGAATAGAGTTTAGGGTTTTGGTCGTATGAAAAGGGTTTAGGGTGTAAGGTATATGATTTAGGATATTGGGTATTGGGTTTCAGGTATAGAGTTTTGAGTTTTAGGGTGTAGGGTATAGGGTATAGGGCAAAGGGTATAGGGGTTAGGGTGTATGGTATAGGGATTTTGGTGTAGGTTTTAAGGTTTAGGGAGTAGGGTATGAGGTTTATGTAGTAGGATTTAGGGTATATGGTGTCAGATATAGGGTTTCAAGCGTAGGGTGTAGGCTCTAAGGTGTAGGGTATCAGGTTCATAGTGTAGGGTTTTTGGTTTAGGTGTAGGGTATAGGGTTAGGGTGAATGGTTTAGGGTGCAGGGTGCCAGGTATATGGTTTAGGTTGTAATTTTTAGGGTTTAGGGCGGAGGGTATAGTTTCCAGGATTTATCATTTAGGGTTTAGGGTGAAGGTTATAGGGTCCTTAAACTAAACAGAGTATTTAGCGATGGTTTAAAATACTACCACTAATTTTTTTTTTAAATTAATTTCTCTATAGTTTTATATAAACCGCTGATAATCAGTTAAAAAATTTAACAAAAGATACACTTTCCCCCTACCCAGACACCCCCCGACCCCCACCTCGTCGACTCCCTGAAGCCCTAGCCCCATTACCTCCCATCACCGCCCATTATTTCCACTCATTATGCCTCACCTCACTGCACCTCGCCTCACCATTCCTGTGCGGCCCTCACCGCACCTCACCTCTCTTTCCCTCACCACGCCTCTCTACCCCTTTCTGTGGATCCCGACCCCCACCTCACCACCCCTCAAAGGTCGAGTGGTGATTTCAAGTGAGATTGCACCTCTTGTCCTTCTGTATTTTCATTAGCTCTTTATAAACTGATTTACTCAATTTTCGATAAGGTTTAGCATTGATTTAATCTAATCAGGGTTATTCTTCCACATTGTATTGATATGTTTGTCTATAATGGTTATAGTAGGACACAATTTGATGACTTCCCAAATATGGAAGTAGTTTTAGTGAAGTTAAGACATTGAAAAATTTTATTTTTTGGTTTTTTTAAAAATTATATGATACTGATGGTTAAAAGGGTGTTACATCATTGGTATTTTTGCTATTATAGTGTCAAGAGTGCTTCATATACCATATATGGGGTATTGGAATTGTCTTCACTATGATAGTAGTGATCAGTGTGTTTTATATCATTTATGTCTATTTTTAAAGTAAATATTTAATTATAATTATTTATAGGTAGTTATTAATGTTTTGTGATGTGATCAAAATTTTGAGAGTTGATACGGGCTCAGATGCAGCATGGTTGTGATTGGATGAGGTCTATTGGAGTATGATTTAGGTTCTAATGTAAATATGGAGGTTGGTGGTCTCTATAATTCAAGAAAACATTCTTTTTTTTCATGAATTACCACTAAAATAATATTGCATAGACTTTGGTAGAATTTATAGGGGAATATTGTTGTTGAGTAAAGGAGATATGATGGTGTTGGGTCTCATGTACTTGAGAGGGTTGTGCCATGCTACATTGTGAGATGAGATCGATGAACCCTACATTGATTGATAATGAAGTGGGGTGAGATGTGAATATATAACCATACCTAGTTCCATTAGGAAACTGTATAAGGTTTGTATGCCAACCTACCCAGAGTTCTTGAGTATGGGGTATGAATTGGTATGATAGAATATAAAAGTAAATGAGTTGTATTATGCAATGTATTTGAATCATGTTTGATTGGGTTTTGGGTTTCTTTGTAAACATAAGGTGACCTGATGTACAGGGACTCATGATATCCTAGTTTTCACATTAAATAAAATGATCTTGTGAGGAATGTTTATTTTATTCCTCATGTATACGTGAATATGATGGAATATACTAGGGGAACCTAGTAAGGCCCTATGGAGATGTATTTATCAAACCATTCATGGGCACCCTTATGTCCATTCATACCTTATATTTAGACTTCAGCTAAGCACATCACATGTAGTGGATAGGTCTGTTAAATATTGATGAATATTTTTAGATAGGGTGTCTTGAGTTTTGAGGAAGGTTGTAGGTCTACATTTTTTGTGTTTTATTTTTTGGTTTATATTATATTTTTCATCATCCCATGGGTGATTAGTCTTTGTATGAAATTATGAATTATTCATGGCATTAATTACATAATTTTGTTTATTTTATTGTTTACATTGATATGTGGTAGATTCATTGGTTATTTTTCCATTATAGTATACTATAATTTGATGTATTTTTCCAGCATATAATATGTATTAGTACCTTGAAACAAGTTTGTAGCCACTTGAATATGTGTCAGAATACTTCAGTTATGTCGAACCTCATTTCATATGATGATTCTGGAATGTGGAATTACAATGTGACATCATATCATTTAGTTCATTTTATAAATTGGTAGATAGAAGAGGGGAATCTGAGTACTTTATCTAATTTTGTGATATACCATATATAGGTGAGTCATGAAAACCTTTTCGGTGGTAATTCCTGGTTACCATGGGTGTGGGATTGTTTTTATTTCACTTTTCTACTATGATTGATTTTTAATGGAATATAATGTTCATAGAGATGTTGTTATTATAAATTTTCATCTCTTATATCACTAAAATGAGGCCAATGTGCATGCATCATATTTGGAATATACGTTCACAAAATATACATGAATGAATTTAATTGGACGTTTAAAATGGGATTCAGTTGTTTAAAGTTTCAAAAAAACATATATTGAGTTCAAAGGTATTTAATCTTAAGGAATTTAGGTTACATGATTCATCCCTTCATAAATATAATTATTTATAAGTTTAGTGATTGAACTCCCAGAGTCATGAAATTTTATTCTTGATCACTTCTTGTGTATTTATATCGGAAAACCTTATTTAACATATTCATATTTATTTCAACTAGTATATTTGAATCTCTTTTCCAATTAAGTAATAGTTATGGATTTTAATTTTATTTTAACAATGTGTAGGCACATTGTGATATATATATGGATAAAAGCTGGACCACATTATGGAGGAACACACCTCAGTATGATATGGGTTTGGAGGAGTTTTTAGATTTTTCAATTTCTAATTGATCCATTGATGGGAGAATAATATGTACACGTCCTAAATGTAAATTTAGAAGATTGTTTAAGAGAGATGACATTTATGAACACTAGATATTGAAGCAATTCCCTCATAAATATTTGTGTTGGATTTGGCATGGATAATCGAATGTTACAGAAAGGTTGATCACTTATTTTAATCCACTGAATGAGATCCCAGCTTCATAAAAAATATAAAATGAAATGAAAAATCTTATAAGTGAAGCATTCATCATTTAAATACACCAACATAAACATCCAAATATTAAAAAAAAGGTTGAGGGTGATAAAAATAAAAAACACGAAAAATGATGTTTTTGAGATGGTAGGACAACCAGATCAAGATTTTAACATATCATTGGATCCTCCTCTTGATTCTGTGGAGACTAATGTAAGAGAAAACATCATTGAATATATAGATGTGTTTCATGGTTTAGTTGATTAAGGAAATCAAAAGTTTTATAGTGGATGTTTGAAATAATCAAACATTTCTTTTCTGCTGAAGTTGTAACATATCAAATGACTATGTGGAAATACAAATAAGGCGATGTCCATGATATTGGAATTTTTGATTAAGGAATTTCCTGAATTAAATATCCTTGATTCTTTTTATGATATGAGAAAGTATTTTAGCAAGCTTGGTCTGAATTATAAAAAAATCATGTGTGTCCTAATGATTGTATGCTTTATTAGGGAGAGGATTCAAGTAGACAGGATTTCAAGAAATGTTCTTCTTCTATATGGAAGTCAATGGTTGATGTTACAAGTCTGAATCAACATACTACCATGATTAAGAAGAAAATGAACACACCTGAAAAGGTGTTTCATTACTTTCCTTTAAATCCTCGATTGCAAAGATTATTCATGTAATAGAAAACCACCGAATACATAAAGTGGAATTATTTAGATAACAAAAATGATGAGTTAATGCGACATCGAAGAGATTCACAATCATGGAAGAAATTTTATTCATTACCTACAAATATATTTTTTGATCCTTGTAATGTTTGATTGGGACTGGATTCTAATGGATTCAACCCATTTGGGACTTTGAGTACCAGTTATAACATTTGGACAATTGTTTTGATCCATTACAATATGCATCCATTACATGTTTTTAAAAAATGTCGTTTATCATTTTGAGGATTATTCCTGGAAAAAAATTCCAGGAAATGATAATGATGTATAATTGTAGCCTTTTATTGAAGAATTATAGGAGTTATGGAGCAATGGTGTTGTGATATATAATTCATCTTTTAGAACAATGTTCAAAATGAAAGCTTCTATAGTGTAGACAACTAGTGACTTCCCTGGACTTGGGAATTTATATGGTTGGAAAACTTACATAGGTTAGCTTTTCCTATTTGTAACTTTGATTTTTTCCCAAATGGGTACCTCATAGTAGAAAATGCTACTTATTTTGTCATCGATTATTTATTGATGCATCTCATAGATTTCATCTGAACAAGTAAAAAATTCAATGGTTTGATTGGTTTTAGACCACCTCCAAAGATGATAAAATGTTCTGAAATATTTGTACAACTTGAAAATGCGAAAACATACTTAGGTAAGTTGTATCATTTGAATGATAGTGGGAAATGAGTTCTAAGTGCATCATCAAGTGAAATCGGAATGCAACAATGGAAGAAAAAAAGTGTCTTCTTCAAACTTCTGTATTGGGAATTTAATTGGTTGTGGAATAATTTTGATGTGATTCATATTTAGAATAATTTTTGTGACAATTCGATTTTCACATTTATTAATGAGCATCGAAAGTCTATGGATCATCTCAAGTCTCGAAAATATTTACAAAAAATGAACATAAAGCGTGATCTCTGGCCAGATGAAAATGGGAAGTATCTACAGAAATTATTACAATGAAAAATTGGGATAAAAATACATTCCATATAATTTTAAAACATGTGAAGGTATCTAATGGGTATTAAAGTAAAATCTCAAGGTGTGTTGACATAAATCATTGCAGGTTATGTTGATTGAAAATCCATGATTCACATATTTTGTTACAGTAGTTACTTTTATTGGCATTGTGTACATTATTACCTAAAAAGGTTACTATCATTATACTCCAATTATACACATTTTTAAGACAACTATGTAAGAAAACTCTACATACATTTCAACTTTACAACCTTCAAGAAATATTTGTAATGATACTTTTTGAATTGGAGATGATATTTCCTCCTTTATTTTTTTACTATCATGATGCATTTAACTATGCTTTGGTTGTGGAAACTAAATTAGGAGGCCCCGTACATTATCTATGGATGTGTCCAATTGAGTGTTGAAATATTTATATTTTTTTCATTTCATTCAACAATTCTTGTCACTTCAATAAATACATAATTATGTTTTTTATTTTATTTCACAGTTATCTTCCGTATTTGAAATCATACAAGAAAAATAAATCTCAACCTAAAGGCTCTATTTTGGAAGGATATTTGGAAGAGGAATGTATTAACTTTTGATCTAGATAATTTGATTATAATTAGATAAGAATCAATCAAGTTTTAAATGTTGACGGCACATCGACTCAATCTGAAATACATGGAAAATCAAAAATCTTTTTGTCTTTTGTCTGATCATTTGGGAGGATATCAAATGTTACACTGACAATAATAGAATTATTATAAGAACATAAATCTATGCTTATAAATAGTGAAATTTTAGATCCATTTATTAAAGAGTTGAGGATACAAACAAAGTGATGAATAAGAGGACAAAAAAGAAATTAGAAAGATATAAAAAAATCTGTTAATAAAGATCTTGTATAATAGTTTGCGTGACATGAAAGTTCATAAATATTTCAATCATTATGGATATTAGGTTGATACATATATTTTTTAAATATATTAATGTATATTAATTTTTTTAGATTCTGAATACTGATACATGAGTATATTTGTGAGAAGATTTGAAGTTTCTTGCTGGAGTCCCTCTAAAATAAGATAGAAAGTTCGACACTTACAACTTGAATGGAATTAGATTCCCTACAAATGATCAGGAAGAGGATTTGAAAACACAGAATAGTAGAATATTTACATTTAATGAAGTGGAATACTATGGAATGCTGAAAAATATTATTTAATTAAACTAACATAGACATTTTCAGATGTTTTTTTCAAATTCAATTGGGTGGATATTATGAGGGGTGTTAAAAGAGATTCTGTGCAATTTAATAATGTGGACTTATCTCGATTGATGGATTTTGGTTCCCATGAACTACATGATCCGTATATATTATCATCGCAATAAAAAAAGGTATATTATGTGAATGATTTCATGGATGAAGGTTGGAGTGTATTTGCTCACATAAAATAAAGAGACTTGTATGATATGGCTGATGAAGTGGTAGATTTAACCTCTAACATTGAATCCCATCAACAGCAAGAAGAATACTTATTTTTTCCATCATGATATTGAAAATATTAGTCTTTAAAGAGTGGATAAAGTATATGAAGTTATTTTGGAGTAGGAAATCGACATGATTGAAGGATAAAATTATTGTATGTGCAGTTATCAATTCATTTATTAACCACTTATGTCATTTGTAAAGTCATTAATTTTCATTTTTATGTATATTTTGTCTGTTAGTACTATGCATATGTTATGATTTCTATTTTTTATGCATGAATTTTTTGAAATATATGTTCTGAACATAATTTTATTTGATTAAATGATAGGAATGCCAAGGAGGAAACATTATACTCACATTGTGTGGTCAAATAGTTTTTCTAAAAGATGACCGACTCTGGTAATATTTTCATTAGTTTAAATATTTATTTGTAAATTTTATCTATTTAATATATTAAATTGTTGATTTATCTTTGTTTAATGTAGTCACAATGTTTATTCCACCATGCATCCCGAACAGATGTGTGGTTGAATGTTCAAAAAAAAATATGATGTGAGTTTTGTTAATGATCCTATGAACGAAGTTGGGGTATGAATTCATTTTTAATTATAATAAAATATTAATAGTTGTCACTATGATAATATATATTGATTATAATATGAATTATATTTGATTTATAGGTAAAAATTAAAGAACTGTGGGATGTCAATCCCATATAGTCCTACTCGATATCTTAGGATGACCCGATTGGTAAAGTTCTTGGGAAGGAGCATCCTAGTTGAGTGTGCGAGATGGGTTTGAGACTATTTCCATATGAGGTCTTTAGAAGGAAAATAGGGATTTCAAGTGATTACTGGTGGTGATAATGTAAATCAAAAAACATAAAAATAATTTATTTTACAAACTTTTATTAATTTTAAGTTTAAATATTAATATACAACATTTTTTAATTTTCAATATAATTGTCTTACAGGTTCCGGTAGTAGGAAGTTGAGATGGAAATGGAGAGGGTGACGAGAAGAGTTCATAATTGCGAAATAATTAGTGGATAGGGTTTTTTCATGTATCCGTACATCTAATATGGGTATTTTTTATCGTTTTCTTATATTTTAGATGGTATAGGGACAACGAGGGCCCTATTTATGTGTTGTATAACCTTGCATCTATATGTTGTGTTTCAACTACCTATGGAGATTGAATTTTATTTATGATCATATATGATTTTTAGTTTCGTATCTTTATTTTACATATAGGTTGATATGACTGTTATATTCTACTATTTCCCACTTTTTTTCATGGTTCCTTACTATGTATGTTTATACTCACACTTGCATGGGATTTGAATGCATGATTTTTTTCTTATCTAGAAAATTGGTAGATGGTGTCCTTAGTGGACCTAGTATCAATGGAACATAGAAGTAAGTGGAGGCACTAACCATTTTTGGTGGTCAGACATAGGGATATTGAGATGGGAACTCTCTTCTTTTTGCTTTTAGTTGTTTCTAGATTGGGACATACTTTCCTTCATATTGTTTAGGCATGTATTTTATCCTTTTCCTTTCCTATATATTTATCTATCTCATTCTAATGTATTTCCTAGAGGTTACTACATGATTTTTTTACACGGATATATTTTATTTTGTTATACATATGCAGTATTTCATGGAGTTGAGTGTGTGTGTGTGTGTGTTTTCATGTATAATAGGATAAAGCCTCCCTTTTCTATTATATTATTACTGTGTTCTTATCTCTACCCATTTAACCATTTGGGGTGAACATGTGGTTTCACTCTCAACTTACTGGTGTCCCATGTAGGGTTCCTATAGGTCAAGTCATGACACAAAATCCCATGGTTTTCTCCTATACCATAATATCTATCTAATCCCATCCATTATCGGAAAGTCTATACCCTTTTCCTAATGTCACATCATGACCCAGTCCTACCAACTAAGTATTGTTCTATGTTATCTCTCACCAAAATATGGTCCTATATCACATATCGAAACAATGATATCGCAAGCCTATAATAAATAGGATAACTTCTATCTATTAGACCCTTTGTTCGATTAGTATTTTATTGTTTTCAAATTCTTGGTTAGAGATCAATCTTGACGTGTTGGGTGATTTCACTTTTGTGAGATTTTTGTGCTCTATTTGTGCATGGACCCTATTTTTTGAGCTAGATCTTGTTGGTATTGGATAGGTCCTGGGGATGTAATCGGGTAACTTGGACTATGTGGATTCTTGTCAGTCTATGAACATAGGGGCTTCTATGTTGTTTTTCTTGATCTCATATAGGGGTGGGATCAGTATTGTAAGTCTTTGGATTTCATAAAATATTTTTTTAGGAAACGTGAGCTCATCAGCTCTTAGGATTTCATAAAATATTTACCCATTGTATAAATCCAAATCAATTTTAATCCTCTCATATTAAATTTTAGATGGTTTGTGGACATCTAGGGTGGTTTCTCTTTTGGATAAGCATTGATTATTGGTTTTGAATCATTAATTACCCTTTTGATGAAAATGGTATTAATGATGGATGGTTTCATATAGAGAATTATTTCTTTATTATTAAATTAATTTATATTGTTTGTAATTTTGGTGGATTTAGTTTTAAAATGTGAGGAATAATTTTAATGGAAGTACAAAGATTCTTTATATCTAGTTTTAAATGTGTTAAATAAATTTTTTCCTTGGAAATGTATTGTTTAATAATTTAAATAATCAACATACTTTCAATGAAAAATGTATGTAGAAATGTATTGATTCTTTAAATGTATTGAGAAATGTATTATTGATTCTTTAAATGTGTTGATTATTTCAATGTATTTATGTATTATTGATTCTTTTAATGTGTTTTTTATTGTTTGATTATTTCAATGTATTGAGAAATGTATTATTTCATTCAATGTGTTGTTTTCCTTGGTCAATGTGTTGATTCTTTATTTTTTGGTGGGAATCAACATAATTTTATTCTTTAGTTTTAATATGTGTTGTTTTCCTTGTACGTTGATGATATATTTGATGATCTGGTAATTATTTTAGTGTTACTGTTGTGTTTTTCTGGCTACAGGTTCTGGGGCTGCAGAACCAGAAACTTTTTCTTTGCAATTCCTGATATAGTGGTGGTTTAAACCACTGCTATATTATGGTATTTTTTTTATAACAAAGGTTTAAAGTGATAGTAAATATGAATTTTTTTTACATAATACTTGTTTTATCTGTATTATTGGTGGTTTTTGTGGTACAATGTTCAAACATTAGCAGCAGATAAAAACCACCACTAGATCTTAGTTATTTTTTTAATCGAAAACTGCTAATAAAACTAAAAAATCTGCCACAAAATACAAGTTACACAAAACTTTCTAGAAACTACCGCTAAATAGAAGGAGTCACCGTGTGTAGAATGTTGACACCAATTTTAGCATCAGTTTTTTGGAAACCATCACAGAACCATCTAGCGGAATTTTAAACCACTACTAAATGGGAAGTTTTTGTAGTGGGTTTATGGTTCTAGTTTTAGAGTTTAAGGTGTAGGTTATAAGGATTAGGTTTTAGTATTTAAAGGGTTAGTGTGAAGGTATAAGGTACAGGGTGTAGGGTTTGTGGTTTAGGGTCAGGGGTGTATGGTTTAGGGTATAGGGTTTAAGGTTTAATGTTTGGGAGGTAGGGTATAGGGTTTAGGTTTTAGGGTTTAGGGTTTAGGTTGCAGGGTATTGGGTTAAGGGTGTATTGTTTGGGATTTAGGTAGTATGGTATAGGTTTTAGGATGTAGTGTTTAGAGTTTATGTGTATCTTATTGGGTTTAGGTTCTGTAGTTTAGGGTTTAGGTTTTAGGGTTTGGAGTTATGGATGTAGGATTTTTTGTTTAGGATCTAATGAAAAGGTTTCGAGTGTAGGGTTTAGGATTTCAGTTTTAGGGTATAGGGTCTAGGGTTTAGGGTTTATGGTATAGGTTATAGGTTTTAGGGTGTGTGGTATAGGGTTTAGGGTGTACAATATAGGTTTTAAGGTGCAGGGTATAGGGTTTAAGGTTTAGGGTTAAAATATTAAGGTGTAGGTTATAGCGTTTACGGTGTATTGTTTGGGTTTTATGGTGTAGGGTATCATGTTCAGGGTTTTGGGTATATAATACATGGTGTATGGTATTGGGTTTAGGGTTTAGGTAATAGGTTTTAGGGTGAAGGGTATTGGGTTTAGGGTGTAGTGTATATGGGTTTGTGTGTAGGATTTAGGGTGTTAGGTGTATGGTATATGGTTTTGGGTGGAGTCTCTAGGATTTAGTGTGTTGGGTATAGGGTTTAGAGAGTCTAGTTTGGGGTTTTGGGTGTAGCTTATAGGGTTTGTAATGTTTGGGTTTGGGTTTAGGGTGTATGGTAGAGGGTTTAGGGTGTAGGGTTTAGGGTGTAGGATATAGGGTTTAGTGTTTATGGTTTTTGGTATGTAGTGTAAGGTATAGGGTTCAGGGATTATAGTGTAGGATTTGGGGTTTTTAGGTTATTCAATGTGTGTTAGGTTTTTAGTTTGTTTAGAGTTTTTTTTTGATTTTTAGGGTTTGGGGGGATGGTTTTTCAAGGATTTTCTATTTTTTACATTTTTAAGTGTTTTAGGGTCTTTTAGGGGGTTTTAGGGTTTTTAATGTATTAGGGTTTCTTAGGAAGTTTTAGGGAATTTATGGGGTTTTAGGATTTTTAGGGTTTTTTAGGGTTTTAACAGTTTTTTGGGGTTTTTATATTTTTCTGATATTTATGGTTTTTAAAAGCATTCATAGGGTTGTTATAGTTTTCTATGGGTTTATGGTCTTCTTAAGGTTTTATTTGGGGGTTTAGAAGTTTTTATGATTTATTATTGTTTTATCCATTTTTGTTAAATATTTGGTTTTAATATATTTTTTTGTATTTTTTGGGGTTTTCATATATTTAGGGGTTTTAGTGTATTTATTTTTGTATTTGGGTTTTTAGGGTTTTAGTGTTTTTACTATTTTCAGGGTTTTAGGAATTTTATGGTTTTATGGTTTTTCAATTTTTTATGGTTTTTAGGGTTTTTTGGGTTGTTTAATATTTTATGGGGTTTATATGGGTATTTAGGGTTTATTACAGATTTATTTTTTTTTAAACATTTTCAGGGGTTTAGGATTTATATGTTTATTTTGTTATTTTACGGTAGTTTATGTGTTTGTTTTTTGAGTTTTTGTTATTTTTATAGCTTTTTGGATTACATAGTCGATTTAGGAATTTTAGGATTTTCAAGATTATAGTATGTTTTAGGTTTTAGGGTTGTATAGATTTTAGGGATTTTAGATATTATGGTTTTTAAGTGGTTTAATGGTTCTTTTTGAGTTTCTATATATTGTTTTCAAAAATTGGATGGGTTTTAGGGTCTTTTATTGACATTAGTGTTTTTATGGTTTTGGGGTTATTAGGGATTTTATTGTATTATAGTTTTTATGTGTTTATGGTTTTTATGGTTTTAGTGGGGTTATGGTTTTATAGGATTTTAAGGGTTTTTAGGGTTTTAGGGGTTATACGGTTTTTATAGGTTTCAGAGTTTTTTAGGGGTTTTAGGTGTTTTTTGTAGTTTTTTTGGTTCTCAAGGTTTTTTAGGGTTTTTGGTTTTTATGGTTTTTTGGGAATTAATTTTTCGTTCAGGTTTTATAGTATTTTAGGGGGTTTGGGTGTTTTTTTCGTTTAGGATTTTTATGTGTTTTTTAGCCTTTAAGTTTTTTTTAGATTTTTGGGGTGTTATATGTCTTTAAGATCTTTAAGGTATTTATGGGATTTTTGGACTTTTATAGGGTTTTAGGATTTATATTTTATTTTACCGGGTTTTGGGGTTTTTATGATTTTTCGGTGGTTTATGGATGCTTTAGGTATTTTTGGGGTTTTCAAAGTCCATTAGGGTTTTGGGGTTTTTAGGATCCTTTAGGTGTTGTAAATATTTTTTATCGTAATTCAGGGTTTTAGGGTTTTTAGTCTCCTTTCGGGATTTTAGGGTCATTTTGGGTTTTTAGGGATTTTAGGGTTTTTAGTTTTTTAGGTTCGTTTAGTTTTTTATGGTTCCTATATCCTTTAAGGGGTTTTATCATATTGTATGGTATTTTAGAGTTTTTAGTGTCTCGTAGGTTTTCATGGTGTTTTAGGGTTTTTAATGTTTTTAGGAGTTTAATGTTTTTTTTTGTGTTTTTATGGTCCTTGAATGTTTTTAGGGGTTTTTAGTGTTCTTTAGTGTTATTAGGTTTTTTAAGATCATTTAGCAGTTTTGGGGTTTTAGAGTTTTTTAGCATTTTGGGGTTTTAATGGTTTTTTATTGTTTTAGGTTTTTTAGTGTTTTATGGTTTTTAGGGATTTGATATGTTTTTTTGTAAATTTTATGTATTTTAAAGTGGTTTTGTGTATTATAAGGGGTCTTAGGGGTTTTAGGTGTTTTATGGTGGTTTTGTGGGGTTTATGGGTTTTTAGGGTTTTTAGAGTTTTTTAGGTTTTTTATGGTTCTTTGGGGTTTCATGTTTTAAAGGGTTTTAGTGGGTTTATGGATTTTTATGGTTACCATTCTTTTATTCTTTGAGGTTTTTTATGGTTTTTTGGTTTTTTAATGTTTTTAGGGGATTTTAGGAGTGTTTAGATGTTTTGTGTTTTTTAGAGTTTTTAGTGGGTTTAGTGGGTTTTTAGGGGTTTTTTGGTTTTTGGGTGGTTCAAGGTTTATAGGGTTTTAGGTTTTTTAGGGTTTTATAGGTGTTTATAGTTTTTAGTGGTTTTAGGTTGTTTTCTATTTTTAGGATTTTAGGGTCCTATAGGGGTTTTATGGGTTTTTGCGGGTTTTTGGGTCTTTTAATGTTTTTAGGGTTTTTATGGCCTTTTTAAGTTTTATAATTTTTTAATTTATAGGGTATTTTATATTATTAGGGTGTTTGGGGTCTTTTAGTGGTTTAAAGTGGTTTTAGAGTCTTTTTTATTTTTTAGGGGTATTAGGTTTTTTAGGTTGTATAGGGCCCTTAGATTATTTTTTTGCTTCATTTAGGACTTTTTCTTGTGTTTAAGGTTCTTCAGGGTTTTTAATATTTTTTAGGATGGTTTAGAGTTTTTATATTTTTTAGGATCTTTTAGGGGTTTTAGGGTTTTATAGGTCATTTAGGATTGTTATGGGTTTTATGGTCCTTTATGTTTTTATGGGTTTTAGGGTTTCTAGGGTTTGTAATGTTTTTATGTTTTTTGGGTTCTTATGTTTTTTAAGGGGTTTTAGGTTTTTTGGGGTTTTTAGGGGTTTCTATGTTGTTAGGTCTTTTTAGAGTTTTTTTGGGTTTTAAGGTTTTTAATGTTTTTATGGTGTTCAAGGGTTTTTAGGGACTGTTAGGGATTTAATAGGGTGTTTAGGGTCTTTTATAAGTTCTTAGTGTTTCATTCTTTTTTACATTTTTTGGGGTTTTTTTTGTGGGGGGGGGGGGGTAGGGTTTTAGGGTTTTTTGGATGGTTTTGTTATGGTTTATAGGATTTTTAGGGGTTTCTAGGGTTTCTAGGGTTTTAGGGGTTTTATGTTTTTAAGGTTTTTTGGGGTTTTATGGTTTTAGGGTTTTAGTTTTTTAGTGGTTTTAGGTTTTTAAGGGATTTTTTAGGGTTTTAGGGGGGTTTATGGTTTTATGTGTGTTTTTATTGTTTTTAGTGTTTTTCAATTTTTAGGGGATTTAGTTGTTTTTATGGTTTTTAGGGTTTTTACTAATTCTATGCTTTTTAGTATTTTCTTATCAGTTTTTGGGTATGTAGTGTTTTTTAGGGTTCTTGTGATTTTTTAGGGGGTTTGAGTTTTTTTCCTATTTTATGGGTCTTTAAATGTTTTTGGTCCATTCAAGGGTTTTATAATTTTTAGGGTTTTAGGGTCATTCAATGGTTTTAAGGATTTTAGGTTCTTTTATGTTTTTTTGGGTTTTATGATATTTTTGGTTTTTTAGGGGATTTTTTTAGTTTTTTGGTGTTTTAGATTTTTTTGGGACATTTATGTGTTTTTACTATTTTAGGGTCTTTTCGGATTTTTTGGGGATTTTTGGGGCCCTTTTAGGTTTATAAGATATTTTTGGTTCTTTGAGGGTTTTTAGGGCTTTCAAGTCCTTTTTTGTTTTCTAGGTATTTTGGGATCATTAAGGGGTTTTTTATGTATTTTAGGGTCCTTGGGGTTTTTTTGGGAGAGGGGGGATATTTAGGGTCTTTTATTTTTTAGGGGTTTGGGGTTTTTTAGTGTTTTTTAACATTCAGTGGTTTTAGGGGTTTCGGGGGATTCTAGAATTTTTAGGGTGTTTTCTGGTCATTTAGGGTTTCTAGTTACTTTTTTATTTTTGGGGGTTTTCGGTTCTTTTAGGGGTTCGATTCTATTTTAGATTTTTTTTGGGATCTCAGTGTCTTTTTGGGGGTTTTAGGGTTTTAAGGGGTTTTAGGGTTTTTAAAAATTTTAGGGGGTTTTAGGGTTTCATAGGGGATTTAGGGTGTTTAGTATCCTTTATTGGTTTTATGGTTTTTAGGGTTTTTGGAGTTTTATAGTTTTTTATGGTTTTTAACTAGTTAAAGGGGTTTTTAGGGTTTTTAGGATTGTAAGGGTTTTATGGTTTTTATGTTTTTAAGGATATTTTAGAATTTTTAGATTTTGTTTGGGTTTTTAGTGGTTGTAGGTTTATTAGTGAATTTATAGGGTTTAGGGTTTTAAGTATAATATGCCTTTTTAGGGGGTTTAGGATTTTTTTTGGATTTTAGGGTTTCAATGGTTTTTAGGGGTACTAAGGGTGTTTAGTATTTTTGGGGTTTTAATGGTTTATTAGGGGTTTAAGGGTTCTTAGGGAATGTTTTTATAGAGGGTTTTTAGGTTTTTTGGGGGTTTAGTATTTTTTTTAGGTTTTTAGGGTTTTTAGTTGTTTAGTAGTTTTTTAGAGTTTAATAGGAATTTTATGGATTTTTCAAGTTTTAGGGTGTTTATGGTTTACTTGGGATTTTTCTGGATTTTTCAGTGGGTTTGGGGGATTTTAGGAATTTTAGGGTTTTTAATGATTTTTTACGGTTTTAGGGTTTTATTGTAATTTTGTGTTTCAAGGGGGGTTTTTTGGTATTTTGTGGGTTTTTAGTGTTTAGGTGGTTATTAGTATTTTTTAGGGTTTCTTGTAGTTTTGGGGTTTTTAATGGGTTTTAGGGTTTTTTGGTATTTAGGATTTTTTGGATTTCTTGGGTATGTTTCCGGTTTTTAGGATTTTTAGTGTTTTAGTGTTTTTACAGTTTTAAGGGTTTTATTGTCTTTTAGGGGGTGTAGGGTTTTTTTGTGATTTTAGGTAATTTTAATATTTTTTTGGGAATTTTAATATTTTTAGGGGGTTTTAAATTTTTTTAGGGTTTTTGTTTCTTTTATGGTTTTATAGTCTTTTTGGGTTTTATGGTTTTATGGGTTTTTGGAGATTTTAGGGTCGTTGTGATTTTGGGGGTCTTTTAGTTGTTTTTAGGATTTTTAGAGCCCTTATGGTGGTTTTAGGGACCTTTAGGGGGTTTAGGGGGCTTTATGAGATTAAGGGGGTTTTAGGAGGTTAGGGTATTTGAGGGTTTTATAGTGTTTGTAGGGCTCTTTAGGGTTTTCAGGGTTTTAGGGTTTTAGAGTATTTTATGGTGTTTTATATTATTTTATGGTATTTTAGTGTTTTTACTGTCTTCATGGTGTTTGAGGGTCTTTTATGGGTTTTAGGGTGTTTTAGAATTTTTAGTGACTTTTAGGGTTTTTAGGTTTTTGGTAATTTTTATGGTTTTTTATGATTTTTAGGGATTTACATGGGGATTTTAGGGTTTTAGGGTCTAATTGGGTTTGATGGTTTTTTGGTGCTTTTTGGTTTTTAGGTTTTTTGGGGGTTTGGGGTTTTAATGTTTTTTGGGTTTTGGGGTTTTGAGGGTATTTAGGGGTTTTATGGTTTTTATGCGTTTTAGGGGGTTCAAGTTTTTTTTGGGTATTTAGGGGTTTTAAGGGTTTTTATGGTTTTATGGTTTTTATTTTTTTGAGTATTTTTTCTGGTTGTTAGGGTTTTTTTTATATTTAGGGTTTTAGGGTTTTAATTATTTTTACTATTTTATGGATTTTTTGTGTGTTATGAGTGTTTTTAAGAATTTTTTGGGGTTTTAGATATTATATGGGTCATAAGGGTTTTAGTATTTTTTATGTTTTAGGTTTTTTATGGGGTTTTAGGTTTTTTAGGGTTTTTAGTTTTTTAATGGTTTCTTAGAGTTTTGATGGGTTTTGATTTTTTAGTGTTTGTTAGGGATTTTAGGGATTTTTTGTGCTATTTAGGGGTTTTTAGTGTTTTTAAGGATTTTTAGGGTTCTTTGTGTTTTATTTTTTTATATTTTTTAGGTTTTCTAGGCATTTTTATTGGTTTTGAGTATTTTGGGGATCTTTAAGGTTTTTTTTTTGTTTTTTATGGGTTTTTAGGGTATTTATTTTCTGGGGTTTTTTTCGGTTTTTAGGGTTTTTAGGGGTTTTAGGGTATTTTTTGTGTTTTTAATTTCTGTAGTGTTCGTTAGTGCTCTAGGGTTTTTTTGGGGTTATATGGGTTTTAATGATTTTATGGGTTTTTATAGATTTTAATGTTTTTAGTAGTTTTAAGGATTCATGGTGTTTTTAAGGGTTTTTTCTGTTTTCATGGGTTTTTAGGGTTTTTATGTTTTTAAGGGTTGTTAAGGGATCTTAATTCTTCAAGAGTTACTTTATGGTTTTAGGGTTTTTAGGTATTTCATAGGTTTTATTGGGGTTTTTAAGGGGTTTTCAGGGTTTTTAGGTTCCCTTAGGGTTTTAATGGGGTTTTAGGATTTTTAGGATTCTTATAGATTTTAGGGTTTTTATGGGTTTTATGGGTTTTATTGAATTTTTTATGTATTTTTTAGGTTTTTAAGGGTTTTATAGTATTTAAGGGTTTATGGTTTTTAGGGTTTTTATGAGTTTTTACTGTGTTAATGGTTTTATGGTTTTTAGAGTTCATTTTGATTTTATGGATTTATATGGGGTTTTAGTGTTTTTATGGATTTTTAGAGCTTTTAAGGTTTATTGACACTCCATTTTTTTTAAATGGTTGCATTGTGAATAAAGGAAAATACCATAGAAAGAATAAAATAAGATAAATGAATAACTCCATAGATAAAAAAATATCTCACTGGTCTTTCTCATAGGTACCCCCAATGCACCGCCATCACTCAGGGTACCCATGCAGCAACCTATGTGATCGGCCTGAGTGAGAAACTACATGAGACACCTAAGAGATCCTACTAAGTGAGATTACCCCTTCACCCAATGCCCTATATTTTCTCATATATAGGACTTTGAGGCCTTTATTTTCACAGACATAATTTCCTGAAGGCCAACTATAGCTATACTTTCCCTAATCCTTCGATAAACCCCTATAAAACTTATTGGTTGGTTTAGAAAACCTAAAAAAGGGGATTAAATAGGGATAGTGAAAATAAATTCCTCTCAGGGTTAATAAATAATCAATACTAACACAAGTGCGAGGTACCCTTCCTGGTGCCTACGCAAGACACCTCTAGGAACACCTATAGAGAACCTTTATGAGTTGATAAATGTCTAGACCAAGTGTAGTTACCCAGTTGGTCCATTGACCAGGGTTCAAATAGCCCGCCCAAACCTACCTAGGTGAATTACCCCCTATGGGAGCCTCCCTTGGTTCACCCTAACCTCTAGCCTAAGCGAGTCACTCATTAGGCCTTCTCCAAAGCCATTAATTGAAGGATTTATCCCCCTTTACCTCCATTTTCTGAGAGGGATCAAGTTGAATCCTCCACCAAATCGTACAAACTTGCACAACCATGGAGAGTGGCACACATTCATGTCTACCATTTGGGTGTGTATTCCTATGGTGAGAGGTTTCCCACACTTGTCTGGTTGTCTAGTTAGGGTCCTCAGGGTTCATGTGAGTGTGTATACCTATGGTCATGAGGACCCTTACCCTAGGGATAGTGTTAGGGAGTTCTCATTCTTGGTAACTACGGTTAGGACTATGTCCAACCCTTCTCATCTCTATGGCCCAGAGCCTCTAGTTCCTAGTAGGGAGGTTGGGGATTATGCTTGATTTTCCATTCAATATAGAATTAAGTCATCCTCCCTCACTATGAGACCCATTTTAGGGCCTCCCTTTTGGTTTAAGCCTCTATACATTCTTTTTGTATGTTTCACCCTTTATTATATCAACCTCCTGACCACGAATAAGGGTCCTTCTTCTTTCTCCATACCCTGGGATCATTCCTAAGTAATGTAAAGAGATTTAAGTGACGCAGCCTTATCCTATTCTATCAGTGGAAGAGGGGGTAGAGAATATATACATACACAATTCACCATACATATCCATTTAATATTTGTCTCCATGTCCATTGATTGACAAATTCAAATTGTGTAGTTTTTTAAATCTTTTACTTCCTCTTGTTTCTCACACTGCACATGACTCATGTGGGAAAATAGGTTATTGGTGATCATAACACCTGAATGAGTCACCCAAACCATTGAAATAATATAAATATGATTCCTTATATAAGAAATATGCGTAGGATTCCTACCTAAGTCCTAAGATCAATGGGAATCCCCCACAAGAGTAAGACCCTATCATATTCCCCTTAATCTGGGAATCCTCCTTAGGTGTAAGCCCCTAAACATGTCTCTGAATCACTAGGAGTTGAAGCAACTCATTGTCCCTTTTTAGGGAAATCCTCTTCAGTAGTAATCCCCTACTTAAGCATCTCAAAGGATTATATTCCTCAATGAGAAAACCCTTCAAGGGCCTCTATAGGCATGGTTCCTCACAACCCAACTACATTTGATTTGATTCATTTCAATATGGGATACATAGGAAGCCACTATGTGGTCCAAACCCAACACCCCAAAATAAACCTTATTTTCTCCGGGCCATTTCCCCAATAAGGATTAATTAAACCTAGAGATTCATATCACTTCTAGGTTCCCTAGTCTGGTTTGTCATAAGTCGCACACCAAATTTTGATAAGGCATATTCCTCATAGAAGTCCTTTCCACATGATGCTAAATTGTACTATTGGGTGCTTATCACATGACCTTAAAAGGTATGATGTTCCCCATTAAGTTGAAGCGAACTACATGGATTCTGATTCCTTTTGCAAGGATACATATGAATCCCATTTATGGGTTTAATCCAAACATCAAAACAAATTTTATCTCCATTTATGACACTACACTCTTGAGTGCCCCACCGAGTGGTTAAGAAATCAGAATCATCGTAATAATTACCAATAAATATATAAGTATTACATAAGAGGATATCATAAATGAAGAACCTTGTAAACATATAGATGTCTCTATTAATGACGAAACCATGATACATATAGATGATACTAAATTCCATATGTGATAATAATTGATTTCTAATGAAAAGGAAAACCACGTCATACTTGGGAATTTTAAAAACATTCATGAACATATCTTAAATCTATAAGAGAGTCCCAATGTAGGTAATATTTCCCCCAAATGGGTGTGATGAGCTTGAAATCCCATAATCTTTACCAATATTAGTTCTTAAGCATCATTAGTTAAAATACCTAATGATTGGATGCCATTGGAAAGTAGATCCTTTTTTATATGTAACCATTTAGTGTTTTTGGTTTCACGTACAAAACCTGTGGAAACTATTTGTAAATAGTGAACCTGAGATGAATGACTAAAAAAACGCAAACCCCTTGCAATCAATCATCAAGAAACCGGTTCTCAAAGGGAAAAAATGGAAAACTCAACGTGAATCCATAACCAAGATGATAGTGTCGCCCATCTGTCGGGCCCCTTTCAATTGATAAAAGAGGGTGTGACAAGGAAACAAATCATGAATGTGTTCATTCAAATAAGATTCTTATTTTATAGGGTTTTCTTGTTCATGTTTTTCATTTATTATAGTAACTTACTCTCAGATATCCCTTCAATCCAATGGAATCATTTCAACTTTCACCGATGCATGGCTTGACTACTACTCAAGATGGGTCTTTGGTCATGCAATGAACTCCATCACCAACACAGGATCTTCATCACAGGGTCTCAAACTCACTAGTTTATTAAAAAAACAAAACAGTAAAATCCCAAACCTATAGGTAGCTCGACTGTCCATCTGATTCATAAATCCCCAACAAACATATGGTCAATGATGACTGGTGGTCCTAACACATATAGTTATGATTTCCATATTCAACCATCTCAGGAGCTTATCCCTATAACATGACAACTAGTCCATCCCATATCATAGGAAGGTAGAAAAAGAGTCCACATATGACCTTTTCCAAGAAACAAAGGGGGTCCTTTCCAAGGTATCCTACCATAATTTTTTCCTCCAACACTGCGCAGTAGTAACCCCTTAACATGATGAGGGTGTTGTCCTTGGAAGTCCAACCTAGGACCATCGATCCCAAGCATGCAAGACAACCTATAATGGGTGAAAATTAACAAAAATGGTGTCAGTTCACACCTTATCCACCTTCATAAAATCCCACCAACACAATTTGGTGGAAAATTGTGAGCAGGCACATACACTCGTTATCCTTCATTCAACTAGCCAATAGACTCATTTGGCATAATTCTAAGTAGAACAACAAAAAACTATGATATAATGAAAGAAGGAAGTAACACCTAAATGAAACCACCAATCCTACTAGCAGACTATTCTGGAAGCACTCAAAGAATCCCACTAGTCTATTTTGGTAGAAAATAGCGAGCAAGCACAGACACCAACATGCATTCATCAATCATGTGGGAAGCCTCATCTAGAAGCACCCATAGAAGTTAGTCGGAAAGTCTCGATGATATACAGGGTGAGACTCAACTCTATTACCCCATGTATGAGTAATGATAGTATCCAATGTAAGTAAAAGGGGGACATGATCATGAACATGCACCTACTCCAGATATGGAATGAACATATATCCAGTTTCCAGTCACTAAAGTCACTAAGAATATCCTGGAAATGGTGAAAGGGAAGATGAAGATCCCTAACCATATCCTATAGACTTTATATGACATCATAACAGTGATTAATATAGTTCATGAGGGATGAGTACACAACATTTTCCCCACAAGTTGGGTGGATCATCAACATGTCACCCTAGAGCAGACACACACATTTTCTCTCATCCAGAAGGGTCAAATGGAAATCTCCCCTAAATTTTATGAAAAAACTGATTGGGAATATAAACCCACTATAATTAGAGATAACAGGATCACCCCAATGGTCACTCTAATGAATATAGAAACACCTACCCATAACAACTGAATCCCCCTGAAAAGTGGACCTGGTCGATCATAAAAAAGAATCAAATAAGATGCACCATAAAACATGATTGGAGAATCAAGAGCTAACCTATGGTCCCTCTATACTTATTGATAGAAATATAGAAGCCTCTAGATAATTATCAATGGTATATCAAGATCCTAGAGTCTTGTTACCAAATTAAAAGATCATTAGTGGTAATTACAAAGGTCCACATCATACACTTCACCATGAATGCTTACTTCATGTATATAATCTAATCGATCTCAAGAGCCCATCATCAAATGAGAGATGCAAAAAAAATTCACATGGACATAACATCAATGATAAATAGGGTCTGTACCTTGCTATAATCTACCATGGTAGTCCTCCCCATGATGGAATCCACTGAGAAAGTTCTATCCCCAGTAGTATTTCATGTTGTCAATAGAATTATCCAATTAGAAATGTATTGATGAGAATGTCCACCTATCATGAAGAATCTATAAAAACAAGGCTAGTCACAACCCTAAAGGATCCAATGGTTTATTTAAGAATTCACCTTAGGCCCAACACTAAATCACATTCCACAATCATAGAACACCTAGAATGATGCATTGGAAAATTCATCCATAACCTAGGAAAATCCAAAAAAGGGATGAAATAGTTATCATCACTTCCCATCGTCATATGTTGTCACCTTATGTTTAATTAAAAATAGAGGATATTAATGAAGTCAATCCCATCTCTAATCCATGTGGTACTACCATGGGTTGGATGAAACAGATCCTAGGATATCTTCATCATGGAGTACTCCCACTGAACAGTTTTGGGAGATAGAAAATATGGTTGTGATTAGTAAACTTACCTCTTTATGATGGCCCAAATCACCAGAAGGACCTCTAAAAGATAGGATTTAATGGATTCCTTTTTATATGTATGGATGGTGAAGATATTTCTACTCTCATAGAATAAATACATGTAATAACCTGTGGTGCATACCAATCTGAATATATGCTTTTTGATCAAATCTGAAGACTCAGATACTTATGAAAATCGATGATGCAGGATTGCATAGAATTCAATAAGATGTGTCATTCCGTCTAGTATCATTCCAGCATCATCCATCAATGACAAGATTTTATATATACAAAGAAATAATCTTACTCATTTTTTCTATGGTCAATGGTTGTAGTGGAGATATACCATCCAACCATGACTAAGTATTTTATTTACATTATTACTCCTACCAATGTTTTATCCAAATGGGATGATGCAATTCCTCTCAAATAAGTCAGGGAAAAAATAAATTTTAGATTCATAAAATCCAACATCATTACCATATATTATATCCATAATACAATACCGGTGGATAATAACACCAATTTATGCTCTATAAAGGTGGAAAAGCTATATAATGAGTATAATATCAAATAAAACCATTCATCCCACTATCATATAGTAGATAATGGATATATAGAGTCTTTAAACAAGATTCTATCAAACATACTCTAAAATATGGTGGATAAAGATAAGAAATCTAGGACTGATAGGATATTACATTCTATATGGGTTTACTGGACTACAACTCATACTTCCACATGGATGACCTCATTCTCCTTGGTATGTGGAATATAAGAAGTCCTTTACATTGAGGTTTAGTTTCCATCGCTTTGTGTTTCAATCTATGATCAGCTATCTATAGATGAGAAGTCCAAAACATTACTGAATGAATTAGAATAATTTGATGAAAAGATATTTCATACCTTACACCACTTCAAGGTATACCAAAATCAGATTCCGAGAGATTTCAACAAGAATTTCTACCTCCATTCATTCTTCTAAGGATAATTGGTACTAGTCTTTAGGATCCTAATTATACCATGAAAGATGCCTCAAAATCTTGATCCAAAATTGTAGTTACCTTACCTTATACATAAGGTTCACTCTAATAGAGATTATTCCTTGGTCTCAATGGATTGGGAGTTCATTAAAACTACCAAAAATTTAAGGTTCATCAAGAAATAATTCATGTAATCACACCACATTCATCCTATCAACATGGAATTAAACTAAATAATGCCATTGTCCTTCTCTCGCAATAATAAATTTCATGACATAAGGTTCTCATAGTACGAATTACAATTATAGGACATTCATCATCCTTACCACATAACATTAAAATACATGGTTCACACCCTTTTCATTTGACATTAGGAAAACCCCCAAAGTACCATAAGTTGAGATATACCTCATGGTCCCTTAAAAATGGGCCTCCATATCACCGACATGTACCAATAAAATCCCTCCAACCCCTTAGTGGATTGAGATGCCCTATTATCTAGGCCTAAGGAAGAATATCTAAGAATATCCCATCTATAATCTCCACCCACATCATTTCCACTCCATAGTGACACTTGGGCCCTCTATATAGATTTAAGACTTAGTATTATTAGGTCCTTATCTCAAGACATTAAACTACACGACCAATATCCTCATTGCGTAACATTAAACTGTGTGACCTATTCAAGAACTATGTGTGGCTTGATTATTGGTTAAATAGGATTTGTAGTTACACATAGATATCTAATATCAGGTCCAACTATGATAAAAAAATAACCCACTCCCTTTATATGAATCAAACCTGCATAGGGAAGGTTTTCAAGAACTGCATAGTGATCCCTAGAATTTTAATCTTGGTCTATATTTAATTAAACCAAAAATACCCTTTACTCCATAAGTATGAATCCAATTTTTATGGGGAAACTTCGAAAAAATGTATGTGGATCGATTCTCATTTTAATGAGATACATAGTGATGCCTAGATTTTCATCCTTGGGCCCAGCCAAAAAATATATGTTCTTTCATGTTGGTTTATCCTCATCCTCATTGCATGATGTTAAACTGCATTAGATTTTGAGAACTATTTATGGATTTATTCTCTTCCTAATGAGATACTTAGCTACTCATGGATCATATATCCTAGACCAACCAACATAGAATCTAAATTCCCCTATCCTTTACGTATGATGCCTTTATGTCATAGAAGAAACTATTGTCACTCCTTGCTTCCCACACTAAGCATAGCTCATGTGACCTTAGGAAATATGATAATGGATAATCCCTACATAAGTATAACATATCAATTCACATTTGGGTTACCATGGTCCTAGACCGAAGACCTTAAAAGACACACAAGATATCCTTATCGCTTGACACTAAATTGTATGATCTCCTAAGGAATTATGTGTGGCTTGATTATTTCTCTAATAAGATACATAGTGACATCTGATCCACATTACCTAGTCAAGATACAATATTCATTTTCATGTTAGAATCACCCACGTCTTCACCAAAGAAAATAAAATGTGTGGTTCCTCAAGAATTATGTATTGATTGATTCTCACCCCTATGAGATATGTGGTGATGTCCAGATCTTCTTTCATGGGCCCTGTCACTATATGATATGGGAAATACTCCCACTATCCCATGTAGGATTCAGATCTACATGAGAAGACCCAATATGAGTTCCCACCCTATGCATGAACTCATATAAAAAACCCCCATTTTCCTCCACCCATGAACACAATCAAAGTGTGGGCCTTTATTTCAGAACTATGTGTTCTTTGAATTTTTCTCCAACAAGATACGTAGTGACACTTGAGCCATATACCCTAACCGAACCACAATATTCCTTTTCACTTAACTTTGACACACCTTCATCCTTAAAACATGACATTAATTAGGATGGATAATTTCCTTACCGCATGACTGTAAACTGCATGATACCCCAAGAACTATGTATATATTTATTATCACCACATTGAGATATGTAGTGATTTCTAAGACTTATGTACTAGTACCATCCATAGGGTAAAGAAAAATGACCCCTTTCACACATACAAACAAATATCTATGAAATAGATTTTATTTTGGTTCCCCTAATTAAAGTTCCCACCATGGAAATAGGGATACCCTCTTCTACACATGAGTCAAGTCTATACATGATATTTCCAACTCTTGGACAGTAGTGATCTAAACATTTAATTTATGCTCTGAACTATCCCTTCCACACATCATACTCATAGTCTTGAATATTGTTAGATATTCATAACCTTTCCTTGGATTCTATTGGAAAAATATCTAATACCTCAAGTCTCTTTTTCCTAACAATTATATAATACACACCAGTCATCTTTTAATAAAACATCCCATAAAATGTGTTTTTCAAATAGTGGTAACTTAACTCTTGGTAGAAATATATTCCATACCTGTAATATTTTAAAACAATATACTAGAACCCGCAATTAAAGGTCAGAAATCATCCCTTTCATATTCATACCATACCCTTTCTCCTAATCTGACAACCCCCAATAAAGTGGTTTATGATTTCCTCCTTCATGTCTAAAGTATGCAGGAGCAACTTTGGCTCTATAGGTTACATTTTCTCTATTGTTTCCATAATATCATGGTCCTAGATTTATGACCTAAAAATACATGCACCATACTTACTACACATGGGTCCGGCCTATGTGTAAAAACTCCTTTCCCTATTCTTGGGAAATTTTGACTGGAAATACCCATTCTCTGTTTAGGTAATTTTCTCCCATAAATCAAACTCTGTTCCCAGGGAAACTTGAATCTTTGAAAAAAAAATCACCAGATTTTAATGGCAGAATGTCATAATTATTGAATAATACTTTATCTGACTATGTTGTAATATGTCATAGTTAGCTTTTCATAAGTTGGTCTAAAGTTTAAATCATGGCAACCCAAGGATGACACTATTGACTGTGCAGTATTCACCCTAGTAGGCCTTTCATAAAACAACCCAAAAAATGTGTTTATCAACCAGTGGAAACATCATATTCATGAGATAACTCCTCTAACACTATAATCTCCTTTTTTATATAACTCTTTGGATCCGGGAATCCTCAAATCACATCTTACAACTTTCTACTCCCACACCTGAACATGGTAGCACATCTAGAAAAATTACCAAGAATGGGAGATTCATCGTCCTTTTCAATCAATGATAGAGACCTTAAATTATAGCCCCCAAATTTCCTTGATGTATGAATTTAATATAAATAGCATAATTCCCTCACTTTATGACTTTAAACTGCATAGCATAACATCCTCACCATATGTTGTTAATGTACACAGTCAATTTCCTAGTTTCATGATATTAAACTACATGATACATTAACCATTTTCAAAAAGGGTCCTTCCCCCTGACATTTACCATCTAAAAAATGAAACCTAATTCACATGATATAAATTAATATAGGATCAATTACCAATTAGATATAATACCAATAAAGATATTCTCTTCTTTCTCAGACACCTTCCTTTGAAAAAACCACCCATCATGGTCTTGATAAATCTGAATCTGAATCTTTGACCATCAAAAATATAATTTCAGAATTCTTGAGGACTTCATTTCCTGAATATGCTGTAATATGCCCCATTTGGATTTCTGAAAGTTTCTCACAAATTTTAGGGCCTTTAATTTTAAGGATTCAACTATTTATTATGTAGTATGTGCCCTAATCGGTAGTATATAAAACATCCCATAAACAGGTTTTTCAACCAGTGGTTAGTTCATCCTTAGGAGATACCTCCTCTATCCCTAATACCATGTTTTTAATTCAAGAACCATAAAATTGTGGCTCATGATTCCCCATTTGATATCTAAAGAATGTCATAACACTCTTGGCCCACAATCATTTTTTTGAGCGATTATGTCAAAAATTATGGTCAATGCTATTCGACCTAAAACACAAGCCTTATTAGTCTGAAATTCATGAATTTAAAATTCCCATGAAAATAGATGTAGTAATGACCATATTGAAAACCCAAAAAGGGAACCTTGGAAAAAAATTCAAGCCTCAACTCACTAGATCTTTTCTCAACATGGTTCAAAAAAGATCAAGTGATAAAAAGTTAAAACGACACCAAACTTGTTAGGATAAAAACCTGAAAAGGGATTCCTAAGAAAAATCCAAGTATCACTCACTATGAATCATTTATATTAAGATTAGGAAAAACAATTAGGGAAATGACATAAAAAGATCGAATGTTTTTAGGTTTGTCCATACGACCCTATCAATAGTGGAACTATGCTTGCTAGGCCCCATAAAATGGGAAAAATTAGAAAAAAAATTCCATCCTATTCTTATTGATTAAAAAAATACTTTTTTCATGCATAAATTTAAATATTATGTTATGATGATGGACGGAAGATAGGGATAAAGGCCTAAATTATTGGAAAAAAATTATTTTCAATTATTAAGCAAAATAAAACTAGAGTATCATCCACAAGGTGGAGTATATCCTTAAAAATTTACAACAGACCATCAACATAAATCTTTATCTATTGAATGGACTCCCGAGCACATCAACCACTTGTTGAATCCCATTCAATCGAACATCTTCAGTCTCCTTTTCCTGATGAAGAGCATCTGTAACATCCACAAAGGTAGTTGACCCCTTAGTTTTGGATTCTTCTAATGATTGGTAATGTTTTACAATATCCTCCTAAGTGTCATCCAATTCCTCCTAATGATGTGATACTTGAACAATTTTCTCATTAATTCTCTTTTTTACATTCCTCTAACTTCATGGTATGGTTGGCCTCCTCCTGGGATAATGCATCCTTGAGATCATTAGCACTTATGAGAAGCTTCACCTTTGTGTGGTCCTGTTGAATCTCATTATGTCACTATCATTTGAGAAATATTTCCTTCAAAGTGACATTAACCATGTGGTAATCAAAACCTCTATATCCCAAAAATTACAAATAGGATTGTAGGTCATTGGATTCATGAAGGTAGTTCTTTAGGGGGAATCTCATAGATTATTTTCCATATATCCCTCTAGGCCTTGTGACATGTGATGTGTAGAGCATTAAAAAAAATCGAATCTAATTAAGAGAAATTGTTAGAGAGAGATAAATATGTACTATGGGATCAGTCAACTTATTTAAGTACCTTTCCCCATTACATCCGGGTCAATAGTGGGTTCCTGTTTGCGTACTGACTGTAATGGTGTAGAGGAATCAACATCAGACCCAAACATAGTGGTTTTGGCACTGAACAATGGGGAATAATCATTGTTAGCCTTGAAAAGGATAGTTGTTAAAAGAGATAGAAAAAGATTCACAGCTAGTGGAAATCACCCAGTAGTAAGTCAGTAGTTTAGGATGATTTATCCATATCTCCACCAACTTCAGCAGTTTGAGTAGGATAATCTTGATGAGGGATAGTTTCTTGGGTCTACCTCAGATTTTCCAAATGTGGCTCAAGAAGACTCCCAGTTCAAATGTCCACTTATACTGATCCCCCTCAATAGTGGTAATGATACCAACTTCAACATCATGTTTATGCACCGTCACTACAACATTCATTGTAGATAGAGCTACGCATTCTAATTAGTCATGGTCAGAGAATCAAACATAAAAGGATTGGCTGGACAAAAATAAATACTCACATATAGTCAATTCCCTATTTAGTACCTAGAAGTTTTCTATAGTTGTAGGAATTTTAATATGTTCTATCATTTCATCAAAGGACATTCCATGATTTCTCATGGAATCTATTAACGTCCCAAGAACTATGGTAACATTACCCATGGAAAAGCTCAGAATATGTGGTTTATGACCCATCACATCACCATCCTCTGATGACTTGAGACCCTAAACATCTTCCTTGGTGATAGCTATAGGTTTGGAATCAATCATAATAGAGTCATATGGTGCATGAGATGAACCTAAAATATTACAAAGATGGAAGTCAGTAATTGGCATATGAAATCTTATGATGTACCTTTTATATTACATGGTTCCTCATCCCTCTCTACAAAAGTGATAGGAGGAGTGATAGGAGTAGAGGATGAATCCTCAACCCTCAAGACCTATTCTGTTGAGGGATTTAATTCACTGGTATGGATCCGTGATTGGTCTGATATACTCTCCTTAGTTCTTTGAGTTTCATCTGTAAGTCCATAGAGATATGATAGGGAAGGAGTTCATGAAATCCATGGTGGTTTAGACACTTATTCTAGATAAATCTAAGCTTAATGGTATCATGGTGACTTAGCACTACTAGTGAGACATTTAGTCAAAGATTTCACCCTTCGACATTAATTATTTTTCATCTTTTTTGATAGAATGGGACTAACATCAACCTCCTCAAAGATAGGTATTACAAGGGAAAATATGAGTTCTTTTTCCATCTCATCATCCATTTCATGCTGCCCTAGGGATAACTCCCTTTATTTATGGGGTGATTAATCATCCCAATCCGTGTTCCAGTCAGACCATATTTTGGTGTGGGAACCTCATTTGATTTCACATTGGCCCACTACAAATCAAAATGATCTTCCTCTCAACAAAAGTGCTCTATTATAGATAAAATAAATTAATAGAAAAAAGATATGAGAAAAGAATTACATCCTCAGGATTAATATAATAAAAAAATTCCTTGAAAGACAAATGGTAAACCCCTTCAACAATCCCCCATTCATTATATCCTCCTGTTTTATTGTAGTAGGAATTCAGTTGTCAGTTTCATTAATGAGATCCTCTAAATGCCGAAAATAAATCATCACCTTAGTGATATTATCCTTGAAGAGAATATTTTTTGGGGCTCAAACATCTCCTATACCTCGAACTTTTAACCCATCATGAATGATTTCCCATATTATTTTATCATCAGAAGAAATTTCTTTCTAGAATTGCACTACCCTCAGTCATATGAATTATAAAAACATCCCACTCTACCTTAAAGATTATTCAGTAACATTGGATTTCAAGAGCTTCCTGACCCACTCTATTAGAGATGGAGAATGAGAAAAGGGTAGTTGGGTCTTTTCTTGGTGACTATAACTGGATTGACTAGTTTTAATCTTAGCTGGTGTAGCCCTTTTGGTTTAGGAAGTTGGATTGAACCTTGTATGAGGTCATTCGAGTGAACTTGGGACATAATCATCTATATCCTCCAAAGATGATGATGATTCCCTTGAGGGAAAGAAGCACCATATATTAGAGAGGAATCCCTTTCCCCTCATTTTCTACACTTATAAGATGGTCTATCCCTCACTCGAGGAATGAATACCTCTAATACCTCTTCAAGGTATGATTCAATCTTGGACTCATCATACCAGGAGTTCAATCCACTATTCACACCCATTGGTGGAGGGTTTATCACTACTCGAGTCAATTACATGGATGTAAGCATCCATAGTTGTGTGGATACCATTAGATACTTTTTTATCAAATGCACACTAAAGGAGATATGATTATTTGTTGTAGACATTTAAATTGGTATACGAACTTGTATGGAGCATATGCCTATCATATAAATTCAACATCAATACGAGTCGCCATCACACCATCCCTGAAGGCCATCATATATGATCTTAGATGATATATATAATTCCCATCATTATTGAATCTCCAAGTAGGTGGTTCCCCATATGTGAAGAGATTAAACTCCTTGAATAGGCTCAGCCTCAATAGGGTCTCGCTGGCTTTTTGGGACAGGGGTGGGATATGAGAGACAACCTAAACATATGGTTTTAATGGGCTCCTAAGGACTTCAATCTCACTCAACATAGAATAGGTTATAAATTGGGGGACAACCCATCCCCACAATATGTGAAATGGTCCTGAAATTATAAATGGATCCTTCCCCACATGAACATGAAGTAGGCTTCTGTAATTTTTTCTAGGATAGGTTTCCTTCCCCATAAACTTCTTATCTAAAACTTGGCCTACAAAAAAAAGTCACTGGTCTTATTCCACCAATGGAATCATGGAAGGGAAGTAGTTAATCACTTAGACATGTGGATATAAAAACTATGAGATGTATCTTTGCAAGAACGTTGGACCTAGGGTTATATCCCCATTTGTTATACTCCCTCTTTTCCAAAATTGGCTAGAATGTACCAAGAGAACTTCACATATCCATATTGTAGATTGCAGTTAGTCATTTTCAAGAGGGAAATTTCCCCTCCAGTTTCAAGAAATTTCTTATCCACACATTAGGGTGGATTTACTCCATCATATGGGGATCTTATTCCATAATTTTACTATCTATTTTCAATAGATCATGTGCTAGAGGTGGTGTCCTTCGAGTATCACCCCATGATGACCTTAAAGGGGTGAATTCATCATTAAATTCTCTATGAATTGAGATCCTAGAGATCTTATGGACATATCATACACTGCAGAATACCTCTCCATACCTTAGGTGGAAATATTTAGTTTGTGGTCTCCATTGACTTATGAGATCAGGAATAAATTCATCATTATTTTAAACATAAGTCTACCCAGACCACATGGATTCATAAATTACCATGTATTTCAGCTCTGTTTTGAACTCCAAATAAGATTGGAACACCAAATACATGGACATCTATACAGGATTAACACCCCCTCCTAGGCATAAATCCTAGTATTTCTTCCAACCCTTTTAGTGATCAGTATGGAAATCATGAAAAATGGATGAATAATAGTGTGTCTTCAATTCAAATGTGTGCAGATTCAGATTTAGATCACACGTGATATAGTGAATGACATAGGCTATGGATTATATCCCAACATTAATATACACACCCATGCTGGAAACATTGGATGTTGTAAAATTATTGTAGACTTGAAACCATAAGAGAGGAGTATAATTATTCAAGGATGATATCACAACATCCTTTAAATAATCACGACCACAAATTGGTAGATAACTACTCTCAGGGAAATCACGATGGTACTGCTTTTGATGACTCACCAAATCAGTTATATTTGAATCACATACATAGTATTAGTCATTCCCTACAGTTTTCATCATATCCTCATGGAAGTTTATATATTTTTTATTAGAAACCTTATTATTTGTAGATTACATTGAACTTTCAAAGAGTTACTATGTTTTTGTGAATAATAAGTTTATTTCATGGAAACATTTTAGAAATATAAAAAAAATGACAAAGGCATGAACTTTCACAAGTTCCCCATGCAAGTGCCTCATGTTGGACCAGCGCTCATGGGCCATGTGAAAGTCATTCATCCAAAACCAAGTGTCACATAGAAATTTTCATACCATTTCTACATGAATGCTTTCTTTAGAAAAAAACTCGATGGAGGGTCAGCATGAGTGACGAGTGCGATGAGACCTGAAAGTATGGAGTTGCGAGGGTCGACCATCAAAATGAAGAACCCATTTATATATGATGGAGATTACCTATGTGGACCATATATGAACCTTAACTATGTGGAATACATGTGAAGAATACCTGTGTGGATTACATAAATTGTCTATCAACCCTTTTCATCCCTTTATATTTGGACCAGACCCTCTCCATTCGATCAGATCCAAACCTGAGGAGGGATTTTTTTGAAACAACTTTTTTCACATAGATGAAAAAAAACAAAGGTAAGTAACCTATAATGAATAAAATAAGTTAAATAAATAAGTCCAAAGATCACAAAGTCCTGAAAATTCTATTCTACCAAGTACCCCAGAGAATTTTCATTGCTTAGGTTACCTATGCGGCAGCCTGCACGATCGGCATGTGTAAGAGCCTGCATGTGGAACCTAATCAAGCCACCTTAGTGAGATAACCCCTTCTCCCACAGTTCTATATTTTCCAATAAATAGTATCTCGTGGCCTTAATTTTAATGGATAGAAATTCATGAAGGTCGGTTACAACTTTTCTCACCCCAGCCCATCACTCAACCCCTCTGAAACATTCTAGGTTGCTTTATAAAACCTAAATGTGAGGGCATTAAAGAGGGATAGAAAAAGTTATATCCTCCTAGTGTTTATAAATAATCAATACCTTTGTGAGGAATTATCTCAACCAATTGTTATTGAAAACTAGTGCAAGGGACCCTTTTATAATAAGGGACCTATGTGAGCCACCTCTTGGAACACCTATGGAGACCCTTGAAGGATTGAGAAAGCACTATCCTAAGAGTAGTTTCCTAGGTGGTCCATCTCCTAAGTTTTACCCAACTATCCCAGAACTACCTTCACAAATCACCCCCTATGTGAGAATCCCTTGGTTATCCCTAACCTCTAGCCTCCGTGAGACACTAATTTGGCCTTCTTCAAGGCCATGTATAGCAAGCCCTTTCTTCCCTTATCTCCCTTTTTGAAGAGGTATCAAGTTGTTGTCTCCACAAAAACCACCAGACTTTCACAAGCATGGAAAGTGTCACACTAGCATGCCATAATTTTTTGGGGTGTATTACTATGGTCAAATATTTCCCACACTTGTCTGGTTGGTCGGTTAGGGTCCTCATGGTGCATGTGAGTGTGTATCCGTATGTTCTTGAGAAACCTTACCCCAGTGATTATGTTAGGTAGTTTCAGGCCTTGGGCACTTGGGTTATGAAAATGTCCCACACTTCTCGTCTATACAACTCGTAGCCTCCAGTTTCTGGCAGGAAGGTTGAGGATTAAACTTGATTTTTCATTCATCATGGAATGAAATCCTCCTCCCTCACTATGCGACCCATTTTAGGTAATCCCTCTAGGATTAATCCCCTTGAATTTATTATAGGAGGTTTCACTCTCTCTCCTCTCCACCTCCTGGCCACTACCGAGGTTCCTACTTCCTTCTACATTCCCTTGACTCATTCCTAGATAATGTGAAGAGTGGGAAGTGTCATAGCCCCAACCACTTACATCAGTAGAAAGAGGGAGAAAGAGGATATGATCATGATTAATTAACTATCCCTATCCCTTCAGGATTTATCGCCATGTCCACCAGTAGACAATAGAAAATTGTGTGGTTTGCTAAATCTTTTTCTTCCTTTTGTTTCTCACACTTAGCATGACTCGTAGGGGCTTAGAGGTTAGTGGTGAGCAAGAAACCCACATGATTAACCCAAACCATTGAACTATGATAAATATCATTTATTCTATAACTTGGATACATTGGATTCCTAACTAAGGCTAGATCTCAATGGGAATCCTCCTCAGGAGAAGCCCAAATCATATTCCCCTTAATCTGGGCATCCTCCTTAGGAGTAAGACCCAAAACATGCCTTTGAATCAAATTTTTTTGTCACTCCTCATGGTCCCTTTTTAGGAAATCCTCTTCAGGATTAATCCCCAACTTAATCCACCCAAAGAGCCATTCTCCTCTATGACATAAACCTGAAAGGTGCACCATAGGTGTGGATCCTCACAACCGAACTACACATGATTTGATTTCCATATATATGGTACATGTAGGAATCCTTCCTGGGGTATAAACCCAACATCCCAAAATCAACCATGTACTCTCCAGGCCATATCCCCAACATGGATTAATTCAAACTAGAGACTCATAACCATACTAGGTTCCCTAGTTCAATTTGACATAAGTCTCACACCAAAATTTGACTAGGAAACTTCCAGAAAGACATCCTTTCAATATGATGCTAAATTGTACGATTGGAACCTTATCACTTGAACTTAAAAGTTATGATGTTTCCCATTAAGCGGTGTTGAACTACTTGTGTTATGATTACTTTTGTAAGGATATGTAGGAAGCCCATTTATGGGTTCGATCCCAACATTAAAACAAATTTCGTCTTCCTAGATAACAATACACTCTAGAGTTCCCCATATAGTGGCTAAGAAACCACCATCATCATAATAATGGATAAAGGTTCTCTAAGTAGTATATAATAGGACACTTTCAATAGAGAACCTTATATACAAACAGATGTCTCTATTGATGAAGAACCTCAGATACATACAGATGATTCTGAATTCCATACATAATAATAATTGATTTTTAATTCAAGGGAAATCCATTTCATACATTGGTATTAATATAGGATTCATGAACATATCTTAAAACTATAATAGAGTCCCATTATAGGAAATAATTCCCCCCAAATGGGAGTGATGAGCCTAACCTCCCATCCTCTTGACCATTGTGAGTTCTTAAGAATCATTTGATAATATCCCTAATTATCTCTTACATTTGGAAAGAAGGTCCTTTTAGATACAGAACCATTGGGTGATTTCTATTCCATGAAATAAATCAATGGAAACTATTTAGAAATAGTGAACCAAGGATGAATAATTACACAAAACTCACCCCCCTCGAATCAACCATTAGGAAACCAATTATCTGATAGGGGAAATAGTATTTAAAGGGTTTTTTATTCTTATTGGTTTTATTTTTTTATCTATTTTCATGGATTTTGAGGGGTTTCATTATATTTATGTATTTTTAAGGTTTTAAGGATTTTTTTAGGTTTTTTGGTTTTTAGGGGTTTTAAGGTTTTAGATTGTTTAAGTGTTATTATATATTTTAGGGGTTTTATAGTGATATTTAGGGTCTTTGGGGGGGGGGGTTATAGTTTTTATGGTCTTTTATAATTTTTAGAGTTTTACGGGGTTTTTAAGGTTTTAGGGTTTTAGGTATTTTTATGGTTTTTTATGGTTTTATTTATTTTAATGGGTTTTATGGTTTTAGTGTGTTTAGGGTGTTTATGTGGGTTTTAAGATCTTTTTTTTTGTTTTTTACCGCGTTATTTATGATATTTTAGAGTTTTAAGGGTTTTTAGAGTCTTTTATAGGTTTTTTGGGGTTTAAGGGTTCTAGAGTTTTTATGGTCTTTAGGGAGTTTTATGGGGTTTTAAAATTTTAAGGGGTTTTGGGTTTGTTATGGTTTTTTAGGTTTTTCAGGGGGGTTCAGGTTTTTATAGGTTTCATGATATTAAGGGTTTTATGATTTTTAGGTTTTTAGAGTTTTCATGTAGGTTTTTAGGTTTTTCTAGGTTTTTAGGGGTTTTAAGGCATATTAGGTTTTTTTTTTGAAATTTTAAGGATTTTTTATGGTTTTTAGGTTTTTAGGGTTTTAGGGGTTTTTAGATCTTTTTGTGATTTTCTGATTTTTAAGGTTTTTAGGGGTTTTAATGTGTTTTAGGGGGTTTTATAGGTTTTTGGTTTTTTGGTGTATTTTAGAGTTTTTAGGGGTTTAGGGGTTTTATGGGTTTTCATGGTTTCTAGGGAATTTTATTTTGTTTAGTTTTTTTAGTAATATCGGTGTTTTTAGTATTTTATTGTTTTTTAATTTTTAGTTGTTTTAAGGGTTTTTAGGATTTTCATGTGTATAGGATTTTTTTGTATTTTTAGTGATTTTAGTGGTTTTTAGGATTTTTCAGGGTTTTGGGGGTTTTTTTAATTTTTTTTGTTTTGTGGGGGGGATTAGGTTTTTAAGAGGTTTTAGGATTTTTAAGGATTTTAAATGTTTTTAAGGGTTTGGGTTTTTAAATTTATGTTAGTGTTTCAAGGGTATTAGTATTTTTAGGGAATTTTGTGTTTTTATTATTTTTAAGGGTGTTTTAGGGTTTTAGGGGTTTATATGTTTTTATGGTTTTTATGGTTTTCATACGGGTTTTTGGGTTTTCTTAAGGTATTTTTGGGGTATTTAGGGATTTTAGGGATTTTATGGTTCTTTTTGGGATTTTATTGGTTTTTTAGGGTTTTAGGTTTTAGGGTTTTTATGGATTTATCAATTTTTAGGAGTTTTAGTGTTGTATTAATGTTTTAGGGTTTTTAGGGTGTTTTAGAGATTTTAAGGTATTTTAGCGGTTTAATGGTTTTTAGGGTTTTTATGGGTTTGGGTGGTTTTAGGGATTTTTCAGGTATTAGGTGTTTTTAAGAATTTCATGGTTTTTAGTATTTTTATGGATTATATGTTTTTTACGTTTTTAAGGATTGGGGGGGGGGGTTAGTAGTTTTTAGGGGTTTTATTTTTTTTTTCTGGTTTTCTTGTGGGTTTTCTATGTTTTAATGGTGTTTTAGGGGTTTTTGGGTTTTGGTTGTTTTTAAGTTTTTTATGGTTTTTAGGATTTTTAGGGTTTTAGGGGTTTTTATGGTTTTTAGGGTTTTATTTGTTTTTAGGGATATTAGGTTTTTTATGTCTGTTGAGTTTTTAGGGGGTTTACAGTCACTGTGACTTTTAAGGGTTTTAGGGGGTTTTACTATTTATAGGGTCTTTTATAGTTGTTTTAGGTCTGTTACTATTTTTTTGGGTTTTTAAAATTTTAAGGACTTTTAGTTTTTTGGGGGCTTTTCATGGTTTTTAGGTACTTTTAGTGTTTTTTGGATCTTTTAGTGCCATTTTTGTTTTTTTGGTTTTTTGGGGTTTTCATCATCTTTTATGTTTTTAGGGTTTTAAGGACTTTTCCAAAATTTTAGGGACCTTTAAGGATTTTATGTTTTTTAGTTTCCTTTAGTGTTTTTAGGGTTTTCCCGAACTATTAGGGATTTTAGGGATTTTCATCTTACTTTACGGTTATTTTCGTGATTTTTAAACATTAGGTTTTTTAGGGAAATTCAAGCACTACTGGGAAGTATATCTTTCCCAACGCTTCTATAACAACGGTTTGGCCAAACCATTGGGAAAGGCCCCCAAATTGGCCACTTTTCCCAACAGTTTGGCCAAACCGTTGGGAAAGGTAGACCTATCCCAACGGTTTGGCCAAACCTAAAAATTCCACTTTTCCCGACGGTTTGGCCAAAACGTTGGAAAAGGTCCCTAAAAATGCCACTTTTCCCAACGGTTTGGCCAAACCTTTGGGAAAGGTAGACCTATCCCAACGGTTTGGCCAAACCGTTGGGAAAAGTGGGCCAAAAATTCAACGTACCACCCAGAATCAAAATCACAACCAATACCTATACCAAAAGTTGTTAAAACCGTTGGTATAGGTACTCCCATTTTTTATCAGACCTTCGTACCGAGAACATTATATAAATCAAAATTTAAAATATTTATGAGAATACATATATATATTTATGTAATTATGATCAAAAAAGTCATGTTAGGTTAGTGGTTGAGTCGTTCAATGATAAATGAGGGGTCCTGGGATCAAATCCCAGCGAATGTTTTATTTTTGGAATTTATATACCAACGGTTCCATTACCGTTGGTATAGATTTAATATTACCTATACCAACGGTTTCCAAAACCGTTGGTATAGGTCTATACCAACGGTTTTTGGAAAACCGTTGGTATAGACCTATCCCAACGGCTTACTTGGCTACGGTTCTCCAAACCATTGGTATAGGCTATACCAACGGTTTGGAGGCTTATACCAACGGTTCCAAACCGTTGGTAAAGCTTAGTTTTCCAGTAGTGAAGGTTTTAGGGTTTTAAAAACTATTAGCGTTTTAGTGTATTTAGAATCTTTTAGGGGTTTATGATATTTTAAGGTATTTTAGTGGAGTTTTATGGTGTTAATGTTTTTAGGTGGTGTTTAAGAAACTTATGGGTTTTAGGGTTATTTAGTATTTTTAGGTACTTTTACGAGTTTTTATGGTTTTTTATGGTTTTTCTGGGTTTTAAGGTTTTTATGGTTTTTATGGTTTTAGTGTTTTAAGATATTTTAGTGTTTTATTTGGTTTTTAGGTTGTTTATAATTTTTTATTCATTTAATTGTTTTTATTTTTTTCAAGGTTTTTAGGGTTTTTTTATGGTTTTTAGTTATTTTAGTGTTTTTAAAATGTCTTTTCGGTTAATAGGGATTTTTAGGGCGTTTTGGGGTTTTAAGGATTTAAGGGTTTTTAGTGTATTTTGTATTTTTTAGTGTTTTTATATTTTTTAGTGTATTAGGATTTTTAATGTGTTTAGGGTTTTTAGGGTTTTTATGGGGTTTAAGGGTTTTTATGAGTTTTAGATTTTTAGGGTTTTTAGGGTTTTAGGGTTTTATGGTATTGGATATTTTTTATGTATTTAGGTATTTTTAGGGGTTTTATGGTTTTTTAGGTGGTTTTATGGATTTTAGGGGTTTTAGGTGTTTCTAGGTTTTTATAGTTTTATGGGTTTACAATTTTTTATGGTTTTAAATGTTTTTATCTTTTTTAGGATTTTTTTGGGTTTTTACTGTTTTTAAGATGCTTAAGGGTATTTAGGGTATTTTACTGTTTTTACATGGTTATTTAGGGTCTTTTAATGTTTTTAGGGTGTTTTAGTTCCATTTATATTTTTTTTGGGTTTTGGGTTTTTAGTTTCTTTTAAGGTGTTCATGGTTTTTTTATTTTTTGGATTTTTGGGGTTTGGGGATTTAAAATGTTTTTTTTGGATTTTAGGCATTTTATGGTGTTTAGGGGATTTAAGTGTTTTTAAGGTTTTAGGGGTTTAAATAGTTGTTATAGTTTTATGGTTTTATGGTTTTATGATCTTTATGGTTTTTAGTTTAATTATGGGTTTATTTAGGTTTCTTAGGTATTTTAGGGTTTTTTTTGGTTTTTTTGGTTTATTAGGGGTTTTAGGGTTTTTGTGGGTTTCGTGGTTTTTTTTGGATTTTTTAGAGTTATTGGTGTTTTTAGGCTTTTAACGTTTTATAGTTTTTTTGAGTTTTACGGGGGTTTTTATTATTTTTGTGGCTTTTTAGGGTTTTTAGGGGTTTTAGAGGTTTTAAGATTTTTTAGTATTTCTATGATTTTTAGTATTTTTAGGGTTTTAGGGTCTTTAATGGGGTTTTTTGTTTTTATAGTTTTTTGGGTATTTAGTAGATTTAGGGGTTTTGAGGGTTTTCATAGTGTTTTAGGGTTTTTAGGGGTTTTAGGGATTTTAGGGTTTGGTGGGGGGGGTAAGGGGTTTTAAAGTTTTAAGGGTCTTTAGGGTTTTATGGATTTAATGGTTTTTAGGGGTTTTATACTTTTTATGATTTTTGGATATTTTTTTGGGTTTTATTGTTTATATGGATTGTAGGGTATTTTAGTTTGTTTGGGTGTTTAAGACAAGTTTGGGGATTTTGAGGTTTTTTAGAATTATTTTGGGGTTTTTAGGTTGTAGGGTATAAGGTTTAGGATGTAGGATATATGGTTTAGGGTGTAAGATTTATTGTTTAGGGTTTAGGGTTCATGGTTTAGGGTATAGGGTATACAGTTTAGGGTTTAGGGTGTAGTTTATAGGCTTTATTGTGTATGATATAGGGTTTAGGGTGTAGAGTATAGGCTTTATAGTGTAGGTCATAGGGTTTAGCATGTATTGGTTAGGGTTTAGTGTGTAGGTATAGGGTTTAGGGTGTAGGGTTTAGGTTTTAATATATAGGGTATATGGTGGATGGCATATGGTTTAGGCTATAGGTTTAGGGGATTTGGGTTCATGGTATTGAGTTAAGGGTGTATGTTTTATGGTTTAGTGTGCATGGTATAGTGTTTATGGTGAAGGGGTTAAGGTTTATGATGTACAGTTTTGGGTGATGGGGTTAAGGTGTAGGGTATATTGTTTAGGGTATAGTGTTTAGGGTTTATGGAGTTGGGTGAATGGTTTATGTTTGAGTTAATGGTTTAGGGTCCTGGGTATATGGATTTGGTTATATGGTTTAGGGTTTACGGTGTAGGGTATTGTTTATAGGGTCTATGGTGTAGGGTGTAGGGTTTATGGTGTATGGTTTAGGGTTTCGGGTGTAGCGTATATGATTTTGTGTTTAGTTTTTTGGATTTAGGGTATAGGGTTAACAGTTTAGAGTTTATGCTATTAGGTTTTGGGAGTAGGTTTTATGGTTTAGTGTGTAGGTTATAGGGTTTTGGGTGTATAATATATGGTTTGATGTGTAGGGTTCACGATCTCAGGTGTAGGGTATACGATATAGGGTGTAACTTATAGGGTTTATGGAGTAGGGTATATGGTTTAGTTTGTAGGGTATATGGTCTAGGGTATAGGGTATGGGGTTCATGGTTTAGGGTTTAGGGTTTAGGGTTTATGTTTTAGGGTATGGGGTTTAGGGATTATTTTTATGATTTACGGTTTATTGTATAGGGTTTAGGGTTTAGGATTTAGGGTTTAGAGTGTGGGGTTTAGGGTTTATGGTGTAGGGTTTAGGGTTTAGATAGTAGGGTTTAGGTTTTATGATTTTGAGTGTGGGGTATAGGACTTAGGGTGTAGGGGAAGGGGTTTAGGATGTATTGTTCAGGGTTTAGGGTTTAGGGTGTGGGTATAGGGTTTTGGGTGTAGGTTTTTGGGTTTCGGGTGAGGAATTAGGGTTTAGTGTGTAGGGTTTTGGGTTTAGAGTTTAGAATTTAGGGTTTTGTGTCTAGGGTTTAGGGTTTGGGATTTTTGGTATATGGCATTGGGTTTAGGGTATATTATATACGGTTTAGGGTGCATGGTAATGGGTTTGAGGTGTTGGGTATAGGGTATACGGTGTTGGGTTTAGTGTTTACAGTTTAGGGTATAGGGTATATGGTTTATGGTTTATGGTGTAGGGTTTAGGGATTGTGGTTTAGGGTCTGGGGTCTAGGGTTTGGGGTGTAGGGTTTTGGGTTTAGGGTGATGTGTATAAGGGTTTGGGTGTAGTTTTAGTGTTTATCATGTAGGGTAAAGGGATTGGGTTGTACGATTTGAGGTTTAAGGTGTATGGTATTTGGTTTATTGTGTTGGGGTTTGGGTTTTGGATTTTGGATTCATGGAATAGGTTTTACGGTTTTTAGGATTTTTTATGATTTTTATGAATTTATAGTGCTTTTAGTATTTTTAAGATATTTAGGTGTTTTATGGGTTTTAGGGGTTTTATGGTTTTGAAATTTTTAGTGGTTTTTAGGGTTTTTAGGTTATTTAGTTTTTTTAAAAGTTTTTTTATTTTTTCTTAATAGTTTTTAGGTTTTGTAGAATTTTTAAAGGTGTGATTTTTTAGTATTTTTCATGTTTTAGGGTTTTTATGGTTTTTGGGGGTTTATGGTTTTTTTGTTTTTATATGTTTTTTATGGTTTTTAGGGTTTTAGGATTTGTTCCAGTTTTTCAGGTTTTTAATGTATTTTTGGAGTCATAAGTAATTTATAATGGTTTTGTGGGGGTTTCCCATAGTTTTTTGGGTTTTAGGGGTTTTATGGATTTTAAGGGATTTTATTTATTTTTAGTAAATTTTTGGTTTTAAGGGATTTTAGACTTTTTGGGGGGTTTATGATTTATTAGGGTTTTTAGGGCAAGGAAGGCTCAGGGCCAGGCTATTCCTGACTCCCCCCAAAATTTATTAGAAAAAAGACATGAAGACACTGCAGACAAGGGAGGGGAGGGGTCAAACGACCCACACCTGAAAACCCCTTACAACCCACGCCAAAAAAGAAAAATCAAAAAAGAAAAGAAAAACCAAACAAGCACACCCAGGTCTAAGCAGCAATCATCACCATCATCCAGCAGCATCCAGCATCCAGCAGCTCACTACCACGAAATGAGAAGCTTCCAACCTCACATCTACCAGCATCCAACACCTTGTCATAAAATCGAGCCATCACCAGTAGCACATAACCATCAGCACCTGAATCACACAAGAGCTAGCAACCAAAGTTCACTTCTATAGAGCAACCATCATCCATTCTCACAAGATCCAGCATCCAGCACCTCCTCCCCAAGAAGGTCCACCGCAAGCAGCACATAGCCAATATCACCAAATTCCAACCCGCAAACATCATCTCATTCTAGCCAAACATTATCCAGCCATCATACCAAAGAAAACCAACAACCAGCAGCTTTCCACCTTCACCATAGCTCAGCCAAAAAAATTGCACCCTGCAGCAGCCAGGGGAAAAACCAACCACATTCAAAATAGAACAAATCTAACAACCCTTCCAGCATTCGAGACCGCTTATCCTAGAAGCCTCCACCATGCTGCACATAGATGTACAACCAACACCACAACAGCTAACAGCATAGGGCCACCAGTACCCAGGATTAGAAACAACAGCTTCATCACAGCCCAACTCACCAGCAAGAAGCAACCATCACCATATTTTCTGAAAATCACCAAAACCATTCATGCCTTGTAAACAAGAATCAGCACACAAAAAGCATCTCACCTCGACACACATCAAATTGAAGAGCCAACACCAGAATTGGTTCGCATCCAGAACAACCACAATCACAAAGTAGTGAAAACTGTAATGCAAAAACATTGAACCCTAAAATCTAGCAAAGAATCCATTTACCTCCAGACAGACCAGATCACAACAATACCATAGAAATATGGAAATTGTGGGTTTATATGGGTATTTATGGGTTTTAGGTTCTTTTAATTTTTGGGGGTTTTTAGGTTTTTAGTGGGTTTTTAGGGCATTTTGGGTTTTTAGGTTTTTTATTGATTTTAAGTGTATTTAGGTTTTTAAGGTTTTCTTAGGGGTTTAGGGTTTTTATGTTTTTAGATATTTTTAGGGAACATTTTTTATTTTTATGTTTTTTAGGTTTTTAGGTATTTTTAGGGTTTATAATGCTCTTTAGGGTTATATGGGTTTCTATGGGTTTTCGGTTTTTTGGGGTGTTTTAGTTTTTTAGGGGTTTTAATGTATTTTTTGAGTTTTTAACGTTTTTGGGGTGTTAAATTGTTTTTATAGTTTTTAGTGGTTTTTAGACGTTTTATGGGTTTTAGGGGTTTTTAATGTTTTTAGTGTTTTTTTATTGTTTTTAGGGTTTTTAGGTTTTTTTGAATTTTTTTTTGTTTTTAGTGGTTTTATGTGTTTTTTGGTTTTTAATGTTTTCTTGGGGGGTATCAGGGTTTTGGAAGTTTTTTATATTTTAATAAATTTGTAGGTATTTTTAGGAATTTCAATGTTTTTAGGGTTTTATTCATTTTGAGGGTTTTTAGGGGTTTTTAGGTCTTCCTAGTTTTTAGGTATTTTTTTTTTGTTTTTTGGTGTTTTTAGGGGTTTAAAGGTTTTTAGAGTTTTTTTAATGTTTTATATGATTGAAATGGTTTATATAGTTTTGAATTTTTTTTTATGGTTTTTATGGTTTTTATGGGGTTTTAGGGTTTTTTTATGGTTTTTAGGGGTTTTATGGTTGTTAGGATTTTTAGGGTTTTAGTGTTTTTAGAGTTTTTAGGTTTTTTTTCTTTTTAGTGGATTTCAATATTTTTACCTTTTTTAAGTTTTTCCTTGAATTTTTCACATTTTTATCATTTTTTATGTTTTTTTGGGTTTTTTGGAGATTTTTTTTGGATTTTTATGCTTTTTAGGGGTTTTTAGGGATTTTGACGGTTTTTAAGATATTTAGGGTTCTTTGTGTTTTTTGGTTTTTATTTGTTTTTTTTGTTTCTAGGTTTTAAATGTTTTCTAAGAGTTTTCTATGTTTATTATTGCTTTTTTATGTATCTAGGGATTTTTTAGGATTTTTATGGGGATTTTGAGTTTTTAGGGTTTTATGGTTTTTAAGAGTTTTTTGATTTTTAGGGTTTTATGGGTTATTTTGTTTTTAGAATTTTTTGAGTTTCTTAGAGAATTCATAGTTCTTTTATATTTTTTAATTTTTTATGGGTTTATAAGATTTTTAATATTTTTTGTGGGTTTTGGGGGGTTTTATGGTTTTAATGACTTTTGGGTTTTTAGGGTATTTTAGGTTTTTAATTTTTTTTGGTTTTTAGGGGTTTAAATTGTTTTTATGTTTTTAAGGTTTCCTTAAGGTTTTCATGGTTTTTATGGTATTTTACGTTTTTATTGATTTTTTGGGTTTTTTTAATGATTTTTACTATCTTACATATTTTGTGGGGTTTTAGGGTTTTTAGGGTTTCTATGGTATTTAACGTTTTAAGCGTTTAAATGGGTTTGAGTATTTATTGGTTTTTAGGGTTTTTGTGGGTTTTTAGTGTTTTTTATGGTTTTTAGTGGTCTTTATGTTTTTAGGTATTTTTTGGGTTTTTAGGGTGTTTTAGGGTGTTTTAGAATTTTTAGTTTTTTAGGGGTTTTATGTGTTTTAGGTTTTTACGGTTTTCTTTGGGGGTTTCAGGGTTTTTAGTGGTTTTTAAATTTTTAATTATTTTTATGGATTTTTTAAAATTTTATTTTTTTAGGTTTTTTTTTGGGATTTTAGTGATTTTTAGTGTTTTAGGATTTTTAGGGTTTCTTAGGGTTTTTAGGTTTTTTAGGTTTTTTAGGGGTGTTAAGTGTTTTTAGGTTTTAAGTTTTTCTTAGGGTTTTTAGGGTTTTTAGGGTTTTTTTATGTTTTTAAGGATATTTTTTTGATTTTTTTTAAATTTTTATGGATTTTAGGGTTTTAGTATTTTCAGGGTTTTGAAGAATTTTTAGGGTTTTTTTTGGTTTTTTGGTTTTTTTGGGGTTTTAGGAATTTTTGAGTTTTTTTGGGTTTTTCAGATCTTTCTTATGTTTTAGTTTTCTAATGGGTTTTTAGAGATTTTAGTGGTTTAGGTGTTTTATGGGGTGTTATGGTTTTTAAGGTTTTTGGTGATTTTTGGTTTTTAGGGTTTTTATGACTTTTAGATTTTTTTGGGACTTTATTATATTGTAGTTTTTATGTTTTTTATGTGTTTTTTGGTTTTTAAGGTTTTATTTGGGGTTTTATGATTTTTTGGGTTTCTAAGGATCTTATGGATTTTTTGGATTTGTAGGGTTTTTAAGTATTTTTAGGGTTTTTAGGAAAAGAAGGCTAAGGACAAAGCATGCCCAATCCCCCAAATTTATAAAAAAAATTACAGTGTAGAGTGTTACAAGGACAGTTTACAAAATTGGGTGTGAAGTTCACCATTCATATCTGAAGTCAAAGAAGATGTCGAAAAATGTGGGGTGACAAAGGACCACATTGAGATCATTTCCACAATTTCCTTTTTGGAGAGTGCATCTTCCACCATATTCACATCCCTATAGGCATGTGTGACATTGAGAGTGACATATTGGGATACATTGAGGCAATAAATCCAATGAGGGAGAATTTCCCAAGGTACCCTTCTCAATTTGTTTTTGATGTCCTCCACCGTCAAGATCAAGTCAGATTCAATCCAAAGGAGATTCCACCAAATTGATTTTCAAAATGAACCGCTTGATAATTTCCCAAAGCTCTTCATCAAAGGTACATATACTCCCAATAAAATGATATAACCATCCTTTAATGAAGACTACATGTGTACAGAAAACAACTCCACATCCTGAGGGATCAGGTGCACCCGATGTCGTTCCATCCACAATGACTTTTAGGGTTTTAGGTTTTTCATGTGTTTTTTGGGGTTTTAAGGTTTTTTATTTTTTGGGTAGTTTATGGGTTTTTATAGTTTTTAACATTTTTAGGGGAAATTAAGATGCGAGCATCAGGCTATTACCGACCCCCAAAAATTTATTAGTAAAAAGACGCAGTGACAAAGGAGGGGAGGGGTCAAACGACCCACACCCAAAAATCCTTAACAACCCCAAACCCAAAAACCCCAAAAGGATCCCCAAAAAGAAACAAAAATAAACAAAAAGACTCAAAAAAACAAGATACAACAGCATCACATCACTTATCCAATCAACACCAGCATCCAGTGGCATCAGGTCCAGCCGTCACAGCCTCAACATCCCTTCCTCACCTCCCAACTATGCATTAACTAGAGTCCAACATCACATCTTCCAGCAGCCAGCGAATTCTCGCAAAAAAGACTCACCACTAACGACATCGAACCACCAACACCAAAATCACCAACCTTCACATTAGCCAGTGCCACCATGCAAGGAACGTCCATCCCCAACCACACAAAACCACCAGCACCAGAAACAGAAGCATCATCTTCATCACATCCCAGCCAAGTAACAACCAACATTCCATCATGTCACACCCAGAAGCACAACAACGGGAATAAAACCACTATAATCCACTGAAAGAACCAGTACGCAGCCCAAATAGCCCTTCCAGCAACCCTGAAACCACAACGCATAGCCATAACACAGCACCTCATATCAATCCCAGCAAACAACACCAACATCAACCCATATCAAAACCATCCAACACCACAACAAATCCATAGCAGAAGGATCCAACCAAAAACTTCAACAATATACGCGGGGCCAAATAGGATGCTTTGGAACCACCAGGATTTAAAGACTGAAATCAGATCACCGCAAAATACAATAAGACCAGGAATAGCAGCATGAATCAAAGATAGGGTAGATGAAAGAACCTGAAACTTCTGCACAGACAGATAACAAGAAAATTTGAAAACCCAGAAAACCGGGTCAAGCACGTCACCAAAAAGATGAATCCACGTCTTCCGCATCCAACAAGAATTGACGCAGCACTAGAGGGGACACTGTAATTCTCCCAAGCTCAGCTCTGTAAGCGGATGGGAAGATTGCAGCATCGACAACTGAGAAAAACAGACCACCGCGCTGCATCGTCGAAGAGGCCAGAACCCACACCGCCAATGAAACCTCCTCCACCATTGAAAACTTAGAAGTTTTTGACCCATCTGTGGAGGCCCCATCTCTGCAATCACGATCTGGAACTGTGACCAAAGACCACTAGAGTTTCCAATCTCCAAAGAGTTGACCGCTTCACCTCTTGCCGAAAAGATCTGATCTGAAAACACAATGATACTCGCAACCTCTAAAGCCACTAAATCCTGAGCACAAAGTCAAAGAATAAAAGATATGATTGAATTTGAAGCCGACGGATTTGGAGGGTTTTTAGGGTTTTATGGTTTTTTTGTTTTAGGGTTTGTTGAGTTTTTTCGGATTTTAAAGGGTTTTTTTAGTTTTTTAATGTTTTTAGGGTTTTAAATATTTTTTATATTTTTTATTATTTTTACCATTTTTGGGTTTTTATTATTTTTAGTATTTTTACGGGATTTAATGTTTTTAGGGATTCTAGGGTTTTTAAAAAAATTACATTTTTAGCATTTTTTATATTTTTAGGGTTCTAAAGTTTTTAAGGTTTTCTTAGTTGTTTTTCAAGATTTTTAGGAGGTTTTATATTTTTTGGTATTTTTATGTATTTTTTAGTATTTTTATAGTTTTATGGATTTTTATGGTTTTTTAGGATTTTTATATTTTTTTGGTTTTTATGTTTTTTTGGGGTTTTAGGGTTTTTTTGAGTTTTTTAGGATTCTAGGTTTTTTATATTTTTTATCCTTTTAGGGGTTTAAATATTTTTTAGGGTTTTTTGTGTTTTTATGGGTTTTAGGGTTTATATGGTTTTTAGGGCAAGGAAGATGCGAGGGTCAGGCTATTCCCGACCCCCCCCCCCCAAATTTTTTAGAAAGAAAAAAAGAGACCCAGTAGACAAGGGAGGGGAGGGGTAAAACAACCCCCACCCAAAAAATCCTTACAACCCACACCAAAAAAGAAAAATCAAAAAAGAAAAGAAGCAAAACCAACCCGAACATAAAACACACAACAGCAAATAGCAACCATCATCGTCACCAACATCAACCAGCATCCAACAGCATCTCCCAGCCAAACAGCAACCAGAATTAATGCAAACACTACACCATCAGCATCTCCCATCCCAGCAGTATCCAACATCCAGAACCACTATCATACAATAGAACAGAAACACCAACATCCAACACCACCAAACCACTAGCATCAAAATCACAAGCCTCACCTTCACCGACATTCAGCGGCTCACCACCAAACAATAACCAGCAGTTCAGTTTCCAGCATCCAAAACCAATAATCCTGATAACATCAAGCATACCACACCCTAGAGCACCACCAGCCAGCACACACTTCCCAGCATCCAGTGAATCCTCACCAAGAAGATACATCACCAGCCAAACAGCAAGCAACATCTAAAACCTCATTTTCTGGCATCCCTCACCTCCATCAGCCCCTCTAGCACACGTGGCTCTAGCTAACCAATCCCTTGCATCAGCCCACACCAAAAGCCGTAGCAGAGCCAAATCCATCAAGCAAACAAGAACCATCTTGGTGATAAATTTTTATTTACATTACAAAAGGGTGTTCTAATTGTTACCTAAAGTCATAATCAATGAAAAAATTATCAAAATAATAATTTAGGATTTTTTACTTGTGGAAACTAGGTGTTAGACTTTTGTATCATCCTTCGGCTAAAAATAGCCACTCCATTATACTCTTTTAACAACCTGAATGAAGGAAATGTTATTATGGTGAATTTTTTTAGATATTTTTTTATTAATTATTTATTTATCAAGGTATTGGTTAACCTTTTCGGAGTCTTGTGGCTATATTTCTTAGAGAAAATTATCTTTAGGTTTTACCTTGACCAACTCTCTCTGTTTTTCCTTATTTCGACCATTTATAGACCTTATCACTTCTTTTCTTGCGAAGATCTAGGTTCTTAACACATTAATTTTGAAAAATGTTCCTAGTAAACTTCCTTGTGGGTCTTGGATCACATATCATTTGGTATTAGAGCCCAATTTTAAGAAATCAGTTCATCATTTTTATCCCTTCATCCATCTTCTTTTCTCTTTGAATCTGGCCAAAATCAATTTTGGTATATTTTTTTCTTCACCTATGTGCATAATTTATTATTCATTTTTTACATATATTATATCAATACTATAGCTTAGAAGCTCATATTTCTTCTCTATTTTGAATCATTGAAATAAAATATATAAATAATGAGATATAGAGGGTTGAGTGTTTGTAATGAATTGTTCATTTTTAAAACTTCACATTTAGAACTCCCCAGTTTCAGGTACATGACCCTTTATTTATGTATTTTTAAGTATATAAAATTGTTTTCATTTGTTTTGGAAGTTTGTAGGATCTTTGGCATATTTTTTTTGGCTTTTCTAGTGGTTCAAAGTTTCAGAACGGTTAGTAGAAACTATGAAATAACTCAAGGAAACTATGAAACAGAAACAATAAACTTTAGGGAGGTACATGGTTAGACACATGGTTTTTTCAAACCATGAAAATTACTAGTATAACTCATGATATTTTTTAGAATAGTGTATAACATGTTTGGTTTACATTTTTCTTAACCATGTTATCCAACCCTATGAGGTGTGTTTGGAGGGAGTGGCTTTTTCATGGTTAGCATACAGTTTTCCTAATCATGTTCCCTAACCTAGAAACATGGAAAATTAGATCTGAAAAATGTTGGTAAAATATGATTTATCACTTAAACCACTATTATTTCTCTAACACTAATCCCTATTCCTCCCAGTGCAGTGAAGTAAATTCCTTTCAATCCTAGAGAAATTCCTAGGATAATCCAAAAGTGTTGGTGACCTAGATTCATTGATAATTTCTCTTTATTCATCATTTTACTTAGATATATTCACCTTTCCTATTTTTTAGTCATTGACCTAGTTTTTTTTGGATAGATCCATGTTGTGTGATAGTAATGTTTATGGTATATTATTAATTTTATTCAAGGGAACAAGATCAATGTTTGAATCTTGAATATTTATGCTGGTTTGTTAAAGTTGTTGTGTCGTTATTCGTTTTCACCTATGTTTTAGAGGCAGGTGGCTTATCTATTGACTCCTATTAATTAGAACATTAAGTATTTATTTCAAATTGATTTAATTTATTGAAATTTTTGTTAAAATCATGGTGTGATTTGATGGAATTATCATTTGAATTATGATTTTGGAAATCACGGGAATTGGATGGTTTTTTTGAAAATAATTAATTATAATTTTAAATTTGTGATTTTAAAATTATGGTTGGTTGATGTAATTAAATTATTTTTTCATATGATTTGGTCATAATAGTTGGTAATAAGTTGAATGGGATGGATAATGGTTGTGAAGCACCACCATCAAAGGGATGGAGTATGGAAATGACGTACTACCATCAATGGTAACACTAATATTGTGTGTGTGCTTGTGTTGAGGATGTGTATTGACATGGAAATGTTTATGCCAAATAGTAAATTGAGTAATTATTAAAATATGTTTTTATGTTCCTTTAGAAATAATTATGTTAGTTTGTTTTGTATTCCATAAAAAATAAAATGGTTTTGAAAGATTGTTTGATTTTTTCCCATGGAAAACTATTTTGGTTGGATATAAACTACATTAAATTAAATTTAAACAATTTTTTATCAATGTGATAACATTTTAAATCCTTTTTTAATGATTTTAGAATTCATTGGGGTAATCCTATAGAGTTTTATTCTCACACCCTACTTGGGAACTATGGATAATTTGCAGATATTAAATATCAATACATAAGTTAAGGAAAGTTATTCCAATTCTTTAGTAATTCTTCTTGATACCTTGGGATGGGCATGTGAATTTAGTGTCTGGATAAGATTTTGAGTTTTTTGGGTCTCTTTTTTTCTTGTTATCATTTGGTTCCATTGGTCATGTCACATAGATTCCACTTGTACTCTAATAGTTTATTTTGGTTTAATCTTATATTGGATTGAATTTTGGTATTCATGCATCATTAAGAAGTTTGGTTGTTATGGATATCATTGGTTTGGTATATTTATCTTAAAAGATAAAATCATACCTTAAACATTTATGTGTCCCTTGGAATTTATTTCCATCCATTGGTGTCGTTGGGATGTTACCTAAAGCCTAGTAGTTCCCTTGTCACTTTTAAAGCCAATGAGGAGGGGTGGGATATTACAAATGGTATCATCTTGTTCAGTTTTTGGAATTGAAATAATATTAGTATATCTTTTACGATGGTATAAAGGATATAGTATTTTCATAACTTCAAATTTAAAGAATAAAAAGGCATAACTAACATATTTATGTTGAAACTCAAGATACCAGGGAGTTGGGTACATGAGTATTTTGAGACAATTTTAGGAGTTGTCACCTCATCATCATGGGCTTAGCCAATGAGAAGGGAATATAATGAATTGTTAAAAATAAATTCAACTAAGAGTACATAATTCATTTTGAGTAATGATTTATGTTTTAGTAAAAAAATTCTGATTTTTAAAAATAGTTAAAATGGTTTAATTTTTAAAAGCATATTGAAATTTTCAAAAATGGTTTAAAAGTGGAAATTGTTGAATTTTGGAAATCCCTGTTGTGATATGTGTGATGTTGTAAATTTGAAATTTCCAAGAATCCAGTTTCTAGAGAGTATGAAAAAATGGAATTTCCTTTTGGTTATTACAAATGGCAATGGGTAGGGGTCATAAAAACCAACAGAAAGAGGCTACAAATAATGTGGTTGCACCTAAGACATGGGTGAACCAAAATTTGGTTTAGAGTATTTTCCATGAATTTTGGGCCATGGAAAGAGGTAACATAAACAATAAACCAATATTAGTGGATCATTCTGTTTAGTTCCAAAAGTGGAATCCACCCATCTTTTAGAGCGACTCAAAACTAGAAAAAGCAGAAGTGTGGATAAATAGGATGAATTAAATCTTCAATTTCCATGGAACACTAACTGAGATAAACCTATGTTTGGAAATGAACATTACGGAATATCATTCATGCCAGTGGTGGGATTTAGAAGTTCCGGATAAATTGGACCAAGTAATGAAATTGAAATATTTTTACGAATTGTTTAAAAAAATTTATATCCCCATTATTTACAGATTTAAATAAGAATATAGTTCTTCAGTTTGGAGAAAGAGAACCTCAAAGTGATAAAGTATGTGGCTAAATTGAATATTTTAGTCTTTTTTTCACCTAATGTTGTTTAAAGTTCATACTTTGAGGTACACATTTTTGAATTAGGGTTGAGGCCACATATTATCTCAATGATTATAATTCTTTGTATATCACATTATACTGAGATGGTTTATAAAGAAATATTTTTAGAGAGGGATATATCAGGAAATATGTTTTAAGGAAGTATGTTAGTACCTATTAGAACTAGTGGGAAATCGAATTCTAGGAATAAAAGGAAGAGGGAATCCTATTTCCAAGGTGGTAGTATGAGTCATAATTATAAAATGGGATTAGTGAATCTTCCTCCTAAACCAAAGGGTACACCCAACTATTTTCAATTTTGGTCTATAGATCACATAAAGATATATTTTATATAACCACCTTGAGAATTTCATAGTTGTAATAATACGGGACATCTACAATGTTTTTTTCACAGTGTTGTGAGGTTGGGTTATAGGGACACATCTCATACTTTTCAAGCATCACATGCTTCAACGGGATGAGTGCAGTAGAATAGACCTCATTATAAAACTTGGGTAAGTCATGGTGATTCTATTAACACCATGACTCTTCAACTAGGGATATCACAATAGGGTAACAAATAGAAAATTTCAACAAGTAATAAATTTTATGGAGTTGAGAAAGTGATCATAGGTGATGAATTGATACCTTGAATGGTGAGAGGTATGATTATTTTGAATACTAACCTTATAAAATATTTAATTGATATAGGTGTTTCACATTTTTTTTATTTCTTCTCATTCTGTAGATATTATGGGGTTTCATGTTGAGATGATTCCCTCTATTTTGAAACTTCAAACTCATTTTAGACAAAAATAATGTTGATAATTTGTGTGAAAATCATGTTCTGTAACTATTAATGGGGTTTAATTGATTTAGGACTTCACTATGTTTGAGATGTATGTCTATAACATAATCATGGATATGGATTAGTTGATAATATTCAAATCTCTCATCGATTATTATACCTAAAGGGTTAGTTTTACAACCTATGATGGTGTCAAACATATATTTAAAGGAAATAAAAATGTAAAAGAAATTTTTGTAGGATTTATGCCACCATTAGTTTTAAATCTCTCATACTAGCTAGAAACCATGAACTCGGAATCTATGGATGATATCAAGAAAGTGGGTTTCCAATAATTTTTTATACTATCCCTTATGTTGTTTCCAATAATTTCTCAGGGTTTCCTCCCATAGGAGAAATATAGATTATGATTGATCTCTTAACATATAATAGTCCAATCTCACTTCATTCTTATCATATAGAACCATCATAATTAAGGGAATTTAAATTATAATTGTAAGAGTAGGAAAGAAAAGGGATAATTTGTCATATCATGTCTCAGTGGTAAATACTGGTTCTTTTTTAAAAAGGGTGGAAGGAACACATAGAAGATTTTGGATTATTGTAATATTAATCAATTAATGATAAACAAATGGAATCCTCTTCCATGAATTTAAGACTTTTTTGATCAATTTAGGAGATCCTAGTGGTTTTGTAATATTTACATGCATTTGGGATATCCCCAATTACATGTTCAAAAGTAGGATATTTCGAAGAAATCTTTCAAAAGTAGATATAGCCCTTAAGAGTATGTGGTTATAAATTTTAGTCTTATGAATACACCATTTATATTTATGGAATTGATGAATTTAGTATTTCAAAGGTATATGTATTATTTTTTGGTGGTATTTATGGATAAATCTTGTTTCATTCTAGTAAATTGGTTGAGTATGAGAAAAACATGGCGATAGTGTTAGGTATCTTGTAGGATCATTTTCTATATACCAAAATTTCAAAGAGTGAATTTTAGATACAAGAGTTGCATTTCATTGGAAATGTTATCAATGAAAAATCTATTTCTATGGATCCAGAAAAGATATAGGTTGTGATCTCTTGGAAACCGCAAATAATTTCTTTGAGATATATAGTTTCCTTAGCCTGGCTGGTTATTACTGATGTTTTTTTCATGGATTCTTATGACTAGCTTCACCAATGACAAATTTTAAAAGAAAAATTGTTCCATTCCAATGAAATTATCAATATAAAAATTCTTTTCAAGATCATAAAGTCTTCCTTACATAAAAAATGATCTTGATATTTAGAAAATCAATATAAGGCTATGTGGTGTATTTTGATGCTTTGGGATCATGGTTGGGGTGTGTTATCATATAGAGATATCATGTTGTTGCTTATAGATCATGAAAGTTATGGCTTAATGAGAATAACTACCAAACACATGATTTGAGTTTCCCGTTGTGGTCCATGATTTGAGGACCTAGTATAATTATCTTTTTGGTGAGAAATTTAATGTGTTTAAAAATAATAAGATCTTGAAACAAATTTTCTCACAAATATATTTGAATCTAGGACAAATAATATGGATGTAGTATCTTCAAATTTTTGAATTTGACTTAATTTATACACCAGGTAAAGTTAAATCTATATAAAACACATTAACTATAAATTCATATAGTTAGTTGGTGAAAGAGGCTTCAAATAAATAGTAGCTATTTTTGGTGACTGCCAACATGCACTTTGAGTGTAAAGATCAAGGTAATGTTGTTATTTTATTTCTGGATTATTTTATTTCTAATTTGGTAGAGAATATTAAAGAGGTGCATACATCTAATTCTTAATATTATTCTATGAGGTCAAAAACTAAATGGTGGGGAGACTATTTAGGGATTAAATCTTGATATAACACCATTATTGTGGTTCTGTGATCAGATGGTCTTACCTTTGGCTTGATAAGAACATCTCCTTCATTCTTATCACCAGTCAATATGGGTTTTTCATCTTGGAATAATATATATATATAAGGAATTGAAAGCACAATTTTGGTGGGATGGCATGAAAATAAAGGTTATTGATTTTTTATTGAGATTCCTAACCTATCATTAGGTTAATGGAGAGCACAAACGTTCAATAGGTATTCTCTAGTTTTACCGATTCCTAGGAGGAAATGGGAGAAGAAAGCTAAGTATTTTTGAATAGATATACCAAGGATGGTTTGGAAACATTATTCCATATGGGTGATAGTGGATTGGATCATAAATTTGGCCCATTTTGTCCCCATTTTTGAATCCAATATGGTAGAGGAATTGTCAAAAATATCTATATGATAAGTTTTAAAGATAAATTGTGTTCCAGTTTCAACTATAACTGGTAGAGACCCAAAGTTTATGTAACATTTTTGGAAATATTTAGAGAAATCCCTTGGAACATAGTTAACTATGATCATGGTGTATCATCCTCAAGTGTATGGAAAATATAAAAGGATGATCCTAACACTGGAGGACATTCTTAGAGCTTGTATAATGAATTTTTAGTGGCTTATGGGAGGATCACATACTATGAGTGGATTTATCATACAAAAAAATTATTAGATCTTGATACATATTACTTCTTTTGATGAATTGTATAGGAGTCCTTGTCATTATCCACTTTATTGGGTGGAAACAGGTGAGACTTCACTGTTTGGACCAAGACTTGTGAAAACTATAGTGGAGAAGATTTAATTAATCAAAAGAGGGTGGAGATGGCTCAGAGTCATCAAAAATCATATGCATATCATCATCGACGGTCGATTTCATTTAAGTTGGGGGATCATGTGTCCTTGATGATATATCTAAGGCTTGGGAATCATCACTTTTGGATGTATGGAAAGTTATTTCCTTAATACACAATCCATTTTGAGATACCAAATTCAGTGGGTGTGGTGGAATATCAGTTGGATTTTCCACCAAAGTTTAGTTTATTACATAAGGTGTTTTATATTTCACAGTTGAAGAAGTATCAACTTGACCCTAACCATGTAATTATGTGGGATCATGTTTTACTATATTTGGATTATATGATTGTTCCTGAGTTGGTAAAGATTCTGGATAGGTAAGATAAGATCTTTCATGAGAAAAGAATTGGTCTAGCATAGGTTTTATGGAAACATGGTTAGATTCAGGAGGAAAATTAGGAGCGTCAAGAGGAAATGAATGATAAATGGTCATAACTCGTTAGGGACAACTCTTGTTTTCTAATTTAGGGGTATGGAAATACCAATGGTTTGGAGAATGTTATACCCCCTAGTTTTAGGTACTTTACCCTTTATTTCTATATTTTAGGTATATGAAAAGATTAAGTTATGTTTTTGGAGGATCGACCAATATTTGTCATTTTTAATTCTTTTTTAAAGATTCATGGTTAGATCATGGTTATTAAGAACCATTAAAAACCCCTATAAACTATGAAATCAAATATTTGACACTAGGGAAGTGCATAGTTAGGTGCACGGTTTGGCCAAACTGTGTAGATTCCTAGTAGAAACCATGAAATCTTGGACAATGTGAACTGTGAAAATGCCGATTAGAAACCATAAAATTTTGTACAATGGGTTTTATCATGTTTAGAACATATTATGTCTAACTATGTCATCCAGCCATGTTAGGCATGTTTGGAGGTAGTTTCTTGTGTATGGTTAGTGTACGGTTTTCCTAACCATGAGCCCTAACCACGCACCACGTAAAATCATATCTGAAAATTGTGGATCTTGTATGATTTACCTCCTACACCACTCATTTTTTCCTAAAGGTTCCATATCATAAATTTTTCTTCCTCCCAAGTTGGTGAAGACAATTATCTATTATTCTAGAGATATTCTAAGGTGAATCCAAGTGCATTGGAGACCCATATTTGTTAGAAAGTTCTCATTGTTCATCATTTTCCTTATAGTTAGTCTCCTTCCCTCTCATGGATATATTTTTTTGGGGATAGATAAATGTTGTGTGATGTCGATATTTATGGGATATAATTTTTTTGATTGAATTGAATGGAATATATGTTGTAATATTGAGTATTTAAATTGGTTTTTTTGAAGTTGTTGTGTCATTATTCATTTTCATCTGTGTTTAATTGGTAGGTGGATTCACTATCAAAATCCTCTTGATTAGAAACAAAAGGATTGATTTAAAATTTAATTAATTTCTTGAATTTTTTTAGAAAATCATGATGTGGTTTCTTGTAATTTTAATTTGAATTATGGTTTTGGAAATCTTGGGAATTGGATATATTTCTTGAAAACCATTATTTATAATTTTAAATTTGTGGTTGGTTGATGTAAATAAATTATTTTTTGAAATTATTTTATTGAAATTGGTTGATATGATTTGGTAATAACTATTCTTAATGAGTCTAATGGGATGGATGATGATCATGAAGTACCACCATTAAAGGGACAAAGTATAGATGCGAAGTTCACCATCAATGGTAACACTAAGCTTATGTGTGTGTTTGTTTTGAGGATGTGTGTGGACATGGAAATGTTTATTCCAAATAATAAATTGATAAATTATTCAAATATTTTTTTTATTTCCCTTGAAAAATTATTGTGTTAGTGGTTGATGTATTCCTTAAAAAATGTTTTGAATGATTTTTTGATTTTTTTTTTGAAAATTATTTTGGTTGGATGTAAACTAATTTAAGGTTTTTAAAAAAAATATATATATATTTTAAAAAATGATAAATCCTAGTGGCTTGAGTTGGGAGTTAATTGGGGAAATCCTACCATGTTTTATACTCACCCCCAGTTTGGGAATAATGGTGCATTTGTAGATGTTATATATCGAGACATAGGTAAAGGAACGATATCATAGTTATTTAGTAATTCTTCTTAAGACCTTGTGTTGGGAATGTGGATTTTTATCTTGGAGTAGATTGGTATTTTTTGTGTGTTTATTTGGTTTCATTTGGTTTTTTATCATTTAGTATCACTGGGTATGTCACATTGATTCTTCTTGTACTCTGATATTGTCTTTTTTTAGTCTTTTATTGGATTGAATTTTGGTACTCATACATCATTAAGAATATTGGTTGTTATAGTTATCATTGGTTCAGGCATTTTATCTTAAAAGGAAAAAATCATCCCCAACTATTTACGTGGCCCTTGAAATTTATTTCTAGCCTTTGGTGTCATGGGGATGCCACCTAAGTCCTAGTAGAAACCCCATTTCTTCTCAAGCTACTGAGGATGGGTGGGATGTTATAATTCAATTCTCACTTTGATTCCATTTATTGTTTCAAATTATTACTTCTCTTATATTTATATATTGAAACTTCATATTGTTTCTACTACATTTATTCATAAAAATAACCCAAAAATAAAAAACAAAATTAAAATCTAAAAAATTGTAACATCTTGATTCCTACATACATTTATCACTTTTCTTTATCTTCTATCTTCTCCTTCCCACATCTCCCTCTTTAATAAATTTTTAATTTTATCTTTGAATTCTATTTTGGTATTTCCACACTCCAATAATCCTTTAGATTTGTGGGAATTTGGTAAGAATGCTATAAGAATAAAGTTCACTCGTAAAAGGCAAGAGTTTTACATTTTTTTAAAAATCCATAATTGATTGAAACAAGAGAGAACATAATATTTACAAGTTTTAACACATGAGGTAGTGTGTGAGGTCCATATTACTTTCTCTTAAAAATTATCTTACTAGATTCTTAAATGGAAAAGGTGGGTAACACCAATGAAATGGGTATTAAGTTGTTCTTGAGATAACTATAAGAACAATTACAAAGGTTAAATGCAATGATAAATTAATTTCAATCCTCTTATAATTCAAGAGAACCACCAAGGTGGAGGGTCATTGAAGAAGAGGAGGAGTTCTTTGATTCTCATGAGTCAACAATTCGTAAAAAGAAACCACCCTGGAGACAGAACCAATAATCTTGGAGGAGTAATGTTGGGTATCACTTAATTCCAAGGAAATAAAGATCCCAAAACATTCTTGGAATGGGAACTAAAGGTAGATATTTTTTTTGGTTTTTAGAACTATTTGGAGGAAAATAAGGTGAAGTTAGTAGTTTTGGAATTCACTGACTATACTAGTATTTGGTGGGACTAAAAAAATTGAGTCGATAAAAAAGTGGATAAAGACTCATCTGCACTTTGGAAGATATGAAAGTGGTAAAGTGTAAGAGGTTTATTTATAGACACTATTATTTTGATTTGTTCTTCAAGTTGCAGAGTTTGAAAAAAAGAGCTATGAGTGTTGAGTAATATCATAAAGAGATGGAGATCATATTTAATCATGCCAATATTGATGAGGAATGAGAGGCCACCATGGAATGTTTTGTAAAAATCCTCAACCATGACATTTAGAACATAGTGGATACATACCACTATTTGGATATGGGGGATCTTATTCACATGGATACAAAAGAGGAGATGCAAGTAAAGGAAATAAGGATTCACCCTATATCTTATGGTAAGGATCATATATATTATTTTAAGTTCAAGTATTCAAAACCACAAGAACATGTAAGGGAACCAAAAATTGATTTAAAGGAGACGGCCAAATGAAAACCATTCTTTCCAGAATCCAAAGCTATAATGGAGGGGAAGGTTGTTTCCAAATCACTTGATATCAAATGTTTTAAATTTCAAGGATTTGAAAATTTTCCTCCCAATTCAAAAACAATAGGACCATGATTATTTTTGGTAATGGATATGTTATTAGTGATAGCTAAAGATAAGATGAAATGCTACCACTTGAGGACTATTTGGATGTGGAAATAGAGAGCCCCGTTCATGTGTTAATTCTTATTGAAATGAGTACTTTGAGTGATCAACTCATATGAGAAAATGATTTAGAGAAAAGGTATCACATTTTTATACTATATTCATCATAAAAGATAAGGTATGTATTATTATCACTGATGGGGGTAGTTGCGCAAACAATAAAAGTGGTTTAATGGTTGATAAATTCGGTTCAGCTACAACCATGGATCCTAAGATATATATATTGTAATGGTTAAATAATAGTGGGTATGTTACAAAGAATAAGAAATAGAATGTTCCATTTTCTATTGGGAAGTATAGATACAAGGTTATATGTGATGTTCTTCCCAAAAATGTTACTAAAATATTATTGGGAAGGCCTGGAAAATTTGATATGAGGGTCACAAATGATGGATACACCAACTATAATCCTTTTGAGTACAATGGGTTGATGGTTATACTTACAACCTTAAGGATTTGAAAGCTTATGAAGACCATGTCAAGATTTTCAGAGATTTTGAAAAGAGAGAAAAATAAAAGAGAGAAAAAATATAGAGAATGGAAAAATCAAGAGTGAAAATGGAGTGATGAGTGACATCAAAAGAAATGAGGTAAATAAAATAGTTGAAAACAAGAGTGAAAATAATAGTGAAAACAAGTGTATTGAGGGAAAAGTGAGTTTAGTTTCAGGATAAAGGGAGATAAAGATAGATTTAGATGGGGGAAACATCATGATTATATAAAATGGAGAATGTTTTCCCAATAAATCTCTTATACCATCAGCACTTTCTTGTGTTGTGTCTTTATTAAAAGAATATTGTGATTGAACAAGGATGTTTAGGAAATGAGCTACATTTGATCGAGGTGGTTTGTATGAAAAATCCTTCTAAAAGGTATGTTATAGAAGCAATGAAAATCAAAACTTTATCTACAAGGATATAGACCATTCCAATTCTTAGTTAAGATCAATGATAATGCCTATAGGATCGAGTTATCTGACAGGTATGGAAATGTTAGTGTCACTATTCATATTGCTAATATTTCTCCCTTTTAATTTTTAGATTTGAGGGAGAATCATTTTCATGAGTGAGGGGGTGGTGAGGATCCTGGAACAAATGGAAATTTATGGGTTTAAAGTGGAATTTATGAGGAGGGAGTAATGCACATGATTTCACAAGACTCATTGTGAGGAGTTGGTGGCCCAATGACAATGAAGCAGACTAAGAGAATGAAGGAGTCCATAAATGGGTTAATATTGGAATTCCAAGAGGAGGCCCAATACCATTTATTGGGGGAATAATCTAGGCCTATATTTACATTAATTAAGGTCATGAAATTCTTTTAAATACCCATAAAATGGTGTTCTACGAATTTCAATCCCACCCAAACATGGAATATTCAAATTCAAAAGTGGTGGGATAGTTGTCTTTTATTTCCAAAAGGGTGTGATACTTGTCCATTAAAGTCATGGGGATGTTTCAAAATTTTACAAATCCTCATTTAGAAATTTTTAAATGTGGAAACTATGTTTTAGAATTTTGTATTACTCTTTGGCTATAAATAACCACCCCTTGTACTCTTTAAACATCATGAATAAAGGTAATGTCATTATAGTGAGTTTTTTTAAATATTTGATTTCTTTCTTAATTCTTGACTCATCAAGGGATTTTTTATCCTTTATAGTGTATTATATCTACATTTCTTATAAAAAAATCTTTGGGTTCTACTGTGATAAACTCTTTATTTTCTTCATTATTTCCACCATTTATAACCCTTCTAACTATTTTTCTGGAAGAGATCTAGGTGCTCGACATGAGAATGTTGAATCAGGTCATTATGAAACTTCCAAGTACATATTGGATCATTTATCAAGGTTTTATGGTTTTTAGGGGTTTTTAAATTTATAAGTATTTTTAGAGATTTTTAAATATTTTTTTGGTTTTTAGTTTTTTTAGAGATTTTGAGGGCTTTTAAGGTTTTAAGGGTTTTTATTGTTTTTTGGGGGGTTTTGAGCATTTTATGGTTTTTAAGGTTTTTATGGTTTTTTAGTGTTATTAGGGATTTTAGAATTTTAGGTGTTTTAAATCTTTTTAAATATTTAATGTTTTATTATGTTCTTTCTGGTTTTAGGGATTTTAAGGGGTTCTAGTAGTTTTATGGTTTTTATGATTTGTATGTTTTTTTTGTGTTTTTTTAGTTTTTGTTTTGAGTTTTTATGGGATTAAGGATTTTTTTTTGAGTTTTTTTTAACATTTTTTAGATTAAAAGGGTCTCTATACTTTTTAGTGATTTTTTGCGTTTTTATCGGTTTTTATAGTTTTTAGGGGTTTATGGTTTTTAGGGGTTTTTAGGTTTTTATTTTTTTAGGTTTTTAGGGGTTTAAAATGATTTTAGGTTTTTATGGTTTTCATAGGGTTTTTTCATATTTTTTAGTGTTTTTATTTTTTTTATGGATTTTTACGTTTTTTTTTGGATTTTTAGTGTTTTAGGGTTTTTTTATATTTTGAAGGATTTTAGGATTTTTTGGGTTTTTAGGGGTTTTAGTGTTTTTATGGGTTTTTAGGGTTTTTTAGATTTTAGAGTTTTTAAGGTTTTTTGGAGTTTTTAACATTTTTAGGGGTTTAAAGAGGTTTTAGATTTTTTTTTGGGTTTTCAAGGTTTTTATGGGTTTTTTTGTGGTGGTTAAGTTTTTTAGGTGTTTTATGATTTTTAGTGTTTTTAATATTTTTAGAATTTTAAGAATATTTTTTTAAGGTTTTATGTGTTTTTAGGTTTTAAGGTTTTCTTAGGTTTTTAGTGTTTTATGGTTTTTTACATTTGATAAATATTTATCAATTTTTTAAGATTTTTATTATTTTTTAGGGTTTTTAGGTATTTTTAGGGGTTTTAGTGTTTTAGGTTTTTTAGTTTTTTTTTATGGTTTTTTTGGTCTTTCGGGTTTTATTTTGAGTTTTTCTGGATTTTTCAGTTTTTTTAGGTTGTTTAAACATGTTTAGTTGTTTAAAGGGGTTGTAGATTTTTTGGTGATTTTTTGGGTTTTTATGGGGTTTTAGAGTTTTTATGTTTTTAGGGGTTTTATGTTTTTAGGGGTTTTTAAGGATTTTGGGGTATTTTGGGGGTTTTAGGATTTTTATAATTTTTTAGTTTTCTTAGAATCTAAATGTCTAGGTTTTTCTGGTTTTCTTTTGGTTTTTTAGGGTATTTTTATTTTTTTAGGGGTTTTAAGGTTTTTTTACTATTTTTATGTGGTTTTAGGATTTTTCATGTTTTTTAGGTTTTTAGGGTGTATTTGGGGTTTTTAGGGATTTTAGAATTTTTTTGAGTTATTTAGGTTTTAAGTGTTTTTATGTTTTTAGGTTTTCTGAAGGCTTTTAAGGGTTGTGGGGTTTTTTAATTTTTTTTGGGATTTTAGGCTTTTTTAGGATTTTATGGGATTTTATAGATTTTATGGATTTTTAAGGTTTTTATAGTTTTTAGGGGTATTAGTGTTTTTATGGGTTTTGGGAGTTTTAGGAGGGGTTTCATTTTTTTATCATTTTTAAGGTTTTTAGAGTTTTTAATATTTTGGGGGTTTAAAGGGGTTTTAGATTTTTTAGTGGTTTTTAGGGGTTTTAGGGGTTTAAAGGGTTTTTATAGTTTTTATTATTTTTATGTTTTTAGTGGGTTTTTAGTGTTTTTATGGTTTTTATGGGTTTTTATAGTTTTTAGGGGTTTTAGGGTCTTTTAGGGTTTTTAGTATTTTTTAGGGTTTTTAGTTTTTTTAAGTGTTTTTGTGTTTTAAGGATTTATTATAGTTTTTATGTTCTTAGGTATTTTTAGTTATTTTATAGGATTTTTTGGATTTTAGGGGTTTTAGGGACTTTTTTGTGTTTTAGGGTCTTTTTGGGTTTTTAGGGTTGTTTGGGTTTCTATGGTTTTTTGGGGTTTTATGGATTTTTTCATATTTTTATGGTTTTGATGGTTATTAGATTTATTAACATTGTTTGGGGTTTGAAGGGTTTTTAGAGTTTTTAGTGGTTTTTAGAATTTTTATGGGGTTTCAAAGTTTTTTAATGTTTTTAGAGAGTTTTATGGTTATTATAATTTTTAGTTTTTTTTATTTTTTTATGTATTTATTATTATTTTTATTATTTTTAGGGTTTTTATGGATTTTTATGGGTTTTTTTGGTTTTTTTGGTTTTTTAAGGGTCTTTTGAGTTTTTTTGTGTTTTCAAGGTTTTCAAATTTTTTAATGTTTTTTGGGGTTTAAAGTGTTTCTATATATTTTAGTGGTATTTAGGATTTGGAAAGGTTTTTAGGATTTTCTATGTTTTTTATATGTTTTATGGTTTTTAGGGGTTTTAATATCTTTTTAGGGTTTTTTGGGTTTTCTATTTTTGTAGGTTTTGTAGGGGTTTTAACTGTTTTTTGGTTTTTAGTGGGTTTTAGGGTTTTTAATTCTTTTTAGTTGGTTTTAATATTTTTAGGCTTGCTATAGTTTTGAGCTGTTTTTTTTGGCTTTTAGCACATTTTAGTATTTTAGGGCTTTTAAGTGTCTTTATATATTTAAGGATTTCTTATTGTATTTCTGGGTTTTTAGGATTTTTTATGATTTTTTGGACATTTTAGGGATTTTTTTGGAATTTTATTTTTTAAAATGTTTATAGGGATTTTGAGGGTTATTAGGGTTTTTTAGGATTTCAGGTGTTTTAAGGGTTTTTTTGGGTTTTGTGGTTTTTTATTATTTTTTGGGTTTAAATTTTTTTATGAATATTTAATGTTTTTAGGGGTTTAAATGGTATTTAGGGTTTTAGTGGGTTTTTAAGGTTTTTATGGGGTTTTGGATAATTATGGTTTTTTGGGGGTTTTGGGTTTTAAGGGCCTTTTAGGGGGTTTTAGGGTATTATATTTTTTTAGAATTTTTAGGTATTTTTAGTGTTTTTATGTTTTTAATGTCCTCTTAGTGCTTTTCATGGGTTTTATAGTTTTTTACTTTTCTAGGAATTTTTACGGATTCTTTAGGATTTTTATGGGTTTTAGGGTTTTTATGGATTTTGAGGGTTTTTAGATGTTTTTAGGGTTTTTAGTGTTTTATATGTTTTTTAGATGTTTTAAGTGATTTAGTTTTTTAAGGTTTTCTTATATTTTTTCAGGGTATTGAGTGTTTTTTTTTTGTTTTTAGGGATTTTTTTGTGATTTTTTTGGTTTTTTAAGGGTTTTAGGGTTTTTAGGCTTTTTAAGGGGTTTTACAATTTTTATGTGTTTAATGGTTTTTATGGTTTTTTTTGTTTTAGGGGATTCTTTTTATTTTTTAGTGTTTTTACAGTTTTTTGAGTTTCTTAACGTTTTTAGGGTTTTAAAGTTTTTATAGATTTTTTATCGGTTTTTTGTGTTTTTATGATTTTTAAGGTTTTTAATGATTTTTCGGTTTTTATGGGGTTTAGAGTATTATTGGTTCTTTATGGTTTTTTAGGATTTTTAGAATTTCTTTAGGTTTTTAGAGGTTTTAAGTGTTTTTTGGTTATTATTGTTTTGTTAGGGTTATTTAGGTTTTCTTGTTTTTTTATATTTTAGGGATTCAAATTTATTTTTATTATTATTTGGGTTGTTTAGGGTTCATTAGGGTTTTATTGGTTTTTCAAGGTTTTTAGGGAAATTTAGGGGTTTTAAGTGGTTTTTTCAAGTTTTTAGGGACTATAGGTTATTTAGAGTTTTTTCACATTTCTATGGGTTTAACGGTTTTTTAGATTTTTTAGTGGTTTTTAGATTTTTTATGGGGTTTTAGGGATTTTTAAGGTTTTGAGGGGTTTTATTATATTTTAGGATTTTTAGGGTTTTTAGGGTATTTTGGGTTTTTATCATTTTTTTGGTTTTTTTGGGTTTCATGTGTTTTTATGTTTTTATGGTTTTCTTAGAGTTTTTTAGGTTTTTTGAGTTTTTTTATTTTTTTAGGATTTTTATGGATTTTTATGGTTTTTATGTATTTTGATGGTTTTAGGGATTTTTAGGGTTTTTATCATTTTTTAGGAGGTTTAGTGTTTTTAATTTTTTTGGGGTTTCCTTTAGGGTTTTCATGGGTTTTATCATTTTTATATTTTTATGGATTTTTAGGATTTTTTAGTATTTTTAGGGTTTTTACAGTTTTTAGGGATTTTTTTTGGTTTTTATGGTTTTCTGGGTTTTTTGGTTTTTTGGGTTTTTTGGGCGGTTTTTTGAGTTTTTTTGGGATTTTATTTTTTTACGATTTTTTTATGTTTTTAGACTATTAAAGGGTTTTTAGAGTTCTTAGTTTTTTTAGGGGTTTATGGGGATTTTAATATTTTTAGGGGGTTTATGGTTTCTTGGGTTTTTAGGGTTTTTTTGATTTTAGGGTTTTTTGAATTTTAGGTTTTTTAGGGTTTTAATTATTTTTAGGTCTTTGAGGTTTTATTTTTTGTAGGGTTTTTACGGTTTTACCTTTTTAGGAATTTTTAGGTAATTTTTAGTATTTTTATGTGTTTTTTGGGTTTTTTGGGTTTTTAGGGGTTTTATGGTTTTATAAGGTGGTTATGATTTTTTTGGGGGGGGGGGTTTAAGGGGTTTTTTGAGTTTTAGGGGGTTTAAACGTATTTTAGTATTTATGAATATTTTTAGGTTTTTAAAGGGTTTCTATATTTTTTAGTGAGTTTTTAGTTTTTTGATGGGTTTTTATGGGGTTTTATTTTTTTTGATGGGTTTTTAGGAGGTTTTTATGGTTTTATGGGTTTTTACAGTTTTATCATTTTTATGATTTTATGGTTTATATACGTAATTGAGTTATTAATTTTTCTTTGAGTTTTTTTTGAGTTTTTATGGTTTTTATGTTTTAAAGGATTTTTAGGACTTTTTAGGATTTTTATAGTTTTTTGGGTAATTTTAGATTATGAGTGGTTTTAGATTTTTTCATTGATTTTAGGATTTTTATTATTTGTATCATTTTTTATGATTTTTATGTGGTTTTTTTCTTTTTATATTTAAGGTTTTCTTAGGGTTTTAAGGGTTTTAGGTTATTTTACATTTTTAGGAAATTTTAGTGGTTTTTAGGATTTTGATGTGTTTTTAGGGGTTTTAAGGATTTTTTGGTTTTTAGGGTTGTTTAGGGTTTTTAGCAATTTTTTTTTGATTTTTTGGAGGTTTTAAGTGTTTTAGTTTTTTAGGGTCTTATTAGGGGTTTTCATAGTGTTTTAGGTTTTTATCAATTTTTATGGATTTCTTAGGAATTTCATAGGTTTTTTGGGTTTTTGGGATTTTGACAGTTTTAAGGGTTTTTTAGTGTTTTTATGGATTTTTGGCTTTTTTGGGTTTATTTTGGGTTTCTAATGTTTTAAAGGTCTTCTAAAGTTTATTAACATTTTTAGGGGTTTAAAGGATGTTTAGTGATTTTCTGGTCTTTCGGGTTTTTATGTCTTTTTCGGGGTTTTAAAGGTTTTTAGTGTTTTTATAGGTTTCATGTGTTTTTAGGGTTTTTATGGCCTTTTAGGGTATTTATCATTTTTTAGGATTTTCAGGGGTTTAAAGTGTTTTTTAGTTTTAAATATTTTCTTAGTTTTTTTTCTGGGATTTAGGGTTTTTTATGTTGTAATATTTTTTTTGGATTTTTAGTAATTTTATGTATTTTTAGAGTTTTTTTTGGAATTTGAAGGTTTTTTGGGTTTTTTGGGTATTTAGAGTTTATTGGTTTTTATGGGTTTTAAGTTTTTTTAGGTCTTTAATGTTTTATTAGGGTTTTTAGGGTTTTTTATGTTTTTATAATTTTTATGGATTTTTAAGATTTTTGAGGGTTTTTAGGGTTTTTAAGGATTTTTAGGGTTTTTATGGTTACTTTGGGGTTTTTGGATTTTTTTATTTTTTGTGGGATTTTAATTTTTTTGTAGTATTTTAATTTTTTTTGCGTTAAAAGTGTTTTTAGTGTTTTTAGTGGTGTTTTATAGATTTTATGGGTTTTTAGGTGTTTAAATGTGTTTAATGGTTTTTGGTTTTTAGGGTATTTAGGGGTTTTTTAGGATTTTTATGGTTTTTAGCATATTTTGGTTTTTATGTGTTTTAACTGTTTTTAGGTTTTTAATGTTTTATTACATTTTTTTTAGGTTTCAATGATTTTTTTATTCTTTTAGGGATTTCTAATGATTTTTAGGGGTTTTATAGGTTTTTAGCAGTTTTATGGATCATGATTGTTTTTAGGGGTTTTAGGTTTTTTAGGGTTTTTAGGGTATTTTATTGTTCTTTATGTTTTTAGGGGTTTAAAATATTTTAGGTTTTGATTTTTTTTCTTAGGGTTTTTCATGGTTTTTGATTTTTTTTATTTTTGGGGTTTTTAGTGATTTTTAATATTTTTATGGTTTTGAGGGGTTTTAGGGTTTCTTCTTTCTTTTTTTGATTTTTTGAATTTTTAAGGGTTTTTATAGTTTTTTTATTGTTTTTAGGGTTTTAAATTATTTTTAGAGTTTTTAGTGGTTTTGTAGGGTTTTTATGTGTTTTAGGTTTTTAAGGTTTTATATGGGGTTTTCAGTGAGTTTAAGGTTCTTTACTTATTTAGGGATATTTAGGGATTTTTTAGGATTTTTATGCGTTTTTAGGTTTTTTAGGTATTTTAGATGTGTTGAGGGTTTTTAGTGTTTTTAAGTTTATTAGGGTTTTTAGCATTTTTTAGGGTTTTTAGGGGTTTAAAGTGTTTTAATGTTTAATATTTTCTTAGGATCATTCATGGTTTTTATTGTTTTTTTATGTTTTTAAGGATTTTTTACGATATTTTTGGATTTATATATTTTTTATGGTTTTTAGGGTATTTGAGAGTTTCTAGGTTTTTTAGTGGTTTATGGGTTTTATGTCTTTATTATGGGGTTTTAGGTTTTTTTAATGGTTTTTATGGTTTTTTAACTTTTTTAAGGGTTGAAAGGGTTGTTTGTGTTTTTAGTGAGTTTTTGGGTTTTTATGGGGTTTTTGGGTTTTTACGGTTTTTGGGTTTTTCATGGGTTTTAAGGTTTTTAGTGTTTTTAGGGGTTTTTAGGGTTTTTAGAAATTTTTAGGTTTTTTATGGGTTTTAATTGTTTTAATGTTTTTAAGATTTAGTTAGGTGTTTTCAGGGGTTTAGGGTTTTTACATTTTTAGGGATTTTTACATTTTTATGGTTTCTAGGGATTTTTTTTATTTTCATGACTTTTTACAGTTTTTAGGGGCTTTTAGGGATTTCAGTGTTTTTAGGGATTTTATGTTTTTTTATAATTTTTAGGTTGTTTTGGGGGTTTCAAGTTTATTTATTTTTTTATGTTTTTCTTTGGGGTTTTCAGCGTTTTTAGTATTTTTTACATTCTATTGATTTTTGGGATTTTTTAGGATTTTTATTTTATTTTAGGGTTTTTTAGGGGTTTTAGGGATTTTTATAATTTTTAAGGTTTTATGGTTTTTAAAGTTTTTTGGGTTTTTATAGTTTTTAGGTTTCTTAATGTTTTTATTGTATCTTAACATTTTATGAGTTAATTTTTTTAGTGTTTTTAGTGGTTTTTTGGGGTTTTATGGGTTGTTGGGGTTTTTAAGGATTCTTGGGATGTTATGGTTTTAGGGCCTCTAGTTCCTTTTAGGGTTATTAATGTTTTTATAATTTTTAAGGTTTTTAGTGGTTTTGAGTGTTTCTTGATTTTTAAGGTTTTATTTGGGTTTTTAGGGTTCAATTTTTCTATATTTTTAAGGATTTTTTGTGGGTTTTTTTGTTTGTTTGGGTTTTTAGTGTTTTTTTGAGTTTTATGGTTTTTAGAGTTTTTAATGGTTTTAGGGGATTGAAGGGTTTTTAGTTATTTTATTGGTTTTTAAGGTTTTATGGTTTTTAATGGTTTTTAAATTTTTTTCAGGTGTTTTTATTGATGTTTAGGGTCTTTTGGGTCTTTAGGTTCTTTAATGGGATTATACTTTTTAGTTTTTATGGGTTTAATGTGTTTTTAGGTTTTTTAAAGTTTTGTTAGGTTATTTCTGGGTTTTATGGTTTTTTAAGTTATTTTGGTATTTTTATGAATTTTTTAGGATTTTTATAGCTTTATGGTTTTTAGAGATTTTGAGTATTTTTAGGGTTTTTATGTTTTTGGGTTTTTAAGTTTTTTAGAAATTTTTTGTTTTTTGGAGTTTTAGTGATTTTAGGTTTTTATGGTTTTAAAAGGCTTTATGTGTTTTTACATATTCAGTGATTTTTAGGTTTTTAGGTTTGTTATGGTTTTTAGGGATTTTGATACTTTTATGTTTTTATGTTTTTTATAGTTTTTAAGGTTTTAAAAGGGTTTATGGTTTTAATGTTTTATTATGATTTTTAGGGTTTTAAAGGGTTTTATATTTTTTTAGTGGTATAGGGTTTTTATGGGTTTTTAGTGTTTTTTGAGGTTTTTATTGGTTTTATGGTTTTGAAGGGTTTTAGGGTGTTTTAATGTTTTTTTCATTTATTTACGATTTTTTGATTTTGAGGGTTTTTAGGTTTGTTTGGTTTTCTTAGTGGTTTTCATAAATTTTAGGTTTTTCTATGTTTTATGGTTTTTTAGTGATTTTTAATGATTTATATTCCTTTTAGGTTTTTATGGATTTTGAGGGGGGCGGGGGTTTAGGGGTTTTAGAGGTTTTAGGGTTATTTATGGTTTTAATAGTTTTTTAGGTTTTTAGGGGGTTTATGTTTTTTTTAATTTTTTGGGTTTTATTATGGGTTTTTAGGGTTTTTTATATTTTTAGGGATTTTTAGGTGTTTTTTTATAATTTTTATGGGTTTTATGGTTTTTATAATTTTTGGTGGTTTTAAGGCTTTTTTTGGTTTTTAGAGATTTTATGGTTTTGGGGGGTGGGGGGGGGGGGGTTGTAGGGGATTTTTTGAGTTATTTGCGGTTTAATGGTTTTTTTAGAGATTTTAATTTTTTAGGGGATTCAATATTTTTTATATTTTTTAGTATTTTTTCTGGTTTTATGGGTTTTTAGGGTTTCTATGATTTTTAGGGGTTTATGGTTTTTAAGGGTTTTAGGGATTTTAGATTTTTTTTATTTTTTAAGGGTTTTAAGTGTTTTTATGTTTTTAAGGGGCTATTTTGGGTTTCATGGGTTTTAGGGTTTTTTTGTTTTTTGGTATTTTTTAGTACTTTCATGGGTTTTTATGTTTTTAAGGGATTTTGAGGGTTTTTAGAGATTTTAGTGTTTTTAGGGTTTTTCGGTTTTTGTTGGATTTTATGGGATTTTTTATTATTTTGGGTCTTTAATATTCTATAGAGTTTCTAAAGTTTTAAGGGTTTAATGGGTTTTTATATTTTTTACTGTTTTTGAAGATTCGTAGGAGTTTTTATGGTTTTTAGGGGTTTTATGGTTTTTAGGGTTTTATCATTTTATGGATTTTTAAGGGGTTTTATGTGTCTTTCTGTTTTTAAGGGTTTCTTATGGACTTTCATGGTTTTAGGATTTTCTAATTTTTAGGGGTTTTAGGGATTTTATATAATTTTTATGGTTTTTTGGGTTTTTAGGAATTTATAGAATTTTGGGGTTTTAGGGTCTTCATTGGTTTTTTCATTTTTTATGTTTATACAGGGTTTATTTATTTTTAAGTTTTTAAGCATTTCTTTGGGTTTTTCAGGGGTTTAGGGTTTTTACCTTTTTGGGGATTTTTCGGAGTTTTTTTAAATATTTTTATGGTTTTTGGGGTTTTTAATTGTTTTTGGGTTTTTTGAGTTTTTATGTTTTTTTTTGCTTTTAAGGGTTTTTTTGAGTTTTTATGGATTTTAAGATATTTTTGAGTTTTCAAATGTTTTTAGGCTTTTAAAGGGGTTTTGTTGTTTTAGTGGGTTTGTTGGGGGGGGGGGTTATGTGTTTTTATGGTTTTTAAGTTTTTAAGTTGTTTTTACAGTTTCTATAGTGTTTATGGTTTTTGGGGATTTTATGGTTTTAATCATTTTTAGGTTTTTAGGGGTTTTAAGTGTTTTTAGTTTTTTACGATTTTATTAGGGTTTTTAGGTTTTTTATGGTTTTTTATATTTTTAGGGTTTTTAGGGATTTTTGAAGATTTGTATGTTTTTTTGGGTTTTATAGATTTTAATGGTTTCTAGGGGTTTTTAGGGTTTTATGTTTTTTTAATTTTTAGGTTTTTTTGAGTTTTTATGGGTTTTAGGGTTCATTTTTAGATTTTTAACATTTTAGTGTTTTAAATGGTTTTTATAGTTTTAGAGGGTTTTAGGGGTTTTAAGGTAACTAGGGGGTTTTATGGTTTCTAGGGATTTTAGGGTTTTAGCATCTTTTGGGGTTTAAAGTATTTTTAGGTTTTTATGATTATCTTAGGGATTTTTTGGGTTTTTGGGGGGTTTTATATTTGTAGGTATTTTAGGGATTTTTTATAAATTTTAGGGGTTTTAGGTTTTTAGGGGTTTTTTGGTCTTTTAGGGTTTTTAGGGGTTTAAAGATTTTTTAGTGTCTTTTGGGGGATTTTGGATTTTTTAGGGTTTTTACATTTTTTACAATTTTTTAATGTTGTTAGTTGTTTAAAGGGTTTTTATAGTTTTTAGTTATTATTTAGGGTTTTTAAGGGTTTTTGGTTTTTTCTGGATTTTTTATTTTTAGGGTTTTTAGACTATTGTTCATTTTTTTGGTTTTCTAGGGGTTTTAAGTGTTTTTTTGTTTTTTACTATTTTCTTAGGGGTTTTCAAGGTTTTTAGGTGTTTTAAATTTCTTATTTATTTTTCAGGATTGTTTTTTATTTTTTATGTTTTTATGGTTTTTAGGGATTTTGAGGGGTTCATTGGTTTTTTATGGTTTTAAAGGTTTTTTTGTGTTTTTAGGTTTTTGTTGGTTTTGAGTGTTTTAGGTTTTTAATGTTTTGTTAGGATTTTTCATGGGTTTTCGGTATTTTTTTGTTTTTTGGAGTTTTAGGAATTTTTTAGGATTTTTAGGGTTTTTATGGATTTTATGGGCTTTAGGGTTTTTCACGGTTTTTTATGTTTTTTTTGTTTTTAGGGTCTTTTTGAGTATTTTAGGGAATTTAATTTTTTTATAGTTTTAACGCTTTTAGGGGTTTATAATTTTTTTATATTTTTTAGTGGTTTTAAGGGTTTATGTGTTTTTAGGGTTTTTATGGGTTTTAGGGGTTTTAGGGTTTTTATGGATTTTTGGGTTTTCAGTGTTTTAGGGTTTTTAGAATTTTTTGGTTTCTTAGGGGTTTTAAGTGTTTTTAGGTTTTTGAGGCTGCCTTCAGGTTTTTAGGGTTTTGGTAATTTTTACCTTTTTATGGATTTTTAGGGATATTTTATGATTTTAATGGTTTGTTAGTGTTTTTAGGGATTTTGAGGGTTTTAGGGGTTTCAGGGTGTTTAGGGTTGTTATGCTTTTTTTTTTTAAGGATTTTAAGTTTATTTTGGGTTTGTAAGGTATTTTAATATATTTAGGGATTTAAATGCTTTTTATAGTTTTTAGTGGTTCTTGAGTTTTAGGTGCTTTTTCTGTTTTTAGGGGTTTTTTGTGTTTTTTTTGGGTTTTTAGGGTCATTTTTCATTTTGAATGTTTTTATGATTTTCTGGGGTTTTATGTCCTTTTAGGTTTGTAATGCTTCCTAAGGGGTTTTCAAAAAAATTCAGGTTTTTATATTTGTAATAATTTTTATGGTTTTTAAGTATTTTTATGGTTTTTCGATTTTTTAGTGATTTTGGGGTTCTTTAGGGTTGTTTTGGGTTTTTTAGGGTTTTAGCATGTTTAGGTTTTTTAAGGGTGTTAAGTGTTTTTTTAGGATTTTCTTATGGTTTTTAGGGTTTTTTCGGTTCTAGTGTTTTTAGGAATTTTTATGGCCTTTTAGTATTTTTACATTTTTTTAGGTTTTTAGGGATTTTGAGGGTTTTATTGTTTTTAGGGTTTTTATGGTTTTTTGAATTTTTAGGGGTTTTTTTGATTTTTTTAGGGTTTTATGTTTTTTAGGTGTTTAAAGGGTTTTTTCAGAGTTTTTAGTGGGTTTTAGGATTTTTTTAGGTGTTTTAAAGGTTTTTATGGGTTTTTATGGGTTCTTAGGGATTTTTTGTTTTTAGGTTTTTAGGGGATTTAAGTGTTTAAAGGTTTTTATGGTTATATTAGGTTTTTTAGTGGTTTTAGGTTTTCTTTAAATTTTTATTAGTTTTTAGGGATTTTTTAGGATTTTAAATTTTTTATGGTTTTTAGGGATTTCGATGGTTTTTAGGGGTTTTAGTATTTTAAGAGTGTTTTTGGTTTTTGGGTTTGCAGGGGTATTGTTTTAGAGTTTTTAGTGTTTTTAATATTTTTTAGAGTTTTTATCTTTTTTAAGGGTTTAAAGGTTTATAGATTTTTTAGTTGTTTTTAGGGTTTTTATTGGTTCAGAGGGTTTTTTAATATTTTTAGGGGTTTTGGGTTTTTGGGGTTTTTAGTGTTTTTATGGTTTTTAGAGTATTTATGATTTTTGAGGTTTTAAGAATTTTAGCTTTTTAAGGTTTTCCGGGTTTTTCGGGGGTTTTTAGTTTTTTTTTACATTTTTAGGGATTTTAGTTATTTTTTAGGTTTTTATGGTTTTTAGGGTTTTTAGGGATTTGGAGAACTTTTACGGATTTTATAGTTTTTATAGTTTTAGTGTTTATTGAGTTTTTTAGGGGTTTAAAAGTTTTTTTTAGGGTTTTTAAATATTTTTAGGCGTTTAAATGGTATTTATAGTTTTTAGATTCTTTTAGGTTTCTATAGTTTTTATAGTTTTTTATGGCTTTTTATGGTTTTTAGGGTTTTGTGGTTTTTAGGGGTTTTTTATGGTTTTATCATTTTTTAGGTTATTTGGGGTATTATGTGTTTTTATGGTATTATTTTGTTTTTTAGGGTCTTTAAGGTTTTTTATATTTTTATGTTTTTATGGTTTTTATGCATTTTGAGGGTTTTTTGAGATTTTTAGGGTTTTTATGATTTTTTTGGGGGGGGGTTGGTGGTTATTTTATTTTTTTATGCTTTTTAGGTTTCTAGGGTTTTTAGAGTTTTTTATGTTTTTAGGGGTTTAAAGGATTTTTAGAGTGTTTTGGGGGTTTTAAGATTTTTATAAGTTTGTAAGGTTTCTAGTTGTTATTATGGTTTTTAGGGTTTTTATGATTTTTTAGGGTTCTTTAAAAATTTTAGGTGTTTAGGGGTTTTATGTTTTTTTTTGGTTTTTAACGTTTTATTTGAATTTTGTAGTTCTTTTCGGGATTTTTTTAAATGATTTTTAACTATTTGTTATGATTTGTTGTGGTTTTTTGGCTTTTTAGAGATTTTAGAGATTTTTATGGTTTTTAGGGTATTTTAGGGTAATAATGGGTTTTATCATTTTTAGTGTTTTTTAAGGATTTTTGGGGTTTTATGTGTTTTTAGGAACCTAAGGTTTTCTTAGTGTTTGATGAGGATCATGGAACACATGGGAATCTAGAGATCAAAGGATGACTTGATAAGGAGGGAGGAATGTGGAGGATTGCACAAGATTTTTTGTAAGGATTTGGTGACCCAATGACAAGGGAGATGGCCAAGAGAATGAAGAAGGTCTTAAATGGTTAAATCATGGAATTCTAATGGGAGGACCAATACCCTTGTTTGAGGTAAGAATACTAACCTATATTTACATTAATTAAGGCCCAAATAATCTTTTTATGACCCATCCCATGGTGTACTATGAATTTCAAGCCCACCCCACTGTGGAGACTTCAATGTAAAAAGTGGCGGTCTAGTTGTCTTTACTTTCCAAAATGCTTTTCTACTTTTCCCTTAAATTCATAGCCATGTTTCAAATTTTTAAAATGAATCATTTAGGCTTTTTGACTTGTGGAAACTAGGTGTTAGACTTTTGTATCATCCTTTGGCTATAAATAGCCACCCCTTATAATCTTTGAACAACATAAATGAAGGTAATGTTATTCTGGTGAGTTTTTCTTTCAAATTTTTTATTATTAATTAATTATTGACTTATCAAAGTATTTTTTATCCTTTATGTCATCTTATGGATAGAGTTCTTAGAGACAAGTTCTCTTTGGTTTCTTCCTCGACCAACTCTCTCTTTTCTTCCTTGTTTCCCCCATTTATAGCCCTTTTCACTTTTTTTCTTATGGAGATCCGGGTTCTCAAAACAATAATGTTGAAAACGGTTCCTTGGAGACTTCCTAGTGGGTCTTGGATCACTTATCATTTGGTATTAGAGCCTAATTGCAAGAAATCAGTTCATTATTTTTTATCCCTTCTTCGATCTTCTTTTCTAATTGAATCGGGCCAACATCAATTCTGGAACATTTTATTCTTCACCTACGGACATCATTTCTTCATCATTTTTGACATATAGTATATTAATCATATAGTTTATAATATCATATTTTATCTCTATTTAGAATCATTGAAATAAAATATATAAAACATGAGATCCATCAGGTGTAAATTTTGTGATGAATTCAAAAAATTTAAAACCACACACATAGAACCCACTATTTCAGGTTGTTGACCCTTTATTTATGTATATTACGTATATAAAATTATTTTATTATTCTTTTGGAGTTTAAAAGGAGATTATTCATGTTTTTTATGCTTTTCTTGGGGTGCACAGTTTGAGCATGGTTAATAGAAACCATGAAACAGCTCCAGGAAGCTGTGCAATTGAAACAATAGACACTTGGGAGGCCTATAGATAGGTGCACAATTTGGCCAAACCTTGTGTATTCTTAGTAGAAACTATTAAATTCTAAATATTAGGGTATATCATGGTTGGAATGTGGTGTATCTAACCATGCAATCCAACCCTGTGAGGTGTGTTTGGAGGCAGTGGCTTGTGCATGATTAACACACAATTTTCCTAAATGTTCACCCTAACCCCTCACCATGGAAAATTAGATCTAAAAATTGTGGATCTAATATGATTTACCTCCTAAAACAATAATTTTTCCCTAAGATTGATTTTTATTCCTCCCAAGGTGGTGGAGACCTTTCCTTTCAATCTAAGAGAAATTCTTCGATAAATCCAAGTGTGTTGGAGACCCAGATTCGTCGACAAATTCTTGTTCTTCATTTTGTTTCTTAGATATATTCTTATTTTTTCTTTTTAAATCATAAATATAGTTTTTTTGGGATATATACATGTTTTTTGATGGAAATATTTATGGGATATTATAGTTTTGATTGAAGGGAATGAGATCTAAGTTGGAATCTTGAATATTTGATCTCGTTTGTTGAAGTTGTTGTGTTGTTCTTTGATTTCACATAAGTTTAAGAGCAATGTGTATTATATCTTGAATCCACTTGATTATAAATTTATGTATTTGTTTCAAATTTATTTAATTTATAGATTTTTTTTGAAAATAATGGGGTGATTTTATTGAATTATCATCTGAATTATGGTTTTTGAAATCATGGGAATTATATGTCTTTTTAGATTATGGTTGTATATAATTTTAAAATAGTGATTTTAAAATTATGGATGGTTTATGTAAGTAAATTATTTGTTTATATTCTATTATTTAAATTTTTTTATATGATTTGGGCATAATAGTTGTGAAATACTTGAATAGGATGGATAATGGTCATGAAGTACCACCTTCAAAGGGATAGAGTATGGATGTGAAGTTCCACAATCAATAGTAACACCAGGATTGTGTGTGTGTTTCTGTTGAGGATGTGTGTGTATAAGAAAATTTTTATTCCAAATCCCAAATAGAGAAATGGGTAAATATTTTTTGATATTATTGTAAAAATAATTGTGTTAGTTTTTGTTGTATTCCTTAAAAAAGATAATGGTTTTGAATATTTGATTGGTTATTTTCCTTATAAAACTCTTTTAGTTAGATATAAATTACTTTATTTTTTTTTAAAATGCTTTATATAAAGGTTATAATATATTCAATACTAGCGGTGTGAGTTGATAAATAATTGGGGGAATTCTAAAAAGTTTTATACTCACCCCCTTCTTGGGAACTAGGGTAAATTTGTAGATGTTATATATTGAGACACAAGTAAAGAAAAGGTATCCCAGTTCTTTAGTGATGATACTTGATACCTTGGGTTGGGATTGTGGATTTGGTTATTTGGAGTAGATTTTTATTTTTTTGTATCTATTGTGTATTTTTGTTTTTTTTATCATTTGGTTCTATTGGTTATGTCACATTGACTCCACTTGTACTCTAATATTTTCTTTTGGTTTAGCCTTGTATTGGTTTTCATTTTGGTACTCATGAAAAATTAAGAAGTTTGGTTATTATGGATATCATTGGTTTGTTCGTTTTGTCTTAAAATATAAAATCTTTAGAATCTATTTATAAGGACCTTTTCATTTATTTATATCCTTTGGTGTCATGGGGATGCGACCTAAGGCCTAGTAGTGCCCATGTCACATCTGAAGCCAATGAGAAGGGGTGGGATGTTACAAATGGTATTAGGTTATTTGGTCCTTGATTTCAAAATCATATTAGTCTATCTATGGGGATGGTATCAAATATATACTATTTTCACAACATGAAATGTAAAGCATAAAAAGGCATAGATAACATCTTTATACTGAAACTCAAGTTACCAGGAAGTTGGGTGCATAATTATTTTGAGACACTTTTAGGAGTTTTCACCTCATCTTCATGGATTTATCCAATGAGAAGAGACTGACTTGAATTTATAGAAATGACTTCCCACTACATGTACATAATTCATTTTGAGTAATTATTTATGCTTTAGTGAAAAAAATTATTTTTGATAATAGTTTAAATCTCTTGACTTTCAAAATCATGGTGGAATTGTAAAAAATCATTTGAAAGTGGAAATTATGGAATATTGAAAAGCTTTATTGTGATATTTGTGATGTGGTAAATTTGAAATTACTAAACCTTTAGTTTTTAGAGAGTGATAATGAATGGATTTTTCTTTTGTTTATAACAAATGACACAAGGTATGAGTCATATAAACCATCAGGAAGAGGCTATTGAGAATGTGGTTGCTCTAAATCCATGAGTGATCCAACAGTTAGTTTAGAGTATGGTCCAAGTATTTCAGTCCATGTACTGAGGGAATAGAAAAAATAAACCAAGGAAAGTGGATCATTTAGTTTAGTTTCAAAAGAAAAATCCACCAATATTTTAGGGTGATTCATAATAAAAAAAACATAAGTGTGGTTAAATATGATGAAACAAATATTAGATTTCCTTATAACACAAAATGAGAAAAAAGATGAAGTTAGAAACATACATGATGGAAGATATTTCATAGCAGTGGTGGTATTTACCAGTTCATGATAAATTGGACCATGTAATGAAATGGGATGATTTTGAATAATTGTTTAATAATAAATTATATCCTCAAACTTTTCAGGTAACAATAACAATTGACTTATTTAGTTTGAAGCAAGATAACCTCATAGTGACAGAGTATGTGACTAAATTTATTAATTTAGTTTGTTTTCCACCTGAAGTTTCTACAATTTAATATTTAAAGGAACTCTTTTTTGAATTGGAGATAAAGATATATATTATCAAAATGATTTTCATGCTTTTTATATTGGCTTATATAGATATTGTAAATAGATAAATAGTGGTATAAAGGGGTATCTTAGGAAATATGATTAGAGGAAGTATGTTAATAAATATGGGAACTGTTGGGAACTTTAATTCTAAGAATAAGAGGAATAGGGAAACCTATTTCTATGGCAGTGGTATAAATTAGAATCAGATGGCAGGATCAGATAATCTTCCTCCTAAACCAAAGGGTATACCTAATTATTTTCAATGTTTTTATCTCAATCACATAAAGTGTGATTTTACAACACCACCTAGAGAATTTAATAATTGTAATAATACAAGAAATATACTAAATTATTGTTGTAGTTCTTTGATTTTAGGTTCTATGGACACATCTAATTCATCTCTGGAAATATATGATTCAACAGATGGATTGAAATAGAATAGATCTCATTAGAAAACCAGAGCAAGCCATATCGATTCTAGGAATAACATGACTCCAAAACCAAGGAAATCTCAACTAAGTAACAAAGACCAAATCATGGTGTGTAATAAATTGTATGGATCTTAGCAAGTAATAATAGATGATCAATCGGGACCTTCAATGGTGAGAGAGATGATTATTTTTAATGCCACCCTTATGAAATTGTTTTTTGATATGGGCGTGTTGCATTATTTTATTGATTATTTTGATATTTATATTTTGGGTTCTCATGTTGAGATGATTTCCTATGTTTAAAAAATTCAAATTCCTATTAGAAAAAAAAAGAATGTATATTATTTATGTGAAAATCATGTTCTATAACTATCGATGGAATTAAATAGATTTAGGGATTCTCTATGCTTGATATGGATGTCTATGACTTATTTCTAGGTATGTATTGGTTGATATTGTTCAATGACCTCATTGAATATTATACCCAAAGGGTTAGTTTTACAAATGATGATGGTATTGAGAATCTCTTCAGAGTAAATTTTAATGTAAAGACAAGTGGATTAGGACTATTGGCTCTAATAGTTAGAACTATCTCATACCAATTTGAAACCTTGACCATGGAATCTATGGATGATATAGAGAATAGTTGTTTTCCAAGATTTTTTTACCAGTTTCCTGATGTTTTTCTTGATAATTTCTCAATGTTTCCACCCACAAGAGAAATATAGTTTATGGTTGATCTCTTACTAGGGACCAGTCCAATATCACTTCCATCGAATCTAATAGAACCAACATAATTAAAGGAATTTAAATTCTAATTGAAACAGTTTGAAAGCAAAGGGTTCATTTAGCCTAGTACATCTCTGTGGGAAACAATGATTATTTTTGTGAAAAGGTGGAAAGAACTATTAGTCTTTGTGTGTATTATCATAATTTTAATCAAGTTATGAGAATGAATATGTATCCTCTTCCACGCATTGTAGAACTATTTGATCAATTTAGGGGGACACATTGGTTCTCTAAAATTGAATTTCCTTCAAGATATCACCAACTACGGGTTTGGAAGGAGGATATTCTGAATAAATCTTTAAAATTCAGATATGGACTTTATGAGTGCATGGTTATGCCTTTCATTCTTATGAATTCACAATCTATCTTTATGGAATTGAAGAATTGGATATTTCAAATGTATATGTATTTTTTGTTTGAGTCATTTATTGATGAAATACTATTGTATTCTAGGAAAATGATTGATCATGATAAACACTAGATAACAGTGTTGGGAATCTTGTGGGATCATTTTTTTTGTATTCCAAACATTCAAAATGTGATTTTTTTATACAATAGGTACATTTCCTTGGGACCGTTATCTCTGAAAAATGAGTTTATGTGGATCCAAAAAAGATAGGGCTTGTGATCTCTTAGAAACCACCAAATAATGACTTTGAGATACATAGTTTACTTGTCTTGGATTATTATTACCGATGTTTTTTTCATGCCTTTTCATGACTAGCATCACCAATGAATAAATTTACCATAGAAAGTGTATCATTGCAATGGAATGATCAATATCCAAAAAAATAACTTAAAGTTCTTCTTATGTCAACACTTCTCTTGATATTTCTAGAATTAGGAAAAGGATATATAATGTATTCTGAAGCTTCGGTATATGGTTTGGGGCATGTTCTCATACAGAGAGAACATGTTATTTCTTATAGATCAAGACATTTATAGTTTCATGGGAATAACTGAACAACACATTATTTAGAATTATCTATTGTGGTTCGTGCTTTGAATACATGGCATAATTATCTTTTTGGTGAGAAATACAAAGTGTTTACGGATCATAAGACCTTGAAACACATTTTATCACAAAGAGATTTGTATCCGAGACAAAATATAAGGATGGAGTATCTTCAAATGTTTAAATTTAACTTAATGCATACAACGAGTAAAGGGAAGTCTATGGAAGATAAATTAAGTATAAATGCATATAGTCAATCATTGAAAGAGGCTTCAGATCAATAGAATCTAATATCGGTGACTACCGACATGTACTTGGAGTATGAAGATCAAGGTAGTGTTGTTGTTTTAGTTATAGTTTCTTTTATTCCAAATTAGTTAGAGAAGTTTAAAGATCCACATAAATTCAATTCTAAACATGTTTCAATGGGATAAAAAATCAATGGTGGGGATACCATTAAGGGAAGTAAGCATTATATAAGATCAATGTTGTTTTTTTGAGAACAGGTGGTTGTACCTTGGGATTTTTAGGAAGAACTCTTTCATTCTTATCACAATTAGAGATGGGTTGTTCATCCTAGAATACAAAATATGTATAAGGAATTGAAATCACAATTTTGGTGGTCTATCATGAAAATAATGGTGGATGAGTTTTTTTAGATGCCTCACATATCAGCATGTTATGGTAGAGCACCAACGAAAAATAGGTATTCCTCAATCCTTACCAATTCCTTTGTGAAAATGGGAGAAGATAGCTATGGAATTTGTAATAGGTCTACCAATGATGGTTCATAAGAATGATTCTATATGGATGATAGTGTATTGGAACACAATGTATTCCCATTTCATCCATAATCATTAATCCAATATGTTGGAGGAATTGTCAAAAATATATACCTAATATGTTTTAAATTGGAATGGTATTCTAGTCTCAATTATATCAAATAGATACCCTAGGTTTACATCTCATTTTTGGAAATCTTTATTGCAATCCCTTGGGACTCAATTGTCTATGATCATGGAATATCATCCTCAAATTGATGGAAAATATGAATTTTAGGATATGTTTAGTTATTATGTAATGAATTTTGGTGGCTCATGGGAGTAACACATACCATTAGTGGAGTTATCATACAACAAAAGTTATTTTCACTCAATATATATGGATTATTTTGAATCATTATATGGAAATCCTTATCATTCTCCACTTTTTTTTGGTGAAATAGGCGAGACTTCACTAGATGGACCAATCCTCGTGAAAGAGAAAACAGAGAAGATTCAGTTAATCATAAAAAGGGTATTGAAGGAACGAGATTGTCTGAAATTGTATACAGATCATCATCGATGACTATTTTCATTTGATTATGGTGGTCATTTGTTCTTGATAATCTCTCCAAGCCTTCTTAATCATCATTTTGGGAAGCATATAATTTTTTCTCCTCAATAAATAGGCCCTTCTGATATACATGAATGGGTGGGTGAGGTGGCATATTGGTTAGATTTTCCACCAAGGTTTAATTTAGTAAATAATGTTTTTCATGTATAAAAATTAAAGAAGTATCATCCTAACCATGACCATGTGATTTGATGGGCTCGCATTGACCTAGATACAGATGCGATGGTGGTTTATAAGATAGTATAGATTCTAGATAGGAAAGATAAAGTATTATATGGGAAAAGAATCTGTCATGTACAGGTTTTATGGAAACATTGTTAGATTTAGGAGGAAAATTTGGAGCATGAAAAGGAAATGATGTAGTAATGGATATAAATATTCATGGAAAAAACTGTTTTTCTACCTTCTAGGTATGAAAAGACTAATGGTGGGGAGAATATAGAACCCTATATTTTAGGTACTTGACCCTTTGTTTAAGTATTTTAATTATATGAAATTATTAGGGTTTGTTTTAGGATATTATGAGGAGATTTGTCAGGTTTTTGAGTCTTTTATGATGGGGCATGGTTTGGTCACAGTTAATAGAAACCACGAATCACCTATAGGAAATCGTGAAACTAAAATATTAGACACTAGGGATGTGCATATATAAGTGTACAGTTTGGATAAACCTTGAATATTCCCATTAGAAACGGTCTAATGTTGGGAAATGGGGTTTAGAAAGGTTGGTGTATAGTTTATCTAACTATGTGTGCCAATCGGGCAAGGTGTGTTTTGAGGTAGTGGATCATTCACGATTAGTGAATGGTTTTCCTAACTGTTCACCCTAATCATGCACCATGGAAAATTAGATCTGATAATTGTGGATGTAATATGATTTACCCTCTAAGACACTCATTTTCCCTGAAACAGATGATAACATGAATTCTTATTCCTCCCAAAGATGTGGAGATAATTCCTTTCGATCTGAGAGAAATTATTATGTGAATCCAAGTGCATTAGAGACCCATATTCTTCATAAATTTCTTGTTCTTCAATAATTTACTTAGATCACTAATCCTTCCCTCTATTAGAATCATGTATATTGTTCATTATGGATAGATCCATGTTTTTTCATGTCAATATTGATGGTATATGGATGTCTTGATTGAAGGGAATGAGATCTAAGTTAGAATATTGAATATTTAAGCTAGTTTGTTAATGTTTTGGGTTTTTTATTCATTTTCACATAATTTTAAGAGAAAGGTGGCTTCTCTCTGAACTCCTCTTGATTAGAATATGAATAATTGAATTCAAATTGATTTAATTTCTTGAAATTATTTTTAAAATCATGATTTGATTTGATGGAATTTTATTTTGAATTATGGGTTTTGAAATCATGGGATTTTGATTTCTTTTTGGAAAACCGTTGTTTATAATTTCAAAATGATTATTTTAAAATTATTTTTATTAAATGAAAATAAAGTATTTTTTGAATTGAATTTATTTAAATGGGTTGATATGATTTAGGAATAATGGTTGTGCATGAGTTTAATGGTATAGATAATGGTCATGATGTACCTCCATCAAATGGACAGAGTATAGACATGAAGTTTCACCATCATCGGTATCACCAAGCTTGTGTGTGTGTTTGTTTTGAGGATGTGTGTGTTCATGGAAATTTTTATAAAAATCATAAATTGATAAATGGTTAAAATATTTTTTGTTGTTCCTCGAAAAGTATTATTTTATTTTTTTATGTATTCCTTGAAAAAAAATGTTTTGAAGGATTCTTTGATTTTTTTCCTTGGAAATCTATTTTGGTTAGATATAAAATTAATTAAATTATTTTTAAATTGATTTATATAAATGTTCCAACATGATTAATCCTATTAGAATAAGTTTCAAATTCACTAGGAGAATCCTATTGAGTTTTATTATCATCCACTGCTTGGGAACTATGGTGAATTTGAAGATGTTATATACAAGACACAGGGAAAGAAAAGGTATCCCAGTTCTTTAGGTAAGTTTCTTGATACATTGTGTTGGGTATGTGGCTTTGGATATTTGAGAATATTGGATTTTGTTTTGGTTTATTTGGTGTATTTTTTGGTTTTAAGCATTTTATTACATTGGTTATGTCACATTGTTTCTTCCTGGACTATGATATTTTTTTAGTCATGTATTATCTTGGACTTTGGAACCCATGCATCATAAAAAAGTTTGGTTGTTATAGTTATCATTGGTTTAGTCATTTTATCTTTAAAGGAAAAATTACCACCCAACTATTTATCAGGCCCTTGGCATTTATTTCTAGCCTTTGGTGTCTTGGGGATTCCACCTAAGGCCTAGTAGCTCCCACATAACTTCTCAAGTCAATGAGGAGGGGTTGGATGTTACAACACAACACTCATTTGGATTCTATTTCATGTTTCAAATATTTCTTCTCCTATATTTACATATTGAAAATTAATCTTTTTTTTCTACATTTATTAAAAAAATGATTCCAAAAACAATTAAAGGCTAAAACAAATTGCATCATCTTGAGACCTATGTCCATTTATCATTTTAATTCATCTGTTATCCTACCCTTACCACATTCCTCTTTAATTCATTTGAATTTTATATTTGAATTCATGTTTTGTATTTCCACACTCTAATGATCCTTTAGATTTGTTGGAACTGGGTAAGAACACTGTAGAATTCAATTTGAGTGTAAAAAGGTGAGATTATTACATTTTGTTAAAAACTATAATTGAGTGAAACATGAGAAAACGTAATATTTTTTAGTGTAAACACATGAGGGAGTCTGTGAGGTCCATATTCATTTCTCTTATAATTTCCATGCATGATTCATAAATGGAAGAGGTAGGTAACACTAATGAAATGCACATTAAGTTGTTTATGAAGGTTGTACAAGAAAAATTAAAAAGTTTGAATGTGAGGATGCATGAATTTTAATCCCCTTCCAATGAAAGAAAACCACCAAGGTGGAGGGTCACTGAAGAAGAGGAGGAGTTATTTGATTTTCATGATTTACCTATTCAAATAAAGAAACCACCATGAAGGAAAAACAATGATTATAGAGGAGTAAAGTTGAGGATCCTTTTACTCTAAGGTAAGAATGATCCAAAAAAATATTTGGATTTTGAATGAAATGTAGAGCATGTTTTTGGTTCTCATAACTATTTGGTGGAATATAAGGTGAAGTTAATTGCTGTGGAATTAAAAAACTATGAAAGTATTTGGTTGGAACAACTACAATTGAGTCTATGAAAGATTATAGAAAGACCTATACACACTTGGGAAAAGATAACAGTGGTAATGTGTAAGAGGTTTATTTATATTATTATTTGTTCTCAAGTCGCAGGGTTTAAAATAAGGAGTTATGAGTATTGGGGAGTGTCATAAAGCAATGTATATCATCATGCTTCCAGACAATATTGATGAGGAACGAGAGGCCACCATGACAAGTTTTGTGAGTGGCCTCAACCATGAAATTCAAGATATAGTGGACATGCTCCAATATTTGGATATGGAGGATCTTATTTACATTAATATTAAAGTGGGAGTCAAGTAACAGATATAAGGATTCACCCTACATATTATGTTAAGGATTCTAAATCTTATTTCATGATCAAGGATTACAAACCACAAGAACATGCGAGGTAACAAAAAACATATTAAAAGGAGGTGGAAAAACCAAAACAATTATTTCTATAATCCAAAGGTAAAATTGAGGGTAAGTTTTCATCCAAATCACATGATATCAATTGTTTTAAATGTCAAATATTTGGGCATTTTTCCTAAAAATTACCAAATAATAGGACCATGATTATTTTGGGTGATAGAGATTTTATTAATGATATCTAAAGAGACGCTGAAATTACACCACTTTAGGAGTGTTCATATGTTGAAATGGAGATCCCCATATATGAAGAAATGAATATATAAATACATGATTTAAGTTCTTAACCCTAAGGAGAACATGATCAAGATAAAAATGGGTACATTTTTAATAGTAGATGCCCCATCAATGATAAGTTATGTAGTATGATCACTAATGGGGGTAGTTTCACAAACGTATCAAGTGGTTTGATGTTTGATAAATTGGGTTTAGCTATGATCAAGAATCCTACGCATTATAGACTATAATGGTTAAATAATAGTGGGGATGTTAAAGTGACTAAGAAAGCGCAAGATCCATTTTCAATTGGGAAGTATAAAGAAAATGTTATATGTGATGTTGTTCCCATGCTTGATAGTCCAATATTATTGGGAAGAACTCAGAAATTTGAAAGGAGGGTCACAAATTATGGATACACGAACTTCTATTATATTAGATATAGTTGGGGGATAGTTATACCTACACACTTTAGGCTACTGCAAGCTTATCAAGGACAAGTGAGGATTTAAATATAATATTAAAGGAGAGAAAAATAAAAGAGAAAAAATAGAGATAATGGAAAAATAAAGAGTGAAAAAGGAGTGATTAGTGATATCAAAATAAATGGGGGAAAGGAAAGAGTCGAAAAAAAATTGTGGAAATATAGTTGAAAATAAGAGTGTTGAGGGAAAAGTGAGTTTATTTTCTAGAAAAAAGAGATAGAGAGAGTTTTAAAGGGGGATAATCATGATTAAATACAAGGGATAATGTTTTAACACTAAATATCTTTACCCATAAATGTATTCTTATGTTTTGTATTTACTATAAGAATATGGTGATTTATCAAGGAAGTGTTGGAAACGAGCTACATTTGATCCAGGTGGTTTGGTATGGAAAAAACTACTAAAAGGAAGGTTATTAAAGCACCAAAAATAAAAAATTCATCCATTAGAAGATGAAACTTTCCAAATATTAGAGAAGATTAACAATAATGCATACTAGATTGAGTTACCCAACAATTATAGAAATGTTAGTGTCACCATTAATATCGATGATATTTCTCCCTTTGAATTTTCAGATTTGAGGCTGGATCCTTTGGAGGAGGGAGGGGATTATGAGGATCATGGCACACATTGTCACCGAGGGGTTGAAGGAAGACTTTATTAGGTTGGTGGAATGTGCATGATTTCACAAGACCCATTGTGTGGTGTTGTTGTCCTAATGAAAAGGGAGTGAACTAAGAGAATGAATGAGGCCTTAAATTGGTTAATCATGTAAATCTAAGGGTAGTCATAGTACCCTTGATTGGGGGAAACATCTTACCCTATATTTATGTTAACTAAGGCCCAAACATTATTTTAATGACCCGTCCCATGGTTTTCTATTAATTTAAAGCTCACCCCACCATGGAATATTCAAATTCAAAAGGGGTGGGCTAGTTGTCTTTACTTTCCAAAGGGTTTAGCTACATTTCCCTTAAACTCATGGGGATGTGTCAAAATTTTCAAAAGAATAATTTTGGATTTATGACTTCTGGAAAGTAGGTGTTATAATTTTTCATCACTCTTTAGCCATAAATAACCACCCCTAGTATTCTTTGAACATCATGAATGAAGGTAATGTCATTACGGGGAGTTTTTATCCAACAACGTTTTTACTTAATTATTGACTTATCAAATGATTGGTAATCCTTATGATGTCTTCTAGATAGAGTTATTAGAGATAAGTTCTCTTTTGTTTCTATCATTACTAAAACACTCATTTCTTCCTTATTTACACAATTTAGAGTACTTCAAATTTGTCATCTTACGGAGACCTAGGTGATCAACATGTGAATAGTGAACAAAGTTATTAGGAAACTTCCTAGTGGATCTTGGATCATGAATCAGGGTTTTTAGGGTATTTAATGTTTTTGGTATTTAAGGTATTTTTGTAGAATTTTATAGTTTTTTGGGGTTTTATAGTTTTTTGGGGGTTTTAGGGTTTTTTGAGTTTTTATAGTTATTATAGTTTTTAAGAGTTTAACATTTTAGGGGGTTTAAATGTTTTTTTGAGTTTATAGTGGATTTTTAGGGTTTTATGTGTTTTTAGGTTTTTAATGGTTTTTAGAGGTTTTTTAGGTTTTTTAGGTTCTAGGGTTCTTTAGGGTTTTTTATGGTTTTTATCATTTTAGGGTTTTTAGAGGTTTTAAGTGTTTTTAGTTTTTAAGGTTTTCTTAGGTGTTTTAAGGAGTTTTTTATATTTTTTTGGGATTTTTAGGGATTTTTTGGACTTTTACGTTTTTAGCATTTTTAGGGATTTTGAGGGATTTTAGGGTTTTCAGGGTTTTTTGGGGTTTTATGTTTTTGGGGGTTTTTAAGTATTTTTAGTTTTCTTAGGGGTTTTAATGTATTTTTAATTTTTTAATGTTCTTAGGTGTTTAGAGGGTTTTTAGAGTTTTCAGTGGTTTTTAGGTTTTTATGGGTTTTTAGGGGTTTTATGGTTTTTAATGTTTTTAGGGCAAGGAAGGCTCGGGACCAGGAAAAAGTGCCCCCCCCCCCAAATTTAAACAAAAATAAAGGTACAAACAGAGTGCTACAAGGAGGGATTACATAACCGGGTGTGCACCTCACCCTTCAAATCAGACACAACAAAGGAAGAGCAGGGAGGTGTGGCAACAAAGGACCACAAAGAACAATGTTCCACAATAGACTACTTAGAGAGAGTATCCGCAACCGCATTGGCCTCGTGGAAGACATGTGTCACAGTGAGATGAAGACTTTGGCACATGGTAAGGCAGTCCATCTACGAGGTAAGGAGCCTCCAGGTGACCCACATAGATCTGGTTTTAAGAGCACTCACAGCAAGCATGGAGTCAGACTCAAGCCACAAAAAAATCCACCCGAACCTGACAGCATACTCAATCTCCTTTATAATGGCCCATAACTCAGCTTCAAGAGAACACCCATCATCGATAAAGTGTTGAAAACATACCTTGACAAAACCCCGATAAGTGCGGAAGACTCCACCACATCCAGCAGGGCCCGGGGCACCAAGGGCCGCACCATCCACATTGACCTAGATCCAGGATGGGAGTGGAGGAATCCAGTGAATAAACCTGGGGACCATGGGTTTTTTTCCCTACCAGATACACCAAGCAATTGAAGGATGATCAGTTCATGGACATCATTCGCCATATGTCCTGTCTGAATTTGGGAGGCCGCATAAACAGCCCTGTGAATCGCCACAACTCAAGCATTAAAGGAGAGTCGTTTCTTACTAAAGGAAACCTTATTCCGAATGGTCCAAATAAAGGAGATGGTGGCTGCAGCCGCAGCCAGCAAACAATTGAGGACCTGCTCACTGTATTCCCAGTTATACAGGTCCACCAGGAGCTCAGAAAAGGCCTGTCAAGGCTAGCTGGGAACCCAAAAGTCCGCTACAAATAACCCCAAAGATCAGCGCTGAATCTGCACTGCAGGAAGGTGTGCGGGACATTTTATTCCACACCAAGGAAAAGGAAACATACAGAGGAAAGGTTGAGACCCAATCGCTGCAATTGACCCTACATGGGCAACCGAGTTTTCCAGATTTTCCAGATAAGAAAGTGATTTTCAGGAGGAATGAAATTCATCTTGAACATAGAAAGCCAGGTCGGTGGAGGGGATCCCCTAGCACAATTGTACCGATAGTATTCCTTAGCAGTGAGTCACCCAAAAATATTGGGATTCCATATCATGATATAAAAATGTATGAAGTGATATCGCTGGATTTGGAGTAAGAAAGCAGGCGGGGGGGCCTAGAATTGTTCCAGCCTCGGGATGAACTCCACAACAGATAGTCTGTTCAATCCAGGAGGAGGGCTGATGAAATCTTGCAGGGTCCTATTAAGACAGGGTGTAGACCCATCATTCAAGGATATGTTCTTGGAGACAAACCATTTATAAAGAGGGACAATGGCCTTGTATGAGGCCCTAATTGCTGGCCAAACAGAGGAGGGGAAATACCCTTCATATCCATTACAGAGCTTGAGCACAAATCTTTCCCGAGTGAAATCCAAGCTCGGAGCCATATAACTTAGCAACCCCCAAGTATACTTAGCAAGGAGGGCATTGTTGTAGCGTCTGAGGTCTTTGATACCAAGACCACCCAACTCAATTGGCTTGGTGCATTCCTTCCAGGCCATGGTGACCAGTTTCCTTTGAGTTATGCACCCTGTCCAGGAAAAATTACTAATCTTTGCCTGTAGGTCCTTAATGAGATTAACCGGCCACCTGTAAAAGGAGAAGGCATAAGTGAACATAGAGGTAATCACCGAGTTGATAAGGCAGAACCTACTAGCTTGCTAGAGGGACTCCCCTTTCCATTTTCCTGCTGTTGAGTGATTTTAGAGGCAATGTTCTCAAGGTAACACCGCTTGACACGTCCCCAAAATATGGGAACACCTAGGTATTCGAAAGGTAACGACCCTCTATTTACACCAAGGGACATGGCAATAGAGATCCGTTGGGACCGTGAAATCCCCTCCCCAAAGACAATCAAAGACTTACTCTAGCTGATGGATTATCCTGCAACATGTTCATAATGCTGGAAAATCATCCGAATAGAATCAAGAGTATGTTTATCAGCCTACCCGAACAGGAGAATATCATCTGCATACAGCAGATGTGATGGCACATGAAGGTCCCTTCCTACCTAGATAGGACTGAAGAGGCCATCCTAACAAAGATCAATGAGGCACCAGCTAAGGTAGTCTTCAGCGTTCTCAAAAAAGATTCCTGAAAGAGGATCACCCTGTCTGACTCCATGGGAGTAGGGGAAAAACCCCTTAGGAGAGCCATTTAGAAGAATATAGGCCCATCCACTACTAAGAATGGACATGATGATCCTAATAAAATTTTTCAAGAAGCCATACTTAGTCAGGACCTGAGAAATAAAGCTCCACTTGATAGTGTCAAAATCCTTGAAAATGTCAACCTTTAGTGAAAAGTTTCCATGCTTGGATGGCTTTCGCATGAAGTTGATGATTTTCTTAGGAGTTTTTATGTTTCTTATTATTTTTTACATTTTTTGGAATTTTTAGGGATTTTGAGGATTTTTAGGATTTTTAGGATTTTTAGGGGTTTTAGGGTTTTTATGGGTTTTTTGGGTTATTAGGGGTTTTTTGAGTTTTTTAGGGTTTTAAATGTTTTTTATAGTTTTTAATGTTTTTTAGGTTTTAAAGTGTTTTTAGATTTTTTTTGTATTTTTATGGTTTTTATGTGTTTTGAGGGGTTTTAAGGTTTTATGGGTTTTATGTTTTAAGGGTTTTTATGGGTTTTTAGGTTTTTAATGGTTTTTAGCATTTTCTAGGTTTGTAGGGGTTCTTAGGGGTTTTATGTGTTTTATGGTTTTTATGTTTTCATCGAGTTTTTAGGGTTTTTAGGGTTTGTTATGTTTTTAGAGTTTTTAGTGATATTTTAATATTTTTATGGGTTTTTATTGTTTTTTGGGTTTTTAGGGATTCTAAAGATTTTTAGGGTTTTTAGGGGTTTTTAGATTTTTATGCTTTTTGGGGGTTTCTAGGTTTTATTTTTAATTTTTAGGGTTTTAGATATTTTTATAGTTGTAAAATGATTTTTCATGGTTTAATGGGTTTTTAGACATTTTATTGGTTTTTAGAGTTTTTATGGGTTTTAGGTTTTTTATGTTTTTTATGTGTATTTTTGGTTTTTAGGGGTTTTGGGGGATTTTGTGGTCTTTTAGGATTTTTACTGTTTTTTTTTTGTTTTTCTGGGGTTTTTTGTTTTTTAGGTTTTTAAGGATTTCTATTAGGTTTTAAGGGGTTTTTATATTTTTTGAGATTCTTATGGATTTTTTATAATTTTTATGGTTTTTATAGTTTTTAACGATTTTGAGGTTTTTTAGGGTTTTAAGGGTATTTTAGAGGCTTTATATTTTTTTAGGATTTTTAGGGTTTTATGTGTTTTTATGTTTTTATGTTTTTCTGAGGTTTTTTATAGGATATAGTGTTTTTTACATTTATAGGAATTTTTAGGTATATTTTAGGATTTTCATGGGTTTTTAGGATTTTTAGGGATTTTTAGGTGTTTTAGGGTTTTAGGGTTTTTATGGTTTTTATGGTTTTTAGTGTTTTATGGGTTTTTTGGGTTTTAGGTTTTTTTATTATTGTTTTTATGATTTTTTAGTGTTTTTAATGTTTTATGGGTTTAAATGGTTTTTATAATTTTATTGATTTTTAAGGTTTTCTATGGTTTTAAAGGGTTATTATTTTTTTAATTATTTTTAGGGGTTTTATTGGATTTTTGGATTTATTATGGTTTTATGGTTTTTTATGGGGTTTAGGGGTTTTAGGTTATTTTTAGGGTTTTTATGACTTTTAGGTTTTTAGGGGTCTTAAGTGTTTGTTCATTTTAGGTTTTTTAGGAACATTAATGGTTTTTATGTGTTTTTACATTTTTAGGTATTTTTTAGAATTTTTTTGGTTTTTAGTATTTTTAGGGATTTTTGGGGATTTTAGGTGTTTTTTGGGTTTTTTGGGTTTTATGGTTTTTTAGGTTTTTAGGGATTTTTTGAATTTTTAGGGTTTGTATGGTTTTAGAATTTTTTTACATTTTATGGGTTTAAAGTATTTTTAGTGTTTTCAGGAGGTTTTAGGGTTTTAATGGGTTTTTAGGGGTTTTAATGTTTTTAGGGGGGTCTTTGGTTTCTACGGTTTTCAAGGTTTTTTTTGAGTTTTAAGGTTTTTTTGGTTTTTGGGTTTTTTATGGGTATTAAGTTTTTTTTAGGTTTTTAAGATTTTCTTATGTATTTTTTGAGGTTTTTAGTGGTTTTTATGTTTTTAGATCTTTTTTTCTATTTTTATGGTTTTCAGAGTTTTTAGGGATTTTGATGGGTTTTAGGATTTTTTAGGTTTTTAAGAGTTTTATGGTTTTTTTGGTTTTTGGCGTGTTTTTTTTTATTTTTTAGGATTTTAAGGTTTTTATAGTTTCTAACATTTTTAAATGTTTAAAGGGTTTTTATAGGTTTTAGTGGTTTGTTGGATTTTTTTTCATTTTTAGGGTTTCCTATGATTTTAGGGGTTTTATGGTTTTTAAGTTCTTTTAGGGGTTTTATGGTTTTTAGCATTTTTTAGGTGTTTTAAGGGTTTTTTTTGTTTTTAGTGGTTTTTAAGTGTTTTTAGGGTTTTTAGGGGGTTTAGGGGTTCTATAATTTTTACGGATTTTATGTTTTTTAGGGTTTTCAGCTTTTTTTGGTTTTAGGGCTTTTATGTGTTTTTCGGTTTTTAAGGTTTTCTTATGGGTTTTTAGGGTTTTTAGTGGTTTTTATATTTTTTATGAATTGTTAGGTAATATTTATAATTTTTATGGGTTTTTTGGTTTTTTATGGATTCTGAGGGTTTTTATAATTTTATGGGTTATTATCAATTTTATGAGTTTTTTGTTGTTTTTTTGTTTTTTTTGGGTTTTAAGTTTTTTTGGAGTTTTTAACGCTTTTAGCGGTTTAAAGGGTTTTTGAGCTTTCTGTGATTTTATATGGATTTTATCAATTTTTTGTGTTTTTATGGTTCTATGGGTTTTATGGTTTTATGGGTTTTTAGTGTATTTAGGGTCTTTAGGGTTTTTTAGGGTTTTAACTTTTTTAGTATTTTTAGGGGATTTCAATGTTTCTAGTTTTTTATGGTTTTCTTAGGGTTTCTAGGGTTTTTTATGTTTTTAGATACTTTTATGTATTTTTAGGTTTTTATTTTTTTAGGGGTTTTAAGGATTTTAAGGGGTTTTAGGGTCATTTAGGATTTTTTTCTTATCGATTTTTCATCCTTTTATTGGATTTTAGGGGTTTTAGGTATTTTAGGGTTTTAAGGATTTTTTATGAGTTTTCAAGGTTTTATGATTTTTTTTCATTTTTAGTGATATTTTGGGATATTTAGGTTTTTTGGGTTTTTAGTGTTTTTAAGGATTTTGAGGGGTTTAGGTAGTTTAGGGTTTTTAGATTTTTAAGGGGTTTTATGTGTTTTTTTGTGTTTTTTGTTAATTTTTTGAGTTTTATTGTGTTTTTAAGGTATTTTATAGTTTTTAATGTTTTTAGGGGTTAAATGTTTTTATGATATTTTATTGAGTTTTTAGGGATTTTATTGGTTTTATGGTTTTTAATGTTTTTATGGGATTTATGTTTTTTAGGATTTTTAGGGGTTTTATGGTTTTTTATTATTTTTAGCATTTTTAAGATTTTTAGGGGTCTTAAGTGTTCTTAGGTTTTTAAGATTTTCAAAGAGGTTTTCATGTTTTTAGGGATTTTTACCAATTTAGGTATTTTTAAATCCTTTTAGGATATCTATTGTTTTTAGGGTTTTTAGGGATTTTGAGGGTTTTTTTGATTTTTCAGGATTTTTAGGGTTTTTAGGGGTTTTTTATAGTTTTTAGGGTTTTTTTCATTTTATGGGTTTTAGGGTTTTAAGTGTTTTTTTAAGGTTTTATTATGTGTATTCAGTGTTTTTAGGGGTTTTTATGATTTTAGGGGTTTTAAGTATTTTTTAGGATTTTATGGTTTTTACATTTTCTAGGTATTTAAAGGGGTTTTCTGGTTTTCAGTGTTTTAGGAGGTTTTAGGTTTTTTAGTATCTTTTAGGATTTTTAGGGTTTTTAGATATTTTCCAGTTTTTATAGTTTTATTTAGGAATTTTATGGTTATTAAGATTTTTAGATTTTTAGTGATTTTTAGGGCTTTTAAAATTTTATTATTTTTAGGGTTTTATGTATTTTGAGGGTATTTATGGTTTTAAGGGATTTTAATGCTTTTAGGTATTTTTAATGATTGGGGTTGTTTAAAGGATTTTTATATTTTTTATTGGTTTTAGGTCATTTATGGTGTTTTAAGGTTTTTAAGGGTTTTAAGGGTTTTATGGTTTTTAGGTATTTTTAGGGTTTTTAGGTTTATAGGTGTTTTAGATTTTTTTTGGTTTTAATAGTTTCTTATTTTTTAGGGGTTTTTAATATTTTTCAACTTTTTAAGGTATTTTTCAGTCTTTTTAAGCATTTATATGTTTTTATTGTTATTAGATATTTTGAGGGTTTTAATAGTTTTTTTATTTTTTTGGGGTTTTTGGGTATTTTTGAGTTTTTATGGGTTTAAAGGCTTTTTGCGTTTTTTTACCATTTATATGTGCTTAAATTGTGTTTAGAGTTTTTAGTTGATTTTAGGGTTTTCTGGGTTTTCTGGGGTTTTCAATGGTTTTAGGGGTTTTATGGGTTTTGGTGTTTTTATGGTCTTTTAGGTTTTTTTGGGTTTTTAGGAGTTTTAAGTGTTTTAGGGTTTTAAGGTTTTCTTAGGGTTTTTCATGGGTTTTATATTTTTTATGTTTTTATTGATTTTTATGGATTCTTTTTTGAATTTTTATGGTTTTTTGTGTTTTTAGGGATGTTGAGGGTTTTTATGGGGTTTTAGGGTTTTTAGGATTTTTTAGGGTTTTAGAGGTTTTAACTATATTAGGTTTTTATGGTTTTATTAGGATTTTTCAAGGTTTCAGCGTTTTTTCTTTTTTAGCGATTTTTATGATTTTTAGGGTTTTTATTATTTTTAGGGTTTTTATGGATATTTTTTAAGGGTTTTTAGGGTTTTTAGGAGTTTTTTAAAATTTATAGGGGTTTATAGGGTTTTGGAGTTTTTTGTGGGTTTTTAGGTTTTTATTTGTTTTATGGGTTTTTAATGTTTTTAGGGGTTTTATGAATTCTAAGGCTTTACAGTTTTTAGTGTTTTTAGTTTTTTTTGGGGTTTTAAGTATTTTTAGGTTTTAAGGTTTTTCTTTATGGTTTTCAAGGTTTTTAGTGTTTTTTACATTCATAAGTACTTTTAGGGATTTTTGGGATTTTTATGGGTTTTAGGGTTTTTAGGTATTTTTAGGGGTTTTAGGGTTTTATGGTATATATGTTTTTCTTAGGTTTTTAGGGGTTTTCTTAGTTTTTTAGGGATTTAAAGGTTTTTTAGATTTTGTTAACATTTTTAGGGGTTTGAATGATTTTTAGATTTTTCAGTGGGTTTTAGGGTTTTATTTGTTTTTAAAATGTTTTTTAGTTTTTTATAGGTTTTATGGTTTTTGGGGTTTTAGAGTTTTTAGGTTTTTATAGTATTTTTAGTGTTTTTATAGTTTTATGGGTTTTATGTGTTTCTAGGGTTTTAATGTTTTCTTAGGGATTTATATGGTTTCCAAGTTTTTTATGCTTTTAATGATTTTAGAACTATTTTAAGATTTTTATGGAATTTTGGGATTTTAGGGATTATAAGGGTTTATCATTTTTTTTGTGTTTTTAGGGTTGTTATAATTTTCTAAGATTTTTAGGGGTTTTAAGTGTTTTGGGTTTTTATGGTTTTATTAGGGGTTTTAAAGGTTTATAGGGGTTTTTTTATGTTTTTAAGTATTTTTTTTATTTTTTAGGGTTTTATGGTTTTTGGGGTTTTAAGGATTTTGATGTTTTTAGGGTTTTCTGGTGTTTTAGGGTTTTTAAGGGTTTCTTGGTTTTTAGGGTTTTTTGGGGTTTTTATGTTTTTAGTGATTTTTAGGTTTTCTTGGTTTTTTAGTTTTTCTATGACTTTTTTAAGGTTTTAGAGTTTTTGAGTTATTTTGGGTTTTAAAGGTTTTTAGGGTTTTGTAAAATTTTTAGGGGTTTAAAGGTTTTCATAGTTTTTCGTGTGTTTAAGGATTTTTAGGGTATTTAGGGTTTTTAAAGTATTTAGGGGTTTTTAGGGTTTTTACAGGTTTTAAGGGTTTTTAGGGTTTTTTTTGTTTTTAGGGGTCATAAGTGTTTTTATGTTTTTAGGTTTTCTTATAGACTTTCCAGGTTTTAAGGATTTTTTTAAATTTTTAGTTATTTTTAGGGAATTTTTAGGATCTTTATAATTTTGAAGTGGTTTTTGGGATTTTGAGGGGTTTTCGATTTTTTTATTTTTTTTGCGTTTTTATAGTTTTCTGGGGATTTAGAATATTTTTTGAGTTTTTTGGGCTTTAAAGTTTTATAACATTTTTATGGGTTTAAAGTAGTTTTATAGTTTTTATTAGTTTTTAGCTTTTTTATGGGGTTTCAGGGTTTCTTACGGTTTTTAGGTTTTTTTGTGTTTTTAGGTTATTTTTAGGGGTTTTAGATTTTTTTTGGGATTTTTGGGTCTTTATGTGTTTTTGTGTTTTTATGTTTTTATGTTTTCCTTAGCTTTTATTGAGGGTTTTTATTCTTTTTCATGTTTTATGTATTTTTAATGATTTTTATCATTTTTAGATTTTTTTGTGATTTTGAGGGTTTTAGTTTTTAAGGGTTTCAGGGTTCTTTAGGATTTTGGGGGTTTTAAGTATTTTTATGTTTTTAGGGTTTTCTTAGTGGTTTTCAGGGTTTTTATGATATTTTAGGATTGTATGGATATTTTGGGATATTTTAGGATTTTTTAGTTTTTTAGGGTTTTAGGTTATTTACGGATTTTGAGGTTTTTATGGTTTTATAGGATTTGTAGGGTTATCTACTATTTTTTTATGGGAGGGGGGTTAGGTTTCTTTTATGGTTTTTAGGGTTTTTATAGTTTATTTATATTTTTTGGATTGAAAGGAGTTTTTGAGATTTTAGTGGTTTTTAGGGTTTTATGTGTTTTTAGTATTTTTATGGTTTTTACGGGTTTTATAGTTTTTATTATTTTTAAGGGTTTTAGGTTTTTTTGGGGGGGGGTTTTAAGTTCATTTTAGTTTTTTATGGTTTTCTTTGGGTTTCTCAGAATTTTTTACATTTTTAGGGATTTTTAAGTATTTTTATGGACATTTATGGATGTTTTAGTGTTTTAATGATTTTGAAGGTATTTGAGGTTTTTATAGTTGTTTTTTTCAGTTTTGGGTTTTTTTATTTTTGTATGGTTTTTTAGGTTTTTTGGAATTGTTAGTGGGTTTTTGGGTTTTTGGGGGTTTTTAGGGGTTTTAGGGTCTTTTGAGGGGTTTTTAGAGTTCTTAGGTTTTTTTGATTTTTATGGATTTTAAGTTTTTTTATGTTTTTATGGTTTGCTTAGTTCTTTCATCAATTTTAAGGGTTTTTATGTTTTTTTGTGATATTTATGGATTTTTCAATATTTTTATTTTTTTAGGTTTTTTAGGGATTTTGATGGTTTTTATGGTTTTAGGGGTTTTTTAGGGTTTTTTTAATTTTTATGTTTTTAAGGGTTTTAAGTGGTTTTAGGTTTTTATGTTTTTCTTAGGGATATTTTGGGGTTTGTTGGGTTTCTTTACATTTTTACAGATTTTTATGGAATTTTTAGGATTTTTATGGTTTTTTAGGGTTTTTAAGGATTTTCAGGGGTTTTAGGGTTTTTTGGGTTTTTTTGGTTTTTTGGGATTTAAGGTTTTTGTTTGTGTTTTTAGGGCTTATATGGTTTTTAGAGTTATATAAAATTTTTAGGGGTTTAATTTTTTTTAGATATTTAGTGGTTTTATGAGTTTTATGGGATTTTTATAGGACTTTTGGGATTTTATGTTTCTTAGGTTTTTATGGATTTTGAGTGTTTTTATCTTTTTGAGGTTTTCTTGTGGTATTTCCAAGTTTTAGGGTTATTTCATTTTTTCGATTTTTTGGGGTTTTTTATTAATTTTAGGTATTTTGAGTGTTTTTTGGGGTATTAGGGATATTTAGGGGATTTTTTCTTTTTTAGGTCTTTAAGAGTATTTGGTGTTTTTAGGTTTTTATGTTTTTATTAATGTTTCTCTTGGTTTTATGTTATTTTATATTTTTAATAATTTTTTGGACTTTTTAGGGTTTTTTATATTTTTAGGTGTTTTAGGTACTTTGGTGGTTTTTATGTTTTTTATGATTTTAGTGTGTTTTTTTTTTATTTTGGATTTTTCGGGGTTTTTGATCTTTTAGGGTTTAAAGGTTTTTAGTTTTATTAAATTGTTTTAGGGTTTTTAATGGTTCTTAGAGTTTTGAGGGGGGGGGGGGTTCATTTTTAAGTTTTTAAGGGGTTTTATGGGTTTTAGGGAGTTTAGGGGTTGGGGGTCTTTCTATGGTTTTGGGGGTTTTAGAGTTTTTAGGTTCTTTGGGTGTTTTAAGTGTTTTGGGGTTTTTAAGGTTTTATTAGCGGTTTCTAGGTTTTTATGGTTTTATAGGGATTTTTAGGATTTTGTAGAGTTTTAGTGACTTTGAGGGAATTTAGGGTTTTTTTGGGGGTTTTCCGTGCTTTTAAGGTTTTTAGGGGTTATAATTGTTTTTAGGGTTTTAATATTTTTTGTGGGGTTTTTCCAGGTATTGAGGTTTTTTATGTTTGTAGGTATTTTTAGGATCTTTATGGGGTTTTACAGATTTTGAGGTTTCTTGGGGTTTTTAAAAAATTTTAGGTTTTTTTAAGGTCTTTTCATTATTTAGTTTTCAGGGGTTTAAATTATTTTTAGGTTTTTACGGTTTTTTTGGGTTTCAGGGTTTTTAGGGTTTTTATGTTTTTTATGATTTTTGGGGATTTTTAAAAAATTTATGGGTTTTTTGGTTATTAGGGATTCTGAGGGTCTTTAAGGTCTTAGTATTTTTTCTTTTTTTTTCGATATTTAGTTATATTTTGGATTTTTTAGGGTTTTAAGGGGTTTAGTGTTTTTTAATATTTGTAGGGTTTAAAAGGTTTTTTAGATGTTTTAGTGGGTTTTAGGGGGTTTTAGGGGTTTTATGTTTTTTGGTTTTTTATGGTATTTAATGTTTTTAGGGTTTTTCGGGTTTTTGGTGTTTTTATCCTTTTTATGTCTTTTAGGTGTTTTAAGTGTTATTTGGTTTTTAAGGATTTCTTTGGTTTTTCTGTTTTTAGGTGTTTTTTTTTCTTTTTTAGGGATTTTTATGATTTTTATTTTTTAGTGTTTTTAGGTATATTGAGGTGTTTTAAGATTTTTTAGGTTTTTTAGGGTTTTCATAGTTTTTTTGGGTTTTGGGGTTTTTTGATTTTTTTATGTTTTTTTAACATTTTTACTGTTTTAAATAGTTTTTAGGGTTTTTAGTGGTTTTTATGGTTTTTATGGGTGCTTATGTTTTTTAAAGATTTCATGAGTTTTTATGGTTTTTAGGGATTTAGGGTCTTTTATGGTTTTTAGCATCTTTTAGGGTTCTTAGACATTTTAAGGGTTTTTAGGTTTCTATGGTTTTTATTGGGTTTTTAGTGTTTTTTCCATTTTTATGTTTTTTGGTATTTTTAGTATTTTTTTCGATTTTTATGTTTTTTATAGATTTTTATGGTTTTTAGAGTTTTTTAGGGTTTTTAGGGTTCTTAGGGTTCTTAGGGTTTTTAGCATTTTTAGGGTTTTATGGGTTTTATATTTTCTTAGGGTTTTAAGGTTTTTTATGGGTTTTCATAGTTTTTAGGGTTTTTACCTTTTTAGGTATTATTATTGATTTTTCTGATTTTTAGGTTTTTTAAGGATTTTGTTGGTTTTTGGGTGTTTTAGGGTCTTTAGGGTTTTTTTGGTTTTTTTGGGTTTTAGGGTTTTTTTTTATGTTTTTAGGGTTTTATGGGTTTTTATAGTTTTTTAAAAATTTTGGGGAAAATAATATGTTAGACTAAGTATGCTTGGCCCCCCAAAATATCATAAAAAGTGAAGTCATGATAATAAAAAATTTAGGACCACGAACTAAATAATAAAAGGATCATCAGCACCACTATAACAAGAAACAAAGTCTTCTCCAGCATCTATCGACTCCCATGCAGAGTCCACGTCTTCTTGATATTTGAAGTGCACCAAATAATTTTCCATCTGTCTTTCTTACTTTATAGTATGTTTATGTTGGTAAGGGAACTTATATGTCCACCCTCGCAAACAATCAATAGAATTTCATTTTATTTCCTTAGTGGTTTTAAGTGGGTTTATGGGTTTTTAAGGTTTTTAAGGTTTGTAGGGGTCTTATGGGTTTTAGGGGATTTTATGGTTTTTAATGTTTTCTTAAGGGTTTTAGGGTTATCATGGGTTTTTATGTTATTGTGGATTTTAAAGGGTCTTTAGGATATTTTTAGGGTTTGTAGGGTTCTTACGGTTTTTTTGGTTTCAGGTTTTTTTTTTCTTTTAATGTTTTTATGGTTTTTTTGTAGTTTTTTTATGTTTTTAGTGGTTTAAAGGCTTTTTTTATTTTTAATGGTTTTTTGGTTTTTATGGGTTTTTATGGGTTTTTAGGTTTTTTTAGTGTTTTTAGAGATTTTTAGGTTTTTTAGCAGTTTTAAGTGTTTTTAGTTTTTTATGGTTTTCTTAAGGGTTTTCAGGTTTTTTAGTATTTTTTACATTTTTATTGATTTTATGGATTTTTTAGTGTTTCAAGGTTTTTAATTAATTTTAAGGTTTTAAGGTTTCTTGGTTTTTAAGGTTTTAGGGTTTTTTGATTTTTTATGGTTTTTAAGTTTTTTAGCATTTTTTAATGTAAAATGCATTTAATGGGTTTTTTCTATTTTTATGTGTTTTTAGTGTTTTTATGGATTTAGAGTTTTTATGAAATTTAGGGTTTTTATTTTTTGTAAGCGTTTTATGGTTTTTAGGGGTTTTAAGGTATTTTAGGTATTTTATCATTTTTTAGGTTTTTTAGGGGTTTAAAGTGTTTTTAGGTTTTGAACATTTTCCTAGGGGTTTTAACTTTTTTTCATTTTGAGGGATTTTTAGGGCCTTTTAGGATTTTTTTGGGTTTTAGGATTTTATGAAATTTTTTAGGGTATTTAGGTTTTTCTAGGTTTTTTAGAATTTTTTAGGTTTTTATGGGTTTTTAGGGTTTTAAGGTTTTATTAAGGTTTTCAATGTTTTAGGGGTCTTAATGTTTTTATGGATTTTTAGGGATTTTTATTTTTTTTGTGAGTTTTAAGGTTTTTAGGAATTTTGTGGGTTTCTTAGAGTTTTTTGTGATTTTGATGAGTTTAAGGGTTTTTGGGTTTTTTAGGATTTTTTTTGTGTTTTTAGATGTTTTTTGAGTTTTATGGTTTTTAAGGATTTTTAGAGTTTTTAAACAATTTGAGGGTTTTGTAGGGTTTTTAGAATTTTTTAGTGGGTTATAGAGTTTTATGGGATTTTAGGGGTTTTTAATTTTTTAGGGGTATTTTGGTATTTTGGGTTTTTGGGTTTTTTTAGTTTTTTAAGTGTTTTTAGATTTTTTAGAGGTTTTAATTGTTTTTAGGTTATTAAAGGTTTCTTAGTGTTTTTTAGGGTTTTTAGGGTTTTTTGTTTTGAGGTAGTTTATATGCTTTTTAAGGATTTCTATGGTTTTTAGTGTTTTGGGGATTTTTGTTTTTTTAATTTTTTTAGGGTTTTTAGGGTCTTTATGGCTGTCTCGTTCTTGGTATTTTGGACACGAAACACCAGATGGCTCTGTATCCAATGATTGATGGACCTAAATTCCAAAGGCAGGTGTTCACTGGATGGTCTGACAAGCGACTCTTAAGAACTCACATTGGTCGAGAGGATGGGAAGTCGGGCTCATCGCACCCTTTTGGGGTGGAATTATTGCCTGTTTTGGGACTCTCTTATAGATTTAAGATGTATTCATATGTTAACGAATATTTGGTTTATACCCAAACATAGTATCCACAGATTCAACCCTGGTGGGAAACGATCAACTGGACGCAGTGGTTCGGAATCATTTATGCTCGAGGTTTACCATCCCTCATTGGATTAATGACCCTGAAGGGTTGGAACTCGATTGAGGCAGCACTAGGAGTGGCGTGGTGAACCGATGTGGAGGTGATCGGATCAACTAGTTGTTGGGTTTGAACCTCATGGAGGATTCCTACGTACCCTGTCTAGGAGGCAGGGATCAAAGTACACATAGTTCACTTAGGTGTCGTGGAACCGACGTGAAGAGAGACCAGGTGGTCTGATGGGTGTTGGGATTGAACCTCATGGAGGCTTCCTACATACCCTGTCTAGGAGGCAGGGATCAAAGTCCACGTAGTTCGCTTGGGATTGGGGCTTACGCTCTGGGGCAGCCCAGAATTATGGATTGGGGCTTACACTCTGAGGAGGCCCAGAATGATGGATTGGGGATTACACTTTGAGGAGGCCCAGAATGATGGGTTGGGACTTACACTCTGAGGAGGCCCATAGGAGGATGTCATGGTCGATGGTTACTCTAAGCCCACGCGAGTCATGCTCGGTGTGACAAACAAGAGGCAGCAGGGACCAGAGGATCACGTCGTGAAAGGTGCGTCCGTGAGAAGCGGAATGGGGCTTACGCATGAAGGAGACCCATGGTGATGAATTGGGGCTTACACTCTAAGGAGTCCCATAAGGTGATGAATTGGGGCTTACACTATGAGGAGTCCCATAAGGTCGGGGCTTACTCCATGATGGACGCCCGTAAGGTCGGGGCTTACTCCAAGATGGACGCTCGCAGTGACAAAGCCCAGAGGGAGAGATAATGGGGGGTGCTCCTATCCTCGTCACCTCTCTTATTCCCCGGGGAGATACCCAGGGAAGTACCGAGGTGCATGTGGACGGCTACCTTCGGACGGATATGCCGCCCCCTCTCTAGGGAGGGGGGAAGTGCCCGACCGACGAAGCGTGCGGTCCCCCGTCCTAGTGAGTAGAGGCAGCAAGGGGGCTCTCAGGCTCAGACCCCTCATTACCGTGGGAATGTGAACCCAGGCATGCATCGAGAATCCGCCCAAGGGTTGGGGAAACCCCTTTTCCCATGTTTACCATGGGTATGTGAACTCAAAACGGTGCGCTAATGCACTTGAAAGTTACACCACATGGATCCGGTGGCTCTAGTGGAGGCCTTGGCTCGGGGCGGATGAATAGGCCAATGAGGGATTCATGGAGGACCTGGAAGGATCAGAAGGTTTTTACCCCGGCTCTGGAAATGAGAAAACTGAAGTATTTGGGTAGCCACTGAGAGATATGGGTGGTGGATCCCTTCGCGTGGGGAAGTGCCACGCGGCTGGGGAAGCCATCCGCGAACCAGGGTGGTCCGCGGACTGATCGGCATCCCGCGAACCAAGGTGGTTCGTGGCTTCAAGTTCAATCCGCGAACCAAGATGGTTCGCAGCTTCGGGATCAATCTGCGAACTAGGGTGGTTTGCGGATTCGGGTTCAATCCGGGAACCAGGGTGGTTCGCGGAGGGTTCCAGGCGGGCAGTGGCGGCCAAGGGCGGCGCCGATCAGAGGCTCGTCGGTCGGGGCTTCGTCCGCGGAGGAGGGTGCTACGCGGTATGAAGGATGGTAAAAGAGGCATAAACTCCCTAGTCCGTGGGGAAGTCATCCGTGGAGGGGGTATGGTTCTAGGTTCTCCTATTTATTATTTAGGTTCGCGGTTCACCAAATTATTATGCGTTTTCCAATTCCTTTTTAATTCATATACCTGTTGTGGTTCGCGGGTGGGAATTTCGCTGTTTTTGAAATCTGAATCCTTCCTTCAATCGATCTCCTTACTCCGAATCCGATCCGATCCTCGATCCTCTATCCTCTATCTTCTTTCCCCCTTGGTCTCCTTTTATAGAGCAGGGAAAGGAATGTATCTGTGGACATGCGGCACCTTTTGCGGAGGCCCATTACCAAATACTTGGTTCACAGTTGACTTGGTCAATCCGTGATTCACGGTGGGTATCGATCGCTCCCCTCCTTCGCGAGACGAACTCAGGGAGTGCTCCGCGACTGCGGAGGGTTCCGCCTCCATTCCATGAATGACAGTGGGTGCAGCTTGATACGGTCGATGCGGTCTGCGGTTGTTGCGGTTCGCGACGGTGAACTGGACTAGCGCCCATCCTGCCTCACGACCGTGGAGGCCCTCCGCCTCCATTTCGTGAACGACAATGGTTCGCGGAGGGGGGTGCCTCGCGGTGCCTGGGTTCTACTCAGTACTTCCATGGACCGGTTCGTAGAGGGGGCTCCTCGCTATGCATGGCCACGTTGTGCTTCCAAGGACCGGTTTGCGAACCGGTCCTTTTGTGTCTCCTCTTTGATTATTTTACCCCAATTCTTTAGGGGATTTTGGTAAAATTCCCTTTGGGGATTTTTCAGGACCCCACAAATGCCCCCCATCGGAATGGGGTCCGATCAGAATGAAGAGGAGGCCATTCTGATGCAAAGTGGTACTGAAACTGAGATGGTTTACGGCAGAAAGGTGCACTCGGTGGGGGACCACGCCTATAAACATGGGGAGACCTCACTTTGTCCTTTACCGAATTCTTCATGAAACCAGAGCTCCTTCACCTCCACATGTTTGCTCCTTCACGAAGTGCCTCGTTTGCGAACCGGCTGCAACTTCCGCAAACCACTTCTTCCTTCATGGCCGCCTTCACCCACTAACCGACTTCCCAACTGTGAACCATTACTCTTAATTAATTAAAAAGTAAGCGATGATGGGTTGCGGAGGAACTTGCTTCGTGGTTCCGATGCTCTATGGACTAAATATCTCTTGAACTCCAAAAAGTATTTGAGCCTTCTGAATAAACTCGGGATTGAATTTCCACGGAGAAACCTAGTTTGCGGCATCCTGGCCAATGCTCCACGGGCCAGGGCTTCGCGAACTGATTTCTTGAAGGGTTGGTTCGCAGAATAATTTCATCACAAACCATCCTCTAAGGCCTCCTTGCAGATTAATTACTAAGGCTCCTTAACCATTCATTTTGGTTATTCTTGTCTAGATTTTTATTCCAGACTGATTTCTCTCATTGTTCATGGAGAAAATATGGTTCCCCCACGTTCTGCACTGATTCCTACTGTAGATCCCCTCTCAACTGCCTCAGAGAGACGTTCAGCTATGATTCGTAGAGTGGAGAGCGTCAAAGGGGACCCTAGCCGGTCCATCATTCCTGATGACGGTGCATTGAAGAACCTGCTCTCTCCAGAGCTTCTGAGTTATCCATTATCTAATCGGCTCCCGCTCTATGGCTTCGGTCTTCAGTACGACGTCCCTATCCCCCCTACTTTCACAGGTCTTCCTTCTCCTTTCCTGGAAGCACATTCAAAATGCATTCAGGAAAACATTACCCAATCCGGGGAGATAGTCTCTAATTTTGGTCCGAAAAACACATCTATTCTAAGAGACTCTATCTAGACCCAAAGCGATTAGTGCACTCAAGACTTTTCTCAAAAATCTGTCCTTAAGGGCTACCCTGCTTTTATTAATCTTGCTCGAAGGGATCCTGATGTGGGGTGGCTTCCCAGGTGGGATCTTTGGTCCGGTGGGCTCTTATCAAATGATTGGGCTTGGCCTTTCTGGGTCCATCACCACTGCCGAGAGTCTCCCTATTACCTGGAAGTTTTCAACCTATACTCCGCAGGGTGGGCTTCCCAATTTTCTGTCTACCCACCGTCTTTGATCCTGCCCAACTTGTTCAGCCGCTGGTGTTCAAGTACTAATACTTTCCACCATGCCCACGGTGAAGCCAACATCAGTCTATGGGACATCTACCAGATAGGAGGACTACCAATTACTGGTGATATGTATGAAAATTTTTTACCCACTCCCGATGCATGGGATGACATTGAAAAGGTGCATTTATTGGCGAAAGAGCTGCTGACCATGGTGGAGCAGTCACTGGGTCAGGCCTTGCATGCCTGCTCACTTATTCCTTATGGAACTTGGATAGGATTATTTCTAAACACCACTGGTCCTACGCCGAAGATTAAGCGTCCCATGACTCATCCTTCCTAGCAGTCACGAACCATTAAAGGTTCTTACTGGGCGGTTCTGGAAGCAGGCGACTACCTTTCGTGGGCTTTCGAGGCGCACCCTGGTGTGTCTCCTATGTTTAGGTTGGCCGGTCTGTTTGCTATGTTTTTGAGCGGATGGATATTTCCTTCCCGGGATGTTAACCTAGGTGTCCGGGCCTACACCTTGATGATGGTGGACGAGTTAGTAGAGGTCCGCTTGGTGAATTTAGTTGTGCCCACTTTGGCCCATATCTACGAGCTACTGAACCACATGCAGGTGGGCGGGTCACCCTACCGTCTAAGTGGGCCATTTCAATTTTTGTATGGCTGGGTGGCGGACCATTGTCACTATTATGAATATCGTCACAACATGACCATCCTGCTTCCTACCTTCCGGCCTACGCTACTGGATATAGCCGGGGTTTGCTTGAAGTCTCTCAACTCTAGTGAAGTCCTCGAGCTTCTGAGCGACTTCTCCCAGTTCATCTTCACTCCCTACCCCGCCCCTTCCGGCGTCTTAATCGAAAACTGCTAGGGGAGCCTGGAGGAGCGCTCTTACATGGTCTCCCTGCAGGATGGGTTTCTGTCCACACGGATTTACGGTGTTTCTTTATGCGAGTTGTACATCCCGTATTGCTTTTCTCACCAGTTCGGGTGCATGCAAGTTCAAGCTTCCCTTCCCCCTCCTCGGGCCCAAGGGCTACATCCAGCCATACTTCGTCAATGGTGTATGATGCTGATGTGGGAGGGATCTGACGCAAGTGTCCCCCTGCCTGATACGGGCACGGCTGCCGGCCTTTCCCTGGAATATGCAAAAAATTGGGTAAAATACTATCTGGATGGGATCCTAGGGAAGGTTGTCCGGTAGACTCCCAAATCAGGAGGTATTGTGGTTGTTGCGTCCACTACACCTTCCTCATAAATTTCAAGGGAGGATCAACTGATAGCCCACCGATCAAAGCGATTCAGAGAAATTTCCTCTCCCAACCCTGTGGTGGCCGCAGTTCAGGAAAATTCATCCTTCTTGTGCGTGGATGATGATGACCATGTGGTTTCGGGTCCTAGTGAGGCCATTCCGAAGGTTCCACCAGTCGATATCAGGCTTAGAAACTTGGTCCCCAAGCCTGAATCGGAGTTAGGAGCTTCAGAATTTCTAGCTTCAGAGCCGAATTCTACTGAGCACACGTCTGCACGGGCTGCCATACCATACTTTATTCTCGTGTTGTCCAACGAGGATACCAAGGATCCTTGCATCACGGCGGACCATAGGGAAGTGCACAGGTGGTCCTGGCCTCAAATTTGTGAGATCATCACTGAAACCCCCTTAGCAGAAATGGAAACGAAAGCTAAATCTCTTCGTCAGCTCTTCCTGGGTTTGAGGTCGGGTGGCTTTGACTATTGGTAGTTCCATTCCCTTGCTTTCCAAGTTGTCATGGACCATGAGGGAGTTGTCACTAATGAACTCAAGATTGCTCACTTCGAGACCACTCATTGTGGGGTCCTAACCTTGGAGGTAACCACAAAAATCTCCATCAACTGATATCACAGGAGGCGATCTCTTGAGATCAAGCGGCCATCCTGTCCTCTGAGTTGCATGAATGCGAAGAATGGGATGTGATGCTGAGGGATCAGTTATTGGCTACGACTGGTCGTCTTGAAGCCACCAGAAAAGGGATCAACGATCTCCAAACCGCAGTGGAGCGTATCCATTTAGTGGATGAGGCTGATACCAGGGAGAAGGTAGTGTTGGAACAATCCTGCAATGACCTTCGCCGCGCAGTCGCTGATCTGGTGGGGAGAGAAAGTCAAGATCCTTTATAACTGTCAGAGATACTTTCGTATCTCCTGTTTTACCTACCCCTATGTCTCCCTTTCTTTTCTTTGTATCAAGGAGAGACCCCAGCTTGTAGACGTACTATTTTTTTCTCTTCTGAATGAATTAAAGTCTCCACTAATCACTCGTTGTTGTGGAATTTGATTGTTACTTAGAACAACAGTTGTAAAAATAATAATTTACTGAATCATAACTAATCATAACTCAAGAAAAAAAAAGCTCTAATTTTTTCCGGGACCATGGGATCCAACAAGCGTAGTCTGACTATTTCTAGGGTTTTATAGGAAAACCCTACAAACTTTTTGTCCTTTTCCCCTTTTAATGCCCTGATTTTTCCTAGGCCCATTCGGTATGGACCCAGCGGGTATAACCCGGCTTTTTCTTAGGTCGCCCTTTTCAGGTTTTCAGCCTAACAGGCTTTGTGCCTCTTTCTTCTATGAGCGGTTTAAAGTCCCACCGACAAGACTATCATTACTGATGTTTTAGGTCAAATAGATTTGACCAAATATGGTGGGGTGAGGGTCCCAAGGGGATTAAACTGATTAAAATATGTCTTAATACCCTTCAGACGCACGTGGGGGGAAACATGTTTGAAGTTGAGCGACATGCAGGGAATGTCTCAAGGAATGGGAGCCGTGTCCGCGTACAGAGGCAAAAAGAGCATTGCCTAAGGAAAACTTGCCTTTGGTAGACAGGCCAGGGGCAATCAATATGCAGAGCAGCTAAGGGCATGGTATTCATAGTCATACAAAGGTGTCCTTAAGTCAAATACTTATCCATTTCTGATGGCCAAGGGACTTCATGGAAGTCTGGCTTATGGAAACCACGATGGGTGGAGTGGGAAGAAATTAAAACCACCAAGGGTGGCTCAGAATGGGAGTGTGACATCTGAAAAGGGTTTTGGGAACATCTGTACTAATCAGAAGCGTGGTCTGGAGACCACCTCCCTACGCATTTAATTAGTGTAAGGGATGGTTTAGTCTTGATGCATTTTAAAGTCATGCAGGTGGGACATCATCTGAAATGGAACTGATTTTCCTGGTTCTCAGAAATCTCGTCAAAGACGTTCCTCCATATTCAGGTAGGATTGTGGAAGAGGTTGGTAATCTGTAGCTCATAGGGTTTCTGAATCCTGGGATAGAAATGGAGGCGTAGAGGCCAAGAGGTGTACGGAGAGGAGCATTGCCTAAGGAAAACTTTCCTTTGGTAGACGGGCCAGGGGTGATCAATATGCAGAGCTGCTGAGGGAATGGTATGCATATTCATACAAAGGTTTCCTTAAGTCAAAGACTATCCACTTCCGATAGCCGAGAAACTTCAGGGAAGTTTGAGATTTGGAACCACCAGGGGTGGCTTATGAGAGTTCGGATTTTTTATGAGTACAAAGTGTGGTTTATGATTAGAGTGTGCCTGAATACGGGGGAAATATCTTGACCAAACTTCTTGAGAACAGGTGAAGTAATTCTTTCTCATGATGGTGTGAGTTAGTGGTTCGTGCAAGTCTGACCCATGCACTGGAAGACAGAGAAAAGCCTTTTTTCCTTACTGAACCCGTGATGGGTTTGACCGTGCAGTTTATCTTCTTGTGGTTAGTACATATTCCGTGCAGTTTAGCATCATGCGGTAAGGACGAGGGGAATTATTTAAAGATTTTTGTGCAGTTTAACGTCATGCAGCGAGGACTGGGGAATTTTTTTAAGGGTTGCTATGCAGTTTAACGTCATGCAGTGAGGACGGATTCTGTGCAGTTTAACGTCATGCGGTAAAGATAGGGATACCTTTAAAGGTTGTCGTGCAGTTTAACGTCATGCGGCGAGGATGAGGGGCATTATTGCGAAGGCTTCTCTTCATCAGAATATAAATGGGTTTGAATACCTCAACATTCCCCAGACGTGGAAGGGGGGTTGATGGTGTAAATCTTGTTTCTAGGGATTCTTGGATCAGGAAAGGTGATATGGGGCCTCTGAGGCCGGTAAGCGTATGGAGCTAGGAAGAGTGTCGCCTGAGGAAATCTTTCCTTTGATGGACGAGCCAGGGGCTATCATTATGCAGATCCGATGAGGGCATGGTATGCATAGTCGTACAAAGGTGTCCACGGGTCGATAACTTTCTACCTTCGATGTCCATGAATGATTATGAGGATCTACAATTATCTGGGCCATGAAGTCTATCATTTGGCAGGGGAATGCCTGGACATGTTGGGGATATCTGTCCCTGGTTTCTTTTTGAGTTTCAAAGATCCCCCTGTGCTGATTTATCTTGCTCGCGGGGGTGTTCCTTCGCTCCACATAGTTTAACATCGTGCGGGGAGGAAGAAGTACTCCTAGTTTATCGGTCATAGAGCTCGGACCATTGGGTGACTATTTTCTGCAGTCACTCGAAGGGTAATTGGGTCAAGATTTCCTGATATACTTAGAACAAGGTGGGGTATAAAGGTCGTAAACTACAAATTTGAGCTTTCCCGAATCAGGAGGCATGGTGTGGGGGCTCTGAGGCCGGTAGGCATACGGAGCTAGGAAGAGTGATGCCCGAGGAAATCTTGCCTTTGATGGACAATCTAGGGGCTATCATTATGCAGAGCTGCTGAGGGAATGGTATGCATAGTCGTACAAAGGTGTCCCCGGGTCGATAACTTTCTACCTCCGATGTCCATGAATGATTATGAGGATCCGCAATTATCTAGGCCATGAAGTCTATCATTTGGCAGGGGAATGCCTAGACATGTTGGGGATATCCGTCCCTGGTTGCTTGTTGAGTTTCAAAGAGCCCCCTACGCTGATTTATCTTGATCACAGGGGTGTTCCTTCGCTCCACATAGTTTAACATCGTGCGGGGAGGAAGAAGTACTCCTAGTTTATCGGTCATAGAGCTCGGACCATTGGGTGACTATTTTCTGCAGTCACTCGAAGGGTAATTGGGTAAAGATTTCCTAATATACTTAGAACAAGGTGGGGTATAAAGGTCGTAAACTGCAAATTTGAGCTTTCCCGAATCAAGAGGCGTGGTGTGGGGGATCTGAGGCCGGTAGGCATACGGAGCTAGGAAGAGTGCTGCCCGATGAAATCTTTCCTTTGATGGACAATCCAGGGGCTATCATTATGCAGAGTCGCTGAGGGCATGGTATGCATATTCGTACAAAGGTGTCCCCGGGTCGATAAATTTCCACTTCTGATGGCCATGAATGGTTATGAGGATCTGTGATTACTCCTAGTGCAGAGTTCGGAATGTGGGGATAATGGTGTCTGAGTATACAAAAAACACCTTCACCGCAATTGTCTGTTGAGTCAAAGTAGCCTAGTCTTGGCTTGATGTTTGTTGATGCAGGTCGCTATGTGAACCACTGACAAACACATAGGCTAGCCAGATAAGGATACCCTGGAAGCACTTGGATGTGAAAAGGGGAATGAACTTGTAAACCACTTCGCCATAAACTTCAGGGTCAAGAGGTATGGTATGGGGGCTCTGAGGCCGGTAAGCGTACGGAGCTAGGAAGAGTGTCGCCTGTGTAAATCTTTCCTTTGGTAGACAGGCCAGGGGCTATCAATATGCAGAGCCGCTGAGGGAATGGTATGCATAGTCATGCAAAGGTGTCCACGGGTCGATAAATTTCCACCTCCGATGGCCAAGAGTGGTTATGAAGATCCATAATTATCCGGGCCGTGGAGTCTGATGTATGGAAAGGATGTATCCAAATGTGCAAGGAGTATCTCCATCTCGTATCGCCATGTGTCCTGGGTGGGTTGCGATATAGTCCATGCAGTTTAACGTCATGCGGTGAGGACAATCCCCATGCAGTTTAACGTTATGCGGTAAGGAAAAAAGTGACCCGACGTGAAAGAAAAAGAGGTCTGTGCAGTTTAACGTCGTGCGATGGGGAAAACTTCTGTGTAGTTTAACATCATGCGGTAAGGACGAAGATATACACCCCGTGCAGGTCTGGTCCGTACACAGGGGAAAGGGAATTTTTAACATCATTTTCCATGCAGTTTAACGTCGTGCGGTAAGGATGATAAGTACACCCCGTGCAGGTATAGTCCATACATGGGGGAAAGGAGGCATTCTTAATTTTGAAGGGATGGGCCAAGACCGGGGATCCTGGCGTCGCTACGTATCCTATGAGGGCATGAATCATGCCGTACATAGTTCTCTAGAATGAGTACACCCCGCGTAGTTCTGGACCATACACAGGGAGAGGGGCATTCTTAATTCTTATTATCCGTGCAGTTTAGCGTCGTGAGGTAAGGACGGACTCCATGCAGTTTAACATCATGTGCTGAGGATGTGAATACACCCCATCCATGTCTGGTCCATACATGGGGGAATGGGCACTTTTTTTTCTTTTTGAGGTGGCTGGGCCAGGGTGTGGAATTCTGGCGTCGCTACGTATCCCACGAGGGCAGGAATCAAGCCTTACATAGTTCTCTGAAAGATGATACACCCTGTGCAGGTCTGGTCTGTACACAGGGAAAGAGGGAATTTTTTTTGAGGTGGCTGGTCCAGGATAAGGAATCCTGGCGTCGCTACGTATCCATCAAGGGAAGGAATCAAGCTGTACGTAGTTCTTTATAAAGATGATACACCCCGTGCAGGTCTGGTCCGTACCTGGGGGAAAGGACATATTTTTTTTGAAGTGGCTGGGCTAGGATGGGGAACCCCGGCGTCGCTACGTATCTTGCAAGGGCAGGAATCAAGCTGTACGTAGTTCTGTGAGAGCCGTGCAGTTTAACATCATGCGGTGAGGACAGAAAGATGAAATCCATGCAGTTTAACGTCATGCGGCAAGGACATGGGAAATTTTTGAAAGTTTCTATGCATTTTAACATCCTGGAGTGAGGACGGGGGTCGTACAGTTTAACGTCTTGTGGTTAGGACGAGGTGCTTTGCAGTTTTAGTGTCATACAGCTCGGACGATGTGTACATCTTATTTTTTTCTTCATCTATGTAGTTTAACGTCATGCGGTAAGGACGTACTACATGAAGTTTAATGTCATGCAGTGAGGACGTAAACACTTCTCGGTCTCTATGCAAAATACTTCTTCAGGAATCTCACATTGGTAGGAGCTGTAGTGAATTCACATCCATGGAGATCAGGTAATATGCTCCGTTGGAGTAGACCTTGTGCACAACATATGGTCCCTCCCACTTGGGATCCATCTTTGGAGGATTCTTGCTGGGTATCATTGGGGTCTGGAGGACCAGCACTAATTCTCCTTCCAAGAAAGACTGGAGGCAAACCTTTTTGTTGAAGGCTCGCGCGATCCGGTTTTGCTACACTTCCAGGTGGTGCAGAGTGTGCAGCCACTTCTCGTCTAGCTATTCCAATTCACCTAGCTGCTTTACTGACTTCTCATAATCGGATAACCGATCACATATGGCAACGCGAAGTGAGGTAAGTGGGAGTTCAATGGGAAGGACCACCTTCGTTCCATACACCAATGAGTATGGGGTATATCGAGTAGCGGTGCTGATTGTGGTTCGATAATCCCACAACGCATGGAGGTGTTTATCCGGCCATGACTTCTTGTCTTTTTCCACCATTTTCTGGAGTATGATGGATAGGGTCTTGTTGAAATCTTCTATCTGTTCGTTGGCCGCTAGATGGTAGCGGGATGAGTGGTTAGCCTTAATACCATACTCTTGGTATAGCTTTTCCAACTCAGCAGAGCAGAAATTGGTGTCGTTGTCTGTCAGTATAGTATGAGGGACACCAAATATGGTGATGATATTGGTCTTCATGATGCTGATAATATTTCTTGCCCCGACTTACTTGAGGGGTATGGCTTCCACCCATTTGGAAAAGAAGTCGGTCGCTGTGAGGATATACTTCAGTTGTTTGGCCGTGGTGGGAGGGTGTGGTCCCATGACGTCCATCCCCCAGACGGAAAACGGCCAGGAGTACTTAGCTTGATGATGTAACTTTGGGGGCTGGTGAATGAAGTTTGCATGAATCTGACATGAGTGTCATTTTTCGGTAAAATGCTCGCAGTCTCGTGCCACTGTGGGCCAGTAGTACCCAAGTCTTCGAACCTGATGGGAAATCTTGGTCCCTGATTGATGTGCTCCACAAGCTCCTGCATGTACTTCAGTCATGATGGTAGCAGTTTCTTCTCCGTTAATGCATCTAAGGAGAACTCCATCGAGGCCTCATTTGTAGAGGACCTCTTGCAGACCTACGCCACCATATAGGAAAAAATTGATTTCCCTTCTCCGTATTTTCTCTCGTTCAGCCCTATCTGATGGAAGATCTCCCCATTGAAGGTAGTTCATGATGGGGATCATCTAGCCGGTAGAGAGAGCATATGGCTCGGGGACAGGACTGACTTCCTGGATCTCTTCCATCTTAGCGTTAAAAAATGGTAATACCATTTGACAGTGAGAAATACTGATGACTGTTTCATCCCAGTCAGGGTCGGTTAAGGCTGTGGCCGCGTTGGCTAATGCATCAGCCTGAGCGTTATGAGACCGGGGAATATAATTCAATGTCTGTTTTGTGGAGACCTCAACCATTAACTCTCGGACATGGTAAAATAATGGGATCAGCTCCTCTTTTTTAATATCATAGTCACCATTGACTTGCTTTATGACCAGCTCTGAGTCACCTTTTACCTTAAGGTGTTGTACTTGTGCCTGGAGTGCGAGCTCTAGGCCTGCAATGAGGGCTTGATATTCCGCTTTATTGTTCGTACATCCCTCTAACAGGAGGAAGGATTATGGAAAAACTGCCTTTTCTGGGGACACAAGTATTATCCCCAGACCAACTTTGTTGAATATGGGATCCTCCATCCTCTTCCCGGTGGGGCTTCGGGACGCACCGTCAAAGTACATTTCCCATGCTGGGAACTCCTATTGAACCGAGAAGATTTCTTCATCAGGTAGTTCAGAGTTCCGTGCAGTGGTCCCTATTGAAGGGTGATCTGCCAAAAATTCTGCTAATGTCTAGCCCCTGATGGATTTTTGAGGCACGAACCGGATATCGAACTGCTGCAGGATGACCACCCATCGGGATAGACGTCCGGTTAGCATCGGGCGACTAAGGATGTACTTGAGCGGGTTACTCTGCGAGATCAAATGGACCTCATGATGCTGCAGACAATGTTGCATCTTTTGAACCACGAAGACCAAGGCCAGACAGCTCTTCTCAATATTTGAGTATCGAGTCTCACCACCAAGCATGGTTTGACTTAGGTAATAGAGACTGTTTTTGTTGTCGGCATCGTTCTTCTGTGTGAGGAAGGCTCCCAATGACTATTTTAGGGCCTTCACATATAGAATGAGAGGCCTTCCTTCGACCGGGGGCTTGAGAACCAGTGGGCTTAAGAGGTAATTTTTCAAGTTGTCGAACGCCTCTTGGCAGTCGTCCGTCCATTGGTACGTGACCCCCTTCTTCATCAACCTGGTGAAAGGAAAACATTTGCCTGCTAGGTTGGCTATGAACCGCCTAATATAGGCTAGGTTCCCTTGGAATCCCCTTAGCACAGTGAGATTTCGAGGGGTGGTAGGCTCAGGATAGCCTTCATCTTCTTAGGGTCGACTTCAATGCTGCGATGGCGTACGATGAAGCCAAGGAATTTCCCTGAGTTAACCCCAAAGGTGCATTTCAAGGGGTTCATCTTCAAGCTATGCTATCAGAGCTTGTTGAAGATTGTCTCAAGGTCCGACAGGTTATCTGAGCGTTGTATGGACTTGACTACTAGGTCATCCACGTAACATTCAATGAATTTCCCTAGAAATGGCTTAAGGATCCGATGCATGGCATGCTGATAAGTGGAGCCAGAATTCTTGAGACCAAAGGGCATGACCCTATAACAGAATACCCCTTGAGGGGCCCTGAAGACAGTGGATTCTTCATCTTCTTAGGCCATCCTGATTTGATTATATCTGTAATAGCCGTCCATGAAGGATAGAGCCTCATACCCGACTGTCGCATCAATTAACAACTCGGTGATTGGAACCGGGAAGTCATCTTTCGGACAATGCCGATTAAGGTCTCTGAAGTCAATGCAGACACATATTTTCCCATTCTTTTTCTTGATAGGGACGATGTTGTCCAACCAAATGGGGTATTGGACCTCCCTGATGAAGCCTTCTCTAATGAGCTTATCGACTTCAGCCTCTATCTTGGCAGCATGTGAGGGGTGTGTCCTTCTAGCGGCCTGTTTGTAGCCCCGATGGCCTTCTGGAAGACCCAGGTGATGCATCGCTACCTCAGGATCGAGTCCTGGCATTTTTATGTAGTTCCATGCAAAGACATCCCGATGTTGCCCTAGAAAGGAGGTATATACCTCGTGTTCCTCGGGAGACATGGTCGTGCTAATGAGAGTGGGCCTTGGGTCTTCTTCGGTACCCAGGTTTATTTCCCTGAGCTCATCCACAGTGGTGGAGATACCCTTCTCAAATGTGGGAGGTGCATCTCTGAGATCTTCCCCCTCTTCTTCTCCCAAGTCCTCATATTCTTGATCTGACGAGGAGAGAGTTTCCAGTATGAGACTTCGAGGGTTTGAGGGAGAGGCATCGTGGGCATCCCTGCTTGAGTATTCATCCCCAAATCGAGGGTTGGTAGACATTCCCACTTTTTCATGCTTGACCATCATGGATGAAGTCATGAGGACATCTGAATGCATGTTCAGACTTGAACTCCTACTCTCAACATGGTTGATGGGTAGGACATAATCTCTACCAAGCTTCTTGAGGGGGTCATCGGGGACCATTTCTAGGCCATTTGAAGTGGGGATCCAGTCGACGTCGTTGATCAAAGTCTTCTTCTTCTTTTGCTCATAGAACCCAACATCGATGTAATGTGACTCAGAGAGCTCGAAAGGGTCCTTGTTGTCATGCAACGTCCCACTTTGTCCATCGACACAGTACTTGATACACTGGTGGTAGGATGAAGGAACGACAATGTGCTTATGGATCCATGGCCTTCCCAGCAGGGCATTGAATGTCGTGCTCTGCCATACCACCAGGAATTCTTTGTAGGATACCAGGTCACCAAAATGGGTCTTTATCTTAATCTGTCCCATTGGTTTCTGCTCACTCTTGTTGTATCCTAACAAGGTTATGGCCGAAGGAATTAGATCGTCCTCACTGTAGCCTAACTTACGGAGTGTCTGTAGGGGAAGGAGGTTAACTCAAGATCCATTTTCTATAAATACTTTTTGGATCTCAACACCATTCAGTGAGCCGGAAACATATATCAGTCTGATGTGTGCTTACATGGTGGCATCTTCGTCCTGATCGGTGAAGGAAATCACCGCATTTCATTCAGTTGGGCCAGTATCCATCTAGTAAATCTCAGCAGCAACTACCTCGGCTTGGAATTCCTATGGGCTAATCAAAGCTTCGATAAGCACCTCCCTAAGGTCGGCTGACAAACTCAGGGCATCCAAGATTGACAAACTTGCTGGTACTGACGCCAGCTACTTAAGGATGTTGTATTTTTTCTCCAACGGCTGACGCTTCTCCATTGGTGAGAGAGTCTTAGTGGGTTCTTTGGGTGTTGGAGCATTTGACGAGGAGGGACCGGATGTGGGGACGGATGTTGATGGTGTTCCCACGTTTTGAGGACTTGGCCAGGCCGGTCTGTTTGTACACACTAGGCGACCAGACACTTTCTCCTCCTCTGGTGGGTATCGCAAAACAACAGGGCCAGATTGGATGCTTGTGTAGATGTAGGGGCATTCCCTCTCCTGTTGAGTCCGCTGAAGGGCCCTCCCATGGGTTTCTGTGATATTTACTGTCTGGGCCGGGGTCCAACGGTAGGGTTGGTTTCGGTCGTGGCTGCCCTTCCCCTGGTATCCCCTACCTCTACGATTCCTCCTCCCGGCTCCTCGTGCAGGAAACTCGGGTTCGTAATCATACCCTTCGTCAGGGAATGGTTCCATGAGATGGATGACGTTGATAGAACCAAAGATTGGATTCTCATCCTCTGACAGGTCAACCTGGTCATTTGTCTCTGATGGTTCCATTTGGTGGGTCGGTGCCCATGATTCCAAATTCAAGGGCATAAAATCTGCTAGGGTTGGGACTAACTTTGGCCCCATCACAGACTGCTCCTCTTGTGATTGCTTCTTCCTTCGACTCTGTCTGGATGACTGACTTTTGGAGGGTTGGGAGGCCGATGTGGTCGGCTCTGCGGCTCCAGGGGCTGATGGTGGCAACACCGGATGCTGTAGTTGAGCTCAGAGTATGCCCTGGGCTCGGTTGATAGTCTTTCGAGTCATCCAGTTGTCAAATTTCTTCCCCTGCTTACTGGTGACTTTCTACCACCCCTCCTCTTTGTCGGAGTTGGTGGTAGAGATACATGCCACATGTGCTAGGGGTGGTCCCAGCTCAACTTGTCTGGAATCTACCATCCTCTATAGATGTTCTTTGAAGATGAATAATTCTAGGATATTGTGCCCTAACATCCGGTGGTAGGGGAAATAATCTGGCCTGTCATCGTGGCCGAATTATTTAGGTCTCCTCGGTTCCAGAAGGTGGTGCAAGTTGCAATTTATGGCGGCACTAAATTAGCCATGAACTTGATCGTCTCAGAACGAGTATAATTTTTTTCTTCACTCCTCAAACTGGTTCTTCTTCGGTCCTCGCTGATCCTCCCATTTAGGCGGGGTCGGCCGCTGATATGCAGGGGGCCCTTGATGATTTGGTGGAGGCTTGAGCGGTGGAGTGGGCACAGGGGCTGGCTTGAGTATGATGGTGGATGCCTCAGCTCTAGGAGCTCTCTTCACTAGATCCTGCGAGGCTATTCGGGACTTTGAATTAGTCCGCTGTAGGGAGTCCCCAATTCTCTGGGCAATGGCTGAGATATGGCAGAAGCCAGTGGTGCACTACACCGGTATGAGCGGTGTTCGCAGCTCATCTCTAAGATTATCGATGCATATGGCTAGAATATCATCTTGAGGCATTGGCCTGTTCAGAGAATAGGTCAGACCTTTCCATATGGCGATGAAGTCTGAGACCCTCTCGTTCTCCCTCTGCTTGCAGTTCATGAAATTGCTGATGGTTGTTTTAGGCAACGTTGAACTGAAGTGGAACAGGAACTGCTGCCAGAGGTCCTCCCATCTCTTTATCGACTGGGATGGGAGACTTGTATACTAGACAAAGGCGGATCCTTGCATGGTCTGCATGAAGCATCTGAGTTTCACTTCTTCTTCTTGTTCTAGAGTTCCCATCAAAGGGTCGTAATAGGATGCATAGTGCATCAAATGCTACTCCGGATCACCTAACCCGTTGAAGATGGGGAATGCAGGGCTCCCAAAATTGGGTGGAGGTGGTGTCTTGGTCACCCAATCTGGGTAGGGTTTCCACTCAGGATGTATCAGAGCACTTCAACCTTCCATCGCTTCTAATCGAGTTGTTAGTGCCTCGATGGTATTGGTGAGTCCCTAGTTTACATCATGTTGGGCCTAGTCCTGGGCAGGCGTAGCTCGAGGCATTTCCTGAGGATCCGGATTGGCCAGCACCAAGGGTTCATATTACATTCGGTTTACCCTCGAAGGGTTCGGGCGTACTTTCTCTGGTTGTCTCCTAAGTGGAGGGAAATCCTGGTATTCTTCATCAACGTTTAGGTAGTTGGACGGACCAGGCATCTCACTGGGCAGGAGCCCTGATCATGCTTTGTTTGTCGGGGCATGCCTTAGCCTTTGAGTTGCACCTGCTAGGAGTGCATGACGTGGCTCTTCTTAGGATGCACTTTCAATAAGGCGGTTCCTCTGGAGCAGCTTGGCGTTAAGCCACCTCAATTCTTTCATCTCTTCTTCCTGTCGAGCGAACCTCTCTTCGAGCATGAGTGGCTCGTTTTTATCGAGAGAGGGGGACGGGTTAAGGGTAACCATTACTTTGTTCTTATCCTTTCTGGAAGCTCACAGGGTAGGCGGAGGGAGTTTAGCTGAAGGGGTGGCCATATTTAGAGCGGCCCTCTGGTTCCGGGTGTGCACACCTGGGGGTTCACGGTGAGTCACAGCCTGACCGGAACCATCGTCTCCCGATCCTTCCTGATTTGAATTTTCTCCGGTGTCACCCACGGGGTTAGCCTCTATGGAATTGATGAACTCATATTGTGGGGTGGAGGGGATTTCATCTTCGAAATAGGAAGAGGATCTCCCACGTCTTTTGTTGGACTTCCCTTTCATGACCTGGGATTTCCCTTGGACTTCTTGACGAAGGGTGACACGGAGAGTTCTTTGATGCGACCTTATGGTGTGACTTCCTCTCAGAGGGGATGATGATTTGAATGATGGGATAGGATGGGAAACTCCTCTTCTGATTTTCCTACCTAGATGAGAGAATACTGATTCTCGTGGGGGAGGTTGTTGTTGAGGGGGTAAAAATGACCCCAACCCTGAAGGCTGGGGCTAGCTCCATTCCCTGGATGTTGAGTCTCTTCCCGGTTTCATTGGTCTTACGGGGGCATTTTTTGTTAAAAATTCCCCCAGCCCTATAGGCTGGGGTTGACCCTGGATTGCGGCAGTAGTTGCGGCTATCGCGACCTGTCTGATCTCACGTTTCCCCATCTGGGGCTGAACCGGATCTAGTGCCGAATTCACCTATGGATCAGTCCCTTATGAGGAGGTAGGCAGAGATCGTTTATTGGCCTCTCTTAGGCGAGAGGCCTACTGTATGCTCTTGGTGGCCTGATTCAGGAGTTTTTGAATGGCTCGTTCCCGCTGGGCCTGAAACTTCTGGGACTTACTCGAGGCCCAACTCTGTTGGGTGTGTTGCCTTTCCTGAACAGGGGGTCCACCCAATTTCCATCTCGATGTGACGATGTTACACGATCCCATGCCGAAAGGGTTTTTCTGGGTGGGAGAGGAGTGAAATTAAGAGCTCCGCGTTCCCCCCATCCCTTGATATGGACTCCCGTCAGAGCGTCACCGATGAGGCGGTGAAGTTCGTGTAGTTCTCAGAGGAAGGCTACCTCTATATTCCATTTGCGCCTCTTGGGGCGTTGTTGTCGCATCGAGGAAAGGGCCTCCAGGTCAATGTGATGCAAGAGTTCCCCTATCATCTTGACGTGGTCTACATACCCTTCATAGGGCAGGAAGCTTGACTTCAGCCGGCGGAGGGTCATCCATATATTATGGAGGATGTCGTTCATGTAGTCTTCTGACAACTCCCTGGGTATGTCGTACTAAGAGGTGGTCGTGGTCCAAAACATGGCTGGTATATCATTCCTGGCCAGTCATTTCCTCAGGTTCAACATATCAGCATACTCCCCCACCTGTGATTCTTCCACCTGGTCATCCCAGCTGAGGCGCTCACTGCTAGTGTGATCTGAGGCAGTGGGACTGGTAGGTGATAAATCACTATGTAAGCAATTCCGAGGTGGTTCAGAAGATGAACGCGGCCCCGGACCGTCTCCTGATTGAATAAGGGAGTCGTTAGTGACAAGATGGGAATCTGACATGCTCGATCCCGTCCTTCTGAGTTCCTTGGCATACAAGGGCTTTTCGGTGCTTCATTCGGCAAGAGGATGACCTTCCTATTGATACAATATGTCATCGCGGGGAGGACCTCCGTAATGACGGCCTTAATGGTGAGGACTACCATTACTGCTTGATGCCTCACTACATAGAGTACTTTTGCAATGCACACCCTAGGGAGGACCTCCAAGGCATGTTGCAGCAAGGAGAGGACCTTCTGGCTGCATGGCGTTGTTACGAGGAGGACCTTTGAAACAACTGCCATCATGGTGAGGATGACCATTATGGCTTGATGTTCGACACGCATCCTGGGGAGGACCTTCAGGACATGCCATGACAAGGGGAGGACCTTCTTGTTGCTTGGGGCCATTACAGGGAGGACCTTCGCAATGGCGGTCGTGGTGGAGAGGACTACCATCACAGCTGTGGCAATGGTGAGGAATACCAATACTACTATCGCAGGGAGAATATCTGTGGGATACATCCTGGGGAGGGCCTCCAGAATGTACTGCAACAAGGAGAGGACCTTCTTGTTGCTCGACATCTCTACGGGGATGACCTCCATTATCAGGGTGGCGAGGACTACCATCATGACCTGATGCTTGGCTGTGTGGAGTTCTGTTGCAGCGTAACCCCTGGGGAGGACCTTCAGGGCAGGCCACGATAATGGGAGGGCCTTCTTGTCGTGATGAGACGTCACTACAGGGAGGACCTCCGTAGTTGCGACTATGATAGTGAGGACTACTATCACAATCTATGGTCCCACTGCATGGAGAGTGATTGAAGTGTATATCTTGGGGAGGACCTTCAGGGTGGACCGCAGCAAGTGGAGAACCTTCTTGCTGCTCGATCTTCTGGTCACATGGAGGGTTTCCATGACTCGCATCAGGAGAGAAGCTCTCGTGACCGATCATCATATTCCCACAGGGGAGGCCCCCATGGGTGCTCTGGGGAGGACCTTCAGAGCTGCTGGTAGCGACATTGTGGGGAGGACCTTCGTAACTGCTACTGCCACTCCCATAATATGGTAATGGATGGGAAGGGTTTCGAGCCATTGATGCGCGATCGACAGCGTCGAAAACCCCAGCTTCCAGCAGAGCGGAGTCATGAAACTGCTCTTTATTTTCTGGCTGCCTTCGGCACATTCAGGGCTCTCTTTTACGGGCAGCGGGGACCATTTTATGTTGACAATGGCCTTCACCTCCTTTGAGTCCCTATCTAATTGGGTCTCGTGATGTTGATGGGATACTCCGACGAACATCTTTGCTTTTATCAGGGATATATGCCTATTATGGATCATCCACCATGATGGACGGTTTTCCCCCAGTTGGAACGAGTGAAGCTACTCGATCCGGTTGCCCTTGCATCATGGAATATAGCTAGTGACCCTCCTGGACTGAAGCAGGGATGCAGATATGCTCTGAAGCGGCTATCTCGTCTCTTAGATGAGTCACCACTATTGGGGAGACGGGCTCACGGGCCCGAGTCCTTGCTATTACCGCCGATGCAATTACATGTTGGCAAGTCTGCAAGATATGATATGGGATCGATACCTGCTCCTCCATCATTTCCAGGATATGTAGAGAGAAATATTTGGATGGAACGGGTATGAAGGCCCATTCCAGTATCGGATTAGGAATATCCTGCTCCGGTCCTCCAGTGGTCAGTGGGTACTGACAATTCTCCTATGTAGGGGCAGGTGAATGAATCTGCCTCTGTACCAGGATACGCTGGTTTCTCTCTCTGTTTGCCACCACATCAGGGTGGCAGACTTTACTTGCATCTGTAGGGATCTTGCCCTGCATATATTGGTTTCCCACCGTATCGAGTCAGTGGCCTTTGTTGGCGGGAAGACGTGCCCGCCTATGATTTTCCGCCACATCTGGGTGGCGGGATTTGTTGATCACCACCATATCAGGATGGAGGGAATCTGAAGAAACTGCCAAGAGCTAGTCCTACAGGTGCCGAGTCGCCACCATGTCGAGCTGGTGGGCTTCATGACCCTAGGTAGGGAGAGGTTCCTTCCTGGTAAGTGTCATCCTGCGTGAGTGACAAGCTTGATGGAGCTCGGCGTGGATGCGCGCCGGCTCGTGCGATGACGCCATGTCTGAATGGCGGGCTCGTGAGGAGCGAACAGGTGTAGGTGCCTGTTCGTGGTACGTCTCCGTTGCTGAGCAAGAGAGCTCCTCCTCAGGGACCTAGGTGATGACCGGTCCCTGATTGTACGTCTTCCGCCCTCGTCGAGTGTTCTGAGGGGCTGGAGCTTGAGGAGCGTGGGCCTGAATCCTTAGAGATACATCTTCCTCGGTGCGAGGATGTTGGGTCGCAGCGTGACTGCAATGACGCCTTTCGGCGGGGGCCTTGGGGCGGAACCCCCATTCGACAGGGATGAAGTCCTCAATGTCGACCTAATCTGCCTCCCTAAGATAAGGGAAGTATGCATTGTCCCGTTCTGGGGATAGGCTCCCGAAATGGTTGGAGACAGCGACAGGGGCTGTCTGGGTCCGCCTTTGCGGTCACTGCTGAGAAGGTGACTGGAGAGACTTGATGGATTGGAGGGCACACATGGCCGCCTCCTCCGTTGGAAGAGTACCATCCGCATGGTACTCTCAGATCAGCGCGTCCGAAACCCAGCGTTGAAGATGCTGGGTGGGTGACGGGGTCCTCCATTGTTAAGGGGGCCTCGTCCTTGCGTCGTTGGAAGCGCGCACTTGTGAGTTCCTTTGCGATGAAATTGGATCAAAGGTAGTTCTAAAAGTAGTGCCTCCGAAACATTTTAGCAAATACAAGCAGAAAACCCGTTAAAGTAGTATCTCATAATCCCATGCGTAGTTAATGGCCTTTCTTGGCCCTCCTTTGGAGCATAAGAGGGCACTGGGTGAGATTAAGTTGAACCCGTCATGTTTGGTTAAAGATTCACGTCGGGTTCACCATTTTTTGTCTCTTTCTTGGTCATTCGGCCACGAAACACCCAAAGGCTCCATATCCAATGATTGATGGATCTGATTTCCAAAGGCAGGCATTCGTTGGATGATCTGACCAGCGACTCTTAAGAACTCACATTGGTCGAGAGGATTGGAAGTCGGGCTCATCGCACCCTTTTTTTGGGGGGGGGGAATTATTACCTATTCTGGGACTCTCTTATAGATTTAAGACGTATTCATATGTTTGTGAATATTTGGTTTATACCCAAACATAGTATCCACGGATTCAACCCTGGTGGGTAACGGTCAACTGGACGCAGAGGTTCAGAATCATTTATGCCCGAGTTTTACCATCCCTCATTGGATTAATGACCCCGAAGGGTTGGAACTCGATTGAGGCAGCACTAGGAGTGGCATGGTGAACCAATGTGGAGGTGATCGGATCGACTAGCTGTTGGGATTGAACCTCATGGAGGCTTCCTATGTACCCTGTATAGGAGGCAGGGATCAAAGTCCACGTAGTTATCTTAGGTGTCGGGGAACTGACGTGAAGAGAGACCTGGTGGTCTGATGGGTGTTGGGATTGAACCCAATGGAGGCTTCCTACGTACCCTGTCTAGGAGGCAGGGATCAAAGTCCACGTAGTTTGTTGGGCTTGGGGATTACGCTCTAGGGAAGCCCAGAATGATGGATTGGGGCTTACACTCTATGGAGGCCCAGAATGATGGATTGGGGCTTACACTCTGAGGAGGCCCCGAATGATGGATTGGAGCTTACAATCTAAGGAGGCCCATAGGAGGATGTTATGGTCGATGCTTACTCAAATCCCACGTGAGTCATGCTCGGTGTGAGAAACAAGAGGCAGCAGGGACCAGAGGATCACGTCGCGAAAGGTGCGTCCGTGAGAAGAGGAATGTGGCTTATGCATGAAGGTGGACCACGGTGATTAATTGAGGATTACACTCTGAGGAGGCCCAGAAGGTGATGAATTGGGGCTTACACTCTGAGGAGGCCCATAAGGTCAAATCTTACTCCAAGATGGATGCCCGTAAGGTCGGGGCTTACTCCAAGATGGACACCCACAGTGACAAAGCCCAGAGGGAGAGGAAAAGGGGGTCTTCCTATCCTCGTCACCTCTCATATTCCCCGAGGAGATACCTGGGGAAGTACCGAGGTGCATGGGTACATCTACCTTCGGACGGATATGTTGCCCCCTCTTTGGGGAGGGGAGAAGTTCCCGACCGCCAAAGCGTGTGGTCCCCCATCCTAGCGAGTAGAGGCATGAAGGGGGAACTCGGGCTCGGACCCCGAATTACCGTGGGAATGTGAACCCAGGCATGCATCGAGAATCCGCCCAAGGGTTGGGGAAACCCCTTTTCCCCTGTTTACCATGGGTATGTGAACTCAAAATGGTGTGCTGATGCGCCTGAAAGCTACACCACATGGATCTGGTGGCTCTGGTGGAGGCCTTGGCTCAGGGCTGATGAATAGGTCAATGAGGGAGTCGCGGAGGACCTGGCTGGATTGGAAGGATTTTACCTGTCTCTGGAAATGAGAACACCGAAGTATTTGGGTAGCCACCGAGAGATATGGGTGGTGGCGCCCTTCGCGTGGGGAAGTGACACGCGGATGGGGAGTCCGTCCGCAAACCAGGGTGGTCCGCGGACTAATGGGTATCCCACGAACCAAGGTGGTTCGCGACTTTAGGTTTAATCCATGAACCATGGTTCGCGGCTTCAGGCTCAATCCGCGAACCAGGGTGGTTCACGGCTTTAGGTTTAATCCTCAAACCAGGGTGATTCGAGGAGGGTTCCAGGCGGGCAGCGGCGGCCAAGGACGGCGCCAATCAGAGGCTTGTCGGTTGGGGCTTCGTCCGCAGAGGAGGGTGTTACGCGGTACGACGGATGGGAAAAGAGGCATAAACTCCCTGGTCCGCGGGGAAGTCATCTGCTGAGGGGGTATGGTTCATGGTTCTCCTTTTTATTATTTAGTTTCGCGGTTCATCAAATTATTATGCGTTTTCCAATTCCTTTTTAATTCATATACCTGTTGTGGTTTGCGGGTGGGAATTTCTCTATTTGTGAAATCCAAAGCCTTCCTTAAATCGATCTCCTTCCTCCGAATCTAATCCGATCCTCGATCCTCAATCCTATATCCTCTATCTCCTTTCCCCCTTGGTCTCCTTTTATAGAGTAGGGAAAGGAATGTATATGTGGCCATGAGGCACCTTTTGCAGAGGCCCATTACTAAATACTCGGTTCACAGCTGACTTGGTCAATCCGCAATTCACGGTGGGTATCAATCGCTCCCCTCCTTCGCGAGGCGAACTCAGGGAGTGCTCCGCAGCTGCGGAGGGTTCCACCTCCATTCCATGAACCACAGTGGGTGCGTCTTAAGCCGGTCGACACGGTCCGCGGTTGGCGAGGTTCGCGACGGTGAACCGGACTGGCGCCCATCCTGCCACGCGACTGCGGAGGCCCTCCGCCTCCATTTCGCGAACGACAATGGTTCACGGAGGGGGGTGCCTCACGGTGCCTGGGTGCTATGCGATACTTCCATGGATCGGTTAACGGAGGGGGTTCCTCACGGTGCCTGACCATGTTGTGCTTCTGTGGTCCGGTTTGTGAACCGGTCCTTTTGTGTCTCCTCTTTGATTATTTTACCCCAATTCTTTGGGGGATTTGGGTAAAATCCCCTTTGCAGATTTTTCAGGACCCCACAATGTTTTTCTTGGGTTTTTAGGAGTTTATATTTCCAGGTAAATAGAACATAATATATAAAAATAAAGGAAATGGATTGTAATGCAATCACTTAAATAGTGAAATCAAGTGGTCTGAAGTCCCACACCAACAGAGAAAAGGAAAATGGACACAATAAACTATATGAAGCCCAAACGACCAACCTATAGAAAATGGGCCAAAGAAAATCCATAAATCCATTCAAAACCATTGTCGAGAAATAGTGCTGAGGAGCCTCATGAAGCCCAAAAAGAACAGGGCAGGAAAAGTTTTTTTGGGATTTTGATGGTTTTTTTGGTTTTAGGGCTTTTATGATTTTTTGTGTTATTAGGGTTTTTTGGGTTTTAAAGTATTTTTAATGTTTTTTAACATTTTATGCAGTTTAAAGGGTTTTTATGGTTTTTAGTGGTTTTTTAGGGATTTTAATGTTTTTTGTGATTTTATGTTTTTTAGGGGTTTTTAGGTGTTTTAGTTCTTTTTGGTTTTTATGGTTTATAAGTGTTTTTAAGGTTTTCTAATCAGTTTTAGGGGTTTTTTATGTTTTATGTATTTTTAGGGTTTTCAGGTTTTTTTAGTGTTTTTAGGGGTTTTCACATTTTTTGTTTTTAAGGGTTTTAACTGTTTTTAGGTTTTTAAGGTTTTCTTAAGGTTTTGTGGGTTTTTTACATTTTTAGGGTTTTTTGAGTTTTTTACAATTTTAAAGAGTTTTAGGGTTTTTTTATCAATATTTAGGGTTTTTAAGGGTTTTTAGAGGTTTTAGTGGGTTTAGGGTTTTTATGGGTTTTTAGGGAAAAGAAGGCTCAAGACTAGATAACCCTAGTCCCCCAAAATTTATTAAAAAATAGAAGAAGAAAACAAAGTATTACAAGGACTAATTACAAAACTGGGTGTGCAACTCACCCTTTAAATCAGACTCTACAAACCATGATAAAAAAGATGGAGAAACAAAATACCATATCGAGTACCTCTCCATAATTTCCTTCTTAGAGAGAGAATTTTCAACCGAGTTCGCCTCTCGATAAACATGTGTTAAATTGAGTTTCAACCCTTGACAAAGGGTGAGGAATTATACCCATTGAAGAAGAATCCTCCAGGGGACTCTCTTGGACTTGTTCTTGAGGGCCTCAACCGCAAGCATTGAGTCTGATTCAAGCCAGAGAATTCTCCATCCAAACTGAACTGTAAATTTGATCTCCTTTATCATAACCCAAAATTCTGCTTCAAGGGCACACCCATTGCCAATAAAGTGAAAGAAACCTCCTTTCACAAAACCTCAATGGGTGCGGAAGACCCTGCAATATCATAAGGGGCCCGATGCTCCCAAAGTCGTACCATCAACATTAACCTTAATCTATGAGGAGATAGGGGGATCCCACAGATAAACTTGAGAGCCTGTGGTTTTTTGGTCTTTCCAGAAACTCCAAGCGTCTGTAAAATAATAAGATCATTCACATCATTTTCTTAGGGTTTTTAGGGTTTTTAGGTTTTTTTCTTTTGTTTCTAGGGTTTTTTAGTGGTTATAATGTTTTTAGAGTTTTTTGACATTTTTAGGGGTCTAAATGGTATTTATAGTTTTATTGGGTTTTTATAGGTTTTAAGGGTTTTAATGGTTTTTAATGGTTTTATGGTTTTGGGAGTTTTTAGTATTTTTTAGGGTTTTTAGCGTATATAGGTTTTTAGGGGTTTTAATCGTTTTTAGGTTTTTATTGTTTTATTATAGTTTTCAAGGTTTTAGGGTATTTATGTTTTTAGGTATTTTTTGGTATTTTTTAGGATTTTAATTGTTTTTAGGGATTTTGACAGTTTTTGGGGTGTTTAGGTTTTTTGTGTTATTTTTGCTTTTTATGGTATTTTAAGGAAAATAAAACATAATGTATAAAAAATTAATGTAATTTAAGTACAACTCAATCAATTAAATGGTGAAACCAAATAGACCAAAGGCCCACACCAACAAAATAAAGGAAAATGGTCCCAAGAAACCTCGTAAAGGCCAAATGACCAACCCTAGTAAAAGGGACTAAGAAAATTCATGAGGCCTATCCAAAGTTGTTCCTATAATGCGGCTGGAGGAACCTAGTGAATCCTAAGAAAAACACACCAAGAAAACGTTTTTAGGGATTTTGAGGGGTTTTATGGGTTTTTAGGGTTTTAGGGTCCTTTGTGGGTTTTTAGGGGTTTTTTAGTTTTTAGGTTCTTTAAGGTTTTTTGGAGTTTTTTTAGCATTTCTAGTGGTTAAAAGTGTTTTTAGTGGGTTTTAGGGTTTTTATGTTTTTTATGTTTTTTAGGGATTTTCATGGTTTTTAGGAGTTTTTAGGGTTTTTTTGTTATTTTTGGGTTTTTAGCATTTTTTAGGTTTTAGGGGTTTTATGTGTTTCTAGGTTTTTAATATATTCTTATGAGTTTTAGGGGTTTTGAGGTATTTTTCGTTTTTAGAGATTTATAGTGATTTTTTATGGATTTTTATGGGTTTTTAGTGTTTTTAGGATTTTTTAGGGGTTTTTGGGTTTTTTGGGTTTTCAGGGTATTTATGTTTTTCTAGGGTTTTTAGCATTTTTTGGTTTTAATGGTTTTAAGGGTTTTAATGTTTTTTAGTTTTTTAGGTTTTAATAGAATTTTCAGGGTATTCAGGGTTTTAAATGTTTTTGGTAATTTTTAGGTATTTTTAACTTTGATTATGGTTTTTATGCTTTTTTCCTTTTTGAGGGTTTTTAGTGTTTTTAGGGTTTTTAGAATTTTTTGGGTTTTCAAGGGTTTTAAGTGATTTTTTGTTTTTAAGGTTTCCTTAGGTGTTTTCAAGGTTTTTAGGGTTTTTTATGTTTTAATGGATTTTTAAAAAGAAAATTTGATATTTATGTTTTTTTATGGTTTGTAGTTTTTTGAGTGTTTTTAGAGTTTTTTTGGGTTTTATGGTTTTTATGGTTTTTAGGGGGTTTAGGGTTTTTAGGGTATTTGATAGGTTTTAATGTATTTTGGAGTTACATAATGTTTTTAATGGTTTAATGGGTTTTTGGAGTTTTTAGTGATTTTCATGGTTCTAAAGGGTTTTAGGGGTTTAAAGGATTTTAGGGTTTTTTTAGGGTTTTTATGGTTTTTAGCATTTTTTAGGTTTTTAGGGGTTTTAACAATTTAAAGGTTTTTAGAATTTTAAACGTTTTTAGGGTTTTGAATGTTTTTTTTTGTTTTTAGTGGTTTTTAGGGTTTTTATGGGCTTCTAGGGTTTTTAACAGTTTTATGGTTTTTAGGTTTTTAGTGATTTTAGGGTTTTTTTGGTTTTCCATGTTTTTTAGGATTTTAATAGGTTTTTGGCGATTTTAGGTTGTAAAGGTTTTCTTAGGGGTTTTTAGGGTTTTAGGGTATTTTAAATTTTTATGGATTTTTAGGGTTTTTAGGATTTTATGGAATCTTAGTTTTTAGGGTTCTTATGGGTTTTATGGTTGTTTAGGTTTTTTATGTTTTTAGGGTTTTTTATGGTTTTCTGGGTTTTTAGTTTTTTAGAAGTTTTAAGAGTTTAGAGGTTTTTAAAGTTTTCTTTGGATTTTTAAGGGTTTTGAATGGTTTTTAGATATTTTTAACAACTTCAAGAGATTAAAGGATTTTTATAGTTTTTAGTGGTTTTTAGGGGTTTCATGGGTTTTAGGGTTTAATAAAATTTGTTAGAGGTTTTTATGGTTTTTATGGAATTTTATATTTTTCATTTTTTTAGTATTTTTAGACTTTCCTAGGTTTCTATGAGGGTTTAAGTTTGTTTATGTTTTTATGGATTTCTTAGGGGATTTCAGGGGTTTAAATGGTTTTTACATTTTAGGTATTCTTTTGGGTTTTTATTTTCTTTAGGATTTTAGGGGGTTTTAGTGCCTTTTAGGTTTTTAGGAGTTTTAAGTGTTTTCAGGTTTTTCATGTTTTCTTTTTGTTTTTTGGGTTTTTAGGGTTTTTTTATCTTTTAGGGCTTTTAGGGATTTTGAAAATTTTTATGGTTTTGAGGGTTTTTTTGTTTTTTTTTGTTTTTTTTTCTAGGGTTTTTTTGAGTTTTTAGGGTTGTTAGGGTTTTTTAGAGTTTTTTAACATTTTTAGGGTTTTATAGGAGTTTTTGATTTTTTATTTGTTTTTTGGGGTTTTTTTGGGTTTTAAAGTTAATATGGTTTTTAAGGTTTTATGGTTCTTAGAGTTTTTACGATTTTTAGGGATTTTTTATTTTTATTGAATATTTTAGGTTTCCTATGGGTTTTAGGTGGGATTACGTTTTTAAGGATTTCTTAGGGTTTTCAAGGTTTTAGGTGTTTTTTGTTTTTTTATATTTTTATATCTTTTTAGAAAACCTATGGTTTTTTGGGTTTTTAGGGATTTTGAGGGTTTTAGGGTTTTTTATATTTTTTGAGTTTTTAGTTCTTCAGGGTGATTGAGGTTTTTAGAGTTTTTTAATGTTTATTGGGGTTTAATGGGTTTTTATAGTTTTTATTGAGATTTTATGGTTTTTAGCATTTTTTAGGATTTTTAGGGGTTTAAATTGTTTTTGTGTATTTATGGGTTTTTAGGGGTCTTTTAATGCTTTTAAGTTTTTTTACATCTATATGAATTTTTAGGTCATTTTATGATTTTTAATTTTTTTTATGGTATTTAGGGAATTTGAGGGTTTTAGGGTTTTTTTAGAGTTTTTGGATTTTTAGGGTTTTTTGCATTTTTAGGTTTTTATGTTTTTAAAGTGTTTCTATGTTTTTAATGTTTTATTAGGTGCTTTATGGATTTTAGGGTCTTTTACATTTTCAAGAATGTTTTGGTAGTTTTTAGCATTTTAATGGGTTTTAGGGATTTTGAGGGTTTTGAGTGGTTTTAGGGTTTTTATGGGTTTTTAGGTTTTATTTATTTTTTAGGGGTTTTTGGGTTTTTGGATGTTTTTTAAAATTATTAGGTGTTTAATAGGGTTTTGATTATTTAATGAATTTAGGGTATTTATGGAATTTTAGGGTTTTTAATGTTTTTGTTTGGGATTTTATGGGTTTTGGGGGTTTTAGTGTTTTGCGGGGTTTGTATCTTCTTTCAGGTTTTTTATAGGTTTTATGTGTTTTTAGGTTTTTAAGGTTTTCTTAGGAGTTTTCAATTGTTGTAGGATTTTTAACATTTTTAGGTATTTTTAGTTCTTCTTAGTATTGTTATGATTTTTAGGGTTTTTAAGGTTTTTAGGGTTTATGGTTATTGTTGGGTTTTATGGTTTTTTTAGGGTCTTTAATGTTTTTTTAATTTCTAAACATTTTTATGGGTTTAATGGTGTTTTATAGTTTTTAGTAGTTTTATGGATTTTATGGGTTTTCAGGGTTTTTAAGGTTTTTGGGTTTTTTTATGGTTTTAGGGGGTTTAAAGGTTTTTTGGATATTTTAGGGTTTTTAGCTTTTTAGGATTATTAGGGTTTTAAGTGTTTTTAGTTTTTTAAGGATTTCCTATTGTTTTTCAGTTTTTATAGGTTATTTTTCATTTTTAGAGATATTTATGGATTTTTTATGAATCATAATTTTGTAGGATTTTTAAGGATTTTGAGGTTTTTATGGTGATGGCTCATGCGTGGCGGTGTTGTTACATCCTCTGGTGTGTATCAAATTTTGAATTTATTATTAGTCCCAAAATTTCACTAACTACAGGTACATAGTGTAGTGGAAGTATGGGGTCAAATCCATTGGGAGACTTCTGTTTGATTTTGGGGAAATCTAATTCCTAAACCTATAAGGGAGTCCCTTCGAGAAGTCCTTGTTTAAGTGTTTGATCTATGTTCTATTATCAGATGACTTTAAATTATAAACAAGGGGTTGGGATTAAGTCGAGTATCTGAGTGAATTATGTCCTTCAATTATGACCTTGTAATGATCCTATGTCTTTGTCCGTGAAGAAAACAAGGATCACTAGTTGACTTTGGTCTTATCCTCCCAATTCGACCAAGGAAGTAGCTATTCTGTGGTCAGGAGATAGTGACGTCCTAGATGTATTAAGTTTGAATTCTTAAGGTAGAATGTTTCATAATCTAGTGGTCATATCTTAGTCCACTCCAATTAGTATAGGACCATTCGATTGAAAATCATGTGTTCGAGGATGCTCAAAAAAATGGGATAGACCATTAGTTCATATCCTGGTTACTAATTCAATTAGGCTTTCCATGTTTAGATTTAAAGGTGTATTTAATAATGCAAATAAATTTCTTGATCCCTACCCCTATGAAATTTAGCTACTCATGGTGGGGTACAATGCATTTATACAAGTGAAAGACAACATGCTTGATGGATTTATTGACATTAATTGAATCAGGATCAGGAAAAGGTTTAGGAAGGGTAGTTGAAATAAATATTCACTAGGTAAATCTCAATTATAAATAAAATACTTACTTTAGAAAGAGAAATGGAAATTGAATCTAAATTTGATGGTGGTAATTGAATTCATTTAAGAATGAAATCTCCACAGATCTTGGGTTAATAAAAATGCATAAATACAAATAATTTTAGAGTTTGAAAGGGGAAAGGGAAAAATAATTCATAAAGGAGAACAAAGGGGGAATAGAAGAACGTATGGGAATGTCTCAAATGCTCTAAAACTATGCTAATTATATGGGAATATTTCATCACAATGTGTACTATAAGTACATGACATGAAGCTTTGATCTGCATTATTTTCCCTTAGATATCCATCATGTCATGTGGGTCTTTCGGATTTTAGAGGTTTGACTAGGTACACAATGTGTACCGGTAGTTCACACCATGTACTCCGTGTCTAGCTGGCTTTTCCATGGAATCTTTATGACTTTCTCCCTAAATGTTTTTATGGAGTCACAATGTGGCCGGTCTTGACATGACGTGTATCAGATTTTTTCCTTCAGGCTTCATGGCATGGTCACAGATTGGCTTCACAACTTGGGGTAGGCTGTGATCTTCAGGTACATGACGTGTACCAGTGTATCACGACATGCACTTGGCCAGTTTGGCACCTTTTCTGCCTTTTCTTCCTTGGAAACCTGTGAAGCTCTTATTACTAAAAAATTAGACACGCACCACGTTCATTATCAAGTAATTTAATGAAAAACTATAAACAATTGATAGAAAAATGTATATATTAATTTGGCTTATCAAATCCCCCCACACTTGAACAATTACTTGTCCTAAAGCAAAAAAAATCTCAACAAATATTTCTCAAATGATAAGAAATTTGTAAAGAAACTAAGATTAAATATTTCTATGCAATTAAAATTATGTATAAGTATAGAAAATTCAATTTCTGGAATTAAATCTACATAGATAGTTAGTCATGCCTCATAGTCGAGTTTTCAAAACAAATTCTAGTCTTCTAATCATAACCACTTACTGTTCCTTAAGTTATACACCCAATTATAATCTACCTCACCATTCTTTTCTCTCATCACTAAGGTAGAAAATTTAAGTAGAGGTATTCTCGTACCCTGAGTACATGTTCCTAATCATAGGCTTGCACTGGTTCTATAATCTCCACTATGTAAAGACAAGTATAAGATTAGTCTTGAGGGCTTAAGAAATCAGGTTCTGATGACTTTGCGGCTGTGGGTAGATAGGTAAAATTTGAAAAATTAGGCTCAATTAGGATGGAAAGCACTATAGTATGATTCAAAAGATGAAAGCACAAGTGTGATGACATTCCTCCTTCTGGCCGGTCAAATCCCTACTCCATCAGCTCAAGTTGGATCAAAATGTGTATCATGTATGTATACAAAAATGATTCTATTACTTCCCTTTTTCTTTTTCTTTTTCATTTTTTATTTTTTAGAAGTCATGCCTTGGATAGATCTCACATTCATCACCTAACCACATATGATCCTTCGAGGGATTCATTGGTCTATAAAATGGTGATTTTTGACCCTCTTAGTACACAACCCACATCAATTTTTCTTTTCTTTTTAAATTTTGAAAAGGAAAAGAATAAGAATGAAATGTGAAAAAAATGTATATGGATCACAACTAAGTATTTGGTTGAGCACAACGTACCTCTCTGAAAAGTGTAAGCATACCATGCTGTCTAAATGTCTCCCCTAAACTTTTTCAAAGATATATATAATCATTGTTCAAGGAGTAGGGTAGGAAGGTAAATAGGCTTGAAATAGCTTCATTCTAACAGATCATTTATGGAAAAAATGGGCTAAATGAAAGATAGATGTGAGGTGGGTATTATGGAAAGTGGATATCAAAGAATTCCTCAATCATATTAAAACCATACTTGTTCAGTCATCATTTTGATAAGATCTCAGTGAAAGTTCTAGTCGGTTTACATGCCCCAGGTATCTCTCAAAAAATATGCTTAGATAAGAGTATGAAATTGATGTATTAGAGTCCTCTCAATTAGTGAGAATCAAATAAAAACTATAAATCACAAAGGGCATAAATCCTAAGTAATAGTTCATTTAAAATAATTTGAATATGAATTAATTATCTCAACTTAGAAATCATTCTAAAAATGTATAAGAAGGAGTGAAACATGGTCCTTAACACTTTTCCGCTTATCTTTTTCTTTAATTACAATGGGATAATTATTTTTAGGTTTAAATCATGCTTATTATTTTTACAAATGTCTCCTAGACAAGTGAGAACAATAAAAATTCAAGTGTATCACTAGTGAAACTGTGAGAAGACCCCCCCCCCCCACACACACATTAAGTAAGAGAATGTGTCCCCACTGTTAGTATAATGATTGTGGTAGTGGTATGGTAGTGAATTTTAATTAATTATAAATGTTATATTGGAAAAAATTAAAAGAATATGGAATTGAGAGCTCCCTGGTACAAGTGGTATGCCATGGGGGTGTTTTTTGTTGTCATTGGATGAAAATCCAAAGTACCTGTAAAAGTTTTAGAAAAGGAAATCATGAACTAGATAAAAAACGTTATTCCATTGGTATAAACATTTGGAATAACATAGAAAATATACAAGAACATAGGGTGAGAAAGTGGGATATTCATTTTTATTCAAATTGTGATAGTTTTACATTGTAGATTCATGAAATACATAAAATGAAGAATGAAAAGGAATCGAAAAAGACATGTTAATGATGACTCAAAAAAAAAGAAATGAAATATGGGTTTCCTCCCATAAAGTTCTAACTAAATTTCATCATCCAGATGGCTAGATGGAGATTATTGTTAGACGGTCCACATGCTCAGTTACTTCATCACCTCTTAAAGCTTCGAGAGGCTGTGTTTGGAAGCTCGTGTGATCACTTAGGTGGGTTAATAACTTCACCCATAGCAGCGTGATCACGAATGAGGTTTGGTAAGAATGGAATTATTGGTCATAGTTGTTGCTTCTAGTGGGTAATTATGAGTGATAACTCATGAAGTTGTCGGATAATGTTGATGACGTTCTCAAGTACCCTTTGTTATAAGATCGTTGGTGGGACTGTACCATCAAGTATGGAAAATGATTTGGAGGATATTGACATGCTAAAGATATAGATAAAATATAAGGAAATCAAAACACATTAGAATGTAAAAATGACATGAAATTAATATATATATATATATATATATCCAATATGCGTACATAGGTGGGAAAAAAATAAATAAAACAAAAACCCACCCAAGTAAATGAAAATGGTCCAAAAATCCCAAAAGATATATCAAAATCATATTAGATATCCAACCCTAAATCTCCATGAGCATCATCCCACTACCTGGTGTTTCGATCGACAGGTCGGGCGTATCTGTGTCAGTAGAAGCAGCAGTAGAGGATGGAGGTGCGACGATGATGGGTGGTGTGGTAGTGGAGGTAGGGAGATGGGATGGGGTGGTAGGTGGGGAAGTACTGATCTCTACTAGGTTTGTGGGTCTGGTACATGGATCAATGAATGGTACCTTGAGGATGGGCTCAGTGGAAACACCATTGCCCTTCCGGGCCAGATCCACCAGGAACTCCTGCTAGGCAGTAGGGTTAGTGAGATCGTGAGGGAGGAATGGATGGCTGGAAGGGGTGGGGGGAATTGTGGAGGATGAAGGTCCAACTGGGGTGGGAGATGGTGAAAGAGAAAATGTAGTGCACTCAATGAATGGGAGATGGAGGTGTTTCAATATTTGGTGTAGATTCACCAAAACACAATGGTTATTAGCTTGGATCTTGGTGAGGGTGTGAAAGGATGGCAGTGTTACATTCTAAGGGGTGGCGGTTGAGGTGGTGGTGGTATGGGTGTTGTAGGTGTGGCTGTTTGAGGAGGTTGGGGTGGATCTGATGTTGCTGCTCTGAATGGATGCTCTTGAGGTGTGGCCTCCTAGACACCTGGTTCCTAAATATAATTTTCGTCCTCTCTCATGAGCATCTGCATCTTGTGTAGAAACACAAGATCAATCTACTTGACTGGTCCAATGGAGGTGAGGGGCAGAGATGGATCAAATACACCAATGTACTTGTCCAGGTGGGCGATTAAGGATCCACCCATGAGTGTGCCATGCTTCCTCTAAGTCAGGAATCTGAAATATGAAGTGAACTAGGAAACCACATTAATGGGTGGACCACCCATGGAAACTACAAGAATCAAGACATACATCCGAATGACACTACCATGGGTCTCTCCTCACACAAACCAGCCATGCGCCATGGCTTTATTCAAGATGCGCAATGTAAAACCCCATAGCTAATTCAAATTCATGACTAAAGGGTCGTGATACGACTGTGGGTCACGGGAAATGAGATGCCATAGGTTTCGTGTTGTCTTGTCAGCTGGCCATGTTTTTATGGTGCGGTAAACATCGTAGATAATGAATTCATCGGTGTAGATATCGATCCTCACTCTGAATTCATCAAAACCATGTTGGTGAGGTCTACTTCCAAGATGAAAACATAGTTAGTCAATAGTGATCTTGAACGTATCCAATAACTCAAGGAATAGCTCCCGGTACATCTCCTCCCATATTAGGATAATTCTATCAACATGTAAAGTCAATAAGAGGTGCAGGACATCATCATAAATGTTCAACATAGGGATCACATCCATGTCGAACATTTTGTTGGTTTGCATCAGCTTCACCTATAGGTGAATAAGATTTACCTGATGTTGTGGGTTTTTGAATTAGAGAACCAGGTTAAAATGAAGGTTCTCATCAGTGTACAGAGAGTAGGTTTCGTCCTATAATTCAGACATAGCATGTGGGCGATTAGCATTATTTTTATATCTCTTAGAGTTGGAGGAGGAGGCAGAGGGTGTGGCCTCAGGCTGAGGTCTCTTGGTACACTCCATGGATCTAGGAGGGCGGTGTGTAGGGAGGGTGCAACTGACATGCTAGAGGAGTTCAGTAGTGTGGTAGCCTAGTTGGGCGATTAGGGAAGAGGAAAATGGGGTCATGGGTTTGAGAGTAGAGGAGGGGTGTGGGAGGTGGTTTTGGGTGCAATGGGAGGGGGGTTGGTGGAGATTAGGGTTCTAGGGAAGAAGTGGTGCGCGTCATGACTTAAGGGTTATGACCTGCAATTTTTTAAAAACTGACTTGACCTTGTATATGACATGTATAGGTGATTCATATCGGGTATGTGAAATAAAATTTGGAATTCCAGCAAAAAAGAGGCACATCATGAATACAGTGTACACGAAGTGCATGGACTGTATTTGGCCCAATTTTTTTGTTCCTTCCACACCTCATCCTCCTTTATATGTGAGATTATTGGACAAAGAGCCTTATATAACATATCTAAAACTTTCCAAACCTATGTTTCCTCCTAGTCAGTGCTTCCTTTATAGTTAGGAGCTTGACTCCTTCAAAGAATAGTGGAACTTGAGGATGATGACACAACATTCTTGGAATGTCTCCTAAAATATCTTCATCCTTTTACCTTTTACCTTGAATATTGGTCCTTCGTATCATTGAATTTTAATTGTGACATAAGGAAAAACATTAAAAACCTCAAAAGGAAAAGACCATCTTAACATCATCTTTCCTAGAAATAGTTATAATCTTGAATTGAATAGGAAAACCTTATTTCTTAGGATGAAGGTACATTTTCTAATTCATTGGTCCAACTATTTTTTCATTTTTTCCTTTTAAATCCTTGTTTTTTAATATGCATCTATTCTTATTTCTTCTATTGTGGTTAATTGTAATGATAGTTTCTCTCTAGCCTTTTTGTATCCAGATTTATCTTTTTAATTACCCAACATGAATGATGTTCTAGATCCACTGGAAGATGACATGGTTTACTGTAAACTAGTCTAAATGGGTTGGTTCCTATGGGTGTTTTGTATGCAGTTCTGTATTTCCATAATGCATTGTCCAACTTCAGGCTCCAATCTCTTATGCTATTATTTACAGTTTTAAAAAAAAATTCACCTTCCTATTTGACAATTCGACTTTCCCACTTATTTGTCTATGATAGGGAGTTCTGGTGTTGTATCGAATTCTATATCTTTCAATTATTTTTCACACTTACTGATTTGAGAAATGCGTTCACCGATCACTGATGAGTAATCATGGAAATCAAAAACATGAAAACATGTTTTTCGAAGAAAATTCATGACTACCTTTTCTATGTCATGTGTTGTGGCTTCAGCTTAAACCCATTTTGAGACATAGTATACTGCAACTAGAATTTAAATCCTACCATGTGATATAGGAAATGGTCTCATAAAGTCAATACCCCAGATGTCAAAAAAATAAACTTCTAGAATGGGGTTTTGTATAATATCATTTATTTTACTAATATTCCACGTTCTTTGACATATATCACATCGATGGTAGAACCCCTTTCATCGTGGTGCAACGAGGGCTTGAAAAATCCACTTTGTAGGATCTTTTCCACTATGATCTCCAGTCCATGATGTATTCCAATTTGTGATGTGTAGGAAATTTTGATGATATTCTATATATCTTCCTCTGAAATTCAGCATCTTAAAAGTCCAATGACACAATTCTTGATTAAAAATGTTTCACCCCAAAATTAATTTTTGGAATTAGAAAAAAAACTTATTTCATTTTTGGTATGAGAGGTCAAGATGGAGATACAATGTGGTAAGATAGTTGGCCATGTCTGAGAACCAGGGCTGGGTCTTGACACTAAATAATGTCTCATCTCGAAAATCTACTTCAATATCAGTCTCGCTATCATCTTTAATGATGGTTAATGGAAATCGAGGGAGGTCATCTGCAATGAAATTATCTATTCCTTTGGCGTCCTTAGTTATGATGTTGAAATCATGTAGCAAAATAATCTATCATATCAATCTTGGTTTTTCATATATTTTTTCATCATGTATTGATGGGTAGCATGATCTGTATGGACAATGACTTTGGATAGAATGAGGTATGAATGTAACTTTTCAATGGAATATACGACAGATAATATCTCCTTCTCCATAGTTGTATAATTGATCTAGGGTTCATTTAAAGTATGGTTGTAATAATATATTATACATAAGGTTTAATCAATGATTTTTCGGAGTACAGCTCCTACAGTTAGTTGCTGGCATTGCACATAAGCTCAAAATATTTTTCCCAGTTTGGTGAAATGATAATTGGAGACACAATCAGACTATTTTTCAATGATTTAAAAGCTTATCAACACTCCTCATTTAATTATAAAGGAATATATTTTGACAAAAATTGTGTCAGTGGATGTGAGACTTTAGAGAAATGTTTTACGAATAATTTGTAAAACATAGCAGGCCCAAGGGAAATTATGACCCCTTTCACAGTTGATGGTTCAGGTAGATATTTGATAACTTCGATCATTTCCAGATCCACCTAAATTCCTTATTTGGAAATCTTGTATCTCAGTAAAATTCCTCCCTATACCATAAAGTGACATTTTTCCCAATTCAGTACTAAGCTTCTCTCCTCGTAGTGTTGGAGAAGTAGTTTTAAATTTCACAGACATACATCAAATGATCTCCCATAGACTGAGAAATCATCCATAAGTATTTCAATAATTCTTCAGCCGTATCATGAAAGATGTGTGTCATGCATCTTTGGAATTTTGTTGGCACATTTCACAAACCGAATAACATTTGTCTATATTCGAAAGTAACAAATGGGAAGGTTAAGGTGGATTTGGGTCAGTCAGCAGGGTTGACTGCAATTTGATTGTATCCTGAATAACCATCCAAGAAACATTATAAATAACTCCCTGATAGTCTCTCTAGAATTTGATCTATAAATGATAAGGGAAGATGATATTTCCTTATTACTACATTAAAAAATTTGTAGTCCATGCAAACTCTCCATCCAGTTATGGTGCTTGTTGGAATGAGTTCGTTATCATATTCCATTTCTATTGTGTGTTCTAATTTATTGGGAATGACTTGGAGGGGACTCACCCATTCACTGTACAATATAGGAAAGATCATTCCAGCATCCATGGCTTTAACACTTCATTTTTTACAACCTCCTTCATTGGCAGTGTGAGCTGACTTTGAGGTTGTAATTTTTTGTTTTTCATCCTCTTCCAATAAAATTCGGTGGGCTCAGTATGAAGGATTGAATCCATTAATATGTACCAATCCATAGGAAATTGATTTCTTTTTCTTTTTTAGGACATAAACCATTTTTATTCCTGATACTAAGATAGTTTTGGAATTAATAATGATGGGTAAATAGAATGACTCTCCTACGTATGAATACTTCAACGTATTGGGTAAAGGTTTCAAGTCCAACTGGGGTGGCTGAATGATGAATGGGATAAATGGTAGTACATGGTCTTTGATAAGTGGCTCAATAAAGATGACATCCTTGAATTCATAATCTTCTTCCTTTTTTGAACATGAATCATCAGCCTCTTCCTCAATATCCATGTACTCCTCTCCAAGGTGAGTAAGAGAGATGGTGTTATAGTCCACCATATCACCCAAATGTTCTGTATCCTTTATCAGGTTAAACACTACTTGTTCTTCTCTAAATATAAAGACGATATGACCTTGATTAACATCAATAAAGGAGTTTATTTACAACATGAAGGGTCTTCCAATAATGATTCATACATATCCTTCCTCTTCCATGTCCAAAATTATAAAGTCTGCTGGGAAAATGAATTTGTCAACTTTAACTAGAACATCTTCAAGAATACCACTTGGGTACTTAACTGAAATATTGGATAATGGTAATGATACCCTTATTTTCTAGAGCTCATGGTGTCCTGTCTTGTGGAAAATAATCGTTGGCATTGGGTTAATTCTTTCTCCAAGATCAGAGAGTGCTCTTCTAAATTTTCACTCTCTTATCACACAAGGGATTGAAAAACTTCCAAGACATCTCGTATTTGGAGGGATTTTATAATGTAAAATAGTATATCATTCCTCTTTTAATGAGATGAATCCTAGATCTTATATATTTATCTTGTTTGATAGCATGTATTTGAGAAATTATTTATATACATGCATTTGGGAGATTGATTTAGCAAAAGGAATATTGATATATAATTGTTTGAACATTTCGAAGAATGTTCTATATTGAGCTTCCTACCTACATTACCTCTCTCTTTATGTAAATGGAAGAGGTTGATTTTTTGGAGGTGGGGCTACATAAATGGGTTCCTTATGTTTTTTCAGGTCTTCCTCCTTCCCAGCTGGTATTGCTTCTTATGGTGCTATGGAAATGACATTCAATACTTTTTTCTGTTGTTGATTGGGCTCTTCCTATGGCCTTGTTTCCATTGTTTGTTGGAAATATAACACTTTTATGCTCATCAACAATACATCCTTATCTTTCTCTCATGGTTATGTCTCAGTGTTACTAGGTAGAGTACCTAGTAATCTTTTAGATAAGCTTATTGAGATCTGAACCATTTGAATCTCCAAGTTTATCGATGTTGCTCGCTGGGTTTTCATCTTTGTCTCATGTGTGGTCATCCTTTGAAATGAATTTTGAACAAATGATGTTAGGAAGTTCTCCACATTACTCTATAGTGGAAGAGGTGGTTATTGTGGTCTTGGATGGGTGGGGGTAAATTTTTTGTTGTTTTTGGGGGATTGGAAATGGTTGTTTCAGATATGTCTGTTATTGTGGTCTCAGGACAGGGGTTGTTGGTGGATACCCTGTTGTTCCTTGGTTGCAAAACTGAGCCCGACCACTATGCTGCTAAAAATATCCTTGATTGTTTTGAGGATATGGATGAGAAGTCCTTTTCTAATAAAATGGTTGTTGTTGTTGGAGCTGAAATAGATGATTTTTTTACTGCAATTTAAATAATTACAATCATGTTTTTATTCATATCATGCTTTTAAATATTAATACAATTGTGTTCCACCACAAAAATCAAATGAATTAATCTCCATGACTGGGCTAGGAGGGGGTTGTGTGGTTGGTACCTAAAATGACTCAAGCTACTTGGTTAGCACTTCAATTTTTGCTGGTAATCAGGTGGTCTCGTCAACATGGTGGATTCCACATTGCGGTGGTCCACTGTCACTTTTCTATAGACTAGCATTGTGGGATACATCATCCAAAATAGATCTTCCTACATCAGGTGTTTTAAACATCAAACCTCCCTCAGCAGAAGCATTGATGAATGTTCGTTCCACTGGCTAGAGTCCTTATTAGAATGTTTTCATTTGAATCCAAGTGTTGAGTTCATGATGTGTAAATTTACTCATTAGTTATTTAAATCGATCCCATGTTTCCCATGCGGATTCTCCATCCACTTGTGCAACATTCTGAATGTCATTCTGGAGCCTCCAAGTTCGGATTGGTGGAAATTATTTATCGAGAATCTTTTTTGAAATCTCATCCTAAGTCATAATTGACTCGGGAGATTGGATTTTGAGCCAAGATTTTTCTCGGTCTCTGAGTGAAAAGAGGAATACATGAATTTTTATAGTATATGATGATGCTACCTAGTTGTGAAATGTATCATGGAATTCTAGGAAGTTAGAAATATGTTCATGGGGGTCTTCAATTTGAAGACCACTAAACTGCCCCATGTTTTGGATCATGTGATTGAGTCCAAGTTTAATTTTAAACATGTGGGCTTGAATAGGTGGGTGCACAATGCTTGGTTTAGCACCATGGATTGATGGTAAACCATAGTTCATGATGGTTTTCTATGGTTTCATCAGGTGATCCACAATTTGATGGGGTTTTGGTGGTTTGGTGATGTTTCTCGGTCATTATGGACTGGCAGAGTGAAGACAAATGCCTTTCGATCTCAGGATCGAAGGCCAAGGGTTTAAGTGCTTCAAGGTTCCTTGATCGGGTTAAGGGACCTTTGTACATGAACTGAAAATAATGAAGAAGATACAAGGGCATCAGGAAGAAAGGGGATGAGGGAAAGGTAGTCCTAGGGTAGAAAACCAATGTCATTTTCTTTCAAATCAGTGTTCCCTCCTCGATAATGGTGCTAGAAATTTGATGGTTCCCACTTGGTTGTGGTGTTACTTCCTCATGTGTTTATCAAATTTATAATTTATTATTGGTCCCAAACATTCACTAACTACAGAGATGTAGTGTAGTGGTAGTACAGGGTTGAATCCATAGGGAGGCTGCTGTTTGATTTTGGGTAAATCTGATTCCTAAACCTGTAATGGATTCCTTTGTAGAAGTCCTTGTTTGGGAGTTTGATCTAAGTTCTATTTTGGAATGACTTTAAATGATAAACAAGGGGTTGGGATCAAGTCATGTATCTGATTTAAGGATATCATTTAATTATAACATTGGAAAGATCCTATGTATTAGTCTACAAACAAAACATGGATCACTAGTTGACTTCGGTCTTAGCCTCCTAGTTCTACCTAGGAAGTAACTATTCTATGTTTGGGAGATAGTGAAAGCCCTGATGCATTATGTTAGGCTTCTTAAAGAAGAATGTTTCCTATGCTATTTGTCATATCTTAGTCTACTCCAAATAGGATAGGATCGTTTGTTTGACCATCCCATGGTTAGGGATGTCCGCACAAATGGGAAATACTGTTAATTCATATCCTAGTTACTTATTCAATTAGGATTTCCAAGTTTATATTTAAAGGTGTATTTAATAATGCAGATACATTGCTTGATCCCCACCCCTAATAAATTTAGCTACTCATAGCGGGGTACGATGCATTTAAATAAGTGAAAGATAGTATGCTTGATGGATTGATTAACATTAATGGAATTAGGATCATGAAATGGTTCGGTAATGGTAACTAAAATAAATGTGCACTAAGTAAATCAAAACTATAAATAAAATACTTACTTGAGAAAGATAGATGGAAATTGAATCTAAATGTGATCAAGGGAATTGAATGCATTGAAGAACGGAAGCTCCATGACTCTTAGATTAATAAAAATCCACAAATTCATTTAATTTGAGAGTTTGATAGGTGAAAGGAAGAAATAATTCATAAAGGAGATGAAAGGGGGCAGAGAATAATGTCTGGTAATGTCTCAAATGCTTTGTATCTCTACTTCTTATATAGGCATATTTTATCATGATGTGTACCATAGGTACACGACGTGTATCCTTGATCTGCATTATTTTTCCTTGGCTCTCCAGCGTGTCACGCAGGTCTCACAGATTTAAGATTTTTGACCAGGTACACAATGTGTACCAGCTTTTCATGTCGTGTACTTTGCATCTAGATGGATTTTGCATCGAATCATCATAGTTTTCTCTCTAAATGGTTTGACTAGCATCACGACGTAGCTGGTCTGGACATGACGTGTAGCGGTTTTTTCTTTTGGCTTTGTGGAATGGTCATGGCTTAGCTTCATGACTCGGGGTAGGCTGTGATCTTCAGGTACATGACATGTACTGGTGTATCATGATGTGTACTTGGCTGGTTTTGCACCATTTTATACCATTTCATCCTTAGAAACCTATGAAGCTCTTATTCCTGCAAAATTAGAGACATACCATGTGCATTATCAAGTAATTTAATGAAAAAATATAAACAATTAATAATTAAATGTATATAGAAATTAGGTTTATCATATGATTTTTTAGTGTTTTGAGGTTTTTTAGGTTTTTAACATTTTTACAGTTTTCATGGTTTTTAAGTGTTTTTAAGATTTTAATGTTTTTATAGGGTTTTTCATAATTTTTTTACATTTTTAGGTATTTTTATGGGTTTTTAGGATTTTTATGGATTTTTAGAGATTTTAGGGATTTTGAGGGGTTTTTTGTTATTTTAATTTTTAGGGATTTTATGATTTTTTAATGGTTTTTAAGAGTTTTGTAGTTCTTTTAATGTTTTTAGAGGTTTAAAGGGTTTTTAGAGTTTTTATTGGGTTTTAGAGTTTTTTATGGGTTTTATGATTTTTTATAGTTTTTTAGGGTTTTATAGTTTTTATGGTTTTTAATGTTTCTTGGGTTTTTAGGGTATTTAGCGTTTTTAGGTTTCTTATAGATTTTATTTTTTTAAGGTTTTTATGGGTTTAATAGGTTTTTTATGGATTTTAGGGTTTTTATGGTTTTAGGTATTTTTAGTTCTTTCTTAGGATTTTTATAGGCTTTTATGGTTTTTAGGGATTTGAAGGTTTTTAGGGTTTTTAGGCTTCTTATCGTTTTTTAGTTATTTTAAGTTTTTTTTTGTTTTTAAGCTTTTCTTAGGTTTTTTCATATTTTCTATGGTTTTTAGATTTTTTTATATTTTTATGTATTTTTTAGGAATTTTATGGTTTTAGGGTTTTAGAGGGTTTTTAGGGTTTATAGGGGATTTATGGTTTTTTTGGATATTTTGGATTTTTTTGAGGTTTTTGGGGTTTTAAATGTTTTTTATAGTTTTTAATGTTTTTAGAAGTTTAAAGGGTTTTTACAGTTTTAGAATTTTTAAAGGGTTTTATGGGTTTTTATGGGGGTTTAAGGTTTTTAGGGTTTTATGGTTTTTATTGTTTTATAGTTTTTAGTTTTTTTTAGGTTTTTAGGGGTTTTTAGTAGTTTTTTTGGATTTTTACGGTTTTTAGATTTTTAGGGTTTTTAGGTATTTTGTGGGATTTTAAGATTTTTAGGGGTTTTAGGTTTTTTAGGGTTTTTAGTATTTTTTGGTTTTAGGGGTTTGAGGTGTTTTTATGTTTTTATGGTTTTCTTTTATGGTTTTTCAAGATTTTTGTGGTTTTTATGTTTTTAAATATTATTGGAGATGTTTAATGATTTTTATGATTTCTAGGTTTTTATGGTTTTTGAGGGGTTTTAGGGTTTTTTAGGTTTTTTAGGTTTTTTGGGTTTTTAAGGGTTTTTTAGTTTTTTAGGGTTTAAGGGTTTCAGATTTTTTTTAACCTTTTTAGGGTTCTAAAGGATTTTTAGTGTTTTGAATAGTTTTTTGGGCCTTATGGGTTTTTTGGGTTTTTAAGTTTTTTAGGGGTTTTATAGTTTATAGGGTTTGTATGGTTCTTAGTGTTTTTTTTGTTTTGATTTCTTTTAGGTTTTTAATGTTTTGTAGGGTTTTCTAGGTTTTTTTAGAGTTTTTTTATGTTTTTTGGTAATTATAGGGTTTTTAATGTTTTTAGGGATTTTGAGGGTTTTAAGAATTTTATGGTTTTATGTTTTTGGGGATTTTAGGTGTTTTTTTTTGAGTTTTTAAGGCCTTTAAGGTTTTTTATATTTTTTAACGCTTTTTGGTGTTTAAAGGGTTTTTAGAGTTTTTAATTTTTTTATGTGTTTTTAGGGGTTTAAAGGTTTTTAGGGCTTTTAGGGTCTTTTAGGGGTTTTATCATTTATTACACTTCTAGAAAAGTAGGTTATACCAACAGTTTACCAAACCGTAGGCTAGTAAGCCGCGAGGAAAGCCTTATACCAATGGTTTGATCTAAACCATTGGTATATACCACTGTAATTGTTGATATACCAACGGCAGCAAGAGAACCGTTGGTATATGTTTGTATACCATTTTTACAAACGGTTTTCAGAAATCGTTGGTATATATTGTTTTTTTAAATTTCTCTCAATGTATACCAATGGTTTAGAACCATTGGTATCATATTTTTTGATAATTATTATACCAACAGTTGAAAACTGCTGGTATTGTGTTTTCCAGAACTATTTTACCAACGGTTCTAAACTGTTGGTATTGTGTTTTTACAGAATTCCAGAACTCTTATACCAACAGTTTTAAACCGTTGGTATTGAGTTTTTTCAGAACTCTTGCATGGCAGCCCTCCAGTAGCCCCTCCACTATACAGCTACATAAAAAATATCACAAAAACCACACAGACTTAAAAAAGTATAAAAAGCACCTAAAATAGCACACAAAAAACACATAAAACCATCAAACTCTTCCAACCATGTCATGTACTAAAATTCCCTATTTCAATCTTCATATGACAACAATCATCTGGAAGTAACTCACCTCACCCCTGCACAGCCCCCCCACCTCCCCATCAAATTCTAATAGGAAGAATAGTCTAAGAAATACCTATTAGAGTCGAATAAGAGTTTGAAATTGGCTCAAATCCCATTTTTTTATCCTAGATTTGGGTATGTAATGATTTGTGATGAATTTTTCATTGAACTTGTATTGTTTATAATATATGGTGAAAAGGTATTTTCTTAGGAGTCTCGTCACTTATGACCCCATGAGTGAAACTACCCACCTCATGAAATAGAGTTTGTGACTATCACTGATGAGTGTAAATTTCAGTTGTATTCACTTAAAATGATGTCCTTTTGAAAAAAAAGAGAGACTTTGAGTGGTGTCATCCACACCATGCCTCAGATTGAGATGGAGTTGACTCATACACGTCACAAATGACCCATGGATCGTTTTCCTAAAGTATCAACACAATCCGAATGTGTTTGGTTGGTTTCCCGTATACTGGTTGTTTTTACTTAAAAGCGTATCCATTTTAAACAAAAGAAAGACACTTTGAGTGGTACCGACCACACCATGCCTCATATTGAGGCGGGGTTGACTCTTACACGTCACAAATGACCCATAGATCCTTGTCCTAAAGTATCAAAAGAATCTGAATGTGTTTGGTCCATTTTCCGTATGTCAGTTGTTGTTTTTACTTAAACTGTTGTCCATTTCAAAGAAAAGTTAGACACTTTGAGTGGTTCCAGCCACACCGCACCTCGTTTTGAGGCAGGGTTAACTCTTACACGTCAAAAATGACTCATGGGTCGTTTTCCAAAAGTTAAATAGAATCCAAATGCATTTGGTCGGTTTTTCGTATGTCGGTTGTGGTTTTCACTTAAAATGATGTCCATTTAAAACAAAAGAGAGACACTTTGAGTGGTGTCAGCCACACCGTACCTCGTATTGAGGCGGGGATGACTCGTACATGTCACAAATGACCCATGGATCGTTTTCCTAAAGTATCAACACAATCCCAATGCGTTTGGTTGGTTTTCCGTATGCCGATTGTTTTTACTTAAAAGCGTATCAATTTTAAACAAAAGAAAGACACTTTGAGTGGTACCAGACACACTGTGCCTCAGATTGAGGTGGGGTTGACTCTTACATGTCACAAAGGACCCATGGATACTTTTCCTAAAGTATCAAAATAATCCTAAAGCGTTTTCCCCATTTTTCGTATGTTAGTTGTTGTTTTTACTTAAATTCTTGTCCATTTCAAAGAAAATTGAGACACTTTGAGTGGTGTCAGCCACACCGCGCCTCAGATTGAGGCAGGTTTGACTTGTAAACGTCACAAATTACCCATGGATCGTTTTCCTAAAGTATCAACACAATCCGAATGTGTTTGGTAGGTTTTCTGTATGTCGTTTTTTACTTAAAAGCACATCCATTTTAAACAAAAGAAAGACACTTTGAGTGGTACCAGCCACACCGGCCCTAGGATTGAGGTGGGGTTGACTTGTACACATCACATATGACCCATGGGACATTTTCCTAAAGTTTCAACAGAATAATAATGCATTTGGTCGGGTTTCCGTATGCCAGTTGTTGTTTTCACTTAAAATCATGTCCATTTCAAACAAAAGAAAGACACTTTGAGTGGTACCGGCCACATTGTGCCTCAGATTGAGGCGGGGTTGACTCTTAAAAGTCACAAATGACCCATGGATACTTTTCCTAAAGTATCAAAAGAATCAGAATGCGTTTGGTCTATTTTCCGTATGTCAGTTGTTGTTTTTACTTAAACTGTTGTCCATTTCAAAGAAAAGTGAGACACTTTGAGTGGTGTCGGCCACACCGTGCCTCGGATTGAGGTGGGGTTGACTCGTAAACATCAAAAATGAACCATGGATTTTTTTACTAAAGTATAAACACAATATTAATGTGTTTGGTTGGTTTTCCATATGTTGTTTTTTTACTTAAAAGCACATCCATTTTAAACAAAAGAAAGACACTATAAGTGGTACTGGCCATACCGGCCCTTGTATTGAGCTGGGGTTGACTCTTACACATCACATATGACCCATGGATCGTTTTTATAAATTTTAAAAGAATATGAATGTGTTTAGTCAGTTTTCTGTATGCCAGTTGTTGTTTTCACTTAAAATCCTGTCCATTTCAAACAAAAGAAAGACACTTTGAGTGGTACTGGCCAAACTATGCCTCATATTGAGGCAAGGTTGACTCTTACACATCACAAATTACCCATGGATACTTTTCCTAATGTATAAAAATAATACGAATGTGTTTGGTCCGTTTTCTGTATGTCAGTTGTTGTTTTTACTTAAACTGTTGTTCATTTCAAAGAAAAGTGTGACACTTTGAGTGGTGTCGTCCACAAAGTGCCTCAGATTGAGGCAGGGTTGATTCGTACACTTCAAAAAAGACCCATGTATCATTTTCTTAAAGTATCAACACAATATGAATGCATTTGGTCAGTTTTCCGTATGTCATTTTTTTACTTAAAAGTGCATCCATTTTAAATAAAAGAAAGACACTTTGAGTGGTACCAACCACACCGGCCCTCGGATTGAGGTGGGGTTGACTCTTACACGTCACATATGACCCATGGATCATTTTCCTAAAGTTTCAATAGAATCCGAATGTGTTTGGTCGGTTTTCCGAATGTCAGTTGTTGTTTTCACTTAAAATATTGTCCATTTCAAACAAAAGAAAGACACTTTGTGTGGTACCGGCCACATTGTGCCTCAGATTGAGGCAGGGTTGACTCTTAAAAGTCACAAATGACCCATGGATACTTTTCCTAAAGTATCAAAATAATCAGAATGCGTTTGGTCTGTTTTCCGTATGTCAGTTGTTGTTTTTACTTAAATAGTTGTCCATTTCAAAGAAAAGTGAGACACTTTGAGTGGTGTCGGCCACACCGCGCCTCGGATTGAGGCAGGGTTGACTCGTACATGTCAAAAATGACCCATGTATAGTTTTCCTAAAGTATCAACACAATCCGAATGCGTTTTGTTGGTTTTTAGTATGTCATTTTTTTACTTAAAAGCGCATCCATTTTAAACAAAATAAAGACACTTTGAGTGGTACTGGACACACAGGCCCTCGTATTGAGGCAGGGTTGACTTGTACATGTCACATATGACTCATGGATCGTTTTCCTAAAGTATCAACACAATCCGAATGCGTTTGGTCAGTTTCTGTATGCCAATTGTTGTTTTCACTTAAAATCATGTCCATTTCAATCAAAAGAAAGACACTTTGAGTGGTACCAGCCACACCGTGCCTCAGATTGAGGCGCGTTTGACTCGTAAACATCAAAAATGACCCATGGATACTTTTCATAAAGTATCAAAAGAATCCGAATGCATTTGGTCCATTTTTCATATGTCAGTTTTTGTTTTTACTTAAACTGTTATCCATTTCAAAGAAAAGTTAGACACTTTGAGTGGTGTCGGCCACACCACGCCTCGAATTGAGGTGGCTTTGACTTTTACACATCAAAAATGATTGATCATGTATTGAATATAGTCATGGACCTCTTTAAATGTATAAAAAAAAAATCTTAGATGGTTTGAGTTCATTTATCACCTTTCAATCATCCTTCAAACATAGTTTGGAAACCTTACTTTCCTATAATTATAGGATTCATGAAAATAATTATTATTTTTTAAAAAATATCCACAAAACATGCCTTCATTATTCAGTGCTATATGTTCTTATCCTCTATTGTTGGCTTTTGGGTACCACTCCTAGTATATATCTCATTACCTCATTAAAATTGGTCATGGTGTGAATAAAATAACCATGGAATTGTAATTTCATTAGAGATAATATCATATCAATTTCACTCAAAAAGCCTTCTACTTCAAAGAACGTTTTCCATATCATTTTCCACATGCATAAACATGAAATACATGTCTAACTAATAAATCTAAGTAATACAAAATAGTGTAATGGGTATCACAGTACCAAGGAATACTAAAGGTCTAGGTAGTAGACTAATCATACAATAAGAATCAAGTGCAAAAAACAGATCTGATAATAATGTCCCTATGAAGCAGAGGAAAACCCCAAGAGTAATCTCCCCAAAATGTCAATACCAGTCCCCAAAAATAATAGGCCTATAAAATAGGGGTAAACCCAAAGTCAAACCTCCTTGATAACCATAATGAAATGGATGATTTCCTTATGATAATCCTTTCACCTAAGTACCCAAGGTAACCCATGTTCTCTTTTTAACAAACCCATTTCAATGCCTTGAAAACCATTCAAAACCATTTATAATACATTTATCAAAAGACAAGGAAAACCAATTTTTATTTCAAAATAAATTTTTAGCACACACAAAAATCATGCCAATTTAATTAATCAACTTACAAATCAATTTGAAAATAAAAACAAGTAGTTTCATTATCATAGTCTACAAATGGAACCACCAACCTTGAATTTCGGGTTACACACACCCATAATAGATTACAAAACCAACTTATGTTTTATGAACCAATCAATTGAAGGGAAATAAACTCCTCACAATAACCCATAAAATCTCATATAGCGTCACTCACCTCCAAACCATTATAACATCATTAGGCTTCCATATTTGGTCGAAAATAAAGAGTTATACTGAATTCAAAAAAATCCATACCAAAGTGGAAAACCAGGTTCAAAAATAAAGAGTTATACAGAATTAAAAAATGTAATGGATCAATCTTCCCCTGATCACCATCACCACCACCACTGTCATCATCATCCTCATCCTCGCTGCCATCTCTGTCCTCGTCATCATCCTCATCATCATCCCCATGCTCATCGTCGGCCCCATCCTCATCCTCAGCCCCATCCTCGCCCTCGGCCCTATCCTCGCCCTCATCCTCATCCTCATCCTTGCCCTCGTCCTCTTAAGCATCCTCGTCATCACCAAGAACGTCATCATCTCGACCCCCACTAGAGCTGCCTCTTGGTGCATTGGTTAATGCACTCATCGATGACATAAATGTCTGACAAGCCACACTGGCCTCTGGTGGAAGTGATGAAGCTAAAGCTTTCATCAATTTCATAAATTCTTTGTCCCTCATTTGAACTTGTACTTCCAACTCTATGACCCTTTTATCAGACCGTCTTGCATGCTCCTTGACCTGTTCCAACTCGGTGGTACTATAATGGATACCTGGAGAGGACCAATACCTCATTGGGACTATATTCTTACCTGGTCGGCAGCGTACTCGACCAGAGTGCTCCTCTCCCAAAACCTGATATAAATGATCGTGTGGCCCAAAATTGTCAGGCTCATGGGCATCCAGAGCCTCTAAAGCAGACTGTTAAAAATATTAATAGATTATTAAATTTCAAAATAGTTATTAAACTTTTAAATAAACAAATTAAAACTTAGAATCTTTTCTTGGGTTGGTTCATTTACCGCACTTCCAACTTTTTTTTCTACTCGAGCAAAAAAAAAATTCTCGAGGGATACGTACTTCAATATTCAATTTGTGCTTCTATAATGACATTGAAACAATATAAAGTTCAAGTATAATCATATATTCATTATTCAATAAATCACATAATTTAAGTAGGAAACAATAAAAAGGGAAAGTCTTAAAGAAAAATTATAAACAACTATATCGTACCAGTTGCCTCTCATGATCTGACATAGTTGTGCGCCCCAAAGTGTGGAAGTATTTCTTTGAATCAATATTTTTTTGTTTTTTTCAAAATATTCCTAAATAATGTTTAATAATAAGTAAGATTATATTAATGAAAAATATGAAAACTATTATTTAAATACCTCAAATGAGATTAATACCTTAAATTTGGCAGTCGCCCAATGGGTAATCATTTGGCGATATTGCTCTATCGGGCAGTCATCCATGATAGGTAATGTCTCCAACTCCGTGCCCACTATATCACACCAGCCAACATACAGCTCATGCTTATAAGCTCTCTAAATCTCTCCTAGATCTTTTAAACACGTTGTTCACGCACCTTCACCATTAGGGAAGTTAAATCAAAGATGAAACCCAATAGATTAGTTCATATAAATACAAAAAAATACTACATTAAATCCAATATATTTTTTACCCATATTCGTGCCCATGCATTATCCTTGACTTCGTGTGGCAGATGTCTCTAAGAGAGAGGGCTGACCAGAATGATATTGGAGTATTTGGCTAGCGTTTCCAAAAAACCCCGACATTGCTACCCAGATTTCTCAATCATTTGTCCATCAACATTGTATTCAACCATCAACTGTGTCTGGAGGTTCCATACCACACGCAATCGAGTATGCCCCCTCCCCTGACTCCTATCTGTAAATGAATCTGTTATTAAAGAAAAATAATATCAATACAAGTTATAATAAAAATAAATTTTGGTATAAAAATTTGATAGTGTTATATAAATATACCTATGGTAGTCAGATCAATGGGTGTCACTGGATGTACAGAAGCTGATGGAATATCCTATACAGGTGGAGTGTCCCTTAGTGTACACTCCTTAGCCACATAATATGTCAGAGCAGGAGTCGAAGAAGGTGGAATATAATAGCTCGGAGATAATGAACCAGAAGAAAAAGATGATGGCATAGACGTCTGGCCAACTGGTAGTGTAAACATTGGAGGTCTAAATATCATGTGGGTCCCTGAAGACACGGAAGGATCAAAATGGGGCGTAGAAGATACTTATGTGGTAGTGGATTGTCTAACTCTCGCACCACGATCCCTCGTACCACCAGCCTCAGTACCGGGACCACTAGATGATCGTCCAACTCTAACACCACCCCCCTCCTACCACTAGCCTCACTACAGGGAGAAATATCAGGATCCTCGTCAGATATCTCTCATCTAGGGGGTGTATCCTGAAAAAAAGTTTAACACAAAAGTAAACACATGATATTATAAGTTATTGAAATATTTATATTTGAAATAAAATACTCACAATAGGGATGAGTGGAGAAACACCCATCTATATCATGTGACGAATATTTTCTGTCATCTTTTTCCACAGGCTCTCTTAAATGGGTGTCATTTCCTGCAATGAAAAAAAATATGGAAGTAATTAGAAACAGATAACTAATGTGTAACCTAAAAAAATATAGAAAAACCATTCTGATAAAGAAAACATAAAGAAACAGAAGAATTATGGTGGTTTTAAGGTAAGTACTAGGATACACACTCTGAATGATGTAGGTGAAACATGTAGGTGAGAACACGACTGTATGATTCTATATATTTCCCACCACAACTTCGGGTTCACAATCAACTCTGACAATTGAGCTATTTCCATCATCATAAGTAATAAACGGACTGCTTCCAATTGTAGTAGGGATAGTTTCAACTTCATCATCACCATAATCAAAAACATGTCTGGGATTTACTTCAATAATTACACCAAATTTAGGATGACGATGATCTTTGACATAAAAAACTTGTTTCACCGGTGATGCTAATACATATGGTTCATTGGTGGAAAGAGTGCGAGTCATGTCAATAACTCGAAATCCACAATCATCAATAAAGGTGCCTTGCCTCATCAATGAATCAAACCATTGAAATTTAATCATCGTGACTCAACCATGCGAGTAATAATCAAAAATTATTATTTTCCCCACGACTCCATAATAAGCTACATTTTCAGAACGAGGTCTAGTATCCGATGAACTGGCATAATAGTCTATTATGGTAGTTAGCATAATACCATTATGTTGTGTTCTCATGTTTCTTTCTCGTTCAATGATAATAAATTTTTATCCATTGATCAAAAGTGATTTACAAGCACGAAACATGGTATTAGGACCAAAATCCAAAGCTCTTATTTCCCCAGAAATAGAGTCTGCAGGAAAACTCGATACCTGAAATATAAAAAAATACTAAACTTAATTAAATATTATTTTTATTTAGTTATTACAGAAATATTTTTACCTTCAATTTTAACCAAGCAAAAAACCCTTTGCTATGCAAAGTCTCTTTCCTTCTCAAAGATAAAGAACGATGATTTCTATATATCAATTCTTTATGTACCCTGTAGATAAAAATAATAATAGTTTAACAGATATTTAAAATTACAAGAGATAAGATAAGAGATACATGTACAATTTACTTACTTGATATACTCATAGAACAAATCACAATTGAACAACACTGTGCGATGTGCCATCTCTCGCTCTTCAAGGCTTAATGTCGTCAATGTATATGATCCCGAAATTCCTCCTATCCGAGTAAGTGATGGAAAACTGGGTTCAATTTTCCCATACTATTCTTCTTCATTTGTCATTGGTCTGTTTATTCTCGTAGTAAGATCAGATAAATACATTGAGCATAAATCCATACATTCTTGAGTCAAGTAACCGTTAAAATAGACCCTTCGGGATAATTCCTGTTCCGAACATATGATTTCAATGTACACATGTTTCTTTCATTTGGATACATCCAATGGAAAGAAACGGTTCCTCCAAGAAGTATTTCGGTCAGAAGATGGATAGTCAGATGCAACATGCATGTAAAAAATGATGGAGGGAATATTTTCTCTAACTCACACAAAATTAATGGAGTCTCTACCAATATTTTTTGCAAGAAGGATTTGGAAAACCTCTTAGCACAAAGACCTCTAAAAAAATAGCACAACTGAATAACTGATACTCTAAAATTATTGGACAAGAGATGACATACTGCTATTGGAATCAACTCATACAAAAGGACATGATAATCATGAGTCTTCAAAGATTTTATCTTCAACTCTTTTTTGTTGACCCGTTTTGATATATTGCTTTAATAGCCATCAGGTACATTAATAGTCTCTAGCACTTCCAGAAATTTATTTTTTTCAGTAGGTGTCATCACATAAGAAGCACATGGAACTTACCATTTATTTTCACTGATACATATAGGATGAAATTCTGGTCTGATCCCCCAATCTACTAAGTCACGCTGAGATCGTAAATCATCTTTTGTCTTCCCCTTGAAATTTGGAAGAATCAAAAGCAACATTTCACATATATTCTTTTCAATGTGCATTACGTCTAAACAATGACGTAACAAATTGGTTGACCAATATGAAAACTCAAAGAATATACTCTTCTTCTTCCAATTGTAACAGGTATCATTGGAAACATTTTACCTCTTTCTATATTTCATTACACCATTCCCAAATGAATAACTGAAATCTTTAAATTCATTAATCACATCAGTTCCAGACATACGCTGAGGTGGATCGTCATTCTCCATGGTATTGTCAAATCTTCGACGATTGTTTCTATATGGATGGTTCATTGGAAAGAATATTCAATGTCCCATAAAACTAAAACTATGACGATATTTCAGTCTTCTCGATCGAGTATTATTCATACAAACAGGACATGACATTTTTCCTTTTGTGCTCCATCCAGACATCATTTTGTAAGCAGGAAAATCATTGATCGTCCACATAAGCGCAGCATGCATCTGAAATATGTCTTTCGAACATGCATCGTATGTGGGAACACCCACATTAGAAAGAAGTTTCAACTCTTTTATTAAAGGTTGCATGTATACATCTATATCATTGCCAGGATCAGAAGGGCCAGATATCAGTATACTCAAGAATGTGTCAGGCTTTTTCATACACAACCAAGGGGGGAGGTTATAAATGTGTATGAAAACCGGCCACGTGCTGTGCAAAGTAAGCATCTGGACAAATGGATTAAAACTGTCACATGAAAGACCCAGTCTCACATTACGCACGTCGGCTGTAAATTTAGGATATCGAGCATCAAATATCTGCCATGCAAATCCATCTGCAGGGTGAACCAACTCTTCATTATTCTTTTTTCTCTCGGTGTCATGCCATCACATTTTTACAGATATTTCATCAGACGTGAAAAGGTTCTGTAATCTAGGGATCAATGGAAAGGGACACTTTACTTTTTGTGGCACACGAGATGGTGTTCCATCATCTTTTGGTTTCCATCGGGAGGTTCCACATTTGATACAAACATTTCTTTCAGCAGTTTCCTCAAAAAATAAGCTTCAATCATTCCGGCAAGCATGAATTTTTTTTGAGAATCCAAGTTCATCAACTAACTTCTATGAAATATAGTGGTTTGAGGGATTATCTGCATCATTTGGAAGTAAGTACTTCAAGAAGGTAAGAATGTAATCAATTACAGTATTTGAAATCCCATACAGAGTTTTCCCATGAAACAATCAGATTAAAAATTCCAATTTTTTCATTTTACCACATTGCCGATATACTGGAGTCGTCACAACATCATTCAATTTTTTCACCATATCAACATCATCATTTTCTTTGGACGCATAATGTGTGCTTGTATCAAAATCTTGTTGGATGGACATTCTTTCCTTCTCATGATGCCAAATAAATGGAAACCGATCATATATCAAACTCTCCAATTCAGTCCTATCATTTGGATCATCAACATTTTGAGATTCTATTTTCTCTCCATTGTGATACCACACATAATAGTTTGTTTGGAAACCATATTTGGTTATATTATAGCTAACTGCTTCACGACTCAACTAAGGTCTTCCAACATAATTAAAACATGGGCAGTGTATGCGACCACTATCTGAAGCCTTGTCAAATGAAAAATCTAGAAAGCTATTCAAATTATTTTAAAAATCGGTTGAAATCTGATCAGTTTCGTACATCCAACTTCTATCCATTCTGTAAAAAATTGAAATAAGTCATTTCAAATCAATTCAATAATATTGAAGTTTAATCCAAAAAATATTTAGGTAGATGAAAATTGTTTACTTTATATAAAATCATAACTGACATATTACTCTATATGAGAATCATATTAAGAAATACAACAAAATACAGTGTATATAAGAAAATAAGATATAGAATTTCTAATGCCTATATTCAAGGGGTATCCAGGGGTGGGAGGTCTGCCCATGGGGGTGGCGAGGCTGTACAGGGGGTCTGGAGTGTTCAGGGGTGTGGGCGGGCTGTCCAGTGGGGTGGGCAGGCTGTCCATGGGGGGTGGTCGGGCTGTCCACGGGGGTGGCGGCATTGTCTAGTGGGGTCGGGGGTGTCAAGGGGGTGGGGGTGGGTGGGATTTCCAGGGGTGGGGGCATTTGGGGGGATGGGGGTGTCCGGCAGTGGTGGGAGGGTGGGCGGGGTGTCAACAACGGTGGGGGGGCTGTCCAGGGGGCACGGGATGTCCAAGGGGGTGGGTGGGCTATCCACGGGGGTGGAGGGGCTGTCCAGGGGGGTGGGGTGTTCAAGGGGTAGAGGGGCTTTCCAGGGGGTGGGGGTTAGTTCTATAAATTTAGCGACAACTTCGGGGAATCGTCACAGAATGTTTTTTTGTGGTGTTTTTGGTTTTAACGATGGTTTCACCTGCCAAAAAATGGAAAGGATATAATAGTGGTTTGAACCGTGATTATATCCTCGCCATTTTTTGTCATTGAAAAAAACTACTAAAACAAAAAACGGTAAACAAATATTGACCTTAAATAGTGGTGGTATAATCCACTACTAAACAACCATTAGGCATATATAACATGGGTTTAAAACATTGCTATATATCACTTTAAAAAAACCCAACTGCAGAATTTGCAACCCTGGAAGATAAAAACAAAATTCAATACATATGTTTAAAATTATATCCATATTCACCACACCCACCTATTAGATCATATAATCATGAAGGTTATCAACATGGTTTAGTAGAATGTAAAAATTAATTGACTATTCCGGGAATACATTAAATTATTTAGGACAAGAAAAACATTCCAGTGGCTATTAGATTATTAAGACATCCTTGGAAGACATTAATGAAGGAAGAAGTGAACTCATTAAAAAATATAATGAGATGTACACAATATAAAAATGGTATTAAGATGTGGGATATTAGTGTTAATGCTCAAACATGGATCCAAACTTATAAAGGATTCGTTAAGTATAAATATGTTTAATGAGATTTTAGAATACAATAAAAATGGGATCTGTCTTTGTACAGTTCCAAATAAACCACTTAGAAAACATTTTACCTATTTTATAAACATATATTTAAAAACCACTCATTTATGTCTTTAAAATATAAATAGGTTTCATTATTAAAAAAATCGAACGTTGGCATCATAAAAACATAACCAAATAGTCACTCAGTGAGTCGACACCACCTACAAAAAAATTAGGCACACTTTATGAATACAATGATCTCTAAGAAGAACTTAAGAATAACTCACCCAAAATTCATGACCAAAGGAACCCAATAAATAATCACTATAAATTCATAAGAAAATAAAATACATTAAAAACCAACACTACAAACTCTATAGAACAAAAGAAGAGGAAGCCCCGTGATCCTAGGAAAATTCCACCATTCTTATGTGGAATCATCATATTAGTGGTAGTATGTCGTTTGTTTAGTTACAAATGATATATGAAACCAAAGTAAACCCTAGTCACAGACATCTACCAATCATGTATTAGTCATTGATTCAATATCAAATAGTGTGAATCATAAAATTTTCCAAAATCCCTAAAATAGGAAAAAATGATGTGATCTTTCTAGATATTGAAATAAATGTGGAAATTGGAGGAAGAGGACTTGTATTTGGGAAGAGGTTTAAAGAGTCTAACCTGCATGGAGGATTTTTAGCCGATCGGATGACAGAACTCGGGTTAGGGTTCACCTGCGCACCACGACTTCTGGAAAATGGGGAAACCAAAGTTAACCCACATCATTACGCATCTTAATGACAATACATGCTCATCACATATAGGTTAAATTAAAACAAAAAAAAAACATATACACATCAAAATCAAAACTAAAAACTGAAATATTAGATAAATTTCAATAAAAATAATGTACCAGTTAAGAAAATTCCTAATTTAGGATGGGTCTGATAAGATTCGGTAGGAGATTAGCAGCTTGAATGGGATGGAGGAAGAGGAAGCCTACGGAGCTCCAAGATCGCAAAATTGCTCCCGTTTAGGGTTCTGTATCGCGAATGGGGGAGAGGATGGGCCACTGTTAATTTGGGGAAAAGTTTTACCAACAGTTTTTAAAAACCGTTGGTATATATTTTCAGGCCACACCTATACCAACGGTTCCTTTGAATCATTGGTAAAATCTACCCTAAACCACACCCATACCAACAGCTCTCATTGAACAGTTGGTAAAAACTCCCCTAACCACATCTATACCAACGGTTCTAATGAACCATTGGGAAAAGATCCCATAAGCACACCTATACCAACGATTCTTTATAACTGTTGGTAAAAGCTCCCCTAAACCATCCTTTACCAACGGTTTCATAAAACTATTGGTATGGAAGTATGGGGAAAACCCCACATTCTAGTAGTGTTAGTCTTTTAGGGGTTTTATGTGTTTTTAATTTTTTTATGGTTTTATTTGGGGTTTTTAGGGATTTATGGTTTTTTAGGTTTTTAGGCATTTTTAGTTCTTTTTTTAGTTTTTTGGGTTTTTAGGAATTTTGAGTGCTTTTAGGATTTTTAGGTTTTTTAGCTTTTTTAGGTTTGTAAGGTTTTCTTAGGGATTTTAATGCTTTTAGGGTTTTTACATTTTTAAGGATTTTTAAATGGTTTTTTATCATTTTTATGGTTTTAGGTTTTTAGGGGTTTTAGGGGTTATCATGGGTTTCTTTTGGTTTTTAGTGTTTTTAGGTTTTTAGGGGTTTTAATGGATTTTGGAGACTACCCAGCTAGGATTCTAATATCACTAAGAGGGAGAGGGAGTGAATCATTTATATGTTTTTATTTTAAGTTTCCTTACATCTGGAACAAACTTCACCTCTTTTTAAATATTTCTTTCTCTACTGAAAAAAAAATAAAACACACAACCACAGGAAGACAAGAATTTATAAGGTTCACTACTCAAAAATAATAGCTAGTCCTTATTATGGTTTGGAAATAATACAATATGAAACAATCTACTAGAAATCAATAATTTTTTGTGTAATTTAATGATTAGGATATGACATTACACTCATGTAACACTATATTCAAAGCAATAGTTCATTCTCTCTAAGTAGCACGAAATGATGTAATACAATGTTTTTTTAACAAACATGTTACGATGATTCTTGAACTAATTTGACAAATATGATCTTTTAATAAAATTATTCACTTTATTACCTTGAATCTAGTAAGAACTTCCTAGAATTCGTAATGATACTCAGATTGATTTCCTAATCTGATTCTCAATTCTAATTACTCAATACGTAAATACAACTCTGTCTGAATACCACTAAAACAATTTTGAACTTCTTTTGGATGAGTTTTTCAATATCAGTCCAATTTACAAGTCCGATGATCTAGCCCAATACGATGACCTTCTAAATATGATCTTCTCTATTATCTTTTCTTCTTATATCTAGAAAAGTTCTTCAATAAAGATCAATCCGAAAACTTATTATTTATTAAACTAGATAGATTCTCTCTCCTATTTTTTGAATAATATAAGTCATGGAATATAAAGTACTCTCCTCCTTTTATAGACATGAAAAAATGGTTTTTAGAGGGATTCTAAAAAAGATTTCCTGCTTCACAAAACTTCTCTAATATTTAATATTTCTTAAATCTCAGATCTCTCGTTGACTTCTTAAACACCTTTTCAAATATTCAAATATCCATGATTTTTATATCTATATTTGACTTCTTCAACACTTCAAAATTTATAACAAATATTCAATACAATTATGTTTTAGATTCTTATTTTTGAATATGATTTGTTCATCATGATAATGAAATTTGGTCACTCTGATTTTCTTGACCCACTTACAGACAAATCAGAACTAAATACATTTCAATATGTTTCTCTATACCACCTAAAAGACTATCTTCCCATTTTGATTTCCTTACTATGATGTAATCATTTGTTCAACAATATTTTCTTCATTATGTTTCATTACACCAAATGTAAGAATTAAAACATATGTCTTCTCATTAAAATTCTTAAAACCAACTCTCATTATGTATTCTATATTATGATGGAGAAAACATATTCTTTCAAACATATTTAACTACTACTTCTTCTTCTTTTCTAAACACAATACTAAAGTTACTTTAGCAATCATCATCTTTCTCTTTTCTGATAATGATATTTATCAACTTAATTCTCATAAAATTTAAATATTTCGCCTTTTGTTCTGACTAAAAACCAATACCTTCAGTTTCTCTCATTATGATAAATAAAACCATCCTAGGATTCAAATAAATCTTAATCTGATGATCTAATACCGGAAATATTTTACTTTAGAAAATTCATTCTTCTATAATATTTTCTAGTAAGAATTAATTCCTTCATGACTTTTATTACATTGAAGATCATCTTTATCGTCTTCTAACTTATAATGGAAAGTATTGTAACTTCCCCTTCTTCCAACAATATCTTTCTTTACAACCACCTAAATACAATTGGCCTAAATACTATTAACAACACCTATTTTCTTCCAGTCTGATGCTCAATATGTTTTTAGCACTTATTTTACCCTTTATTTTATCAATCTAGCATCAAAAGTTTTATAATGAACTAATGTTTTTTGGTAAATAAAAACATCAAATCATCGTTATATTTCTATCGGATCTATGATGAATCTGATTATTTTCCCCATTACAATTTTTATTTCATACCTAACTTAGGGTGATCCCATTGAAACTTTTATTATAGAAAACATATTCTTAATATGATGGAATTTTTTACGAATTGTGAATCTAATTTATTAAATACAATCATCAGTCTGATCATCCTCTCTTATAAAATGGGGTGATTTATTTTCTTTTTAAACTCCCTTGACAAAAAAATACAATACCTAAATATGATAATTTTATTTATCATCTTGGTCATAATAATATACCCTTTTAGAATTTGTTGTCAACCAAGGTTCATAAATCAATAAATTTTGTAACCTCAAGAAATGGAATAATTATAAAAAATTATAAGCCTACATGAGCTAAATCATTGTAGGAAACAAGAATCATTGGTAGGAAAGACATGATGTCCAAAAGTAGCGACTCATGAAAAACTTCCTCAGCTTTATTCCTTGAATTTCTTCCTCATATTTCTTCCTCATCTTCTCCTTCCTCATCTTCTATCCACTTCTTCAACTTCCCCAGAATACAAAAAAAATCCTATATCCACTCTAGTAACTAGTTATAAGAGTTCACAAACATACATGTTGGATTCACAGCTTACCCACAACTCCCCCTTTATGCATGCTTGCCTATGTATGGATAGATTTATGAAAAAATTATCCCCATTGATAACACTATCTAAAGATAATATTAGAGAGGAGAAAAAACACATTTCTCAACCTTGATGAGAAAGAGGTTTGATTCCCATGTTTAACCTCAATTTATTAAAAGGTTCATTTATTAAAGGTTTTGTGAATATGCTAGCAACCTATTCCGATGTAAGAATATAATCCATCTTCAATTCATTCTTCTCCACATTCTCTTTGATGAAGTGGTACTTTATGTTAATAATTTTTGAATGAGAATGTTGTACCAGATTACTTTTAAGGTTGATTTCACCGTGATTACACATCCCAAGAGTAAGGGTAACTTTAATTTAATAGGTATATCTTCAAACTGATTTTTAATCCAAATAAGTTGAGTAGAATCTTGAGTGAAAGTAATATACTCATATTATTTTATGTTAATAGTTACTGATTTTTTTCATTGTATGCAATATAATATATCTTTTCCATAGAATGAAAACTCCACTAGATGTGGATCATCTATCATCAATATTTCCTACCCAATCAGCATCTGAATACCCAGAAAAGTCAATATATTCAGAGATATCATACCCGATTCTGAAATTTATTATACCTTTGATATATCTAATAATTCTTTCTCCAATAATTAATTGTGATTCCTTATTTTAATTATTAAATATTTCACATAAGTTAATAACATAAACAATGTCAGGTATTAAGGTTGTCAAATATAACAAACCTCTGATCAGCTTCCAAAACTATTTTTGATCAACTTACTTTCCTTCTCCATATTTTGAAAACTTGATTCCCACTAAAATTCATGTGAAAACTAGTTTTTAATATTCCATGCTGAATTTTTTAAGAAGTTCCTTTGCATACTTTTATTGGGAAAGAAAAATGTGTTTCTAATTTTGTTATATTTGTAACCCAAGAAAGCTTTTTCATTTCTCCCAACATGAACATATGAAACAACTTTTTATCTCTTTAGAAAATCTTTCATAAGATCTTTCATCATTCCCAGAAAAGATAATGTCATCAACATAAAAAATTACGATGAAGGAAAACTCTTGAATTTCCTTGATGTAAAGATTTTTATCATCTCTTCCTTTCTTTAAACTCCTCTTCTTCAAGAAAGTATACAATTTGTAATACCATGCTCTTGGATCTTTATTTAGCCCACATAAGGCTTTCTTTATCCTACACACATAACTTTAATCTCTCCCAATAATAAAGGCACAATGTTGTTCAATGTAAACTTCCTCATCAAGATCCCCATTCAGAAATTTGGACTTCACATCAATTTTAAAAATTTTGTAACTTCATTGTGAAATAATAGAAAAATTATGATTGTTTTTATCCTTCCCACTAGATTAAAAGTCTCATCAAAATCAACAACTTCAATTTTTGAGAAACCTGTTTATACTAATCTTTCTTTATTCCTTATCACTTCACCTTCTTCATTTATCTTGTCTCAGAAAACCCACTTTGTACCAATAACATTTTTTTTATCTATCTTGGGTATGAGTTCCCAAGTATCATTATTTTCTATCTAATCAAACTATTCATTCATATCCTAAACCCATTCAAGATACTCAAAATCATCATCCACATAATTTGGCTCAACTTTTAAATACAAGTAAGAATGTGTAACAATTTTTGACATTCTTAATGATTGAACCTTAAGATGTTGATCACCAATAATGTTCTAATCCTCTAATAGCTTCCTCGGGCAAGGATAAGTTATTTGATTATCATCCTCATCACTTGAAATAGTTGTGTTTGATTCTTATTTATGATTAGGATTACCACCATCAGAAACCTTATCAAAATTGTTAACAAAACATTCCTTATCCTGCTCAAATTCCTTATCAGTATAAGTATGTTTTTATTTCTCTTCCTTTGAAAAACATTAAAATTATAAGAATAAAAAATTCTTCATGTCTCTTTGTTGAAACATATATATCCTCTTCCTCCCATATAATAACTAATAAAAATTCCATCGTCACCTCTCTGCTCAAACTTTCTAAGGTTTAAACCTTTCTTCTTAATGATGCATGGACTCCTAAAAACTCTTAAGTGTCTCAAACTTCGATTTTTTCCATAAAACGTTTCATATAGAGTCATATATGAACTTGTCTTATAGAAGCATCATTTTTTGATATACATAGCAGTACTCATATCTTTCTTCCAAAATTAAGAAGAAATACCATGTTCAAGTATCATATTTATCTCCATTTCCACCAAACTTATGTTCTTCATTTCAGAAAACCCATTTTGTTGAGGAGTATATGGTGAACTAAACTCATGCTGAATTATATGCTTGTCAAGATAATTTTGAAATTGTTCATTTATTTATTCACCCAAATTTTTATTTATCAACTTCTTTACTGAATACTCATATTCTTTCTCATCTTTCCTCCGGAAAATTTTAAACATTTCCAAATCATATGACTTTTGTTTCATATACATAGTGCATGTGCTTCAAGTATCATTAAATTATATAATACAATTTTTTTAACAAACATTTCACATTTATTCTTGATCAACTTCCAAAAAAATATGATCATTCAAAATGATTAATCACTATATTACCTAAAAGATGATAAGAACTTTATAGGCTTCATAATGATACTCAGTGTCATTTCACAATTTAATTCCCAATTCTGATTGGTTAATATGGAAATATAACTCTTTCTGAATACTACTGAAACAATACTGAACTTATTCTTTTTGAGTCTGGAAGTCTCATTCTGATTTAAAAGTATGAGGATCTATCCCAATATGATGACTAACTAAATACAATATTCTATATTCTCCTTTATTCTTCATTCTGAAAAAATTCTTCAAGAAATATCAATCTAGAAACTTCTTCTTTCTTAAATTGTAGACATTCTATCTCCTATTTTGTGAATAATTCAAGTCACCAAATAAAAATTATTCTCCTACTTTTATAGACACACCAAAATGGTTGAAGTGGGATTATGAAAAGGTTTTCCCACTCTACAAAATTTCTTAAATCCTTAATCTTCCATAAATCTTGGATCTCTATTTAACTTCCTTAATACCTTTTCGAATATTCAAATTTCCATGATTTTTAGATATCTCTATGACTTCTTCAATGATTCAGACATTCTAACAAATCTTCAATATGATTCAAATTATGATTTTGATTCCGATTACTAAATATGATTTCTTCATTATGATAATGGCATTTGGTCACTTCTATTTTCTTTACCCACTTGTAAACAAATCAGAACTGAACACAATTCCCTACGTTTCTATACACCACAAGAAAGAATATCTATTGATTCAAATTTCCTTATTGAAATGGAAGCATATGTTCAATAAAATATTCTTTATTACATTTCTCTGGACCAAATTTAAGAAGGTAAACAGGTTTCTTCTCAATACGATTCTCAAAACAAACTCTCATTATTTTTTCTTCATTACAATAGATACAATAGATTCTTTCAAACTTTTTTAACCATTTATTATTATTATTTTCTGAATATGGTAGCAATGATATTTCATCACTCATCTTATTTATCTTTTATGATAATAATACTTTTCAAATTCATTCTCCTAAAATTTAAATCATTTGGATTTTGGTCTAACTGAAAACCATCACCTTAAGTTTCTCTAATTATGATCTAGAAAATCTTCTTAGCATCTAAAAAAATATGAATCTAATGATATGAGACCAGAAAGCTTTTACTTTGGTGAATTCATTCTTCCCAAAAAAACATTTTAATAATGAATTCCTTTATAAATTTGATTACATTTAATATCTTCTTTATAATTGTTTTATTTATAATGGAATGTGTTGAACCTCCCCTTCTTTCAGAAACATCTTTCTTTATAACCACCTGAACACGATTAGCCCGAATATGACTGGAAGCACCTCTTTTCTTCCAATATTATGATCAATACTATTTCCATGACCAATTTTTTCATTTAATTTTATCAAGATAGCATCAAGGGTTTTACAAGTTACTTATGATTTGTGTTAAATACAAAATAGAAAAGCATCGACATATTTCTATTGGATCCATGTTGAATCAGGTTATTTTCCTCATTATGAATTTTCTTTCAGCCTGGACTCAAGGTGAGTTCATTGAACATTTTATTCCATAAAAAAACTTTTCAATATTATGAACTATCTTATGAATCGTGTGTATAATTTCCAAAATATGATGTTCATTCTAATCATCCTTTTTTACAAAGGGAGGTGATTATTTTTTTTATTAAACTATCTTGGTAATAAAAGACAATACTTATGTATGATAGTATTCCATATCATCTTGGTCCTCAAAAATATAAAATTTTAGTTTTTTCTTAGAGTTTTTCATGGTTTTTTAAATTTTAAGGATTTTCAGGTATTTTTAAGTATTTTTTTGGTTTTTAGGGTTTTTCAGTTTTTTTAGGGTTTTATGGTTTTTATGGTTTTTATGTGTTTTTTTGGGGGGGGGGGGGGGTTAATTTTTTTAGGTTTTTAATGGTTTTTAGAGTTTTTTAATGTTTTATCGGATTAAATGGTTTTTAGTGTTTTTAATGGTTTTAGGGGTTTTATGGGTATTTAGGGTTTTTATGTTTTTTAGGGGTTTTAGTTTTTTACAGTTTTTTTTATTATTTTTATAATTTTTAAGTTGTTTTGGATTTTTAGAGTTTTTAGGTTTTGAATATTTTCTTAGGGTTTTTCATGGTTTTATGGGGTTTATGTTTTTGGGGATTTTCATGTTTTTAAGGACTTTTTGGGTTTTTTGCGATTTCGAGGGGTTTTAGGGTTTTAGGGTTTTCACGTGTTTTTAGTTTTATTTTGATTTTTTGGGGGTTTTTATGGTTTTTATAGTTTTATTAACATTTTTAGGGGTTTAAAGGGTTTTTAGAATTTTTAGTGGGTTTTTTGGTATTTTATTATTTTTAGGGTTTTAGGGTATTTTAGGGATTTTAGTTTTTCTATGTTGTTAGGGGTTTAATGTTTTTTTGGTTATTACGGTTTTCTTTGGGTATTTAGGGTTTTTAGGGTTTTTTACATTTTTTGTAATTTTTTGAGGTTTTTTATTTTTCTAGGGTTTTTAGGGATTTTGAGGGTTTTAGGGGGTTTCATGGTATTCACAGTGTCTTAGGGTTTTTAGTGTTTTTTGTTTTTTATGGGTTTTAATTTTTTTAATTTTTTATTTTTTCTTAGGTTTTTTAGGGTTTTAGTGTTTTTACATTTTTTGGAAAGGAAGGCTCAGGGCCAGGCTATTCCTGACCTCCCCCAAAATTTATTAAAAAAGACACAAAGACACTACAGACAAGGGAGGGGCGGGGTCAAACAATCCACACCCAAAATCCCTTAACAAACACACACGCACAGACCACAAAAAAGAAAAGCAAAGAAAAAAGACTCAAACCAGACACAACAGCAGCATCATCACATCACATCCAGCCAATACCAGCATCCAGCAGCACCACATGCAATCATCATAGCTACACAACAGCAGCAACACATCCAAACCAACCATCCCCAGCAACCAACCACACCAAATCCAAAATTGCATCCAATTATAACCAATAGCATCAAACCAAAGCACAAGAATCACAACCAAATGCGGCCATCATCACCTCCCAGCAAACAACCAGCAACAGTCCCATCCAAGCAACAATCAACATCTAGTAGCAGCAAGACCATGAACCACAACCTCCTTACCACCTGGCTAAGTAGTACCCCGCATCCAACATCACCAATTCTAGCATCCAACGCCTTCACTCTATACAAAATCACCACCATGAACACAGAACCTCTAGCACCAGAAACATAGACATCAACCTCACCATTTTCCAGGTAGGCATAGGGCCACCGGCTAAACAGTGATACCAATAACCATAACTTCAGTGCCTCCCAACTAAGCAGTAACCCGCATTCAACATCACAAATTCTAGCAGCCATCACCATCTCTCCAAGCAAGTTTACCACCAGAAACATAGAGCCACCACCACCAGAATCATAAGCACCACCTTCATCACATCTTAGCCAAACAACAACCATTATCCAGCCCAATAACATCTGAAAACCAGCACCTCTTTCAGCAGTTCTCAGCGAAGCAGTAAACAGTACCCAGTAGCTCCAAAACCAGTGACCAGCACCTCCTAGCCAATCAGCACACAACAAACCACACCTGGCAACAAAGACGACAACATAGGGACACCGACACCAATGCCTCACCCCAGACCACAAAGAACCCAAAAGAAACTCCCGGACCAGCAGGAAAACCATATCGTCGCACAAAAAAAACAACTAGCAATCACAGTGTGAAACCAGGCCGAAGCCAAAAGACCGGAACCACAAACCTGCAGCTCTTGTAAACACCAATAGTGAGCAGATCTCATCACTAAAATCTGATAGGACTATCCCATCATGCCATCGAGACGTCGGGGTGTCCGTCACACCTGCCTGAGACCTTTACAAATCCAAGTAAGCCATTTCAAAACTGGATCCAGTGTGGACTTCGCCATCGACCTAGAAACCTTCCATTCCCTCATGTTGCAACAAAGGAGGCATGCCCTTGGGGGCAGATCTTCCGAAGCTGAGCTAAAGAGCCGCCAGATCCAGAACGTACCATTACTGCCCATGCCTGAGTAGAGCCGCCAGATCCAATCACCATTGAGTGCAATCCTTGACTCCCACAAACGCTTCATAGGAGAAGACCATCGCGACAGAGCTCCATCCACGTCTGAGGGAAGCTGTAAGAGATCAATGAAGTCACCGGGAAGGAATCCAGGAGAAGACCCTGAAGATCGCCGCGTCAGGAGGGAGAGCCCAGGAGAGAGCAGTGACATTTTTTTCCTTAAGCTTTGTAGGGGATTTTATCTTTACATTTTTTGGGATTTTAGAGATTTTTGGGGATTTTTATGGGTTTTTACAGTTTTAAGGATTTTAAGGATTTTTAGGGGTTTTAGGGTTCTTAAGGTTTTTTTGGGGGGTTTTAGGGTTTTTTTAAGTTTTTAGGTTTTTTAGGGGTTTTTAGTATTTTTAGATTTTTTTTAGTTTTTTTGGGGTTTTAAGTGTTTTTATGTTTTTATGGTTTTATCAATATTTTTTAGGGTTTTAGGGTTTTTTTTGTTTTTAGGTATTCTTAGGATTTTTTGGATTTTTATGGTTTTTAGTGTTTTTAGGTATTTTGAGAGTTTTCATGGTTTTTTTGTGTTTTTCTGGGTTTTTTTGGTTTTTTGAGATTTTAGGGTTTTTAAGGTTTTTATATTTTTTAATCACTTTTAGATATTTTTAATGATTTAGAGTTTTTAGTGGGTTTTTAGGTTTTTATGGGTTTTATAGTTTATAAGTTTTTTAACGGTTTTTAGGGTTTTTTAGGGTTTTTATCATTTTTTATATTTTTTTAGGTTTGAAAGTTTTTTATTTTGTAATGTTTTATTTAGGTTTTTAGTTTTTTTATGTTTTTTAACAATTTTTTGTAAATTATAGATTTTTATGTTTTTTATGGGTGTTTAGGGGTTTTTGGGAATTCCTGAGGGTTTTTAGAAATTTTTAGGTTTTCTAGGATTTTAAGTGTTTGTTTTTTATTGTTTTCTTAGGAGTTTTAAATTTTTTTAGTGGTTTTTATGTATTTATGGATTTTTTAGGATTTTTAAGGATTTTTATGGGTTTTTAATGATTTTGGGGGTTTTTATTGTAGTTTAGGTTTTCTAGGGTTTTATGGTTTTTTTGGGTTTTTAGGTTAATTTTGTCATGACCCGTCCTCGGGGCCCATGGCTTGACTACCCCAAGCACGCCTTCCGTAGGCTAGGTGTAACGCCCCGACCCCAGTTACCTAGAGTCGGTGAATTATTACATAACATTGGCATGATCACAAGAAAGATCAAATCTCGAAAGACCGATTGGTTTAGTAGCCTTGGAAACACTAGATATATTCATAAAGTTTTACATTACATCATAAAGTGAAAAAACTACTACAACAACATAGTCTCCTTATCCCACACTCATATCCCCACATACTATCCCTACAGGTCATTCATAAATTACTTCTTCACATCCTGGGAAAAATAAAACATAGAAAAGGGGTGATCTCAAATGCCCAGTAAGGATAACAATATAGCAGAAACTTTCATAAATAAGAATAAACATTTAAGGCAATGTATAACTTAAAACAAAAGACTTTTAAACTTGAACTTCAACATAGTATGGAAAAAATTAAATGAAATAATTCCATTTAATTATTCACATGTATATTCTACTAATCGAATAATCACATGCAATATCAATTACCACTTTCATAATGATGGAATGCATAATTTCAGACTATCATAACCACATAGCCAAGGCCTCGTGCCAAGACTACAAATAAGATTTTTCCAGGGCCTTGTGCCAACACACTAGTTTGTCTCATGAGACCTACCGATGCATCGAGGAGCTATAGCGGGCTCCACCTGTCACATACTAAGTCCAATGCATTCCGATATGAAAAGGTTTAAACATAACATAAACATTTGTATTAAAACTAGCATACGAAATGTCAATACTTTCACCATAAACTATGAATGGTATAAAAATAGCACATCCACAGTCAAACATATCACAAAACCTTCAATACAATAGAAGTTTTGTATCATAATAAATCAACTTCAAATAAGATTAAAATCCATCAAAGGATGTTGACATAGATGAAATCAAAACTATTTGAGAGAAATATCTCTTTTCTCGAAATCATTGAAAAGTCACACATTTATAAAGGAAGTAATTTAAAAGAGATTTTTGAATCAAAGTGTCCCATACCACTTTGAAACTTTTGAAAATAAATATCATTTCAAAACCTTCATGTCCATATAAATAAGTCCTTAAAATCATTTTGAAAACATGGATATTAATTAAAAATATTTAGAAAGATAAATCTTTAAAACATTTAAAATTATGATCTTGATAAAGAGTACCTTTCAAAAATTCTTAAAATATTCATTTTGAAAACATTTAAAAGGAACATAATTATAAAATAAAACATTTACTTTTAAAATATTCTTATAAGCTTGTAATGGAAGATTTGACGATTTTATAACGGCGGTAAATAGCCGCACCCGCCGTATAAGTTAAAAAAAAACATTCTTACCTTAAATTTGTCAAAAGGTAAAAAGTGCCTTGTTTGGAAAATGACGGAGAGATTCCTTTAAAAACACATAAGGGTATAAATGACTTTAACCCATATTCTTTTTAAATAGTAAAATTTTTTTCAAATACATTTCGAAGAAACATGGATGTGGATGATAAAGAAATCTCAGTAGATTATTACGTATAAACAACCTCGGATAATGAAGAGATTGCGAAATAAACCCTTACCTTGTACTTTTACTTGGTTGGGGTAGGTTAACCTCCTGTATAATAGTGAAATAATTATTATTAAATTATACAATAATCATATACATTCATATTATATCATATATGATCTTTTAACATTGCTTTGTTAATAATATCTTAGTATTATTGTCGTTTCGGGTGTTAACTTACTCGTTTTCTTTTATATGTTTTGTTACATAAGCCATGTTTTTCAAGGATAGGTTTTATATTATTCATATCCAGAATGATATCAAGTCCTTAAAAATTATTTTTAAATCATCAAATGATAATTATACTTGAATGGATATGATGGAGAATGAATCTCATCGCGTTCGTGGAGACGGTAGTCCGTACGTATGCACGAGCGACAATATCATTCTTTTGATATTAAAATAATATATAAATGGATGGTATATCATATATACAGAATAATTATCATGTTATATTTATTATTTACATGAGTTACACATCATTATTATACCCATCCAAATAATAATATATTGAATAACAATTACACCACGACGTGGAGACGGTAAGCCGTACGTACGCACGTATGGTGACATGTTATTCAAAGGGTGGATAGAATACTGAATATGGTTGTACCATATTTATAATAACATCACAGTATATATATGATACTAGAGTTATTATTTTAGAAGGGTAATAACAAAGGAATAAGAAGTGGAAGAAGAAAGGAACTTGGAAAAGGGTGGTGAAATCATTACCTCTTCTTCAGGTTCTTCCTTTTGATTTGATCAATAGGGCTCCTTAAGTTGGATTTCTGATCAAAATAAGGCCTCTAGGTTGTAGTGAGGGAATTTGGGAGATTATTTGGGCAGAGTTTGGCCGAACCAAAAGGCTTTGAAGGTGTGAATAAATGAGAAGGAGGAGTGCCCTTTTATAAGATGGGTGAGGGGCACCTTTGGAAAAGTTAGAAATATTAATTTATAATAAATTAATATTCGGTTTCTAATGGCTCCAAAGTTGATTATTTAAATTTTTAGGTGGGTATAGGTCGAAAAAAATTCAACCAATAGAATTTAGAAAGGTTTGTGTTACTATATTAACCTTATCTTTAAGTATTAACTCTAAGTTAATTAGTTTCACTTTTACAATGTCTCGTTGTATTTTTATATTATATGGTTAATTAACTTACCATATACATCCAAGATACCCCCAAGTGTTCCATTAATGATACACCTATCATGATATAAGTCTCTTTGCCGAACCTTAGATTTTTAGGAATTTAAAATCAATTAATAATATAATACTTATTTTAAAAACTCTTTTATGTCAATTTTGACACTATTCAATAGTTGATTTTTGTGATACTCATAACAGAATGATTACTTCGACAAAATTTAATTAAATCAATCCTAATATGTCATATTATCCTATAAAATTATTTTAATTCATTAAAAGTCTCAAATTATATTTATTTGGGTATTTATAATATAAATTATTTTAAATTTTCACTATTATATTAATTACTGCATCATCATTGTGTCATAAATAAATTAAATTATGTAATCTTTAAAAATTATAAATAAAATATCATTATGTAGTAAGACTTTTTATCTTTCTAATGAATATTTATAGTCTAAATTCCAACATATATAACCCTATGTAAAAATTTTTTTTGCTAAAAGATATATGCTTCTGTCATTTTTGTATTCATTTTAACTTAATTAAAATAAAGTGTCCCTATCACCTACAATTGGCTTCATGGGGTCCCAAAATCGACCCAAAGATGACTATGGTCGAACATGTATCAACCAATAAAGATAGGACATGTTTTAGGGTAATTTAGTATTATTATAATATTATTTTTTAACCCTTATTTACCGAATTCACCCTTAATCATGGTAAATAAAATATTTACCGAAGTAATTATTCAAAATGTCTAAAAATTAAAGTTACCTATTTACACAATTTGAACATCCTGATTCCAAATATGGAATCCATTTTTCCAAATTCAAAACATAGAAGTGGCAGAAATTAATTTAAAATTAATTCCCGTTGTTAAAACAAAAAGCGTGTTTTTAAGAGATAATAACTATCAAAAGATTGACATTTGTTTATGTTCGGTTTAATTGTAAAATCATGTACAATGAACAAAATTATATTAAATGGTAAAAATATATTCTAAATATACTTTAAAACCACTAAAATTCATAATTTATCAATATAAATTATTTTGATTAAAAAAGTTGTTTTCAATTAAAATTTAGTAATTTTCACTATTCATCAAAATATAAGTGTTATCCGAATAGTTCCAAAATTTCACCCTAGGCTAAATTAGATATTCCAATTCCAAAATGAAGTCTATTTTGAAATATAAAATATATATAATTTCAAAAATTAGGTATTACTATTCATAACGGCTAGTTTGATTGGTTGTGGTGTGTTAGAACTCGGTGTTGCGTACAACACACGCTATCACATTATTCAAAGAGAAGCGTATCGTAGAAGTTTGGGGTGTTACATTTTAAATTTTTGATGTCCCCATTTAGTCAAAAATTTTAAAATATTGTATTTAAAAAGGGTTCACTATTAAAATTTGTTAAAAGTGAAATACTGAAAATGAATTTGTTCTTACATTATGTCTAAGAAACTAATAATGTGGATTCTAAAATTATAAGGATTATATAAAGTTTAAAATTTAGTTAATACTATTCATAACCTATTTTGAACAGCTTGTTTGGTAAGTCATGGTGCGCTTGAACTCGGTGTTGCGTGTAGTGCCAGTTATTGAATTATTTTGAAGAAATAACACACTATGAAATCTTGGGGTGTTACATTCTCCCCTCCTTCAATAAATTGTGTCCTCGCAATTTGAAATTGTTCTTCTAAAATAAAAGTTTGAAAATAGAAAATATCTTTGTGGGAAAACCCATATCGGAAATTGGGTTACTAAAATTTAGTCTTAATATGAGGAAAAGAGAAATGAAAGGGTCACCACCAAATTATGATATCGATTAGGAGAACATTGGTGGCAATTAGAGACATATAATTGAAGGGAAAACGTAAATATTTATAGGTAGTGATTGAGTTCATCAATCACAAACAAGTGTAAAATTGAGGTCCTTAAATTCATCAATCTCTGATGATTTGAAATACCATCAGTTCAACAAAACATAGGGTGTTAGGATAACACATTTTTTGTTTTAGGATTCCTTAAATAAAGTATAAGAATTAATTTCTTCATAGAATAAGAGAAGAAGAAAAATATATTCTTGACAAGTAGAGTTCCATCCTTTAACTAATTTCTACCACAAACTCATCTTTCACTCTAAAAGATAATAGAACGTCCAAAAAATATTCTATTTATCCTATTCGTATAGGGTTCCAAAAAAACGAATTTATAATTCATCTACCTGATCTTTTAAAAAAACTACATTATTTAATCTCGGACATCACGTGGGTTAGTGGTAGGTGATACACCCTTGTCGTCCTTCGGTTGTGGGTTCAAGTCTCGCGGCCTTGTCGGACGTGACGGGTTGCCACCCGACCTCCGGGTTGTCCTTTTATGGCAATCCAAAATAATCCAAACTAGATCTATCCAAAATACTTCAGTCCAAAATTTATAGGAAGGTAAACACAATAAAGATCCTTTTTTTCTGTGTAATAACATGTGAAAATCTTCATCATGTATTCTTTTAAAACACTACAACATCCTGAATTACCATAAAACCTTATTGATTACATTCATGATCCCTTATTCCTTAAAGAATAATAGATATACTCCTTCAATCCAAAAATGTTTTAAACCCCATCAATGATGGAATATACAAATCATTAATCAGTTTCAAGGTAGTCAAGAATATCCAATATAATTTATCCAAATCAATCATGTATTATTACAAAATCACTACCTCAGTATCAGAACTATATTATGGTTTATCATTCTCTCAACCATATATTTTCCAAAAATTTATCCTGCTATTGAGTCACTTTTCATTTTTCCACACAATCTCAAGTCCTTAATGAAATAGTACTGCAGTACAATCCTTATATACTCCATAATTATTATAACAAGTACATTGTTGATACAACACTCAAATGACATAATCAACATAAGAACTCTAATCATTCCTCTTCATCTGTGGTAGTATCATAACTTTATTATTATCCAATAGCATCATTTGCGGCATAGTCTGATGACTGGGACATAGGTTCACGTAGTGTCCAAACTCCTTGCAAATGAAGCATTGTACATTTGAAACCATTTTCTTACCCTTGCAGTAACGTACTTTGTGCCCTTTTCCTCCACACTTATAACAAACTCTCATTCCTTTCAGGAATGTTCCAGGGTGTTTCTTCCCACAGTTATCACATATGGGAAAATTCTTCTTTTCCCTCTTCCCTTTATCCATCTTTCTCTCTTCCATCCTTTTCTTCTCTTACTTCCCTTCAAAGCCATATGACTCAGTAAAATCTTTACTTATATTATCAACACATGATCTTATTTCTTCATATGATGATAATACATGGGAGACTATTTCTCTTATAAATTCTGGCTTAAGACCATGAAATATATGATCCTTCTTTCTCTTTGGATCATGTGCATTGCTGGAGTTCTCATTCCTTCTATTGAGTGCCATTTCTAAACAATGGCATACACTAGATTAGTTTATGAATAATAATACCTAATCCCAAACTTGTAATACACATAACATAAATTAAATATTTTATGGATATAATCCATAATCATAAAAATTTCTCCTTTGAGGAAGTATATACTCATAAACCCTTCATAATGATTTGTAAAGAAAATGAGATTTATCCTAAGAATATCCCCCAGGAGTGTCGTAACCAAGAGTGCAGCAAGGCCCGTTGTCGTGCACCAGTTCTCGTTCGAGTCTAGATCAAAGAAGTGTTTTCGGGTTTTACCCCTAGGTACATCTGTGCCAGAGCAGCCTCTACCTTCTCGTATCCAGACAGGGATGTATTGCTCGAAAAACTCACAAAATCTCTACAATACCAAAATTCTAAGAAGTTCTTCTATACTAATCCTCAAATTCCATCTTAAATATATGTGCTCTAATCAGAGTTTATTTAAATCTAGCTTCCAAGGTTTTTACTAAACTTCCTCTAATAACAACTATAACGCCCCGACCCCAGTTACCGAGATTCGGTGCATTATTACATAACATTGGAATGATCACAAGAAAGATCAAATCTCTAAAGAACGATTGGTTTAGTAGCCTTGGAAATACTAGATATATTCATAAAGGTTTACATTACAACATAAAGTTAAAAAACTACTACAACAACATAGTCTCCTTATCCCACACTCATATCCCCACATACTATCCCTGTAGGTCATTCATAAATTACTTCTTCACATCCTGGGAAAAATAAAACATAGAAAAGGGGTGAGCTCAAATGGCCAGTAAGGATAAAAATATAGGGGAAAATTTCATAAATAAGAATAAACATTTAAGGCAATGTATAACTTAAAACAAAAGACTTTTAAACTTGAACTTCAACATAGTATGGAAAAACATAAATGAAATAATTCCATTTACTTATTCACATGGATATTCTACTAATCGAATAATCACATGCAATATCAATTACCACTTTCATAATGATGGAATGCATAATGCCAGACTATCATAACCACATAGCCAAGGCCTCGTGCCAAGACTACAAATAAGATTTTTCCAAGGCCTTGTGCCATGACACTAGTCTGTCTCATGAGACCTACCAATGCATCAAGGAGCTATAGCGGGCTCCACCCATCACATATTAAGTCCAATGCATTCCCATATGAAAAGTTTTAAACATAAAATAAACATTCGTATTAAAAATAGCATATGAAATGTCAATACTTTCACCATAAACTATGAATGGTATAAAATAGCACATCCACAGTCAAACATATCACAAAACCTTCAATACAATAGAGGTTTTGTATCATAATAAATCAACTTCAAATAAGCTTAAAATCCATCAAAGGATGTTGACATAGATGAAATCAAAACTATTTGAGAGAAATATCTCTTTTCTCGAAATCATTGAAAAGTCACACATTTATAAAGGAAGTAATTTAAAATAGATTTTTGAATCAAAGTGTCCCATACCACTTTGAAACTTTTGAAAATAAATATCATTTCAAAACCATCATGTCCATATAAATAAGTCCTTAAAATCATTTTGAAAACATGGATATTAATTAAAAATATTTAGAAAGATAAATCTTTAAAACATTTAAAATTATGATCTGGATAAAGAGTACCTTTCAAAAATTCTTAAAATATTCATTTTGACAACATTTAAAAGTCACATAATTATAAAATAAAACATTTACTTTTAAAATATTCTTATAAGCTTGTAAGGCAAGCTTTGACGATTTTATAACTGCGGTAAATAGCCGCACCCGCCATATAAGTTAAAAAAACATTCTTACCTTAAATTTGTCGAAAGGTAAAAAGTGCCTTGTTTGGAAAATGAAGGAGAGATTCCTTTAAAAACACATAAGGGTATAAATGACTTTAAACCATATTCTTTGTAAATAGTAAAAAAATTTTGAAATACATTTCGAAGAAACATGGATGTTGATGATAAAGAAATCCCAGTAGATTATTACATATAAACAACCTCGGATAATGAAGAGATTGCGAAATAAACCCTTACCTTGTACTTTTCCTTGGTTGGGGTAGGTTAACCTCCTGTATAATAGTGAAATAATTGTTATTAAATTATACAAGAATCATATACATTCATATTATATCATATATGATCTTTTAACATTACTTTGTTAATAATATCTTAGTATTATCGTCATTTCGGGTGTTAACTTACTCGTTTTCTTTTATATGTTCTGTTACATAAGCCATGTTTTTCATGGATAGGTTGTATATTATTCATATCCAGAATGATATCAAGTCCTTAAAAATTATTTTTAAATCATAAAATGATAATTATACATGAATTGATATGATGGAGAATGAATCTCATCGCGTTCGTGGAGACGGTAGTCCGTACATACGCACGAGCGACAATATCATTCTTTTGATATTAAAATAATATATAAATGGATGGTATATCATATATACAGAATCATTATCATGTTATATTTATTATTTACATGAGTTACACATCATTATTATACCCATCCAAATAATAATATATTGAATAATAATTACACCACGACGTGGAGACAGTAAGCTATACGTACGCACGTATGGTGACATGTTATTCAAAGGGTGGATATAATACTGAATAGGGTTGTACCATATTTATAATAACATCACAGTATATATATGATACTGGAGTTATTATTTTATAATTGTAATAACAAAGGAATAAGAAGTGGAAGAAGAAAGGAACTTGGAAAAGGGTGGTGAAATCATTACCTCTTCTTCGGGTTCTTCCTTTTGATTTGATCAATAGGGCTTCTTAGGTTGGATTTATGATCAAACTAAGGCCTCTAGGTTGTAGTGAGGGAAGTTGGGAGATTATTTGGGTAGATTGTGGCTTAACCAAAAGGCTTTTAAGGTGTGAATAAATGAGATGGAGGAGTTCCCTTTTATAAGATGGGTGAGGGGCACCTTTGGAAAAGCTAGAAATATTAATTTATAATAAATTCATATTCGGTTTCTAATGGCTCCAAAGTTTATTATTTAAATTTTAAGGTGGGGATAGGTCGAAAAAAATTCAACCAATAGAATTTAGACAGGTTTGGGTTACTATATTAACTTTATCTTTAAGTATTAACTCTATGTTAATTAGTTTCACTTTTACAATGTCTCTTTGTATTTTAATATTATATGGTTAATAAACATACCATATACATCCAAGAGACCACAAAGTGGTCCCTTAATTATACCACTATCATGATATAAGTCTCTTGGCCGAACCTTAGATTTTTAGGAATTTAAAATCAATTAATAATATAATACTTGTTTTAAAAACTCTTTTTTGTCAATTTTGACACTATTCAATAGTTGATTTTTGTGAAACTCATAACAGAATTATTAATTCGAAAAAAGTTAGTTAAATCAATCCTAATATGTAATATTATCCTAGAATTTTTTTTAATTCATTAAAAGTCTCAAATTATATTTATTTGGGTATTTATAATATCAATTATTTTAAATTTTCACTATTATGTTAATTACTTCATCATCATTGTGTCATAAATAAATTAAATTATGTAATCTCTAAAAATTATAAATAAAATATCATTATTTATTAAGACTTTTTAGCTTTATAATTAATATTTATAGTCGAAATTCCAACATATATAACCCTATGTAAAAAATTGTTTTGCTAAAAGAAATACGCTTCTGTCATTTTTGTATTCATTTTAACTTAATTAAAATAAAGTGTCCCTATCACCTACAAGTGGCTCCATGGGGTCCCAAAATAGACCCAAAGATGACTATGGACGAACATGTATCAACCAATAAGGATAGGACACGTTTTAGGGTAATTTAGTATTATTATAATATTATTTTTAACCCTTATTTACCGGATTTACCCTTAATCATGGTAAATAAAATATTTACCGAAGTAATTATTCAAAATGTATAAAAATAAAAGTTACCTATTTACACAATTTGAACATCCTGATTCCAAATATGGAATCCATTTTTCCAAATTCAAAACACAGAAGTGGCAGAAATTAATTTAAAATTAATTCCCGTTGTTAAAACAAAAAGCGTGTTTTTAAGAGATAATAACTATCAAAAGATTGACACTTGTTTATGTTCAGTTTAATTGTAAAATCATATAAAATGACCAAAATTATATTAAATGGTAAAAATATATTCTAAATATACTTTAAAACCACTAAAATTTATAATTTATCAATATAAATTATTTTGATTAAAAAAGTTGTTTTTAATTAAAATTTAGTAATTTTCACTATTCATCAAAATATAAGTGTTATCCGAAATGTTCCAAAATTTCACCCTAGGCTAAATTTGATATTCCTAATCCAAAAATGAAGTCTATTTTGAAATATAAAATATATATAATTTCAAAATGTAGGTATTACTATTCATAACGGCTAGTTTGATTGGTTGTGGTGTGTTAGAACTCGGTGTTGCGTACAACACACGCTATCACATTATTCAAAGAGAAGTGTACCGTAGAAGCTTGGGGTGTTACATTTTAAATTTTTGATGTCCCCATTTAGTCAAAAAGTTTAAAATATTGTACTTAAAAAGGGTTCACTATTAAAAGTTGGTAAAAGTGCAATACTGAAAATGAATTTGTTCTTACATTATGTCTAAGAAACTGATAATGTGGATTCTAAAATTATAAGGATTATATAAAGTTTAAAATTTAGTTAATACTATTTGTAACCTCTTTTGAACGGCTTGTTTGGTAAGTCATGGTGCGCTTGAAATCGATGTTGTGTGTAGTGCCAGTTATTGAATTATTTTGAAGAAATAACACACTATGAAATCTTGGGGTGTTACACCAGGGGCTGGCGACTAGAACCAAAGGCGTAAATCCCGATAAAAGGGAAGTTTTTGCCTTTATAAAAGTAAACAAACACAATATAGTATGCAACAGAAGTAAGCACTAAGTAATACTAAATACATAAGTAAATTTTGAAAGGAAAGGGGCTGGAAATACAAGCCCAACAGTAGGTACAATACTACTGAAACAAATACAGCTTAAATTCTAGTACAACTACAGTAAAGTAAAATAGAAACTACTAAGTTGTCCTCTGGGAACCCCACCTAAAGGGTGGGTACAGAAGGCCTCCTCTGCTCCTTAGATCCGCCCGTCTGCTCTGTGTACGTCTCATCAAGTGGTCCACCTCTGGGTACTGTCCAGTACTACAAGTCTCTACCTCAATTAGTGATTTCCATCATCTGCATCCAACACAACGTAGTGCAAGCATAGCCTGTGCAGGGGTGAGTATACAATAATCAGTAGGGACCCCGAGACCCCGAAGGTCTCCCAGAATCGATGAAGGATATACCACAAAAGAGAGTTACAAACACGAAGTATCAAACCAACCCTACTTAGGTATATCCCCATACATAAACCGAAGTTATCAATCTCAGTTTGGCTCCAACTCTCGAGCCCAAGCACAACCCAGTCCACATTGGAAAGAAGTCGATCACGAAGACGATAATGATTGAAAGTCAAGACTCAGCTCACACAGGTATACAACTCACGAAGAGAGGTGGAGATGATTAGATGTAGCCTCTGAATCATCTCCTCTATCGAACCAATGTCGGATCCTAGAACAGAAGTCGTCGCTGTCGAACCCACGTAGGATCCAAGTACATTTTTCATCGCTGCCAAACCCACGGAGGATCCAAGTACAGTAGTCGTCACTGCCGAACCCACGTAGGATCCAAGTACAGTCATCATCGCTGCCGAACCCATAGAGGATCCAAGTACAGTAGTCATCATTACCGAACCCACGTAGGATCCAAGTACAGTCGTCATCGCTGCCAAACCCATGGAGGATCCAAGTACAGTGGTCATCGTCGTCGAACCCACAGAGGATCCCATCATGGTAGTCGTCGTAATCGCAGCCAGCTCTAGGGTTCCCACACACAGCACGCTTGATTCTGAGAGGGTCTGCTCCTCAAGCCAAGGGGGGTCGATACATCAACTATCAAAAAGTCCAGAGTTGATGTATCCCAAAGTTCCATCTCATCAATAGGAACTCAACGCGACAGACGGCGCGTCAATCGGACGCACGGTCTGAGAGATATTGGCTTTTCTGTTCCAGGGGCCCGATTAAAAATACACTTGTTTCTAACCTGGACGTTTCCCAAAGTTGTCCAAAACTCACTTAGAGTATCAAAAAAGAACTTCCTCGTGGTAAGGGTCCCATTTCCGCAGACGGCGCATCGATCAGACGCATGATCAAGAAGTTATTCACATTTAAGCGAAATGGGCCCGGCCCGTCAAGCCCGGTGGGCTGGCGGGTCGGACTATCCTGGCTCGGTGGGTCTGACCTGATTAAGGGGCACGGCCCGGCCCGGCGGGGTGTGGCCCGGCCTGGCTGGGTGGGGCGCGGCCCAGCCCGACAGGCGCGGCCCGGCCCGGCCCGCTGCTGGCCACTGCTCGGCCAGCTGGTCGAGCGGACCGGGGGGCGCGGCCCCCAGTTTTCCAAAACGGCGGTGTCGTCCTCCTGTCCGGATGGCCGAAGCCCACCGGTCTTCCCAGCGTGAGTGGCCCACATGGGCGGGCCGCTGTTCCTCCGCACGCGGGACCAGCGGGTGTCGCAACCTTCATCAACCCGGCCGACCGCCTGCCGGTCGGTTCGCCCGTCGAAGCAGCCCGCGGAAGCACGGGCCGCGGTTCTCCACAGTGCGGCGCCATGTGGCATTGTGGTTTTCCAATCGGTCAGCTTTATCCGGCTGGTTCTTCCAGCCCGACCGGTCGAGGGACCGGCCGATTCTTCCTCAGCCGGCCCGCGGTTGTGGGCCGTGTTCTGCCTTCCGAGCAGCACCTGGTGATGCGGTCCTCTTCGGGCCGGCGCGTGGCCACCGTTGCCGCTGCTTCCTTTGGTCGTCGCCGCCTCTTGTTTTTTCCGCAAAAATATTCAAGAACCATCGGAGGTTCTTTTTTCCATGTTTGTTCGGCTCGCACCCTCCGCATGAGGCGATATCAATTGTCCAAAGACAAACAAAGATGTTCAACAACAAAAGAGGCACAATTTTAATCCATTAAAATTGAACATTATCCCCATACCTCGAATATGGTTTTTTCGTCGTAGACGCGGAAAGCGATGTCTCTCCGTCAACACCGGGAAAGAACCATCATCGTTGGCGAGTTTCCCCCATTGTTGTCTCCTCCCCTGACGCGGAGGAAGTAGAGGATGAAGAATCATGGAGTGTTCTTCATCGAGGAAGAAAACTGTTCTTTGTTGAGGAGAGGAATACTTTTCTCCCTTTCTCAAGAGCTCTCTCCCAACTCTCCTTAACACAACGAATGCCCCCAAACTAAAATAAGATGCTAATGCTATTATTTTATTAACACATTCAATTTAAAATTAAAAATTCAAATCACTTAATTAATTAATTGAAGAGGTTCAATTCATTAATTAATGAATGTTGGAAAACATTAAATAGGGAGAGAGGGAGAGGAAGAGTCCTCATAATTAAGGGGGGTTGTCATCAATTAAACATGGGAATTTAAAGGGGGTTTGAAAAGAGTTATGGGAGGTTAAAGGTTGGGGCTCGTGTGGGCCCCACCTCTCAAATATCCACACATGGGATGTTGGGTGGGTGTGGGACCCACCAATAACTTCCCATGGGAGAAATTAACTTCCATAGATATAAATAAAAGTGTTTTAACAATTTTATTTAACTTCTTAATCTAACCCCAATTTTAACTTTCAACCCGCATAAAACGCAACTGCGGTAAAGGTACCCTTAAGAAAATATCGGCTCTGCGAGTTCATCAGTGCCTTCAAATTTCAATTCTGAGCACTGGTTCTGAAGTTAGAAAATCATGCTCGTACGTTTACTAAATGTACCTGAACAATACTTCAGAAATTGATTCCGGACTCACCGGGCCTCGGAATCAGGTGCCTTCAGAAATTGTGTACTCATAAAATTCCAAAGAATTTACGAAAAAAATTTCCAGGAAATTTCCGAGTCTTTACATTACCACCACCTCAGGGCTTTACGTCCTTGTAAAGCTACAACACACACTAGGGAAACAAATGGGGGTACTGAGCACGCATCTGAGCCTCCCACTCCCATGTGCTCTCCTGGAGGTTCCTGTGTTTCCAATGAATGCGCACCAGAGAAATTGACCATCCATGTAGGACCAGCTCCTTTCGATCCTTGATCTCCTCTGGGACCTCTGTGAATGTCACCCCGTCATCGATGTCCAACTCCCCGTGATTGATGAGTTGGGTCAGGTCGTGCACATATCTCCTCAACTGTGATATGTGGAAGATGTCGTGCACCCGATGCAAATAAGGTAGAAGGGACAGGCAGTAAGCCACCTCACCTACCCTACCGAGGACCTAAAATGGTCCAATGAAACATGGAGATAACTTGTCGCCCTAGCCAAATATCCATAGACCTCATCGTGGTGAGACCCGTAGGAAGACGTGATCACCATCCTCAAACTCTAGTGGTCTCTGTCTCCTATCAGCATAGGACTTTTGTCTACTTTGTGCAGTCTTCATCCGCTCCTGGATTATCTGCACCTTATCCATCATAGCCTGAACCATCTATGGTCCTACAACTACTGACTCCCCTGGGTCAGTCCAGCACAGAGGTGATCTGTAGGGTCGGCCATATAGTGCCTCGTATGGTGCCATCCCGATGGTGGAGTGGTATCTATTGTTGTAGGAAAACTCCACCAAGGGTAAGTGATCCTCCCAGCTGCAACCAAATTTGAGGACACATGCAAAGAGCATGTACTCGAGAGTCTGAATGGTCCTCTCTGTCTGGCCATCAGTCTGAGGATGATAGGCGGTGCTCAGGCATAGCTGTGTCCCAAATGCCACCTACAACCCCTTCCAAAGCCAGGAATTAAATCAATAATCTAGATCAGAGACGATAGTTGAGGGAACACCATGAAGTCGTACGATCTTCTGAATGTAGAGGCATCCCAAGCTCCCTATTGAGCCCTACTCCCTGATAGGTAGGAAGTGGGATGACTTGGTGGGTCGGTCGACGATCACCTAGATGGAGTCATGCCCTCTGGAAGTACGTGGAAGCCTCGTCACGAAATCCATGGATATCCCATCCCACTTCCACTTCAGGGCCTCTAAGGGCTGTACCAAGACTACCGATACCTGGTGATCTGCCTTCATTTGTTGACAAGTGAGGCATCATGAAATGAAATCTACTACAACCTTCTTCATACACGGCCACCAGTGCTATCGTCTGAGGCCCTGGTACATCTTCGTCACTCCTGGATGTACCTCTAGAGGGGAAGTGTGAAACTCCCTCATCACTTCCTCCTATAATGAAACTAGTACCATAGTACATCCCCTGAAAAGAATGATGTGATCCTATCCTTCAGAAAACCCATCAGGTTTCCGCCCTGAGGATATCTGAGCACGTCATGTCTCACAGTCAATATCTCCACGATGTGCCTCTATGACTCACTGAAGGAGTGGAGGAGTGACTGTGAGTGACTATAGAAAGGCTGCTCCATCTCTATCCCTAAAGGATATTTGCAATGTGGCTAGCTGCTCCGTCGCCTCTCCTAGTATCTGAATGCTTGACCTCCTGCTGAGAGCATCTGCTACTATGTTCCCCTTCCCAGGAGTATAGACTATCTCGAAGTCATAGTCCTAGAGAAACTTGAGTCATTGCCACTATCTCAAGTTCAGGTAATTCTAAAAAAAGATGTACCTGAGACTCTGGTGGTCAGAGTAGACTATAAATCACTCTCCCATCAGATAGTGCCGCTACATCTTCAAGGCGAAGACCACTGTTTCTAACTCCAGGTCATGGGTAGCATAGTTTTGCTCGTGCTGCCTCAAATGCCGTGAACCGTATGCGATCACCGCTTGATCCTGCATCAGGACACACCTAAGTCCAATCTCTGATGCATTTCAGTAAACTACGTAGCCTATGCCCTCATCTGATAGCCTCAAGATGGGCACACTGTTCAATCTTTTCCTCATCTCCTAAAAGCTCTGCTGGCATCTCTCTGACCACACAAAGGGTTTCCCCTTCTTCGTTAAAGCTGAAAGAGGTGCTGAAAATATAGAGAATTTTAGCAGAAAGATATGTTTAGATAACTCCTAAGTGATCGAATACAATCTCTTATTCATGATTCCATCCTGTTCTATCTGGGTTTTCCTTTTCTCTGTCCAAGGAAAACCCCATCCCGAATTTGTAGAAAAACCACAACCTTTTTTCCTAATACCGTCAATCAGTGTATGAAATGTGGTTGCCCAGTCTATACCCAAACTAACATCGTAAGGCCTCGACGTTGACACCAAGAGATTCTAAATGAAACTCTCACCTCAAGGGTCAGATCACACCTTCTACGTAAGTGTGATTATCGAGTCTCTTCTCGAAGGTATCTCCAGATGTGAGGGTCAATTCAATGTTTTAACCGGAAACTCTAGGTCTAGAACAAGATTCGTGAAAGGTAGGAATGATTAGTATCTATTTCTATTGGTACGGAATCTAGTATTAGACATAGACCATACCTTGAATCATTCCTAGAGCCCTTAGGTCACACTCCTTGACCGCATGCAGCTATTCTCTTCCCCTGACTTCCAGCTCCCTGAGCCTAGCGGGGACTACAAGGTGGGTTGTTGTAACATGTCGAAATGTTCACCACCTCATGCTGCTATCGTATCTCTACTTCGATGTCTGTAGCCCTATAAATTCATTTGTCCTTAACACTTCCTCTTCTCAAAACATTCTACATGCTCAAGTCTCTAAGACTAGCACCAGTTTCATGCTCTACAACTGCTAAAAATCACTGGTTGTATCCGCTCAGCCAATGAACATTCAACCACAAAGGTTCTCTCTAGAACTCTGACATAAGTAGAAATGCATAGAGGAAAGAAAATGATGGCTCTGATATCCTTAAACACACCTCGCTCAGAGGTCCGATCTCTAAAGCATTGATTGAATCATATTCATTGAGTACCAGGAAAGATCGATATTCCTCGATGAATGCTCAGCTACCAACACGTCGTACTGCCGATGCTGTATAAGCTCAAAAAAACTCTCAGACACCTCCTCAAGCCAGTCCTCAACCGCCTGTGGGTCAGGCTCACCTCGGAACTTGAGGGATATCTAGTGCTACAACACATGTAAGGCATTAATCCTACAAGTGTCCTCTACAGGTACCGCCGGTAGTGTCTGCTGACCAACGGGCAGTGATATAGTTGGAACACTGCCCGAAGGTACCATCTTGGAAAAAACATCCAAGTACTGAAACCTCATCACTATGTGGATCATCCTCATGGTCACTCACTGGAAAAGATTAGTATCTAAGATCAACATTTGCTCTAATAGTGTCTCAACTAGGCGGAAAACTCTAATAATCACTTCCATCTAGTCCTCTACTGCCTGGGAATCTATCTCACCTCAACTTCTTGGAGGCCTCTTCCACTGGAACTTGTGAAACGTACTCAGTCGGCGTGCACCATCCTCCAGTGTGGCTGGTGGCATCTGCTTCCCAACGGGTGGTGGTGCTGCTGGTACACCACCTGAATGATCCAACATAGTAAAAGGGCCCCGCACCAGAGCCTCATCACTCGGTGGGCCGTTATCGTGTACTCTCTCTCGGAAACCCTAGCTGGCTGTCTATGCAGCGACATCCTGATAAGAATCAGGTGCACCACGTTCAAAACAGTATACTTGGTCAACCAACACAAAGTAATCATGGAGAAAACTTTTCAAAGCAAACACACATGAAATCAATTTTTTCGTGTACTGAGTCGGAAAATAGAGGTCAGGGCCCTGGTGTATGGATACGTCGTCCGTCACACCAACAATGGACTCCCTGGACTGAGAACCACACTCAATACTCTTAACATTATTGCTTCACAGTATGAATGATCAGAGTCCTGAGTTCTGCGGTAGAACCGAATCCCCTGATACCAATTTGTCACGACCCGTCCTCGGGGCCCGTGCCGTGACTACCCCAAGCCCGCCTTCCATAGGCTAGGGACTGGAGACTAGCACCAAAGGCGTAAATCCCGATAAAATGGAAGGCGTTGCATTTATAAAAGTAAACAAACACAACAGAGTACGCAACAAAAGTAAGCACTAAGTAATACTGAATACAAAAGTAAATGCTCAAAGGAAAGGGGCTGGAAATACAAGCCCAATAGTAGGTACATTACTACTGAAACAAATACAGCTGAAAAGCTAGTACAACTTCAGTAAAGTAAAACAACAACAACTGAGTCATCCTCCGGGAACCCCACCTGAAGGGTGGGTACAGATGGCCTCCTCTACTCCTCAGATCCGTCCATCTGCTCTATGTACGTCTCGCCATGTGGTCCACCTCTGGGTACCGACCAGCTCTAAAAGTATCTACCTCGATCAGTGTTGTCCGTCGTCTGCATCCAACACAACATAGTGCAGGCATAGCCCATTCAGGGGTGAGTATACGATAATCAGTAGGGACCCCAAGACCCTGAAGGTCTCCGAGAATACACGAAGGATATACCACAAAATAGAGTTATAAACACGAAGTATCAAACCAACACTACTTAGGTATATCCCCATACATATAACTAAGTTATCAATCTCAGTTTTGCTCCAACTTTCGAGCCCAAGCACAAACCAGTCCACACAGGAAAGAAGTCCATCACATTGATGATAATGATTGAAAGTCAAGACTCAACTCACACAGGTATACAACTCACGAAGAGAGGTGGAGATGATTAGATGTAGCCTCTGAATCATATCCTTTTCCGAACCCACGTAGGATCCTAGTATAGTCATCACAGCTACCGAACCCACAGAGGATCCAAGTACAGTACTTGTCACTGTCGAACCCATGTAGGATCCAAGTACAGTCGTCATCGTTGTCGAACCCACGGAGGATCCAAGTACAGTAGTCATGGATACCGAACCCACGTAGGATCTAAGTACAATCATCATCGCTACCGAACCCACGGAGGATCCAAGTACAATGGTCATCGTCATCTAACCCACGGAGGATCCCAACACAGTAGTCGTCATAATCGCAACTAGCTCTAGGGTTCCCGCACATAGCAGGCTCGATTCTGGGAGGTTATGATCCTTGAGCCAAGGGGGTTCAATACATCAACTATCACAAAGTCCGGAGTTGATGTATCCCAAAGTTTCATCTCATCAATAGGAACTCAATGCGACAGACGGCGCATCAATAGGACGCCTGGTCTGAGAGATATTGTTTTTTCCGTTCGAGGGGCCCAGTTAAAAATACACTCATTTCTAACCTGGACATTTCCCAAAGTTGTCCAAAAATCACTTAGAGTATTGAAAAAGAACCGCCTCATCATAAGGGTCCCAGTACCGTAGACGGCGCATCGATCAGACGCACAGTCAAGAAGTTATTCGCATTTAAGTGAAACGGGCCCCACCCGTCAAGCTCGGTGGGCTGGTGGGTCGGCCTATCCTAGCTCGCTGTGTCTGACCTGGTTAAAGGGCATGGTCCGGCCCATGGATGGCCAAGCGGACTGGGGGGTAGGGCCCCCAGTTTTCCAAAATGGCAGCGCCGAGTGGCGCCGCCCTCCTGTCCATCCGGCCGAAGCCAGATGGTCTTCCCAGTGCAAGCGGACCGTACGGGCGGGCCGCTGTTCCTTCACACGCGGCCCTAGCGGGAGCCGCAACCTTCATCAACCCGGCCTACCGCCTGCCAGCCGATTCACCTACTGAAGCGGCCTGCGGAAGCGTGGGTGACGGTTCTCCGCAGCGTGGCGCCATGGGGCGCTGCGGTTGTCCAACCGGCCGGCTTTAGCCGGCCGGTTCTTCCTCAGCCGAGCGGCCCGCTATTGCGGGCCCCATTCTCCCTTCCGCGTGGAACCCGGTGTTGTGGTACTCTTCGGGCCGGCATGCGGCCATCGTTGTTGTCACCGCATTTAGTCGTCACCGCCTCCCATTGCATCTAAAAAAATATTCAAGAACCATTGGAGGGTCGTCGGGCCGTGTTCGTTCGGCCCACGCCCTCCATGTTAGGCGATATCAATTGGCTGAAGACAAACAAAGATGTTCAATGACAAACGAGGCACAATTTTAATCCATTAAAATTGAATATGATCCCCCTACCTCGAATATGGTTTGTTCGTCATAGATGTGGAAAGCGATGTTGCTCCGTCAACACCGGGAAAGAACCGTTGTCGTTGGAGAGTTTCCCGCGTCGGTGTCTCCTCCCCTGATGTGGAGGAAGTATAGGATGAGGAATCATGTAGTGTTCTTAGTCGGGGAAGAAAACCATTCTTCCTTGAGGAGAGGAATACTTTTCTCCCTTTCTTAAGATCTCTCTCCCAACTCTCCTTAACACAACTAATTCCCCAAAAATAAAATAATAGGATAATTCTATTATTTTATTAACGCATGCAATTTAAAATTCAAATCACTTAATTAATTAATTGAATATGTTCAATTCATTAATTAAGGTATTTTGGAAAACATTAAAGAGAGAGAGAGGGAGAGGAAGAGTCCTCATAATTAAGGGGGGTTTCATGAATTAAACAGGGGAGTTTAAAGGGGGTTTGAAAAGAGTTATGTGAGGTGAAAGGTTGGGACCCGTGTGGGCCCCACCTCTCAAATATCCACACATGAGAAGTTGGGTGGGTGTGGGACCCACCAATAACTTCCCATTGGAGAAATTAACTTCCATAGATATAAATAAAATTGTTCTAACAATTTTATTTAACTTCTTAATTTAACCCCAATTTTAACTTTCAACCCACATAAAACGCAACTACGGTAAAGGACCCCTTAAGAAAATTCGGGCACTACGAGTTCATCGGTGCCTTCGGATTTCAATTCTAAGCACCGGTTCAGAAGTTATAAAACCCTGCTCGTACGTTTACTGAACATACCTGAACAAAACTTTAGAAATTGATACCGGGCACACCGGGCCTCCGAATCAGGTTCCGTCAGAAACTACGTACTCATAAAATTCCAAAAAATTTAAGAAAAAAATTTCCTTGAAATTTTCGAGTCTTTAATATTTTTTATTTTTTTAGGGTTTTTAATGTTCTTGAAGTTTTTTAAATTTTCTAGTTATTCAAAGGGTTTATGGAGTTTTTATTTGGTTTCTTATATTTTTATGGGTTTTTAGGGGTTTTTGGGGGTTTTGGGTTTTTGGGGATTTTTAGGGTTTTTAGTGTTTTAATGTTTTTTGTGGGATTTATGTGTATTTTATATTTTAAGGTCTTGTTAATGGTTTTCATGGTTTTTGTTTTGTTTTTTGTTTTTAGGTATTTTTAGGGACTTTTTGAAGATTTTTATGGTTTTTAGAGTTTATAGAGATTTTGAGGGTTTTTAAAGATTTTAGAGTTTTTAGTAGTTTTTACGGTTTTTATGGGTTTTTATGTTTTTCAGGGGTTTTATGGGATTTTGGAGTTTTAGTGTATTTTAGGGTTTGTATCAATTTTTAGGGTTTTAGAGGTTTTAAGTGTTTCTAGGTTTTTATGCTTTTTATAGGGGTTTTTACATTTTTAAGGGGTTTTTTACATTTTTAGGGATTTTTAATACATTTTTAGGTTTTTTATGAGTTTTAGTGTTTTTAGGGATTATGAGGGTTTTAGGGTTTTTAGGGTTTTTAGGCTTTCTATCATTTTTTAGGTTTTTTAGGGTTATAAATATTTTTAGGTTTTTAAGGTTATCTCATGTTTTTTAGGGTTTTTCTTAGTTAAATAGGTTTTTAATGTTTTTTTGGATTTTCAGGCTTTTAGGATTTTTATGATTTTTTAGGATTTTTTAGGATTTTGAGGTTTTTAGGGGTTTTAAGTGTTTTTTATGTTTTTTTGTTTTTTTTTTGTTTTTTTTTTCTTATGGTTTTTATAGTTTTTTAAAAATAGGGTTTTAGAGGTGTTTTAGATTTTTAGTTGGTATTTGGGTTTTATGTGTTTTTAAGGTTTTTTAAGGCTTATACGAGTTTTTATTATTTTTAGGATTTTTACGAAATTTTTGGGGTTTATTGTTTTTTAGGGTTTTGTGGGTTTTTAGTATTTTAAGGTTTTATATTTTTTCTTTTGGTTTTATGTTTTTTTGGGTTTTATATGTTTTTAAGGATTTTTTGGGATTTTTTTAGTATTTTTAGGGATTTTAAGGTTTCAGGATTTTTAAGGGTTTTATGATTTTTTTGGGAATTTTAGGAGAGTTTTTTGAGTTTTTTAGAGGGTTTAAGGTGTTTTAGATATTCTCAACATTTTTATTTGTTTAAATTGGTTTTAGAGTTTTTAGTGATTATTTAAGGTTTTTATGGGTTTTTAGTGTTTTTAGGGTTTTTGTGGGTTCTATGGGATTTAGTGGGTTTTTTAGGTTTTCATGCCTTTAAGAATTTTTAGGTTTTTAATGGGGTTTATGTGTTTTTATGAATTTAAGTTTTTCTAAGTGTTTTTAGGGTTTTTAGTGTTTTCTATGTTTTTAGGGAAAAGTAGGTGTAGGTAGAGGCTAGCTCCAACCACCCAAGATATATAAGGAAAAACGATGTTGAAACATGGGAGGGGCAGAGTCAAATGACCCATACCCAAAGACAGACCCAAAAAAGCAAACCAATAATGAAACTACATGTCAAAAGGTTCAACCTCCTCAGTATCCCCATAGGGGTCTCTATCAGCACCATATCCTGAAGTCACATCTAACTCTGTCATCTCCCACTCCCTCGTAGCTTTCCTGGAATTTTCCAAATAAACATAAAGTTTGGTATAAATTCCCATAAGCCTCTATTGCTCTATAGACTTGGAGGCCTTGGAGGAGGCTCTAGTGGAAATTGTCTTTGGTAGAGTAGAGTAGTCCATTCTTGGCCTCCTCCTCCTTGGGAAAGGGGAGATAGCTCCACATTCCACCTTCCTACCTTGAAGCACACCATAAGCACTCAACACCCTAGTCTTGGATGTACCAGCCTTCCCATGCTCAATAGCACCAAGATCAGCCCCATCTGTCTGGCTACTAGATCCGGGTGTACTGATAGCCCTCAGCTTCCTCTTTTTGGGGCATGAATTTAGTCCAACAGAACCAGGGTCACCCATCAAAGACTTCTCCCACCTTATATGGGCCATGTTGTCATTGAGAATGGCATCATGATTTTCAAAGACTTCATCAAGTCTTGTTGCTTCATCATCATCATCCCAAACAAGGTGCACGTCCTGATTTAGATCTGGCTCCTGCAGAATGTCCTTTTGATGATGATCAAATGATATTTCTGTGCATTCCAATGTTATCTTTTAGAGAAACTCAACACATGGGGGGTAGGATCTCGTACAGAACTAGATCAAGCCTCTAATCGGTCCTCTTACTCTAAATTTCAGGCAGGTCCTTCTATTCCACAACAGACTAAAAGCCTTCAACCATTCCATCCTTTTTCCCATCAACAACAGCCACCACTCCCTGCTCTGACACATGTTCAGTAGAAGGTAAAGTATGATCCACCTCTGTTAACCCCATTCCTTCATAGAAGGTGAGTAGAGCCTCCCCTTGAGGGTCCACAGGGATTCTGGTGTCATCCTTTGCCACTTTATCCTTCATCACTCCCTGGTCCTGCATCTCCTTACTCATCCCATCCCTGTCCATAGAGTCCACAACATACAACCCCACAAAATGGTTGGAAGTTTAAATAAAAACAATTCTTGTGTTTTGTATCCTCTCCCCCTCCCCATACCTATACAGGTGAGACCAGGTACCACGTGTTGGGGTTCCAAAGGCTGCACACCATCATCCCTAGCAACTTCAGCTTGCACATCCCACTAAACATTCATATCCCACCTTTCCTTTCGAATATCCTCAATCTCTAGAGGTCCCAGCTTAGCAAAGATAATGGAAGTTGGAGCAGCATCCTGCCTTTGTTGTGGAAGATCATTATCCCCCACCCCACCATTTTCAGGATCCTCACCCCCATCCCACTGGAGGAAGGGACATCACCTACAAGTCCTAAGTCACCCCTAAAGAAATTGAATGATTCCTTTACCTTAGCCTCAAAATGGTTCCCCACTGTATCCTACCTTGAGTAAAAGACCTATCCATCCACCCCAACATCCCTCTTTTCACCCGAAAGAGAATACTTCATAATTCCTGGCCTCGCCTCAAAATCGTATGCCAACCCCAACCTCAGAGGGCTATCTCTCTAGTCAGCCCCTACTATAACACACCAATTTCCCCTACACCCACAATAACTTCCTCCATGACCAAGTGTCAAGAAAGAATCATAGTAGATCACCCATGATTCAAACACCACATGTTGCTTCCATTGGAGTTTCTCACCAATGGAAATCCAAACAATATCAACTGACTCTTTCAAAACTTCAACTTCAACACAGACCCTTAGTGAACCCGGTGATAAAGAGACCTAAATCTACTATCCACACACATGAAATATCCAACCATATTCCCTAACATTGAGATAATATACATATTCTGAAATGGGAGGGGTATTTCAGGAAACCTCACCCAAATTGGCACCATCAGAGAATCACGACGTAAATGGAAATCAAAGCTCCATCGACAGTGGGAAAAGTCTGAATTATCATCTCTTCATGGAGCTGTAGACTAAGCCCAAATGAGATCATACTTGTATGAAAAATGAATCCTAATGTGGAAGGAATCAACAAGACCTACAATATCACTATCCCGAAGATCCTAGTGTTCAAACACGAACTTATCAAAAACGTCAACCGGAGGGTGCCAATTAAAAAACCGAGCAACCAAGGTCAAACTATGTAAAGAAAAAGCCTTATTAAACTCCATGATAGATAGATTTAGTTTAAAATGACATTCTTACATGATCGGAACCATAGGTAAAATCTCAATCTATAGAAAATCTGGAAGCAAATTAGGGTCTGAAAACAGAACAAAAATTCTATCTTCATCGAGGACCAATAGAGGCCCATCCCCCATGGAGGGGGAGGCCTAGGCATATAAGTCATCGATGTCTTCAAGATGGCAGTGAGGAGGCATAATCACCATTTTAGGAGAACAGAGGATCCATATTACTATGTTTTTAGGTATTTTTAGGATTTTTATGGGTTTTTAGGATTTTTTAGGTATTTTGATGTTTTAAGGGTTTTTAGGATTTTTAGGGTTTTTTACATCTTTTAGGTTTTTATGGGTTTTAATTGTTTTTATTTTTTATGGGTTTCTTGGGGGGTTTTAGGGGTTTTAGGGTTTTTTATGATTTTTATGGGTTTAATGGTTCTATAGTTTTTTATGGGTTTTAGGTTTTTTTTGGGTTTTAGGGTTTTTTTTTGGGTTTTAGGGTTTTTTTAGTTTTTAGGGGTTCTATGTTTTTTAGAATTTTTTAACGTTTAAGGGGTTTAAAGGGTTTTTTGATTTTTTAGCGGGTTTAGGGGTTTTATGGGTTTCTAGGGTTTTTTTTAAAATATGGGTTTTATGGTTTTTATATTTTTTTAGAGATTTTTTAGAGATTTTTTTTATATTTTTAGTGTTTTTTTTGGTTTTTAGGAGTTCTATGTTTTTTTTAGCCTTTATGGGTTTCTTAGGGGTTTTCACTGTTTTAGGTTTTTTAATTTTTTTGAGGATTTTTAGGGTTTTTTGGATTTTTATAGTTTTTAGGGTACTTGGGATTTTGTGGGGTTTTAGGGGTTTTATGATTTTTAGCATTTTTTGGATGTTTTGGTGTTTTAAGTGTTTTTTTTGTTTTTAATGTTTTCTTAGGGTTTTTAAGTGTTTTTAGGGTTTTTACATTTTTTTTGGATTTTTATTTATTCTTTAATGTTTTTACGGTTATTAGTGGTTTTATGGTCTTTGAGTGGTTTTAGTGGTTTTTTGGGTTTTCAGGTTTTTTTTGGGTTTTTTCATTTTTTTTGTTTTTGTAGGGGTTTTATTATTTTTTTGAGTTTTTTAACATTTTTTGGGATTTACATGATTTTAATAGTTTTTAGGGGTTTTAGGGTTTTTAATATTCATATGGGTTTTTTATGGTTTTCAGGTTCTTAGTGTTTTAAGTATTTTTCAAGTTTTTTGGTTATTTAATAAATTTAAGTTCTTCTAGGTTTTTTAGGTTTTTAAGATTTTATGAGGGTTTTTCATTATTTTTAGGGTTTCTAATTATTTTTGGATTTTTAGGTACTTTTAATATTTTAATAATATTTTAATGTTTTTATGTATTTAAGGGATTTTAAGGGGTTTAAAGGTTTTAGGTATTTTTAGGGTTTTAACAGTTTTTAGGGTTTTTTGTGGTTTTAATAGTTTTTAGGTTTTTAAATTTTTCTCAGTGTTTTTTAGGGTTTTATGGGTTTTTATATTTTTAGGTATTTTTAGGGTTTTTTGGATTTTTATACATTTAGGGTTTTTAAAGTTTTAGGGGTTTTTGGGTTTATGTGGTTTTTTGGGGTTTTTAGTTTTCATGGTTTTAATGTTTTTTTAGAGTTTTTAAACATTTTATAGATTAAATTTTTTTTAAATGTTTTAGTGGTTTCTGAGGGGTTTTTAATCATTTTTGGGTTTTATGGTTTTTAGGGTCATTTAGGGGTTTTGGGGTATTTTTGGGTTTTTAGTGTTTTTTAGGTTTGTAGGGGTTATAAGTGTTTTTAGGTTTTAATGTTTTTCTTAGAGTTTTTCTTGGTTTTTAGGGATATTTATGTTTTTATGTATTTTAGGTATTTTTTAGGATTTTTATGATTTGTAGGTTTTTTAGTTATTTTGAGGGTTTTTGGGTTTTTATAATTTTTTAGGGTTTTTAGTAGTTATAATGGTTTTTATATTTTAATTTTTTTCATATGGGTTTTCACGTGGTTTAGTATTTTTTCTGTTTTTATTGATTTTTAGGTATTTTTACTGATTTTTTTGGTTTTTAGGTATTTTTAGGGTTTTATCATTTTTAGGGTTTTATGGGATTTAAGTGTTTTTAGGTATTTATGTTTTTATTATTATTTTTTTACTATTTTATTTTTTTTATGTTTTTTGGATTTTTAAGGATATTTTAGGATTTTTATGGTTTTTAGGATTTTTTTGGGATTTTCAATGTTTTTAGGGTTTTGAGTGGTTTTAGGTTTTTAGTGGTTTTTTAGGTTTTTAGGGTGTTTTGAAATTTCTAGGTGTTTAAAAGTTTTTTAGTGTTTTTTAATGTTTTTAGAGGTTCATAGGGGTATTAGAGTTTTTATTTTTTATTTATGGGTTTTATATGTTTTTAGGTTTTTTTATGGTTTTAGGATTTTTTACAGTTTTTAGGGTTTTTGGTCCCTTTATAGTTTTTAGTGTTTTTATATTTTTAGGAGTTTAAATAGTTTTTAGGATTTCAATTTTTTATTAGGGTTTTCAGTGTTTTTATCTTTTTTACATTTTTAGTGATTTTATGATATTTGTGGATTTTTATGGTTCTTTAGGTTTTTAGAGATTTGGTCAATTTTCGGCGTTTTAGGGTTTAATGGGTTTTTCGGGTCTTAGGATTTTTAAGGTTTTCTTGGTTTTTAAATTTTTTTACATTTTTTCAAGGTTATTTTCATTTTTGAGATTTTAGGGTTTTGGTGATTTTTATAAGTTTTTATGTATTGTGAGTGTTTTTTGGGTTTTTATGGTTTTTTTGGGTTTTTTGGGTTTTTTTTAATTTTTAGGGGTTTTTTGGTTTTTTTAGTTTTTAAACATTTTTATGGGTATAAAGGGTTTTAGAGTTTTTAGTGGTTTTTAGGGTTTTTATGGGTTTTTAGGGGTTTTCACGTTTTTTGGGTATGTAGGGGTTTTGGGGGGGTTTAGATTTATTTATTATTTTTAGGGGTTTAACTGTTTTTTGGTATTTTAGGTTTTCTTAGGTCTTTTTAATGTTTTTATAGTTTTTTATGTTTTTTGTGATTTTTCGGGATTTTTTAGGATTTTAATGGAATTTTACTATTTTTAGGGGTTTTGAGGGGTCTTAGGGTTTTAAAACTTTTCAAGGTTTTCAGCTATTTTATTTGTTTTTAGGTTTTTAAGTGGTTTTTAGGTTTTTTTTACATTTTTATGTATTTTTAGGGTTTTTTATGATTTTTACGATTTTTATGGTTTTTGATGGGTTTTTTGGGTTTTTTTGGTTTAGGGGGTTTTTGGGGGTTTTTTTGGTTTTTTGTTTCTAAATTTTTAGGGGTTTTAAGGTTTTTTATATTTTAAAACATTTTTAGAGGTTTAAAGGGTTTTTATGTTTTTTCTTGGGTTTAAAGACTTTTTGGGTTTTTATTATTTTTAAGGTTTTTAGAGGTTTTTATGGTATTTATGTTTTTAGGGTTTTTAGGGTTTTAGAGTTTTTAGGTTTTCATGTGTTTTTGGGTTTTATGATTTTCATAGTGTTTTTTTTTGGTTTCTTAGGGGTTTTTTACGTTTTTAGGTATTTTTACATCTTTTTTAGTATTTTTAATGTTTTTTAGGTTTTTAGTATTTTTGGGGATTTTGAGGGGTTCTAGGGTTTTTTGATGTTTTTTGGGTTTTAAGATTTTTTATCTTTTTTATGTGTTTTAAGTGTTTTAAGGTTTTTAAGGTTTTCTTAGGGATTTCAATGGTATTTAGGGGTTTTACATTTTTAGGATGGTTAGTGATTTTTTATGATTTTATATGTTTTAAGGGTTTTTAGTGTTTTTAGGGTTTTATGATTTTTTATAGGTTTTTAATGTTTTTAGGCATTTAAATGGTTTATATAGTTTTTATTTGTTTTTTAGTTTATATGGGGTTTTAAGGGTTTTATGTATTTTAGGCGTTTTTATGGTTTTTAGGGCTCTTTAGTGTCTTATAGGGTTTTAATCAATTTTTAGATTTTTAGGGGGTTTAAATTTTTTTAGTTTTTTAAGGTTTTCTTAGGTTTTTTTCTGAGTTTTTAGTGTTTTTTACGTTTTTTGGTATTTTTATGGATTTTTTAGATTTTTTATAGTTTTTAAGATTTTTAGTGTTTTGAGGGTTTTAGGATTTTTATGGTTCTTAACATCTTAGGTTTTTAGGGGTATTATGTGTTTTTAGGTTTTAAATGTTTTCCTAGGCGTTTTTAGTGTTTTTTACATTTTTTGGGATTTTAGAGATTTTTTAGGATTTTTATGGATTTTAGGGTTTTTAGATATTTTGAGGGATCTTCGGGTTTTTAGAGTTTTATGGTTTTTTAGTATTTCTAGTGTTTTTTTATTTTATTAGGTTTTATGGTTTTGTAGAGATATTTATGTTTTATGAGTTTAATGTATTTTTTAGATTTTTCTGGATTATATGGAATTTAAGGTTTAAGGGGGTTTTGGTTTTTCTGATTTTTAGGTGATTCTAGGGTTTTTAGGTGTTTTAGCATTGTTTAGGTTTTTTATGGGTTTAATGTGATTTTAGTTTTTAAATTTTTTTCTTATGGTTTTCAAGGTTTTTTTTTATGTTTTTAGGTATTTTTAGGGTTTTAAAAAAATTATGGTATTTTATTGTTTTTAAGGAATTTTTGGGTTCTTAGGGGTTTTTTGGGTTTTTAGGGTTTTTACCTTTTTAATGTTTTTTAGGGTCTTCAGGTTTTCCTAGGTTTTGAATTTTTTCTTCTTATTTTTCATGGTTTTTAGGGTTTTTATGTTTTTAGGGTTTTTAGAAAAATTTTAGGCAAAGGCAGATACGAGGACCAGGATATTATTGGCCCCCTAAAATTTATTAAATAAAAGGAAGCAAGTCCAAAAGGAGTACAAAAAGAGAAGAAATCAAGGAAAGAAAGACACAAAAGAAAGAAATAGAGAAAAGGTCAAGCCATAAAGTAATCATACTCATGCCGAGATCCAAAAAGGACTACATCAACACCGTAGCCGTCAGTAGCATCAGGATCTGCCGAGTCCCACTCAGAAGATTCATATAGTGTCGTAGCATAATACTCCCTTTTCCTCTCCTTCTCCCTGCACGTGGCCCTGGTTTGAACAGTCCTAGGTAGCATAGAATAATCCTTCTTTGAAATTCATTTCTGAATCCCAGACGAGCTATGTGTCCCCTGATAAGGTATTTCCATGTCCTCCTGGTCCTGCTCCTGTATAGGAATCTCCATGACCTCTTGGTTCAAGGAATAAGTAGAAAATTCATGCCTCATACTTTTGAACTGGGGCATATTGGCACTGTCTTCCAGATTGAGAGAGCTAACAGTATAGGTTGGCCCTGCAAAAACCCTCTCCCCTGGCAAGCCACCTGCATAGTTCTCTTTCCCAAAAAGTTCCCTAAGTAAGGCCCTTTCTTTCAAAATCTGATCCATATTTGATGTCATCCTAGAACTATCATTCGAGTCGTCCTCCCATAACAAATGATCATGGGAATTAAATTCCTCCTGCAAAAAAGCATCCTACACTGGTGCCTGCATCACATTCGGGTCCTCCAAAACCCTGTCTTTCAGAACCACATATATTGACTTCCCTTTGTGTTCATCTCCCATCTGCCCAGACTCATTTATCTTACCATTAAGTTCCCTTTCAGGATCGCATGCTTCTAACACGTCTATATTAATTCGGACCGGAGACCCCATTTCATGATAACAATCATCATGCAAAACAGGGCAGGCCACCACTGCCACTGCCAGTGCATCATCACCCTTCTTCCAATCCACCCGAGCAGTGTGACCCTACTCAGCAGATCGAGTCACCATAACCCCAGAAAGCCCCTGGCCAGAGCCCCAATCCTCATCCAGCCTATCAAAACTGTCGTTCACAGGAACATTCACGCCCTGCCGACCTGCACATTTTCCCAACACCCCATCCCTCTCCTGTGTCACTTGCATTGTCACGACCAGGTCATCTCGAGAGTCTTGTACAGTTTCAAGACTGCTACTTCCAGCTTCGGAAGTGTTCAATCCTTTTCCAAACACTATTACTGGATCATTATTCAGCCTATCAAACACTGCACTAACCTTAAGCTCAGGAAGTTTATGAGGAACACTCATCAGTGAAGTGTCCCCAGACCTCGCACCAACTAACTCCTCCTCCCGAGGCATCACCCCCTACCTAGCTACAACTTCCTGGCCAGGACCAGACGCCGGGGAGGTAGCCTGATCATTGAGAGGCTCCATGGATGAAGCTCGCACCTCCTGAGTGGACACCAATTTCCCATCACCACCAGAAGTAGCATGACTCATGGGGTATCCAACCACACTAGTATTTGGAGCCAACCATACCATATAGTGTAGAGGTGATTACCCAACCACAATATCAGAAAACATTGAAGGAGCTGCCACAGATGGCCCAGGCACAGAAGAGGAGGATCCACTTCCACGCCAGCACACAGATGCACCGTGGCCTAACCTGCAACAATTTGAGCAGAAGAAGACCTGAGATTCAAAGCAGACCTACTGTTTCCACCAGAGTTCACCTTCAATCTCGACAAAAACCAAATTTATCGGGGGCTTGGACATGTCCATCTCTATGAAAATCTTTGGCGCAAAGGGGTGACATGCAGTGCTCGTCTGTGAATCCATACAAAGAAATCATCCAATGAGATTACCAATGAAGCAAAGGATGGCCAGATTCTGGAAGGGGAGCGCAAGTCCAGGAAGATTTACCCACAACGCCGCACTCAGAGGGTCACAATTCATGTGGAAATCAATGCTCCACCAGAACAAGTAGAGCCGAAAATCGATGAAAATCCATGGAGCCACAGCACAGGCCGAGATCAAATCATCCTTGTTCCCAAATCGAACCAAAAACAAGGCATGCATCAAGTAACTCTACAACATCCCTTTCATAGAGATTCCAATAAGAGGAAACAAACCTGTCAAAAACGTCGATATATGACCAGTTCTTCCCAAACCGAACCACCAGTGTCAGATCCAGAAGAGCAGAGGCCAAAGAAAACTTATGTTTTTAGGTATTTTTATGGTTTTTAGGATTTTTTGTGATTTTGAGGGATTTTGAGGAAATTTAGGGGTTTTTATGGTTTTTAGGGTTTATAATAGTTTTTATTGTCTTTAGGTTTTAAAAGGGTTGTAGGTTTTTATAGGTTTTCATAGGGGTTTCAAGGTTTCAGGGGTTTTAATGTTTTTAGGGATTTTAGGGGGTTTTGGATTTTTATGGTTTTTAGTGTTTTTAGGGATTTTAGGGTTTTATAGTGTTCATATGGTGTTTTAATATTATTTTGGTTTATTTGGGTTTTTGGGGTTTTTGGGTTTAATAGGTTTTTAAGGTTTTTAAGATTTTTTTGACATTTTTAGGGGTTTGAATGGTTTTTAGAGTGTTTTGTGTTTTTTTTAGATTTTTATGGGTTTTGAGGGTTTTAAATGTTTTTAAGGGTTTTACGGTTTTTATGGTTTTAGGGGATTTTAGGGTTTTAGTGTTTTTTAGGTTTTTAGGGGTTTTGAGTGTTTTTAGGTTTTTAAGGTTTTCTTATGGGTTTTCCGGGATTTTTGGTTTTTTTATTTTTATGTATTTTTTGGGATTTTTATGATTTTTATGGTTTGTTATGGTTTTTAGATATTTTGAGGATTTTTAGCGGTTTTTTTGTATTTAGGGGTTTTTAGGGTTTTAGATTTTTTTAGGTTTTTAGGGGTTTTAAGTGTTTTTATGTTTTTATGGTTTTGTTGGGGGTTTTTAGGTTTTTATGTTTTTGGGGATTTTTAGTGTTTTCCTGGGATTTTTATGATTTTTAAAGTTTTATGTATTTTTAGGAATTTTAGTATTTTTAATATTTTTAGAGGTTTTATAGTTTTTTTTTGGGGTTTTAGGGTTTTTGTAGAGTTTTAGGGGTTTTTGGTTTTAAGAGTTTTTTAATATTTTTAGTGGTTTAAAGGGATTTTAAATATTTTACTGGTTTTTAGGGAAAGGAAGATGCGAGGATTAGGCTACTCCCAACCCCCCCCCCCCCCCAGGTTTATTAAAGAAAAGACGCAGCAGAAAAGGGAGGGGAAGGGTCAAATAACCCATACCCAAAAACCCTTTACAACCCCAAACCCACACAACCCCAAAAAGAGAGACCAAAAACACACCAAACCAAACAGAGCAGAAAAACAAAAACGTCATCAACATCACCTCCCAACCAAACAACAGGCATCCATCAGCAAAAAATTCAACAATCAACCACTATCATCCAGCAACACTAAAACCATCTTCCACAATTTCATCATCCCAATTTCAGGATCACAAAGTCGCAACCATCATCCTCTGTCAGCCCCAGGTCAAACACCATCATAATAGTACTCATCAAACAACGACAAACTCCAGCAATCGGTGGCCAAAAACTAGTAGCAACCATCACCAAAGAATCCACATCATAGTAGATTACCAATAGAAAGAGAACTGCAGTGCAGGAAAATAGGAAAGAAGCAGGACCCCGGGCCTCCCCCCTTTAGGCCACAAATGCCGACCCCGAGAAGACCACAACATACCAAAACTACCGACGGGCCGAGAAGAAGCTGGGAGGGGAGACACCACTCCATGGCCTCAACTGGAACCCGAAATCTAGGGGGAGCCAACCGCAACCTGCAACCATCAGCTCGGAGGAAGCAACAGACACGCACGAGCCGCAATGAGATCCTGAGGAAGGGGAACGCCAAAACTACCACCAGGAACACCAAACCCGATGCCACACCCTTGAATTCACAAACCCCCCCAGATCTGGGAAGGAGGACACTGAATCGGAAGAACCAATGTCAACTGATACCATAAAAGGATCTCAAAGCCAGGAGATTGGGGGTCGTCGAAGCACAAGTCGTAGCCAGAAGAGAGTGAACCGAAGCCGAAGCTAGAAATCGAATCCGCCAAGTGCGATGAAGCCACCACCGGGACAAGATCGAAGCTGTGAGGCGTGGGAGGGACTTACATTGGATCAGATCCAGAAAAGAGCTATGGTCACCGAGGTCGGGCCACGCCGGAGGTGTAAGGGAGAAGAAATGAGGGGGAACCCAAGCAGCGTGATGAGAGAGAAGATTCTCCGCTCCGAGGCATCTCTATCTCTATGTTTTTCTTTACATGTTGTTGGTTTTTAGGGGTTTTAGTTTTTTTAAGGTTTTCTATTTTTATGGTTTTTTAGGTTTTTTATAATTTTTAGGGTTTTAGGGGTTTCAATATTTTTAGGTATTTATGCTTTTTAGGGTTTTCAGAGTTTTTAGGCAGTTTTAATGTTAATAGGGATTTGTATGGATTTATTAGGGTTTCTTAGGGTTTTAATAGTTTTTTCGGTATTTTGGGTTTTTTGTTTTTTACAGTTTTTAATGTTTTTTAGATTTTTTTCAAATTATTTAGGGTTTAAAGGATTTTTAGATATTTTAGTGGGTTTTTAGTGGTTTTATGTAATTTTAGTCATTTAAATGTTTTTTGGATTATTTGTGGTTTTTATAGTTTTTAGGGGTTTTAGGGACTTTTAGGGTTTTTTTTGTTTTTAGGTTTTTTAGGGATTTTAAGAGTTTTAGATTTTTTTTAGGTTTTCTTAGGGTGTTAAGTGTTTTTTGGGATTTTTAAATTTTTATTGTTTTTAGGGGTTTTTTTGGATTTTTATGGTTTCTTGTGGGTTTTTTTGGGGTTTTAGGGTTTTTTATTATTTTATGGTTTTTATGGGTTTTGACACTTTTTAAAAAAATTAGGTTTTTACGTTTTTTTAGGTTTCAATAGTTTTCTTGGATTTTTTAAGGTATTTTAGGGCTTTTTTACTTTTTAGGGAATTTTAAGGGTTTTTATATTTTTGAAGGTTTTTATGGGTTTTAAAGGATTTTTATGGTATTTTTGAGTTTTTAAGGGTTTAAAAGTTTTTTGAATCTTTTTATAATTTTTATGGGTTTAAAGGTTATTTAGGTTTTTACTAGTTTTTAGGGTTTTTAGGGGTTTTATGTGCTTTTTAAGGTTTTTACGATTTTTTGTGGTTTTTAGGGTTTTTTAGAATTTTTAAGGTTTTTCGTTTTCTAGGTTTTATATTGGTTTTAAGATTTTTTATAATTTTAAGGTTTTCTTAGGGGTTTTATGGGATTTTAGGATTTTTTATGTTTTTAGGGATTTTTAATACTTTTTGTGGATTTTTATGGATTATAGAGATTTTGAGGGTTTTATGGTATTTAATGTTTTTAGGGTATTTATAATTTTTTTGTTTTTAGAGGTTTGAAGTGTTTTTTGTGTTTACAGTTTTTTAGGGGTTGTCAAGGTTTTTTTGGAGTTTTTACATTTTTAGGAAATTTTAGGGATTTTTAGGATTTTTATGGTTTTTTGGGTTTTTACAGTTTTTAGGGTTTTATGTTTTTTTTGGGTTTTTAGGGTTTTCTGAGTTTTTTAGGGTTTTATGGGTTTTTATAGTTTTTATCATTTTTGGGGGTTTAAAGGGGTTTTTATAGTTTTTATTGGTTTTAAAGGTTTTTTGGGGATTTCATGGTTTTTATAGGTTTTGGGGTTTTTTGATGTTTTTTGGAATTTTTTGGGATTTTTTTGGAATTTTATGGTTTTTACAGTTTTAAGAGATTTTGAGGGGTTTTATGGATTTTTTAAATCCTAGGGTTTTTTGGTTTTTTGGTTTTTAGAATATTTTTTTTTGATTTTTTATGGTTTTTATGTTTTTTATAGTTTTTTAACATTTTTTTGGGTTTAAATTCATTTTAGAATTTTTAGTTGTTTTTACGGTTTTTTATGGGTGTTAAATATTTTGTTCTATTTTATGGTTTTTAAATGTTTTTTAGGTTTTTGTGTATTTTTAGGTTTTTAGTATTTTTTATGTTTTTAGTGGTTTTAAGTGTTTTTATTTTTTAATGGTTTTCTTAGGAGTTTTCATGTTTTTTGGATGTTTTACATTTTTATGGATTTTAAGGATTTTTTTGAATTTTTAGGTGTTTTAATGGATTGAGAGATTTTGAGCATTTTTTGGGTTTTTAGGGTTTCTATCTTTTTAAGAAATTTTAGGGATTTTTATGATTTTTATTGTTTTTAGGGATGTTGAGGGTTTTTTGTTTCTTTACTTTTTTACAGGGTTTCTATGGGTTTTTTTGAGTTTTTAGGGGTTTTGAGTAATATAGGTTTTTAAGGTTTTTTATAGTTTTTTATCAATTTTTTGGGTTTAAAGGGTTTTTGGATTTTTTTTCATGGTTTATATGGGTTTTAGGGAATTATAAGCTGTTAGAGGGTTTTATGGTTTTTAGGGTTTTGGAGTTTTGAAGGTTTTTTAATGTTTTTAGCGTTTTTAGGGGTTTTAGGGGTTTTAAGTGTGTTTTAGTTTTTAAGATTTTCTTAGGGGTTTTCAGATGGTTTTAGGGTTTTTAGGTTTTTAGTTATTTTTAGATTTTTTTAGGATATTTTTTTGTTTTTTTGGGGATTTAGTGATTTTCATAGTTTTTATGGTTTTTTAGGATTTTTAGATTCTTAGAGTTTTTATCATTTTTAGGTTTTTAGGGTTTTTAAGTATTTTTCAATTTTTAACGTTTTTTGGGGTTTTAAATGTTTTTAGGGGTTGTTACATTTTAGGGAATTTCTGGGTTTTTTAGGATTTTTATGGGTTTTTAGCATTTTCAGTGATTTTGAGGTTTTTATTTTTTTATGGTTTTTTTGGTCTTTTAGGTATTTAGGATTTTTTAGTATTGTTTGGTTTTTATGTTTTTTTGGACTTTTTATATGTTTATAGTGGTTTAAACAGGTTTTAGAGTTTTTAGTGGGGTTTTAGTGTTTTTTTAGGTTTTTAGGTTTTTAATGAGTTTTTATGTTTTTAGTGTTTTTTGGTTTTTATGGGTTTTAAGTGTTTTTAGGTTTTTATGGTTTTTAGGAGTTTTCAAGGTTTATTATGTTTTTAGGGATTTTTTAGGATTTTTATAGTTTTCAGGGTTTTAAGGTATTTTGATGGATTTTAGGGGTTTATCAGGTTGTTATGGTTTTTATGGTATTTTTTAGTTTTTAGGCAGTTTAAGTGTTTTTAGAATTTTTTTAACATTTGTGGAGTTTTAAGGTTTTTTAATGATTTAAGTGGATTTTAAAAACATATATTAATATTTAAGGGTTTTTATGTTTTAGGGGACTTATGGGTTTTATGGTTTTTAACACTTTTTAGGGTTTTTAGGGGTTTTAAATACTTTTAGGTTTTAAATGTCTTATTAGGGTTTCTCATGGCTTTTATGGTTTTTTACACATTTAGGTATTTTTTAGTATTTTTTAGGATATTTATGGTTTTTATGGTTTTTAGCCACTTTGACAGATTTTAGGGTTTTTAGGGTTTCTATAGTTTTTAAAAATTTTAGTATTTTTAAGGGTTTATGGATTTTAAGTGTTTTTAGGTTTTTGATTTTTTTCTAATAGGTTTCCATGGTTTTTTGGGGTTTTTATGTTTTTTTATGATTTTTTTGAATTTTATAGGATTTTTATGGTGTTAATTAATTTTTAGGGTTTTACTGTTTTTTAGGATTTTAGATTTTATTTTATTTTTTAGGGGTTTAAAGGATTTTTGAGTCTTGTAAAAAAATTTGGGGGTTTAAATGTTTTTAGAGTTTTTGGTGATTTTTAGTGTTTTAATGGTTTTTAAGAATTTTTAAGGTTTTTAGTGGTTTCTGTGGCTTTTAGGGGATTTAGTATTTTTAGGGTTTTTATTACTATTTTGGTTTTTAAGGGTTTTAAGTGCATTTAGGTTTCTTCTAGGATTTTATGGGTTTGTTAATTTTATCTAAATTTATATATTTTTAAATATTTTATAGTTTTTTTTGTGATTTTGGGTATTTTCAGGGGTTTTTGGATTTTTTGGCATTTTGGGTTTTTGGATTTTAATGATTTTTTAGAGTTTTTTAACATTTTTATGGGTTCAATGGGTTTATAGAGTTATTAGTGTTTTTAAGGGTTTTCAAGATTTTCCATGTTTTTAGGGGTATTCAATGTTTTTATGGTTTTTAGGGTTTTTAGGGTCTTTTATTGTTTGATTTAATTTTTTTTCAGGTTTCATATGGATTTTAATTGTATATATATTTTTAATATTTTCATAGTGATTTTCAGTGTTTTTAGGTTTTTTTATATTTTTAGGGAATTTTTGGATTTTTATTGATTTTTTGGGACAAGGAAGGCGTGGGGCTAGGCTCTTCTTGTCCCCCCCCCCCCAATTTATTTGAAAAAAAAGACACAACAGATAAGGGAGGGGTGGGGTCAATCAACCCACACCAAAAAACCCTTAACACCCCTAAAAACCAAAGGCCAACAGAAAGAAAACATAATAAGAGGAAACCAATATAAAAAAGACCAAAGACTACAACTTTATCACCTCCCATCCAATCAGCAACCAGCATCCAGCAGATTAGATCCTCACATAAAACTCCTCCTAACCCATCATCTCCCAGCCAATCACAGTTCAGTTTCCAGCATTTATAAATGCGAAAACAATGCCTTATCACCTCCCAGTCATGTAGCTACCCGCATCCAGTCTCACCATTTCTAGCATCTAGAACCTCCTTACAAAGTAGAAGCACTTCTTGCAACACAAAACCACCCGCACCAAACTCATAAACATCAGCTTCATCACATCCCATCCAAGTAGAAAGAGGACTCCAACACCATAGTTTCTGAAAACCAACATCTCCTTTGGCACCACATAAACAAGTAACAACAAATATCTAATCTCTTACATCGGCACACACCAATTTTTGCAGCAGAATAAAAAACATCGAACAGGCCAGAACCATCTTGACCAGAAAGTCAATCAGAATACGCCTAACTTGATGTAATGCCCAACCAATGGACTAAGTCACTATAAAAACAATCTAAAATAGAAGATAAATCATTAAACCACTAACCATTTTAAAGATGAATCCATGAGCCACCAATAAACTAGAAACCGAGCAAAATCAGAGTATCAACACCATAGAAGAGACACCGTACCATATTTGAAGCATCATTGGAGAATAAACTGAACACCAAGGTATAAAACCAAAAGAGGTGATAGACCGTCGATGAGGCAAAATACCATTCTTCTGTTGCAACCCTATACAATATTGAAACCCTCGACGCCGCTGACCTGTCCACAGAGACTCAAGATCTGCAAAATTAACACCAATCTGAGGGTAATGATCAGTAGGGTTTCCCAACCTCATGAAACACCCAAGGCTTAATCAGTTTGGCTGCCACTGAAACCTACTTCCCACAGTCCAAGATCCAGAAAATCCATCACCTGAAGAAATCCGCATTGAGGGTCGCGATGGAGACTCCTGAGAGAAACCCACTGCCAAGGATCCGTCTGTGTCGTCGATTTCCAATTCAATCTGATATGAAATCACATCAGATCATGCAACCTATATAGTCACTGAATCCTTAACACACTAACAAATAGGACAATCCTTGCTTGGATCCAAAGCTAAAGGCCTGATAAAAGACACTACTCTGGGAATTTGAAGCCATAGAAGACAAGAAACCACCAACGCCTTGAATCCAAAGAGCGCTTCCAAAGAACACCTCTGCCGAGAACCGAGAAGAAGCAAAGATCCATTATAAAAGCCCAAAGAGGACTCCAAGGGAAAATATGGAAGAATCATTGAGCGAGAGAGATATTTTTGGGAGTGTGCCACTATCCTTAAGGGATTTCGTATCGATTTTTTGGTGTCCTAGGGATTTTGATGGTTTTCATGGATTTTAAGGAGTTTAGGGTTTTTAGGATTTTTAGTGTTTTTAGTTTTTTATTTATTTTAAGAGTATTTAGGTTTTTATGGTTTTTTTAGTGTTTTTAGAGTATTTTACGTTTTTAGGGATTTTTGGGCTTTTAGGATTTTAATAGTTTTTTTTCGGGTTTTATGGATTTTTATGGGTTTTAGGTTTTTATGGTGGTTTTTTGGTTTTTTTGTGTATTTAGGGTTTTTAAGGTTCTGTGGACTTTTGTAACATTTTTATGTATTTAAATGTTTTTTATATTTTTTAGTTTTTTAAGGTTTTTTTGTGTTTTTTTGGTTTTTCTTAAGGTTTTTGGGGGTTTTATGGTTTTTAGGGTTTTTAGGGTTTTATATTTTTTTTTTATTTTTAGGGTTTTAAAGTGTTTTTAGGTTTTTAAGGTTTTCATAGGGATTTTTGGGGCTTTTTGGGTTTTTTATGTTTTTAGATATTTTTAGGGATTTCTAGGATTTTATTGCTTTTTAGGGTTTTTATGGATTTTGGGGGGATTATGGGGGTTTTATGGTTTTTAGTGTTTTATGTTTTTTATGGTTTTAAAGTGAGTTTAGGATTTTAAGTATTGTATTCATGTTTTTTAGGATTTTTCTAATTTTTTGAATTTTTGTATATATTTTATGGTTTTTAGAGACTTTGAGGGGTTTGAGGGATTTTTTTATATTATTTTTAGGGTTTTAGGGTTTTTTTAGTTTTTTTGAGTTTTATAGTTTGTTGAGTTTTTTACATTTTTAGTTATTTAATGGGTTTTTAGAGTTTTTGTTGGTTTATTGGGATTTTATGGGGTTTTAGGGTTTTTAAAGATTTTAGGGGTTTTTGGGTTTTTGGGTTTTTTTTGTTTTTTAGGTTATTTATAATTTTTTATATTTTTTAAGGATTTTAATTGTTTTTAGGTTTTTATGTTTTTTGTAAGGATTCCAGGATTTTTATGATTTTAGGGATTTTAGAGTATTTTAGTATTTTTATGTTTTTAAGGTATTTTTGAGGTTTTTTAGGGTTTCTAGCATTATTAATGGATTTATGTGTTTTTGGGTTTTTAGTGTTTTCCTAGGGATTTTTAGGTTTTTTTTTGTTTTTTTACATTTTTAGTTAATTTTAGGACGTTTTAGTGGTTTTTTGGGTTTTTATTGTTTTTTTTTATGGTTTTTTTTTGTTTTTTTAGGATTTTAGTGTTTTTTTATAGTTTCTATCATTTTTTGTGGTCTAAAGCCTTTTTAAAGTTGTTTGTGGTTTTTAGTATTTTTAGGGTTTTAATGTTTTTAATTGTTTTAGGGGTTTTATTTGTAAGGGTTTTTATTGTTTTTGGGATTTTAGGGTTTCTTAGGGTTTTTAAAGTTTTTAAGTGTTTTTATATATTTAATTTTTTCTTAGGGATTTCCAATAGTTTAAAGGTTTTTATGTTTTTATGGATTTTAGGGATTTTCTATGATTTTTATGGGTATTATGGTTTTTAGGGATTTTGAGAGTTTTTAAGGATTTTAGGGTTTTTGGGTTTTTTGGGGGCTTAGGTATTTTTTTGGTTTTTAGGGGTTTAAAGGGTTTTTTGAGTTTTTAACATTTTTTAGTTTTTAACATTTTTTTGTTTTTAAAGGGGTTGAATAGTTTTAGTGGTTTTTAGTGTTTTTATGGGGTTTTAACGTTTTTTATGATTTTTTGGGGGTTTTTTAGTTTTTAATATTTTCAGGGATATTTATGGTTTTTAGGGTTTTAGCTTTTTGGGGGTTTTAGGGGTTTTAAGTGTTATTAGGTTTTTATGGTTTTATTAGGGTTTTCAAGGTTTTTAGAGTTTTTTATATTTTTAGGGATTTTGAAAGTTTTTTTTAGGATTATTATGAGTTTTTTTTGGATTTAGGGATTTTGAGAATTTTTAAGGGTTTTTAGCTTTTTAAATTTTTTGTGGTTTTTAGGGATTTTAAGTGTTTTAGGAGTTTAAATTTTTCTAAGGGCTATTCATGGTTTTTAGGAATTTTAAGGATTTTTTAGTATTTTATGGGGTTCAGACATATTAGTTGATTTGAGGTATATTATTGTTTTTTGAGGGGTTTTATGGTTTTTCAGTTTTTAGGGATTTTTTGAGTTATTACATTTTTATGGGATTTTAATGTTTTTAGGTGCTTAAAGGGTTTTTAAAATTTTAGTGTGGTTTTTGGTTTTTTGGGGGTTTTAAGTGTTTTTTTGTTTTTTTTGTTTTCTTAGTTTTTTTAGGGTTTTTAGAGTTTTTATAAATTTTTTAGGTATGTAGCGGTATTTTTTTAATATTTTTATGGATTTTAGGGATTTTGATGGTTATTAGAGGTTTTTGGTTTTGTTAGGGTTTTTATCATTTATATGCATTTAGGGGTTTTATGTGTTTTATGTTTCTAAGGGTTTTTATGGCTTTTTTATGATTTTTTGGGTTTTTTATGTTTTTAGGGATTTTTTAGATTTTTATGGTTTTTAGGTTTTTATGGTTATGAGGGTTTTAAAGGATTTTTAGGGTTTTTAGGGTTTTTAGGTTTTTTTTAGTGTTTTAGTTTTTTTTTCATTTTTTTTTATATTTTTTAGTGTTTTGGGGTTTTTAGGTTTTTAAGGATTTATTAGGGTTTTAGGGACTTCTACGTTTTTAGAGAATTATATGGATTCTGTAGGATTTTTATGGATTTTAGGATTTTGAGGGATTTTGAGGGTTTTTAGGGACTTTTAGGGTTTTTTGGTTTTTTTTAGATTTTAAGCATTTTTTAGGTTTTTATGGGTTTTACGTTTTTTTAGTTTTTTAAGGATTTATTAAGGTTTTCAATGTTATTAGATTTTTTTATGTTTTAGGGATTTTTAGCACTTTTTTATGATTTTTATATTTTTTAGAGTTTTATGGTTTTTGAATGTTTTTAAGGCTTTATGGGTTTTGAGGTTTTTTATGTTTTTTTGTATTTTTATGGATTTGTTTTGAGTTTTTAGTTTTTTATTGGTTTTTTAGAGCTCATTAACATTTTTATGGGTTCAAAGGGTTTTTAGAGTTTTTAGTGGTATTATAGATTTTATGGGTTGGGGGGGTTTACAGTTTTTAGGAATTTTCATAGTTTTTTGAGTTTTTAGAAATTTTTTAGGTATTTAGGGGTTTTAAGTGTTTTTAGGTGTTTAAGGTATTTTCAGGGGTTTTCTGGGTTTTTATGGGTTTTATTTTTTTATTGATTTTGGGGGATTTTTTTTTGTATTTTTACAATTTTTAGGGATTTTAAGGGTTGTAAGGGGTGTTTAGTGGCCTTAGGGCTTTTCAGAGTATTTATCAATTATTAGGGTTTTCAAGGTTTTAAGTTCTATTATTTTTTTAAGTTTTTCTTACGATTTTTCATGGTTTTTAGGGTTTTTTATGTTTTTAGATTTTTTTGTGACTTTTTAAGAATTCTTATGGGTTTTTTTGGTTTTTAGGGATTTTATGGTTTTTCTGGGTTTTTAGGGGGTATTTAAAATTTTAGGGTTTTAATGTTTTTTAGAGATTTTTATTTTTTAGGGATTTAAAGGGTTTTTAGGTTTTGAAGGTTTTCTACATTTTTAAAATTTTAACGATTTTATGATATTTTTTATAATTTAAATGGGTTTTAGTGTTTTTTGGGATTTTGAGGGTACTTCGGGTTTTTTAGGGGTTTTTAGGATTTTTAGGGATTTTAGCATTTTTTAGGGTTATAAAGGAATTTAGGGTTTTTAGATTTTTAAGGTTTTCTTAGGGTTTTTAGGTTTTTAAGGGGTTTTATGTTTTTAGAGTATTTAAGGGATTTTTTTGAATTTTTAAGGGTTTTGACGGTTTTTTTTGGTTTTCTAGATTTTTTGGGGTTTCTGGGGTTTTTTTAGGTTTTTTGGGTTTTTAGTTTTTGTTTTGATTTTTTATGGATTTTAATATTTTTATAGTTTTTTTAGTTTTTATGGGTTTGAGGGGTTTTTAGAGTTTTTAGTAGTTTCTAGGGTTTTTATGTGTTTTTATATTATATATATATTTTTAGGGTTTTTTGGGTTTTTAGGGGTATTTACATTTTTATGAATTTTTTGGGTTTTATAGGGTTTTATGTTTTTTTTGGGTTTTTATGAATTTTAGGGGTTTGAGGTTTTGTTAAGATCAATATGGATTTTTTAGATTTCAATAGTTTTTTAGGTATTTTGGGGCTTTTAAGTTTTTTTATGTTTATAAAGTTTTTTAGGGGTTTCCAGGGATTTTAGGAATTTTTATATATTTTACGATTTTTAGGGATTTTTTACGATTTTGATCGTTTTGTAGGTTTTTAGGGGTTTTAAGGGTTTTTAAGGGGTTTAGGGATTTTAATGTCATTTTAACATTTTTAGGCATTTAAAGGGGTTTTAATGTTTTATTGGGTTTTTAGTGGTTTCATCAATATTTAGGTTTTTTATGTTTTTAAGGGTTTTATGGTTATTAGGGCTTTTAGGGTTTTTAGAGTTTTTTAGTTTTTTGGGGTTTTAATTGTTTTTATGTTTTTGTGGTTTTATTAGGGGTTTTTATGGGGTTTTATGAGTGTTTATATATTTAAGTATTTTCAGGGAATTTATGAATTTTTGTGGTTTTTATGGGTTTTAGGGATTTTGTGCGTTTTTATGGTTTTTATTATTTTCAATGTTTTTAGGTTTTTTGGGGTTTTATGTTTTTTATGTTTTTAAGATTTTATTAGGGGTTTTTAGTTTTTTATATTTCTTTTCATTTTAAAGGTTTTTTAGATATTTTTATGGGTTTTATGGTTTTTAGGGATTTTTGGGATTTTTAGGGTTTTTAGTGTTTTTTAGGGTTTTATGGTTTTTTAGGGTTTTTTAATTTTTATTGTTTTAAACTCTTTTAGTGTTTTTATCATTTTTATGGGTTTGAAGCGTTTTAGTGTATTTTGGATTTTTATGTGGTTTATGGTTTTTAAAGGTTTTAGGGGAGTTTATGGTTTTTAGGGTTTTAGTGTTTTGTAGTTTTTAAGGGTTTTATGTGTTTTTAGGTTTTATTATTTTCTTTGGGGTTCTAAGGATTCTTAGGATTTTTTACATTTTTTTGGATTTTAAAGGATTTTAGGATTTTTATTGTTTTCAGGGTATTTATTGATTTTGAGGGTTTTTTTGAGTTTTTTGAGTTTTTTGAGTTTTTTAGGGTTTTTAGCATTGTTTAGGTTTTTAGTGTATTTTTTTTTGTTTTTAAGTTTTTCTTAGTTTTTTCAGGGGTTTTAGGATATTTTATATTTTTTTGCATTTTTAGGGATAGATTAGATTTTTTGAAGGGATTTAGGGGTTTTCATGGTTTTATTCGTTTTTCAGGACTTTTAGTTTTTAGGGGTTTTAAATTTTTTAGAGTTTTTAACATTTTTAGGGGAATAAAGGTAATTTATATTTTTAGTGGGTTTTAGGATTTTTATGGGTTTTATATTTTTTATGGTTTTTAGTGTTCTTTATTGTTTTTATGGTTTTTAGGGTTTTATAAGTGTTTTAGCATTTTTTAGTTTTTTAGGGGTTTACATGTTTTTTGGTTTTTAAGGGTTTCTTATGTGTTTCAAGGGTTTTAGGGGTTTTTACATATTTAGGAATTTTTAGGGATATTTTTGGGCAAGGAAGGTGTGAGACCAGGCTATTCTTGCCCCCCCCCCAATTTAATAAAAGAAAAGAAAGCCGACAAGGGTGGGGTGAGGGTGGATATTTTAGTGCTTTTAGGGTTTTTAGTTATTTTTATTTATTTAGGGGTTTTAATTTTTTTACGTTTTTAAGGTTTTCATAGGGATTTTCGGGATTTTTAGGGTTTTTTACAATTTATGGATTTTTTTTGGCTTTTTTAGTTTTTTACAGTTATAATTGTTGATAGTATTTTTGTGGGATTTCTGGGTTTTAATTTTTGTTTTTTGTTTTTAGGTTTTTCATTTATTTATTTTACAGGTTTTAAGGTTTTAGGGTTTTTATTGTTTTTAGTTGTTTGAAGAGTTTTTAGAGTTTTAAGTGGGTTTTATGGTTTTTATGAGTTTTTACAGTTTTTATGTTTTTAGTTGATTTTATGATTTTAGGGTTTTAGGGTTTTTTTTTTGTTTTTTCGGGTTATTATGTGTTCTTAGGTTTTTAAGATTTTTTTAGGTTTTATAGGGTTTTAAGGTTTTTAACATTTTTAGGGAATTTTAGGGATCTTTAAGGATTTTTTCATATTGTTATGGGTTTTATAGATTTTGAGGGTTTCTCAGGGTTTTAAAGGTTTTCAGGGTTTTTGGTGCTTTTTAGGTTTTTTAGGGGTTTTTTGTGTTTTTTGTTTTTTCAGGTTTTCTTTTAGTTTATTAGGGTTTTTTTATGTTTTAGAAATTTGTTTGTATTTTTATGGATTTTTATAGTTTTTTAGAATTTTTAGGTATTTTGGGGTTTTTAGGGTTTTTGTGGTTGTTTTTAGGTTTTTAGGGGTTTCTGTAGTTTTTAAGGGTTTTACTTTTTTTAGAGTTTTTTATGTTTTTTAGGGGTTTAAAGGGTTTTTAGTGTTTTTAGGGGGGTTTAGTGTTTTTTACGGTTCATTGGGGTGTTTAGGTTTTTTATGGTTTTTATGCGTTTTTAGGTTTTTATAGTCTTCTTAGGGTTTTTTGAGGTTTGTGGGCGTTAGGTTTTTAGGGATATTTAGGGATTTGTTTATGGATTTTATGGTTTTTTTAGTTTTTAGGTATTTTAAGGGTTTTATTTTTTTTAGGGTTATTATGATTTTTAGGGTTTTTATTGCTTTTTTAGTTTTTAATCGTTTTAATGGTTTTAGAGTTTATTCATGTTTTTAGGTTTTTATGGGGTTTTAGATATTTTAATGATTTTTAATATTTTTAAGGGTTTTAGGGTTTTTATGGTTTTTAGTGTTTTATGATTTTTTTTATTTTTATGTATTTTTGGGTTTTTATAGGATTTTTATCATTTTTAATATTTTTTAGGATTTTAGGTATTTTTGGGGTTCTAAGATTTTCTTTGGGGTTTTCTATTTTTTGTGTGTTTTATGTTTTAAAACTTATTAGGGACTTTTTAGTATTTTTATTTCTTTTTAGGATTTTTGAGATTGTGATGGTTTTTTTGTGTTTCTCGGTATTAAGGGATTTAAGGTTTTTTAGAGTTTTTAAGTATTTTTATAACTTTAAGGTCATCTTAGGGATTTTCGGGGGTTTTAGGGTTTGTTAAGTTTTTAGGAATTTGTTGGAATTTTTTAGGATTCTTATCTTTTCAGGGGTTTTCGGGATTTTTCTTGGTTTTAGGGTTATTATGTTTTTTTGTTTTTTTAGGCATTTTTGATATTTTTTGTGTTATTGTTTTTTTAGATATTTTTCCTATTTTTTGAGGTAAAAATGGTTTTTGGAGTTTTTAGTCATTGTTATGGATTTTATAGATTTTTAGGGGTTTCCATTGTTTTATGGGGTTTTATGGTTTTTAAGGTATTTAGCGGTGTTTTGGGATTTTTTAGGATTTTAGTGTTTTTTAGGGGTTTATAAGTTTAAATTGTCTTTAGGTTTTTAATTTTTTTAGGTTTTATCATTTTTTTAAAGGTTTTAGGTTTATAGGGTGTTTGATGGAGTTTTTATAATTTTGATGGGTTTTTAGGGGTTTTATGGGTGTTAGTGTTTTTAGTTTTGTTAGAGTTCTTTATGTTTTTAGGGGTTTTAAGTGGTTTTAGTTTTTTAATTTTATCTTTGGGGTTTTTAGGGATTTTATAATTTTTTACATTTTTTGGGATTTTTATGTTTTTTTAATTTTATGGTTTTTAGGGTTTTTGTGGGGTTTTATGTTTTTTTACTGTTTCTAGGTTTTTTTTGTTTTTTTTTTGGTTTTTTCCATTTTTTGAGTGTTTAGGGTTTTTAAGGGTTTTTAGAGTTTTCTATTCCTTTTAGGTTTTTAAAGGGTTTTAATAGTTTTTAGTGGTTTTTAAGGTTTTTATGGATTTTAAGGGATGTTAATGATTTTTAAGGGTTTTTTTCTTAATTATATTTTCTAGGGTTTTTAATGTTTTTTAGGTTTTAAGGGTTTTAAGTGTTTTTGGGTTTTTGAGGCTTTCAAAGGGGTCATTAGGGTTTTTTGGGATTTTATGTTTTTTGTGTTTTTTGTGATTTTTTAGGATTTTTATGGGTATTCATGGTTTTTATGGTCCTTTAGGGTTTTTTAGGGGTTTTAGGGGTTTTAGCACTTTTTAGGTTTTTGGGGGTTTTAAGTGTTTTAAAATTTTTTAAGGGTTTCTTATGGGTTTTGGGGGGTTTTTATATTTTTAGGGATTTTTGGGTTTTTTATTTTTTATGGTTTTTAGGGTTTTAAGGGGTTTTAAGGATTTTAGGGTTTTAAACTTTTTAGGGTTTTTATGTTTTTTGGGGGGTTTACAGGTTTTTTGAGTTCTTAGGTTTAAGGTTTTTTAATTTTTTTAAAATATTTTTAGGATTAAAAATCGTTTTTAGATTTTTAGTGGGTTTTGGGTTTTTATGGGGGTTTAAGGATTTTTAATCTTTTTGGGGGTTTTCATGGTTTGTAAGATTTTAAGGGTTTTTAGGGGTTTTAAGTTTTTAGTGTTTTTATTTTATTTATGGGTTTTAAGTGTTTTTAGGTATTTAAGATTTTCTTAGGGTTTTTTAGGGTTTTCCAAGGTTTTTATGTTTTTAGGGATTTTTAATATTTTTATGAATTTTTAGGGTTTTTTGGGATTTTGAGGGTTTCCATGGCCTTTAGTGTTTTTATCGTTTGTTTGGTTTTTAGGGGTTTTAAATGATTTTAGGTTTTTATGGTTTTCTTAAGGTTTTATAGAGTTTTTATAGTTTTTAACATTTTTAGGGATTTTTTGGCCTTTTCCGAAATTTTATGGTGTTTTGGTTTTTTTAGTGTTTTTAGGGGTCTTTTGTGTTTTTATGATGTTTATGGATTTTTTAAGTGGATTTTTACATTTTTAGGGTTTTTAGAGTTTTTAAACATTTTTAGGGGTTTAAAGATTTTATAGTGTTTTAGTGGTTTTTGGGTTTTTATGGGTTTAAGGGTTTTTAAGGGTATTAGGGGCTTTATGGTTTGTAGGGTTTTAGGGTTTTTAGGGGTTTAAAGTGTTTTTAGGTTTTATATTTTTCTTTGGGTTTTTATGGTTTTCCTTATTCTTACATATTTTAAAGATTTTATAGGATTTTTATTGTTTTTCATGGTTTTTAGCTATTTTAGGGTTTTAGGGTTTTTAAGGGTTTTATGGTATTTTGGGTTTTTTTTGGTATTTTTGGAGTTTTTTGTGGTTTTAAGGTTTTTTATAGTTTTTAAAGTATGTAGGGTTAAATGGGTTTTCAGTGTTTTTAGTGGTTCTAATTTTTTATGGATTTTTAGGTTTTTTAAGTTTATTTTGGGGTTTTAGGGTTTTTAGGGACTTTATGGTCTTTTGGGGTTTTATCATTTTTTAGGTTTTTAAGTTTTTTAAGTGTTTTTAGGTTTTAAGGTTTTCTTAGTGGTTTTCAAGTTTTTTAGGTTTTTAGCATTATTTGGGATTTTGAATGCTTTTTTAATATTTTTGTGGTTTTTAGGGTTTTTAGGAAAAAAGTAGGTGTAGGGCTAGGCTTTTATAATGTTTTTAGGGCTTTTGATGGCTTTTAGGGATTTTTATGTTTCTAGGGTTTTTAATATTTTTTTGTTTTTAGGGTTTGTAGTGTTTTTGGTTTTTAATGTTTCCTTAGGGTTTTCAGTGTTTAAGGTTTTTTAAGTTTTTAGTTATTTTTATTGATTTTCTAATATATATACATTTTTATAATTTTAAGGATTTAAAGACTTTTATTGTTTTAATGATTTATCTTGTTTATTTTTTTTGGTTTTTAGGGATATTTTGAGTTTTTAGTGTTTTTACGGTTTTTAGAGGTTGTTAAAATTTTTAAGGGTTTTAAGTTGTTTTAGAATTTTAGTAGTTTTAGGTTTTCATGGTTTCTAGAGTATTAAAAGATTTTCTGGGTTTTATGGGAATTTGATTTTTTAGTATGTTTAGGGTATTTTTGGGTTTTCATCATTTTTCGGTTTTTATGGTTTTTATTTGTTTAGGTTTCTAATGTTATCTTAGGGGTTTTCAGTATTTTTAGGGTTTTTTATGTTTATAGGGATTTTTGTGCTTTTTTGTATTTTTATGGTTTTTAGGGTTTTTAAGTATTTTGAGGGTTTTGGGGGGTTTTTAGGATTTTTAGGGTTTTTTGTGATTTTCGGGTTTTCAGGTTTTTATGGTTTTTTATTTTTTTTTTATTTTTTAGGGGTTTAAAGTTTTTTTAGGTTTTTTGGGTTTTTGGGGGGGGGGGGTTTGGTTTTTGGGTTTTTTATAATTTTTTAGGTATTTTTACGTAATTTTTTTGATTTTATTTAATTTTTATGGTTTTTTAAGGGTTTTATCATTTTTTGAGGGTTTTTAGGGTATTAAGGGATTTTATGTATTTTATGGGTTTTTTTATTTTTTTTGAGTTTTATGGGTTTTTATATTTTTAAAATGTTTTTAGGGGATTCAAGTGTTTTTAGAGTTTTAATGGTTTATAGAATTTTTATGTGGTTTTAGGGTTTTTTTAATGCTTTTCGTGGTTTTATGTTTTTTAGGATTTTTTAGTGTTTTTAGAAATTTTTATGTTTTTAGGAGTTTTAAGTGTTTTTTGGTTTTTATGGGTTTATTTGGGGTTTTCATGGTTTTTAGTATTTTTATGTTTTTAGGAATTTTTAGGGACTTTTAGGGATTTTTGAGGAATTTTCTGTTTTCTGGGTTTTATGGGATTTTGAGGGGTTTTACGATTTTAAGAGTTTTTTGGTTTTTTTGGTTTTTAGGGTTTTTTGTTTTCCATAGTTTTTATGGTTTTTTAGAGTTTTACTCTTTTTAGGGGTTTCAAGGGTTTTTAGAATTTTTATAAATTTTTAGGGTTTTTATGGGTTTTAGGGATTTTAATGTTATAAGGGTATTTATAGGGTTTTAGGTATTTTAGGGTTTTTGCGGTCTTTTAGGGGTTTTAGTTTTTTTTAGGTTTTGAGGGGTTTTTAGTGTTTTTGGGTTTTTTAGGTTTTATTAGGGATTTATAGGGCATTAGGGTTTTTTTACCTTATAATGGATTTTTAGGTAATTTTTAGGATATTTAGGATTTTAGGGTTTTTAGGGATTTGGTGATTTTGGGTATTTTTAGGTTTTTTAGGGTTTTTAAAATTTATACGTTTTTAGGCGTTGATGTGTTTTTAGGGTTTTAAGGATCACTTAGGGGTTTTCAGGTTTTTAGGGTTTTTATTTTTTATGGATTTTATATGGTTTTAAAATATTTGTACTGTTTTTAGGTATTTTATGGTTTATGAGGGTTTTATGTGTTTTGATGTTTTAGGGTTTTTATGTTTTTTTGGGTTTTAATGGATCTTTTTAGTTTTTTAGGGTTTATAGGTTTTTTATATTTTCTTAATGTTTTAGGGGTTTAAATGGTCTTTAGATTTTTTTGTGTCTTTTTAGGGGTCTTATGGGTTTTTATGTTTTTATGGGTTTTAGGGTTTTAGGGTTTTTAGCGACTTTTATGGGTTTTATTTTTTTTAGGATTTTATGTTTTTCTTACAGTTTTCAGGGTTTTTTATGATTTTAGGGATTTTTTTGTATTACTATATTTTTTATAGTTTTTAGGTATTTTGAGGGGTTTAGGGGTTTTATGTTTTTTATGTTTTTTTGGGTTTTGGGTTTTGGGTTTTTTTTGAGTTTTTTATGGTTTTTAATATTTTTTATAGTTTTGTAACATTTTTAGGGTTTTAGATGGTTTTTAGAGTTTTTAGAGGTACTTAAGGGTTTTTAAGGGTTTTTTGGTTTTTAGGGGTTTTTAGTCATTTTAGGATTTTAAGGTTTTCTTATGCATTTTTAGGGTTTGGTGTTTTTTATGTTTTTAGGGATTTTAAGGATTTTTATGGGTTTTAAGGTTTTTATATATTTTTTGGGTTTTATGGTTTTTATGGTGTTTGTTGTTTTTTTGGTTATTTTAGAGTTTTTTATGATTTTTAATGTTTTTTATATTTTTTTAACATTTTAGGGGTTTATATAGTTTTTAGAGTTCTTAGTTGTTATTTTGGAATTTTATGGGTTTCAGGGTTTTCAAAAAAATTATGCTTTTTTAAGGATTTTTATATTTTTGGGGTTTTTAGGGCTTTAAGGGTTTTTAATGTTTTCAGGTTTCTTGGGGTTTTAAGTGTTTGTAATGTTTTTAAGCTTTTCTTAGTTTGTTTGGGTTTTTAAGGGTTTTATGATTTTAAAGGTTTTTAGATATTTTTTAGTAATTTTATGGATTTTTAAGGTTTTTGGGATTTTGGGGGTTGTTATGATTTTTTAGGGTTCTTGGGTTTTTTCATTTTTTAGTTTTTAAGTGGTTTTTAGGGTTTTTAGTTTTTAAAGTTTTCTTAGGGATTTTCAGGGTTTTTATTGTTTTTTCATTTTTTTGTATTTTTATAGATATTTGGGATTTTTATGGTTTTTATGGTTTTTAGGGTTTTTAGGGTTTTTAGGGATTTTTAGGGGTTTTATTGTTTTAATGGTTTTTTTGGGTTTTAGGGGTTTTTTGAGTTTTTAGGGAATTTATGGGTTTTTAGAGTTTTAATTTTTTTGGGGTTTATATGGGTTTTATAGTTTTTAGTGGTTTGGGGTGGGGGTTATTGGTTTTTAGACTTTTTTTTAGGATTTTAAGGTTTTTATTTTTTTTGTGTTTTTAGGGGTTTTTAGTGTTTTTATGTTTTTAGGGGTTTGTATTGTTTTTTTGGTTTTTAATATTTCCTTAAGGTTTTCAGGGTTTCTAGGTTTTTTACATTTTTAGTTATTTTTTGGGGTTCTTATGATTTATTTGTTTTTATGTATTTGGAGCGTTTTATGGTTTTAAGGCATTTTAGTGTTTTTTTGTCATTTTTAGGTTTTATGATTTTTTGTGTTTTTTGGGGGTTTTATGGTTTTTAATGTATTTAAGGGTATAAATGGATTATAATTTTTTTTATCATTTTCTAGGGGTTAATGTGTTTTTTGGGTTTTTTGGGTTTTTTATGGGTTTGTATGGTTTTAAGGGGTTTGGGGGATTTTTTAGGTTCTTTTTGGGTTTTTTGCATTTATAAGTTTGTTATGGGTTTTATGATTTTTATTTTTTAAGGTTTTCTTAGGGTTTTAAATTTATTTTATATTTTTAATTATTATTTGGGATTTTTTAGGATTTTAATTTTTTTTAGGGTTTTAGGGATCTTGAGAGTTTTCCGGGATTTTTTGGATTTTTTAGGGATTTTAGTTTTTTAGGTTTTTAGGGGTGTTAAGTGTTTTTTGGTTTTTATAGTTTTATTAGAATTTTTAGGATTTTTTTACATATTTCTGGATTTTTATGGATTTTTAGGATTTTTATGATTTTTAGAGATTTTTAGGGTTTTTAGGGTTTTTATTGTTTTTTTAGGTTTTTCTAGGGTTTTAAATGTTTTTAGCTTTTTATGGTTTTACTACTGGTTTTCTAGGTTTTTTGGGTTTTTTGGTTTTTACGGGTTTTTAGGGGTTTCTTTGACTTTTTATGGTTTTTTAAGATTTTTTATATTTTTTAATGTTTTTAAGGGTTTAAAGGTTTTTCTGAGTATTTAGTTGGTGTTTAAGGTTTTTATGATTTTTAGGGGTTTTTAATGATTTAGTGGTTTTGGGGTTTTGGGGGTTTTTAGAGATTTTTGGGTTTTTAGGGTTTTTAGGGTTTTTAGTATTTTTAGGTTTTTAGGGCCGAAGAGGTGTGAGGCCAGGCTATTCTCGACCCCCTTAGAATTTATTATGAAAAAAAAGAACCAGTAGACAAGGGAGGGGAGGGGTCAATCAACCCACACCCAAAAACCCTTTACAACCCAAGACCCAGTTTAGGTTTTTAGGGGTTTTAAGTGTTTTTAGGTTTTTAAGGCTTTCTTAGGGAAAAGAAGGAGCGGGCCAAGCAGAGAGCTTGGCACCTCAATTTATAAAAAAGAAAAAGTATAAAAAATTACAGGGGGGGCTTGTATATTTGGGTGCGGGTAGTGCCCTTCATGTCAGAGTCTACATAATACGTGCAAAAAGAAGGAGCAATGAATGACCACCATGAGCAGCATTCTTCAATAGCCATCTTGGAAAGAACATCAGCCACCATATTGACCTCCCTATATGCATGAGTGATCTTGAGACTCAGGTTCTTGGATAAGCTAAGGCATTCAATCCATTGGGGTAGGAGCCGCCATGGAACCTTCCTTGAGTTTTGACTGAGATCCTCCACCGCAAGCATCGAATCAGATTCGATCCATAGATGCATCCACCCAAATTGATTTGAAAAACGAACAACCTTGATAATAGACCGAAGCTCTGCCTCATAGGCGCATCCATTCCCAATGAAATGATAGAAAATACCCTTAATGAAACCTTGATAAGTACGGAAAACACCACCACAACCTAAAGGGCCTGGTGAGCCTGCTGCCTCACCATCAACATTAACTTTGATCCATGACAGGATTGGTGGAATCCATCTAATGTACTTCATCAACATTGGTTTTTTTCACCTTCCAGGAACACCATGAGTGCAGAGTGTAACAATATCATTGAAGAAATTGTTCATCGTACCTGATTGAGTACACCCAGCCATTCAAACAGCCAGGTGCATGGAAATAATACCCTCATGTGTGGAGCATGATTTATTCTGAAACATAGCAGAATTTCTCGCAGCCCATAGGAAGGCAACAATTGCTACAGATGCAGCAAGAAGGAGATTGTGAAGCTGCTCACTACAACCGAAATCCATAATAAATAGAATCCTTTGGGAAAAGGTTCCAGGGGTAAATGGAGACCAAAGACATCTTTCATGTAATTCCATAGTCTATGCGCAAGATTGCATTTAACAAAGAGGTGTTGTATTCTTTCAGTACCTCGCAAACATATGTTGTAGGCTGAAACAATCTGCCATCCGGCTTTTGCAGCTGATCATGCATAGGCAGCCTGTTTCTCCAAATCTTACAAAGAAGAAGGAAGTGTCTAGGGGGAATGAATTGACACATATATTTCAGAAGCCATAAGGGGGGGTCCAGGCCTTGTCGGCATTTGTTCTTGTAGAACTCCCTTTTCGTGAGCTGACCAATCAGATTCGGCTTCTATATGAGAGTATCAGAATCAATGTAATTGTAATGATGAATCTGGGAGATGATGTGTGGTGGTAGAAGTCCATCCAGCTCCATCAGCCTGGCGTTGAGATCGTTTATAGACATGTGTTGCAGACCCTGAGGTACCTGTATGATTTCATGTAGAGGGCGATCGAGCCACGGAGTGAGCCAACAGGTCAGATTGGAGTGACTTGAAACATCCCAAATAGACTGATAGATAATGTCCTGGTATGAGGATTTAATTGTGGTCCAGACAGAGCAGAGCATGTACCCAGTGTAACCATTTCACAAGTGAGCATCTCATCTTTCTTTAAGAAAATATAGCTCACCTTCCTTGTGTACGAAGAGGTTCCAGGTGGATTTGGCCAACAAGGCCTCATTAAAAACCCTGAGATCTTTAATTCCAAGACCACCCATTTAAATAGGTTTAATTCATTCTTTCCATGGAAGAGTTACCAATGTCTTTTCATTAATGCATCCTGTCCATGAAAAGTTATGAATCTTGGATTGAAGAGACTTGATCAGACTTACTGTCCATCTATATATAGAGAAGACATGAACAAACATTTAGGTGACGACAGAATTGATAAGGCATACTCTTCCTGCCTGGGACAGGGACTTTCCCTTCCATTTAGCTAGCTGTTTTGTGATGTTAACAGAGATGCTTTCTAAGTGGAAACGCTTTACCTTTCCCCTTTAAGGCTTTCTTAGGGGTTTTTAGTGTTTTTATAGTTTTTAAGATTTTAAATTTTTTTGAGGATTTTATGGGTTTTAGAGTTTTTAAGTATTTTGAGGTGTTTATGGGTTTTTTTGGGTTTTTTGGTTTTAGTGGGTTTTTTGAGTTTTTAAGGTTTTTTAGACTTTTTAATTTTTTTTGGTTTTTAAAAGGATTTTAATGTTTTTAGTGTTTTTATGAGTTTCTAAGGGTTTTTAAGAAATTTAGGGGGTTTGTGGTTTTTAGGGTATTTATGGTTTTTAGTGTTTTTTCATATTTTTAGTGTTTTTAGGTTTTTTAGGGGTTTTAAGTTTTTTTATGGATTTCATAGGATTTTTTAGGATTTTTAGGGTTTTTTATATTTTTAGGTATTTTTTGGTATTTTTATGGTTTTATGGTTTTTAGATATTTTGATGGTTTTTGGGGATTTATAGTGTTTTTTAGGGTATTAATGTTTTTGTGGTTTTATGGTTTTTTAGTTTTTAGGTGTTTTATGGTTTTTAGTTTTTTTAAACATTTTCAGGGGTGTAAAGAATTTTTATAGTTTTTTTGGGTTTTATGGTTTTTAGGGTGTTTTGGGGTTTTTAAGGTGTTCTCGGGTTTTAGGGTTTTTAGGGTTCTTATAAATTTTTAGGTTTATTAGGGTTTTAAGTGTTTTATGTGTTTTTCGATTTTTAATGTTTTCTTGGGGTTTTTAATTATATTAAGGGTTTTTCATTTGGGGGGGGGGGGGGTTAGTGGATTTTTAGTATTTTTATGTTTTTTTAGGGTTTTTAGGTATTTTGAGGGTTTTAGGGTTTTTTTACTATTTTTAGCATTTTTAGGTTTTTAGGGGTTAAAGTGTTTTTAGGTTTTTTATGGTTTTATTAGTGTTTGATGCGGATCATGGAACACATGTACATCGAGGCATTGGATGTGGACTTGATGAGAATGGTGGAATGCACATGATTGCAGAAGTATCACTGTGAGGAGTTGGTGGCCCAATGATAAGGGAGAAAACCAAGAGAATGAAGGAGGCCTTAAATGGGTTAATCATGGAATTCCAAGGGGAGTCTCAATACCCTTCATTATAAGAATCATCCTAGACTATATTTAGATTAATTAAGGCCCAAAAATTATTTTGAAGACCAATCCCTTTGTGTGATACGAATTTCAATCCCACCCCACCATGGAAACTTCAAAGTCAAAAGTTTTGGGCTAGCTGTCTTTACTTTCCAAAAGGGTATGCTAGTTGTCCCTTAAATTCTTGATCATGTGCCAAAATTTTAAAAAGCATCATTTTGGATTTTTAATTTATAGAAACTTAGTGTTACACTTTTTCAACACTCTTTGGATGTAAGTAGACACCCCTTATACTCTTTGAACATCATGAATTAAGGTAATGTTATTATGGTGAGTTTTTCTTGAAACTAATGTGTTATTCCTTAATTATTGAATTATCAAAGGATTGTTCATTCTTAGAATCAGGCCAATATCAATTCTAGTCAATTTTTTTCTTCACCTACATACATCATATCTTCATAATTTTTGATTCACAGTATATCAATCATTCAGTTGATAATCTCATCTTTCTTCTCCATATAGAATCATTGAAATCAAGTCTATAAATCATGTGACACAGCAGGTTCGAATTTTGGGTTGAATTATTCAGTTTTAAAAACCTGCATGTAGTACCCATGATTTCATGTACTTGACCCTTTATTTATGTATTTTATGTATATAAATTAATGGTTTATTTTTTTAGAGTTTTGGGGGATCTTTGACAAGTTATTAGGATTTTATGGAGCTGCATGGTTTGAACACGTTAGTTGAAACTATGAAACACATTCAAAAAAACTATGCAACTGAAACAATGGTCACTAGCGAGGTGCATGGTTATGTGTATGATTTAAAGACCCAGAATTTATGTGGAAAATGTTTTCTTAAATACATGGAAATTTTACGAGTCTGCAAAAACTGACTGCGTGTGATTCTGAGGCCCGGTGTGCCCAGAATCAATTTCTGAAGTTTTTTTCGGGTACGTTAAGTAAACGTATGAGAGGGATTTTATAAATTTTGAAGCAGTTCTTAGAATTTAAATCTGAGGGAACCGTTGAACTCGCAGTTCCATTATTCACTTAAGAAGACTTTCACTTCAATGATAGTGAGTTGAGGATAGAATTTGTTTTTTGGGGTTTCTTTTCAAATAATAATAAAATAAAGTGAGATACACTTTATTTTATTGAGCCTCCATGTGAGTGTTGGTTGTGAAAACCTCCTCATGGGAGTTGGAGGTAGGGCCACCACACCTTATCCTCCCTTGAGAGGTTATAGTGTTGGGGCCCACCCAAACTCAACCTCCCCTGTGTGGATAAATGAGGTGGGGACCACCTGGGCTCTTAACCCCTTAAACTCCCTATTAAAGTGGAGAACACTTTTAAGCTTCACATTAATTTAGTGGAGCCTCTTTACCTTCCCTAGAATTTAATTTTTACTAATCCTCCATAATTAAGGGGGAGACTACCTAATTAATTACTCTTTTTTGAATCTTCAAAAAAAAAATTACTTTTTTTGAAATGGTTCCAACACCCCAATTAATATGTGCCAACACACGTGAATTAATGAGGAGGAGACTTTTTAATTTAATTCCCCCTTATTGAATTTTTACCAATAAATAATAGATTAAGTAATCTATTATTTGGAATAATGAATTCACTTAGGTGATTGAAGGGAAATCTCTCAATGAGGAACCTCATCTCCAACGAAGAACTCTCACCAACGAAGAATGAAGAACTCCGACGACAATCCTTCTTCGACTTCTTCCCCAGACACCTACTAACGTGGTAGCACTTCCACAACCATCATGAGAATTCGGGAGTGGAAGAGTGTGACAGACGCGACGAAAGACAACTCTGTATTCTTCCCATGACTTCACCATCGACGACTGGTGATTAAAGGTAGGGGGATTATATTCTTTTCAGTGCCTTGTTCTTCCCTCCTTTTTGGACAATGAAGGTTGTTGAGTTTTTCTCTCTTGAACCGTTTTCTATCACCATAAATGCGGAGGATACAGGCCAACGTAACATGGCACAACATCCTCCGTCGATTTTCCTTCTTGTGGCATCCTTTAGCATGGCGACGTAACAACAATGAGCTTACGAAGGTAGCGACGACAAAGGCCACGCTACGCGTGGCCCTCCGCGAATTGTGTCGCCCCCACAGGGCACTGGTGCTCCCAACCGAACACCGCTGGCCCGCGCTTGCCCCAGCCGCGCCGAACTGGCCTGCCCGGCCTCCCCCCCAGCCACCGGCCCACCGACCTGCGGCCTCCCGCTGGCCTGCCCAGCGCCCCGCGCAGGCTGACCACAACCTACCCATGCCCTGCGCGGCCTTGACCGTGGCCTACCCGCGCCCCGCACGCCTTTCTATGTTCGGCGCGCCGCCCTGCCGGCCTACCCGCGCCCCGCGCGACCTTCCCTCACCTCCCTCGTGGCATGTCGTCCTGCCTGCAGCCTTCCCGACACCCATCATGGCTTTCCCGCCCCCAAAGTGGCATGCTCGTGACCTTCCATGCCCTTTCTGGCCTCCCGCACGCCCTGCCCGGCTGCCGCCGGCCTCCTGAGCCAGCCTGCGGCATCCCTTTTTGCGTCCTTGGCAGAACCGTCTCGGCCTTCCGGACCGAGCTGCCTGAGCCGCCCCCCGCGCGGTGTTGGCCGAAACCAACCCGGCCTCCAGACCAAGCCACTTACGTGGCGACCTCCGGGTCGAACCGCCCCTACAGTCTGCTGGGTCGGCCCAACGGACCGGACCAAACATAGAGGGCTGACCCACCCAACGGGCCGGGTCAGACCCAGCGGGACTGACAGGGTCGACACAGACCGGGTCGGCCCAGACTGGGTTGGGGCAAGTCGGTCCGACTGGGTCGGACCAGACCTGGGCCCCCTACTGACTGTTACTTTGGACATATCTTTGGCACCAGACGACCATTTGACGAACCATCAGTGGTGATGGTTTTCATGGAGCACGATGATCCTTTTGAGTATACCCCACTAGAGTTTGGGGTAATGTTGAGATTCAGTCATACTGGATCGTACATGAATCCAACTGGGCCCCCAGGACTAAAAAGATTATAACTCATAGACCGGGTTACCGATTGACACGCCGTCTCTTGCATTGGGACCCTTATGATGAAGAAAACCTTTGAGATACTTCTATGTGGGACTTCGTGACAGTTAGAGTATCGACCTGTAGCTCGTGGAGAGGACCCTCCTGGAGAAGAGTGAATGGAGTACGAAGACCTAGTAGTTGGTTGAGACTTGATGACTTCTTGACTGATTCGACTCGGATTGATTCAACTAGCCCAGTGGGGAGCACCTAGTAGTTGGAGGCAGACCCATGGAAGTGGAGCACCTGGTAGTTGGCAGCAGATCTGCGGTACTCGACAGGAGGATTACCTCTGCAGGCTATTAGAGGGAGCATCTGGTTGTTGGCGGAAGAACCACAGTGGGGAGTGCCTCTGTGTAAGCGGGGTAGACCCATGGTACTCGATAGGAGGAGTACCTCAGCAGTCCAAGGTTAGTGGGAAGTGCCTTGGTGTTGAGGCAAACCCACTGTACTCAATAGAGGAGGATTTCTCCAGTAGTTGTGGTTTTGTTAATGTGAATAAAAATCCTGGTTGAGATCAGTCAGTAACTTTTGAGATTACCTCATGATTGAGACAGATTACTTGATAACTTAGGTATATGTATGAGAATATAACTAATTGTGATTATCTGTTGATTTCTTAATTTTTGTTTTATCCTTTTTGTATTTTGTGTGACCTTGAGGGTCTCAGGGTCCCTACTGAGTATCGTTATACTCACCCCTACACGGGCTATGCCCGCACCTCATATTAGATGTAGACGACGGACAACGCTGACCGAGGTTGAGTGTATGAGGACTGGACGATACCCAAAGGTAGACCACACAGTGTGATGGTACACGGAGGTGATGGAAGGACATGGAGTGATGTGGAGGATATCTGTACCTACCCTTTAGGTAGGATTTCCCAGAGGATGATCCAGCAGCTGTTTCACCTTTCTTCTCGTGTACTTGTTTTCCTTGTACTTTTAGTTTCCTTGTACTTTATAGTTGGGCTTGTATTTCTGGCCCCTTTACTTTTCATAACTTCTTTTGTATACAATTTTACTTAGTGTATTACTTCCAGCTACTCTATTGTGTGTGTTTATAATTTTTAATGGCAATGACTTCCCAGTTTTAGGTATTTACGCCTTTGGTGCTAGTCGCCAACCCTTGGACTATGGAAGGCGGGCTTGGGGTAGTCATGGCACGAGCCCTAAGGGATGGGTCGTGACAAATTGGTATCAAAGGAGTCGGTTCTACCACAGAACTTAGGAATCTGATCATTATTTTCTATGAAGCAATAGTTTTAAGGGTACTGAGTTTGGTTTTCAGTTTAGAGAGTCTAGTGTTAGTGTGGCGGCTGACGTATCCATACACCAGGACCCTAAATTCTGATTTCTGAATCAGTGCACGAAAACACTAATTGTGTGTGTGTTTTAAATTTTTTTCTTTAAGTCATCTCAACCAGGTCAGCTCACCAGGTATAATATTTTGACCATGTGGCATTTGTTTCTTTCAGGATACCTCCTTTTGGACGACCAGCTAGAGCCCCGAGATCTGTACACACAGATATCCCACCGAGTGACAAGGCCTCAATGCAGGGCCCTCTTCCAGCATAGGCACCAGTGGTACCACTACCTGTTGGTCCACCAATTCCACCAGCCCCAGCAGCAGATGATGCACACCGCTTGAGGGTATTGCATGAGTTTTAGTGCCAGATGCCACCCAGGTTCAGGGGAGAGATGGACCCACAGGAGGCTGAGGATTGGCTGGAGTCTATGGTGAGAGTCTTTAGACTAGTATGGACACCAGAAGACCTTATGGTGATCCTTATTGTGAGTCTCCTTCAGGCAGTAGGAGGCAGATGGTGGAGTCTGATGCTTTAGGTGCACGACGAGATGATGCTACTCTAGGCTGACTTCGAGAGCCTATTTCGGGTGGATTTGGTCATAGAAACCCTACGAGTGGTGCGGATATAGGAGATACTGCATCTACAACAGGGTATCATGACTGTAGCTCAGTACTCAACGAGGTTCACAGACCTCTCGTGCTACTCCACTGATATGGTATGAGACCCATTCTTCATGGACTAGACCTTCGAGCAGGGACTAAGGTGAGAGATCAGGGCTTCAATGATCTCCCTCAGCATCCCGACGCAAGAAGGGGTGTTGGAGTGAGCCCTCTTAGTGGAGAGTTTCCTTGCTTAGTAGTATCCAGTATTGAGACCCACCACTAGTCGACATGTAGCAGAGTCTTCTGCAGTTGGAAGTAGACAGATGTCGCAGAGGTCTAAGAGGACCAGACCTACAGGTGGACAACCGCATGACTTAGAATCGGTTGTGCGGGGCACCCGGAGTGGAGACAAAGCTAGACATGTCCAGAGTGGACAGTTTTACTCATGTGGTGGGCATGGTCCATGGCTCATGACTGTCCGACCTTCCGTTCAGATGATTAGTAGACGGTCAAAGGACCACCCTAGAAGAGATAGAGATTCGATCGAGGCAGTCCGCAGGGAGCAGGAAGACATGGCAGAGGATCTGGTCGTGCAGTAGGCAGTGGGCAACAATTCCAGGTGTTACCGCCACCACCACCAAGAGGTCCACCCCGACCGCAGGGAGCAGGTGGACTGGGGAGAGCTCAGCTCCAGGCAGCTGAGGCTTACGACCATGGTGATCTAGAGATGATTCGAGGTACGATCTGTATATACTCCACCATAGATGTAGTTCTTATAGACACATGTGTCAGTCAATATTTTATTGCCACTTCCCTCTTTCAGAGCTCGAAGATTTTGACAGAGCTGTTGGATCGATCCTTACGGCTAGAGACTCTTACGGGAGCAGACTCAGCCATTACGAACTGGTGCCGGCAGTGTGAGCTTACTCTAGGAGGCGAGAGCTTCAGCTAGAATCTCCTCGTAACGGCGTCAAGGCCTTACGACATCATCTCAGGTATGGACTAGTAATCTACAGTCCATTATTAGATTGAATGTATTAGGCACAAAGTGTGGTGTGTCTGCACAGATGGTACAAGGTTCACCTTCATAGGAGAGAAGGGAGCCTTTGCAGAGTAGGATGGACTTACTCAGAGGAGGGTGCAGCTGATCAATAATCAGTTGTTCTAGCTTACCCTCGAATTAGTTGATGTGGAGAGTCTGAGTTATCCTATAATGGTGGACCAGTACGTGGATGTTTTCCCTAACGATGTTCCAGGACTATCTCCTTGTAGAGAGGCGGACTTCTATATTGACCTGTACCCCGGGACGACACCGATATCTACTCCAGCATATCGGATGGCTCCCACTATGCTTCGTGAGCTACGAGTAAAGCTGTAGGACTTGAAGGGGAAGGGATTCATCTGACCTAGTGTTTCTCCCTGGGCAGCCCCGATTCTGTTCACCAAGAAGGTGGATGGGAGCTTGAGGCTTTGTGTCGACTACCGTCACCTAAACCAGGTGACTGTGAAGAACAAGTACCCACTCTCGAGGATTGACAACCTCTTTGACCAGCTTAAGGGAGCATAGTGGTTCTTGAAGATAGACCTCAGATCAGGCTATCACCAGCTCGGATTTCAAGACGAGGATGTGTAGAAGATGGCCTTCAGATGTCGGTACGACCACTACGGGTTCTTGGTTATGCCTTTCGGCATAACCAAAACTCCAACAGTGTTCATGGGACTCATGAATAGGATATTCTAGCCATACCTCGATCACTTTTTCTTAGTCTTCATTGAAGAAATTCTGATCTACTCGACTACTTAGGAGGAGCATGCCTACCATTTGCAGGTAGTACTGAACACACTCTGAGAGCACCAGCTTTTTGGTAATCTCTCGAAATGCTAGTTTTGGATCTGAGAGTTTCACTTTTTGGAACATGTCATCTCAGAGGATGGAGTTGTAGTGGATATAGATAATATTGAGGTGGTACTTGCTTGGGATCCACCCAGGAGTGTGACGGAGGTACGAAGTTTCCTGGGTTTGGATGGTTACTACCGGAGGTTCGTACCGGACTTATCTAGAGTTGCAGAACCACTATCAGCCTTGAAAAAGAAGGGGAAACTCTTTGTGTGGTCGGAGAGATGCCAGTAAAGCTTTTGGGAGCTGAGGAAGAGGATGACTAGTGCCCCCATCTTGAGGCTTCCAGAGGAAGGCTTAGGGTACATAGTCTACTACGACGCATCAGGGACCGGACTCAGGAACGTTGTTGCAGATGGGTGAGCTTTTTACCATGTACTTTGATCACAAGAGTATTAGGTATATCTTCTCTCAGAAGGACCTGAACCTGAGACAACGATGTTGGCTTGAGTTCCTCCAAGGCTATGACTTCGAGATAGTCTATACTCCAGGGAAGGGGAACGTTGTTGCAGATGCACTAAGTTGGAGAACTGGTATACAGCTACTAGGAAAGGAGATAGAGAAGCTAGCTTCATTACAGATATACTTTGTGGATAGAGATAGATCAGCCTTTCTATAGTCTCTTATAGTCACTCCCCCACTTCTTCAACGAGTCAGGGAGGTGCAGCATGGAGACGTTGACTGGAAGACACAACGTCCTCAGATATCTATTGGGCGGGAACCTGATGGATTTTACGAAGGTGGGAAGCATTTCATCCTCTTCAGAGGACGTACCTTGGTACCAGTGGCACTTCAAGAGGAATTGTTGAGGGGGTTCCACACATCCCCTCTAGCGTTACATCCAGGAGTGGCAAAGATATACCGAGACCTTCGACGGCAGCACTGGTGGCCAGGTATGAAGAAGGCAGTAGTGGAGTTTTTCTCTCGATGCCTCACTTGTCAGCAAGTGAAGGCAGAGCACCAGGTACCAGTAGGCTTGGTTCAGCCTTTATAGGTCCATATTGTAATTTTGATGGGATATCCATGGACTTATTGATAGGACTTCCACATAAATCCAGGGGTCACAACTCAATTTGGGTGATCGTTGACCGAATCACCAAGTCATCCCACTTTCTACAGATTAGATAGTAGAGTTCAGTAGAGATCTTGAAACGCCTCTATGTGCAAGAGATTGTGCAGATACATGGAGTAACTTCTTCTATTGTCTTTGATCATGACGCACGGTTTACTTCCCAGCTATGGAGGGGTTGTAGGAGGCTTTTAGGATGCAGCTTCATCTGAGAACTGCCTTCCATCCTTAGAAAGATGGTCAGACCAAGCGAACCATTCAGACCATCAAGGACATGCTACGTGCTTGTGTCCTCAACTTTGGTCGCAGATAGGAGGATCACTTACCTTTGGTGGAGTTTGTATACAACAACAACTATCACTCCACCATCAGAATGGAACCCTTCGAGGCGTTGTACGAATAACCTTGCATATCACCCTTGTGTTGGACAGACCCTGGGGAGTCAGTACTGGTGGGACCAGAGATGGTACGAGCTACTACCAAGAAGGTTTAGATCATACAGGAGTGGATAAAGACTGCACAGATCAGGCAGAAGTCATATGCCGATAGGAGACAGAGTCCTCTGGAGTTCGAGTATGGTGACCACGTATTTCTACAGGTCTCACCTTGATGAGGTCTATAGAGATTTTGTCGAGGCGATAAGTTATCTCCAAGATTCATTGGACCTTTATAGGTCCTTAGTAGAGTAGGCAAGGTGGCTTACCGTCTGGCTCTTCCACCTCAATTGCACTAGGTGCACGACATCTTCCACGTATCCCAGCTGAGGAGATACGTGCATGACCCTTCTCACGTCGTCAACCATGGAAATCTGGACATCGATGATGAGGATACTTTCATAGAGGTTCCATTGGAGATTGCAGATCGACAGGAGTAGGTCCTTTTTGGATGGTCGATACCTCTGGTGCGCATAAGTTGGTTGCACGGGAACCTCTAGGAGAGCACATGGAAGCAGGAGGCTCATATGCATGCTCAGTACCCCCATTTGTTTCCTTAGTTCGAGTTGTAGCTTATGAGGATGTAAATCCCTGAGGTGAGAGAATGTAAAGACTCGGAATTTCCATGGAATTTTTTTTCATAAATAAATGATAATTTTACGAGTCCGTGAAAACTGATGGTGCATGATTTCGAGGTTCGATGTGCCCGGAATCAATTTATGATGTTTTGTTCAGGTATGTTTAGTGAACGTACGAGCAGGATTTTATAACTTTTGAAGTGGTGCTCGGAATTAAAATCTGAGAGAATTGTTGAACTCGCAGCACCGGTATTCTCTTAATAAGACTTTCACTTCGATGGTAGTAAGTCGAGGATAGAAGTTAGTTTTTGGGTTTTCATTAAAAAAATAATAAAATAAAGTGAGCTAGACTTTATTTTATTGAGCCGCCATGTGAGTGTTGGTGGTTAAATTCTCCTCATGGGAGTTGGGGGTGGGGCCACCACACCTTAACCTCCCTTGAGAGGTTATGGTGGTGGGGCCCACCATAACTCAACCTCCCATGTGAGGATAAATGAGGTGGGGACCACCCGGGTTATTAACCCCTTAAACTCCCCATTAAAGTGGATAAATCTTTTAAGCTTCACATTAATTTAGGAGAGCCTATTCACCTTCCCAAGCATTTAATTTTTTCCAATCCTCCACAATTAAGGGGGAGCCTACCTGATTAATTAATCCTTTTTGAATTGGTTCCAACACCCCAATTAATACGTGCCAACACACGTGAATTAATGAGGAGGATCCTTTTTAATTTAATTCCCCCTTTTGAATTTGTACCAATGAAATAATAGATTAATTAATATATTATTTGGCACCACCAATTCACTTGGGTGATTGAAGGGAAAGCTCTCAATGAGGAACCTCATCCTCCAACGAAGAACTCTCACCAATGAAGAACGAAGAACACCGGCGATGATCCTTCTTCGACTTCTTCCATAGACACCTACTAACGTGGAACCACTTCCACAACCGTCATGCGAATTCGGAAGTGGAAGAGTGTGGTGGACGCGATGAACGAAAACTCCATCTTCTTCCTGTGACTTCACCATCAACGACTGATGATTAAAGTTAGGGGGATTCTTTTATTTTGAGTGCCTTGTTCTTCCCCCATTTTTGGATAATGAAGGTTGTTGAGTTTTGTTCTCTTGAACCATTTGACAGCACCATAAACACGAAGGATATGGGCCAACCTAACATGGCCCGACATCCTCCGTAGATTTTCTTTCTTGTGGAGTCCTTTGTCATGGTGACGTAACAATAATGAGGCGATGAATGCGGCAACGACAAAGGTCCTACTACCCGCGGCCTCCATGAATCGCGTCGGCCATGCGGCACACTGGTGCTCCCGGCCGAACACCATCGGCCCGTGATAGCCTAAGCCGCACCAAACTGACCTACCCAGCTGCCTCCTAACCGTCAGCCCACTCACCTGCGGCCTCCCGCCGGCCTGCCTACAGCCTGTCTGGTGCCCCGCGCGGGCTTCCCGCAGCATCCCCGCGCCCCACATGGCCTTGAATGTAGCCTACCCGCGCCCTGTGTGGCCTAGACGCGGCCTCCCTCGCGCCCTTCTAGCCTGCCTGTTGCCTGTCCGGCACCCCGTGCGGCCTACCCGTGGCCTTCCATGGCCTACCCAGCCTGCCCGCAGCCTCCCGCACACCATGCCCGGTTGTTGCCGGCCCACCGAGCTGGCCCACGGCGTCCCTCGAGGCGTCATCAGCCAAACTGGCTCGGCCTTCTGGACTGATCCGCCTGAGCCACCCCCCACGCGGTGCTGGCTGAACCGACCCTGGCCTCCGGACTGAGCCGCCTACGTGGCAACCTCTAGTCCGAACCCCCCCTGTAGTCTGCTGGGTCGGGGCCTGTGGACTGGGCCTAACCTAGCGGGCTGACCCACCCAACGGGCCGGGTCAGACCCACTGGGACTAACCGGGTTGACCCAGACCGGGTCGGCCCAGACTGGGTTGGGCCGAGTCTTTCTGAATGGGTGGGATCAGACCCAGGCCCACTACTGACCGTTACTTCCTTTGGCTACATCTTTGGCACCAGACAACCTTTTGACGAACCGTTAGCGGCGCTGGTTTTCTTGGAGCATGAAGGTCCCCTTGAGTATACCCCACTCAAGTTCGGGGTAATGTTGAGATATAGTCAGGTTGGATCGTACACGAATCCAACCGAGCTCCCGGGACTAAAAAGCTTATAACTCATAGACCGAGCGTCCGATTGACTTGTCGTCTATTGTGTTGAGACCCCTGTGACGAGGTAGACCTTTGAGATACTTCTACAAGGGACTTCGTGATAGTTGGAGTATCGACCTGTAGCTTGTGGAGTGGCCCCTCTCGGAGATGAGCGAGTGGAGTACGGAGACCTAGTAGCTGGTTGAGAACTGACGAATGCTTGACCAATTCGACTCGGGGTGATTCGACTAGCCTAGTGGGGAGCGCCTGGTAGTTGATGGAAGACCCACGGTGGAGGAGCATCTGGTAGTTGGCGGCAGACCCATGGTACTCGATTGGAGAAGTACCTCTACAGGATATTAGGGGGAGCGCCTAGTAGTTGGCGGCAAGCCCACAGTGGGGAGCACCTCTGGGTGAGCGTGGCAGACCCACGGTACTCGATAGGAGGAGTACCTCATCTTTCCAAGGTTAGTGGGAAGTGCCTTGGTTTCACGGTAGGCCCACTATACTCGATAGAGGAGGAGTTCTCCAGCAGTCCTAGTTTCGTTAATGTGATTAAAAATCCTAGTTAAGTTGAGTCAGTAAATTTTGAGTTTACCTCATGATTTAAATGAATTACTTGATAACTTAGGTATATGTATGGGTATATACCTAAGTGTGGTTATATGTTGATTTATTACTTTTTGGTTTATCCTTGTTGGATTTTGTGAGACCTTGAGGGTCTTTGGGTCCCTACTGAGTATCATTATACTCACCCCTACACGGGCTATGCCTGCATCTCATTGTGTTGGATGTAGACGACAGACATCGCTGACCGAGGCTGAGTGTATGAGGACTGGATGGTACCCGGAGGTGGAACACATGGAATGACGGTACAAGGAGGAGACAGATAGACGTGGAGTGTTGTGGATGTTATCTATACCTACCCTTTAGGTAGGATTTCCCAGAGGATGATCCAGCAGGTGTTTCGCCTTTCTTTTGTTGTACTTGTTTTCCATGTACTTTCAGTTTCCTTGCACTTTATAGTTGGGCTTGTATTTCTGGACCCTTTACTTTTCAACACTTCTTTTGTATATAGTTTTACTAAGTGTATTACTTCCAAATACTTTGTTGTGTGTGTTTATAATTTTTAAAGGCAATTTCTTCCCAGTTTTGGGGATTTACGCCTTTAGTGCTAGTCGCCAGCACCTGGCCTATGGAAGACGGGCTTGGGGTGGTCATGACATGGGCCCTGGGGGATGGGTCGTGACATATTATTTCTCCAAACCGTGTGGATTCCTAGTAGAAATCGTGAAATTATGTTTAGTGGGGTATAACATGGTTGGTACACAGTTTGTCTAACTATGTGATCCAACCCTGTGAGGTGTGTTTGGAGGCAGTGGATGTTTCATAGTTAGTGCACAGTTTGCATAATTGTGTTCCGTAACCATACACCACATACAATTAGATCAAAAAATTATGGGTATAATATTATTTACCTTTTAAACCACTCATTTTTCCTTAACACAAATTCCTCTTCCTCCCACAGTGGTGGAGAAAATTCTTTTTTATTTGAGGGAAATTCCTAGGTGAATCCAAGTGCGTTGGAGACCTAGATTTTTAGGTAAGTTCTCATGTTTCATCATTTTACTTAGATATATTCTCCTTTACTCTTTTGAAATCATTGATATATCCCTTTGGGATAGATCCATATTTTTTTTGATGTCAATCTTAATGGAATATTATTGTTTTTATTAAAGGGGATGAGATCTAAGTTGGAATCTCGAATATGTAAGCTAGTTCGTTAATGTTATTGTGATGTTCATAATTTTAACCTAAGTTTGAGATATAGGTGGATTCTATATTGAATCATCTTGATTAAAAAATTATGTCTTGATTTAAAAATGATTTCATTTCTTGAAATTTTTTAGAAAATCATAATGTGATTTGATTGAATTCTCATTTGAATTATGGTTTTTGGAAATCATGGGAATTGGATAGATTTTTGGAAAATCAATGTTTATAATTTTAAAATAGTTATTTTAAAATTATGGTTGGTTTATCTAAGTAAATTATTTTTTAATATTACTTTATTTAAATGGGTTTATATGATTTGGTCATAACAGTTGTGAATGAGTTGAATGGGATGGATAATGGTCGTGAAGTATCACCATCAAAGGGATAAAGTATGGATGTGAAGTTCTACCATTAATGGTAACACAAAGTTTGTGTGTCTATTTGGGTTGAGGATGTATGTGTATATGGAAATTTTTATGAAAAATAATAAATTGAGAAATGTTTAAAATATTTTATGATGTTCCTTTAAAAATTAATGTGTTAGTTTTTTTGTTTTCCTTGAAAAAATAATGGTTTTGAAGTGTTGTTTTATTTTTTCCTTGGAAAAATATTTTTTTTTGATATAAAAAAATTTAAAATGTATTTAAAATATTTTATAGAAATTTTTTAACATTTTAAATCCAAGTAGTATGAGTTGGGAATCCATTGGGGGAATCCTACATATTTTTATACTCACCCCATGCTCATGAACTATGGTGTGTTTGTAGATTTTATATATCAAGACACAAGTAAAGGCAAGGTATCCCAGTTATTTTGTGATGCTTCTTGATACATAGGTCTGGGCATGTGAATTTGGTTCTAGGATAATATTCTGAGTTTTTTTTTGTGTATTTGGTGTCTTTTGGTATTTTATCATTTGGTTCCACTGGTTATGTCACATTGATTCTTCTTGTACTCTGATATTTAATGTTGGTTTAGTCTTGTATTGGATTGAATTTTTATACTCATACATCATTAATAAGTTTGGTTTTTATAGATATCATTGGTTTGGTCATTTTATATTAAAATATAAAATCGTCCCCCAATTGTTTGTGAGACCCTTTGAATTTATTTCCAACCTTTAGTGTCTTGGGGATTTAACCTAAGGGATCATATCTCTCCCATAATTTCTCAATCCAATGGGGATGGGTGGGATGTTACAAACGATATCATCTTGTTCAGTCCTTAGCTTTTAAATCGTATTGATCTACCTCATGGGATGGTAGCAAGGGGATATTATTTTCATAACTTGAAATGTAAAGTATAAAAAGGTGTAGCTAACATCAATATGTTTAATCTCAAGTTACCATGGAGTTGGATGAATAAGTGTTTTGATACACTTCTAGAAGTTTTCACCTCATTATAATGGGTCTAGATTATGATAAGAGCATAAAATACATTGATAGAAATGAATTCTCAATAACAGTACATAATTAATTTTGAGTAATGATTTATGATTTTCTGAAAATGTTTTAATTTTTGAAAATATTTGGGAATGGATTTATTTTCAAAAGGATGGTGAAATTTTCCAAAATGGTTTGAAAGTGTAATTTTTTGAATTTTGGAAAGCCTTTCTGTGATAGGTGTGACGTGGTAAATTTTTAATTTTTAATCCTTTAGTTTCTAGAGAGTGAGACTAAATGGAGGTTTATATTGGTTATAACGAATGGAATCAGGCAGGCATCATAGAAACAAACATGAATAGCCTACTGAGAATTTAGTTTCACATGAGCTAGGGGTGAACCAAAAGTTAGTTTAGAGGATTGTCCAATAATTTCAAGACATGGATAGAGTGAACCGAAATAATGAACCAACACAAGTGGATTATTCAATTCAAATCCAAAAGTAGAATCCACCCATCTTTCAGGGTGATTTAGAACTATAAAAAGTATAAGTGTGGATAAATATAATTAATCGAATATTTGATTTACTTGGAACACATGATGATCTGAAGCTGAAGTTGAAAACCTACATTATGGAAGATATTGTGCACTAGTGGTGGGATTTAGAATTTCAAGATAAATTAGACCAAGGCATGACATGTGATGATTTTTAAGAATTTTTTAACAAAAAATTATATCCTCATACTTACCAATTTGAAAGAATAATATACTTCTTCACTTTGAATTAAGAGAACCTCATATTGAAAGAGTATGTGGATAAATTTAAGAATTTAATTCTCTTTTCCCCTGAAGTTTATACATGTTCATCCTTGAAGGCACACATTTTTGAATCGGGGTTGAGGCTAGAGATTCTATCCAATATTTTTGTTCTTTGTATATCGAATTATACAGAGATGGTCAATATATAAATAAATTTAGAAACAGATATATCATGAAATACGGTTGGAGGAATCATGTTAATACCAATGTGAATTGATAGGAGCACTAATTATAGGAATAATTGGAAGTGTGAAACTTATTTCCAAGGTAGTTGTATGAATCATAATTAGATGGTGGGATTAGTGAATCTTTCTCCAAAACGAAATGGCATACCTGATTATTTTCAATGTGGTTCTATCGGTCATATAAAGTGAGATTATATATCACCACCGAGATAATATCACAATTTTAATAATATGGGACATATAAAATGTTATTTTTTTCATTTCTATGAGGTAAGGTTTTAGGGACACTTCTCATGATTATTAGGCATTGTATTCTAGGATGGGATTAGTATGGTAAAATAACTCTCATAAAAAACCAAGAAATCCATCGATATTCAAGGAATACCATGACTCCTCAACATAGGAAATCTCAATAGGGTAACAAATACCAAAGTTTAGTGCATTATAAATTTTATGGAGATAATAAAGTAATTATATATGATCAATTGGTACCTTATATGGAGATAGGTATGATTATTTTTAATCATACACTTATGAAATATTTTTTTAGTATGAGTGTGTTGAATTTGTTTACTAATTCTCATGTTATTGATCTTCTAGGATTTCATGTTGAGATGATGTCCACTATTTTGAAACTTCAAAATCATCTTGGAAAAAAAATAATGTAGAGTATTTGTGTGAAAAGAATGTTTTATAACTATTGATGGGGTTGAATTGATTTGGTACTTCTCTATTATTGAGATGAATGTCTATGACATAATCCTGGGTAAGGATTGTTTGAAAAAGTTCAATTCTCACATCAACTATTATACCTAAAGGGTTAGTTTTAAAATTTATAACATTGTAGAGCATCTCTTTAGAGAAAATAATAATGTAAATTAAAGAGGAGTAGGATTATTGGAACTAGTATTTGAAACTATGTTATACTATTTGTAAGAAATGGCCTTGTAATACATGGATGAGATCAAGAATAGTGATTTCCATCAATTGTTGATCAGTTTCTTGATGTTTTTCATAATAATTTCTTAGGTTTTACACCCAAAAGAGAAGTAGAGTTCACGATTGATCTCTTACCAAGGACCGGTCCAATATCACTTCCATCTTATCCAATATAACCAACAAAATTAAGGGAATTTAAAGTCCATTTGGAAGAGTTGGAAAGAAAAGGGTTCATTCAGGCTAGTACGTCTCCATGGGAAACACTGATTATTTTTTGTGAAAAGGGTGAAAGGAATTCTTATAATTTGTGTCGATTATCATAAGCTTAATCAAGCTACCATAAAGAATTAGTATCTTCTTCCATCAATTGATGACTTATTTTATAAATTTAGGAGAGACCGGTGGTTCTCTAAAATTTACTTTCATTCATGATATCACCAACTACTAGTTTGAAAGGAGGATATTCTGAATAAATATTTTAGAAGTTGATATGTCCATTAGAAGTATGTGGTTATTCCTTTAAGTCCTACAAATGATCCATATGTCTCTATAGAATTTATCAATCAAATATTTCAAAGGTATATGGATTTATTTTTGGTGGTATTTTTGGATGAAATACTATTGTATTTTAGGACAAAGTTTGAGCATTATAAACACTTGGAGATGGTGTTGGGTTTCTTGCAAGATCATCATCTGTATTCTAAAATTTCAAAGTGTGATTTTTGGATACAAGAGCTATATTTACTTGGAAATTCTATATATGAAAAATTTGTTTCTATGGATCTATAAAATATATAGGTTTTGATCTATTGGATACCACTAAATAATTTCTTTGAGATATGTAGTTTCCTTAGCCAAGAAGATATTACCAATGTTTTGTTCATGAATTTTCATGACTAGCTTCACCAATGAAAAATTCTATAAGGAAAAGTGTTTCATTCCAATGGAATGATAAATATAAAAATTATTTTCAAGAGATTAAATTATTCCTTACATAATAACTGATCGTGATATTTTTGAGAATTAAGATAAGGATATGTGGTGTACTGTGATGCTTCAGGATCTTGGTTGATGTGTGTTCTCATGCATAGAGATCATGTTGTTGCTTATATCTCATGATAGTTATAGTTTCATGGGAATATATACCCATCACACAATTTGGAATTAGCTATTGTGGTCCATGATTTTACAACCTTTCATAATTATATTTTTGGTGATAAATTCATAATGTTTATGGATCATAAGATCCTGAAAAAAATTATCATAAAGGTATTTGAATCTGAGAAAAATAATACAGATAGAGTATCTTAAAATATATTACTTTGATGTAATTTAAACATTGGGAAGAGGGAACTATATGGTAGATGAATTAATCATAAAGTTATATAGTCATTTGGCGAAAGAGGATTCAGATCAATATCATATAATGTCAGTGATTGGCGAAATACACTTGGAGTGTGATGATTGAGGATGCATGGTTATTTTATTTCTAGTTTCATTTGTTCTTGATTTGGTAGATAAGGATAAAGAGGCACAAAAATATGATTCTGAATGTGTTTTTATGAGTTCAAAACTAAATGTTGATGAGACCATTGAGGTATGAAAACTTGATAGAAGATCAATTTTTTGGTTTCAATATTGGATGGTCATACCTCTCTCTTATCAAGAGCATATCCTTCACGCTTATCACGATTCAAGATGATCTTTTAATCTTGTAATAAAAAATATGTATAAGTCATTTAATGAACATTTTTGGAGGGCTTACATGAAAATAAAGGTGGATGATTTTTTTTCAATGTGTCACATGTTAGCAGGTTAAGGCAGAGAACCAATAGCCATCAAGTATACTAAATTCTTTACTGATTCATATGTGGAAATATAAGTATAAATCTATGGATTTTTTAATAGGTCTAATAAAGATAGTTTGTAAACATTATTCCATATGATTTATAGTGTATTGTCTCAAAAATTCATCCCAATTAATCCCTATTTTTTAATCCAACACGATGGAGGAATTATAAAAAATCTATATCCAATAAGTTGTAATATGTAATGGTGTTTTAGTCTCAATTCTATCTAACATATACCCTAGGTTTACATCTCATTTTCGTAAATCTTTATAGAAATACAATGGGACTCAGGTGACTATGATCATGGTGTATCATCCTCAAATAGATATACAATCTGAAAAGAAGATCCAAACATTAGAGTACATGCATAGAGCTTATGTAATGGATTTTGTTAGCTCATGGGAGGACCACATACCATTAGTGTATTTCACATAACAAATTCATTAGGAATCAATACATATGGATCGTTTTGAGTTATTGTATGGGTTTCCTTTTCATTCTCGAATTTTTTGGTGGAAATAAGTGAGACTTCACTGGTTAGACCAAGCATTTTGGAAGAGACAATAGAGATTATTCAATTAATTAAAAAGAGGATAGAGTCGACACAGAGTCATCAGAAATCATATATGGTTCATCGTTGATGGCTATTTTAATTTGAGGTGAGTGATCAGGTGTTCTTGAGAATCTCTCCAAGGCTTGGGAATCATCATTTTGGGAAGTAGGGAAAATTATTTCCTCGATACACAATCCCTTTTGAGATACTTGAATGGGTGGGTGAGGTGGTATATCATTTGGGTTTTACACCAAGGTTGAATTCAATACAAAATGTGTTTAATATATCACAATTAAAGAAGTATCAAATTGACCCTGACCATGTGATTCATGGGATCATGTTAACCTAGATCTGGATTCTATAGTGGTTCATGTGACGGTAAAGATTATGGATAGGAAAGATAAATTCTTTCATGGGAAAATCATTGGTTTAGTGTGGGTTTTATGAAAACATGGTTAAATTCAGTAATAAATATGGGAGTGTGAAAAGTAAATTATTGAGTAATGGATAAAAAACTTCAGGGAACACTCTCATTTTCTACTTTCTAGGGATGTAAAGAACGGTGGTGGGTAGAATTTAGCACCCCTATTTTTAGGTACATGACAGTTTATTTATGTGTATTAATTATAAAAAATTATTGGTTTTAGTTTTGGATGGTTTTAGGAGCTTTGGTAGGATTTTGAGGATTTTATAGAGTTTCATGGTTTTAACATGGTTAGTATAAACCTTGAAACACCTCCAAGAAACTATGAAACTGAAATAGTTGATGCTATAAAGGTTCACAATTAGCTGCATGGTTTTTCCAAACCATGAATATTCCAAAAAGATTATGTGAAATAATAGATAATTGGGTTTATAATGGTTGGAACACAATTTTTATAACCATGTAATCCAACCATGCAACATGTGTTTGGAGGTAGTGGCTCATGCAGGATTAGTGCACGATTTTCCTAAACGTGTTCCCTAACTATGAACTATGGAGAATATATCTGAAAATTTTGGATCTAATATTATTTACCTAATAAACCACTAATTTTACCCCTAAATAGTCCATAACACGAATTCTTATTCCTCTCATGGTGGTGAGATAATTCCTTTCAACATGGGAAAAATTTCTAGGTGAATCTAAGTGATTTGGAGACCTGAATTCATCAGAAAGCGTTCATTCTTCATCATTTTCCTCAGATCTCTTCTCCTTACCTCTTTTGGAATCATTTATCTAATTCATTGGGGATGGATCCATGTTGAGTGTTGTCAATATTTATGGGATATAATTATTTTATTGAAGGTAATGAGATCTAAGTTGTAATAATTAATATTTAATCGGGTTCATTAAAGTTGTTTTATTCTTCATTTTCACTGGAGTTTAAGATTTAGGTCGCTTCTATCTCAAATACACTAGATTAGAACATGAAGGATTGATTTTAAATTGATTTAATTAATTTTTTTTTGAAAATCATGATGAGATTTTATGGAATTCTTTTTTTAAATATGATTTTGGAAATCATGTGAATTGGATATCATTTTAGAAAACTATTATTTAAAATTTTAAAATTGTGATTTCAAAATTATTGTTGGTTGATACAATTAAAATATTGGTTTAAATTATTTTATTTAAATGGGTTGATATTATTTGGGAATAACGATTGTGTGTGAGTTGAATTTTATAGATAATTTGTGTGAAGTACCAATATCTAAGGGACAAAGTATGGGCGTGAAGTTCCTCCATCAATGGTAACACCAAGATTTTTTGTGTGTTTGTGATGAGTATGTGTGTGTAAATGGAAATTTTTATAACAAATTATAATTTGATAAATGGTTGAAATATATATTTATGTTCCTTGAGAAATTATTATGCTAGTTGTTGATGTATTCATTGAAAAAAATTGTTTTAAAGGCTTATTGGATTTATTGCATTAGAAAACTCATATGGTTGGATATAAAATTATTTAAATTATTTTTAAATTATTTTATATAAATTTCCTAACATGATCAATCATAGTTTAATTATTTGGGTAGTTATTGGGGAAATACTATCAAGTTTTATACTCACCCCCTTCTTGGGAACTATTGTGCATTTTCAGATGTTATTTATTGGGGAATAGGTAAAGGAAAGGTATCCCAATTCTTTACTGATACTTCTTGATACCTTGGTTTGGGCATTTGGAATTGGATCATGGAGAGTATTTGGATTTATATTTGGTGTATTTGTTGTCTTTTGGTTTTTTATCATTTCGTTCCATTGGGTATGTCGCATTGATTCCTCTTGTAGTCCAATATTGTATTTTTTAGTCTTGTATTAGCTTTAATTTTGGTACTCATGAATCCTTATTAATTTGATTTTTATAGAGATAATTGGTTTTTTCATTTTATATTAAAAGTTAAAATCATCCCATAACTGTTTATGATGCCCTTGGAATTTATTTTCAGCCTTTGGTGTCTTGGGGATATCACCTAAGGCCTAGTATCTCCCCCAACACTTCTCAAGCCAATGTGGGGGGGTGAGATTTTATAGTGAAACTCTCACTTTGATTCCATTTTATGATTCAAATTATATATTCTCCTGCATTTACATATTGAAAATTCATCTTGTTTATATAGAATTTATTCAAAAAAATATCCCAAAATTCAAAAAAAAATTAAAGGCTCCAAAAAATACAACATCATGAGACCTACTTTAATTTCTCATTTTTATTCATCCTTTATCATCCCCTTCCCACATTTTACTCTTTAATAATTTTTAAATTTTATCATTGAATTCTAGTTCAAGATTCCAATACTCCAATAACCCGTTAGATTTTTTGGAATTGGGTAAGAATTATAAAGTTAAAAAGTTGAATGGTAAAAGATAAAAGTGTTACATTTTTTAAAAAACCTTAATTGAGTGAAACATGATCAAACATAATGTTTTCAAGTGTAAAAATGTGAGAGAATGTGTAAGGTCTATATTTGTTTCTCTTCAAATTTTATTGTAGGATTATTAAATAAAATAACTGGATAAAAATAATGAAATGGACATTAAATTGTTATGAGGTTTTTATAATAACAATTCCAAAGGTTTAATGTGAGGATTTATGAATTTCAATCCCCTTAAAATTCAAGAGCACCATCAAGGAAGATGTTCATTGAAGAAGTGGTGGATTTCATCAATTTTCACAGGTCACAAATTTGTAGAAAGAAACCACCATGGATGAAAACCAATGATTACAGAGGATTAAATTTAAGGATCCCTTCATTCCAAGGTAAAAATAATCCTGAAACACACTTAGAATTGAAATGAAAGGTAGATAATGTTTTTGGTTTTAATAACTATTCAGAGTAAAATAAAGTGAATTTAGTAGCTATGGAATTTACTAACTATGCTAGTATTTGATGGAAATAACTATAAGTGAGTTGATAATAATGTGTAGAAAGAACCATACACACTTGGGAGGAGACGAAAGTGGCAATGCGTAATAGGTTTATTTCTAGAAACTATTTTCGTGATTTTTTCCTCAAGTTTAAGGGTTTGAAACAAGTATCTATGAGTGTTGAGGAGTATCAAAAAGAGTTTGATATAATCATGATTTTTTCAATATTTATGAGTAGTGATAGGCCACCATGGGAAGGTTTTTAAATGGCCTCAACCATGACATTTGGGACATAGTTGTAATGCACCACTATTTGGATATGGAGGAACATCTTCACACAGCTATGAAATCAGAGAGGCAAGTAAATGAAATAAGGATACACTCAACATATAATAGTAAGGATTTTATATCTTCTTTCAAGTTCATGGATTCAAAACCACCATAATCTATAATAGAGCACAAAAATGATTCAAAGGAGGTGACCAAAACGAAACCATTATTTTCAAAATCCAAAGGTAGAATGGAGGGTAGGGTTATTTCCAAATCATATGATTTAAAATGTTTTAAATATCATGAATCTGTAAATTGTACCTCACAATTCCCAAATAATAATATAATGATTATTTTGGATTATAGAGATTTTTTTAGTGCTAGATCAAGATAAGATGAAATTCCATCACTTGAAGAGTGTTTAGATGCAGAAATAGAGAGCCCCTTTCATGGATAAATGTTTGTGGAGGGGCATTCTTTGAGTGTTCTACCTAAAGGATAACATGATCAAGATCAAAGGGAGAACGTTTTTCATAGTATATGCCTCATCAATGATAAGGTATGTAGTATGATTATTGATGGGGGGAGTTTAACAAACGTAGAAAGTGGTTTGATGGTTGATACATTGGGTTTATCTTTGAACAAACCTCCTAGGCATTATATATTTTAATATTTAAATAATATTGGGGATGTTAAAATTACTATTCATGTGAAATATCCATTTTTAACTAGGAAGTGTGAACATAGTGAGATATTTGATGTTTTTACCATTCATACCAGTCAAATATTATTGGGAAGGCCATGAAAATTTAATAAAAGGGTCACAAATGATAGATACACAAACCACTATTCTTTGGAGTATAATGGGAGGACGGTTATAATTATACCCTTGGGGATATTTCAATATTTTCCAGACCAAGTGAGGATTAAGAAATATTATGAATAGAAAAAAAAATAAAAGAGAGAAAAAATATAGATAATAGAAAATCAAGAGTGAAAAATGGAGTGATGACTGAAATAAAAAAAAATGAGTGATTGAAAAGAGTTGAAAACAAAGAGAAAATACGAGTGAAAATAAGAGTGGTAAGGGGAAAGTGATTTAATTTTTAGGTAAAATAGAGAAAAAAAGATAGATTTATAGGGGGAGGAAAATCTCATTCTTATATGAAAGGGATAATGTTTTACCACTAACTCTATTAAATAATCAATTACTAATTTTTTTGTATCATTATTATAAGAATATGGTGATTGATCAAGTAAGTGTTAGAAACAAGATACATTTGATCCAGGTGGTTTGGTATGAAAAACCTACTAAAAGGGAGGTTCTAAGAGTGATGAAAATAAAAACTAAATCCATGGGGAGATGTACCTTTACATGTCTTAGAGAAGATCAATGATAATGCCTACCAGATTGATTTACCTAACTGGTATGGAAATGTTAATGTCACCTTTAAAATTTTTGATCTTTCTCCATTTGAATTTTCATATTAGTTTAAAAATAATTTTGAGGAGGGTGGGGATTATGAGGATCATGGAACACATGGGAATATATGGGTTGAATGAAAACTTAATGAGGGGATGGAATGTGAATGATTTCACAGGACCTGTTTTGATGAGTTTGTTGCCTAATGTTAATGGAGAGGACCAACAAATTAAGGAGTCATTAAATGGGTTAATCATGGAATTTAAAGGGGAGGAACAATACCCTTTCTTAGGGGAAGCATAAGATTGAATACTTATATTAATTAAGGCCCAAAAATACTTTTAAAGACCCATCCCCAGGTGTGCTATAAATTTTAATCCCACCCCACCAAGGAATATTCGATGTCAAAAGTGGTGGGCTAGTTATCTTTACTTTCCAAAACGGTTTTCTACTTGTCTCTTAAATTCAATGGAAAGTGTAAAAATTGTCAAAAGCATCATTTAGGATTTTTAACCTGTGGAAACTAGGTGTTAGAATTTTGTATCACTCTTTGTCTATAAATACCCACCCATTGTACACTTTGAACAACATAAATGAATGTAATGTTGTTATGGAAATGTTTTCTTATATAATTTTTCATTATTGATTAATTATTGACTTATCAAAGGATTGGTCATACTTTATAGCATATTATATCAAGAGTTATTAGATACAAGTTCTCTTTAGGTTCTACATTGGCCAAATCTCTCATTTATTCCTTATTTCCACCATGTATAGTCCTTCTAACTTGTTTTCTACTTGTCTCTTAAAGTCACTGGGATGTGTAAAAATTTTCAAAAGCATAATTTAGGATTTTTAACCAGTGGAAACTAGGTGTTAGAATTTTGTATCACTCTTTGTCTATACATACCCACTCATTGTGCACTTTGAACAACATAAATGAATGTAATGTTTTTATGGAAATGTTTTCTTACAGCATTTTTCATTATTTATTAATTATTGAATTATCAAAGGATTGGTCATACTTTATAGCCTCTTCTAGAAAGAGTTATTAGATACAAGTTCTATTTAGGTTCTATATTGGCCAACTCTCTCATTTATTCCTTATTTCCACCATGTATAGCCCTTCTAACTTGTTTTCTTGTGGAGATATGGGTTCTCAACATGAGAACTTTGAATAAGGTTCCTAAGAAACTTCATAGATGGTATTGGATTGTGTATCAGGAATATTAGTGGTTTTTACAATTTTAGTGATTTTTAATGATTTTTAGGATATTTATAATTTTAGGTTTTTTAGGAATTTTGATGTTTTTTAGGAATTCTGAGGGTTTCATGGTTTTTTGGGGATTTAGGTTTTTTTTGAGTTTTTAGGTTTATTAATGGTTTTTAGTTTTTTTAATGTTTTTAGGGGTTTAAATGGTTTTTAGAGTGTTTTAATGTTTTTAGGGATTCTATGGATTTTTAGGTTTTTATGGTTTTTAGGGGTTTTATGGGTTTTTACGGGTTTAGGGGTTCTAAGTGTACTTGGTTTTTTAATGTTTTCTTAGGGGTTTTCAGAGTTTTTAGATATTTTTTTACATATTTATGAACTTTTAATATTTATATGGTTTTTGAGGGTTTTTTGGGTTTTTTTGGATTTTTAGGAGTTTTCAACGATTTTAGGGTTTCTATGTTTTTTGGATTTTTTTTGAGTGTTTAGTGTTTTAAATGTTTTTTGAAGTCTTTTTAAATTTTTTAGAAGTTTAATGGTTTTTGAAATATTTTAGTGATTTCTATGGTTTTCATGAGGTTTTTATTGTTTTTAGGATTATTATGGTATTTAGGGGGTTTTAGGGTGTTTAGCATTTTTTTAGTTTTTATGGGTTTTAATTTTTTTAGGTTTTTATGGGTTTTAATTTTTTTAGGTTTCTATGGTTTTCTTAGGTTTTAAAGGTTTTTATGGTTTTTAGGGTTTTTAAGTTTTTGGGGTTTTTTAGGTTTTTTAGGATTTTAGGGGGTTTAGGTTTTTAGAAATTCTGAGGTTTTTTATAGTTTTTAGGGGTTTTAGGGTTTTTAGGGGTTTTATTGATTTTAGGGGTTTTATGTTTTTTCTGTTTTTATATTTTTTAAGGTTTTTTAGTTTTTATAATTTTTATGGTTTTTATGGGCCTTTTGGGTTTTTCATGTTTTATTTTGAATTTTTAGGGTTTTTAATATTTTTTAGAGTTTTTAAATTTTTTTGGTCTTAAAGGGGTTTTTAGAAATTTTAGTGGGTATTAGTGGTTTTTGGGGTGTTTGAGTATTTTAATGTTTATAGGGGTTTATGGTTTTCAAAAAAAATTCCTTTGGCTTTTTAGAGTTTATTAGGATTTCAGGGGTCATAAGTGTTTTTTGGTTTTTAAGGTTTTCTTAGGGTTTTCATGGTTTTTAAGGTTTTTACATTTTTAGGGATTCTATAGGAAATTTTAGGATTTTTATGGGTTTTTAGGGGTTTTAGGGTTTTTAGGGTGTTTAGTGTTTTTTCGGGTTTTATGGAATATTTTTTGGTTTTAAGTTTTTTTTTTGAGTTTTTGGTGTTTTAAAAGTGTTTTAGAGTTTTTTAATGTTTTAAGGATTTAAAGGATTTTTAGGGTTTTTAGTGTTTTTTAGGGTTTTATGGGTTTTATGATTTTTATGATTTTAGGGCATCTAGGGTTTTTATGGAATTTTGTATTTTTTAGGTTTTTAGGAATTTTAAGTGTTTTTTTCATTCCATAAGGGTTTTCGGGGTCTTTTAGGTTCTTTAATGTTCTTATATATTTTTAGTGATTTTATTTTGGATTTTTATGGGTTTTTAGTGATTTTAAGGGGTTTAGGTTTTTATAGTTTTATGGGGGTTTTAGTTTTTTTTGTTTTTAGGGTTTTTAATGGTTTTAAGAGATTCTTTACATTTCTAAGGGTTTAAAGTGTTTTTAGATTGTTTAGTGGATTTTTCATGGTTTTTTAAGGTTTTAGCGATTTTAATGATTTTAGGGTTTTAGGGGTTTTTATGGGTTTTTAACAGTTTTAGGGTTTTCAATTGTTCTTATGATTTTATTCTTTTCTTAGGGGTTTTCATGGTTGTTGTGGGTTTTTAAATTCTTAGGTAATTTTTAGGTTTTTTCTAGTTTTTAGGGTTTCTTTGAATTTTGAGAGTTTTTAGGGATTTTTAAGATTTTTTGGGTTTTTATGGTTTGTTGGGGTTTAGGGTTTTTATGAGTTTTTTGGGTTTTAATTATATTTTATAGTTTTATATATTTTCAATGGTTTAAAGGGTTTTTTTATTTTTAGTGGTTTTTGGGTTTTTATGGTTTTTAGGGGTTTTCAGGGTTTTTAGGGTTTTTAGGGTTTATACAATTTTTAGCATTTTGAGGATTTTAGAGTTCTTATGTGTTTTTAGGTTTTTAAAGTTTTATTATTTGTTTATAGAGATTTTAGTATTTTTATAGTTTTTTATGTTGTTTGGTATTTTTAGGGAATTTTATGGGTTTTTAGGTATTTTGAGTGGTTTTAGGGTTTTTAGGGTTTTATGAGTTTTATAATGTTTTTGAGTTTTAAGGGTTTTTATGTTTTTTAGGATTTTTTAAGATTGTAAAGGTTTTAAGGTTTTTTAGTGATATTCATGGGTTTTTACGATTATTATGGGTTTTTAGTGTTTTAAAGGTTTTTAGGGGTTTTATGGTTTTTAGGGATTTTTTTGGTTTTTATAGGTTTTTAGGTTTTCTAGGGTATCTATGAGTTTTTAGATTTTATAGTTTTCTATGGATTTTTCAACATTTTACGGTTTTTTACGTTTTTAGGTATTTTAAAGATATTATTATTTTTATGGGTTTTTTGGATTTTTTGGGATTTTAGGATTTTTAGGTTTTATATTTTTTTTGGGGGTTTTAGGGTATTATTTGAGTTTTTTAGGGTTTTAAGGGTTTTTAGAGTTTTTCAATGTTTTAATATATTTAAAGGGTTTTTATAAATTTTTATTGGTTTTAATGTTTTAATCGTTTTTTTGGGTTTTTTGGGTTTTAGTGGGTTTTATGGTTTCTAGGGTTTTTAGGGTCTTTATAGGATTTTTAGAATTTTTTATGTTTTTGAGGGGTTTAATTGACTTTATGTTTTTAAGGTTTTCTTAGGGTTTTAGGGTTTTTAGAGGTTTATCATTTTTATAGATTTGGAGGGGGTTTAGTATTTTTATACATTTTTAGGCTTTTAGGGATTTTGAGGGATTATTAAGGTTTTTAGGGTTTTTAGGATTTCTACCATTTTTTACGTTTTTTTGGGTTTTAAGTGTGTTTAGGTTTTTATTATTTTATTTGGGTTTTTCTAGGATGTTAGGGTTTTTATGTTTTTAGGAATTTTATGATATATTGTTTTATGGTTTTTAGGGTTCTAGAGTTTTTTAGAGTTTTTAGGGGTTTTTTGGGTTTTAAGGGTTTTTATGGGTTTTGGGGTCTTTTGGGACATTTTGGTTTTTTAGGTTTTTAGAGTTTTTTAATCTTTTTAGGGCATTAAAGGGTTTTAGAGTTTGAAATGGGTTTTAGGGATTTTATTGTGTTTTATGATTTTCATGGTTTTTAGTGTTATTTATTTTTTTTTTTTTAGGTTTTTTAAGGTTTTTAGGGTTTTTATTATTTTTCAGTTTTTAGGGGTTTTAATTTTTTAGGTTTTTAAGCTTTTCTTATGGTTTTTCATGGTTTTTAGGGGTTTTTTATGTTTTTAGGTATTTTTAGGATTTCTTGGTTTTCTATAGTTTTTTAGAGTTTTTACAGATTTTGATAGTTTTTAGTGTTTTAGGTATTTTTATGCTTCTTAGGTGTTTTTGGATTTTTTTTGGTTTTTTAGGTCTTTATGTTTTTTAGTATTTTTATATTTTTAATGTTTTTCTGATTTTTCAAAATTTTTAGGTGTTTAAAACATTTTATAGTTTTTAGTGTGATTTTATTGTTTTATGGGGTTTAGTGTTTTTTATGGTTTTAGGGGATTTTATTATTGATAGGGGTTTTTAGGGGTTTTAAGTCCATTTTGGGTTTCTTTTAGGGGTCTTGGTTTTTTTTGGTTTTTATGGGGTTTAAATTTTTTTTGGTGTTGATGTTTTTATTAGTGTTTTTTGGTTTTTTTTGGTTTTTTATTTTTTTAAGTATTTTTATGGATTTTTAATTTTTTTTGCATTTTAGGGTTTTTAGTGATTTTTTTTGGGTTTTTAGGGGTTTTAGGTTTTTTTGGTTTTTATGGTTTTTTGAGTTTTTTTAGTTTTATTTTGAGTATTTTATTTTTTTATAAATATATTCTAGTTTTTAAATTTTTTAGGGGTTTAAAGGGTTTTTAGAGTTTATAGTAGTATTTAGGGTTTTCATTGGTCATTTAGAGTTTTATCATTTTTAGGTTTTTAGGGGTTTTAAGTGTTATTATGTTTTAATGGTTTTGATAGTTTTTTTCAAGGTTTTTAGGGGGGTTTATGTTTTTAGGGGTTTTAAGCAATATTTTATAATATTTATCTGGTTTTAGTTTTTTTAGGGATTTTGAGGGGTTTTTTGGTTTTTTGGTTTTTTGGGGGTGTTAATATTTTCATTCTGTTTTTAGGATTTTGAAGGTTTTTTAGAGTTTTTAAAATGTCTATAAGTTTAAAGTATTTTTAGTGTTTTATTGCTTTTAGGACTGTATGGAATTTTATAGTTTTTAATGATTTTATGGATTTTAAGATATTTATAGTTTTTAGGTTTATTAACGGTTTTTAGGTTTTTTAGCATTTTTTGGTTTTTAGGGGTTTTAGGTGCTTTTAGGTTTTAAGATTTTCAAAGGGTTTTTCATGTTTTTCAATGTTTTTTAGGTTTTTATGGATTTTTAGAGGTTCATTGGGGTTTTTATGGTTTTTAGGGTTTTGAGGGATTTTGAGGGTTTTTAATGTTTTTAGTGTTTTTATGGTTTTTGGGATTTTTTTAATTTTTTAGGGGTTCTAAGGTTTTTTAGAATTTTTTAATATTTTTAGGAGTTTCAAGGGTTTTTTAGCGTTTTTAATGGGTTTTAATGGTTTTATGGGATTTTAGGGTTTTTGATATTTTTAGGGGTTTTGTGGTTTTTTGAGGTTTTAGGGGTTTTAGGTGGTTTATGGTTTTCATGGTTTTTAGGGTTTTTAGCGATTTTTAGGATTTTTAGAGTTTTTAAATATCTTTAGGGGTTTTAATTGTTTTTAGTTTTTTATGGATTTATTTTGGGTTTTTAGGATTTTTGGGATTTTTATATTTTTAAAGATTTTTATGGTTTTATGGGTTTTTAGGGTTTTAGGGTTCTTTATTGTTTTCAGGTTTTTAGAGTTTGGTTCAGTTTTTTTCGGTTTTGAAGGTTTTTAGAGTTTTTTAAACATTTTTATGGGTTTAAATATTTTTAGATTATCAAGTGGCTTTTAGGAGTTTTATGGGTTTTTAGGATTTTTTACAGTTTTTAGGGTTTTTTATAGTTTTTATAGATTTTTATGGTTTTAGGGTTTTAGGGTTTGTTAGGGGGTTTTAGGGTTTTTTGGATTTATTAGGATTTTATGTGTTTTTAAGTTTTTAAGGTTTTCTTAGGGGGTTTCAAGGTTTTTATGGTTTTTTAAATTTTTAAATATTTTAGTATTTTTTAGGATTTTGGTGGGTTTTTAGGGTTTTTAAGGATTTTGAGGGTTTTAGGGGTTTATGGAATTTTTGTTTTCTTTTGGTTTTCGATTTTTTTGAGTTTTATTTGTGTTTTTGGGTTTTTACGGTTTTTTAGATTTTTTAATTGCTTTTGGGTTTTAAAGGGGTTTTAGAGTTTTTATTGGGTTTTTTTGGGTTTTATGGGTTATTAGGGCTTTGTAAGGTTATTAGGGGTTTTTACGTTTTTAGGGGTTTTAGGGTCTTTTATGGTTTTTATCATTTCTAAATTTTTTAGGGCTTATAAGTGTTATTATATTTTTATTTTTTTCTTATGGTTTTATAGGTTTTCTAGGGGTTCTTAAACTCTTATGTATTTTTTATGATTTTAAAGTCTTTTAGGGTTTTTAGGGATTTTGATGGGTTACATATTTGTTGGTGTTTTTTGGGTTTTTATCATTTTTAGGTTTTTAGGGGTATTAAGTTCATTTTAGGTTTTTAAGGTTTTATAAAGGATTTAGTGTTTTTTCTTTTTTAGGTATTTTAGGTATTTTATGAATTTTATCGGGATTTTAGGTTTGTAGTGATATTAGGGGTTTTAAGGGTTTTTATGGTTTTTTGTGATTTAGGGGTTTCTTTGTGTTGTTAGGTATTTTCAGGTTTTTAGAGTTTTTTAACTTCTTTAGTGGTTTAATGGGTTTTTAGAGTTTTAAGTGGTTTTTAGGGTTTTTATTAGTTTTTATATTTTATGGTTTTTAGGAATTTTCATGATTTTTAGAGTTTTTATTTTTTTTAGGGTTTTAATATTTTTTTGGTTTTTAGGGGTTTTAAGTGTGTTTTGGTTTTTAATATTTTATTAAGGTGTTTAGGGTTTTTATGTGTTTTTACAATTTTAGGTATTTTTAGGTATTTTTAGTTTTTTTTAGATTTTAGGTTTTTTAAGGATTTTGTGGGAGGTTTATGGTTTTAGGGATTTTGAAGGTTTTTAGGGTTGTTCGGGTTTTTAACATTTTTTGGGAATTTAAAGGGTTTTTAGTGTTTTCATTTTTAGGGTTTTTTTGGGTTTTTATGGTTTTTAAAGGTTTTTATGGGTTTTATGGGTTTTAATAGTTTTTTGGGGTTTTATGGTCTTTTTAGGGTTTTTAACTTTTATTGTTTTTAGGAGGGTGAGTGTTTTTTAGTTTTTTATTGTTTTATAAGGGATTTTCATGGTTTTTTACAATTTTAGGTATTGTTAAGTATTTTTAATTATTTTGTTTTTAGTTTTTTGCATTTTTATGGATTTTGATGTTTCTAGGGTTTTATAGAGATTTTAGGATTTTTTAGGCTTTTTATAATTTTGGGTTTTAGGGTTTTTTATCATTTTTAGGGTTTTAATGTTTTCTTAGTGTTTTTCAGGTATTTTTGTTTTTTTACGTTTTAGGTGTTTTTAGGTCTTCTTTAGGATTTTGAGGGGTTTTGGGGGTTTTTTGGGATTTTGAGGGGTTTTAGTGTTTTTTTGGGTTTTTGGAGTTTTTTAGGGTTTTAAGGTTTTTAGTGTTTTTTTACCTTTATTATGGGTTTAAAAGGATTTTATAGTTTTTAATGGTGTTATGATTTTTATGATTTTTAGGGTTTTTATGGTTTTAGGGGTTTTTATGTTTTTGGGGTTTTTAGGGATTTTTAGGGGTTTTGGTATTTTTAGATTTTTAGAAATTTTAAGGGTTTTTAGTTTTTTATGGATTTATTGGGGGTTTTCAAGGATTTAAGGGTAATACATTTTTAAGAAATTTTATGGATTTATAGGATTTTTATATTTTTAAGGGTTTTTAGGGATTATGAGGGTTTTTATGATTTTTAGGGAATTTATAGTTTTTGGGGTTTTAGGATTTGTTAGGGTTTTAAGGATTTTAGAGTTTTTTATTGTTTTTAGGAGTTTAAAGTGTTTTTATAATTTTTAGTAGCTATAGGAGTTTTATGTTTTTTAGGGTTTTTAATTTTTTATGGGGTTTTCTCGTTTTTAGGGTTTTTGAGGTTTTTGGGGTTTTATATGGGTTTTAGGGTTTTTAGCATTTTTTTGTTTTTCTTTTGTTTTAAGTGTTTTTATATTTTTAAGTTTTTCTTAGGGTTTTTGAGTGTTTTGGGGTTTTTTATGCTATATTTTATTTTTAAAGATTTTTTATATTTTTAGATTTTTTCTTATTTTTTGGGATTTTGAGGGGTTTTGGGGTTTTTTAGGGGGTTTTGGTTTTTGGTTTTTTTTTTTGGGTTTTTAGGATTTATTGAGTTTTTTGTGGTTTTAAGGTTTTTTTTTGTTTTTTAAAAAAAAGCAGGGTTTGGATGTTTTTAGAGTTTTTAGTGGGGTTTTAGGGTTTTTATGGGTTTTTAGGTTTTTAGTTTTTTTAAGGTTTGATAGATTTTATGGTTTTAGGGTGTTTTAGGGGTTTTACGGTATTTTAGAGTATTTATCTTTTCTAGGTTTTTTAGGGGTTTTAAGTGTTTTTTTTGATTTTTAAGGGTTTCTTAGGGGTTTTCAGATTTTTAGGTTTTTTTTATGTTTTGATGGATTTTAGGGGTTTTTAGGATTTTTATAGTTTTTAAGGATTTTGAGGGATTTTGAGGGTTTTGAGTGGTTTTTAGGGTTTTTAGGTTTTTTTGGGGTTTTAAGTGTTTTTAGGTTCTTTTGGTTTTATTATTATTTTTTAGCATTTTATGGTTTTTTATATTTTTAGGTATTTTATAGGATTTTTTTTGGGTTTTTAATTCTTTTATGGAATTTGAGGGCTTTAAGGGTTTTTTTGGATTTCTCAGATTTTTTGGTTTTTTATGGTTTTTTAGGGTTTTAGGGTTTTTTTGAGGTTTTATGTTTTTTAATTTTTTTTATATTTTTTAGGGTTCTAGAGTTTTTTAGAGTTTTTAGTGGTTTTTAGTGTTTTATGTTGTTTTAGGGTTTTTAAGGTATTGGGGTTTTATAGGTTTTATGGTTTTTAGTGTTTTTAGGGTTCTCTTAGGTTTTTAGCATTTTTTAGTTTTTAGGGGTTTGGAGTGTTTTTAGGTTATTACATTTTTCTTAGGGTTATTTAGGGTTTTCATGGGTTTTTATGTTTTTAGTTATTTTTATTGATTTTTTTGTATTTTCATAATTGTTTAGGATTTTTAGGGATTTTAGGGATTTTAGGTTTTTATGGTTTTTTGGGGTTTTTTAGATTTGCGGGGTGTTAATGTTTTTTAGAGATTTTAGAATTTATAGGGGTTTAAATGGTTTTTAGAGTTTTTATTAGTTTTTAGGTTTTTATGGGTTTTTAGGGATTTTAGGTTTTTAGGGTTTTTTATGGGTTCTAGGGGGTTTTCTGGTTTTTAGGGTCTTTCTAAGTTTTTAGGGTTTTTAGAGTCTTTAGTTTTTTTACGGTTTTTAAGTTTTTTTGGGTTTTAAGGTTTTCTTATGGGTTTTCAACGGTTTTATGGTTTCTTATGTTTTTTGTGGATTTTAAGGTATTTTTTAGGATTATTATGGTTTTTATGGTTTATATGGATTTTGAGGGTTTTAGGGCAGAAGAGGTGCGAGGCCAGGCTATTCCCGACCCCCCTAAAATTTATTAATAAGAAAAAAAACGCAACAGATAGAGGAGGGGAAGGGTCAACTGACCCATACCCAAAAACAAATTCTTAAAAGGAAAACAAAGAGCAAGAACCAGTCCAAAGTAGAGAATAAAGTAGAAAAGAACAAGGAAAAACACCAGCACTGGGTCTACAAACCATCCCCACCACCATCATCATCATAGTCCGCACCAGGGGGTTCTCCCTCAGCACCATAACCGAAGGCCGCATCAGTGTCTGCTGAATCCCATTCAGAAGAGTCATACTGCATCAAGTAGTTGCTCTAAAACTCCCTTAACTTCACCTGCTCCACATTTAGCTGCTTCTTAGTAGGTCGCCCACCTTGCCAGAGGAGTTCTTCAAAGCTTTGCTGGAAGCTCTTGTAGATATTGTTCTCAGAAAGGACGAGTAGTCCTTCGATGGCCTCCTCACTTTCAGGACTACAGTTTCAAGATAACAATGTTTTTCTGGGATAGGGACAACAGTGTCCTCCTCACTTTTAGGGGTTTTTTTGGGTCTTTAGGGATTTTAAGGTTTTTAGGGTTTTAGAATTTTTATGTTTTTATGGGTTTTATGTGTATTTAGGTTTTTAAGGGTTTATTAAGGTTTTTTAGGGGTTTTTAAATATTTTGGGAATTTTAGGTATTTTTTAGGATTTTAATGGTTTTTAGGGGGTTTAGGGATTTTGAGGGGTTTTAGGGTTTTTATGGTTTTTTGGGTTTTTGGTGTTTTTTGAGTTTTTATGGGTTTTAAGGTTTTTTAGATTTTATTAATGTTTTGAGGGGTTTAATTAGGTTTTATAGTTTCTTAGTAGTTTTTAGACTTTTATGAGTTTTAGGTTTTTAAATGTTTTTATGAGCTTTTATAGTTTTTATGTTTTTAGGGGTTTTTAGTTTTTATATTTTTCCAGTTCTTTTAGAGTTTTTTAACATTTTTTTAGGTTTAAAATATTTTTTGAGTTTTTAGTGGGTTTAGGGTTTTTATAGTTTTTTAGGGTTTTTAATAATTTTTGGAGGTCTATTGGTTTTTAGGGTTTCTCAGTGTTTTTATTTATATTTTTTAGGGGTTTTATGTTTTTTAATTTTTTCATGTTTTCATTGGGATTTTCAGGTTTTGTAGGGTATTTTATGTTTTTAGGGATTTTTTTTGGGATTTTTAGGATTTTTATGGATTTTAGAGTTTTATGGGATTTTGAGGGGTTTTGGGTTTTTAGTATTTTATTCATTTTAGGGATTTTAGGGATTTTAGGGATTTTATGGTTTTTTTTTGTTCTTATGATTTTTTTAGTTTTTTTGGGTTTAAAGGATTTTAAGATTTTTTTTAATATTTTTAAGGGTTTAAAGGGTGTCTATAGTTTTTAGTGGGTTTTGGGGTTTTTAATTCTTTTATTGTTTTTAAGGTTTTAATGGGTTTTTATAGTTTTTAGGTGTTTTAGGGTCTTTTAGAATTTTTAGAGTTTTATCACTTTTTAAGTTTTTCTGGGATTTTAAGCGTTTTTATGTTTTATGGATTTCTTTTGTTTTTTATTTTTTATGGTTTTTTATTTTTTTTTATAATTTTATGGGCTTTTTGGGTGTTTAATGATTTTGAGGGGTTTTAACGTCTTTTATGATTTTTAGGGTTTTTAAGGGTTTTAGTGTTTTTAGGTTTTTAGTGGTTTTAAGCTATTGAGGTTTTTAATATTTTCCTAGAGTTTTTAGGGTTTTCATGTTTTTTTGGATTTTTATGTCTTTTTTAGGATTTTTGTATTTTTTAGGGTTTTAGTGATTTTGATGATTTTTAGAGGTTTTTATGGCTTTTATGGTTTTTTTGGGGGTTTTATTTTTTTAAATTTTTACCGTATTTTAGGTTTTTATATTTTTTATATTTTTTAGGAATTTAAAGGTTTTTTAGAGTTTTTTTGTTGTTTTTAGGGGTCTTATGGGGTTTAGGAGGTTTAAAGGACTTTATCATTTTTTATGGTTTTTAGAGTTTTAAGGATTTTAGGGTTTTTAGGGTTTTAGGGTTTTAAGAGTTTTTAGGTTTCTATGGTTTTCTTAGGGGTTTTCATGCTTTTTAGTGTTTTTTACGTTTTTGTGGATTTTAAAGGCTTTTCGATGTTTTTTTAGGATTTTTAGAGATTTTGAGGGTTTTATATTTTTTTATTGTTTTTATATTTTTTAGGGGTTTTGGGGTTTTTTTGAGTTTTTAGGATTGTATGGTTTTTAATAGTTCTAAATTTATTTGTACTTAATGATAATTTTAAATTTTTTAGTTTTTTTATGGTTTCAGGGTTTTTTATTGTTTTTAGGGGTTTTATGGTTTTTAGGATTTTTAGTGTTTTTTAGGGTTTTTAGCAGTTTTTATGTTTTTTAGAGGTTTTAATTTTTTTTAGTTTATTAATATTTTCCTAGGGTTTTTATGGATTTTTAGGGTTTTTTATGTTTTTTTGTATTTTTATGTCTTTTTTAGGGTTTTTATGATTTTTAGGGTTTTTAGGTATTTAGAGGGTTTTCAGGATTTGGGGGTTTTATGTTTTTTTGGGTTTTATGTTTTTTTTGGGTTTTATGTTTTTCTTTGAGCTTTTTAAAAGATTTTAAGGTTTTTAGAGTTTTTAAACAGTTTTAGGGGTTTAAAGGGGTTTTTGAGTTTTTAGTGGGTTTTTAGGGTTTTTACATATTTTAGGGGGTTTTAATATTTTTAGGGTTTTTAAGTTTTCTAGGGATTTTATGGTTTTAAGGGTCTTTTAGGGTTTTTATAATTTTTTAGTTTTTTTAATGCTTTTAACTGTTTAATGATTTAAGTGGTTTTATTGGGGTTGTTCAAGGTTTTCTTGGGAGTTTTTATGTTCTTTGGTATACTTAGGAATTTTTTAGGATATTTATGGATTTTAGGTGTCTTTAGGGATTGTGATGGGTTTTAGGGTATTTTAGTGTTTTTTGTGTTTTTAGGGATTTTATCATTTTTTTAGGTGTTTTAACTATTTTTAGGCCTTTATGTTTTTTTAGGTTTCTTTTAGGGTTTTAGGGTCTTTTATATTGTTATAGATATTTAAGGATTTTTAGGATATTTATGATATTTATATATTTTTAGGGGTTTTATGGTTTAAAGTTTTTTTGGGTTTCTTAGGGTTTTAAGGTTTTTTATGATATTTTTTTGGGTTTTCATATTTTTAGGAGGTTTTAGGATTTTAACGTATTTTTTAGGTTTTTAATGGTTTTTATCATTTTTAGAGTTTTAAAGGGATTTGAAAGTTTTTATTAGTCTTAGTGGTTTATGAGTTCTTAGGGTTACTTATGGTTTTTATGTTTTTTTTTAGTTTTAGTATTTTTTAGGGTTTTTAGGGGTTTTAGTGTTTTTTGGGGTTTTATGTGTTTTTAGGGTTTCAATGTTTTCTCATCATTTTTTAGGGTTTTAATGATTTTCTATGTTTTTAGGGATTTTTATTAATTTTTAGTGTTTTTATGGATTTTTAGGGGGTTTTTTGATTTTGAGGGTTTTATGGTTTTTTGTTTTTTTGTGCTTTTTGGGATTTTAGTGTTTTTTTTATTTTTTAGGGTTTTTAAGTTTTTGGAGTTTTTAATGTTCTTAGGGGTTTAAAGTATTTTTAGAGTTTTAGTGGGTTTTAAGGTTTTAGGGGTTTTTAGTATTTTTTAAGGTTTTGGGGTTTTTTATAGTTTTTCGGGGTTTTGGGGTTTTTCAGGTTTTTTAGTGTTTTTTGGTTTTTGTGGCTTTAAGTGTTCTTAGGTTTTAATGTTTTCTTATGGTTATTCATGGTTTTTTTTGGGATTTTTACATTTTAGGGATTTTTTTGGATGTTTAGGATTTTAGGGTTTCTCGGGTTTTACGGGGTTTTGAGTTTTTTTCGGTTTTTAGGTATTTTGGAGTTTTTCCACATTTTTAGGGTTTTAAAGGGATTTTTATGTTTTTAGTGGGTTTTGGGTTTTTATTTTTTTTAGGTTATTTTAAGGTTTTTAGGGATAAAAATTTTTAATAGGTTTTTAGGGGTTTTTTCATTTTATAGGTTTTTATGAATTTTAGGAGTTCTTAGGTTTTTAAGGTTTTCTTAGGGGTTTTAATAATTATTAGGGTTTTTTCTTTTTAAGGAATTTTTATTTTTTTAATGGTTTTTACGGTTTTTGAGGTGTTTCTAGGTTTTTATGGTTTTCATGGTTTTGGGTTTTCAGATTTTTTTGAGTTTTTAGGGATTTTTTGTTCTTTTAGAGTTTTTTAATGTTTTTAAGGGTTAATTTTTTTTAGAGTTTTTAGTGGTTTTGGGGTTATATGTGAGGGTTTTAATGTTTTTTTAAGTTTTCATGGTTTTTAGGGGGGTTTAGGTGTTTTAGGGTTTTTATCATTTTTTATGTTTATTAGGGGTTTTAGTGTTTTTAGGTTTATATGGTTTTATTAGGGGTTTTTCAGGGTTTTAATGGTTTTTTATGTTTTTAGTGTTTTATTGGTTTCAAGAATTTTTATGGAATTTTAGGGGTTTTAGAGTTTTTTAGTGTTTTAAGAGTTTTTTGGGTTTTTAAGGTTTTTAGGTTTTCAGGGGATTATGTTTTTCCCGTTTTTTAGGTTTTCTTAGGGGTTTTCAGGTTTTTTATGGTTTTTTACATTTTTATAGATTTGTTTTTGGATTTTTATGATTTTTATGGGTTTTTAGTGGTTTTAGGTATTTTGAGGGGATTTAGGGGGTTCGGGGTTTTATGGTTTTCTTAGGTTTCAATGGGTTTTTTGAATTTTTTTAGTGTTTTTAAGTTTTTTTATGTTTTTAAAAGTTTTTATGAGTATAAATTTTTTTTAGAGTTTTTAGTGTTTTTAGGGTTTTTATGGGTTTTTAGTGTTTTTAAGGAATTTAGGGGTTATATAGTTTTTTGGATTTTTAGGGTTTTTAATATTTTTTTAGTGTTTTACAGTTATGTTAGGTGTTTTCTAGGTTATTTTCCACTTTACATTTTATGGATTTTTAGGTGTTTTTATGGGTTTTAGGAATTTTGATGGTTTTTATGGATTTTTATGGTTTTTATGGAATTTGAGGGGTTTACATGGTTTTTATACTTTTTTTGAGTTTTTTATCATTTTTTTGTCTTTTTTTGAGTTTTTAAATTCTTAGGGGTTTAATGAGTTTTTAAAGTTATTATTGGATTTTTAAGGTTTTCTGGATTTTTAATGTTTTTAATGGATTTTAGGGGTTTTATGGTTTTTAGGGGGTTTATGGTTTTTAGGGGGTTTAGGGTTTTTTGGTTCCTTTTAGGGATTTTAGAATTTTTTATGGTTTCTAGGTCTTAAGTGTTTTTAGGTTTTAAGATCTTCTTAGGGGTTTTTAGATTTTTTACAGGTTTTATGTTTTTATGTATTTTTAGTGATTTTTTTGGATTTTTATTGTTTTTAGGGGTTTTATGGTTTTTAGCATTTTTTTGGTTTTTAAGAGTTCAACGTGCTTTTAGATTTTTAAGGATTTCTTACGGATTTTCAGCATTTTTTGGGTATTTACATATTTATGGATTTTTAGGTGCGTTTTTTGAATTTTATGGGTTTTTTATGATTTTAAGGATTTTGAGGGGTTTAGGATTATATAAGGTTTTTAAGTGTTTAATGATTTTTTGGGTTTTTTTAGTTTTTTAGGGTTTTATGGTTTTTAGATTTTATATGGGTTTTAGCATTTTTAAGGTTTTTAGGGATTTTTAGGGTTTTTAGGGTTTTTAGGATTTATATCACTTTTTAGGTTTTTATGGGATTTAAGTGTTTTTAGGTTTTTAATGTTTTCTTAGGTTTTTTCATAGATTTTATGGTTTTATAATTTATTATGTATTTTAATTATTTTTAGAATTTTTGTGGGTTTTATGGTTTTTAGTGATTTTGAGTGTTTTTAGGGATTTCTTTATGGTTTTTTAGTGTTTTCTGGTTTTTTGGAGTTTTTTTGATGTTTTTAGGGGTTTAAAGGGGTTTTTGAGTTTTTAGTGATTTTTAGGTTTGATTGGTGTTTTAGGGTTTTTATGGTTTTAAGTGTTTTTTGGTTTTTTGGGTTTTATATGATTTTTAAGGCTTTAAAGTCTTTTAGATTTTTTTGGGAGTTTTATGTTTTTTTTGGTTTTAAAAGTTTTCTTAGGGTTTTTTTTGGTTTTTACAGTTTTTTACATTTTTAGTATTTTGGGGAGTTTATACTATTTTATGGTTTTACAGTTTTTAGGGTTTTTTATGGTTTTTAGGGGTTTTAGGGTTTTATAGATTTTCTCAATTTTAGTGTATTTTATGTGTTTTTAGGGTTTTATGATTTTTTAGAGTTTTCAACGATTTTAGAGGTTTAAAGGGTTTTTATAGTTTTAGTTTTTTTAGTGGTTTTATCGGTTCTTAGTGTTTTTTCTGGTTTTTAGGTTTTCTATAGATTTTTAGGGGTTTTAGCATTTTTAGGTTTTTGGAGGTTTTAAGTGATTTTAGGCTTTTAGGGTTTTATTATGGGTTGTCAAGGTTTTTGGAGGTATTTACAATTATAGATATTTTTATCGATTTTTATGGGTTTTTATGGTTTTTAGGAATTTTTAGGTTTTTATGTTTTTTAGGGTATTTATTGATTTTTTTGGGGTTTTTTATAGTTATTTTTGATTTTTTGGGTTTTTATAGTTTTTTAACATTTTTAGTGGTTTAAAGGGTTTTTAGAGTTTTTAGTGGTTTCTAGATTTTTCTATGTTTTTAGAGTTTTTATGGTTTTAAGGGTGTTTATGGTTTCTGGGGGTTTTAGGGTTTTCAACATTTTTTACATTTTTAGGGGTTTAAGTTGATTTAGGTTTTTACAGTTTTCTTAGGATTTTTATGGTTTTTAAGGTTTTTTGGGATTTTGATGATATTGACGGGGGTTTTTTTGTTTTTTGGGTTTTTTAGTGTTTTAGAGATGTATAGTTTTTTTACATTTTTTAATGATTTTAGGGGATTAAATGGATATTAATGTTTTTAGTAGGTATTTAAGGTTTTTATGCGGTTTTAGGGTTTTAAATGTTTTTAGCGGATTTTCTGGTTTTTATGGTTTTTAGGGTTCTTTGTGATTTTTAGGATTTTAAGAATTTTTAGGTTTTTTATGGGTTCTAAGTATCTTCTAATTTTAAGGTTTTTAGTGGTTTTCAAGGTTTTGGGGTTTTTTTTTATTTTTGGGGATTTTAGATATTTTTTAGGATTTTTATGTTTTTTAGGAATTTCTATGATTTTTAGGGTTTTTTGGTTTTTTGGAGTTTTAGGTTTTTTTTTGTTTTTTGGGTTTTTATTTTTTTGTGCATTTTAATTTTTTTGGGGTTTTAAAGGGGTTTTTTTGTTTTTAGTGGGATTTTAGGATTTTAATGGGTTTTCAAGGTATCATAAGGTTTTTAGGATGTTTTATGGTTTTTATGGTTTTTAGGGTTTTTAGAGTTTTTAGAGTTTTTTAGGCTTTAGGTGTTTTAAGTGTTTATAGGTTTTTATGGTTTTATTAGGGATTTTCAGGGTTTTTGCATGTTTTTATATATTTATGGATTTTTTAGGGGTTTTTTGGATTTTTAGGGGTTTTGGGGGGGTTTAGGGCAAGGAAGATGTGAGGTTCGGGATATTCCTGGCCCCCCAAATTTATTAGAAATAAAAAAAAGAGACACAGCAGACAAGGGAGGGGAGGGGTCAAACGACCCACACCCAAAAACCCTTTACAACCCAAGATGCAAAAGACCCCCAAAAAAATAAAAATCAATAAGGAAAAAAGAAAAAACACACAAATCCAACCATCCACCACCATCATCCAGCATTAACCAGCATCCAGCAGCTCACAATTAACCAACGACCAATATCCAAGCTCACAAAATCCAACATCCAGCACCAAGAACCGGCAGCAACAATCACCTTCAAACCAATTAGCCTTCAGAAACTCACACCTAGAAGCACACCAAGAAACAAATCCGCAGCACCAGCATCCCACACCACCTTTAATCCAGTCATCTTTTAGCAAATCACACCTTCCAGCAGCTAGCGTCTTTTCAGCAAGAAGACTCACCACCAGAAACATTGAATCATTGGCACCAAAATCGCCAGCTTCCACATCATCCATCACCACCACTCTAAGTAGGTCCATTTCCAGCAGAACAGAATCACCAGCACCCAAAACAAAGACATCATCTGAAATGCATCTCAGCCCTAAAACAAACAACATCCCAGCGTAGCGCACCCAGCACTACAACCATGGGAAAAGAACTGCCAGCTCCTCATCCCAAAGGGCCCTTCCATCAACACAAAGACCACAAAGCACAACCAAAATGTAGCATCTCATATCACAACCAACAAACAAAACCAGCATCTCAGGACCAAAAAAACTACTTTGTCACTATAGGAAAGCATAAACCAAAACCAAATCACAGAAGAATGTGAACCAACCAAGATAATCAGCAAGAAATAGGCTCCAACCAAGATTTTCAGTAGAATGTAGGGGTCCAAAGGAATCCTTTTGGTACCCCGAAAAACTGTAGACCAGCAAATCATCCAGATCCCAGCAAAGCTTAATCCACCCCATGTAAACAGTGAGAAATATAGACATATCCAAGGGACTAGAGAGCCAAACCTGAATCTTCAACACAATTCATTGACCAGAAGATCTAATCGATCACACCATCGGACCAAGTACACCACCAACAGATCAACCCATATCCCTTTGTATCCGCCATCTTCCATCGTACAGCTCGGAGCAATAGCAAAGCTCACTGGAAAATGGATCATCCTAGAGAGATGTCCAAAGAACCAGCATCCGAGGGAACCAGAACATCGCACTGCACCTTGGATGAAGCTTTTCACTATATCAACTGATCTACCGGGAGTAATCCCTTACCCAGGTCTTTGCACAAAGAATTCGATGAAGGAGTCACATTAATCCCCAGCCCTTGCCGCCACAGATGAAGGTCCTCACCTCGACTGACTAGAGAATCTCCCACGAAGGGATAGAAATCGAGTGGGAGTCGACTGAAGAGGAATATAATAACGCCAGATTAAAGCCGCCCAGGAAGATCCGGGGAGGAATCCCTGGAAAGCGCAGTGCTGAGAGGGAGAACCCAGGGGAGAGCAGCAGTATCCTCCTTGGGGGTTTTAGGTATTGTGATTGTTTTTTTTATTTTTAGGTTTTTTAGAATTTTTATGTTTTTTAAAGGTTTTAGGTGTTTTTTGAGTTTTTTATGGTTTTTAAGGTTTTATGAGTTTTTTTAACATTTTTAGGGGTTCAAAGGGTTTTTTAGATTTTATTGGTTTTTAGGGTTTTTATGGGTTTTTAGGTTCTAAGGGTTTTAGTGTTTTTTGTTGTTTTCTGGGGTTCAGGGGTTTTATCATTTTTGGGTTTTTACAGGTTTATGTGTGTTTAGATTTTAAAGGCATTCTTATAGATTTTTAGTTTTTTTAGGTTTTTTACACTTTTATGGATTCTTTGGGATTATTTAGGATTTTAATGGTTTTTCTGGTCTTTTGGGATTTTGAGGGTTTTATAGATTTTAAGGATTTTAGGGTTTTCTGGTTTTTTGGGGTTTTTATGGTTTTTATGGTTTTTTGAGTTTATTAGGATTTTTAAGGATTTTTAGGGGTTTTATGTTTTTATGGATTTTAGTTCTTTTTTACGATTTTTATGGTTTTTAGGGGTTTTAGGGATTTTGATGCTTTTTAAGGCTTTTGGGGATTTATGGTTTTTTTGTTTTTATGGTTTTCTTTTAGTTTATTATATATTTAAAGGTTTGTTTGAGATATTTAACATTTTTAAGGGTTTAAAGGGTTTTTAGATTTTTAGTTGGTTTTAAGGTTTTTTATGGGGTTTTAGGTTTTTTAAGGTTTTTAGGGGTTTAAAGGTTTCTAGGGTTTAAAGGGTTTTAAGGGTCTTTTAGGGTTTTTAGAATTTTTTAGAATTTTTAAGAGTTTTAAGTTTTTTTAGATTTTAGTGGTTTTTTAGGTTTCACAAGGTTTTTAGGGTTGTTTTCACATTTTTAGGGATATTTTGGATTTTTTAGGATTTTTGTGGATTTTAGGATTTTTTGGGATTTTGAGAGGATTTAGGGTATTTTTAGAGGTTTTTGTGTTTTTAAGGGACTTTAGCATTTTAGTGATTTAGGGTTTTAGGGGGTTTAAGTGTTTTATGGATTTTTGGGTTTTATTTGGGTTATTTCAAGGTTTTAAGGGTCTTTAACGTTTTTAGGGTTTTTAGGGCAAAGAAGGCGCGTGCCAAACAGAAAGCTTGGCACCTCAATTAATAAAAAGAAAAGGTACAAAACATTACAGGGGGGGACTTGTACATTCGTGTGCGGGTAGCACCCATCATGTCAAAGGCTACATGAGACATGCAAAAGGAAGGAGCAATGAATGACCACCATGAGAAGCATTCTCCAATAGCCATCTTGGAGAGAGCATCAGCCACCATATTGACTTCCCTATATGAATGAGAGATCCTGAGAGTCAGGTTCTTGGATAGGCTAAGGCAGTCAATCCACTGAGGAAGAATCCGCCATGGAACCTTCCTTGAGTTTTGGCGAAAAGCCTCCATTACAAGCATTGAGTCCGATTCGATCCATAGATACAACCACCCAAATTGAATTGCAAAACGAACAGCCTTGATAATAGCACAAAGCTCTGCCTCATAAGCACATCCATTCCCAATGTAGTGATATAAAATACCCTTGACAAATCCTCAAAAAGTACGGAAGACCCCACCACAACCTGAAGGGCCTGGTGAGCCTACCGCCGCACCATCAACATTAACTTTGATCCATGACGGGATTGGTGGAATCCATCTAATGTACTTCATCAACATTGGTTTTTTGCTCCTGCCAGGGACACCAAGGGTGCAGAGTGTAAAAAGATCATTGAAGAAGTTGTTCATCGTACCTGATTGGAGACTCCCAGCCAGCTGAATAGCACTATGCATGGAAATAATCCCCTCATGCGTGGAGCATGATTTGTTCCGAAACATAGCAGAATTTCTTGCAGCCCATAGGAAAGAGACAATGGATGCCGATGCTGCAAGAAGGAGGTTATGAAGCTGCTCACTGCAGATAAAATCATTGATAAAAATCATTCGTTGAGAAAAGGTTCCAGGAGGTAAGCGGAGACCAAAAACATCCTGCATGTAGCTCTATAATCTGTGTGCAAGATTTCAATCAATAAAGAGGTGATGTATGCTTTCAGCACCTCGCAAATAGATGCTGCAGAGCGAGGCAATCTACAACCCAGTTTTTTGAAGCTGACCATGCATGGGCAACCTACGCCTCCAAATTTTCCAAAGAAGAAGAAAGTGTCTAGGGGGAATGAATTGACACTTATATTTCAGAAGCCATGAGGGGGGGTCAGGACCTTGCCGGCATTCATGCTCGTAGAAACCCCTTGCAGTGAGCTGGCCAATCAGATCTGGCTTCCATAGGAGAGTGTACGAATCAACGTAGTTGTAACAAAGGATCTGGGAGATGATGTGTGATGGAAGAATTACATCCATCTCCATCAGCCTGGCGTTGAGCTCACTGATAGTCATGTGTTTCAGACCTTTTGGAACTTGCATAAGTTCATGCAGAGGACAATCGATCCAAGGGGTGAGCCAGCAGTTCATATTGGATTGTCTTGAAACCATCCAGATAGATTGAGAGATAATATTATGAAATGAGGATTTAATTGTGGTCCATAGCGAGGAGAACATATACCCAGTGTAGCAATTACACAAGTGTGCAGTGAATCGTTCTTTAAGAAAATCCAGCTCACCTTCCTTGTGCACGAAGAGATTCCAGGTGAATTTAGCCAACAATGACTCATTGAAAGCCCTGAGATCTTTAATTCCAAGACCACCCATGTTAATGGGTTTGATACAGTCTTTCCATGTAATAGTTACCAATTTCCTTTCACTAATGCATCCTATCCATGAAAAGTTCTGAATCTTGGCTTGAAGGGGTTTGATCAGACTTACCGGCCATCTATATAAAGAGAAGGCATGAACAAACTTTGATGTGATAACAGAATTGATAAGGCAAACTCTGCCTGCTTGAGACAGAGTCTTTCCCTTCCATTTAGCTAGCTGTTGGGTGATATCAACAGAAATTCTTTCTAAGTGGTAGCGCTTTGCCCTCCCCCAGAAGAGGGGAACCCCAAGGTAATTAAAAGGCAGAGATCCTTTTTTAACGCCAAGACATCTAATGATTCTGTTTTGCCTCATTGAGGAGCACCCTTTCCCAAAAATAATAGATGATTTACACCAACTGATTGCCTGCCTAGCAACATCTTCATAGTGATTAAAGATTTTTCAGATAGCTGAGATAGTTCGCATATTAGCCTTCCCAAATAGAAGGATATCGTCAGCATAAAAAAGGTGTGAGGGTACATAGGAGTCCTTGCTCGCTTTGAAAGGGAAATATAATCCAGCCATCATTGCATGTGTAACAGTATGACTCAGGTAATCTTCTGCAAGTGCAAAGAGAATTCCATAGAGAGGGTCTCCCTGTCTGACCCCTCGTGAACACTGAAAAAAACCTTTTGGCGCCCCATTAATCAGAACAGATATTCTAGCACTCTCAAAAATAGAAGAGATCATGCTGATAAATTTGGATGAGAAACCATACATACCCAACACCCTGAACATAAAATTCCACTTAATGGTATCAAAAGCTTTGGATATATCTAGTTTAAGAGCAAAGGTACCATATTTGACTTTCTTTCTCATGATATTCATTCCTTCAGAGGCCGTATATAAAAATCTTTGAATGTTTCTCCCAGGAACAAAGCCAAATTGATTAGGAGTGATAATGGAACCAACAAACTTCCCCAACCTGGTGATGATGATTTTTCTAATAATCTTTGGAATGGTGTTTCCAATGGAAATGGGATGAAAGTCACCGATGTCAATAGCAGCTTCTTTTTTGGGAAGCAGAGCAATGAAGTTGGAGTTGGCTCCAAATGGCAATGATCCTGAGATGAAGAACTCCCTGACAGCATTGGTAATTTCTGCATGAAATATATCCCAATAAAAGATGAAGAATTTGTTGGTGCTTCCATCTGGTCCAGGGGCACTTTCAGAATTGAGAGAGAAGAGAAAAGATTTGACTTCATCTTCAAGAGGAGGAGAGGTCAGATCATTGTTCTGTGAGTCATTCACACACTGCTCAATACAGTCGGCAACCAAGGCCGAGGGAGGGGTACCATCATCATTATAAAGAGCTTTAAAATGGTCAACAACAGCAACAGAGATCTCTTTCTCCTCAACCAAGGTTGCCCCATTGATTCGGATACGATTAGGTCCTTTATAGACCCTTTTCTCCCGTTGTAAGCGATGAAAGAACTTTGAGTTTCTGGCACCATCCTTGAGTCATCAAGCACTGAATTGGTGCTTTGCCAGATTCTCTTTGAGAGCAAGAAGATAATCAAGCTTTTTGTGAAACGAAAGTTCCTCATGAGTAGGAACAGCCCCCTGTTGATTGTTTTCTTGGAAAAACTCCAACTGAGATTGTGCATCCTTGATCTCCTCATCAATTCTAGAGAAAGAGAGCTTACTCCAAGCTTTAAGAAGGCTTTCGATTCTCCTAACCTTTGAGGAAACCACAAAGTAAGGAGAGCCATGTAAAGTGGAGTTCCATCCATCAAGAACAACTTCCCTACATCCTGGTATTGAGAGCGAGGCATTGTTGAATTTGAAGGGTAAGGGAGAAAGTCTCCTAATATCCTCCCGAATGGAGAAAACAATGGGATTATGATCAGAGTTAAATTTAGGGAGAGTAAACCCTGAGATGTCCAATGGAGCACCAGCATCATTGACTTAGGGTTTTTAGGGATTTTTTAGGATATTTATGGTTTTTAGAGATTTTGAGGGTCTTTAGTGTTTAAAGAGTTTTTTTGGGTTTGTTAGGGTTTTTAGGTTCTTTTGGGGTTTTAGGATTTTTTTGGGGTTTTAATGATTTTTAAGGATTTTTTTGGGGGTTTTATTATTTTTTAATATTTTTAGGGATTTAAAAAGTTTTATTTTTTTTAGTGGCTTTAGGGTTTTATAGGTTTTTAGGTGTTTTTGGGTTTTAGAGTTTTTAGGGGACTTATTATTTTATAATTTTTAGGGGTTTTAACTGTTTTTAGGGTTTTAAGGGTTTCTTATGGGTTTTCATGCTTTTGGGTATTTTATTTTTATAGGTATTTTTATGGATTTTTTAGTGTTTTTAAAGTTTTGAGGGGTTTTAGGGATTTTGGGGTTTTTTATGGTTTTTAGGGGTTTAGGTTTTTTTTGGGTTTTTAGTTTTTTTTTAGTTTTTTAGGGTTTTTAAGTTTTTCTTGAGTTTTTAACATTTTTTGGGGTTTAAATAGTTTTAATTTTTTTTAGTGGTTTTTAAGGTTTTTATGGGTTTTTAGGATTTTTTAAGGTTTTTAGTGGTTTTTATATTTTATAGGGGTTATGGGGTTTTTTTTAGGTTTTTAGACTTTGTAGTTTTTCATTGGTTTTAAGTGTTATTAATTTTTTAAGGTTTTCTTATGATTCTTCAATATTTTTAGGGTTTTTAAAATTTTAGGGATTTATATGGAATTTTTAGGTTGTTTAAGGTTTTCAGGTATTTTTAAAGATTGTTGTGTTTTAAGGGTTTTTTAGTTTCTTTTTATGTTATTCAAAGTTTGGTAGAGTTTGTTAACATTTTCAGGGGTTTTAAGGGGTTTTAAGAATTTATTGGTTTTGGGGGGTTTTTATTGGGTTTTTGAGTATTTAATGGTTTTTAGGGATTAAATTGTTTTTAGGGTTTTAAGGGGTTTATTGGGTTTTTAAGGTTTTTAGAGTTTTATAGGTTTTTAGGGGTTTTATGACTTTTTAGGTTATTAAGGTTTTCTTAGGTGTTTTAAGAATTTTTCGGGTTTTTTATGATTTATGATTTTTTATGGATTTTTATGGTTTTTACCTTTTCATGGATTTTAAGGGGCTTTTTATATTTTTAGGGTTTACATGGTTTTTGGGTTTCTCTGATTTTTTGTAGTTTTTTTGTGTTTTTAAGGTTTTTTAGAGTTTTTTAATGTTTATAGGGTTTAAAATAATTAATAGTTTTTAGTGGTTTAGGGGTTTTATGTGTTTTGGGGGGTTTTATGGTTCTTTGGGGGGGGGGGGGGTTCATGTTTTTAGTGGTTTTTAGGGATTTTTGGGTCTTTAGTGTTTTTATCTTTTTTTATTTTTATTAGGGTTTTTTAGTGTTTTTAGATTTTTTAGGATTTATTAGTGGTTTTTCAGGGTTTTTACAATTTTTATGTTTTTAATTTTTTTTGGTATTTTTATGATTTTTATTGATTTTTAGGGGTTTTAGGGATTTTTAGGGGTTTTAAGGATTTTAGGGTTTTTAGGGTTTTGAGTTTTTTTAGGTTTTTAAGGGTTTAAGGGTTTTTAGGTTTTTAAGGTTTTCATAACAGTTTTCAATATTTTTAGGGATTTTACGATTTTTAGTTGTTCTATAGTTTTAGGGGTTTTTATGGTTCTGGGGGTTTTTAGTTTTTTAGGGGTTTTATGGGTTTTTATGTTTTTAGGGATTTTTTGGTTTTTTTAGGATTTTTATGGGGTTTAGGGATTTTAGGGATTTTGGGGGGTTTTAGTGGTAAAAATAGTTTTTAGTGTTCTTATTTGATTTTTAGCGGTTTTTGAGAATTTTAAGGTTCTTAAATGTTTTTAGGGGTTTTAGGGTTTTTAGGGTCTTTAGGGTCTTTTAGGGTTTCTAGCATTTTCGGGTTTTTTGGGTCTTATGTGTTTTTACATTTAAAGGTATCCTTGGGTTTTTTAGATTTTTAGGGATTCTCATGTTTTCCGAGATTTTAAGGGATTTTTAGGCTTTTTATTTTTTAGGTTTGTTACGGGTTTTAGTATTTTCTAGATTTTTTAGGGGTTTTAAGTACTTTTAGATTTTTAAGGGTTTATTAGGGCTTTTAGGGTTTTGATGGTATTTAGGGTTTTTAAATATTAAAGGATTTTTAAAGATTTTTTATATTTTTTTTTGGGTTTTTAGGATTTTGGGGAATTTGAGAGGTTTTTGGGTTTTTAGGGTTTTAGGGTTTTTTTGGGTTTTTTGAGGTTTTTGAGTTTTTTTAGGGTTTTAAGATTTTTAAAGTCTTTATCATTTTTAGGGTTATAAAGGGTTTTTAGAGTTTTTAAGGGTTTTGTGGTTTTTAAATATTTTATAGTTTTTAAGGGTTTTAGGGGTTTTATGGTTTTTAGGGTTTTTAGTATTTTTAGGGGTTTTTAGGTTTTTAGGTTTTTATGGGTTTTAAGTTTTTATCTTTTTAATGAATTTTTAGGCGTTTTCAGAGATTTTAGGTTTTTTTACTTTGTTATGGATTTTTAATACTTTTTTAGGATTTTTGTGGGTTTTAGGGTTTTTATATATTTTGAGTGTTTTTAGGGATTTTTTGGTTTTTTTGTTTTAAGTTTTTTGTGAGTTTTTTTGTGTTTTAATGTATTTATAGTTTATAAATTTTTTAGGGGTTCAAATTGTTTTTAGATTTTTTGTTGTGGTTTTTTGGGTTCTTAATAGAATTTTAGTATTTTTATGGATTTAATGGTTTAAGGTTTTTTATGGTTTTAACATTTTTTAAATTTTTTTTGGGTTTATTGTGTTTTTGGTTTTAAAGGTTCTATTAGGTTTTTTCTATTTTTTTATAGTTTTTACATTGTTTGTGTTTTAGGGATTTTTTAGGATTTTTATGTTTTTTGGGTTTTTAGGTATTTTGAGGGGTTTTAGGGTATTTTTTTAGGTTTATAGGGTTTTATGGATTTTTTAGGGTTTTAGGGTATTTTTTGAGTTTTTATGTTCTTTCATATTTTTTATAGTTTTTAACGTTTTAGGGTTTTAATTGGTTTTTAGAGTTTTTAGCCAGTTTTTATAGCATTTGTATGGTTTTTAGTGTTTTTGTTATTTTTTGGGTTTTATAGATTAATAGGATTTTTAGCATTTTTAGGGTTTTCATGGGTTTTAAGTTTTTTTATGGTTTTAGGGTTTTATAATGGGTTTCAAAGGATTTAATGTTTTTTTACACATTTAAGATTTATGGATATTTTTAGAATTTTCATGGTTTTTAGGGTTTTTTGGGATTTTGAGTATTTTTATGGTTTTTAGGGTATTTGTGATATTTTTGGTGTTTTAGGGTTCTTTTTGAGTTATTTAGGATTTTTCGATTTTTATAGTTTTTTAATGTTTTAGGGGTTCAATGGGGTTTTAGAGTTTATAGTGGTTTTTAGGAGTTTTATGTGTTTTATGATTTTTAAGGTTTTAGGGCAAGGAAAAGGCGGAGGTCAGGCTATTCCCAACCCCCGATATTTATTAGATAAAAAAAATAGTAGAGCAGACACAACAGAAAAGGGAGGGTCAGGGTCAGACGACCAACACCCAAAAACCCTGGACACCCCACAAAACCCAAAAGTCCCCAAAAAACCCGAAAAACACACAAAACAAAGTAGAAAAGGAAGAAACGAACAATCATCTCCAGCAACATCTCTCAGCCAGACATCAACCAGCCACACACAGCACCAATTTTGTCAATCATCATCTCCTTACCAAGCATATCAACCGCCAACATCACAGAAACACCAATATCGAAGTCATAGGTCTCACCTTCGCTACCTCACCGCGAAGCAGCAACCTCCAGTCAGCTTCCTGAAATTCACACCTAGTAGCACATCTGGGAACACATCCACAGCACCCAAAGGCAAGACAGAATCCAGCACCACTCAATAGAAACAAAGTCCAACATCCACACCGATTCACAATGCGGCCCACAACACCACAGAGGACCACAGTCCAATATAGCATCCATCTCACAGCACAACTTAACCAGCACTTCAGCAACAACATGGGGGGAAACCAGTACTTGTGCCCATAACCCAACCACAGCACCCAAAGCAACATCCATCACCACTCCACATAACCAAAAAACAACATCCACAACAAATATTGACCAAAATAGCCACCACACAGAAAACCACTATCCAAAAAAGTGTCCAATATGCAACAAAACATAACGAGCCCTTCAGCCTTATCATAAGACAGATCCGAAAGTGAGAAACTAGAAAAAAGGACTTTCATTTTCTGCAAAAAACGGTGCAGTTCCAATCTCTCCCCCTGAACAGATCTGAAAGCCCGAAACATAGTAAGGAACACCATTGACCCAGAACCATCACAAATCCAAGGAAACCACCAAGATTCATCCATCCCCAATTCGCAACTGCAAGACCTCGCCTCACCTTGACATCTCCTAAGACACTTTGAGACCCCCTAAACCACTACAAGGTGACTTCAACATCGTCTCTTTCCGAAACGATATGATTTGAAGCCACACTTGAGGAACCAAGACAAACCAAAGGCATGGCGCTTCACACGGCTTCCAGAACCGCCAATATGAGCAGCTCCACTGTGGATCTGCAACACCAAAGACCAAAACTAGACCACATATCCAAGAAACTACAAAGCTACGCACCAGAGAGGCTGGATCTGACCCATTCCTCCATTATTGACTTCTTCGTCTAGTGCCGATGCTAGAGAAAATGCAAGGGCAGCACAGATCCAGATACATAAGAAACGTACCGTGAGAGGAGGGGGCTCCAACACTGTGGAAACTGACGCCTGAGAAACCATAACCATAGGGAAGGCACCACCGCACTGTGGAAAAAGCATTGTGATAGGAGGCAGGCGCGAGATCATCTGGGGGATTCAGTTTCCATCTTCTCTTTAAGGTTTTATGGGTTTTTATAGTTTTTATGGGTTTTTAGGCTTTTTAACATTTTTTAAATTTTTAGAGGTTTTAAGTGTTTTTAGGTTTTTAAGGATTTATTTATATTTTTATGGGTTATTAGTGTTTTTTATGCTCTTAGGGTTTTTATAGATTTTTAGGATTTTTATGGTTTTTAGGGTTTTTAGGGATTTTTAGGGTTTTGAAGGACGTTTTTTGGGGTTTTTTTGAGTTTTTAAGGTTCTAAGGTTTTTATGAGTTTTTAATGTTTTGAGGTGATTAAAGGGGTTTTAGGGTATTTAGTGGTTTTTAGGGGTTTTATGGTTTTAGGGGTTTTCAATATTTTTAGGAGTTTTATGGTTTTATAGTTTTTAGGGGGGGTTTGGATTTTTATGTTTTTAGAATTTTTAGGGTTTTTATGGGTTCTAAGTGTTTTATGGTTTTTTTTGGATTTTTGGGGATTTTCCTGGTTTTTAGGTTTTTTTATTTTTCTGTGATTTTTAGGTATTTTTAGGATTTTCTAGTTTTTTAGGGTTTCAGTGATTTTGAGGGTTTTAAGGGTTTTTATAGTTTTTGTGGTTTTTGGGTTTATTATGGGTTTTTTGAGTTTTTTAGGGTTTTTAATATTTTTAGAGTATTTTAACATTTATAGGATTTTATAGTTATTTTAGATTTTTTTAGTTGGTTTTTCAGATTTTTATGGGTTTTTAGGGTTTCATAAGGTTTTTAGGGTTTTTAGGGTTTTGTAGGGTATTTATATTTTTTAGGTTTTTAGGGGTCTTATTTTTTTTAGGTTTTTTAGTTTTTCTTAGGGGTTTTCTGGTTTTTCAGGGTTTTTATGGTTACTTATATTTTATGCATTTTTTATGGATTTTTATGATTTTTATGGTTTTTTATTTGTTTAGGTGTCTTGAGTGTTTTTTGTGTTTTTATGGTTTTTAGAGTTTTTGTGGTTTTTTTGGGGTTTTAGGTTTTTTTTATGTTTTTAGTGTTTTTAAGGATTTTTAGTTTTTTAATTTTTTAAGGGGTTTAAAGGGTTTGGAAGTTTATATTTGTTTTTTAGGTTTTTATGGGTTTTAGGGTTTTAAATGGTTTTAGGGGGTTTTTTATGTTTTTTTTAGAGTTTTTTAGGGTTTTAGGGGTTTTAAGGGTTTTTATATTTTTAAGTTATTCTTTAGGGGTTTTAGGGTTTTTAGATTTTTTTTGTTCTTATGTATTCTTAGAGATTTTTTTTGATTTTCATGTTTTTAGGATCTTATGAGATTTTGAGGTTCTTATGAATTTTAGGGTTCTTAGGATTTTTTAGGTTTTTCTGGGTTTTTAATTTTTTTGAGTTTTTTTGGGATTCTAATGTTTTTAGTATTTTTTTAAAATATTTAGGGGTTTAAAGGGTTTTTAGAGTTTTAAGTAGGTTTTAAGGTTTTTATAGGGTTTATGGTTTTTATGGTTTAACAGGATTTATTGGGTTATAAATTTTTTAGGTTATTATAATTTTCTAGGTTTTTAGGGAGTTTAAGTGTTTCTAGTTTTTTAAGTATTTATTAGTTTTTTTCAGGGTTTTTAGGGTTTTTTTCCATTTTTAGGATTTTTTAGGTATTTTTATGATTTTATGGGTTTTAAGGTTTTTATTATTTTTTAGGGTTTTTGGTTTTTAGGATTATTATATATTTTTGTTTTTTTTTTGTTTTTTTGGGTTTTTTTAGTTTTTTTGAGTTTTTTGTGATTTTATGTTTTTACACTCTTAATTATTTTAGGTTTTTAAAGGGTTTTTAGAGTTTTTGGTGGTTTTTTTGTTTTTTAGGGTTTTAATGTATTTAGACTTTTTAGGATTTTTTTGGGTTTTATGTATTTTTAGGTTTTTAATGTTTTCTTAGGATTTTTAGGGTTTTTAAGGATAATTAGGTTATTTGGGGTTTTATGTATTTTTAAGTTTTTAATGTTTTATTAGGGTTTTTAGGGTTTTTAAGGATAATTAGGTTATTTGGGGTTTTTTTGGGTTTTAGGGATTTTAGGGATTTTTTGTGTGTTTAGGGGTTTTTGTGGGTTTTTTGGGGGTTTTAGGAGTTTTAAGGTTTTTTGATATTTTTAATATTTTTATGGGTTTAAAGGGTTTTCATATTTTTAGGGGGGGTTTAGGGTTATTATGGGTTTTTATTGTTATTAATATTTTTAGTGGTTTTATGGTTTTTAGGGTTTTAGGGATTTTAGGGTTTTTATCATTTTTATATTTTTTATGGGTTTTAAGAGTATTTAGGATTTTATGATTTTCTTATGGTTTTTCGGGTTTTAAGTATTTTTTATGTTTTTTGGTATTTTTAGATATTTTTTATCATTTTTATGGTTTTTTTGGTTTTTAGGGATTTTGAGGGGTTTTAGGGTTTATTAGGTTTTTTATGGTTTTTTTATTTTAGGATTTTTATGAGATTTTTTGGGGTGTTTATGGGGTTTTGTTTTTTTAATCCTTTATGGATTTAAATGGGTTTTATAGTTTTTTTTAGTTTTCTAGGGGTTTTAGGGTTTTTAATTTTTTTTTTGGGGGGGGGGGGGTTTATGGTATTTTGGGGTTTTAGGGTCTTAGACATTTTTTAGATTTTCTTTGGGTTTTCAATATTTTTTTAAGGTTTTCATTGTGTTTTTCATGTTTTTTTTGTTTTTATGTATTTTTAGGGGTTTTTATTATTTTTATGGTTTTTATAATTTTAAGGATTTTGAAGAATTTTAGCGTGTTTGTGGGTTTTTGGGTTTTAGGGGGGGTTTTTTGAGTTTTTCAGGTTTTTATAATTTTTTGAGTTTTTTAATGTTTTTAGGGGTTTAATGGGTTTTATATTTTTTAGCGGGTTTTAGGGTTTTTGTGGGTTTTACTATTTTTAAGGTTTTTAGGGTTTTTATGGCTTTTAGGGTTTTTTAGGGTATTTAGAGTTTTTATCTTTTTATGAGTTTTAAGTTTTTTTAGTTTTTTTAATGTTTTTTAGAGTTTTTTAGGTTTTTATGGATTTTAGGGTTTTAGTATTTTTATGGTTTTTAGGGTTTTAGGTATTTGATATTTCTTAAGGTTTTATGTTTTTCAGGTTTATGGTTTTTTTGAGTTTTTATGGGTTTTAATTTTTTATAGAGTTTTTTCAAATTTATAGGGAATTAAAGTGTTTTTAGATTTGGGGACATGTTTTTTATATGTTTTTAGTGTTTTTTTGTTGTTTTTTATGGGTTTTATGGTTTTTTTGATTTTTAGGGTTTTTAGCATTTTTCGGTTTTTTGGGGTTTTAAGTGTTTTTTGGTTTTTAAGGTTTTATTAGGGTTTTCAGTATATTTAGAGTGTTTACATTTCTTGGTAGTTTTAGGATTTTAGGATTTATAGGGTTTTTAGGTTTTTGTTGTTTTTTCGAGTTTTAAAGGGTTTTGAGTATTCTAGGGTTTTTAATGTTCTTAAAGATTTTAACATTACTTGGGGTTTAAAGGGACTTTATATTTTTTATAATTTTTTCAATTTTTATGGGGTTTTATGGTTTTAAAGGTTTTTATGGTTCTTTGGGGTTTTTAATGTTCTTAGGATTTCTTGTGTTTTTTATGTTTTTAGGGATTTTAAGTGTTTTTAGGTTTTTATGGATTTCTAAGGGGTTTTTAGGGTGTTTATTTGGGGGGGGGGGTAGGGAATCTTTACGATTTTTATGGGTTTTTATCTTTTTTTTTGGATTTTGGGTTTTTTTGGGTATTGATGGTTTTTTCAGTTTTTTAGGGTTTTTTAGGTTTTTAACGTTTTTTGGGTTTTAAAGGGTTTTTAGTGTTTTTAGGGTTTTTAGTGTTTTTAGGTTTTTTTGGGTTTTTTTGCATTTATGGTTTTATTAGGGGTTTTTTATATTTCTATGGGTTTTTATGTTTCTTGGTATTTTTAGGGATTTTTTTGGTTTTTCTATTTTTTAGGGTTTTTGGGATTTTGAGGTTTTCTAGGGGTTTCAGGGTTATTTTTTGGTTTTATGGTCTTTTTAAGTTTCTTGGGTATTTAGTTTTTTTATTTTTTTAAAAAATTTCAGGTTTAAAGGGTTTTTTATTTTTTTAGTGTTTTTATAGTGTTTATGATTTTTGAGGTTTTTTAAGTTTTTAGGGGTTTTATGGTTTTTATGGATTTTTTTAGGGTTTTTATCATTTTTAGGTTTTTAGGGGTTTTATGTGCTTTTAGGTATTAAAATTTTTCTTATGGGTTTTCTAGATTTTTAGTGATCTATATATTTTTAGGTATTTTAGGTATTTGATAAGTTTTTTTTTGCTTTAGATATTTTGAGGGTTTAGGGGTTTCATATTTTTTGAGGTTTTTGGGTTTTTTGGAGATTTTAGTCATTTTAAGGTTTTTAAGTTTTCTCACTTTTTTAGCAGATTAAATGGTTTTTAGAGTGTTTATTGGGTTTTTAGGGTTTTATTTGTTTTTTGGATTTTTTAGTGTTTTATAGATTTTTAAGGTTTTTATGATTTTTAGGTTTTTTAGCATATTTTAGGTTTTTTAGGGTTTTAAGTGTTTTTAGGTTTTTAAGGTTTTCTTATGGTTTTCTATTTTTTAGGGTTTTTCATGTTTCTTGGGATTTTTGGGATATTTGGGGTTTTCTTGTTTTTTTAAGTTATTACGTATTTTTAGTATTTTAGGCAAAGAAGGCTCGGGTCCAGGCTATTCCTGGCCACCCCCAAAATTTATTAAACAAAAAGGCACAAACACTGCAGACAAGGGAGGGGAGGGGTCAATCAACCCACACCCGAAAACCCCTTACAACGCACGCAAAAAGAAAATCAAAAAAGAAAGCAAAAGGAAAAGGCACACACAACCAAACAGCAACCACCACTATCCAGCATCAACCAGCCTCCAGCATCTCACAGCTTCCCAACAACCAGCATCCAAACTCATAACGACCAGCATTCAGCACCAGCATCCAGCAGCACCACATCCAATCTTCATAGCAACACAGCAGCAGCAATATATCCAAACCAACCAGCCCCAGCAACCAACATCACCAAATCCAGCATCACAGCCAAACACACCCAGAAACCTCACACCACAACACAAGCGCAACCGAACGCATCAATCACCACTTTCCATCAAACAGCAACCATCAACTAGCAGCACAACAACATACTCATCCACAGAAGTACTAAAAACCAAAAAACCACACCTCATCCAGCATTCACCACCAACCAGCAACTCATAACCAACCAACGGCTCACATCCAGTCGTACAGGGTCCAGTACCCAGCACCTTCTCACCAAGAAGGTCCCTCTCCAGCAAAATAGAACCATCAGCAGCAACATAACAAGAACCAGCACCACCCAACAGAACCGATATACAACATCCACATCGAAACCAAAATAGAATCCAAAACCCACTAAGCAGAAACAGAAATTCAAAGCCAGGACAGCCACCAGTAAACAACACGTAGACCAGCAGATCAAAGCGAACATAGCAACGTTGGATCATACCTTCATCAGCAGCAAGGCCAAACAAGGTACCCCAGATTTGAGTTATCGTCATAGAGGAAACCTGACCCTGAGGCAGCATCTTGTGTCACCGAAGCAACCCTCTCCGCTGTTGGAGCCCCCTGTGCCACTGACCCATCCATGGAAGCCTCCGGTCAACATGCGCAACTCCGATCGATGCCTGAAGCTCATAAAAATCAGCCACCAAGTAGCTGTCTGCAAAGTCCCAGTAGCCCACAGAGCCTCCAAACACACCGAAGCCCGAACACACAGAAATCCTCCAGAATCGAGGCACCATCAGGGACGAAACCAAGAAGCGAAGCAGCAAGACAAAGCAAATACGTCGGAATTCCAGATCTGGATCCAAGGTTGACTTCGACGTCAACCTCGCAGACATTACCCAAGCCACCGAAAAACCATCAATGTCGCCACCACGGAGCAACAAAGACAACGTCCAAGGAAAAGTAAGGTCTAGATCTAACAGATCTGCTCCAAACCAGACCAAAACGTCATCGCCTTTCCCATCCACGACCCTCCAGATCCCTCTGCCAGCAAGCATCTTCCTCGTCTTCCACCATCGCACCATGGAAGAAGACCTCTGAGCTCTATCTGCATCACAAATCATGGTCTGGAAGCGATCCATGAAACCATAGAGAAGGATTCTGAGAGGAAACCTTGAAGATCGCCGCGTCGAGCAGGAGAGACCAAGAGAGAGCGGCGACATCTTTCCTTCTTTTAGTATTTTAGGGTTTTTAAGGTTTTTAGAGTTTCTAATGTTATTTGGGGATTAAAGGGTTTTTAGAGTTTTTATCTGGTTTTTAGGTTTTTTATGGGATTTTTATGTTTTTTATGTTTTTTAAGGGTTTTATAGTTTTTAGGTATTTATTGGAATATTTATGGTCTCCTTCAATTTTTAGGCTATTTGGGGTTTAAATTGTTTTTAGGTTTTTAGGGTTTTATTTTGTTTTTTCAAGGTTTTTATTTTTTAGTTATTTTTAGGGATTGTTTAATATTTTTATTTTTTTTTATGTTTTTTTGGGATTTTGAGGGTTTTTATGGTTTTTTAGGGATTGTAGTGTTTTATAGTGTTTTGGGTATTAGGGTTTTTTTTGGTGGGTTTAATGGTTTTTATAGTTTTTTAATGTTTTAGGGGATTTATAATTTTTAGTAGTGTTTAGGGTTTTTATGGGGTTTAGTATTTTTAAGGGTTTTGGGGGTTTATGGATTTTTTGGGGGTTTAGTGGTTTTATGATCTTTTTAGGGTTTTTAAAGTTTCTAGGTATGCATGGGTTTTATGAATTTTCAGGTTTCATGGTTTTCTTAGGGTTTTAATATCTTTTTAGTAGTTTTTAAAAAATTTGGGTTTTTTTGGAACTTTTTAGGATTTATATGGGTTTTTAGTGTTATTAGAGATTTTGATTATTTTTGGGGTATTTTGGGGTTGGTTTGATTTTTATAGAGTTTTAAGGTATTTTATATTTTTTTAAGTTTTTAGGGTTTTAAATAGGTTTTATAGTTTCTTGTGGTTTAGTATTTCTATTGGTTTTGGGGGGTTTTATATTTTTAGGCAAAGCAGGTTTGGGGCCGGGCGGATCCCAGCCCCACAAAATATAATAACATAAAATAAAGGTATAAGGCATTACAAGGAGGGTTTGCACAGCCGAGTGTGCAATTCACCCTTCATGTCTGAGTCCACAAGGGGAGTGCAGAAATCTGGTGCAATAAATGACCACATGGAAGATCCATCCTCAATTGCTTTCTTGGAGAGTATGTCCGCCACCTTGTTCGCTTCCCTGTATATATGTGTGACCATAATGTTCATACCTTGAGAGATTCTCAGAAAGTCAACCCATTGTGGGAGGAGCCTCCATGGGATTGTCCTTGTTTTGCTTTTGAGGGCTTCCACTGCCAATATCGAGTCAGATTCAATCCATAGCTACGTCCACCTGAAGTGGACCGCAAACTGTACAGCCTTAATCATGGCCCATAGCTCCGCTTCATAACCACATCCATTCCCAATGTAATGATAAAAGTATCCTTTAACAAAGCCTCTATACGTCCGAAAAACACCACCACACCCGGAGGGACCTGGAGCGCCTAGGGCTGCACCATCCACATTAACTTTTATCCATTCTGCGATTGGTGGAATCCACCGAATGAATTTAAAGTCCTTCTGTTTCCTGCATCTTCCAGAAATTCCAAGAGTTCTCAACACAATAAGGTCCTTAATATCATTAGCCATCGTACCATCCTGGATATGAGCCGCCGCATGGACTGCTTGATGAATTTACACCACACCATTTCGGATACAGCATGAATCATTATCGAAAACCACTTTGTTCTGAGCTGCCCACACAAAAGCAGTAAGAGCTGCAGCAGCAGCAAGAAGCAGATTGGCAATTTGCTGACTGCATTACACACCTACAACACTGCTGAAAATAGCAGACAGCATACTGTCCGTGCAGATTTTCAGCTGGAATATGCCCTGTAAATGATCCCAAAGACCTGCAGCCAACCTGCACTTAAGAAAAATGTGCTGCAGATTTTCCTCATCCTGAAGACAGATCGGACAAGCAGAGGCCAAACATCACCCAGCTCTTTTCAATTTCTCTTGAACTGGCAATCTATTTCTCCAAATTTTCCACAGTAGCAGGTATCTAGAGGGGGGAATGAAGGGCCTCCGAAATTTAGAGAGCCAAGCAGGGGGCTGAATTCCCTACTCACATTCAGACCAGTAAAACTCCTTCACACTCAACAGCCCAACCATATTTGGCTTCCAAATGAGACAATCCATGTCCATAAAACTGTAGTTTTTTATTTGTGTGATAATATTGTGCGGCAGGATACCTTCAATCTCATTCATATTGTCCTTGAGATCAGCAATGGACCAGTGCTTGAAAACCTGAGGTGGCTGGACAGATTCACTGATGGGACGATCCATCCAGGTGGTCTTCCAAAAATTCAAGGTCGAGTACCTTGAGACCACCCATTTCGAATTGGAAATAATGCGCCTATATGAGGACCTGATTGTGGTCCAAACCGACGATGGGATGAATCCCGGGAAGTCCTCACATAGCTTAGAGTTGAATCTTTCCCTCAAGAAGTCAGGACTCATGTCAGTCGGGTTGAAAAGATTCCATGTGAATTTTCCAATTAAGGCATCATTGAATTTCCTGAGGTCCTTGATGCCCAGCCCAACCATCTCGATGGGCTTTGTGCATTCTTTCCATGCCACAGAAACAAGGTTCTTCTTGGTTATGCATCATGTCCATGCGAAATTTCTGATTTTTGCCTGTAGGCTCTTGATGAGACTTGCCTGCCATCTGTAAATGGAGAACACATGCACAAACATGGATGTAATGACAGAGTTGATCAGGAAAATTCTGCCTGCTTGAGATAAGCATTTTCCTTTCCAGTTCGCAAGTTTCTGAGTAATTTTGAGTGAAATTCCCTCTAGGTAACTACTTTTCACCCTCCCCCAGAACAAGGGGACCCCCAGGTACATGAGGGGGAGGGAGCCCCTCATGATACCAAGATTTATGACAATTCTGCGTTGTTTAGGGGCTGAAATCCCATTTCCAAAAATGATAGAGGACTTTTTCCAACTAATTGATTGCCCTGTAACCTCCTTATAATGTTGTATAAGTGACTTAATTGAAGATATTGTACGCCAATCAGCCTTCACCAAAAGGAGAATATCATCCGCATATAGAAGATGAGTTGGCACGTAGAGATCTTTCCCAGCTTTAATCGGAGCATTGAAACCAGCCTGTACTAGTTCAATTATACATTTGCTCAGGTAATCCTCAACTAGAGCGAAGAGAAGTCCAGAAATTGGGTCACCTTGCCGGAAACCGCGGGAGCATTGAAAGAACCCCTTAGGAGATCCATTAATAAGAACAAAAATCCTGACACTGGATAGGATAATATGGATCATCTTTATAAAAGAGGCGGAGAAGACATACCTGCTAAGAACAGTAAAGATAAAGCTCCATTTTATTGTATCGAATGCCTTTGAGATGTCCTGCTTCATAGTAAAGCTTCCATGTTTAGAGTCTTTCCTCGTGATGTTAATACCCTCCGATGCAGAGTAAAGGCAACTCTGAATATTGCGTCCTGGGAAAAACCCGAATTGGTTTGGCGTGATTATCCCACCAACAATCTTCCCCAATATGATCACCAGAATTTTACTTATTATCTTAGGAATGGTATTGGCAATCGCCACCGGACAAAAGTCCCCAATGTCCATGGCATTCTCTCTCTTTTGCAGCAGAGCAAGGAAGTTGGAGTTCGTTCCATGAGGAATGGAGTAGAAGATAAAAAAATCCCTGATAGCATTAGTGATCTCCACATGAAGAATATCCCAATAGAACATAAAGAACTTATTAGTGAATCCATCCAGACCGGGAGTGCTGTCCATGTTCAAAGAAAAGAGAGCATATATGACTTCTTCCTCAAGTGGTGCATCAATAAGATGCTTATTCTTCAGCTCATTAATACATGGAACAATAGATCCAAAGAGACTGGGGGTCTGCTCATGCCCTCCATCATTATAAAGTACTTTAAAGTGATCAACCACAGCATTGGATATTTCATTCTCCGTTGAAAAGGAGACCCCATTAAGTTGGATGACATTCAGATCTTTCTTTGATTTTTTCTCCCTGTGAAGACGATGAAAGAATTTGGAATTCCTATCTCCTTCCTTTAGCCAAGCCACTCTACATTGATTTCTAGCCAGCTTCTCTTTAAGAGCCAAAAGCTCATTCAGCTTCAAGTGGAGCTGCATTTCTTCGCTAGATGGGGTAAGTCGCTGCTGGTCATCTATTTGGCAGTGAGAAAGTTGGCATTCAGTAGCCATGATGTCATCATCGAGCTTGGAGAAAGAGATCTTACTCCATTCCTTAAGAAGACTCTTTATTCGTTTGAGCTTTGCCACCACCACATAGTGTGGGCTGCCATGAAAAGTGCTACTCCACCCATCAGCAATCACTTCCCTACATACAGGAATGGTGAGCTAGGAATTGTTGAATTTGAAGGGCAAAGGAGAGGACCTGCAGGTGTTATCATTGATTTCAAGCATCAAAGAATTGTGATCTGAGTTGAACTTAGGGAGAGTAGATGCAGACATCACAATTGAGGACATGCTATCATTGATTTGGAAAAAACATCTATCCAATTTACTTGCTTGCCTCCCATTTATGGTGTACCTTCCCCATGTGAAACGGTCACCCACAGCAGGGAGTTCCACCAGATTGCACTGATCAATACAGCAGGAGAATTCCTCTACAGCAATACGTGAGAAAGATGATCCAATCCTTTCATCTGGCCTCAGCACCGTATTAAAATCATCAATAGCAACCCAGTTGCAATTATTGTTTTGACTGATACTCATCATATCACGCCATAGTTTCCGTCTCCTAGTGTAAACACATGAGGCATAGACAAAAGAAAATGTATGAAAGGAGTCATGAATCTGGATCCATAGGGAGATGATTTGAGGACTTCTCTCAACGGATTCCAATTGAATACAATCATGCTTGAGGACCCAAAGAGTCTCCACACCACTCTCAATGTTATTGTGCGCAACAAGAGAGTAACCAAACTTCTGCCAGTTGAGGCCCTTCCAGCTGTCATAGCTATTCATAGGTTCTTCAATCCCTAGAAGCATCGGCTTGTTGGCTGAAATTAAATGTTTAAGGGTACGGGTCATTGGCAGATTTACAGCCCTCTGCAGTTCCAGAACATGATCTTTATTGAGAATGGTTTTTCCCACCCCCAGCAGGAGGTTGCTTCTTGTTGGATGTGGGGTCAGTTTGTTTCCCTTTGCCTTTCCTGCCCTTATTCTTGGGAGGCCTTCCAATAGGCTTCTTCATGTGTTCAGACACATTCTCACACACCTGAGTCTCATTCGGAGTGCCACTGTTCACAGACCCATGGGATCCTTCTTCATGACCTTGCTCATTACCCCCCTCATCATCCCAGAAGCTTCCAGAGATTGGAGTGAACCTGTTGGTGGCACAGAGCCCTTCAGGAGGCTGGAAATTGGCATTCCTTCTAGCAACCTTACATGAGACTGGAGTGAACTCCCCACTCCGATCCTGCCGGGAATCATCATGATGAACTAGTATCCCAACAATATCTGTGCACGCATTCACCTCCTGCATGGTTCCACCTCCCTGATCCAGTGCAGCTGCATGCACAGGACTCTCCAGCAGAGTAAGAGCAGTAGGGGTTGATGCACTATTACTTGGAATAATGTGTCCAGCCAATATCTCCACTTGTCCAGGGAACAGAGCAGAATCACCTTGCCCTGACTTAGAGTGTTGTCCACTCGCATCACCCTCCACATCCATAGCTGCAAGTGGCACTGCCACCATCCCCAAAGAAGCACTGGAATCCCTTGTGCTTGCTGGGAAGTTCGGGCCATGTGAGATCCGTGCAGTCTCCTGGCTGTCCAAACCTAACTGAGCAGGGGCTGTCTGTGCCACAGTACCACCGCCAGTGGGAGCAGCCCCACTCTCCACAAACGTGTTGGGATCCGAACTGATGGACTGCTTGTCAGTTAGAATCTGGCTCGATGGGCACATGGCATGAGTTGACCCAGTGGGAAGAACATTCATATCAGGCTCACCCACCACATTCTTAGCTGCTAGTGGCACTGCCACATTCCCAACAGGAACACTGGAATCCCGTGTGTTTGCCAAGAAGTTCGGACCATGTGAAGTCCTTGCAGGGGCTGGTGGATTCTCCAGGCCGCCCACATCAATCTGTGCAGGGGCTTGCTGTGACCCAATCCCACCACCAGCAGGAGCCGCCCCACTCTCCACCATCTTGCTGGGATCTGAGCAGATGGACTCCTTGTGTATTATATCTTGGATCGATGGACACATGTCCTGAGTTGACCCTCTGGGGGGAACATTGTTAACAAGCCCAGGAGGCGCAGTGACATGCTTAGAGGTAGATGCCCTATCAGCCCTCACTGCCTCTGCATTATCCCTCTCTCCATTGGCCATCCCGACTGGAGCTTTGGCCACCACATTGTTTCCCACAGCACGCCCCGGTTCAGAGTTACTTCCAGGGGCTACTGCATTGGTTCGGATATTATCCCCTTTCCCTTCACCTTCTTGCTCTGACAGTCAGGTTCCTCATGCCCTCGCTGCTTGCTGACGCCATAGATTCTGGACCTCCTACATTCAGCGAATGAGTGGACTATGAAGTTACAGGTGGAGAAAAACTTGGGCCTATTCTCGTATTGTATTTCCAGGTTCAAGGTATCATCAATTGTGGTGAGCACTACCTCTTCAACGAGGGTACTCGCCAAGTCAATCTTAACAAGCACCCTTGCATAGTGCCCGTACCGTGGATTATCAGTCTATTTGTCAAGGCGAATGGGGAATCCAACCGCAGAGGCAATATCCCATAATATCTTGGGATGCCAGTAAAGCCAATTCAACTTACATATGCGAATCCACACTTGCGTAAAGGTATTTTTCACATTTGCTGGATCAAAGTTTCAGTCCCATTCTTGTATTCTGAGGAGTCCCGACTTAAGGGAAATCGATCCAAAGCTCCATGCCTTCCTTTTCAGTTCGTCCATGGGGAACACCACGTGATAGAATCTGCGCCCCATTGCAGTCATCTTCCAGTCATTGAAACCCCAAGCCTCAGAGATATGACTCGCAATATTATCAAATTTCCATAATTTCTCCCCTTTCGAGACCAGAACCCTAGCAATGATGGAGAAATGACACAAGTTCACCCGCTCCTCAATAGCCTCTCTGTTTGCAGCAACGTGGGCAATGCGCCCCTTCCGGATATTTAGGGGTTTTAAGGGTTTTCTGGTTTTTATTGTTTTTTGTTTTTTAAGGGTTTAATTTTTTTTGTTTTTTAATGTTTTCTTATGTTTTTTATGGTTTTTATTGTTTTTTACATTTTTAGGGATTTTTAAGGTTTTTTATGTTTCTTCGAGTTTTAGTGATTTGGAGGGATTTTTTTGTTTTTCATTGGGGGTGATTTTTTAAGTTTTTAAGGTTTTTTATAATTTTAAGGTTTTTTAGAGTTTTTTAATGTTTTTAGGGGTTTAAATTGTTTTTAGTATTTTTATCAGTTTTTAGGGTTTTTTATAGGTCTTTAAACTTTTTATGGTTTTTAGGGATTTGTATTGTTTGTAGTGTTTTTTGGGTTTTTTTGGTTTTTTTATTTTAAAGGTACTTGGGGTTTTATGTGTTTTTTATGTTTTTAAGGTATTATTAGGGGTTTTAAGTGATTTCATGATTTTTAAAATTTTATTTATTCTTAGGGATTTTTAGGTTTTTAACTTTTTTAGGGATTTTATAAATTCTGATGGTTTTTTGGGTTTTATGGTTCTTTGTAATTTAGGGTTTTTTAGTCTTTTAGGTTTTAAATGTTTTTTGGAGTTTTTTAAAGTTCTTATGGGTTTGAAGTTTTTATAGAGTTTTTAGTTGTTTTTTGTGTTTTTATGTGGTTTTAGTGGGTTTTAAAGGTTTTTATTGGTTTTATGGTTTTTTAGGTTTTTTATTATTTTGTATATTTTATGGGTTTTATGTGCTTTTAGGTTTTTAAGGTTTTATTTTTTTCATGCTTTGGATGGTTTTTTATATTTTTAGGTATTTTCAGTTTTTTTATTTTTATTGTTTTTAGGAATTTTTATGGTTTTTAGGGTTTTATGGGTTTTTTATTTTTTAGTGTTTTTTAGTTTTTATGTTTTTTAATGTTTTTAAAGGTTTTTAAAAAATTTATGGATTTTAAGGGTTTGAGTTCTTTTTAGCATTTTTTTGGGTTTTTATGTGTTTTTAGGATTTTTTAGGTTTTTAGGGGCTTGTGGTTTTTAGGAATTTTAGGGGTTGTAGAGTTTTTATAGTTTTTAAGGGTTTTAGTTTTTTATTGTTTTTATGTTTTTTAGGTTTCTTAGGTTTTCTTATATTTTTTGTAGGTTCTTTGGGTTTTTTATATTTTTTGGGATTTTAGGGATTTTTTTAGGATTTTTATGGTTTTTAGTGTTTTTATGGATTTTGAGATTTTTAAGGTTTTATGGGCTTTAGGGTTTTTTGGTTTTTAGGGTTTATTTAGTTTTTAATGGTTTAAATGTTTTTATATTTTTTTAACATTTTTTAGGGTTCAAAGGTTTTTTAGAGTTTTTAGTGGTTAAGGGTTTTTATGGCTATTAGGGTTTTTAAATTCTTTAGGGTGTTTTATGGTTTTGATGGGTTTTTAGGTGTTTTTAGGGTTGTTGGATTTTTCAAAAAATTTAATGGTTTAATTTTTTTTAGGTTTTTATGGTTTTATTAGGGGTTTTTAGGGTTTTTATGTTTTTTTTATTTTTATAATCTTTTAGGTTTTTTCATTTTAGGGTTTTTAGGGATTTTAAGGTTTTTAGGGTTTTTATGGTTTTTAGGGTTTTATGATTTTTTTTGGGTTTTTAAGTTTTTTTAGAGTTTGTTTGTGTTTTTAGTGTTTTAAATGTATTTTAGAGTTTTTAATGGTTTTTTGGGTTTCTATGTGTTTTTAGGGTTTTCCATGTTTTTAGGGGTTTATATGGATTTTAGGGTTTTAATGGTTTTTAGTTTTTTTATAATTTTTAGGTTTTTAGCAGTTTTATGTGTTTTTAGGATTTATTGTTTTCTTCAGCTTCTTTATTGTTTTTAGTGTTTTTTTGGTTTTTTGTTATTTTAGGTATTTTTTAGGATATTTATGGTTTTAGGGTTTTTGAAAATTTAAGGGTTTATAGGGTTTTCAAGTTTTTTGGTTTTTTTTTTGGATTTTTAGGGTTTTTTGAGTTTTTAGTGTTTTTAGTGTTTTCTAACATTTTTAAGGGTTTACAGGGTTTTTAGAGGTTTTATTGGTTTTTAGGATTTTTATGGGTTTTTATAGGTTTTTTATTTTTTAGGGAATTTATAGTTTTTAGTATTTTTAGGTTTTTTTTGGGTTTTTTCATTTTTTAAGATTTTTTTGTTTTAGTGTTTTTATATTTTTAATGTTTTCTTATGGTTTTTATGGTTTTTAGGGGTTTTTTACATTTTTAGGGATTTTTGGGATTTAATGTGATTTTTATTATATTTTCGTTTTTTTAGGATTTTGAGGGGTTTTCTGATTTTTTATCATTTTTGGGTTTTTATGGTTTTTTTGTGGTTTAAGGTTTTTTTAGAGTTTTTAGTGGTTTTAAGGTTTTTTAACATTTTATGGGTTTCAATGGTTTTTAGAGTTTTTAGTGTTTTTTAGGTTTGATATGGGATTTTAGGTTTTTTAAGGTTTTTAAAGGTTTTTTAAGGTTTTTAATTTTTTTTATTATTTTGGGTTTTTAAGGGTTTAGTGTCTTTATATATTGTTTTAGGGTTTTAACATTTTTTAGGTTTTTAGGAGTTTTAACTACCCTTAGGTTTTTAAGGTTTTCTTAGGGGTTTTAAGGGTTATTAGGGTTTTTATTTTTATGGATTTTAATGAATTCTTAAGTATTTTTATGGTTTATTAGGTTTTCTTTTATTTTGATGGATTTTAGGGGTTTTGTGTTTTTTAGTTTTTTATGGTTTTTTGGGGTTTTTTTGAGTTTTTATAGTTTAAAGATTTCTTATAGTTTTTAACATTTTTAGCGTTTTTAAGGGTTTTTAGATTTTTTAGAGGTTTTCTATGTGTTTTTTGTGTTTTTATAATTTTTTATGCTTTATGGGTTTTATGGTTTTTAGGGATTTTTAGGGGTTTTATCATTTTTTATGTTTATGAGGGGTTTTATGTGGATTTAGTTTTTTACAGTTTTCTTGGGATTTTTAGTGTTTTTAGAGTTTTTTACATTTTTTGGTATTTTTTAGGATTTTAAGGCTTTATAGTTTTTAGGTATTTGGAGGGTTTTTATTTGTTTTTAGTGTTGTTATGGTTTTATTGTTTTTTGGGTGCTTTAGGGTTTTTTGGGTATTTTAGGGTCTTTACTGTTTTGGAGTTTTTAACGCTTTCAGAAGTTTGATGTGTTTTCTGAGTTTTTAGTGCATTTTAATGGTTTTTATGGATTTTTAGGGGTTTTTAGGTTTTTAGGTTTTTTATGGTTTTTAATGTTACTTTGGTTTTCATATGGTTTTTAGTTTTTTAATATTTTTATAGGTTTTAAGTGTTTTTTAGTTTTCTAGGTTTTTTAACGTGTTTTCAGGGGTTTTTTTTACATTTCTAAGAATTTTTATGTCTTTTTTTTGGATTTTTAAGGTTTTAAGGGGTTATGGTTTTTGAGGGGTTTTTGGGTTTTTGGGATTTTATGGTTTTGGGTTTTTAGGGATTTTTGAGTTTTTTAAGGTTTTACGGTTTTTTATATTTTTTAATCATTTTTATGGATTTTATGTATTTTTAGGATTTTCAGGTTTTTGTATGGTTTTTTTGGGAATTTTTATGGGTTTATTCATTTTTATTTATTTTTAGGGATTTTTTTAGGATTTTTATTGTTTTTTATTTTTTATGGATTTTGGGGATTCTTAGGGTTTCATGTTATTTTGGGTTGTTATGGTTGTTTTTTAGTTTTTAGGGTATTCAAGGTTTTTTAGAGTTTTTCACTTTTTATGGGTTTAAAGGGTTTTTAGTAATTTTAATGGTTTTTATGGGTCTTTAGTGTTTTTATTGTTTTTATAGGTTTTAATGGTTTTTTGGTTTTTTTTTGGATTGTAAGGTGTTGATGGTTTTTACTGCTTTTTGGGTTTTTAGGGGTTTTAAGTGTTTTTATGATTTTAATTTTTTAAGGTTTTGCTAGGGTTATTCAGGGTTTTAGGGGGTTTTTTATGAATTTTTATGACTTTTTAAATATTTTTAGGTGTTTTAAGGACTTTATGGATTTGAGGGGTTTTAGGGGTTTTAGGGGTTTTAGAGGTTTTTGGGTTTTTGGGGGTTTTCAGGCTTTTTTGATGTTTTAGGGTTTTTATAGTTTTTTATAGTTTTTATTTTTTGGTTTTTAAAGGGTTTATAGAGTTTTTAATATTTTTTTACCATTTTTATGGGTTTTAGGGGTTATTAAAGTTTTTGGGGGTATTTTATATTTTTTATGGTTTTTAGTGCTTTTAGGTTTTAAGCGTTTTTTCGGTTTTTAGGGGGTTTAAGTATTTTTTGGTATTAAAGGTTTTCTTTAGGGATTTTATAGTTTTATACATTTTAGGGTTTTTAAGGATTTTTAGGATTCTTATTCGTTTTAGGTTTTTAGGGAAATTTTAGTGTTTCTAGGGGTTTAAAGTGTTTTAAAGGTTTTTAGTGTTTTTATGGTTTTGGGGGGTTTGGGGGTTTTTTTTGAGTTTTCTAGGAGTTTATTCTTTCGTAGAGTTTCTTAATGATTTTAGGGGTTTAAAGTGTTTTTATAGTCATTAGTGGTTTTAGGGTTTTTGTTTTTTATTTTTTTTATGGTTTTAAGGGATTTTAGGGTTTTTAGTGTTTTAAGGGTTTCTTTAGGGTTTTAGCATTTTTAGGCGCTTTAACTACTTTTCAGTTTTTAAGGTTTTCTTAGGGATTTTCAGGGTTTTTAAGGTTTTTTATGTTTCATGGTATATTTATGGATTCTTTATATTTGTATGATTTTTTAGTATTTTTAGGGATTTTAGGTTTTTTAGGGTTTTAGGGTTTTTATAGTTTTTGTGGTTTCTTAAGGTTTTCTTGAGTTTTCATAGTTTTAAGGTTTTTTAGAGTTGTAAGGTTTTTTAGAGTTTTTTAATGTTTTTATGGGATTAAGGGTATTTTAGTGTTTGTAGTGAGTGTTTAGGATTTTTGTGGGGGTTTAGGGCAAGGAAGATAAGAGGGTCGGGCTATCCCCCCTCCCCCTAAATTTATTAGAAAGGAAAAAAGAGACACAACGGACAAGGGAGGGGAGGGGTCAAATGACCCACACCCAAAAACCCTTTACAACCCACACCAAAACAAGAAAATTCAAAACAAGAAAAATCACCCGAATCCAAACAAAGCATAAAAACCAAGAAGTCCCCAACATCACCCAGCCAAACAACAACCCGCAGTAGTTCAAAAACAGCACCTTCAACACCTCCCATCCAAGCAGCAACCAGCACCCGGCTTCACTATCTCTAGCCTCCATCACCTCCTCGCCAATCATAACCACCTCCAACATCACAGAACCAACACCAGAATCATAAAAATTAGCTTTATCATAACCAAACCATACAATGACCAATATCCAACACCCCATTTTCTGACAACCAGCTCCTCTTTCAAACAAACATCTCCCAGCAGCCTGCTTCAACCTTAGCAACCAGCATCACCAATTCCTCTCAACTCCACCATAACAAGATTCCAGCACCCACCACCTCTAGTCCTTGAGGACCTCCGAAGTCCAGCAGATCAATGTCTAACAACTCAAGGTCCAAACAAAAATTAGCAACAACTCAAGAAAAAATCAATAACTAGCTGCAAAACTCATACAACAGCTCAAAAAACAGCAACCATCTCCTCCTGACCTGGCGAGCTCCAGCATCCCACCACAGCCAGACTCAGAAAACTACCAGCACCCATGCCTAAACCGATTCCACACCATCCACAACTCCTTAAACTCATTATTCAGCAACAACAATAGCTCAAAACTGAACCAGCCACAAATCAAAAACCCGCAGCCCAGCAAATCAAAAGAAGCGCAACACAAAAAGACCAGACCTTCCTTAGCAGAAAAACCCAATAGCAAGGAAGAAGAACCAGAAAAAAAACCTACAAATCCGCCCTGCGCATCCTCCATGACCCATCACAAAACTATAAAAAACAGAGAGACCCTCCTCGGGTCCAAATGAGAAGCATGGGACTGAGCGCAGGGTCGTGAAAACCACCTCCAAGAAACCGCAAAGCCTGTCATATCCACCATTCACCGAGGAAAATCCAGAACACATTCAGATGAATCCACCAGATCAACTTGTTGCACCAGCGATGAGATCCAAAGAACTGAACACCACCAAATCCAGATCTGGCAAGCATGCCTGAAAATTGGGCCAGGTACTTCTCTGCCCAGTCGTTGAGATAGTCGTCACACCTGCCAAACACCAACACGAAACCAGAAATTACTGTGTGACTTCATATTTGAAGCGATCTTTGAGATTTTCTTCTCCATTGTCCCGGAAGGAGCCAACCAAGAACACCAAATCTATCCACCAACTCGCCGACGTGAGTAACCGCATCTATCCCCGGACCAGACAATCTGCCAAGACTGCGTCCAAGCCACCGAGAGATCAACAATGCCACCAAGGAGCAGCAACAATCCATCAGGGTGAGGCGACGATGAAGGAGATCATGAAGGGAGAGCACCCGGAGACTCAGCCACCATCTCCTATGTAGGGTTTTAGGGGGTTTTATTTTTTATAGGGGATTTAAGGTTTCTAGGAGTTTTTTTGGTTTTTAGGGATTTTTGGGTTTTTTTGGGTTCTTACCATTTTTTATGTTTTTAGGGGTATGAAATTTTTTATATTTTTAAGGTTTTCTTAGGTTTCTTTTGGTGTTTTGGGTTTTTAACATATTTATGGATTATTAGGTATTTTTTAGGATTTTTATTATTTTTTGGGGTTATAGGGATTTTGAGTGTTTTCATTTTTTTATGGTTTTTTAGGGTTTTTAGGGATTTTATGATTTTTTGGGTTTTTAGGGGTTTTTAATTTTTAGGGGCTGTAAGGTTTTTTAGATTTTTTAATATTTTTTGGTGTTTAAGGGGTTTTTATAGTTTTAGGTGGCTCTTTAGGGTTTTTATGGTTCATTATGGTTTTTAAGGTTTTTTGGATTTTTTGGTTTTTGGGTTATTAGGCTATTAAGGGTTTTAGGGTTTTTAGTGTTTTTTATTCTTTTGGTGTTTTTAGTTTTTTTAGGTTTATAAGGTTTTATTATGATTTTTCATGGTATAATGGATTTTTTTATATTTTAGGTATATTTATTATTTTTTATGATTTTTATTGTTATTACGGATTTTGATGGGTTTTTGGGTTTGTTAGGGTTTTGATGGTCTTTAGGGGTTTTTTGGGTTTTAGGGTTTAATTTGAATTTTCAGTGGTTTTAATGTTTTTTATAATTTTTTAACTTTTTTAAGAGTCTAAAATGTTTTTATAGTTCTTATCGGATTTAGGGTTCTTATGTTTTTAAGGATTTTTAGGTTGTTAGGTGTTTTTATGGTTTTTATGGTTTTTTAGGGTTTTTTAGGGTTTTTATTGTATTTTAGTTTTTAGGAATTTTAAGTGTTTTTTGGATTTTTATGGTTTTATTAGGGTTTTTTGGGTTTTAAGGATATTTTACATTTTTAATAATTTTTGGGGTTTTTTATTAAATTTATTGATTTTTTGGGTTTTTTGGGATTTTTAGGGATTTTAGGGGATTTTAGGGTTTTTGGGGGTTTTTTGGTTTTTTGGATTTTGGGGTTTTTTATTTTTTAAATTATTTTAAGGGTTTAAATGTTTTTTAGAGTTTCTTGTGGTTTTTTTGGGTTTTTTTGGTTTATAAGTTTTTTATGGTTTTTAGGGGTTTTATGGTTTGTAGGTATTTTTAGGGATTTTATGGTTTTTAGCATTTTTAAGTTGTTTAGGGGTTTTAAGTGTTTTTAGGTTTTTATGTTTTTGTTAGGGTTTTCAGTGTTTTTATGGGTTTATGTTTTTAGTTATTATTAGGGATTTATTTTGGATTTTTTTTTCTTTTTTAGGTTTATTACAGATTTTAAGGTTTTGGGGGGGGGGTTGGGATTTTAGGGGTTTTATGATTTTTTTTTGAATTTTTTAGGGTTTGTAAGGTTTTTTAGAATTGTTCAATATTTTTAAGGGGTTTTAGGGGTTTTTATAATTTTTTAGGTTATTAGGGGTTTAAATTGTTTTTAGGTTTTTATGGTTTTCTTATTTTTTTCATGTTTTTAATGCTTTTTGGGATTTTTTAGGATTTTTTTGGTTTTAGGGTGTTTAGGGATTCGACAGGTTTTATTGTCTTTTTTATGGTTTTTGGGTTTTTAGGTTTTTTTTATTTTTAGGGTTTTTAAATTTTTTTAGATTTTTTTCATTTTTAGGGATTTAAATGGAATCTAGAATTTTTATTGATTTTTATGGTAATTTAGGGTTTTTAATGTTTTTAGTGGGTTTTTGGATTTTTTGGGTTTTTAGGTTCTTTTAGGATTTTTTTCATTTTTTCGGTTTTTTTGGTTTTTTAGGGTTTTTTGCGTCTTTGGGGTCTTTTAGCGTATTTTAAGTTTCTTAACATTTCTAATAATTTTTTGGGATCTATTGTGATTTTATGGGATTTAGGGTTTTTATGGATATTGAGGGGTTTTATAGTCTTTAATTTTTCTTTTTCTTTTTTGGGTTTTTAATTTTTTGTTTGAGTTTTTTGGGTTTTGAAAGTTTTTTAGGTTTTTTAACATTTTTAGGGGTTTAAGGGGTTTTTATATTTTTTGTGTTTTTTAGGGGTTTTATAGATTTATAGGGTTTTTAAGGTATTTAGGGGATTTATGGTTTTTAGGGTTTTTTTGGTTTTCAGCGTTTTTAGGTTTTTAGGGGTTTTAAGTATTTTTTGTCTTCTAAGGTCTTATTAGGGGTTTTGGGTGCTTAATTTTTTAGGTATTATTATTGCTTTTTTAATTTTTATGTTTTTAGGTTTATTTGGGATTTTAAGGGTTTTTTGGGTTTTATGGGTTTTTTACTGGTTTTTAGCATTTTTTGGGTTTTTAGGGTTTTAAAGTTTTTTATAGTTTTTTAACATTTTTAGGGTTTAAAAGGTTTTTTTGAGTGTTTAGTGGTTTTTAATTGTTTTTCTGGATTTCCGTGGTTTTTTAGGTTATTAGGGGTTTTATTTATTCTAGTTTTATTTAGGGTTTATAAGAGTTTTTTGGGTTTTTATGGTATTTTTAGGGGTTTTAGTGTTTTCTAGTTTGGTAGGGGTTTTTATAGTTTTGTTTGGGTTTTTCAAGGTTTTAGGTGTTTTCACATTTTTAGATATTTTAATGATTTTTTATCATTTTTATGGTTTTTTAATTATTTTAGGGATTTTGAGGGTTTTTAAAGTTTATAGGTTTTTAAGGTTTTCTTATGTTTTGTTACGGCTTTTAGGGATTTTACTTTTTTATTTGTTTCTAGGGATTTTTTTGGATTTTTGTAGATTTTAGGGTTTTTAGTGATTGTTATTGTTCTTTGGATTTTTATGGTTTATATGGTTTTTTATTTTCTAGGGGGTTTTTTGAGTTTTTTAGTGTTTTAAAGGTTTTTATAGTTTTTTAATGTTTTTAGGGTTTAAAGGGGTTTTAATTTTTTTTTTATTTTTTATGTTTTCTATGTTTTTTTAGGGGTTTTAAGTTTTTTAGGGGGTTTTAAGGTTTTAGGGTTTTTAGGGGGTTTAGGGTTTTGTGTTTTTACTATTTTTAGGTTGTTAATGCTTTTAGGTGTTTATGGTTTTTAGGGTTTTTTTTGTTTTTTAAGGGTTTAGGTATTTTTAGGTGTTTCTAGGTTTTTAATGGATTTTTATGATTTTTAGGGATTTTGAGGGTTTTTACGTTTTTTAGGGGTTTTAGCATTTTTTAGATTTTTATGGGTTTTACATTTTTTGAGGACTTTCGGGTGTACTTAGGGGTTTTCAGGGGTTTTAGGTTTTTTATTTTTATTGGGTTTTTAGTATTTTTTTATGATTTCTTAGGGTTTTTAGTGATCATGAGGGTTTTAGTGTTTTCAGGGTCTTTAGAGTTTTTATGGTTTTTTGTGTTTCTAGGGTTTTTTGAGTTTTTTTTGGGTTTTAAAGATTTTAAATTTTATTAATATTTTAAGGGTTGAAAAGTTTTTTATAGTTTTTAGTGGGTTTTTAGGGTTTACAGGTTTTTAGTGGTTTTAGTATTTTCAAGGTTTATATTGTTTTTTGGATTTGTAGGCTTTTTTATTGTTTTTAGTGTTTATTTTGTTTTTATAGACTTTATGTGCATTTAGGGTTTTAAGTTTTTCTTAGTGGTTTTTAGGGTTTTTATGGTTTTTTATGTTTTTAGGGATTTTTAGGGTCTTTCTTATTTTTATGGGTTTTTAGTGTTTTAGGGATTTTGAGGTGTTTTAGGGTTTTTTTGGTTTTTTTGGTTTCTTTAGTTATTTTATGGGTTTAATGGGTTTTTATAGTTCTTTTAACATTTTCGGGATTTAAAGGGTTTTTATAGTCTTTGTGGGTTTTAGTGTTTTTTATGGGTTTCTGAGGGTTTTTGGAGTTTTCAGGTTTTTCAGATTTCGGGTTTCAGGGTTCTTTGGGTTTTTGGGTTTTTAAAGTTTTCAAATAGTTTTAGGATATTTACGGTTTTTTACTTTTATTAGAATTGTTACGTATATTTTATGATTTTTATAGATTTTAGGGTTTTAGGGGTTTTTTTATTATTTATTTTTTTAATTTTTGTAGATTTTTTTAATGTTTTTGGAAATTTAAATGGATTTTAGAGTTTTTAGTGGTTTTATTGGGTTTTATGGGTTTTAAAGGGTTTTTTGGTTTTTAGGGGTTATTAAGGTTTTTGGAATTTTTTTAGGTTTTTATCATTTTTTAGGTTTTTTGGATTTAAGGTTTTTATGGTTTTAAGGTTTTCTTAGGGGTTTAAGTGTTTTTTATGTTTTTTTGGGATTTTAATAGTTTTTATTATTTTTATCTATTTTTATGGTTTTTAGGGTCTTTTACTATTTTAGGGTTTTAATAGTTTTTTTGGGGTTTTAAGGTTTTTTAGTTATTAATGTTTTTATGGTTTTTATTGTTTTTTAAACATTTTTAGGTCATTAAATGGTTTTTAGAGTATTTATCAGTTTAGGGGTTTTATCAGCTCTTACGGTTTTTAATGGGTTTAGGTGGTTTAGAGTTTTAGGGTTTTTAGGGTTTTTTGTTTTTTTATGTTTTGATTGGATTTAAGTGTTTTTATGTTTTTAAGGTTTTATTAGGGTTTTTTGTGGTTTTTACATTTTTAGGTATTTTTAGGTTTTTATTGTTTTTAAGGATTTTAGGAATTTTTAGGGTTTTTTGAGTTTTTAGGGTTTTTTGAGTTTTTTTTTTTGTTTTTTTGGGTTTTTTATTTTATTGGGTCTTTAAGGTTTTTAGAGTTTCTAATGTTTCTAAGAGTTTGATGGATTAAACTTTTTTTAGTGGGTTTTATACATTTTTTGGGTTTTAAATTTTTTAGGGGTTTTATGGTTTTTAGGGTTTTAGGTTTATTTATGATTTTTATGGTTTTTTGGGTTTTTTGGGTTTTTAGGGGTTCTTATTTTTTATATTTTGTAGGTTTTCTTAGTTGGTTTCAGGTTCTTTATGAGTTTTTATGTTTTTTACAAATTTTTAGGGCTTTTTTGGATTTTATGATTTTCAGGATTTTTAGTGATTTTGAGAGATTTTTGAGATTTTAGTGTTTTTTGGGTTTTTTAGGGTTCTCTGAGTTTTTGGGATTTTATAGTTGTAAGATTTATTTCCCATGTTTTTAAAGGTTTAAATAGTTTTAGAGTTTTTAGTGGGATTTTAGGGTTTTATGGGTTTCTAGGTATTTTTAATGTTTTTAGGGGTGTTATGGTTTTTATCATTTTCATGGGTTTTTAGGGTATTTATAATTTTTTTGGGTTTTAAGGGTTTTAAAGGATTTTAGTTTGTTAAGGTTTTTGTAGGGTTTTTTTGGGTTTTAAGGGTTTTAAGGGATTTTTTTTGCATTTTTATTGTTTTTTCAGTTTTTTAAGGATTTGGGAAGTTTGGGGGTTTTTATTGGTTCTTTGGGTTTTTTAGAGTTGTTTTTTGAGTTTTTAGGGAATTTAATGTTCTTAGAGATTTATTAATGTTTTTAGGGGATTAAATTATTTTAGATTTTAAGTGGGTTTTGGGGGGTTTTATGAGTATTTATGGCCATTTAGGGTTTTATGAGTTTTTATGGTTTTAGGGTTTGGGTGTTTTTAGGATTTTTTAACCTTTTTTATTTTTTGGAGGTTTTAAGTGTCTTTTTGCTTTCATGTTTTTCTTAGGGGTTTCCCGTGTTTTTATAGTTTCTTAAATTTTTGTGTTTCTTAGGGTTTTTAGGATTTTTTTTGGTTTTTAGGGATTTGGGGTTTTTGCACGTATTTTTCTTTTTTAGGTTTCTAGGTGTTTTTAGGAATTTATGGTTTTCTTAGAGTTTCTTAAGTTTTTTATGGTTTCTACATTTTTAGGTATTTTTAGGTATTTTATTGTTTTTTATTGTTATTAGGGTTCTTAGCGATTTTGAGGGGTTTTAGAGGTTTTTTTGGTTTTTTTAGGTTCTAGTTTTTTTTTAGTTTTTTTGGGTTTTGAAGGTTATTAGAGATTTTATAAATTTTAGGGGTTTATAGGATTTTTAGAGTTTTTAGTTTATTTTTAGGGTTTTTATGGTTTTTATTGGGTTTTAGGTTTTATGATATTTTATGGGTTTTGGGGTTTTTTTTTATTTTTAGAAAATTTTTTATTTTTGGGGTTTTAAGTGGTTTTAGGTTCTTAAGATTTTCTTAGGGGTATTCGGGTTATCTATGTTTGTTTTCATTTTTTGGTGTTTTTAGTGATTTTTTTGGGTTTTATGGGTTTTTATAGTTTTTCGGGATTTTCATGGTCTTTAAGGTATTTTGTAATTTTAGCGTTTTTTAGGGTTTTTAGTATTTTTTTAGGTTTTTTGAGGTTTTTTGTTTTTTTTATTCTAAATATTTCTTATGGTTTTTAGGGTTTTTATATTTTTAGGGTTTTTTTGGGATTTTTATGATTTTTCTGGGTTATTTGGGTTTTTATTTATTTTGACTGTTTTAATGTTTTTTGGGTTTTAGGGTTTTTTTTGTTTTTTAGTGCGCTTTTTTAGTTTTTTATGGTTTTTAAGTTTTTTAGAGTTTTTTAACGTTTTTAGGGGTTTAAAGGGCTTTTAGAGTTTTAGTGGGGTTTTAGGGTTTTTATGGGTTTTTATGGTTTTTTAATATTTTTTTGGTTTTTTTTTGGTTTTTTGGGTTTTATAGTTTTTAGGGGTGTAGGGGTTTTTTTGCATTTTTTAGGTTTTAGAGGTTTTAAGTGTCTTTATATTTTAAGGTTTTCTTGATGTTTTTCTTGGATTTGAGGTTTTTTAGGTTTTTAATGATTTTAGTGATTTTTTTAGGATTTATATGGGTTTTTAGGGGTTTTATGGTTTTTGAGGATTTTTTGGGTATTATGGTTTGGGGGGGGGGGGGTTGGGGTTTTTTTGAATTTTTTAGGGTTTTTAAGTTTTTTATATTTTTTTGACATTTATATAGGTTTAAAAGGTTTTCTTATTTTATAGTATTTTTTAGGGTTTTTATCAGTTTTTAGGTTTTTTATGGTTTTTAGTGTTTTTTATGGTTTTAGGGGATTTTAGGGTTTCTAGGGTCATTTTAGGGTTTTTATCATTTTTTATGTTTTTATGGTTTTATGTGTTTTTAGGTTTTTATGGTTTTCTTAGTTTTTCTTTAGGTTTTTTAGGGTTTAGACCTTTTCAATAGTTTTTCGTGACTTTTAATTTTTTATTGTTATTAGGGTTTTTAGAAATTTTGAGTGTTTTTACTGGTTTTTTGGTTTTTTGGGGTTTTGGGGTTTTTTTTAGTTTTTTTGGGTTGTGATGGTTTTTAGAGTGTTTAACATTTTTAAGGGTTTAAAGAGTTTTTAGATTTTTTAGTTGATTTTTAGGTTTTTTGAGGGTTTTAGGGGTTTTAAGGTTTTTAGGGTGTTTTATGGTTTTTATGGTTTTTAGGGTTTTTATGGTTTTTAGTGTTTTGAGGTTTTTTAGCATTTTTAGGTTTTTGCGTTTTTAGGTGGTAATAGGTTATTAATGTTTTCTTAGGGGTCTTTAGGTTTTTTTGGGTTTTTTACATTTTTAGGTTTTTTAGGGATTTTAGGGGTTTTAGGGGGTTTTAGTGTTTTTTGAGATTTTCAGAGTCTTTATGTTTTTTAGGAATTTTTGTGTTTTAGGGTTTTTAGTGTATTTTAGGTTTTTAGGTTTTTAGTTTTTTTTTGGATTTTAAATATTTATTAGGGTTTTTAGATTTTTTAGGTGTCTAGGGATATTTAGGGATTTGTATGAATTTTATGGGTTTTTATTGATTTTAATGTTTTTACAGTTTTTAGGGTTTTAGGGGTTTTTTGGGTTTTTAGTTTTTTTGTGTTTTTTAAGGTTTTAAGAGTTTTTCAATGTTTTTAGGGGTCACTACTATAAATGGAGGATATACCAACGGTTTTTTTCCAATGGTTTTCATAAACCATTAGAATAGGGGTGTGGAGAGACTTTTACCCAAAGGTTTTATCAAACCGTTGGGATATATGAGTTTTTAGATGAATTTACCCAACAGTTTGATAAAACCATTGGATGTCAATTCTAGGAAGGCTTTCCCAATGGTTTGTCTAAACCATTGATAAAGCTTACCTTTCCCAATAGTTTTTTAAAACCGTTGGGTATGTTTTCCCCTAAATTTCCAGTGAACCCGATCTCTCATCCAAGCGATTGAAGTGCTAAAGTTGAGACCTAATATCTCTCTCGCTTGGAAAATCATTCCACCAGATCCATCTTCAATCACTAAGTTGTTTTGTTCTACACTTAAAATCTGTATGTAGTACCTTATGTTTAATTTTTTGCTTTTACTTTTTTGTTTTTTTATTTATCTTAAACCTGAGGTTCGTGTGGTAAGCTATACCCAATAATTTAAATTTTATTTGTTTTATATTTTTTCCTGCTTTCATGTGTGAATCAATTTATTTGAAGTGAGTGGGTGTAGTGGGGGGGGTGCTGGAGGGGGTGTTCAAGTGGCGGTGCAATGAGTGAAGGGGTATGTACAGGTGGGGGTGTGTAGTTGGGGGGAGTATGTTGGGGGTGAGGTGGGGGTGGGGGTGGGTTGTGCAGGTGGGGGTGGGGGGAGGGGGGTCATTCAAGTGGGGGGTGCAGGTGGAGGGGGGTGTTTTGTAAGTGGGTGGGGGGGAGTGTGCAGGTTTGGGGGGGTGGGCTGGTGGGGGTCTGTTGGGGGTGAGGTGGGGGTGGGGTGTACTGGTGGCGGTGGGGGGGAGAGGGGATGTGCAGGAGGGGGTGTGGGCTGTGCAAATGGGGGGATGGTTGTGCAAGTGGGTGGGGGAGGGGAGTGTATGGGTTGGGGGTGGGCTGGGCTGGTATGAGTATGTTGGGGGTGAGATGGGGGGTGTATAGGTGGGGGTGGGGTTTCCAGCGAAATAATAAACAGTAGTTTGGAGAATTAGGTGAGAGACAATGAACAAACACAATAATAGAGAAATTGGTTCTAATGAACCCAAATTTTCCCAAGCCCCAACATAGAAGGGGTTTAGAAACTCATAATGAAAAGAATAAGAAACTTACTAAGATTCATCAGAGAGTTCATTACAACAGAAAATAAAATAATCCGAAGTACAACAAAACAACAAGAACCAGTGCCTAAAAACCTTCCTTCCTCTCTCTAAGCTTTGTTCCCATCCTCCTTCTTCTTCTTTCCCCCATCCCTCCTTGTTTCGGCTCACCCCCCAAAGTCATCTTGGTCAGAAAGGTGCCTTTTCCAGTTGTCCAAAAGAAGGTATAAAAGGGAACCCCGGGTCAAGGAGTGGGTGAAACATGAAAAAGAAAAAAGGACAAGGCTACAGTTTTCCGCACGGTTTGGGTGCACGGTTTGGTAGACCGTGCACCAACCGTGTGGATGCTACTGTCTCAAATCCTTGATCCTCACAGATTTCATGGATGGGCCACACAGTTTGGGTAGGCCGGGCGCCAATCGTGCAGATGGTACTATCAATGGTATCTTCTCCCACACAGATTGTACACGGTTTAGATAACGGTGTAGCGACCGTGTGGGTTACCTCTGTCATTGAAATTTCTGAATTCACCCATCCTTCATGTCTAGTTCTTGATCCTGGTGACTCAATTCCGGAATATTTAGGGGAAAAGGGTCCATAGTCCTCCAATTCCCTTATGAATCTGTAAAATTCATAGACTACATGCTTCATCCTTTGGTGACTGAAAAGAAAAGAACAAGGTACATAAAAATTGTAAAATTCTTGAAAAACCATACACAAAAACCATTTTATAGATATTAAACCAAGTGGAAATTCCATATGCACAATAGTGAATCATCCGGTACCGCTCAAAGTGTCTCATTTTTATTTGAAATGGACAACATTTTAAGTGAAAACAACAACTGGCATACGAAAAACTAACCAAATTCATTTGGATTCGGTTGATACTTTAGGAAAACAATCCATGGGTTATATGTTACTTGTAAGAGTCAATCTTACACCAATCTGAGGCATGGTGTGGCTATTATCACTCATAGTGTCTTTCTTTTGTTTAAAATGGACACCCTTTTAAGTAAAAACAAATGGCATATGAAAAATGACCAAACATATTCGGATTGTGTTGATACTTTAGGAGAAGGACCCATGGGGAATTTTTTACTTGTATGAGTCAACCTTGCCTCAATCTGAGGCATGATGTGGCCGGTACCACTCAAAGTGTATCAATTTTATTTTAAATGGACTACATTTTAAGTGAAAACAACAACTGGAATATAGAAAAATGACCCAACACATTTGGATTCTGTTTATACTTTAGAAAAATGATCCATGGGTCATTTGTGATGTGTACGAGTCAATCATGCCTCAATCTGAGGCATGGTGTGGCTGATATCACTCGAAGTGTCTTTCTTTTTTTTAAATGGACACTCTTTTAAGTAAAAACAACAACCATACAGAAAACAGACCAAACGTATTCAGATTGTATTTATACTTCAGCACAATGATCCATGGGTCATTTGTGACATGTACGAGTCAACCCCGCCTCAATTCGAGGCATAGTGTGGCTAATACCACTCAAAGTGTCTCACTTTTATTTGAAATGGAAAAAATTTTATGTGAAAACAACAACTGGAATATTTAAAACCAACCAAACACATTTAGATTGTCTTGATACTTTAGGACAATGATCCATCGGTTATATGTGACATGTACGAGTCAAGCCTGCCTCAATCTGAGGCATAGTGTGGTCGGTATCCCTCAAAGTGTTTGTCTTTTGTTACAAATGGACATCATTTTAAGTAAAAACAACCGGAATATGGAAAAATGACCAAACATATTCAAATTTTATTGATACTTTAGCACAAGGATCCATGGTCCAGCCTCACACAATCCACTTCTCATGTGAGGAAATATTACCCCTATTCTAAAACACATGAAATTTAATACACTAAGGACAACTACATTCCCTAAGTCACACAATCTCATTGATACAAACCCATTATCATCATCACTAATTTCAAATACACTCGCACCAAACCATGGGATATTATATTTGTGTTTAGTTGAATTCATTTATCCATTTCCTTATTTTGGGGTTATTAGCGTCTAATGTCTGAATTCAATCGTGTATGTGTTATACAAAATGAAATTTTGTATATATTCTTAATTCTGTATAACACATATAATTACGTATTCAATTTTTTATGTAACGTATTCATTATTGATAATTAAATTATGTATGTATTCAATTCAGTATTCAATTATGAATTGAATTCTGGATTCCACATGTAATTTTCATCTCAATTCTGAATTGAATTCTAAATCAATTATGTATGTTTATAATTACCTTATGAATTATGTTTTAATTCTGTATGTGTATAGTTGCAAGGTGAATTATGTATTAAATCTATTTGAAATAACTGTGTATATGTATGTGTTATAGGTGGTTATTACAGGTAATTGGAGTTGGGATGCTGGAAATGGGGAAAGGGCAGCCTGCAGTAGGTTGTTGCCTGAATTGCACAGCAAAGCCTATACCAATGGTTCTAAACTATTGGCATAGGGCTGTGAAGGGGTTTTTACCAACAGTTTAAAAACTGTTGGGATATAGTGAAATTTCCACACATTACCCACAGTTTACACAAACCATTAGTAAAAAGCTATACAAAACTATATTCCAATGGTTTGAAACTATTGTAATAGAATGTTTACCAATGGTTTCAAACCATTGGTGAAACGTTATACCAACGGTTTGACATAACCATTGGCATAATGTAGATTTCCTAACTTATACTAATAGTTTTCCAAAAACCATTGGCATATGTATTTCTTTACGACTTACTTCCCTATGGTTTGGATAACCATTGGTATATATTATACCAATGGTTATCCATCCTTTACCAATGGTTTGGAACTGTTGTTAAAGGGTGCATTTCTAGTAGTGGGTTTAAAGGTTTTTTAGATTTTTAGCGGTATTTTTAGTTTTTTATGGGATTTTAAATATTTTTTTGGGTGGGGGGGTTGTTTTTTTTGTATTTTTAGGGTTCTTAAGGGATTTAGGGTTTTTAGCATTTTTTATGTGTTTAGGTGTTTGAGGTGTCTTTCTATTTTATGTTTTTCTTATAGTTTTTCATGGAATTGAGGGGTTTTTTATATTTTTATGGATTTAAGGGATTTTTTAGGATTTATATATGTTTTTAGGTTTTTTAGGGTTTTTTAGGGGTTTTTTGGGTTTTATAGTTTCTTTTTGGAGTTTTGGGTTTTTTTTTGAATTTTTTTTGGTTTTCATGTTTTTTTGATTTTTTTAATGTTTTTATGGGTTTAAACGATTTTATGGTTTATAGTATCTTTTAGAGTTTTTAGGGGATTTTAGAGTTTTTTAATGTTTTTAATGATTTTTATGGTTTTAGGGGATTTTAGGGTATCTAAGGTCCTTTTAGGGTTTTATCATCTTTTATGTTTTTATGGTTTTAATGTTTTTTAGGCTATTAAGGTTTTCTAAGGGATTTTCAGGGTTTTTAGGGTTTTTTTTTTATTCTTAATACTTTTAGGGTTTTTTATTTTTTTGTTAGGGTTTTTAGGGATTTTGAGGGTTATTTAGGGTTTTAGGGTATTTTTTTGGTTTTTAGATTTTTTTGGTTTTTAGGGGTTTTAAGTGTTTTTAGGTTTTTAAGGTTTTCTTTGTGTTTTTAGGGTTCTTCGGTTTTTTTACATCTTTAAGGATTTTTAGGGATTTAAATTATTTTTTGTTTTTTTTTTGTTTTTTTGGGATTTTGAGTGGTTTTAGGGTTTTTAGGGTCTTTTATGGGTTTTTAGGGTTTTTTAGTTATTTATTTTTTTCATGATTTTTTAGAGGTTTTTAATGTTTTTAGCGTTCTAAATTTTTTCTAGAGTTTTTAATGGGTTTTTAGGATTTTAAGGGTTTTTGTTTTTTTAATGTGTCTATGGGTTTCATTATTATTTTTTGTTTTTAGGGTTTTTTGTGGGTTTTAATAGTTTTTAGGGTTTTAGGGTTTTGTTAGGATTTTCCTGAGTTTTTGGTATTTTTTACATTTTTTGGATTATTAGTTTATTTTTATGTTTTTTATGGGTTTTAGGGTTTTTAGGGATTTTGAGGGGTTTTAGGGTTTTATAGGGTTTTTATGGGATTTTTTTAGTTTTTTGGGTTTTTAGGGATTTTTTAGTTTTTTATGGTCTTTATGGTTTTTTATAGTTTTTAACATTTTTATGGGTTGAAAGGGTTTTATTTTTTTTAGTGGTTTTATGGTTTTTATGCGTTTAATTTTTGTTTAATGTTTTTAGAGGTTTTTATAGATTGTATGGGTTTTAGGGATTTTATGGGTTTTAATTGTGTTTAGGCTTTTATGGTTTTCTTATGGATTTTTAGGGTTTTTTATGTTTTAGGTATTTTTAGGGATTTTTTAGTATTTCTATGGTTTTTAGGGTTGTAGGGATTTTGAGGGTTTTTTAGTTTTTATGGTTTTACAGTTTTTATGGTTTTACAGTTTTTTGGGTTTTAGTGTATTTTTTCAGTTTTTAGGAGTTTTAAGGTCTTTTAGAGTTTTTTAACAATTTTTTGGGTTTGAAATGTTTTTGGAGTTTTTAGTGGATTTTAGGGTTTTCAATACTTTATGGGTTTTTAAGGTTTTTTGGTGTTTTTATGGTGTTTTGGGTTTTTGGGGTATTTAGGGCCTTTAAGGTTTTTAGTTTTTTAGGTTTTTAGGGGTTTTAACTATTTTTAGGTTTCTGAGGTTTTCTTAGTGCTTTTCTGGGTTTTTAGGGTTTTTGAGTTTTTCTAGTTTTTGGGGGAGTTTTTGAGTTTTAGGGCTTTTAATTTTTTTAGAGTTTTTAGAGATTTTTGGGGTTTAAAAGGTTTTATAGTTTTTAGTGGGGTTTATGGTTTTTATATGATTTTAGGGATTTTAATATTTTTTGGGTTTTTTTAGTTTTTTTGGTTTTTTGGGTTTTTTGATATTAGAGTTTTAGGATTTTTTATGGTTTTCATCGTTTTTATGTTTTTAGGGGTTTTAATGTTTTTTACGGTTTTAATGGTTTATAAGGGTTTTTCATGGTTTTTAAGGTTTTTTAAATTTTTAGGGATTCTTATTTCTTTTTGAATATTTTTATGGTTTTAAGGTTTTAGGGATTTTATGGGTGTTAGGGTTTTTGGGTTTTTAAAATTCTTAGGGTTTTAGGGGTTTTAATTTTTTTTTTGCTTTCAAGATTTTTTGTAAAAATTTTCAGGGTTTTAGGATTTCTTAAATTTTTACTGATTTTCCGTGATTTTAAGATTTTTGTTGTTTTGGGGGGTTTTTAAAGATTTAGATGAATTTTAGGGTTTAAGGGACTTTAGTGTTTTTTAGGTTTTTTTGTTTTTCAGGTTTTTTTTATTTTTTTATCGGGATTAAGGTTTTTTTGAGTTTTTAATGCTTTTATAGTTCTAAAGGGTTTTTTTAGTATTTATTGAGGGTTTTATAGGATTTTAGGGGTTTAAATATTTTTAGGGGTATTATGGTTTTGAGGGTTTATATCATTTTTTATTTTTAGGGTTTTTAAGTGTTTTAGGTTTTCAGGGTTTTCCTAGGGGTTTTTGTGGTTTTATAGTTTATTTATGTTTTTAAGTAATTTTTCATGAATTTTTGGGTTTTTATAGTTTTTAGGGATTTTAAGGGTTATTATCGGTTTTTATGGTTTTTATGGGTGTTTTGGATTTTGTGTTTTTTAAGTTTTTATGCTTTTACAGTTTTTTAGAGTTTTTTTAATGTTTTTTGGGGATTAAGGGTTTTTTGTATTTTTAGTAGGGTTTTTGGTTTTTTATGGTTTTTTATGGGTTTTAGGGGTTTTATGGTTTTTAGGATATATGGGTTTTTAGAGTTTTTAGGGTTTTTGGGTTTTTTTATCTTTTTAGATGTTTTAAATGGTTTTATCTTTTTAAGTTTTTTTACGTTTTTTCTAGGGTTTTAGAGTTTTTTACTTTTTAATGGATTTTTTAGTATTTTTTGGTTTTTTATGTTTTGTATGGTTTATAGATATTTTGAGGGTTTTTTTGGGGGGGGGGGGGGGGGGGTTTATCAGTTTTTTTGTGTTTTTGGTATTTTTTTGGGGTTTTAAGGGTTTAAAAAAAAATTAGAGTTTTTAAACATTTTAAGATATTTAACGGGTTTTTATAGTTTTTAGTGGTTTATAGGTTTTTTATGTGTTTTTAGGGGTTTTATGATTTTTAGGGGTTTTATGGTTATTTAGGTTTTTTTGAAATTTTTTGGTTTTTTAGGTGTTTTAAGTGTTTTAAGGTTTTTAGGGTTTTCTTAGGCATTTTCATGGGTTTTAAGGTTTTTTTTCATTTTAGGTATTTTTAGGGATTTTTAAGATTTTAAATATTGTAGGTGTTTTAGGGATTTTCTTTGATTTTAGGGTTTTTTAGGGTTTTTGAGTTTTAGGGATTTTTTGAGTTGTTTACGGTTTTTATGTTTTTATATATTTTTTAACATTTTTAGGGTTTTCAATGCTATATAGATTTTTTAGTGGTTTTTAATGGGTTTTTAGTGTTTTCATGAGTTTTAGGGGTTTTTTAATGATTTTCAATGGCTTTTATGGTTTTTAGGGGTTTTTAGGTTTTTTATGGGTTTTAACTATTGTATGTTTTTTAAGGTTTTAGTAATTCTTTTCTTGTATTTTGGGGTTTTTTACAGTTTTTGGTATTTTTAGGACTTTTTTAGTATTTTAAGGGTTTTAAGGGTTTTTAGGGATTTTGAGGGGTTTTATGATTTTTTTAGTTTTTTAAGGTTTTGGGGGTTTAGGGTTTTTTTGGGTTTTACTATTATTTTAATTTTTTAATGTTTTTAGGTGTTTAAATGTTTTTTTGAGTGTTTAGTGTTTTTAGGGATTTTATGGGGTTTTAAGGTTTTTAGGGGGTTTTCGTGTTTTTATGGGTTTTAGGGGTTTTTAAGTTTTTTTAGGGTTTTATTGGGTTTTTAGGGTGTTTTACATTTTTAGGGATGCTTAGGGATTTTTTGGAATTTTTATGGATTTTTAGGTATTTTGACGGTTTTTAGGGTTTTTAGGGTTTTTATTGGTTTGTAGGGTTTTTAGGGTTTTTATTGGTTTGTAGGGTTTTATGGGTTTTGGGAGTGTTTATGGGTTTTAATGTTTTTTAGATTTGTTTAACATTTTAAGGTTTTAAAGAGTTTTTAGAGTTTTTAGAGATTTTTAGAGTTTTTAGGGTTTTTAGGGTTTTTCAATATTTTTAGTGGTTTTTATGGTTTTTAGGGATTTTAGGGTTTTTTAATGTTTGTTAGGTTTTTAGGGGTTTAATATGATTTGAGTTTTTTAAGGTTTTCTTAGGGGTTTTTAGGGTTTTTACTTTTTTATGTATTTTTAGGTATTTTATTGGATTATTATAGTTTTTAGGGTTTTTAGGGATTTTGAGGGGTTTTAGGGGTTTTAGGGGTTTTAGGGTTTTTAGAGATTTTAGGTTTTTGGGGGGTTTTAGTTTTTTTTGAGTTTTTTAGGGGTTTTAAATTTTTCAGAGTGTTTTTCCATTTCAGGGGTTTAAAGTTTTTTTAGATTTTTTAGTTATTTTAGGGGTATTGAAGCGTTTATAGGGTTTTTAAGGTTTTTATATATTTTTAGGATTTTTAGTGTTTTAGCATTTTTTAGGTTTTTTAGGGGTTTGTTGTGTTTTTAGGTTTTTAATGTTTTCTTATGTTTTTATGGTTTTTAGGGGTTCTCACATTTTTAGACATTTTTAATGTTTTTTAGGTTTCTTATAGGTTTTAGGATTTTAGGGATTTTGATTATTTTTAGGGGGTTTTAGGGGTTTTAGTTTTTTATGCATTTTTTGGAGTTTTTAGGGGTTTAAATATTTTTTAGAGCTTTTTAATTTTTTTACAGACTTAAAGGGATTTTTATATATTTAGAAGTTTTTATGGTTATTATGGGTTTTATGTTTTTATAGGTTTTGTGGTTTTTAGGGGTTTTAGGGTTTTTATGGACTTTAGGGTTTTTATCATTTTCATATTTTTATTACATTTAAGTGTTTTTAGATTTTAAATGTTTTCTTATGGGTTTTCAGAGTTTGTAGGGTTTTTATGTTTTTAGGATTTTTTAGTGAATTTTTTGGATTTTTATCAATTTTAGGGTTTTTATGGATTTTCAGGGGTTTACGGTTTTTAAGGTTTTTAGGGATTGTTAGGATTTTTTGGGATTTTTTAGGTTTTATAGGGATTTTAATTTTTTTTAGTTTTAAAGGTCTTCTTAATGTTTTTTGGGTCTTTAGGGTTTTTTATATTTTTATGGTTTTTTTAGGGATTTTTAGGTTTTTATGGGTTTTTAGGGTTTTTAATGAACTTGTGAAGTTTTAGGGTTTTTAGGGATCCTATGGGTTTTTTTAGGATTTTTTTGATTTTTTTAGGGTTTTATGGTTTTTTAGATTTTTTAATGTTTTTAGGAGTTTAAAGTGATTTTAGATTTTTTGGTGGGGTTTTAGGGTTTGTATGGGTTTAAGGGTTTTTTAAGGTTTTATGGGTTTTATGGTTTTTAGGGGTTTATGGTTTATTGGTGTTTTTATAATTTTTTTGTTTTTCATATGTTTTAAGAGTTTTTAGGTTTTTTATGTTTTCTTGGGGGTTTTCGGGGTTTTTAAGTGTTTTTATGTTTTTGGGTATTTTTAGGCAATTTTTAGGATTTTATGGTATTTTAGGGGTTTTTATGTATTTTGAGGGGTTTTATTTTTTTTATAAGTTTTTTGGGTTTTAGTATTTTTTTTTTGAGTTTTTTTGGGTATTAATGGTTTTTGATTTTTTTATTGTTTTTAGGGGATTTATGGTTTTGGGGGGTTTTATGGTTTTTAGGGGTTTTAGTTTATTTAGGTTTTTTAATAGTTTTAAGTGTTTTGGGGTGTTTATATTTTTCCTAGGGAACTACTATAAATATTCTCATTATCAATGTGAAAGAATGATTTTAACAACACTAAAAAATGGTTATTAATCACAACACTAATAAATGGGGTCCCCTTTATCAGTGTCCAAAAATCACTAATAAAGTTGGTCCTTTAGAAGCAATAAAAAAAGAGCTCATAAAGGCCTCCCTTTATCTGAGCTAAAAAAAATAGCTAATAAATGCCACCCTTCATTAGTGCGACTTATAAAGCTTATTAAGGCCCCACATGCTATAGTGTGTTGTTTGTATAACAACACACTGAAATAACCTATTATCTGTACACAAAATATAAAATTTAATTAAAATAAATTTTACATCATGAATACCAAAAAACACTACTATATGCATTTCAAATAATGTTTTTTATAGTTACATTTATTGTTACTATCCACAAACATTTAAAAACATTAATGTTTCATTATATTTGGAACCCATGAACCTCTCTCAAAATGGTCCACCCATGGTATCAGTTGTCGAAACAAATCACCTCAAATCAATCAAAATAATCCACCTTTATAAGAAAAAAATCTTATATTATTAATATCGTAAAGAAATAAATTAAACATTAATATGAAATAATACATTAAAAAATTCAACTTTAAATAAAAAAACAAACTTGGAGTTATACCAGTCACATCATCTATTGTATTGAGGTGATTTTGATTCTAACACATCAAAAATTAGTTATAGATCATTGTCCAAAATTATCAAAAAAAATTAAAATGTGTTTGATTGGTTTTGAGTATGATAATTATTATTTTTAATGAAATTAATGTCAATTTTAAATAAAGATACACTTGGAGTTATACTAGTCACACTGTGCATGGTATTGTGGTGTCGTTGATTCGTACACATCAAAAATTACTTATGTATCATTTCCTAATGTATCAAAACAATTATAATTAATTTCCTTGGTTTTTAGTATTTGACTTGTGTTTTTTACTAAAATGTCATTTTGAACTAGAAACTTTGACTCATACTTGTCACACCTTGTGTGGGATTGAGGTTCGGTTGATTCCTACACATCACAAATTACTTATGGATCATTTTACTAAAGTATCAAAATAATAAGAATGTTTTTTCTTGGTTTTGAGTACATCAGTTTTCCATTTTACTAAAATTGATGTCAATTTTAAATAAAAAGACTCACATTGAGTCATAATGCTCTTATAGTGTATCAGATTAAGGCAGTGTTGATTCCTACATGACTCAAATTAATTATGGATCATTTTACTAATGTTTCAAAACAATATGAATGAATTTTCTTGGTTTTCGAGTAGGTTATTTTTCCCTTTTACTAAAATTGGTGTCAATTTTAAATAAAAAATTACTAGGAGACATACTGGTCACACTGTATTTCAGATTTAAGTGAGGTTGATTCCTACACATCAAAAATGACTTATTGATCATTTTCATAAAGTATCAGAAGAATATGAATGTGTTTTATCAGTTTTGAGTATGTCAGTTTTCCTTTTTACTAAAATTGTTGTCAATTTTAAATAAAAAGATGCATATGGATTCATACCAGTGCTATCATGCATCAAATATAGGTTTAGTTGATTCATACACAACAAAAATGACTTATGGATCATTTTAATAATGTATCAAAATAATATGAATACATTTTCTTGGTTTTTAGTAGGTCAGTTTTCCTTCTTAATAAAATTGATGTTGATTTTAAATAAAAAGATTCACTTGGATTCGTACTAGTTACGACTTGAATTATATTGAGGTTAAGTTGATTCATAAACATCTAAAATGGCTTATGGATCATTTTACTAAATTATCAAAACAATACGAATCCGTTTACTCAGTTTTGAGTAGGTCATATGTCCTTTTTACTAAAATTGGGGTCAATTTTAAATAAAAAGATGAATTATGATTCATACCATCACACCGTGTGTCAGATTGATGTGAATATGATTCGTTTACATCTCAAAGGAATTATGTATTACTTTCTTAAAGTATAAAAACAATCCAAAATCATTTTCTTAGTTTTCAATATGTTACTTGTTCTTTTTTCTAAAATTAATGTCAGTTTAAAACAGAAAGACACATATGGGGTCATATAGATGACACCATGCATCTGATTGAGGTTAATTTGATTCCTAAACATCATAAATTTCTTATGGATTAATTTCCTAAAGTATCAAAATAGTCTGAATTCATTTTATTGATTTTGAGTAGGTCTGTGGTCTTTTTTACTAAAATTGATGTTAATTTTAAATAAAAAGATTCCCTTGGAGTCATACGATTCACAAGTTACATCATATTGAGGTGAGTTTGATTCCTACACATATTAAATGACTTATGGATCCTTTTTATAAAGTATAAAAACAATCCAAATGCATTTTCTCGGTTTTGAGTAGGTCATTTTTCCTTTTTACTAAAATTGGTGTCAATTTAAAATAAAAATATGTGCATGGAGTCATACCGATCACACCATGCATCTGATTGAGGTGAGGATGATTTCAAAACATCCCAAATGACACATATATCATTTTCCTAAATTATCAAAACAATCTGAATTCATTTTCTTATTTTCTAGTATGTCACTTGTTATTTTTGCTAAAATTAATATCAATTTAAAATAAAAAGAAACACTTGGAGTCATATCGATCACACTGTGCATCACATTGAGGTGTAGTTTATTCTTACACATCAAAAATTACATATAGATAATTTTAAAAAAGTATTAAAACAATATGAAGGCATTTTCTTAGTTTGCAGTATGTCACTTGTTCCTTTTTATAAAATTAATGTTAATTTAAAATAAAAATACACACTTAGAGTCATATCGGTCAAAAAGTGAATCATATTGCGGTTATTTTGATTCCTACACATCAAAAATGACTCATGGATCTTTTTTATAAAGTATGAAAAAAATATGAATACTTTTTCTTAGTTTTTAGTAGGAAATTTTTCTTTTTTACTAAAATTGATTTCAATTTTAAATAAAAAGACGTACTTGGAGTCATACTGGTTACATTGTGTGTCAAATTGAGGTGTTGATTATTCCTACACATTTAAAACCACTTATTGATAATTTCCCTAAAGTTTAAAAACAATATGAATTCTTTTTCCTAGTTTTGAGTAGGTTATTTGTTCTTTTTAATAAAATTGAAGTCAATTTTAAATAAAAAGATGCACCTTGAGTCATATCAGTCATACAGTGTGTCAGATTGAAGTTAAATTTATTCCAAAGAATCTCAAATGAGTCGTGGAACATTTCATAAAGTATCAAAAAAATCCAAATGTGTTTTCTTAGTTTTAAGTATGTCACTTTCCTTTTTTACTAAAATGTCATTTTTAAACTAGAAATATAAACATTGACTCATACCGGTCACATTGTGTATTGTTTTAACATGATACTGATTCCAATACATCCAAAATGATTTATGAACCAATTTCCTAAATTATCAAGATAACATGAGTGTTTATCTCAGTTTTTTGTGAGTGAAAAATTTTGAACTAAAATTTCAATTTTAAACTAATAATAGACACTTGGATTCATACCTGTCACACTGTGCATCAGATTGATTTGTGTTTGATTCCAACATGTCCTAAATGACTTATGGATAATTTTACTAAACCATAAAAATAATATAAATGATTTTTTTGGTTTTGAGTATTTCAGTTGTCCATATTACTAAAATTAATGTCAATTTTAAATAAAAAGTAACATCTAGATTCATATCTGTGACAACATGTGTCAGATTTAGGTGTTGTTGATTCTTACACATCTCAAAGTATCAAAAAAATCATAATGAACAATGTCACCAAGATTACCATTGTATTTATTTTTCTAACTATCAATACTGCATATTGAGTCAATGTTATTATCTGAAAATTCTTTCTCATTGTTGAAAAATAGAAGAGTAGAGGAAGCTCTTATGCCCATTATATCTGGAGAAGTAACCAAAATTAGAACAATACATTCCTCAACTTTTCTAGTTTTCAATAGTGAGAAAGGTTTTTTGGTTAACAACATTAACTCAATATGAAGTTTCAGAAGGTCAAAAAATAAAATCAATGGAAAGCCTTGTCAATATCTCAATGGCAATCTCAAAGTTCACTATTCCTCAAACATGAGAAGATTAGAAAAAACCACCCCAAATAAATCAAATGAATCCACCTGTATAAGGAAATAATTCTTCTGAGATTAATTCTAAAAATAAGTAAATTAAACATAAATATGACACAGTCCACTACTTCTATGGAAGTAAAATATGAATTTTATTTGTATATATTCTTGACCCATTTTGTTTTTATTATTACCTTAGTTGAAGTATTGAAAGGTAATGAGTATCTTTGAACAAACCACTTCAACTCGAACAAAAGAATCTACCTGTAGTGTTGACATTTATCATTTTCCTTCATGTTCCCAACATAGCCTTTGTATAAAAGTTATAAATGCCAACACTGCTTGGGTGAAAAGGATTTAATAGAGACGACACTATCTGCATGATTAGTCAAAAATTTCATTTATATTATGTTAACACAGTAGATAAAAAATAATATTATGAGGAAAAACATTGTATATTAAAAAAATTACCTTCTCATTGAACTCTAAGTTGTAGCCACAAATTCCAATCACTCACAAGAATGATTAGCTTCGAACAAAAAACCCAAACTGGAAAAAAGTAATCCACCTACCTAAGAAAAAAATTATTATGTGAGTAATACTAAAAATAAATAAATAAAGCATAAATATTTAACAATCAACTACTTCTATGGAAGTCACGTCATCGTGATATTTTTTTTACATTCTACCATCAGGTATTCTTCCCATTAATTTCTAATAAAATGTATATTTTCTGGTGAATATGAGTTTTTTTATAGTTATAGTAGTACTAGAAAAATATAAATACAAAAATCATTAATAAATTTTTTAAATGAAATGGTAATTATCTTCTAAAATATCTCTTTGGGGATTCTAGTTTGTTTATGGAATGTGATCTCTCTAAAAAAATTAAAAACATGATAACCATAATCTTTTCAATCTGTTTGTTTTAGACACTATAGAAACATTAACAAAAATAATTTATTTGTTTTGATATGTTTTTTGATAGTTAAATATTATTATATATACCCTGATACTTGTCCAATTATATAACTTTTTAGGATCCGTGTTCTTAACCCCAATCGGCATTCCTTGTTTTTTCACAATATTTATACATCACCATATCATAAAATAATCCTCATTAAAAAATAATATAAATTACATAACAAGAATTTTAGTTATAAAATTTTGGATATAGTTTATTACTTATTGAAAAATGTTATCATGTGTGTTTAGTTTGGTGGGTATCCATACAGTAAATCTAAGAGATAAATCTTTAGAGTATCCAAACTAACCGAAATGAGCATCCAATGTGTTCTAAAACAAAAAAAAGGAATAAGTCATAAAATAAATTAAAATATATTTTATATGATTAAATTTTATAGTTTTACCCATATATTGTTGGTATTAAGAAGTGTATTTCATACTTAGATTTTATTTCAAATGATTTGTCCAGGTCTGTTGCTCTTTCATCCATTTTTTTTATTCTATTTTTTTTTATTATGTAGAGGTTTCATGAGGAATAAAGAGTTCAAAAACTCATAGGTAAATACATTCAATTGGTATTGATATATATTCTTGCAAAAAAAATGTATTTAGTCATAATTAATATAGTATATCATCTTTTCGAAAATAAAATTATGAAAGAATACCTCATGTATACATTTACAACTAAGGATCCAATCCATTCATAGTTGAGGATTTAATTTACATTCTCAAAAGAAATGTAGTTTGTACATTTCTCTACATACATATTTTCTTCAAAATCAACTGACTGACTACTACCTCTTTTTAACTTTGTATCCACATGAACCTTAAAAGTTAGTAAATTCGATTATTGAATGGGTCAGGAAAAGGATATTTTAAAAAATATTTTTGATTGGTTGGTCAACCATTTAGATGGTTTTTATTCGATCTTTCATTTCACCCCTTCATTTTTGTCCTTCTGTAATAACATTCACAGATTTAGACATTTTTTTATTAATTGTCAAAGTTTTATCATGAAAATTTAATTGGAAATGAATACCTCCTTGTCAAAATGTGTTTTTAGAAGATTTAATGATCATGCGATGAATGTTCCAATTTCTTGGTATACCTTATGAATATCTTAGTCATCGAGTGGAACAAGTAGCTCAATGCTCGGATCATGAACTACACTAATCACCACTCTCATATGACCTATTGAAATTGGTATGTTTTGTAGCATGTCATCTTGGATATTGAACACCATAGTCCTTGCTAGAAGGCAATGGGTGGGTGTTGATAGATATAAATCATAGTCATTTTCACCAATTAGAATATCAATACCAGAAATGTATCAATGTTTATTAGATTCAAATTTCACATAAAAAATTATTAGAATATTTATTACTTTGACTAAGACAGCACTTTGAGTGGAATGGATCGCCTCAAAGCTGGTGGGGGTGGGATCTTCATGCAATTTTTTTCTTGAGTTTTTCTTCTCTTTGATTTCCCCATAACATTTTCTAGAAACTTAGTCTTCTAATGAAATTTTTCTTCAAGGTAATATAATATTGATTTCATATCTGTCATTTCTTTTTCCTTATCCTCTTTTTTCCTCAAAATATAGTTAGGGGTCACCCCAAAACCCGCACCTCTAATTCTTCCATACTGTTTTGGCGACATAAAGGCCACTAATAATAGGAGTTCATCTAGTACTGGTGTTGATGATTCCATCCACTCTTTTGGATTGAAAATATAGTAAAATAAGTAATCATTTTTATATAATATAATTCAATGGAAAAAATTTTATTATGTCATATTTAGACATGTTTCCTACACTTTTCATGTGCTTTCATCTATTAGTATCCCATATTTATTTACACGTGCCTCATTCCATAAAATATAGCATGGTATGGAAGTGACTTTGGATTTAGATTCATCAATCTGAATATAAATAGATAAACATAATTATGTTATTGTTTTATGTCACATAAAATTATTAAGGTAGATTTAAAAAACATACAATTTGTTTTCAAGTGAAGCGTACCCCATAATTGATTTATGGTAGGGGTACTTTGGTTTTAATACCAATTACTTATTTTCATCACTTAGTTTCTATTCCATAAATGAAAAATAATCAATAAAAGTGATGAATAAACATATTTTTAAACAATGTATTAATATCCACAATGTACCTAAAAATACACCTCTCTACGATGGCCAGTAAATACATCCCAAGCTTATCGGGTTATCAAGTGTGCATACATAAGCGGTGGGTGTGGGTTTATTTTCCATTTATAATATTTAAGATGAAATATCATTATAATTATGAGAAATCCTTTTTGAATCCTCCCAAGAAGATTTAATACATATTTCTTATAGGATTTATCTACTATAAATACACTATGAAAGGGTTGATGAAGAGTATGTTAATGTTTAATTATTTTATTTTTTAGTAAAATAAATAAATAATATCATAATGTTACCATAATCTCATTCTATGTCATTGTCTTAAGCGTGGTAACAACATTGTTCCATGAATCTAAATCACTCATCATGAATTTCTGAGTGATGACTCCAATGTAAATGCTGAACATGGCCTTGTTGGGGTTAATATGTTGGTCATGTTCATTCCACCTGACCACATATTTGATGCCTTTTCTTTTCACTTTATTGATTTTTTCTAACACTATAAAACTACAGTACTCCTATTTTTTCTATATCAATGGTCCTAGATCACCTACCACTTCATCATATTCAAAATTTTCAATATGTTATTCCTCTGGATTAGTAGCATCAACATATACATAAGTTCGTTGTACCTTTTCACTAGGAGGAACAGTAGGTTTAGAAACCGGTTGTTCCACTAGAACGGTAGCATCAACACGTGTAGAAGGTTTTTGTTCCTCTGCACTGAGAGTAACATCATCTTAATGTTTTTTAGAGTTTTTTTTAAATTCTAGTCGTTTAATGGGTTTTTTCATTTTTTAGGGTTTTATGGTTTTTTAATATTTTTTTAAGGTGTTTATGGTTTTTATGGGTTTTGGAGGTTTTTAAGGGTTTTAAGGTCTTTTATAGGTTTTATCATTTTTAGGTTTCTTAATGTTTTTTAGTGTTTTTTGGATTTTAATGTTTTCATTGGTTTTTTTAAGGTTTCAATGGGTTTTCATGTTTTTTTAGGATATTTCAGGAATTTTTAGGATTTTTATGGGTTTTAGGGATTTTGAGGGGTTTTATGGGTTTTTATGATTTTATGGTTTTATGGTTTTTTCAATTTTAGGTTTTTTAGGGGTTTTAAAATTTTTTTTAAGGTTTTCTTATGGGTTTTTAGGGTTATTAGGTTTTTTACTTTTTTATAGATTTTTATATTTTTTAGGTTTTTATGAGTTTTTATAGTTTTTAGGGATTTTTATGTTTTTTAGGGTGTTTTGCATTTTTAGGGTTTTTTTATTTTTATCAGGTGTTTAAGGATTTTTAAAATTTTTTAAACATTTTTATGGATTGAAATAGTTTTGATAGTTTTAGGTGGTTTAGGGTTTTATTGGTTTTAGGGATTTTTTAGGTTTTTAGGGATTTTATGGTTTTTAGAGGTTTTAAGTGTTTTTATGTTTTAATGGTTTACTTAGGAGTTTTAGGGTTTTTAGGGGTATTTATGAATTTAGGGATTTTTTGGATATTTATAGTTTTTAGGGGTTTATGGATTTTGATTATTTTTAAAGTTATTTTTGGTTTTTAGTGTTTTTATGGGTTTTTTGAATTTTTTGGTGTTTTTTTAGTTTTTATGGGTTTAAAGGTTTTTTTATATTTTTTAACATTTTTAGGGGTTTGAATGCTTTCTAGATTTTTAGTGGATTTTTAATGTTTTTATGGTTTTTAGGGTTTATTATGGTTTTTAAGGGTTTTATGGTTTTGAGGCATTTTAGGGATTTTGGGGTCTTTTAGGGTTTTTTCGTTTTTAGGTTTTTTATGAGTTTCAAGTTTTTTAGGTTTTTAATACTTTATTAGGTTTTTCATATAATTTTTGGGTTTTTTACATTTTTATGTATTTTTTGTACATTTTAGTTTTTTTGGGTTTTATTAGGGTTTTTATGGATTTTGAGGGTTTTATGGTTTTAGGCTTTCTTATAATTTTTAGATTTTTTGTTTTTTAGTGGTTTTAATTGTTTTTTGGTTTTTGAGGTTTTCTTAGGGTTTTCAAGGATTTTAGGGTTTTTTACATTTCTATGGAATTTTCGGGATTTTCGAGGATTTTTATGGGTTTTTAGGGTTTTTAGGGATTTTTAGGGTTTTTAGATTTTTTAGTAGTTATAAGTTTTTTAGAGTTTTTTAATGTTTTCAGGAGTTTAATAAGTTTTTATTGTTTTATGGTTTGTAAGGTTTTTATACAGTTTTTGGATTTTTAAGGATTTAGGGGTTTTATGTTTTTTTAGGGTTTTTCAGTTTTTTTAGGATTTTTAGCATTTTTTTGGTTTTTATGAGTTATAAGTGTTTTTAGGTTCTTAAGGATTTATTTGGTTTTTTCTGGGTTTTTTATATTTGTTATTCTTTTAAAGATTTTTAGGTATTTTAGGATTTGTATGCTTTTTATAATTTTTAGGGATTTTGAGGGTTTTATGGTTTTTAGGGGTTTTAAGGTTTTTTTGTTTTTATGGTTTGATGGTTTTTATGGTTTTTATGGTTTTTATTGTTTTTAGGGTATTTTGGAATTTTTTAGTGGTTTTAAGGTTTATTAGTGTTTTTACCATTTTTAAGGATTTATATGGTTTTTAGTGTTTTTTACATATTTTTAGGTTTGTTATGGGTTTTTATGTTTTTTAAGGTTTTTTGCGGTTTTCTAGGTTTTTGGATTTTTTTATGGTTTTTTAGGGTTTTTAACATTTTTTTGGTTTTTAGGTATTTTATGAAATTTTAGGTTTTTTTGGGTTTATTATGATTTTTAAGGGTTTTTAGTGGTTTTTATGTTTTTATGGAGTTTTAGGTTTTTTAGGATTTTTATAGTGTTAGGGAATTTTGCTGTTTTTAGGGTATTTTAGGGTTTTTTGTTTTTAGGTTTTTAATGTTTTTTGAGTTTTATGGTCTTTAACATTTTTTAGAGTTTTGAAACTTTTTTTTTGGATTTGAATGGTTTTTAGAGTTTGTAGTGGGTTTTTAGGGTTTTAATTGTTTTTATGGTTTTTAGGGGGTTTTATGGTTCATATGGTTTCTATTATTTTCTAATTTTTTAGGGTTTTTATTATTTTTAGGTTTTTTAGGTGTTCAAAGTTTTTTTTGGTTTTTAAGGTTTTCTTAGGGTTTTTAGGTGTTTTACATTTTTAGGGTTTTTTTAGAATTTTATAGGATTTTTATATGGTTTAGGTTTTTATAAATTTTGAAGGTTTTAAGGTTTTTTTGGTTTTTTAGAGTTTTATGAATTTTTAGATTTTAGGGTTTTTTTATTTTTTAGTGTTTTAAAGGATTTTAGATTTTTTAAATTTTTAGGGGATTAAAGGGATTTTATAGTTTTAGTGGGTTTTTAGGGTTTTTATGGATTTTTATGGTTTTTAATAATTTTAGTGGCTTCTAGGGATTTTAGGGTTTTTAGGGGTTTAAAGTGTTTTATGGTTTCTAAGGTTTTTATGGTTTTTAGGGTTTTAGGGCTTTTACGTTTTAGGGATTTTTTATATTTTTTTAGTAATTTTATGTATTTCTCGGGATTTTAGGGATTTTGAGGGGTTTTAGGTGTTTTTAAGGGCTTTTAGTGTTTTTTAGGTTTTTAGTGGCTTTAATTGTTTTTCGGTGTTTAATTTTTTCTAAGGGTTTTTTTGGGGTTTTAACAATTTTTTGAGTTTTTTTGTCTTTTTAAAAATTTTATGGTTTTTATAGTTTTTAGGGAAAGGAAGGTGCGAGGCCAGGCTATCCCTGACCCCCCAGATATATAAAGAAGAGAAAAAAATCAACATACAAGGGAGGGGCAGGGTCAAACAACCCACACCCAAATCCCTAGCAACCCCACAAAAAAGGTCCAAAAGACCAAGAAGCACAAGTAGGGACAACTAGGGAACAAAATCACCATCCCCAAAGGGATCTACATCCGCACCATAGCCCGATGAAGCATCTGAGTCCACCGACTCCCATTTAGAGGATTCATGTTGCTTAAGAAAGGTTGTACAATACTTCTTGAGTTCCACATTTAGTTTCACATTGATAGGCCGATCCTCCCTGCCATGTGCATTGCCTTTACCTTTACTGGACTTGGAGGAATCCCAAGTATCCATTAGCCTAAGCTGGGAGGAATAGTCCCTCCTAGCCCTCAGTTTCACTGGAGTGTCACTCTTCATCTTGATCCTCATATGAGCAGAGGCATCAGGCGCAACCGTGTCTCCTTGCTTGTTACATTATAGGTCAGACCGTGGCCTTATCTTCTTCTTACCACTAGATGAATCAGAGAGACCCATCTTCTCCTACACCTTCTTGATCCTATTCAAGCTGGCATACATAAGATCATCACAGTCCCCAAGTATTTTACCAAGCCTTATGTGTTCATCATTCTGCTGGAAATTACTTTTTTTTATTATGCAAACACTTTTGAGGAAAAATTTGAGAAACCAAGAGGACTACATCACATCACCACTTAACCACTCCACCTATTCAACAATTCACCATTTCAATACATCACCACTAAAATTCACACAAATTCACAACTTCAAACACCAAACACATGGCATCAAAAAACTCAAACCAATTCAAACATTCAGACAAACAAACCATCACAGTGTGAGTCAAAACCACCAAAGAGAAAGCTGAGAAACCACGACCAGGGAACACGAACAAAAGAAAAGTTGTGAAAACCTCATACTAGCTTCCTCGATCTCCCACCAGTGTGACCATCGACACCAGCCCAAATTCACAAACCCGTTAGAAAACTCATAATGAAGTTCTCCCAGACCCTCCTTGCAACGTGAAATGAACAATCTATCCACAACGGATGATGAAGAAACCAGAATGGGAAAGACAAATCCATCCTCAGCCACACCCTGATCCACAAAAACCACAACACCAGCTCCAACAAAATCGAATCTACAAAACCAGAACCAAAACCGAGCACCTTCCCCTATGAGCCTTCCCAAAACAGCCCAGCGCTGCACTGGATTCATCCCCTCAACCTGCAAACAACATAACATGAACCTCCCCCCTCCAACCTATACTGAAGCCGAATTCAAGCCTCCCTAGAAAGAACGCCATATCCTTCCTCGGGAAACACCGACCAAAGACCCCTGATACAAAACCATAGTCGACCCCCACAGAACTCCAGATCCATTGCCAACAAGCAGATCCAGTCCGTTGCTGAGACACCAGAACTGACTCTAGCTGAGGGAAACACCACCATTGCCGTGAAGAGGAGTCACTGGATTGGTTGCAGACCCAGATCTGTCACCAAAAAATGAAGCCAGATCAATGATGAGAAAATCACCAGATCTGACTCCATCCGAGGACGAAACCACCATCGCTGCACCGAGGACGCACTGAATCAAGCTGAGGGCGCACCTGGTCTGGCACCGAGCCGATGGTGAAGCCAAAAAACCAAGTCCAGATCCGCAACAGAGGACAAAATCAATTCCAAACAACCGAGATGAGCCGGAGGAGTGAAGAAGAGAACCTACTGTAGAAACCCTATCTTGGGGAAGGGGGAAAACGCTGCTACCACTCAGAGGCGTTTAAAATGATTTATGGGAATATGTGTTCATCATTATCATCCCCAAGAAAGATCACCAGCTGCAGATCCATCTTATGAAAGATATCATAAATATGCTGCTCAAGTGGTATTTTCGAACAATATAGCATAATCGGGTCAGACAATTCAACATAGGGAGGCAGCTTCTTGAATAGAACAAGAGTCGAATTCTTGTTGGTATTTTAGGGGTTTAAAGTGTTTTAGTTTTTTTATTGTTTTCATAGGGTTTTTCAGGGTCATTATGGGTTCTTAGTGATTTTAGGTATTTTTAGGGTTTTTAATTATTTTTATGGGGTTTTAGAAAAAAAATTGGGGGGTTAGGGGTTTTTTATGGTTTTTATGGGTTTTAGGGTATTTTTGAGTATTTAGTGTTTTTTTTGAATTTTTAAGGTTAGTGTATTTTTTGAATTGTTAGGGTTTTTATAGTTTTTTAATTTTTTTAGGGGTTTAAAAGTTTTTTATAGTTTTTAGGGGTTGAAAGGGTTTTTATGGGTATTATGGGTTTTATGGGTTTTATGGTTTTTAGGTGTTTTTATAAATTTTAGGATTTCATAGGGTTTTTAAAGTCTTTTTGGGTTTTTATCGTTTTTTAGTTTTTAGGGTTTTTTAAGGTTTTGTAGGGTTTTTAGTGATTTCTATTGATTTTTTTAACAAAAAATAGGGTTTTGGGGATTTTTAGGGATTTTTAGGGTTTTTAGAGTTTTTATGGTTTTTAGGGGTTTAAAGTGTTTTTATGGAATTTAAGTGTTTATAGGTTTTTAAGGTTTTCTATTGGGCTTTAGTGTTTTAGTTTTTTTCTGTTTTTATGTATTTTTAGGTCTTTATTAGAATTTTTATGATTTTAATGTTTTTAGGGTTTTTGTGGTTTTTTACTATTTTTAGGGTTTTAGGGGTTTTAGCGTTTTTATGGTTTTTTGGGTTTTAGGTTTTTTGAGTTTATATGAATTTTAAGGTTTTTTTGTGTTTTTAACGTCTTTAGGGATTTAAATTTATTTATTGTTTTTAGTGATTTTAGGGTTTTTATGGGGTTTTAGGGTTTTTTAAGGTTATTATGGATATTTATGTTTTTAGGGGCTTTTATTGTTTTTATGGACTTTTTAGGGTTTTAGTGGTTTTTAGGGTTTTTTTGGGTTTTATGTGCTTTTAGGGTTTTAAGTTTTTTCTAGGACACCTCAAAGTTTTTATGTTTTTTATATTTTTATGGATTTTTAGGTTTTTTATGCACTTTTAAGTGTTTTAAGTATTTTGAGGGTCTTTTGGTTTTTTGGGTTTTTAGGGTTTTTTACATTATATAGATTTTTTGTGGGGTTTTATGTCTTTGTAGGTTTTTACAGTTTTCTTATGGTTTCTAGGGGTATTAGGGTTTTTATTTATTTTTTAGGTTTTTATAGGTTTTAGTGTTTTTTGGGATTTTGAGGGGTTTTATGAATTTTAATGTTTTTATCGTTTTTTAGGTTTTTTGAGTTTTGATGGGTTTAAAAGGTTTTTAGAATTTTTAATGTTTTTAGGGATTTAAAGGGTTTTTAGAGTTTTTAGTTTATTTTTTAGTGTTTTCATGGGTATTTATTATTTTTAAATTTTTTAGGGGTTTAGATGGTTTTAGGGGTTTGTAGGGTTTTTTAGGGTTTTTTTAGGTTTTTAGCGATTTAAGGTTTTTTAAGGGTTTTAAGTGTTTTTAGGTTTTTAATGTTTATATATGGTTTTTCTGGGATTTTAGGGTTTTTAGGTTTTTATAGATATTTGTGTATTTTTAATAATTTTAGGATTTTTTAGGGTTTTTAAGGATTTTTAGGATTTTTAGGTGTTTCAAGATTTTTAATGTTTTCTTATGTTTTTTAGGGTTTTTTAGGGTTTTTTTATGTTTTTAGGGATTTTTTGATATTTTTAGGATTTTTTTATAGATTTTTGGGATTTTGAGGGGTGCGGGGTTTTTTGGGATTTTGGGGGTGTTTTGGATTTTTTATGACTCTTTTGATTTTTTTAGGGTTTTTATTTTTTTTTAGAGTTTCTAAAATTTTTTAGGGGCTTATGGTGTTTTAGAGTTTTTAGTGTTTTTAGTGTTTTTATGGGTTTTTTAGAGTATTAAACGATTTTAAAGGTCTTATGGTTTTTAGGGGTTTTATTTTTTCATGTTTTTTAAGGGTTTTAAGTGTTTTTATTTTTTAAGGATTCTTTGGGTTTTTTGGGTTTTTAGTGTTTTTTACATTTTTTGGAATTTTTAGGGCTCTCTTAGGATTTTTATAAAAAAAATTTTCTTTAGGGTTTTTGAGGGTTCTTCTATTTTTATGGTTTTTTTGAGTTTTTTATGTTTTTAAGGTTTTAAAGGTTTTTTAGATTTATCTAACATTGTTAGGGGTTTAAAGGTTTTTTAGAGTTATTAGTGGTTATAGAGTTTTATTTAGTTTTTACGATTTAATGGTTTTTATGGTTTTTTGGGATTTTGTGGGTTTTTGTGGTCTCTTTAAGGTTTTTTGGGTTTTCTGTGTTTTTTAGGTTTTAGGGGCTTTAAGTTCGTTTAGGTTTTTATGATTTTCTAATGTTTTTTTTCAATAATTTTAGTGTTTTTTTACTTTTTTTAGATGTTTAGTTATTTTTTAGTATTTTTATGGTTTTTAGGATTTTTAGGTATTTTTAGGGTTTTTAGAGTTTTTAAGGTTTTTAGTGTTTTTACATTTTAGGAGTTTTATGTGTTTTTAGGTTTTTAATGTTTTCATAGTGGGTTTCAATGTTTTTAGGGATTTTTACATTTTTATTAATTTTTTATGCTTTTTTAGGATTTTTATGGTGTTTTATGTTTTTATAGATTTTGACTGTTTTTAGGACATTTATTTTATAGGCTTTAAGGGTTTTTTTATGTTTTTAGGGTTTCTAAGGTTTTTTTATTTTTTTATTATTTTCAAGGGTTTAAATTGTTTTTAGTATTTTTAGTAGTTTTTAGGTTTTTAATGGGGTTTTAGTGTTTTCTGTTGCTTTTAAAGGGTTTAAGGGGTGTAATGGGTTTTGGGTATTTTTTTTAGAGTTTTTATGGTTTTGTATTTTTTTAGTTATTTGGGGTTTTATTTTTTTAGGTTTTTATTGTTTCATTAGGGTTATTCCGGGTTTTATGGGTTTTATGTTTTTTTTGGATTTTTATGATTTATATAGTTTTTATGATTTTTAAGGATTTTAAGGGGTTTTTAGGGATTTGGGGGTTTTTTTGTTTTTTTTTCATTTTTTCAGTTTTTAGGGGTTTAAATTGTTTTTAGGTTTTTAAGGATTTCTTAGGATTTTCTGGTTTTTTAGGATTTTTTATGTTTTTGAAATTTTTAGGGATTTTTTAGGATTTTTATAGTTGTTTATGTGTTTTAAGGATTTTTATTGTTTTTATGGTTTTTAGGGTTTTGATGGATTTTTGGGTTTTCAGGGTTTTTTTTGGTTTTTTGGGTTTTTAGATTCTTTAACATTTTTACAGGTTTAAATTGATTTTATATTTTTTTAGCGGTTTCATGATTTTTTGTGGTTTTAGATTTTCTTATGGGTTTAGGAGGTTTTTGGGGTTTTTGGAGATTTTAGCGTTTTTAAGTGTTTAAAGTGTTTTGATGTTTTTACGGTTTTCTTAGGGGTTTTCAGGGTTTTTTCTGTTTTTTTGTTTTTAGGTATTTTTATGTATTTTTTATAATTTTTATGGTTTTTATGGATTTTTAGGGTTGTTGTGGTTTTTTGGGTTCTAAGGGTTTTTTGTTTTTCAGGGGGTTAAATGTTTTTAGATTTTTTTCCCATTTTTAGGGGTTTAAATGGTTTTTATATTTTTTATTTGTTTTTAGTTTTTTATTGGGTTATAAGGTTTTTAATCTTTTTAGGGGGTTTTATAGATTTTAGGGATTTTAATGGTTTTTAGGGTTTTCAATTATTTTAATTGTTTTAAGCTTTTTTGAGTTTTTAATGTTTTAATAGAGGTTTTTTGGGTTTTAGGGGTTTTTACATTTTTATTTATTTTTATGTAATTTTTATAATTTTTATGGTTTTAAGGATTTTTAGTGATTTTTATGGTTTTTAGAGTTTTTATTGGTTTTGGGGTTTTTGTTGATTTTTTTTGGGTTTTCAAGGTTTTTCAATTTTTTTAAATTTTTATTGGTTTAAAGGGTTTTTTGTAGTTTTTAATGGTATTTAGGGTTTGTTTGGTGTTTTTATGGTTTTTAGGGTTTTAGGTTATTCAAAGTTTTTTTATGGTTTTTAGTGTTTTTAGGTTTTTTTGGGTTTTATGTTATTTTAGGTTTTTCAAGGTTTTCATATGGGTTTATAGGGTTTTAAGGTTTTTTACATATTTTTAGATTTTTAGGTCATTTTAATGTTTTTATGGGTTTTTAGATGTTTTAGGGATTTTTAGGGGTTTTTGGTTTTTTAAGGTTTTTAGGGTTTTTAGATTTTTTATCCATTTTTAGGTTTTTAAGGGCTTTATTTGTTTCTAGTTTTTTAAGCATTTCTTATGGTTTTTTATAATTTTTAGGGTTTTTACATTTTTCAGGATTTTTGGGGGGTTGTTAAGATTTTTATCATTTTTATAAGTTTTAGGGATTTTTATGGGTTTTAGGGTTTTTAGGGATCTTAGGGTTTTTTGGTTTTTTGGTATTTTAGGGGGTATTTTTTGTTTTTTTTTGTTTTAATGTTTTTTAATTATTTTTAACTTTTTTGGGGTTTAAAGGGGTTTTAATGTTTTAGTGGGTTTTATGGGATTATGGTTTTTTGGGTTTTTAGGGTTTTAGGGGGTTTTGTGGGTTTTAAGGGTTTTTGTATTTTTAGGATATTTTATGGTTTTTTGGGTTTTTAGAATTTTTTAGGGTTTTAGGGGTTTTAAGTGTTTTTTAGTTTTTAATGTTTTCTTAGGTTTTTCATGCATTTATTGGATTTTTTACATTTTTGGTATTTTTAGGTATTCTTAATGTTTTTTATGTAACTTTAGTACTTTTAGGTGTTTTTAGGGTTTTTAGGGATTTTTTGGGATTTTAGCATCTTTTAGGTTTTTAGGGTTTTTAAGTGTTTTATGGTTTTCTTAGTATTTTTAGGTTTCTAATGTTTTTAGATTTTTAAGGAATTTTTATGAATTTTTTAGGTTTTTTATGGTTTTTAGGTATATTAGGGATATTAAGGGTCTTTAGGGTTTTATGTATATTTAGGTTTTTTAGGGTTTTTTAGTTCTTTAGGGGTTTCATGGTTTTTTATAGTTTTTTAACATTTTAGGGGTTTGAAGAGTTTTTAGAGTTTTTAGTTATTTTTAGGGTTTTTTTTGGAATTTTACGGTTTTTATGGTTTTTAGGGGCTTCATAATTTTATGGATTATTATGATTTTTAGTTTATTTAGGGTTTTAATAATTTTTATGTTTTGTAGAGGTTTTTTATGTTTTTGAAGATTTTCTTAGGGGTTTTCTTGGGTTTTAGGGTTTTCTTGTGATTTTAAGAAATTTTACAGATTGTTTTGAATTTTTCTTTTTTTTAGGGTATTTTAGGATTTTTAGGGTTTTTATGACGTTTTTAGGGGTTTTTTAGGGTTTGAGGATTTTTCGGTTATTTTAGGGATTTAAGAATCCTTTTTGTTTTTAGGGGATTTATTTGTTTTTAGTTTTTTAAGGTTTTATTATGTTTTTAATGGTGTTTATTGTTTTTACATTTTTAGGAATTTTTTGTGTTTTTTAGGATTTTTATGGTTTTTAGGGTTTTTAGGGATTTAGAGGGTTTCTATTATGTTTAGGGTTTTTTATTGTTTTTTTTTTGTTTTTAGGGTTTTTTATTTTTATATATTTTTAATGTTTTTTAACATTTTTTAACTTTTTTAGGGGCAAGGAAGGTGCGAAGCTCAGGATATTCCCGTCCCCCCCCCCCACAAATTTATTAGAAAAAAGGCGCAACAGACAAGGGGTGGGGTCAAACAACCCACACCCAAAAACCCTGGACACCCCTACGAAACCCAAGAGTCCCAAAAAAACTAAAAGACACACAAACCCAGAAAAAGCAGAAAAAAAAGTATATCCAATAGCACCTCCCAGCCAAACAGCAACCAGTATCTTGCAGCACCATTTTTAGCAACCATCGCCCCTTTTCCAATCATATCCACCACCATCATCACTGAACCACTAGCATCAAAGTCATAAGTCTCACCTTCACTACCTCGATGTGAAGCAGCAACCATCACCTTACACCAGAATTTTTCTTCGCACCCATCTCCAAAAACACATCCACAGTACCCAAAAGCAAGACAACATCCATCACCACTAAATAGTACCAGTATACAGCATCTACACTGATTCACAACCAATCCAGACACAATACCAAAATCAGTAGCTCCCATATTAGCCAGCACCACCACGCTAGGAAGGTCTATCTCCATCAATACAGAACCACCAATAGTAGAAACAAGAACAAAATATTCAACACATCTCATCCAATTAACAACCAACAACCCAACATATTGTACCCAGCATCACAACTAGGGGAATTTAATCACCAGCATCCAAGACAATAGCCAATCTTCAACCCAAAAATCCCTTCCAACAACACGGCAGAGCACAACCAGCACGCAACACCTCACATCAGAACTAGAAAACAACTGAAGCATCGACGCACAACCAACCCATCCACCACCACAGAAGATCCATAAGAGAAAAAGAATCCAACTAGACCCTTCAGCAGGAAACACGGGACCAAATATACCAATTTGGAATAGTATTAAAGCATATACCGATACCAGATCACAACAAAACACAAATAGACCAGGTTCATCAGCAAGAATTAGTACAGATGAACGAACCTAGAACTTCCTCGTAGACCGAGAACAACTAGATTGTGCGCACTGCAACCTATGAGAATAACCGAAATTACCCATTGTAGTATCGAGCATCAAACGCTTTATTCCTTCACATATCCATACGATCCATCGAGAAATACCCAGCCATAGATCATTGACGCAAAACCTCGCCCTGTCATAGCTCCTTGTAAGACGCCTGAGTCTGAACAATGCAAGAATATACATCGCCATTTGATGACCAGATTTTTCATCTCCATTGAAGACACCATCGGGGATGAGACCAGCAGACAAGAAGTGAGACATCGCCCTAGGAAGAGAAGATTCCAGATCTAACGAAGCTAAGAAAAATCTTCACAGGATCCAAGATAAGCCAACGTCGCCCTTACATGAACAAAATCACCAGAGGCCTTCACTTTCAAGCATTTTCCTCATCTCCCCTAAGTGGATCACTAGGGGAGAAGACTGCCCAATCAAGAGTCCCGCAGCATCACATGGCCCGAACGAGGAGAGATCAACGAAGCCACCAAGGGGGGGTTCTAAGAAGAAGACCTAGAGATCGCTATGTCGGGAGGGGGAGACAAGGAGAGGGTGGTGACATCCTTTAATTAACTTTTTTAGGGGTTTAATGGTTTTTATATTATTTAGTTGTTCTAGGGTTTTTATGGGGTTTTAGTATTTTTATGGTTTTAGGGGTTTTATGGTTTTTATGGTTTTTAGGGTCCTTCAGGTTTTAATGTTTTTCTTGTTTTTTAGGTTTTTTAGGGGTTTAAAGTGTTTTTTAGTTTTTAGGTTTTCTTAGTGTTTTTCAAAAAAATTATGTTTTTTACGTTTTAAGGACTTTTAGGTATTTTTTAGGATTTTTATGTTTTCTAGGGTTTTTATGGATTTTGAGGGGTTTTATGTTTCTTAAGAGTTTTAGAGTTTTTTTGGTTTTTAGTGTTTTTTAGGTTTTTATGTGTTTTAAGTGTTTTTTGTTTTTAAGGATTTCTTAGAGGTTTTTAGGGTTTTTTGTATTTTTTACATTTTCTGTATTTTTAGGGTTTTCTTACGATTTTTATGGTTTTTAATATTTTAACGGATTTTGAGGGTTTTATATGTTATTTAGGGTCTTGCGGTGTTTAATGTTTTTTAGTATTTTAGGGTTTTTTTAGGTTTTTAAGGTTTTTTTAGAATTTCCTAATTTTTTTAAGGGTTTAAAGGGTATTTAGATTTTTTAATTATTTTTAGGGTTTTTATGGTTTTTAGGTTTTTTCTGATTTTTAGTCATTTTTAAAGCTATGAGGGGGTTTATGGTTTTTATTGGTTTTTATGTTTTTAGGGTTTTTAATTGTTTTTTAGGTTTTTAATGTTTTCTTATGGTTTTCAGGGTTTTTACCGATTTTTATGTTTTTAAGACTTTTTGGATTTTATGGGTTTTTAGGGTTCTTATTGTTTTTTGTTTGTTTTTATTGTGTTTTATGTGTTTTTAGGTGTTTTAATTTTTTTAGAGGATTTTATTTTTTTTAGGGGTTTAAAGGGTTTTTATAGGTTTTAGTGGTTTTTAGGGTTTTTAGGGTTTTTATGGGTTTTTATGGATTTTTAAGGGTTTTAAGGGTTGTTATGGTTTTTAGGGGTGTCTAGGGTTGTAGGGACTTTTTATGTTTTTTTTTATTTTTAGAGTTTTTAGTTATTTTCAGGGTTTTAAGTGTTTTTTGTGGTTTTAATGTTTTCTTGGGGTTTATTAGGGTTTTTTGGGCTTTTCCATTTTTAGGAAATTATAGGCATTTTTTAGGATTTTTATGGGTTTGAGGATTTTGAGGGGTTTTAGGTTTTAGTATGGATTTTAGGGGTTTTTAGGGTTTTTATCTTTTTTATATTTTCTATTTTTTTAGGTGTTTTAATTTTTTTATGTTTTTAAGATTTTATTAAGGTTTTCTTTTGTTTTAGGGTTTTTATAGTTTTAGTTATTTTGGGTGTTTTTTATGTTTGTTATGGTTTTTCAGGGTCTTTAGTGTAACATCCCAAGTAAATGAAGAATAAGACATATTTCATATTTATTAATATTTTTTAATTAAATATTAATTTTACTTTAAAAGGGTTTCTATGTTCGATAGCGTACCTGATATGCAACAGTGGGTTTCTTTGAAATCTTACGTTGCACACTAATAATATAATATTATTATTTTAAATGGTAGTTAACTCCTAGTCATTTTATTGGAGGGAATTAAAAAAACTAACTACAATATGATATTACATGTTTGTTTAATGTACTTACATTTATCCAATAAAAATTTAGAGGCTTAAAATATGAATGAATCTAATTTTAAGCACAATTTACATTAAAAGGCCGATTTACCGCCTTTTAATGGAGAACCCTATTTAAATATAGTTTTGGTCACTTTAATACATTCTAATTGACCAAATAAAATCTTTATTTGTAATGGGGACATAAAATTTTACATTGGGTAATTTTTTGATATTTTTCTGATAAAGTTCATTTTTTAATAAATAGTGAAAAATATTGTATTTTAACTCAAAATTACCTTTTAATATAATTTATTTATATGGTTAGATTATCTTTTTAATTGGTTTTAAAGTGAAATTAAAATATAATTTTACCATTTAATCCAATGTTGGTCATTGGAATTAATTTCACTTTGAAATTGGATATAAACAAGTTTCAATCTTTTGATAGTTATTACTTCTTAAAAACACGCTATTTGTTTTGATAACAGGAATTAATTTTTAAATTAGTTAATGCCACATCTATGTTTTTAATTTTTAAAAATAGAAATCATTTTTTAATTAGGAATATCAAATATAGCTTAGTCTGAATTTTTGGTATTTTTTTGAAAAACATCAATTTTTGATGAATAGTGAAACCACTTAGTAGTAGTTAAAAGACTGAATTTTTCATTTAAATGAAATTTTACCACTTCTGTGAATTGAATTTCGAAATTCCGACATACATGGTTGTTATTATTATGTAAAATGTGGTTCAATAAGATTAAAATAATTTTTGGTGAATAGTAACTTTTGACTTTTATTTACCGCGGTTAAAGGTAAATAGGGTAATTTAAGGTAAAAAGAATATTATAATAATTCAAAAGTACCTTAACATTTGTCCAAACCTTATTTTTTGAGTCATTGTAGACCATGAGCATCTTTGGGTCGATTTTGGGACCCCATTGAGCAACTTGGAAGTGATAATGACAATTTAGATTAACTAACTTAAAGTAAAGGCAAAAATGACAAAAACAAATATCTTTTAGTAAATTAATTTTTACAAGGAGTTATATAAATTATCCTTTCAACTATAAATATTAATTGGAAAACTAAAAATATTTCCTACATCATGGTATTTTTTTATTAATTTTTAGACATAGAATAAATTAAATTATTTATGACACAATAATGATGTAGTATTTACCTCATTAATAAATGATTTAAATAAATAAGATTATAATGATTACAATATTATCCAAAACCTGTCCAATTACTATTGGATGATTTTATTTCGACCATGAGTCATCTTATCTTCTACTATAATGATTTTTGGACCTTAAAAAACCGAATATCATTATATAATAAAATAACATTTCCACACTTTCCTAAAGAGCCCTCATCTCCCTTATAAAAGGAGACCATTTATATCCAATTACTCACACCTCTCAAGCCATTTGGCTCGTCCAAACTCTTATCAATTAAGCTCCCTACATCCCTCTCCTCCTCCTAGAAGCCTTACCTTAGGCCCAAGGCACTTCAAGTAGTCCTTTGGATAAAACCAAAGGGAGTTACCCAAATTAAAGGTAAAGGTTTCTCTTAAATTTTTTTCTTTTATTTTACTTCTACAACCCCTAAACTCTTTTTATTCCTTTATTTTGTAAAAAAACAGTATCCTAAATATACTAGGGTGTTTTTATTAGAATTATTATAACTACACTTACACACATCTCCATCTAATGGGTGAAGAACATAATGTTTATGTGGATGGAAAACTAACGCCTCACGAAAGGATGATTGTTCAATTACCTCTTACCACCTCTCATGGTGGCCATTATGATGAAAATGTATTTATATATGATATGTATTATGTTTTTTATTTCTTTATGCTTCTGTACTTCCCATTTATAGCACTCCTTTATGGTTTCCATAGTTGGTAAATACGATAATCTCATTTGAGGAAGTGCGGACTACCACCCCCTCAAAGTGATGTGACTCGTTAATGACTTATGTGGGATATATATAGGATAGAGCTAATGATATTATATATGATATTATACTGTAATTATAATATAAATATGTATCATTATTTTTTAATTCCATTAAAATAAGAAATAGAAATGAAAGTAGCGTTCATGCGTACGTACGGCTTACCGTCTCCATGAACGGTGCATTTCATTTCTTACCTCCAAATGTTATGTACTGTTATAAATACATGTATATAATGGATATATATGATATATATGATATATAAATCATGAATAACATTCTGGATATAATGTAATATTGACCACATGGACAACTTGTAAATATAAGGTGTTCATTTTTGACTCAAGTACCAAATATTGGCAAAATGAATGTTATTAACATAAAGGATTACATATTGTTTATAACATGGTAATAAGTTATATAAAATGAATAATAAACTTGAAAAAGGTTCTTAATCAAGTATAAATTAACTTTATCTTATTATTTAGGATATTAAAGAACGAATGGGTCAAGTTGGAAACGAGGTAAGGGACTTCATCTCAATCTCCTTTCATTGAGACATATTTAGATTTATACACGACTTTATTTTATACGGTGTATAAACCCCTTTGAATTTTAATTTCATTCAAAGGGATTCTTTTTATACGAAGCATTTTACTAAATGAAAAAAAGGAATGCTTTTTTAACGTAAGCAGTGACAACGACCTTTCTGTCACTGCGAGTATTATTTGATCTTTGGCTTCCTTAACAAGCCGTAATGTTTTTTAAAAGGAAAAATAAATACAAAATACTCTTTTTACGTATTTTGGTATTGAAAATGATTTTGATAATAGATTTATTATTTCAATATCTTGAAATGATATTTTGTTATTGCAATGTGGAAATGTTATCTTTCCTTTATGCTTATGTTATGTGTTATGATCATGTTATGGTTCTTGGGCATTATTTATGTATACGGGTGGTTCCATGATAAACCTAGGGTGGGTGAGCCTGAGATAGCTCTCCAATGCATTGGGTAATGTGATGGAGGTAAACATGAATGTTTCTCCTAAGATATTTAGGTAATATATTGTGATGGGTATTCCAAAGTAACTCCCTATGTATCTATGATAGCTATAATGTAAATATGATATGGATGCCACAAGTTACCTTTATGATTTATGATTTATATATGTTATTCATAAATCTTATGTTATTATGAGGTAAGTAAAAGAGATTATGTTTTATATGTATTAATGAACAAATGTTTTCTTTCATTGTTTTATAACCCTTACTGATATTTTTATGCTCATCCCATGTTTTGAAATGTTTTCACAGGACTTAAAGATGAATAGGGTCAAGGATGGTATCAAGGAAAAGTCATGCTGTCTAAAACCTGGAACTAGACATGACTCTTTTTTCAAGAGTTTTTATTTTCTGAAAAAATAGATACTGGGTAGAATTTTCTGCATGTAATATTCAAGTTTTTATGTAAATGTAATGACTTAATTCTCTAAAACTCTAAACCTAAAAAGATCCTCAATGTGAATTATTCATTTAATTCAATATTATTCAATGTTTAAGGCTGGGTCCTTATATTTAGGGTCTTTAGGGTTTTTATGGTTATTTCAGTTTTTAGGGTTTTTTTGAGTTTTTAGGCTTTTAAGTTTTTTAGAGTTTTTTTTAAAAAATTTAGGGGTTTAAATCCTTTTAATGTTTTTAGTGGTATTTTTATGGTTTCTATGGGTTTTTAGGGGTCTAGAGTATTTTAGGTATTTTATGGTTTTTAGGGTTTTAGTTTTTGTATTGTTTTTACCATTTTTTACTTTTTAGGGGTTTGAAATGTTTTTAGGTTTTGAAGGATTTCTTATGGTTTTTAATGGTTTTTAGGATCTTTATGGTATGGTAGGGTTTTTAGGGTCTTTTATTTTTTTAAATTTTTAGGGATTTTATGGTTTTTATGGTTTTATGGGGTTTTAGGGTTTTTTAGGGGTTTTATCAGTTTTATATTTCTTTAATGTTTTTAGGTGTTTTAAGGGTTTTTAGATATTTTAGTTGTTTTATGGGGTTTTAAGGGTTTTTAAGTTTTAGTGTTGTTTTATGGTTTTTGTGTTTTTAGTGTCTTTTCAGGGTTTTTTTGGGTTTTAGCAGTTTTTATGATTTTAAGGTTTTTAAGTGTTTTTAGATTTTTATGGTTTTCTTAGGATTTTAGGGGTTTTTATGGGATTATTATGTTTTTAGGGATTTTTAGGGAATTTAATTGATTTTTTGGTTTTTTAGGTTTTAAGGGATTTTGAGGGTTTTTATGGTTTTGGGGGGTTTTCTAGGTATTATTATTTTTTGGTTATTTAGTCTTGAATAGAATTATCCTTTTTATTTATGTGGCAGTGAAGATTTTCATGACCTCTCATATGAAAATTTTCACATACAATATCCATTCCGCAAGAAGATTTCATATGTCCAATAATACCAGAAGAGTTATAGAATAGAAGAATCCTTTAATATTCAATAGCCAAAAAGACTTCATCCTATGGTGTGGATAGCAAAACTTTGTAAATAAGGGTATATCTAAAGTTGTTCTCTACCAAGATTCGACAAAATTCCCATAAAAAACTAATTTTATAGAAATATACATCCAAACTAGAACTTCAAGAGCATATGCTATGTCATAAAAGATGTCAGGGTTCCATAGGACCCAACTCCATCCATTTATATTAACCTATACTTGAGAACATGTTTCCACAAAATATTTTAAGTTCAAATTCAATGACCAATTTTAGATCTTCAAACTTATAGTGTGAAGGTTGAAAGAACCAAAATCCCAATATTTTATTTTTAATTCAACAGAGTGAAAATGAAGATGGAAAATCATTGACTAATTTCAACACATTTGAAATCATCAAATCCACAAGTCTAAGATAGTCTAAAAATCATATATGAGACCATCCAAGGTTTCATAACATTTAATATAGAGATGCCTGTGATGAATGAGAGATGAAAAATATCCATCTGTTCTGAGATCACTCCATCTGAATCTGAGATATGCACAAGGGTGCCTTTTATGATAACTCTTTGAGGAGCTCAATATTTTATTAGGGAAAAAGATCTACCTCTAAATCTCATGAATGATTGAAGACTAGGTGATGTATATATTTCCTTTTAGATAAATTTATACGATTATCAACTAGTAATCAGATGATTGGAAGCATGAGAATATAAATTGAGACTTCATGGATTATCTTAGTAGGTGTAGTCACTCATAGGAACTAGCAAGGTTCTCTCCCGTTCCCCATCTCCTTTTAGGGGTTTTAAGTGATTTTGATTTTTTTAAGGTGTTCTTAGAGGTTTTTAGGTTTTAAGGGATTTTTATGGATTTTTTAATGATTTTTATGGGTTTTTATGATTTTTAGGGTTTTGATGGGTTTTAGGGTTTTTTATGGGTTTTCGAGTTTTTAGCGTTTTTAATGTTTTTAGGTGTTTTAATTGTTTTTGGGTTTTTATAGTTTTCTTAGGTTTTTGGGGGTTTCAGGGTTTTTTATGTTTTGAGGGACTTTTATGGTTTTTAATGTTTTTAGGGTTTTTAGGGTTTATATATTTTGGTGGTTTTTAGGGTTTTTTTCTTTTTTATGTTTTTTTAGGTTTTTAGGGGTTTTTTTGAGTTTTTATGGTATTAAGGTGTTTTAGAGATTTTAAATGTTTTTAGGGATTTAAAGGATGTTAAGAGTTTTCAGTGATTTTTAGGTTTTTTTAATGTTTTTTAGGGTTTTAAAGGTTTTTAGGGGTTTTTTTGGTTTTTTTGGGACTTTTAAATTTTTTAAGGTTTTTAACAATTTTAATTTTTTTAGGGGTTTTAGGTGTTTTTAGGTTTTAATGGTTTTCTTAGGGTTTGTCCAATTTTTTTGGGTTTTTTACATTTTTAGTGATTTTTAAGATTTTTTTGGATTTTTATGGGATTTTAGTAATTTTAGAAATTTTTTAGGGTTTTTAGGGTTTTGGGGTTTTTTATGATTTTTAGAATTTTTAGGTTTTTTATGGGTTTTATGTTTTTTTAGGTTTTTGAGAATTTTTTAGGATTTTTCAGGGTTTTTAGGGCAAGGAAGGCTCGGGTCCAGGCTATTCCTAGCAGCCCCCAAAATTTATTAAAAGAAAAGACATAGACACTGCAGACAATGGAGGGGAGGGATCCACCAATCCACACCCAAAACCCATTACGACCTCAGCCCGAAGGCCACAGAAAGAAAGGAAGAAAAGCAAAAAGAAAAAACAAATAAGTCCAAAAGTCCAAAAGGGAAATCACACAAGGGAAGGATCAGTCAACATCACCACCAAAATCCTCCATCTTCGCACCTCGAATCCCCATTCCCACACCAAAGCCATCGCCCACATCAGCAAAACTGAAATCTGACTCAGCACCCATGTCCGTTGAGTCCCATCCAAACTCAAAATCCTCTTGCATGCCAAGCCTGGATAGCAGATTCAACCTAGCCTTCTCTTGCTCTGCATAAATTGATAGTCGCTCTCACTTATTCACCTTTAGATTAAGTCTGATAGCTCGTTAAGAGGCCCTAGTTGTCATGGGACATGGGAGGGCAGAGTAATCCCTCCTCCGTCTTCATCTCGAAGGGGCGGAAGTGGATCCAGGTGCAACACCTGCCTTCGCGCAACTGACACCATCACTGACAGTCGATGTTGCCTTCCCTTTCTTACATTCTAACCCAGGAGTTTCAGCATCTCCTTCGATTATTTTCTCCTTTGACCTGGCCATAGCAGCGTTTATCCAGTGATCAGCCTCATCAAACCTCTCCCCAAGCCTCTCAGCTTCATCCTCAAGAGGGAACCTTTCCCGTTCAACCCACACCATCTCATGCAGTTGCACACAAAAATCTTCAGCAGAGGGGACACCATGAAGGACCATATCCCTCTGCAGGTCCATGGACGGACCACCAGCGTCGCCAGCATTTCCCAACAGAGGGATAAAGAAGTGGACACTGGGAGGCTCCTCAGCACCGCTTGTACTATCAGAGGGAGGAGATGACCCAGGCCTCATGTCAGGTCCTGCCACGCCTGGACACCCAGACAGAACCAGAGGGGCATCACGCTAGTTCATGTATGGCACCCTAGGAATCTGGGTCTCTTCATCCTCCATAGTCCTTTCCTCAACTGAAGAGAAGCTACACTCATCCCCATTATTTGGGCCCTAAGTAATCACTGCCTCCTTCACGACATCTACCACCAGCATATCCACCACGGCAGGCTCATCCAAGGTTGTAACCTGAAAGTTGATTGGAGAAATCATATCACCCTCAATTTCTGGAAAGGATCCATCAGTGATCTCATTATCCTTCAAGCCAGCTATATCATCTCGTTCCAGATCCATAGCACAGGGATCCTCCATGTTTTCTTTCCAGACACCCATCACAACAACCTTCCCTACATCTGTCTGCCTCCTAGGGGAGTCACCACACCCGTGAACACCTTGAGCAGAAACACGATTATCCTTCTCATCTAGGAGAACTTCCTCCTCATCAGCATTTCCCGAAACACCAGCACCTCCAGTCAGACTCACAATGAAACCACCTGAATCCATCAGGGCCACCTCTAAATCACTTCTAGCCAGTAAAGCAGACGAGTAGGGGATATCAACATTCAGAGGTTGGGAGGAAGCCACCCCCGTTGGGGTTTTTATGGGTCTTATAGTTTTTTAGGTTCTTCAAGGATTTTATCATTTTTATGTTTTTTAGTGGTTTTATGTTTTTTGGTGTTTTTAAGTTTTTCCTAAAGTTTTCAGGGTTTTAGGATTTTTTATGTTTTTTAGGTTTTTTAGGGATTTTTTAAGATTTTTATGGTTTAAAAAGTTTTTAAGGATTTTATGGTTTTAGGGTTTTTAAGTTTCTTATGGTCTTTTGGGGTTTTAGGGGGTTTTTTAGTTTTTTTTATTTTTAGGGTTTTTTAGTGTTTTTTAATGTTTTGATGGGTTTAAAGGGTTTTTATAGTTTTTAGTGATTTTTATGGTTTTTATGGGTTTATATGGTTTTTTAAATTTTGATGGGGTTTTATGGTTTTTAGGGGTGTTTATATTTTTAAAGCGTTTTGAAGATTTTTAGGTTTTTTTAGCATGGTTAGGTTTTTTGGTTTTTAAGTGTTTTTTGGTTTAAAGGTTTTCATTGGGTTTTTCAGGTTTTGTAGGTTTTTTACATTTTTAGTGATTTTTAGGGTTTTTTTATTATTTTTATGGTTTCTTAATGTTTTTAGGGATTTTTAGTTTTTTAATAGTTTTTAGGGTTTTAGATTTTTTAGCATTTTTAGGGTTTTTAAGGGTATGAAGTTCATTAAGTTTTTATGGTTTTCTTAAGCTTTCTATAGGTTTTTTGGGTTTTTTTAAATTTTTAGGGATTATTAGAGATTTTTAAGTATTTTTATAGTTTTTTAGGGAATTTTAGGGTTTTAGGGTCTTTAGAGTTATTAGGGTCTTTAGGATTTTTAGTTTTTTAGTGATTTTTGGGATTTTTTGTGTTTTAAAGGTTTTTTTTAGTTTTAAAAATTTTAGTGGTTTAAATATTTTTGTGAATTTTTAGTGTTTTTTAAGGGTTTTAAGGTTTTTTTTTTGAGTTTTTTATGTCTTTAGGTGTTTTTTCATGCGTTAGGGTGTTTTAGGGTGTTTAGATTGTTTAGGATCTTTTATGTGGTTTTTGGAATTTTTATTTTTTTGGGGGTTTTAAGTGCATTCAGGTTTTAAAATATTACTTAAGGGTTTTCAGGTTTTTTGGGTTTTTGTATGTTTTTTGGTATTTTTAGTATTTTTTAGGTTTTTTATAGTTTTTAAGGGGTTTAGGGATTTTTGGGTTTTTGGGGTCTTTTAGGGTTTTTTTGGGTTTTTTCAGGTTTTCGGGTTTTTAGTGTTTTTTTTTGAGTTTTTTATGGTTTTTAAGTTTTTATAGTTTTTAATATTTTAAATATTTTAAATTTTTTTTAGAGTTTTTAGAGTTTTATGGGTTTTTAATCATTTCAAGGGTTTATAGTTTTTAGGGTTTTAGGGTTTTTAAGGTTTTTAGGTTTTTTTTAGGTTTTTTAGGTTTTTAGATTTTTAGTGGTTTTAGTTGTTTTTAGGTTTTTATGTTTTTCATTGGGTTTTCATGGTTTTTTGGTTTTTTTATATCTTTAGGGATTTTTAGGAATTTTTTAGGATTTTTATTGCTTTTCGGGGTTTTTAGGATTTTGATGGTTTTAGCATTTTCTAGTGTTCTCTAGATTTTATAGGTTTTTTGGGTTTTTAGGTTTTTTTGAGTTTTTTGGGGTTTTATGGTTTTTTAGTGTTTTCTAAATTTTTTAGTGTATTAAAGTGTTTTTAGAATTTATTTAGTTGTTTTTAGGGTTTTATGGGTTTTTAATGTTTTTAGGGGTTTCTATGGTTTTTAGGGTTTTTAGCATTTTTATATTTTTTAGGGGTTTTAAGTGTTTTTAGGATTTTAAGGTTCTCTTTAGGGTTTTTAGGGTTTTTTAACTTTTAGGTATTTTTTTGTATTTTTTATGGTTTTTATGGTTTTTAGGTTTTTTAGGGATTTTGAGTGGTTTTAGGTATTTTGAGGGTTTTTATGGTCTTTTACGGGTTTCAGGTGTTATGGTTTTTTTGGATTTTTGGGTTTTTTTGATATTTTAGGGTTTTAATGTTTTTATCGATTTTTAACATTTAGTGGTTAAAAGGTTATTCAGAATTTTTTAGTGGGTTTTAGGGGTTTTAGGATTTTTTACGGGGTTTGAAGGGTTTTAGGGGGTTTTATGGTATTTGGTGTTTTTATGGTTACTTAAGATTTTGAGTGTCTTTATGTTTTTAAGGGGTTTAAGTGTTTTTAGGTCTTAAGGATTTTTAGGGGGTTTTTTGATTTTTAAGGTTTTTAAATTTCTGGGGATTTTTAGAGATATTTTATGATTTTTATTTATTTTTAGTGTTTTAGGGATTTTTTGTGTTTAAAGTGGGTTTAAATGTTTTTAGGGTTTTTATGTTTTTCTTGCGTTTATAGGGGTTTTTCAGTTTTTAGGGGTTTTATGGTTTTTTAGAGTTTTTAAAGATTTTTAGGTGTTTAAAGGGTTTGTATATTTTTTAGTGGGTTTTATGGTTTTTATATATTATTAGGGTATTTTAATGTTTTATGGGTTTTTATTGTTTTTAGGGGTTTTTAAGGGTTTTTTTAGCCTTTTAGGTTTTTAAGGTATTTATTGATTTTTAGGTTTTTGGTGTTTAAAGTGTTTTAGGTTTTTACTGTTTTCATAGGGTATTTTCATGGTTTTTAAATTTTTTATATATTTTTATATATTTCTTAGTTTTTTTTTTTGCTTTTTAGGGTTTTTAGGTATTTTTGGGATTTTGAGTGTTTTTAGGGTTTTCTAGGGTTTATAGAGTTTTTTAGGGTTTTTAGGAATTTGTAGGGGTTTTATGTGTTTTATGTTTTTAAAGTTTTCTAAGGGTTTTTAGTGTTTTTAGGTTTTTTTATGTTATTTAGATTTTTAGGGATCATGTAGGATTTTTATAGGTGTTTAGGTTTTCTAGGGATTTTGAGGGGTTTTATGGGGTTTAAGGGTTTTTAAATATTTTTTGGTTTTTTTGGGTTTTTATGTTTTTTTCAATTTTTTTGGATTTTAGTCTCTTTTATAGTTTTAATGTTTTTAGGATTTTAAAGGGGTTTTAGAGTTTTTTTTGGTTTTATCGGTTTTTGGGATTTTAGGGTTTTAAGGGTTTTAGGATTTTTATGTTTATTAATTTCATTTAGGGTTTTTAGGGTCTTTATAATTTTTATTGTTTTTAGAACTTCTTTGGTTTTTTAGTGTTTTTAATTATTTTTAAGTGGTTTTCAGTTTTTATGGTTCTCCTAGAATTTTTTAGGGTTATTAGTTTTTTTTTTCATGTATTTAGAGTAATTTTTATTATTTTTATGGTATTTACGTTTTTTATTGTTTTTGATTATTTTCATGGTTTTTTATGATTTTTTAAGATTTTAGTGGTTTTACTATTTTTTAGGTTTTTAGGGGTTTTAAGTGTTTTTAGGTTTTTATTATTATCTTAGGGTTTTTATGTTTTTTATGGTTTTTTATTTTTTTTAGGCATTTTTAGGGATTTTTTAGGATTTTTATGGTTTTTAGGGTTTTTAGAGATTTTGTTGGGTTTTACCATTTTTGTAGGGGTTTTAAGGTTTTTAGTGTTTTTTAGGTTTTTAGGGGTTTTAAGTGTTTTTAGGTTTTTTAGGTTTTATTTGGGTTTTTTAGGATTTTATGTAGTTTATACGTCTTTAGGGATTTTTATTGATTTTTTAGAGTTTTTATGGTTTTTTGGGTTTTTTGGGATTTTTTAGGGGTTTTGGAGTATTTATGATTGTTTTGGTTTTTAGGGATTTTCTTGAGTTTTTCTTTGGGGTTTTATAGTTTTATAGTTTTTTTTAACATTTTTAGGGGTTTAAGGGTTTTAATAGTGTTTAGTGGTTTCTTAGAGTTTTTAGGGTTTTTAGGATTTTTACTATTTTAAGGGGTTTTAGGTTTTTTTAGGGTTTTTAGCATTTTTTAGGATTTTTTGGGGTTCAAAGTGTTTTTTTTGTTTTTATGTGTTTCTTATTTTTTTATAACTTTTTGGATTTTTAACATTTTGAGGGATTGTTTAGTCATTTTTTAGATTTTTTATTTTTTTACGATTTTTATGGATTTTGAGGGTTATTAAGGTTTTTAGGGATTTTATGGTTGTTGGGGGTTTTAGGGTTTTTTGTTTTTTGTATTTTTAAAATTTTATAAATTTTTTTATTTTTTAGGGTTTTAAAGGGTTTTTCGAGTTTTTTGTGATTTTAAGGGTTTTATGGGTTTTGGGTTTTTTTTTTGTTTTTTTCATTTTTTGTGGGTTTTAGGGTCTTTAGGGTATTTTTAGTGCTTTTAGTTTTTTTAGCCTTTTTAGTTTTTTGGGGTTTTAAGCGTTCTAATAGTTTTAAGGTTTTGTTAGTGTTGTTCAGGGTTTTTATGGGTTTTTATATTTTTAAGGGTTTGTATGTATTTTTTAGGATTTTTTTAGGGTTTTTAGGTATTTTGGGGGGTTTTTTGGTTTTTTTGGTTTTTTGGGTTTTTATAATTTTTTAGGTTTTTAGGGGGTTTAAGCATTTTTAGGTTTTCATTGTTTTCTTAGGGTTTTCCTGGGATTTTAGGGTTTTTATGTTTTTAGGTATTTTGGGGATTTCTTTTGGATTTTTTGTGTTTTTATGGTTTTTAGTTATTTTGAGGCTTTTTAGGGTTTTTAGGTTTTTTAGGGTTTTATAGTTCTTTTGTGTTATTAGTTTTTTTTTATATTTTAGTGTTTTAATTTTTTTAGAGTTTTTAGTGGTTTTTTGAGTTTTTCTGGGGGTTTTATGGTTTTTATGGTTTTATGGTTTTTAAGGGATTTTATGGGTTTTATGGTCTTTTAGAGTTTTTAGAGTTTTTAACATGTTTTAGGTTTCTGAGGGGTCTAAAGTAATTTTAGGTTATTATGGTTTTCATGGGGTTTTTCAGGGTTTTTTACGTTTTTTGGGATTTTTATGGTTATTTTAGGATATTTAAGGTTTTTTAGGGTTTAAAGTGATTTTATAGGTATTTATGCATTTTTAAGGTGGTTAGGTTTTTTCTTTTTTGGTTTTTTGTGTTTATTTGAGTTTTTTAGTATTTTAAAGGATTTTTAGATTATTTTAAAATTTTAGGGTTTACAGTGATTTTAGAGTTTTTATAGGGTTTTTATGGTTTTTATGGGTTTTATGGTTTTTATGGTTTTTTGGGTTTTTTGGTTTTTATGATTTTTATGGTTTTTAGGGTTTTTATTATTTTTAGGTTTTTAAGGGTTTTTAGTGTTTTGTTAATGTTTTCTTACAGTTTTTAGGATTTTTTACGTTTTTTTGGTATTTTTTAATTTTTTTATGATTTTTAAGGTTCTTAGGGAGTTTTAGGGGTTTAGGTTTTTTAGTGTTTTATGGTCTTTTAGGTTTTTAGGTTTTTCCTTAGTTTTTTTGGTTTTTAATTTTTTTTAGAATTTTTTAATGTTTTTGGGTTTTGGAGGGTTTTTATAGATTTTAGTGGGTTTTTAGGTTTATATGTTTTTTTTAATATTTTTATGGTTTTTCATAGTTTATTTGGTTTTTAGGGTTTTTAGTGTTTTTTGGGTTTTTACCATTTTTTTTATGGGGTTTTAACTATTTTTAGGTTTTCAAGTTTTTTATAAGGGTTTTCTAGGTTGTTTGGGTTTTCTTGTTTTTTGTTATTTTTATGAAATTTTAGGATATTAATGGTTTCTTAGAGTTTTTATGGATTTTTAGGGTTATTAGGGTTTTTTTGAGTTTTTAGGGATTTATTGTTTTTTATAGTTTTAAAGTTTTTAGCTTATTAAAGTTTTTTTATACTTTTTCTTATTTTTAGGGTTTATATAGGTTTTTATGGTTTTTTTTTTGCGGTTTATGGTTTTTTGGGTTTTTAAGTTTTTTTTGGGTTTTTAGAATTTTTAGGTTTTATAGGGGTTTTAAGCATTTTTTGGTTTTTATGGTTTTCTTATGTGTTTTTTAGGGTTTTCTATGTTTTTTGTTATTTTTATGGAATTTTTAGGTTTTTGTAGTTTTTTAGGGTTTTTAGTAATTTTTGAGGATTTTTTGGGGGTTTTTAGTTTTAAAGGGTTTTTATGGTTTTTTTGTTTTTTTTGGATTTTAGGGTTTTTTAGAGTTTTATGGGTTTAAATTTTTTTAGATATTTTTAATATCTCTAGTGATTTAAAGGGTTTTTAGAATTTTTAGAGATTTGTTAGGTTTTTTATTTTTATTTATGGGTTTTTACGGTTTTTAGGGGGTTTATGGTTTTTAGGGTTTAGGGTTTTTTATTATTTTTATGCAGTTTAGCATTTTTGAGGTTTGTTAGAGGTTTTAATTTTTTAGGTTTTTAAGGTTTTATTAGGGGTTTTTCAGCTTTTCTAGGGTTTTTTACATTTTTAGGTAATTTTCTTAGTTCACTTGTAATTTTATGGGGTGTTTTGGTTTTTAAGGATTTTGAAGGATTTTAGGGGGGGTTGAGTTTTTAGGGTTTTTTATGATTCTTAGTATTTCTTCAGATTTTTAGGGGGGTCAATTTATTTAGTTTTTTAATGTTTTCTTTGAGTTTTCCAGGGTTTTAGGGTTTTTTATGTTTTTAGGGATTTAATGGATATTCTAATTTTTATGGTTTTAGGGTTTTTAAGGGTTTTGAGGGTTTTCATTTTTTTATGATTTTTATGGTTTTTTGGTTTCTAGGGATTTTTTGAGTTTTTTCAATTATTAGGGGTTTTTAGTGTTTTTTAACATTTTTAGGGGTTTAATGGTTTTTATTGTTGTTATTAGTTTTTATGGTTATTATTAGTTTTTATGTATTTTTTAGGTTTCTTGGGGGTTTATGGTTTTTAGTGGTTATTAGTGTTTTATGGTCTTTTTAGGATTTTTAAGGTTTTTTGGGTCTTCAGCATTTTTATGTTTTGGGGGGTGTTTAAGTGTTTTTAGGTTTTTAAGGTTTTCTTAGGGTTTTTTATGGTTCAGGTTTTTTTATGTTTTTAAGAATTTTAGGATTTTTTTTGATTTTTATGGATTTTTATGGTGTCCAGGGAATTTTAGGGTTGTGGGGGTTTTAAGTGTTTTTAGGTATTTAAGGTTTTCTAAGGGTTTTTCACCGTTTTTTGGGTTTTGGGGGGGGGTGGGGGTTGGGTTTTTGGGTATTTTTGGTTTTTATGTTTTTTTGTGTGTTTTTAGTGTTTCTAAGGTTTTTTAGAGTCTTTAAAAAATTTAAGGGTTTAAAGGGGTTTTCATGTTTTTAGTTGTTTTTAGGGTATTATGGGGTTTTAGGGGGTTTTAGGGTTTTTAGGGTTTTTTATGTCTTCTTGGGGTTTTTAGGTGTTTTAGAGTTTTTTAGGATTTTTAGGGTTTTATTTTTTTTTAGGTTTTTAAGGTTCTCTTAGATCTTTTCAATCGTTTTAGGGGGTTTTATTTTTTTAAGAATTTTTGGGGGGTTTTAGGGATTTTTATGGTTTTTGTAACGACCCGATTTCAGAGCCCCTCCACTGGTGCCTCGTACCCAGTTCTCCACATGACCTCAAGAGCGTTTCTCCGAACGCCAGAGGCTACCGACTAGCAGTGAGGGACTTGGTAAGTTATTGGGGAAACTATGCCCTCATTCGGTAAGGTATACAAGGTAAGAAAACAAAAAATAACATCGGAAGCAGTAAGCAATACACAACAACTAAAACCAAAAAGCAGAAGCAATATAGATATATAAAAATAATGAAAATGATGCGGCAGGTACAAGTATCTAAGAAAAGAAGCAAACACAACAATGTGCTGAAATACAACTGAAACCAAGTGAAAAAGAAAACAAAGAAAGCTCCTCAGCATCGCGAGCCACGGCTCGGTCATATGCTCCCTAGATCCAGTGCAATCAAGAACCTGAAGTAGAAGGGCGCTTGCCCTTATCTATATCTGCAGCAATATAGTCTTCTTGGGCCCAAAAGCATGGCCCAAACAGGGTGTGAGATACAATCCCAATAGGAAATCACCCAAATATATGTGCCTAACAGTCAATGAATACATGGCAGTAGTAAAACAAGAAGCAGTAAACAGGAAGGCACAAGCAGCTACAATCCATAGTTATAACAAATAAAGTACACACGTAAGCAGCCAGTAACTAGAAGAAAACAGGTAACCCTCTAGGTAGCTCTCACATCCTAACCCCTATGGTTTAACCCACAAGTACTAGCAAGCCTCTGGGAGGCACACATAGTCTCACCCCTCTGGTTCAGCTATGAAAATAATAGACTCTCTAGGGAAGCACTCACTATCAATTCCCCCTATAGTCTCGTATCGTGCTAAAGGCTCTCTGGGGAACCACTCAAAGACAATTCCCCTTGTGGCCCACGTCGAGGATCTACAGACTCTCTGGGGAAGCACTCAACGTCAATTCCCCCTCTGGTATCGCATCGTAATTAAAAGACACTCTAGAGAAGCCCTTCCGTCAATTCTCCCTTTGGTCTACTACTCTAGGTTCTCACAGTCCTGAGTGAAACTAAACATGCTCAGTTCGCATGTATCATCCAAATAAACCTCAAGAACTACTTGGCTATCATTCTACGTCTCAACAACAATAATAAAACAACAGTTCCACTATCCTACAACTAGGTATGGCAACTAGAAAAACGCCCAACAGGAAAAACAATCATGGAAAAGAAACCTGAGCACAAAATAAATTACTCTACTCATAAGCAATAACCTCTACTAAAGAAAACAAGCAAATTAAGAAAACCGCAGGGGAAAACAGAAAACATGCAATACCCCATTCAAGGGTATTGGTGGAATTTTCCCATAATATTCATCAACTTTCTACAGAAAGGCACAAACCGCCTACCTCGATCCTAGGAGATCGATATATGTGAACCACGATGAAAAATTCCTCTTAGAACAATGTAGATCTGAGAAAACGCACAAAACGTTCATCCCATGATAACTTGGAAACGAGGAGGAATCAAGAAACCAGGCTAAAGCAGAAAGAAAAACTCACCACTGTGATTCCAACGCAATCGACCATGCTCGAATCAGAGAACGGACGGCGAGGCGGGAGCTTGGGGAAGATTCGGCCGTATGGTCGCTCCTGGGCAGACGAAAGCTGGAGAAGAAGATGAATTTGGGGGTTAGGTGCGACCCCAGTCCATTTAATGAAAAAAAAAGCACATGGTGTGTACTTCTTGAGTACACGGCATGTACTTCAGTTTTCCATACTCCGAATTAACCGGCCTCCACCTCACCCTTACACACCGTGTGTGTGGCCCGGACACGGCCATCACACGGCTTCGAGCAAAAAAGGGAGTACACGGCATGTACTCATAAATTACACGGCGTGTACTTCAAAAATTTCCATAAAATTCATTTTTCTCAAAAACTCCAGAAAAAGGAAAAACATACCTGAAAATAAGATCTGGGTTCTTACAAACTTCTCCCCTTAAAGAAATTCGTCCCTGAATTTCCCTAACGAGGTGGAGAAGGAGAAACCTCAAACAGCTTCGACCACTGCGATCGTACATCGGTCTCCCTCTCCCAGGTCTCGTCCTGTACTCGCCCGTGCTACCATAGCACTCGTACAAGAGGAACAGAACGCCCGTGGAGAACCTTCGTACTGCAACCGACAATCCAGATAGGATTCTCCTTGAATGACACATCTGCTTCAATCTCAACTTCCTCAGGCTGAAAGACATGAGACGGGTCTGAAAAGTAACATCGAAGCTGAGAGACATGGAAGACGTCGTGCATGGCCCGATACCGCTGAGGTAGCTGCAATCGATAGGTGACCGGCCCAACTCTCTCCAAGACCTCAAATGGCCCGACGTACCACGGTGAAAGCTTACCCTATCTCTTAATCCTTCTGTGTCCCAACCTCAGTGCGACATGTAGGAAAACCTGATCTCTAACCTTGAACTCCAGAGGTCATCTCCGCTGATCAGCATAAGACTTCTGTCGAGACTGTGTTGTATCCATCCTCTTCCGAATTAGCTATATCTTCTCTGAAGCCTCCTATACAAGACGAGGTCCTAGCAAAGCTGCCTCTCCTGCCTCCAACCAGCATAAGGGTGATCGGAATGGCCTACCGTACAAAGCCTCGTATGGTGCCAACTGAATGGTCTCATGAAAACTGTTGTTGTAGGAAAAGTCCACCAGAGGAATATGCTTCTCCCAAGAACCTCCAAAGTCTAGAATGCAAGCTCGGAGCATATCCTCAAGCACCTAGATCATGCGCTCGGACTGGCCATCAGTCTGGGGATGGTATGTTGTACTCAAAAGTACCTGTGTACCCAAGGCCTTCTGAAGTCCCTTCCAGAACCGAGAGGTAAAGTGCGCATCTTTGTCTGAAACAATAGAGCATGGAACTCCATCCAGACGAACGATCTCTCTGATGTAAAGTCATCCCAGATCATCAACACTGAAGGTCTCCTTGATCGGAAAGAAGTGAGAAACCTTTGTAAGCCTGTCGACGAGAACCCAAATAGCATCGTTTCCCCGAGGCGATCTCGGCAACCCGGTCACGAAGTCCATCGCAACATCGTTCCACTTCCACTCCGGAATGGGTAACTGTTGCAAAAGTCCCACTAGTCGTTGATGCTCTGCTTTCAGCTACTGACAAGTAGAACATCTCATGACAAAACCAGCAACATCCTTTTTCATACCCGGCCACCAATACTGGTGATGAAGGTCCCGATAAATCTTGGTGACGCCAGGATTAACTGCCCAAATAGAGGAATGGAAATCACGCATCATCTCCTCATGTATGTTTGCTGGCACCCATACGCGTTCCTGGAAATGCAAGATCTCATCCTCGCCCACTATCCATCCAGGAAGATGGTACTCTCCTGACACACTCTCCCACAGGACTAAGCCTTCCGAGTCTGATAGCTGCCTCATCCGTACCCGATCAAACAGTGTGGAGGTAACAGCTATAGAAGATAGAAAAGTCTATCCCCATTTGTCGTGCACCTCCAGATGCATCTTAGAGAACAGAGTCATCATCTTCCACTCACTACTGGCCTCCTGAACTTCCTGAATCTGAGTTCTCCTACTCAACACATCTTCCACATCATTGCGCTTTCCTGGAGTATAGGAAAGCTCGAAATCAAAAGACTGAAGATACTCAACCCACCTGCGCTTCCTCAGATTCAGATCACACTGAGTAAAGATATACTTGAGATTCTTATGGTTAGTGAAGACCACAAAGTGCTCTCCCAGAAGATAGTGTCTCCAATAGTGAAAGGCATGAACAACAGCTACCAACTCCAGATCGTGCATCGGGTAGTTTCTCTCATGTGGCCTCAACTTCCGAGACCTGTACGCAACGACTCCATCTCCCTGCATAATCACAAATCCTAGCCCGATACCTGTACGCAACGACTCCATCTCCCTGCATAAGCACAACTCCTAGCCCAATACCTGAAGCATCACAATTAACAGTGTAGCTCTTGCCTGGCTCTGAAAAGACTAGTATCGGTGCTGACATCAACCTCCCTTTTAGCTCCTGAAAGGCTGACTCACAAGAATCTGACCATAAGAACTACGCCCCCTTCTTGGCCAGACCTGTCAAGGGTGCTTCTAGATAAGAAAAGTCTTGAATGAAGTGTCTATAGTATCCATCCAGCCCTAGGAAACTCCATACCTCAAAGACGTTCTTCAGATGCTCCCAAGAAATAACAACTCTCACTTTCTCTGGGTCCACAGATACTACTGCCTCTGAGATGATGTGACCCAAGAAGTGAATCTGATCCATCCAGAAGTGGAACTTCGAGAGTTTAGCATAAAGCTGATGCTCTCTCAGTGTACTCAGAACGATCGCAAGATGGGTATCATGGTCATGTCGAGTGTGAGAGTACACCAAGATATCCTCCACGAAGACCACAACGAAGGAATACAAGTAAGGATGGAACACTCAGTTCATCAGTTCCATGAAAACTACAGGTGCGTTCGTGAGTCCGAATGGCATGACTGTATACTCGTAAAGATTGTACCGGCTCCTAAAGGCTGTCAGAGGTATATCTGATGGTCTAACACGCAACTGATGATAACCGGACCTCAAGTCGATCTTCGAGAACACCTAGGCTCCTCAAAGATGATTGAAAAGGTCATCAATCCGCATCAAGGGATATCGGTTCTTGACCGTCAACTAGTTCAGATTCCTATAATCTACACAAAGCCGAAGGGTACTGTCTGCCTTCTTTGCAAACAGAACATGTGAACCCCAAGGAGAAGTACTGGGTCGGATGAAACCCTTAGCTTGTAGCTCCTCCAACTGCTTCTTGAGCTCCTGCAACTCAGGTGTGGCCATCCTATAGGGAGGAATGGACACTGTTGTTGCTCCTGGAACGAGCTCAATAGAGAAGTCTACCTCACGCTCCAGAGGCAAACCTGAAAATTCCTCTAGAACGACATCCCTGAAGCGATCCACCACTGGATTAAAGTCCAACTATGGAGTACCCTGATCATCCAGATAAAGACTAGCAATCTGGGCTATCACCCCTCCTAGCCCAAGATGCTCGAGTCCCACCCGACTCGCCCGAACATCCCATTCGCCTCTATGAAGAAAAGATTCACCCTCTAGTGAGATGAAAATGACTCTCCGGCGATAACAGTCAATGACTACCTGGAAGGGAATCAACCAGTCCATGCTGAGAATGACATCAAATCCTGTCATCTCTAGGACATAGAGATCCCATAAGAAGTGATACCCTGCAACCTCGAGAGGTCACTCTCTAAACTGGCGTACACTAGATGTCCTCATTCCCAAAGGTGTGTCTAGTGTCAACGTGTCGGTAGAAGAAAAGATGCAGAGCCCAAGGCTCTCCACCACAACAATAGAGATAAATCTATGTGTATCCCCAGTATCGAAAAGGTCTGAAGATAAAACTGAGGCTACTAAAATCGTACCTCGAACAGTAGAAGGGTCGGGATCCTTCTCCTGATAAGTCTGCTCCACGGTGAAAGACGGGCCTGTACCACGGCCCTATGTCCCTGGCTGACCACTCTGAGCTAAACTGCCCTGCTGGTGCTGAGGAACTGGTGGCTGACCGCCCCGGACTCAGCCTCCACCTCAGCCCAAATGGCCGGAAGAACTCCAGTTTCCCAAATGATGAGAAACTGGTGGGGCTGCTCCTGAATGAGGAGTCATGGAAGAACCCTGGTCACTAGTTGCTGGTGAGAAAACCTGACAGAAATGCTGAAGGTAACCCATCTTTCTGCAAGACCGGCACTCCATGGGGTCTCTTTGGCACTGCGGCCTCATGTGCCCTGTCCGGCCACACTGGTAGCATGTCACCTGGCTGCGTGATGATGCGTCTCGCTTCCTCGAATCACCGCCTGTAGGCTCCCTATGGCGCTTCTTGCTGTCATCTGGAGGAAAGATAACTCTGGAAGCAGACCCTCCCTGGCTCGTAGCTCTGGAGTCTCTCAGATTGCGCTCTGCAATCAGTGCCTGGTTGACGATGGAAGTAATGGAAGTCAACTGGAAGATGTTTACCTACGAGCGGATCTCCCGCCTGAGTCCATCCTTAAACTTCCTCTACAAGAACACCCCACTCCCACCCCGAAGGGGTGTAAAATGTTGTAGCTTAGTGAAATTAGAGGAATACTCCATGACAGATAGAGTACCATGCTCTAAGCTCATGAACTCCCGGGCTCTATCGGCCCTCAGGGTCTCCGGGTAGAAGTAGTCGTAGAACACGCACTGGAACTCCTCCCAAGTCATAGCCTGCTGTTGACCCGTCTGTGAGACCATGTCCCACCACCTCTTGGTGGAGTCTCAGAGCATGTAGGGGGTGAGCTTGACCCGCCTCTTTGGAGGCATCTCCAGATTCTTGAAGATAGACAGCATGGCTTCCAGCCATGACTCTACAGCCTGAGGTCCTCCTTCCCCTGAGAACGTGGGAGGATGCTGCTACTGAAAAACCCACGTCAAGTCTTCCATAGACGTGAAAGGAGGTGGTGCTCCCTGGAATTACTAAATCATCCTCATGAAACCTTCCCTGAACTGCGTATCAGCGCCTGCAACTGGTATAACAACCGGTGCCAAGGCTAACTCGGTTGGGGGATCGGTAGAAAGTCCCTGATCATCCATATCTGGCGTCTAATCACTGCCTGACGACAGACATACGACCGGAGGACATCTCGGAGGCATATCTCTAAAAGATCAAAATCACACCTTAGATCAGGAAAGCAAGGACAGAGAACACAAGAGTACAAAAAGGGAACAGGGGAAGAAAAACAAAAAAGATTTCAAAACACGACTACACGGCATGTATAAAAACTACATGGCATGTCTTTCTAAGCCACTGACATGGGCGTGTAATCTCACCCTACAAGTCGTGTAACACCTCAACTAGTGTTTAGGGATTTTAGTGGGTGTTTTAGAGTTGTTTAGGGTTTTTAGGGTTTTTATCATTTTTATGCTTTTTATTGGTTTTATGCTTTCAAAATTTTTATAGTTTTCTTTGGGTTTTTTAAAGTTTTATATTTTTTTACATTTTTAGTTATTTTTAATTCTTTTTTAGGATTTCTATAGGTTTTAGGGTTTCAATTTTTTTTTACACTTTTTTGGGTGTTTAGGGTATTTTTTGAGTTTGTTAGGGTTTTATGGGTTTTTAGTGTTTTTTAATGTTTTTATGAGTTTAAAGGTCTTTTATAGTTTTTAGTGGTTTATAAGGTTTTTATGTGGTTTTAAGGGTTTTAAGGTTTTTAAGGCTTTTATATTTTTTAGGATTTTTGGGTATTTTTATGGTTTGTTAGGGTTTTTATCATTTTTTGAGTTTTTTATGGGTTTAAAGTGTATTTATGGTTTTATGATTTTCTTAAGGTTTTTTAGGGTTTATAAGGTTCTTTAATTCTTTAGGTATTTTTAGGGTTTTTTAGATTTTTTTGGGGTACTTAAAGATTTGAAGGGTTTTAGGGTATTTTAGGGTTATTTGGGTTTTTGGGTTTTGGGCATTTTACGTTTTTAGAGGTTTTATCAGTTTTTAGGGTTTTTAAGTATTTTAAGTATTTTTTGGTTTTTAAGGTTTTCTTACGGGGTTTTAGGGTTTTTAGGGATATTTACATTTTTAGGAATATTTTAGTATTTTTATGGTTTTTAAGGGTTCTATGGATTTGGAGGATTTTTTGGATTTTTTAGGGTTATTATGGTTTCTTATGGTTTTACTGTTTTTAGGGTCTTTATGGGTTTTAAGTGTTTTTATGGTTTTCTTAGGGGTGTTCTGGTTTTTTAGTGTTTTTTAACTTTTTAGTGTTTTTTGTTGATTTCTTAGTATTTTTAGGGGTTTTAGGGTTATTAGGGGTTTCATGGTTTTTTAGTTATATAGGGGTTTTATGTTTTTTAGATTTTTTAACATATTTAGAGGTTTAAAGGGTATTTAGATTGATTATTGGTTTTTATGGATTTTATTTGTTTTTTGGGATTTTTGTGTCTTTTGTGTGTTTTTATGTTTTTACGGCGTTTTTCGGATTTTTAGGGGATTTTTTAAGTTTTTTAGTGGTTTTAAGTGTTTTTACATTTTTTTAGGTTTTCTTAGGAGTTTTCGGGGTTCTTATAATTTTTTACATATTTTGTTATTTTTTATGATTTTAATATTTTTTAGGGTTTTTAGGGATTTTGAAGGTTTTTAGGGATTTTGAAGGTTTTTAGGGTATTTTTTTAGGCTTTTTAGTGTTTTTTGGTTTTTTACCATTTTTATGTTTTTAAGGGTTTTAGGTTTTTCTAATATTTTAAGGTTTTGTTATGTTTTTTCATAATTTTTAGTTTTTTATATTTTTTGGGAGTTATAGGGATTTGTTTTTGGTTTTTTTGGTTTTTTTGGTTTTTTTTGGTTTTTTTTGTTTTTTTTTTGGTTTTTATAGTTTTTAGGGATTTTGAGGGTTTTTACTAGTTTTAGGGGTTTTAGGGTTTTTTTAGGTTTATAGGTTTTTTGAGTATTTTAGAGTTTTTAATAATTTTTAGTGTTTTTTATGTTTTTACGGGTTTAATGGGTTTTTTATTTTTATTTGGTTTTAGGTTTTTTCTGGTTGTTTTATTATTTTTAGGGGTTTATGGGTTTTATTATTTTTTAGGGTTTTTAGGGTTTTTTAGGATTTTTAGGGGTTTTAACTATTTTTAGTTTTTTGTGGTTTTCTAAAGGGATTTCAAGGTTGTCAGGTTTTTTTATGTTTTTATGAATTTATAGTCATTTTTTATAAGTTTTTTTTGTTTTATTGTTTTTGAGGGGGTTTGGGGTTTTTGTGGATTTTTTTTGTTTTTATGGTTTTTTTGTGGGTTTTATGGTTTTTTTTTGAGTTTTTTATTATTTTTATGGTTTTTCATATTTTTTAATGTTTATATAGGTTTTTTGTGTTTTTATAATTTTTAGTGGGTTTTTAGGGATTTTATGGGATTTTATGTTTTTAAGATATTTAGTGTTTTTTATGGTTTTCAGGGTTTTAGGGTTTTTAGGGTCTTTTAGGGCTTTACGGTTTTTTGTGTTTTTAGGGTTTTTAATTGTTTTTATGGTTTTATGGTTTTGTTATTGTATTTAAATGTTTTTAGTGTTTCTATGTTTTTTGGGATTTTTTAGGGATTTTTAAGGATTTTCATGGTTTTTTGGGGTTTTAGGAATTTGGGGGTTTTATGGGTGTTTAGGTTTCTTGGGGTTTTAGTTTTTTCCTGAGTTTTTTAGGGATTTCAATTTTTTTTGAGTTTTTTTAACATTTTTAGTGGTTTAATGGTTTTTTAGATTTTTTAGTTGGTCTTTAGGGTTTTATAGGATTTTAGAGTTCTTTAAGGTTTTTAGTGGTTCTTATGTTTTAGGGGGTTTTACAGTTTTTATGGGTTATGCATTTTTAGTTTTTTATGGTGTTAAATGTTTATAGTTTTTTATGGTTTTCTTATGGTTTTTTATAGTTTTTTACGCATTTAGGGTTTTTAGATATTTTTTAGGATTTTTATGTGTTTTTGGATTTTTAGGGATTTTGAGGGGGTTAAAGGTATTTTAGGGTTTTTAGGGTATTAAGGTTTTTAATGCATTTTTATTTTTATGGGTTTCATATTTTTTTGGGATTCATGTTTTTTTTAGGTTTTTAATGTTTACTTAGTTTTTTTCTCTATTTTTTAGGGTCTTTTACATTTTTAGGGATTTTAAGGACTTTTATGGTGTTTATGGATTTTGATGGTTTTAATGATTTTTAGGGGTTTTAGGGTCTTTATGGTTCTTTTGGGTTTTTAGTGTTCTCTTTAGTTTTTAGGGTTTTATGTTTCTTCTAGTTTTTTAATATTTTTAGGGGTTTATAGGGTTTTTATAGTTTTATGGTTTTTAGGATCATTATAGGGTTATTGGGATTTTAAGGATTTTATGTATTTTATGGTTTTTATGGATTTTTAGGTTTATAAGTATTTCTAAATGGTTTTCAGGGTTTTTTTAGCTTTTATGAATTTTTATGACTCTTTTAGGATTTTTATAATTGTTAATGTTTTTAGGGATTTTTTAGGGTTTTTAGGGTATTTTAGGGTTTTTATGATTTTTTAAGGTTTTTTACATTTTTATGTTTTTATGGGTTTTAAGAGTTTTTAGGTTTTTATGGTTTTCTATGGTTTTTTCAGGGTTTTTTGGGTTTTTACGTTTTTATGTATCTTTAGGGATTTCTTATTATTTTTTATGGATTTAGTGTTTTTAGGGATTTTTGAGGTTTTTTAGGATTTTTATGGTTTTTATTCGTTTTTTAGGGGTTTTTATGTTTCTTAGGGATTTTTTGGTTTTGTTGATTTTTAAAACTTTTTAGGGGTTGAAATTGTTTTTAGAGTTTTTAGTGGTTTTATGGTTTTATGGGTATTTATGTTTTCTAAGGTTTTAGAGGGTTTTATGATTTTTAGGGGATTTTAGGGTTTTTAGGGGCATTTTTGGGTTTTTTATGGTTATAATCATTTTTAGGTTTCTAGGGTTTTTAAGGGATTTTAGGTTTTAAAGGTTTTTTAACAATTTTTCAAGGTTCTTAGAGGTTTTATATTTTTAGGTATTTTTAAGTATTTTTTATTATTTTTTTGGTTTTTATGGTTTTTTAAGATTTTGAGGTTTTTTATGGTTTTTTAGCATTTTTTAAGTTTTTTTTTGTTTTTTTTTTTGGGGATTTCAGTGTTTTTGGTATCCTATGGTTTTATTAGTGCTTTTTAGAGTTTTAAGGTTTTCTACGTTTTTAGGGATTTTAGGATTTTTTGGATTTTTATGGTTTTATGGTTTTTAGGGATTTTCTGGGTTTTAGGGTTTTAGGGAAAGGAAGGCTCGGGGTCAGGCTATTCCTGACACCCCCCAAAATTTATTATAAAAAGACACAAATACACTGTAGACAAGGGAGGGGAGGGGTCAAATGACCCACACCCACAAACCCTGAACTATTTTTAGGTTTTTATGGTTTTCTTAGTGGTTCTTCGGGTTTTTTTCGTTTTTTTACATTTTAATGGATTTTTATGATTTTTATGGTTTTTCCATGATTTTAGGGATTTTGAGTGCTTTTAGTGTGTTTAGGATTTTTATGGTTTTTTATTGTTTTTTTTTGTTTTTTGTGGGTTTTTGAGTTTTTTGTGGTTTTAAAGGTTTTTAGAGGTTTTTTAGGGTTTGTTGGTTTTTTAGGGGTTTTTTTAGCTTTTTATTAATTTTTATGGTTTTTAGGGGTTTTAGGGTATTAGGGTATTTTTTGTTTTTTAGGGATTTTAGCATTTTTTAGGTTTTCTAGGATTTTAGTTGTTTTTAGGTTTTAAGGTTTTTTAGAGTTTTTTAGGGGTTTTAGGGGATTTTTCATTTTTAGGTATTTTTAGGGATTTTGTAGGTTTTTATGGGTTTTTAGGTTTTTTATGGTTATGAGTGTTTCTAGGGTTTTGGTAGGTTTTAAGGGGTTTTAGGGGTTTTTAAGTGGTTTTAACATTTTTAGGTGTTTTAGGTGTTTTAAGTGTTTTTAGGTGTTTTAGGTTTTCTTAGTGTTTTTAGGATTTTTTGTGTTTTTTACATTTTTAGGGATTCTAAGGGATTTTTTAGAAATTTTATGTTATTAGGTTTTTTGGATTTTAGGGTTTTTGAGGTTTTTAGGGTTTTTATGATTTTTAGGGTTCTTATGTTTTTTTGGTTTTTAGGGTTTTTTTAGTTTTCTTGTGTTTTTAAGGTTTTTTAGAGTTTTTTTTAACATTTTTAGGGGTTAAAAGGATTTTTAGAGTTTTTATTTGTTTTAGTATTTTATTGTTTTATGGGTTTTTAGGGTTTTATGGTTTTAGGGGTTTTATGGGTTTTATTGGTTTTTAGGGTTTCTAGTGTCTTTTAGGGTTTTTTAGTGTTTTAGCATTTTTTAGATTTTTTAGGGGTTTGAGTGTTTTTAGGAATTTGTGTTTTTCTTAGTGGTTTTCATGGTTATTAGGGTTTTTAATAATTTTGGGGATATATAGTTTTTTTTAGTTCTTTATGGTTTTTAGTGTTTAATGGATTTTGAGGGTTGTAGTGTTTTTTTGGGTTTTATGGTTTTTATGGTATTTTTCCTTTTTTAGGTTTTTAGGGGTTTTAATTGTTTTTGAGGTTTCTAAGGTTTTATTAGGGTATTTTAGTGTTTTTAGCGATTTTTAATTTTTTTGGATTTTTAAGTATTTTTTTAGAATTTTTATGGTTTTTGGGTTTTGGGATCATGAGTGTTTTTTTGGTTTTTTTTATAATTTTAGGGTTTTTTTAAAGATTTTTTAGAGTTTCATTAACCTTTTTAGAGTTCTTAGTGTTCTTTGGGTTTTATGGGGTTTTAGGAATTTTAAGGCTTTTAGCGGTTTTTATGGTTTTTAGGGGTTTTAGGGTTTCTTTTGGGTTTTTAGTTTTTCAGTGGTTTTAAGTGTTTTTTTTTATTTTTATGGTATTATTAGGGGTGTTCAGGTTTCTTAGGTTTTTTTATGTTTTTAGGGATTTTTTTCATTTTCTATAATTTTGAATTATTTTATGGTTTTTTGGGATTTTGAGTTTTTTTCAAGGTTTTTAGGTTTTTTAGGGTTTTTTGGTTATTAGGGGTTTTTACTATTTTAGTTTTTTATGGTTTTTTAGGGGATTTTGTTATTTTAAGGTTTTTTATGTGTTTACGTATTTTTACATCTTTTTTAGGATTTTAAGGGTATTTTAGGTTTTTAGGGATTTTGATGTTTTTTGGGTTGTTTTAGTTTTTTTGGGTTTTTTTTGGGTTTTTAGGATCATTTTGATTTTTTTAGGGTTTTTGGAGTTTTTTAACATTTTTTGGGGTTTAAGGTGTTTTTATAATTTTTAGTGGTTTTCTAGGGTTTATGGGTTCTTAGGGTTTTGTTAGTTTTTAATGTTTTTAGGGGTTTTGCGGTTTTTAGGGTCATTTTTGGGTTTTTATAATTTTTTATCGGTTTTTAATTTTTTTGTTTTTTAAGTTTTTCTAAATTTTTTATGTTTTTAGGGGTTTTTTATTTTTTGGAATTTTTAGGGATTTTTAGGGTTTTTATGTTTTTATGCTTTTATATATTTTTAGGTGTTTATGGTTTTTAGGGTTTTAGTGTTTCCTTAGTTTTTTAAAGGTTTAGGTGTTTTTAGGTTTTTAAGATTTCTTAAGGATTTTCAATGATCTAAGGGTTTTTTACATTTTTAGGGATTATTTAGGCTTTTTATGGATTTTTGTGTTTTTAGGGATTTTGAGAGATTTATGGTTTTTAGGGTTTTGTTGTTTTTTGGGGTGTTTAGGGATTTTTATTTGTGTTTTTTGGGTATTTAAGGTTTTTCGAATTTTCTGATGTTTTTATGGGTTTAAAGTGTTTTTAGAGTCTATTGTTTTTAGGGTTTTATGGGTTTTAGGATTTTTTATGTTTTTATGGTTTTTTATGGTTTTAGTGTTTTTGTGGTTTTGTTATGTTTTTAAGCATTTTTAAAATTTTATGGGTTTTAAGTGTTTTAGGTTTTTAAGGGTTTCTTAGGGTTTTTCATGGTTTTTAGGTTTTATAATTGTTTTGTGGATTTTTAAGGATTTTTTGGATTTTTAGGGGTTTTTAGGTATTTTAAGAATTTTCATGGGTTTTATGGTTTTTTAAGTTTTTATGTTTTTTGGTTTTTTATAGGTTTTTTAGTTTTTTTGGGTTTTAATCTTATTTTGTGTTTTTTTACAATTTTAGGGATTTAAAGGGTGTTAAGAATATTTAATGGTTTGTTGGGTTTTTTAGGGGTTTTAAATTTTTATGGGGTTTTATGGTTTTTAGGGGTGTTTAAGTTTTTAGGGGTTTTATGTTTTTAAGGGTTTTTATTTTTTATGGATTTAAGGTGTTTATTTGTATTTTTATATTTTTTGGGGGGGTTTTAGTGATTTTTTGGGTTTTTAGGTTTTTTTAGGTTTTAATGGTTTTTAGTATTTTTTAGGTTTTTAGGGGTTTCAAGTGATTCTTAGTTTTTATGATTTTCTTACGGGTTTTCATTATTTTTATCATTTTTATGTTTTTAAAGGTTTTGATGATTTTTATGGTATTTTAGGGTATTTAGGATTTTTTGGGTTTTTTTCATTTTTTATGTTTTTAGGGGTTTTAAGTATTTTTTTTATTTTTATGATTTTCTTAGGTTTTTTCAAGGTTTCTAGGGTTTTTATATTTCTAGGGATTTTTTAAGGCTTTTTTAAGATTTTTATAGTTTTTAAGGTTTTTAGGGATTTTGAGGGTTTTGGGGGTTTATTTTGGCTTTCTTTAGTTTTTAGGGTTTTTATGCTTCTTAAGGGTTTAAAGGTTTTTAACATTTTTAGGGGTTTAAAGTGTTCTTTGAGTTTTTAGTGGGTTTTTAGTTTTTTTATGGGTATTTTGTGTTTTTTAAGGTTTTAGGGGATTTTGTAGTTTTTAGGGGTGTTTAGGATTTTTAGGGTCTTTTTTGGGTTTTTTATGGTTTTTAACATTTTTAGGTTTTCAGGGTTTTTAAGTGGTTTTAGGTTTTTAGGTTTTTATTTTGGGATTTCAGGTTTCTTCATGGTTTTATGGTTTTTGGTATTTTTGGGATTCTTTATGTTTTTTTGTATTTTTAGTGATTTGGATGGGTTTTAGGGTTTTTTAGGGTTTTTAGGGTTTTTATGGTATTTAGGGTTTTTAGGGGTTTTAGGGTTTTTATAATTATTTAGGTTTTTTATAGGTTTTAATTGTTTTTAGTATTTTAAGGCATTCTTAGGGGTTTTTAGGGTTTTTCATGCTTTTTACATTTTAAGGGATTTTAGGGATTTTTTTATTTATATAATTTTTTGCCTTTTTAGGGATTTGTTGGTTTTTAGGGAAAGGAATATTCGAGGGTCGGGATATTCCCGGACCCCCAAATTTATTCTAGGGTCAGGCTATTTTTATCATTTTTAGGGTTTTTTATTGTTTTTAGAATTTTAATGGGTTTTTAGAGTTCTTATAGGTTTTTTAGGTTTTTTTGTTTTTTAGGGGGGTTTTTAGGTTTTTAGGGATTTTTATGGTTTGTAGGGGTTTTATGGTTTCATGTACTTTTAGGGTTTTAGGGGATTTAGAGTATATTAGGTTTTAGAGGTTTTATTTTTTTTAGGTTTTAAGGTTTTTTAGTGTTTTTTAGAGGTTTTAGTGGATTTTATAGTTTTGGGGATTTTTAGGTATTTTTTATGATTTTTATGGTTTTTATGGTTTTTTAGAGTTTTTAAGGATTTTTAAAAAAAGTTAGGGTTTTATGGGTTTTGGGGGTTTAAGTGTTTTTAGGTGCTTTAGGGGTCTTAAGTGTCTTTATGTGTTTAATGTTTTCTTTTTTTAGGGTTTTTTACATTTTTAGATATTCTTAGTGATTTTTTATGTATTTTATGGGTTTTTAGGGTTTTTATGGATTTGTGGGTTTTTTGGGTTTTTTATGGTTTTCAGGGTTCTTATTTTTTGGGTATTTTAGGGGTTTTGAGTTTTTTTTATCATTTTTAAGTTTTTTCAGAGTTTTTTAACACACTTGTGAATTTAATGGTTTTTTAGTGGCTTTAGTGTTTTATAGTTTTTTAGGGATTTTATGGTTTTTAGGGGGTTTTATGGGGTTTATGGGGTTTTAAGGGTTTCATGGGTTTTTAGGTTTTTTAGTCTTTTAGTATTTTTAGGTTTTTTTGGTGTCGTAAATGTTTTTATGTTTTTGAGGTTTTCTTAGGGGTTTTCACAGTTTTTAGGTTTATTTAAATTTTCTCAGATTTATAGGTATTTTTAGGTTTTCTAGTTTTTATGATTTTTAGGGATTTTGATGGTTTAACGGTTTTTTAGGGTTTTAGGGTTTTTTAGGGTTTTTAGCATTTTTTAGGTTTTTTGGGGTTTTAATTGTTTTTAGGTTTTTAAGGTTTTCTTAGGGTATTTCAGGGATTTTATGGCTTTTTAATTTTTTAGATATTTTTAGGCATATTTTATGATTTTTATGGTTTTATGGGTTTTGGGATCTTGAGGGTTTTTAGATTTTTTTGGGTTTTTTTTGTAATTTTAGGGTTTTTTATGTTTTTCGGTTTTTAATCATTTTTAGATTTTTTTTATCATTTTTGGAGGTTGAAAGGCCTTATATAGTTTTTCGTAGTTTTTTCTGTTTTATGGGTTTTTAGTGATTTTAAGGATTTTCACAGTTTTTATTGTTTTTTGGGGTTTCTAGTGTCTCATTAGGGGTTTTAATTTTTAAGTGTTTTAAGTGTTTTTTGGTTTTTAAAGTTTTCTTAGGGGTGTTCTGGTTTCTTTGGGATTTTATGTTTTAAGGTATTTTAATTATTTTTTTACAATTTTTAATGTTTTTATGGTTTTTATGGATTTTAATGTTTTTCCAGGGTTTCTAGGCTTTTTAATGTTTTAGGGGTTTTTACTTTTTCTAGGTTTTTAAGGTTTTCTCAGCGGTTTCTATTGTTTTTTAGGTTTTTTTGTGTTTTGGGATTTTTTTAAATTTTTAAGATTTTAATTATTTTTTAGGGTTTTTTGGGATTTTGAGTATTTTCAGGGGTTTTAGGGTTTCATGGTTTTTTTGGGTTTCGAATATTTTTTGTGTTTTTAGGGTTTTTATTGTTTTTTGGAGTTTTTAAAAAAAATAGGGGTTTAAAGGGTTTTTAGAATTTTTAGTGGTTTTCTAGGGTTTTATGTGTTCTTAGGGTTTTGTGGGTTTTTAGTTTCTTAGGGTTTTTAGGGTTTTTAGGTCCATTTTAGGATTGTTTTAGAGATTTTAACAATTTTTAGGTGTTTTAATTTTTTTCGGTTTTTAAGGTTTTCTAAGGGTTTTTCAGCTTTTTAGGGTTTTCACATTTTTAGAAATTTTTATGGTTTCTTATGATTTTATGTTTTTTATGGTTTTAGAGATTTTTAAGGGTTTTATGTTTTTTATGATTTCAGGGTTTTTTGGGGGGGGTTTGGGTTTTAGGTGTTTTAGGTTTTAATTGTTTTCTTAGGGTTTTTCTAGTTTCTAACAGGTTTTTAAATTTTTAGGGGGTTTGAGGTCATTTTTATGATTTTTATGGGGTTTTAGGGTTTTTAGGGATTTTGAAGGATTATGGTTTTTTGGGTTTTTGTGGTTTCTTTAAGGTTTTAGGGTTTTTTATTTCTTCTTTTTTGTGTTTTTAAGTTTTTTAGAATTTTATAACTTTTTTAGGGGTTTAAATAGATTTTAGAGTTTTTATTATTTTTTGGGGTTTGAAGGGTTTTATGGTTTTTTAATGTTTTCAGTGGGTTTTATGGTTTCAGTGGTTTTGTGGTTTTTTAGGCTTTTTATCATTTTTAAATTTTGTAGGGGTTTTAATTATTTTTAGGTTTTTAAGGTTTTCTTATCGTTTTTAGGGCTATTATGGATTTTATCCGTTTAGGGATTCTAGGGATTTTTTATAATTTTTTTTGGGTTCTTAGGTTTTTAGTTATGTCTTAGGGTTTAGGGATTTTTTTGGGTTTTTATGGTTTTTGGATTTGTAGTGGTTTTTGAGTGTTTTTAGGTTTTAAGATTATTTTGATTTTTTTTTAAATTTAGGGGATTAAATGGTGTTTAGAATTTTTAGTGGTTTTCAAGGTTTTTATGGGGTTTTGGCATTTTAAGGTTTTTTGGGGTTTTATGGTTTTTAGGGTTTTTAAGGTTTTCATGGGTTTTAAGGTTTTTATGGATTTTCATATTTTTAGGGATTTGAGGGGTTTTTCTGGATTTTTATGGTTTTTTGGCGTTTTATGGATTTTTAGTGTTATTAGGATTTTTGTGTTTGTACAGGTTTTTAGGGTTTTTTAGATTTTTATGGGTTTTAATTGATTATTGGTTTTTAAGGTTTTTTTATCGGTTTTTAATATTTTTATGGTTTTATATTTTTATGGTTTTTCGGGTTTTTAGTGTATTTTAGGGTTTTTAGGATTTTGTAAGGTTTTTATCATTTTTTATGTTTTTAGGGGTTTTAAGTATCTTTCGGATTTTATGGGTTTATTATTCCTTTTTAGGTTTTTAGGGTTTTTATGGGTATTTTTTGAATTTATAGATTTTTGGGGATTTTTTAGAATTTTTATGCATTTTTAGGGTTTTTAGGGTTTGTATGGTTTGTATGGTTTTTCTTCAGTTTTTAGGGTTTTGATGTTTCTTTGGGTATTAAATGTTTTTATGTTTTTTGTAACATTTATAGGTGTTAAAAAAATTAGAGTTTTTATTATTTTTTAGGATTTTTATGGGTATTTAGGGTTTTATGTTTTTAGGTTTTTTAGGGGGTTTATGGTTTTTTGGGGTTTTAGGGTTTTTAGGGTCTTTTCAGGTTTTTTATGGTTTTTACCATTCTTAGGTTTTAAGTGGTTTTACGTTCTTTTAGGTTTTTAAGGTTTTTTAGGGTTATTCGTGGTTCTTATGGGTTTTTTTGTTTTTAGGGTTTTTGTGATTATTTTGGATTTTTATAGGTTTTTAGGGTTTTAGGGATTTTGAGGGTTTTAAGAAATTTTTATGGTTTTTAGGGGTTTTAAGGATTTTTAAGTTTTTTAGGGGTATTAAGGGTTTTTAGGATTTTAAGGATTTCTTAGGATTTTTTATGTTTTTAAGGTTTTTTATGATTTTAGGGCAAAGAAGATGCGAGGGTCAGGCTATTCCCGACCCCTTCAAAATTTATTAGAGAAAAAAAAAGACGCAACAGATAAGGGAGGGGAGGGGTCAAACGACCCACACCCAAAAACCCTTTAAAAACACATGCCCAAGAAACACAAAAAAAGGAAACATAAAAAACACACGAGAAGAAGAAAACCCGAAGCATACCCGATAGCATCTCCCAGCCAATCAGCAACCAGCAGTAATGCAAGCGCAGCACCTTCAGTACCTCCCATCCCAGTAGAAACCAGCATCCAGAACCACCAGCATCCAACATCACAGAACCACCAGCATCCAACATCACAGAAGCACAAGCATCAAAATCACAAGCCTCACCCTCACCAGCATTCAGAATCTCACCACCAAGCAGTGACCAACATCCAATCTCACAAAAACCAGAATCCATCACCTTCACTCCAAAACGAGCCACCACCAATAGCACATAACCATCAGCACCAAAAGCACATAACCACCAGTAACCAGAGCCCACATCCATACAACAATCACCCTACTTTTTCACAAAAACGAGTAGCCAGCACCTCCCTACCAAGAAGGTCCGCCGCAAGCACCACAGAACCAATAGCACCAAAATCCAACCCGTAAGCTTCATCGCATTCCAACCAAATAGTAACCAGTCTATAGCAGCGCTGCCATCATTAAACATCTTCTTGCCAAGAATATCAACCATCTACAGCATGCACCCAAAATCCTTCATAGCCTCAAGCACCTCCTCACCAAGAAGAGCCACTGCCAGTAACTTAGGACCATCAGCACCAAACCGATATCCAATAGCATCATCACGTCCTAGCCCTGCAGCAAGCAGGAGCCAATGCCACCATTCCTAGAAATTGATCTCTCCTATCGTACCACACAAGATAGCAAAGGAAAGTATCCTATCTTGCGCATCAGAGCACACAAAAATCCCCAGTAGCATTGAAAGCAATAAAAAAACCAGAACAGTCTTGACTTGAGGCTTAGACAGCCCTCCAGCCAAATCGCATGCCCAGCCAACAAGCCACTCCACAAGCAGTACAAACCTTAGTAGCATAACAAACAAACACCTACCAAGCCGAATCAAATGAAAAAGACAAACCACTGGTGCACCAAAAAAAATCGGGATCTAGACCGCAAGAGGGGAAACGTACCAGAATTGAAGATTCGGTAGGGGAAAACCAAGCGGTGAAGCATCAAATCAGAAAAAATCCACTGGAAACCCAGATCTGGAAATAGCGTTGACTTCTTCAGAGGCTTCTTAGACCAAACCTTTGGAAATCCATCAACACTGCCGCCAAGTTGCAACAAAGATGATGCCCGAGAAGGATCCAGATCTTCCAGAGACGAGCCAAAAAGTTGCAACAAGCTTCCGCCGCCATTGCCCGAAATAGCCCACCAGATCCTATCTTCTTCAGGCAGATGCCATGTCTTCTGCCATTGCACCAGGGGATAAGGCCTTCCGAAAATAACTCCAATCACATCATAGAACTTGAGGCAATCAATGAATCCGCTGAAGAGGGTTTCAAGAGGGGACCCTAGAGATCACCGCGTTGGGAGAGAGATCCCAGGAGAGAGCAACGGCATCCTTTTTCCTTCAAAGGGATGTTTTCTTTATGTTTTTTGGGATTTTAGGGATTTTAATGACTTCTATATTTTTTATTTCTAGGGATTTGGTGGGTTTTTAGGGTCTTTTATCATTTTCATTATTTTTTAGATTTTTAGGGGTTAATGTGTTTTTCGGTTTTTAACGTTTTATTAGGGGTTTTGGGGGGTTTTAGGGTTTTTTACATTTTAATGGATTTTTATGGTTTGTTATGGTTTTTAGGGATTTTGAGAATTTCAAGGTTTTTTTAGTGTTTTAGGGTTTTTTATGGTTTTTTTTAGTTTTTTTAGTTTTTAGGGGTTATAAGTTTTTTTATAGTTTTTAATGTTTTTAGGGGTTTAATGGGTTTTTATAGTTTTTAGATGTTTTTTTTTTGTTTTTTAGGGGGGTTTTAGGTTTTTAAAGATTTTTATAAATTTTAAGGGTTTTAGGGATTTAGGGTCTTTTAGAATTTTTAGGGGTTTTAGTGTTTTTTATGTTTTTATGGGTTTTAAGTGTTTTCAAGTTTTTATGGTTTTTTAGGGTTTTTTACGTGTTTTATGGGTTTAAAGTATTTATTGGAATTTAAGGTTTTCTTGGTGTTTTTAGGGTTTGAATAGTTTTTTAGATTTTTAGGGATTCTTGTAATTTTATAGTGATTTTATGGTTTTGGGGTTTTTAGTGATTTGAGAGTTTTTTGGGTTTTTATGGTTTTTAGGGTTCTTATGTTTTTATGGTTTTTAGAGTTTTTTGAGTTAGTGTTTTTAATTTTTTCTTGATTTTTTAATTTATTTAACATTTTTAGGGATTTAAAGGGTTTTTAGAGTTTTTAGTGGTTGTATTGTTTTAGGGGTATCTAGGGTTTTTAAGGTTTTTAGGGTTTTTAAGGGTTTTATGGGTTTTATAGTTTTTTTATGTTTTTAGTGTCTTTTAGGGTTTTTAGTGTGTTTAGAATTTTTTAGGTTTTTTATGTGTTTTATGTGTTTTTATTTTTTTGAGGTTCTCTTAGGGGTTTTCATGATTTTTAGGTTTTTTACATTTTAAGGGATATATAGGGATATTTATGTTTTTTATGGTTTTTAGGGTTTTTAGGAATTTTTAGTGTTTTATGGTTTTACTGTTTTTCAGGTTTTAGGGTTTTTATCATATTTTAGGTTTTAGGGGTTTAAAATAATTTTAGATTTTTAAGGATTTCTTAGGGTATTTGAGGGTTTTTAGGTTTTTTTTACATATTTATGGATTTTTACGGATTTTTAGGATTTTTATTATTTTAGCGATTTTTGGGATCTTGAGGGATTTTTATTTTTTTGTAATCTTAGAAATTTTTCTGTTTTTTTAATATTTTTTATTGTTTTTTGACATTTTTAAGGGTTGAAAGGGTTTTTAGGGTTTTTAGTGGTTTTTTTTTTGCGTTTATGTGTTTTAGGGATTCTAGGGCTTTTAGTAGTTTTTATTTTTTTTAGAGGTTTTTAGGGACTCTTTAGGGTTTTTATTTTTTTCAAGGTTTTAATTGATTTTTTGTTTTTTAGGTTATCTAAGGGGTGTTCAGGTTTTTTATAAAAAATTTACTTTTTTAGGGATTTTTTTCCTTTTTTATAATTTTTAATTTTTAATGGTTTTTAGGGATTCTGATGTTTTTGGGGTTTTTAGTTTTTTAGGTTTTTTAGTGTTTTTTAGGGTTTTAGGGGGTTTTAGTGTTTTTAGGTTTTTACGGTGTTCTTAGGGGTTTTCATTGTTTTAAGGAATTTTATGAGTCTAGGAATGTTTTCATCTTTTTTAGGATTTTAAGGGTTTTTAGGGTCTTTATCGATTTTTTGGTTTTTAGTGTTTTTAGGGTTTTTAGGGGTTTTAGGTTTTTAGGGATTTATGGTTTTTTTATTTTTAGGATTTTTTTGAGTTTTTAGGGTTTTTATAGTTTATGGAGTTTTTTAACGTTTTGGGGTTTAAAGGGTTTTTATAATTTTCAGTAGTTTTATAGGGTTTTATAATTTCTTAGGGTTTTCAATTTTTTTAAGGTTTTTAGCTGTTTAGGGTTTATAAGGTCATTTTAGGGTCATTTTAGGATTTTTATAATTTTTGAAGTTTTAAGTTTTATTTAGGTTTTGAAGCTTTTCTATGGGTTTTTTCGGGTTTCAAGGTTTTTATGTTTTTAGTAATTTTTATTTATTTTTAGGGTTTTTTATAGTTTTAAGTTTTTTTAGGGGCTTTATGGTTTTTTATGGTTTTTTATGGTTTTTGGGTTTTTTTGGTTTTTTAGGGTTTTGGGTGTTTTTATTTTTGTAAGTTTTTCTTAGTTTCTTCCAAGGATTTAAGGGTTTTTTATATTTTTAGTGATTTTCTATGATTTTTTAAGATTTTTATGGTTCTTTAGGGTTTTTAGGGATTTTGAGGATTTATGGTTTTAGTGGTTTTTTGGTTTTTTGGGGGTTTAGGTTTTGTTTTTCTTTTTGGGTTTTAAGTTTTTTAGAATTTTCTAATGCTTTTAGGGGTTTAAAGGGGATTTATAGTTTTTATTATTTTTTGGGTTTTTTTGGGTTTTAGGTTTTTTATTCTCTTTAAGGTGTTTATGGTTTTAGTGTTTTTAGGGTTTTTTAGGGTTTTTAAGGTTTTTTTTCATTTTTAAAATTTTTAGGGAGTTTAGGTGTTTTTAGATTTCTAAGTGTTTATTAGAGGTCTTCCACGTTTTTAGATTTTTTAACATTTTTGGGGATTTTTTGGGATTTTTTGGCTTTTTATGGGTTTTTAGGTTTTTTAGAGACTTTGATGGGTTTTATGGGTTTGTTCATTTTTATGGTTTTTTGGGTTTTTACGTGTTTTTTGATTTTTAAGATTATTTTGAGTTTTTGAAACTTTTTTAGTGGTTTAAAGGGTGTTTTGAATTTTTAGTGGTTTTTAGTGTTTTTATTGGTTTTTATGGGTTTAAAGGTTTATTATGGTTTTTATCCTTTTTAATATTTTTGGGGGTTTTAAGTGTTTTCAGGTTTTTAAGGTTTTCTTAGAGTTTTTATGGGTTTTTATATTTTTTTATATTTTGAGGGATTTATAAAAAGTTTTTTTATTTTTATTTTTTGTAAGGGTTTTTCAGATTTTGAGGGATTTTAGTGTTTTTAAGGTTTTTTTATTTTTTGGGGTTTTTTGACTTTTTAGGATTTTTAAGGTTTTTTATATTTTTTAAAATTTTTAGTGGTCTAAATGGTTTTTAGAGTTTTTAGTTATTTTTTAGGTGTTTATGGTTTTTTTGGGTTTTTATATTTTTTAAGATTTTTTATGGTTTTTAGGGTTTTTTAGTTTTTAGTGCTTTTTAGAGTTTTACCGTTTTTATGATTTTTTGGTTTTTAACTATTTCTAGGTTTTTTATTTTTTCTTAGGGTTTTCAGGTTTTATAAGGTATTTTACCTTTTTTAGGATTTTTATGGTTTTAATACTTATAGGGATTTTGAGGGGTTTTAGAGTTTTTTTTTAGGTTTTTATAGTTTTTTAAGGTTTTTTTGGTCTTTTTGTTTTTAGGTTTCTTAAGTTATCTTGTTTTTTAACATTTTTTGGGTTTTAAAGGATTTTTAGAGTTTTTAGTGGTTTAAGGTTTTTTAATGGGTTTTTATGGTTTATGGGGTTTTTAAGGGTTTTAGGGTCTTTTATGGTTTTTAGTGTTTTTTAGGTTTTTAGGGGTTTAAAGTGTTTTTAGTTTATTAAGGTTTCATAGTGGTTTTGAGTAGTTTTGGGATTTTTTTCATTTTCATGTTATTTTAGTTATTTTTAAAAAATTTATTTTTTTAGGTTTTTTAGAGAATTTTAGGGTTTGAGGTCTTTTTTAGGGTTTCTAGAATTTTTTAGGTTTTTAGGATTTTTTAAAATTTTAGGAATTTTTTATGGAGCTTTAGTGTTTTTAGGGGTTTTTATTTATTTTTGGGGTATCTGGGTTTTTTAAGGCTCTTAGGGTTTTTGTGGGTTTTTGGGTTTTTAGGTTTATTTTTATATTTTTAATGTTCTTAAGTTTTTTCTGAGGTTTTTAACGTTTTAAGGGTTTAAAGGGTTTTTAAAGTCTTTAGTAGTTTTTATGTTTTTATGGGGTTTAAGGGTTTTTAATGTTTTTAGGGGTTTTATGTTTTTTAGGGGTTTTAAGGCTTTTAGGGTATTTTTAGGTTTTTAGAGTTTTTAGCATTTTTTGGTTTTTAGGGTTTTTAGGGTTTTTAGGGATTTTGATTGTTTTAGGGGTTTTTAGGTGTCTTTGTGATTGTATGGTTTTCTTGTATTTTTTGGGTTTTTTGAGTTTTTAATTTTTTTAAGGTTTTTTAGTTTTTTAACATTTTTAGGTGTTTAATGGGTTTTTAGAGTTTTTAGTGGTTTTTAGTGGTTTTATCTGGTTTTACGAAATTATTTGGTTTTTAGGGTTTTATTTTTTGTTATCATTTTAGTTTTTTTTATCTTTTTTATGTTTCTTAAGGGTTTTAAGTGTTTTGTGGTTTTTATGGTTTTCTTAGGTTTTTTATGTTTTTTACATTTTTAGGGTTTTTAAAATTTTTAGTGGGTTTTATGGTTTCTATGGGTTTTTATACATTTATAAGGTTATTAATAGTTTTTATTGTTTTTAGAGGGATTATGGTTTTATGGGTTTTAGGGGTTTTTTCATTTTTTATTTTTTTGGTGTTTTAATCCCTTTTTATTTTTATGGTTTTCTTAGGGGGTTTTAGGGTGTTTAGGGTTTTCACATTTTTATGGATTTCTAGTGTTATTTATTATTCTTATGGTATTTATGGTTTTAATGGATTTTTTAGGGTCGTAGGGTATTTTATGGTTTTTGGGGTATTTATGGTTTTTTGTGTTTTTAGGGGTTTTATGAGTTTTTTAGGGTTTTAATATTTTTTTGGGTTTTAATCTTTTAGGGGTTTAAAGTTTTTAAGAGTTTTTAGTAGTTTTTAGGCGTTTTTAGTGTTTTTATGTGTTTTATGGATTTTAGGGGGTTTTGTGGTTTTTAAGGGTTATAGGGTATTTTAGGGTTTTTACCATTTTTAGATTATTTAGAGGTTTTAAATTTTTTTTATATTTTTTTTGTTTTCCTTCTGTTTTTTTATGGATTTTAGGGTTTTTTACATTTTAGGGAATTTTAATATTTTTATGGTTTTTTAGGGATTTGAGAAATTTTGAGGATTTTAGGATTTTTTTTAGGTTTTCTAGCGTTATTTATGTTTTTAGGGTTTAAAGGCTTCTTAGGTTTTTATGGTTTTCTTTGGGGTTTTTCAAGGTTTTTATGGTCTTTTTCATTTTTAGGGAATTTTATGGATTTTTATATTTAATATGGGTTTTAGGGGTTTTTAGATTTTTAATGGTTATTATGGGGTTTTTGGGTTTTTTAGGTATTTTTTGTTTTTTAGGGTTTTGAGATTTTCTATTATTTTTTAATTTTTTAGGTGTTTAAAGGGGTTTTAGATTTTTTAGTGGTTTTTATTGGTTTTTAGGGGGTTTTTTTGTTTTTAGTGGCTTTTTTTGAATCTTATTAGTTTTAGGGTCTTTTAGGTATTTTTTGGGTTTTTAGCATTTTTTAGGCTTGTAGGGGTTTAAAGTGTTTTTAGGTTATTATTTCTTTATTAATATTTGACAAGGGTTTTAGGGGTTTTTCTGTTTTTTGGGTTTTTTAATTCTTTTTTATGATTTTTTTTTTGTTTTTAGGGATTTTGAGAATTTTTATAGTTTTTAGGGTTTGAAGGGTTTTAGTGTTTTTTTTTTGTTTTTAGGGGTTTTAAGTGTATTTATTTTTTTAATGTTTTCTTATTATTTTTCAAGTATATTAGGGGTTTTTATTTTTTTAGGTATTTTTAGGTATTTTTAGTATTTTTATGATTTTTTGGCGTTTTAAGGATTTTGATGATTTTTAGGGTGTTAGGGTATTTTCTATTTTTTCAATTTTTATGGGTTTTATTTTGTTTTTATGGATTTAAAAGTTTCTTACTATTTTTTAATGTTTTTATGTGTTTAATGTTTTTCTAGAGTTTTAGTGGGTTTAAGGGTTTTTTGGGTTTTTTGGTTTTTAAGGTTTTTATGGGTTTAAATGTTTTTTAAGGGTTTTTGGGTTTTTTAGGTTTTATAGGGTTTTTGAATTTTTATAATCTTTAGGAGTATAATGTGTTTTTATGTTTTTATGGTTTTCTTAGGGGTTTTAAAGGTTTTTAGTGTTATTTTCATTTTTAGGGTTTTTAGTATTTTTTAGGATTTTTATGGATTTTTAAAAAATTAGGGCAAGGAAGATGCGTGGGTCGGGCTCTTCCTGGCCCCCCCAAATTTATTAAAAAGAAAAAATAGACACAGCAGACAAGATAGGGGAGGGGTCAATCGACCCACACCCAAAAAGCCTTAACGACCCAAGACAAAAGACCCAAAAAAAGAAAAATCAAGAACGAAAAAAGAAAAAACACACAAAAGAAAGAAACCACCACCATCATCCAGCATCAACCAGCATCCTGCAGCTCCCAGCTAACCAAAAACCAGCATCCAAACTCAAATAGCAATCCACATCCAGCAGCAACACAACCCTAAACCACAGCTTCAACACCTCCCATCCAAGTAGCAACCAGCATCCAGAACCGTAATCATCCAACCTCATAGAACCGCCAGCATCCAACATCACAGAACCACCTGCATCAAAATCACAAGCCTCATCATCACCATCATTCAGCATTTCACCACCAAGAAGCAACCAGCATCCAATTACACAAAGCAGGGACCAACAACCAATCTCGCATGATCCAGCATCTAACACCTCCTCACCAAGGAGATCCACCATACGCAACACCATCATCCAGCATTCATCAGCAACCAGCAGCTCACAACCAAACAAGAACCAGTATCCAAACTCACAAATTCCAACATCCAGCACCTTCCCGCTAAGAAGATCAACCTCCAGCAGCAGAGAACTATCAGCACACCTATGCCCATAACCCAACCATAGCACCCAAAGCAGTATCCAGCACCACTCGACAGAACCAAAATCTAGCATCCTCAATAAAACCCTCGCATCGAAAGACCAATACCCCCTCGTGATGCCAGACCACAGCACACAGAAACCCACGTCCACACCCTCACCCAGATAGTCCAGCAACAGCTCGCATTCAAACAATCCACATCTCATGGGATTACAAAGCAGCGAAGAATCCAAACCGCACAAATTGGCCAGCCTTTCATCAACAACATAGAGCAGAAAAGAACTAGAGGAAAATGAGGCACGAACCTTCATTTTTTGCGCAAAATAGTACCCAGCTGACTGGAAATCCCAAACCAAAGAACTAGTTAGGCCACCTCTGAACCAGCAAAGTTCGATCCGCCTCTTCCAAAGCCTCCACAGAAGCCCATCACTCCCATTATCAAGTCCATCAAGCAAAACCTCCAAAGGGATGAACCGTCGCGAGCCGTGGGACCCAGATCTGCCGCAAGAGGCCGAGAAACAAAGCCGCACTCTGGAAAAACCGGGAACCACCCTAGCCTCCATGAACCTGAAGCACCGCGCCCAGGGAAGACCAGATCCAACCCTCCTCATAAATGAAATGCGAGGCCGCACACCAGTAGGAACAGATCCGATCATGGATCTGAAACGCCACACAGAGGAGAGGCTAGATCCAACCCATCTCACTGAAGCACGAAAACGCTGCACACCTGAAAGCTTAGATCTAACCCGCTTGTTCATGAGAGAAACTAACAAACAGAGCAGCCACCTGAGGAGATCTGTGAGGACACCATCAAGATAGAGAAAACTCACCTCAAGAGGGGGAAGTAGTAGCGCTGAGCATATCGGTGCTTGAGAATCCATCACTAAGCCGAAGAAGCGCCATTTGAGGATGGAGCGCCGCTGGAGAGCCGAAACGTGAGAGAAGCTCCAAATCTCAAAACCGATCTGCACCTCCAAAGTCGCACCTCCTGAAAACCAAAGATCTGAAGCCATCCGCCTTGACCACCACCGTGACGCCAGCAGAGAGAACTGCACGAACTCCGCCCCATTCTCGTCATGAAAAGCAAAGCAGGAGCGCACCATCGAGAGAGAGCATCCTGGAGAGAGCGGTGGCATCTTCTTTAAAACAATTAGGGGTTTAAATGGTTTTTAGAGTTTTTAGTTGATTTTAGTGTTTTATGGATTTTTGGGGTTTTTTAAGGTTTTAGAGGTTTTATGATTTTTATGGTTTTTTAGTGTTTTTATTGTTTTTTAGGTTTTTATGGGGTTTTAGAAATTTTAGTTTTTCAAGGTTTTCTTTGGGATTTTCAGGTTTTTTAGTTTTTTTACATTTTAGAGATTTTCAGTGCATTTTTAGGATTTTTATGGGTTTTTAGGGATTTTGAGGGTTTTTAAAGTTTTTTTGGGTTTTTATGGATTTATGATATTTTTAGGTTTTTCAGTGAGGTTCTTTAGATTTTTAGATGTTATAATGTGTTTTAGATCTTTTTAACATTTTCAGGATTTGAAAGGGGTTTTAGATATTTGAGTGGTTTTTAGGTCTTTTATGGGTTTTTAGTGTTTTTAAGGATTTTAGTGGTTTTTTGTTTTTTGGGTAAGGAAGATGCGGAGGTTAGGCTACTCCCAACCCCCCCCCCCCCCCCAAATTAATTAGAAAAAGATGTAGCAGACAAGGGAGGGGAGAAGTCAAATGACCCACACCCAAAAACCCTTAACAAACTCAAAACACCCAAAAAAAGAAAAACCAAAAACCATACAAAACCAAGAAAAGAAGAAAACCAAAAATGTTCCCAATAACATTTCCCAGCCGAACATCAACCAGTATCCAATAACAGCATGACCATAATCAGCAACAAGATCAGCAACCATCAGTCTATACTCCACTTAGCAACCAGCATCTCACAACACATAATCTTCCATCCATTGCCTACAACATCAGCATCTCCTTCAACATTCGCCAGGACCAAGGTACAACAAGCATCCAGTAGATCAAAGTCCACCATCTAGTACCACCTTTTCCACCTCGCAGTGAAGCAGAAACCATCACTAAGAACCAGCATCCTTCACCACATCTCATCCAAGCAGCATTCATCACCCATCAACTTAGATTCAAGCAACCATCACCTCAAGCCCGATCAACTTCCAGCATATCACCCCTAGTGGCACATTTAGGAAACCAGCACCCATGCCTAGAACCTGTCCGCAGCACCCTATAGGGGTTTTAATGTTTTATGGGTTTTTATGGGTTTTAGGAGCTTTTAGTATTTTAGAGCCTTTTTAGCATTTTTTTTTAATCATTTTAGCATTTTTTAGGTTTTTAGGGGCTTTATGTATTTTTAGGTTTTCAAGTTTTTTTTATTGTTGTTCAATTTTTTTAGGGTTTTTTAAATTTTTAGGAAATTTATGGATTTTTATGATTTTTATGATTTTTAGGGTTTTTAGGGATTTTGAGGGGTTTTAGGGTTTTTAATGATTTTAGGGTTTTTTAGGGTTTTTAGTGTTTTTTGGGTTTTATAGGATTTAAGTAGTTTTAGGTTTTTAAGGTTTTCTTAGGATTTTCTTAGGTTTTTAGGGTCTTTTTTGTTTTTTGGATTTTTATTTCTTTTTTAGTATTTTTTATGGTTTTTTATTATTTTTAGGGATTTTTGAGGGTTTTAGGGTTTTATGGATTTTTTGGATTTTTAGTTTTTTTTTAGTTTTTTAGGTCTTTTAACGTTTTTTAGAGTTTTTTATCTTTTTAGGGGTTTTAGGGTTTTTAGTGTTTTTAGTTGTTTTATGGATTTTTTATTTTATTTTTTAATGGTTTTAGAGGCACAAATGGTTTTTAGTGTTTTAGGGGTTTTGGGTTTATATGGTTTTTTTTTATGGTTTTTAGGGGTTTAGGGTTTTTATGGTCATTTTAGGGTTTTAGGGGTTTTAGCATTTTTAGGTTTATTAGAGGTTTTAATGTTTTTAGGGTTTTATGGATTTGTTATGGTTTTTCAAGGTTTTTTATTTTTTCACATCATTAAAAAATTTTAGTATTTTTAAGGATTTTTATGATTTTTTAGGGTTTTTAGGTATTTTGAGGTGTTTTAGGGATTTTTAAGGGTTTAGGGTTTTACCATTTTTTATGTTTTTTAGAGTTTCAAGTGTTCTTAATGTTTTTATGGTTTTCTTAGGGTTTTTTATTGGATTTAGTATATTTTAAATTTTAGTTATTTTTGGAATTTTTTAGGGTTTTTAGGGTTTTTAGGGTTTATTTGGATTTTGAGGATTTTTTAGGGTTTTTATTTATTTTTTTTAGTGTTTATTTTTTGAGTTTTTTTATTGTTTTTAAGGTTCTTAGAGTTGTTAAAAAAATTTATGGGATTAAAATTTTTTATGTGTTTTTTAGGGTCCTTATTGTTTTAACATATTTATATGGTTTTTTTAGGGATTTTAAGGTCTTTAGGGTTTTTAGGGGTTTTTTGCATTTTTTAGGTTTTTTGGGGTTTTAAATGTTTTTAGGTTCTTATGGTTTTCTTATGGGTTTTTAAGGTTTTTTGGGTTTATTAAAATTTCAAATATTTTATTGATTTTTAGTATATTTATGTTTTTAGGGTTTTTAGGAATTTTTATGGTTTTTTGGGTTTCTTGGATTTTTATAGTTTTTCAGTGTTTTTAGCATTTTTATGTTTTTTGGGGTTTTAAGTGTTTTTAGCTTTTAAAGGTTTTCTTAGGGTTTTTCTTGCTTTTTAGTGTTATTTATATTTTTTGGTATTTTTGGGGATTTTTGGATTTTTTTGGTTTATTAGGGATTTTAGGTATTTTGAGGGTTTTAAGGGATTTTTTGGTTTTTTGGGGTTTTTATGGTTTTTTAGTTTTTAGTGTTTTTAAGGATTTTTTTATTTTTTTAACATTTTCCACAGTTTAAAGGTTATTTATATATTTAAGTGGTTTCTTGTGTTTTATGGGGTTTTATTAGTTTTAAGGTTATTATGGGTTTTTTTGTTTTTATGGTTTTTAGGGGTATTAAGGTTTTTTAGTGTTTTTAACATTCTTTAGGTTTTTAGGGGTTTTATATGTTTTTTTATGTTTTTAAGGTTTTATTTGAGGCTTTCATTTTTATTTTTTTGTTTTTTACATTTTTAGGGTTTCTTTGGGATTTTTTGGATTTTTATGGTTTTTTAGGGATTTTAGGATTTTGATGGTTTTTGGGATTTTTTTGGGTTTTTATTGTTTTTTTTCTTTTTCTAGTTTGTAAGTGTTCTAAGGGTTTTTATGGTTTTATTAGTTTTTTTCGAGGATTTTTATGTTATTAAATTTTTAGGGATTTTTGGGATTTTTTAGGATTTTATGGTTTTGGGGATTTTGTGGGGTTTTGGAGTTTTTTAGGGTTTATGGTTTTTTTGGTTTTTTTGGGTTTTTTGAGTTTTCTAGGGTTTTAAATATTTTTTTAGAGTTTTTTAACATTATTCGGGGTTTAAATGTTTTTTAAAGTTTTATTTTTTTAGTGTCTTTAATTTTTTTATGTTTTTTTGCGGTTTTTTGGTTTTTTGGTGTTTTAGGGTTTTTTAGGGTTTTTAGGGTTTTTTAGGCTTTTAGGGTTTTATCTTTTTTTAGGTTTTTTAGGGGTTTAAAGTGTCTATAATTTTTAGTTTTTCTTTTGGTTTTTTAGGGTTTTTATGTTTTCTTTTAAATTTTTAGGTATTTTATTACTTTTATGATTATTTAGGGGTTTTAGGGATTTTGATGGTTTTTAGTGTTTTTAGGGTTTTTTAAAGGTTTTTAGCATTTTTAGGGGTTTTAGGGTTTTTAAGTGTTTTTAGATTTTCAATATTTCCTTAGTGGTTGTTAGGGTTTTAGGTTTTTTAGGTTTTTTTACATTTTTAGGGATTTCATTAGGGGGTTTAGGATTTTTATGGATTTTGAGGGTTTTTAGGGTTTTTATCATTTTTATGGTTTTTTGGATTTTTAATAGTTTTATAATTATTTTTTATGGTTTTTAAGGATTTTTATAATTTTTTAACATTTTTAGGGGTACTTAGAGTTTTTATATTTTCCGGTGGTTTTTAGGATTTTTTTTGGGTTTTACAGGTTTTTCATTGTTTTTATAGGTTTCCAGATTTTTTAGGTTTCTAGGGTCTTTTGGGTTTTTTAGTATTTTTATCATTTTTAGGTTTTTAGGGGTTCATGTTTTTTTAGCTTTTTAATTTTTTTTCTTTTGGGTTTTTAGGGTTTTTAGGGTTTTTTTCATTTATCGGGATTTTTTTGGGATTTTTACAGTTTTTATGGTTTTTAGGGATTTTGTGGGATTTTTAGTTTTTTAGTGTTTTATGGTTTTTTAGGGTTTTTATCCATTTTAGTTTTTTAGGGGTTTAAATTGATTTTAGGTTTTTAAGTTTTTTTGGGTCTTTTATTAGGGTTTTTCAGTGTTTTTAGGGTTTCTAACATTTTTAGGGATTTTTAGGGTTTTTTAGTATTTTTATGGGTTTTTAGGTTTTTAAGGATTTTGATGGTTTTTAGGGGGGTTTAAGGGTTTTTTGGAATTTTAGTGTTTTTTAGGGTTTTTATCATTTTTTTGTTTTTTGGGAGTTTAAAGTGTTTTTGGTTTTGAAGGTTTTCTTAGGATTTTTCATTGATTTTATGCAGTTTACATTTTTTGGTATTTTTTGTTATTTTTTAGTATTTTTATGGTATTTTATTGTTCTTAGTGATTTTGATATTTTTAGGGTTTTTATGGTTTTTTGGTTTTTTAGTGTTTTTTGAGTTTTTAGGGGTTTTAAAGTTTTTTAATATATTTTTTTACATTTTTATTAGTTTAAAGGATTTTTATAGTTTTTAGTGGGTTTTTAGGGTTATTATTGGTTTTAGTGTTTTTTATGTTTAAAGGGGTGTTTATGGATTTTATGGGTTTTTATGGTCTTTTTTAGGGTTTTTACCATTTTTAGGTTTCTTAGGGGTTGTATGTGGTTTTACGTTTTTATGGTTTTCTTATGTTTTTTATGTTTTTAAGGGTTTTTAGGGTTTTTTATTTTTTTAGGGAATTTTAGGGATTTATTTTTATTTTTATGGTTTTTATTAATTTTAGGGATTTTGAGGGTTATTAAGGATTTTTAAGGTTTTGCGGGATTTTTGGGGTTTTTAGAGTCCTTATGTTTTTAGTGGTTTTTAGTGTTTTTAGGTTTTTAAATATTTCTTAAGGTTTTTCAGGGTTTTTTTTTGTTTTTACATTTTTTGGGATTTTTAGGGATTTTTAAGATTTTTATGGATTTTTAGGGGTTTTGGGGATTTTTAGGGATTTATGGTTTCTAGGGTTTTTTGGGTCTTTATGGTTTTAAGGGGGTTAGGGTTTCATATATATTTTTTGGTTTTTAATAATTTTTAGATTTTTTTAACATTTTTAGGGTTTGAAATGGTTTTTGGAGTTTTTACTCATTTTTCGGGTTTTTAGGGGTTTTTGAGGTTTATGCGATTTTTATGGTTTTTAAGGGTTTTATAATTTTTAGGGTTTTTAGGTTTATTAATATTTTTATCATTTTTTAGGTCTTTTAGGATTTTTAAGTGTATTATGTTTTTAAAGTTTTATTAGGGTATTTGAGGGCTTTAAGGGGTTTTCTGTTTTTTGGATTTTTATGGTTTTCAAGGAATTTGAGGGTTTTTTAGTTTTTTAGGTTTTTAGGGTTTTTAGGGTTTTTAGGGGTTTTAAGTTTTTTTATGTTTTTATGGTTTTCTTAAGAGTTTTTTAGAATTTCTCATTTTTAGATATTTTTTGGGATTTTAAGGATTTTTAGGGTTTTTATGGTTTTTTTGTTTTTAGGGTTTTTTAGGGTTTTTAGGGTTTTTAACATATTTTAGAGTTTTTTAATATTTTAGGGGATTAGAGGTTTTTTAGATTATTTAGTGGTTTTTTAGTATTTTTATAGGTTTTTAGGGTTTTTAATGTTTCTATGGGTTTTTTGGTTTTTAGGGTTTTTAGGGTATTTTTAGGGTTTTTTAGAGTTTTTAGCATTTTCTATGTTTTTAGGGGTTTTAATTTTTTTAGGTTTTTCATGTTTTATTAGGGGTTTTCATGGTTTTAAGGGGTTTTTTTAGTGTTTTAGGGTTTTTAGTATTTTTAGGTTTTTTAGTGTTTTTATGGATTTTGAGGGGTTTTTTGGGTTTTTTAGGGTTTTTTGGGTTTTTTTAGTGTTTTAAGAGTTTTTAGGTTTCTTAGGGGTTTTGATTTTTTTTATGGTTTTTAAGGTTTTCTTTGGGTTTTTAGGGTTTCTAGAGATTTTTAGGATTTTTATGGTTTTTTAATGTTTTTGGGGTTTTGAGGGGTTATAGGTGTTTTAGGGTTCTTGTGGTTTTTTGGGGGTTTTAGGGTTCCTTTTGAGTTTCTTAGGGATTTTTAGAATTTTTAGAGTTTTTAAGGTTTGTAGAGGTTTAAATGGGTTTTTGAGTTTTTATTTGTTTTTATGGTTTTTATGGTTTTTAGGGATTTTACGGTTTTTAGGGGGTTTTGGATGGTTTTGGGGATTTTTTGGGTTTTTTGGGTTCTTTAGTGTCTTGAGGTTTTTAGGGGTTTTAAGTGTTTTTATATTTTTAAAGTTTTTCTTAGGGGTATTCAGGGTTTTTATGTTTTTATGGTTTTTTAGGATTTTTATGTATTTTTGTGGTTTAAATTGTTTTTATATTTTTATGATTTTCTTAGGGTTTTACATGGTTTTAGGGTTTTATGTTTTTAGGGATTTTTTTTCTTTTTTAGTCTTTTTATGTATTTTTATGGGTTTTATGGTTTTTATTTTTTTTGGGGGGGGGGGTTCGGTTTTTAGGGTTTTTAGGGTTTTTATGGTTTTGGGGTTTTTAGTGTTTTTTTTTTTTGTGTTTTTTAGTGGCTTTATGATTTTTTAGGTTTTTTAAATATGTTTAGGGGTTAAATGGATTTCTTGAGTTTTTATGGGGTTTTTTGATTTTTAAGGTTTTTAGGGTTTTTATGGTCTTTATGGGTTTACGGTTTTTTGGGTAGTTTTAGGGTTTTAGGTTTTTTAGCATTTTTAGGTTTTATGGGATTTAATTGTTTTTAGGTTTTTAAAGTTTCTTATGGTTTGTCAGGGTTTTTTGAGTTTATTAATTTTTTATGTATTTTTAAAAATTTATAGTTTTTTATGTTTTAGGAATTTTTAGGGGTTTATTGTTTTTTAGGGTTTTAGGGTTTTTATAATTTTCTATATTTTTAAGGGTTTTAAGTGTTTTTAGGTTTTTAAGGTTTTCTTAGAACTTTTCATGGTTTGGTGGTTTTTACATTTTTAGGGTTTTTAGGGATTTTTATGATTTGTATGGTTTTTATGGTTTTTATGGTTTTTATGGTTTTTAGGGTTTTTAGGGTTTTTAGGGTTTTAGGGGTTTTAGGAATTTGGAGGTGTTTGGGTGCAATGAAGATGCGAGGGTCGGGCTATTACCCCCCCCCCCCCCCCAAATTTATTTGAAAAAAAAAGACACAGCAGAAAAGGGAGGGGAGGTGTCAAACGACCCACACCTGAAAACCCCTTACAACCCACGCCAAAAGAAGAAAAATAAAAAAAGAAATGAAAAACCAAACAAGCACACCCAGGAGGTCCAAGCAGTAATCATCACCATCATCCAGCAGCATCCAGCATCCAGCAGCTCACTACCAAGAAATGACCAGCTTCCAACCTCACATCTACCAGCATCCAGCACCTTCTCACTAGATCGAGCAGTCACCAGCAGCATATAACCATCAGCACCAGAATCACACAAGAGCCAGTAACTAGAGTTCACTTCCATACAGCAACCATCATCCATTCTCACAAGATCCAGCATCCAGCACCTCCTCACTAAGAAGGTCCATGACAAGCAGCACAGAGCCAATCGCACCAAATTCCAACACGCAAACATCATCGCATTCCAGCCAAACAGTAGCCAGCCATCATACCAAAACAAACCAAAAACCATCACATTAAACGTCTTCTTTCCAAGAAGATCAACCAACAGCAGCGCGAACCCAATATCATTTGTATCTTCCAGCACCTCCTCACCAAGAAGAACCATCGCCAGTAACTTAGAACAACCAGCACCAAACCCATAACCAGCAGCTTTATCGTGCCATAACCCTGTAGTAAGCAGTAACCAACACCACCAATTCTGGAAAACAAACTCTCCTTCCACACCAAGCAAACCAGCAATGCCAAACATCCTATCTCTCACACCAGTACAAACCAAATTCCCCAGAAGCATAAAAAACATCAAAAAAACTAGGACTATCTTAACTAGAGACTCGAGCAGACCCCTAACCAACGGGCATGCCCAGCCATCAAGCCACTCCACAAGTAGAACAAACCATAGCAGCAGAACAAGAAAAAACCCACCAAACTGCAGTCACTAGAAAACACAAGCCACCGGCGCACCAGAAAAATGCAGAATCCAAACATCGGGGGAGACTACGTACCAGATTCAAGGCGTCATCAGGGATGAAACCAAGCAGCGAAGCAGCAAGTCAAAGAAAATCCACCGGAACTTCAGATCTGGAGCCAAGGTTGACTTTGTCGTCGACCTCGTAGACTTCACCTAGACCACTGGGAAACCATCAACGCCACCACCACGGAGCAATGACGGTGTCTGAGGAAGAGGAAGGTCCAAATCTACCAAAGCCGAGCCAAAACATTGTGAAAAACAGACCAAGCCACTGTCGCCTTTAGGTTTTTTGGTTTTTTAAGTGTTTTTAGGTTTTTAATGTTTTATTAAGGTTTTTAAAGGTTTTTGGGGTTTTTTATGTTTTTATGTACTTTTAGGTCTTTTTTAGAAATTTTAAGGTTTTTTATGATTTTTAGGGATTTTGTTGGGTTTTAGGGTTTTTTAGGGTTTTGGGGTTTTTTATGGGATTTATATTTTTTAGGTTTTTAGGGTTTTTTAGTTTTTTTAGGTTCTTAATAGTTTCTTTGGATTTTTCATGATATTTATTGTTTTTCCTTTTTTAGGAATTTTTATGTATTTTTTAATATTTTTATGGTTTTTATGGATTTTATGGTTTTTATGGTTTTTTAGGGTTTTTTAGGCTTTTTAGGGTTTTATGGTTTTTTGGGGTTTTCAGGTTTTTTTTAGTTTTTAAGGTTTTAACGAATTTTTTAGTTTATTAACATTTTTAGTGGATTTAATGGTTTTTAGGGGTTTAGGGTATTAGGTTCTTTTATGTTTTTTTAGATTTTTTAGTGTTTTTTTTTGTTTTTTAAGGGTTTTAAGTGTTTTTAGGTTTTAAATATTTTCATAGGGGTTTTCAGGGTGTTTAGGGTTTTTTACATTTTTAAGGATTTTTAGGGATTTTATAGGATTTTTATGGTTTTTTATGTTTTTAGGGTTTTCTAGAGTTATTAGCATTTTATAGGTTTTTGGGGCAGAAGAGGATCAGGACTAGGCAAGCCTAGCCCACAAAATATCATAGGAAAACATGAACAATACTAAGGGAGGGGCTGAGTCAATCGACCCATACCCAAAAACAATCCCCAAAAGGAATACAAAAAAAAAGAAAATAAAGGAGCAGAGAAAGAAACAGCAGACCGAACAACCCAGCACCGCATCACGCGTCTTCAAATCCATAGGGATCCCTGTCTGCACCATACCCAGAGGAGGCATCCGAGTCCACCATCTCCCATTCAGATGACTCATACTTCTTGAGGGAGTCTATACAATACCTCCGGAATTGCTTCTTCTCCACCTTCCTATCCGATCGATCCTTGGCAAGAGCATCCTCCACAGCTTTGGAAGCCTTCGAGGAGGCTCTTTTAGACATTGGTTTTGGAAGGGAGTTATAGTCTCTCCTTTCCCTCCTCTTCGCAGGGGAAGCACTCCCCCTCCTCCTGCTTTGAAGGACATCATCATCACTCACCACCTTGGGGCTCTCCTCTTGCCTGGAACCAACAGCCGCGGGCTTAGACCCTCCTCTTGGATTCCGGGGGTCCGAGTCAGGTTGGACTGAGCCATCCATCAAGGTCCTCCTCCTCCAATTCTTGGGCATGTTCACATCAATGAATTCATTATGATCCCCAATGAAAAAAATCATATTTTACATCTTCATCAATGTTATCCCAGTCAAACATCACCTCCAGTTTAGGCTGCTGCAGAATCTCTCGTCAGTGTTGCTCAAGGGGGATTTCAGAACCGTCCAGCATGATCATATCAGTGAGTTAAACACAGGGAGGTAGCTTTTCAAAGACCAAAATCTCCATTCCCGAAATTTGTTGCACCACAGTCCACCCAGCAGCAGAAGGGGCTGCATCACGCAGCTTCTGTTCTAGAAAATGATCAGATGGGGTGGCCTTGGCACCACCTAAACCATCACCCGGGGTATTTAAGGCCATCTCTTTTTGGGGGGTTTATGTGTTTCTAGTTTTTTAAGGTTTTATTAGTCATTTTCAATATTTTTAGAATTTTTTACCTTTTTAGGTATTTTTAGGTATTTTTGGGATTTTTATGGTTTATTAGGGTTTTTAGGGATTATTAGGGGGTTAGGGTTTTTAGGGTTTTATGGTTTTTTTTGTTTTTAGGGTTTTTTGTTTTTAGGGTTTTACGGTTTTTTATAGTTCTTTAATTTTTTAGGTTTGTAAATGTTTTTTATATTTTTTAGTGGTTTTTAGGATTTTAATTGGTGTTTTTGGTTTTTTAAGGTTTTTAGGAGTTCTAAGGTTTTTAGGAGTTCTATGGTTTTTAAGGGTTTTTAGGGTTTTTAGTGTTTTTTAGGGTTTTTAGTTTTTTTAGGTTTTAGGGGTTTAAAATGTTTTTATATTTTTATGTTTTTCTTAGTTTTTTTAGAGTTTTATGGTTTTTTACATTTTTATGGATTTTAGGTCTTTTTTAGGATTTTTATAGGTTTTTAGGTATTTTTAGGGTTTTTAGGGTTTTTAGGGGTTCATGGGGTTTTGGCATTTTTTAGGTTTTTAGGGGTTTTATTTTTTTAGGTTTTTTTGGTTTTCTTATGGTTTTTCATGTTTTTTTGGGTTTTTTACATTTTTAGGAATTTTTTGGGATGTTTTTTGGATTTTTATCATTTTTTTTTGGTTTTTTAGGGATTTTGAGTGTTTATAGGGGTTTTTAGGGTTTTTAGGGGTTTATAGTTTTTTTGTGTTTAGGGTTTTTTTAGATTTTTAGGGTTTTAAAATTTTTTAGAATTTTTTAATTTTTTGGGGGTATTTCCTTCAATGATATGTTTAGTTCAGGAACAAAATGGTCTAACAAGGACGTGGAAATATATAATTTTTATCTTGTGAATAAGATTTTGTAGTTAAGTAATTTCACGTCGGGTCCAAAATTTATTTTCGAATGAAAAATGTTTATGCTCGTACGGTTGATTTCAAAGGGTTGAATGGTGTATAATCACTAACATTGGGTACAACATCTTTGAACAGTCTCCAATGGGTTTTTTTCATGGAGTCAAAAATTTCCAATGAAACTCATATCCAAGATTCATGGACCTACTTTCCAAAGTAAGGCATTGATTGGGTAACTTAGCCAATGAAACATAAGAACTCTCATTAGTCAAGATAATGGGAAGTCAGGCTCATCACACTATTTTAGGGGGGAAATTTTAATTTTCATGGACTCTCTTATAGATATAAGATATGTTCATGAATCCTTATTTCATTCCCAAGTATGCATATGTGGATTCACCTGAGGTAACAATCCATTATGACTAAATATTGGCTTGGAATCAGGTGTTTGTATTCGAGGTTCTCCATCAATGGAGTGATCTGTATGTATGTAAGGTTCTCCATCAATGGTACCCTTGTATGGATAGTTCACATATTCTTTGGCCATTTATTAGCATGACACTAGTTTTAAGCCATGTGGTGTGATTCTTTGGATTTTACCATCCTCCAGGGGGCATGAATTGTTTTGAGGTTGGGATCGAATCTATAAGAAGGTCTTCGTACATATCTTCAAGATAGGAATCAGAACCCACATTTTAATGCCAATTAACAAGACACGTCACCTTTTAAGGTGATGTGACAAGGACCAAACCATTCAGTTTAACATCATGCGGCAAGGATTCCCTAGAGAAATATGCCTAATCAAGGATAGTGGAGGAATTATTCCAATTTAGTCAAGGTACCTGAAAGAGATATAGTCTCCCAAACAGAGATGACCAAATCGGTAATATGTCCCGAAGAACATTATGGTATATTTGGATACTGGGTTTGGACCTCTTGGAGGATTCATATGTATCCCAAATAGTTTGGGAATCAAAGCCCATGTTATTCAGTTTCTTAGGGATTACACAGGTGAGGATATCCATTTGAGGTGACATGATCAGGTATTACATATAGAAGCATCCCATTTTGTTTATATAGTTCAGGCTTATGCATGGAAGAAACCTATCTGGATTGAAGTTGGGGCTTACATATATGGAGAAGACCCATTGATTTGGGTACAACAAGTAATTATACCAAATAGGAGGCCCAGTTGAGGTTTGGGATCATGTGGATGTCATGATTTCCAATAACTTCTATTCCCAGACAAGTCATGTTACGTGTGAGAAACAATAGGATATAGTAGATCTGAAGATCACATGATTCCACTCTATCTTCTCATGGATGATGAGCTGAAGTCCAAAGGGAGTGGGAGAGGGAATTTAGTGTACCCATTTCCTATTTTATTTTGGTAACTAGGATAGTCACATTTGGTGATCTATCCATCTATTCCCCAGGCTGAGGAGAAGAGGATAAAAAGTGTCACCTCCTACAAGAAAGGGTAGGGGATTACTCAAGGAGGGATTCCCTGCTGGATATTTTATGGTAATATTATGATTATTATATGAGGCATATTAAGCTTAACACATAATGAAACTCATGTTTTTTACAATAGGCATCCTATGTTTATCATATTGGGTATTCCACAATTTAATGTCATATAGATAGGATGATGGAAACACAGTTTAATGTAATATTGCAAAAATTATGGTAGCACAGTTTAATGTCATGTTTTAGGGATGATTCCTAGATAGTTTAACATCTTATGGTTGGGAATACTGAGAGTAATATTCCTATAAATGGATGTTTTGTGACTTATTCAAGGATTTCCCTTTATGGTTCAACCAATCATAGGAATCAGGTGATGAGATTTTTAGAGGTGCATGAGGAATGTTTCGACTCATCATATTATATGGGGTGGATGTTAGGGATATATAAGGTGGAACCCAAAATATTTTTGAACCACCCCAAATGGTTTTCTATGAAGGGGATTCCATAAAGGAAAATCCTTGAGGGGTTGTCTACAAAGCATGGCCTGTAAAGGGATTTACATGAAGTGTAGCCTGTGAAGGGTTGTCTGTGAAGAATTTCCCATGAAGGGTTGCCTGTGAAGAATTGTCCACGAATGGTTTTCCACTAAGAATCCATCCAGGAAGAAATTTTTTCCTTTCATGGGAGTCATTAGTTAACGCCTCAAGCCAAAAACGAAACTTCCTCCACATGGAATCATCTACGGAGGGTCTTATGCATAGGGGATTCGTGAAGAAAATTTTTCATAAAAACTTCATGAACGGATTACCTCACAATGAATTGGATACTATGTGGGGGCATGATTATTCTACCTCATACCGCAAATAAAAAGGGGAATCTGTGACGGTTCTCCCACACATGGTTCATGTGATGGTGTCCGCAAATCGCTTCGGGTGCGGGATTTCTCCCGTATCTTCTCTTGATCTTTTTCTTTGTCCTCATTTTTGGTCCTCATTTTCAGTTTCCCTTAGGGTTATTTTATAGTGGAATGGAGGGATTGGATACCTTCATGATTTTTCATCTATAATGGGCCCTATGATTTTTTTTTGTAGGAGCCCAAGGAGGAATCCTCAGCCCATGAATGATTTTGTTCATAGGGTGAAATCGTTTATAGGGGAAGCAATCACTATCTGACCCCGTAAAGGAATTTGTTTCATTCAAAGGTTTCAGTGTTTTTTGGTACTCCTCACAGAGAGATGAAATTCCATGTGGATTGGGGTTCCATGTATCATTTTTACTTCATTGGACCAAGCTTTACCCCACAATGTCTCGTCCTTTGATCATTTTCTTTAAAATATTTTTTGGGTTTATTATTCTACCCATTTCCAAATTCATGGAATTCTCTTCTTGTTTGAAGAATTCTTAGGAACCAACAATGTTTTTAAAGTATTTTAAATTTTTTTTAGTGTTTTTTATGATTTTATGGGGTTTTAGAGGGTTTTAGGGGTTTTTTATGATTTTTAGGGGGTTTTAGGTTTTTAGGTTCTTTTTATTATTTTTAGGATTTTTATCATTTTTTAGGATTCTTGGGTGTTTAAAGTTTTTTAAAAAAATTTAGGTTTTCTTAGGGTTTTTCAAGGTTTTTAGGGTTTTTTATGTTTTATGGATTTTTAGGGATTCTTTAGTACTTTTATGGTTTTTTAGGTTTGTTTCGTTCTGGTTTTCAGCCATAAAACTCCCAACGGCTCCGTATCCAATGATTGATGGGCCTGTTTTCCAAAGGCAATTGTTCGCCGGATGGTCTGACCAGCGACTCTTAAGAACTCACATTGGTCGAGAGGATGGGAAGTCAGGCTCATCGCACCCTTTTTTGGGTGAAATTATTGTCTTTTCTGGGACTCTCTTATAGATTTAAGACATATTCATATGTTCGCAAATCTTTGGTTTATACCCAAAAATAGTATCCACGGATTAAACCTTGGTGGGAAACGGTCAACTGGACGCAGGGGTTCAGAATCATTTATGCCCGAGGTTTACCATCCCTCGTTGTATTAATGACCCTGAAGGGCTGGAACTCGCTTGAGGCGGTGCTAGGAGTGGCGCAGTGAACTGACGTGGAGATGGTCGGATCGACCTGTTGTTGGGATTAAACCTCAGGTAGGCTTCCTACTTACCCAGTTTAGGAATTAGGGATCAAAGTCCATGTAGTTTGGATAGGTTTCAGGGAACCGACATGAAGAGAGATCAGGTGGTCCGATGGGTGGTGGGCTTGAACCTCATGGAGGCTTCCTACGTACCCTATCTAGGAGGTAGGGATCAAAGTCCACGTAGTTTGCATAAACAGTTTAATTTCATACTGGACGAGGTTATACAGTTTAACGTTATATTGGACGAGGGTGGAACTCGACATGAAGAAACGACTGAGTGGTGGGATTGAACCTCGTGGAGGCTTCCTACGTACCATGCCTTGACATGGATCAAAGTCCCCGTAGTTTGTTTTGGCTTGGGGATTATGCTCTAGGGCAGCCCAGAATGATGGATTGGGGCTTACACTCTGAGGTGGACCATAGGATAATGTCATGGTTGATTCTTACTCTAAGCTCACGTGAGTCATGCTCGGTGTGGGAAACAAGAGGCAGTAGGGACCAGAGGATCTCGTCGCGAAAGGTGCGTCCATGAGAAGCGGAGTGGGGATTACGCATGAAGGAGGCTCAGGGTGATGGATTGGAGCTTACACTCTGAGGAGGACCATAAGGTCAGGGCTTACTCTGAGATGGACGCTCGTAGTGACAAAGCCCAGCGGGAGAGGGAAAGGGGGTGCTCCTGTCCCCATCTCCTCTCTTATTCCCCGGGGAGATACCCGGGAAAGTACAGAGGTGAATGGGGATGGATTCCTTCGGATGGGTATGTCGCCCCCTCTCTGGGGAGGGGACAAGTGCCCGATCGCCGAAGTGTGTAGTCCCCCATCCTGGCGAGTAGAGGCAGAAAGGGGGCTCTCAGGCTCAGACCCTGCATTACCGTGGGAATGTGAACCCAGGTATGCTTCGGGAATCCGCCCAAGGGTCGGGGAAACCCCTTTTCCCCTACTTACCATGGGTATGTGAACTCAAAATGGTGCGCTGATGCGCCTGAAAGCTATACCACACGGATCCGATGGCTCTGGCGGAGGCCTCAGCTCGGTGCCGATGAATAGGATGATGAGGGAGTTGTGGAGGACCTGGCTGGATCAGAAGTATTTTACCTAGCCCTGGAAATGAGAACACCGAAGTATTTGGATAGCCACTGAGAGGTATGGGTGGTGGCGCCCTTCGCATGGGGAAGTTCCACGCGGCTGGAGAAGCCGTCCATGAACCAGGGTGGTCCGCGGACTGATTCGCATCCCGCGAACCAAGGTGGTTCGTGGCTTCAAGTTTAATCTGCGAACTAGGGTGGTTCGTAGCTTCGGGCTCAATCCGCAAACCAGGTTGGTTCATGGAGGGTTCTAGGCGGGTAGCAGCAGCCAAGGGCGGCGCCGATCGGAGGCTCTTTGGTTGGGGTTTCGCCTGTGGAGGACGGTGCTCCGCAGTACGATGGATGGGAAAAGAGGCATAAACTCCCTGGTCTGCAGGGAAGTCATCCGCGGAGGGGGTATGGTTCGTGGTTCTCCTTTTTTTTGTTATTTTAGGTTCGTGGCTCACCAAATTATTATGTGTTTTCTGATTCCTTATTAATTCATATACCTGTTGTGGTTCGCGGATGGTAATTTTGCTATTTGCGAAATCTGAAGCCTTCCTTCGACCGATCTCCTTCCTCCAAATCTGATTCCAGTTCTCCGGTCCTTTCTTCTTTCCCCCTTGGTCTCCTTTTATATAGTTGGGAAAGGAATGTATCTATGGACATGTGGTGCTTTTGGCAGAGGCCCATAACCAAATACCCAGTTCACAGCTGACTTGGTCAATCCACGATTCACGGGGGTATTGAACACTCCCCTCCTCTGCGAGGCAGACTTAGGGAGTGATCTGCGGCTGTGGAGTGTTCCGCCTCCATTCCATGAGCGACAGCGGGTGCGGCTTGAGCCGGTCAATGCGGTCCGTGTTTGGGGTGGTTCGTGATGGTGAATCGGACTGGCGCCCATCCTGCCTTGTGACCACGGAGGCTCTCCGCATCCATTTCGCGAATGAAAATGGTTCGCGGAGGGGGTGCCTCATGGTGCCTGGCCACGTTGCGCTTTAACAGACCGGTTCGCGGACCGGTCCTTTGTGTCTCTTCTTTTATTACTCGCACCAATTCTTTGGGGAATTTGGGTAAAATTTCCTTTGCGGATTTTTCAGGACCCTACAAATACCCCCCATCGGAATGGGGTCCGATCGAAATGAAGAGGAGGGCATTCTGATGCAAAGTGGTCCTGAAACTGAGATGGTTTGGGTAGAAAGTTGGACCTAGTAGGGGACCATGCCTATAAATACGGGGATACCTCACTTGTCCTTTACCGAATTATTCTTGAAACCAGAGCTCATTTTCCTCCGCGTGTTTTCTCCTTCGCGAAGTGCCTCGTCCGCGAACCGACAGCAACTTCTGCGAACCATTTCTTCTTCATGGTCACCTTCACCCGCGAACCGACTTCCCGGCCGCGAACCATTACCCTTAATTAATTAAAAAGTAATTGATGACGGGCTGAGGAGGAACTTGCTTCACAGTTTCGATGCTCCATGGACTAAATATCTCTAGAACTTCAAAAGGTATCTAAGTCTTCCGAATAAACCCGGTATTGAACTTCCGCGGAGCAACTCGGTTCGTGGCTCCCTGGCCAATGCTCTGCGGGCCAGGGCTTCGCGAACTATTTTCGCGAAGGGCTGGTTCGTGGGATGATGTCATCACGAACCGTCCTCCAAGGCCTCCTTGAGGATTTGATTATGAAGGCTCTTTAACCATTCATCTGGTTATTTTTTTCCAGATTTTTATTCCGGACTAATTTCTCTCATTGTGCAGGGAGAAAATACGGTTCCCCCTCGTTCTTTTACAAGGCCTGCTGCAGAGCCCCTCTCAACCGCTGATCAACGTCTGAAGGACATGGCTAGCTCTGTTCAAGATGGATTCCCCCACTCTCTACCATCTTACTTCCTTGCCGACCGTCTCTCCAAATCATAGCAGGAATATCCTTTTTCTAATAGTCTTCCTGCCTATGGGTTCGGTTTATTGTCTGATACCCCGATTCCTGAACCCTCCCGTGACAACAATCCCAAAGCATGGATATTTACCACCACTATTCCCCAGTTTGTGATACCTACCGGTGGGCGGCCTGCCTCGAGGGGTACAGCTGTAGGATCTGTGTTGAATAACCTTCCAGTATCTCTGACAGGAGAACCACGTCAATAGGAAGGAACAATCCACTACTATCGGAGTATTTCTTGTAGTTCCATGGTAAGCGACCAGCATGGTTGGCCGGTGAATCAGGATCTCCGACCAGGAGGATCATTTAAGTCATTGGATTGGGGGTGTCCCTTCTAGGTTCGTCAGAGCTGCACAGAATTTGGGGCAGAGTTGCGAGTCGTGGGCTTGTATGAAGCTTCCTGGGTGTCCCAAACCTATAACCACCGGCTTCACGCCCTCGCCAAGAAACTTATGAGTCTTTGGATCCCAGACACCAATACCTTCCATATGGTCCATGGGGAAGTGGGAATTAGCCTGTGGGACATCTTTCAGATTTTGGGGGTCCCCGTCATTGGGAGTATGTATGATGAGTTCTTGCCTCCTTCCTCTGTGTGTGAGAACGAAGAGAGGACCCCCCCCCTAGTGAAGCAGCTCATTAACCAGTCTCGGAAGCCCTTAGAGGATATGTCTCCAAAACAGCTCATCCCATACCGTGAATGGTTCAAGGATTTTATGAGAAAGAACAAATCTGACGAATCTGCGGCTCCCCCATTCAGGCCCACGACTTGCCCTACGATGGAGTCCTATAAGAAGAGGGGTATCTATTGGATGACTTTGGAGAAAGGAGATTTTCATGACTGGGGCTGGGAGCTTATTCTGGATGTCGATCGATTGCTCCGCCTAGAAAATTTCCTGGCCATGTTCTGAAGTGGCTGGTTATTACCCGTACGCAAGGTTGGTTGAATGCAGGTCACTACTTTTGTCCTGGCGGAACACTTGGCTATCAATAACGTTATCAGCCTAGATGTTCAGGATTTATCGGTTACTTGGTAACATTACTGATGGGAATCAGCCAAACCGAGTGGCTGGCCCTTTCCAAATCATCTAGGGATGGTTAAGCGTACACATCAAGAACTGATACACCTTCATCAACCCTCTTTAGATTCTGGGCACCACATTCCGGCCGTACTTGCAACTGAACAGTGGGGTTATGCCCGAAGAGTGGGTGACCCAAGAGAAGGATAGTCAGCAAACTGTTTTGAACAAGCGTCTGTTATCAAGTCGAATTTCGAATTACGACTATTTCAATTTTCATCCTTTTTCTTCCCCGGATGGCGCAATTACGAACACCATAACAGAAGATTTCAGCAAGCATGGATACCTCCTCTCCCTCCAAGAGGGTATTCTGATGGCTCGTATTAGTTGAGAACTGATCTTCTAGGGGTACGCACCTTGCCGATTTGGGCATCAATGTGGCTGCGTCCAAGCACAGTGTCCCCCCGCACTTAATGGTGCCCGTGAGAACCGTCATTTGATGGCGGACAGACAACTATGGTTAATGTTTACCTGGGAGGATACCGGCTATGAGGTTATGACGCCCACACTTGCGGACTCCATTCCTTTCTTATCTAAGAATTATGCTGACTCTTGGGTACAATCATACCCAAATGGCCATCTAGGTACATTAGTGCCCACCATCTCAAGTCCCAAATCGTCAAAGGGTAAAAGGAAGAGAAAGGAGGATGTTGCTCCAACTAGGCTGGGAAAAATCCTCCATCACCTAACTGGTCTCATACTTTCGGGGAAGATTTTAACAGATAGAGGTGTATCCTCCCATGCCCTTGAGGCTGCCCAAAGGGGGGTGGTTATTCCTACAGATGCTGCCTTCCCAACGGCCTGGGGCCAATGGAATGAATTTAAGGGTCGGTCAGCCTTTCGTAGCCAGTACCCCCATTCTCTGTGGTAGTACCTTTAGGAATCAGAAGTGGATTTTTATGAGCTGGGCTATATATCCACCCCTGTTAACATTCTTTATGATGTGGACCCAGAGCGGGTCAATCGATATCTCCGGTATCTTGAATCCTATATTTACACGCACGAGGGTCACATGGTATTAACCCACCGAGTCTAGACCATGCTTAATCCGGTGACTGATGAGGAGGGGGAGGAAAGTGACCACTCTTTCAGGGGCGATGATCTTGATGATTTCCCCATCATGGCTGAAGCCAGGGAATTTCCGTCCTTACCTGTGAGGTCCCGCCCACCAATAGTCCCAGAGAGTTCTAAGGTGAGGGCGAGATTCAGAGCACAAATGCGGCCATTATTGCCCTTACCAGCTTCTACTACTGCCCGACCTTCTCAGGTTGATCCTACCCAGTCGGCGATTCATGCCATGGCCGCATTCCCAGAGGCTTAGAGGATTTGGGATGACCTGAGGGTCAGTGGTTCGGATGAAGAAGTTTGGGCGTTTCTTCAAACAGGCCCTCTTAAACTTTCGGGTATCGGGATGATCTTTGCTCCACCCCACTTGCAATTGGAAGAGGATTTAGATGAAATAGTCACCTCATTAAAGGAGATGGATGCGTACATCCATTCACTCCGGAATCGTCTCTACAGAAGCATTCAGGTGTCTATGATGATTAGACGCCACGAATTGTCTAACCCTGAAGAAGAGGTTGCTCTACTCGCCCATTCTGACTTCTCCCCCCCTTTATTGTGGAGGTTCTAAGGTTTATTCCTTTTATTCAGGGTGCCGAAGAATCTCAGGGGGTGATTCCTTCTCTGGAGTATACCCCTCATGGTACCGCGGAGGGGGATCATGTGCTTTCTCTCACAAGGGTCATCGAGGAAGGATCCCCTGGTGCAGTTGAGCTCATGGAGGCAACCATCACAGATTCAGCTAGGGTCTTTCCTCCTCCCATCCCTTCCAGAACTCTGGGAGAACTGTCCCCTGGGCAGATCCAGAGATGGAAATAGGCGTTTCGTTTATCGAAACGGCTCAAACAGGGAACGTCGGGTAATCATGACTTCCCATTTGCTCATTCACCAACTTTCATTCTTAAACTTCATCAGTCATTAACTTTTTGACGTATGGTGCAAGACCACTCAGGGATCTGGCTATGGCTACCCAAGTGATTCTACCTTCCACCTCCTTGCAGCCTGTGGAATCACCCGTAACCACACCTGGGTGCGACGAGATGGCGAGCCCTACCAGAGGGGCTGGCGATATGGACGCTTTACTCCCGCCTTTATCAGTCAGAGATATTCCAGAGGAAGAACCGCTGGTATCTGAGACCCTTTATGATCAGATAACTTTTTCAATTACGGAGGATGACGGGGTGCCCGTGATCGCTGAGGGGGCTCCAGATCTGATGGATCCAACCACGGCAGGTTCAACGGATCTCGTGATAATGGAGGAAGAGCTTGCCATTAATCCAATTGCTGGGAACCCGGAGCGGGCCATTATTTTGTTCACCGGGGGAGTGATTTCCTCGAGCTTGGTCTCCGTGGGCGACCACTTGGGGACGACTTTAGAAACTGCGAGCCTTAGGAATGGACTCAGGCCCTGGACCCCTCTGGGGGCTCCCCGGATTCCCTTGTCTATCGAAGATGTGGCATCCTCTTCGAGTGGCTGTCGTGTCAGTGTAGAGCTTACAGATGCAGATGCCTCGTTGATTAGGAGTAAGTTCCCCGGTCTCCTGCTACTGACTGATTTTTCATCCCTTCTCTAATTAGGGGTACTCATCTGTCTTACTAAATCTCGGGCTTCAGGACCACAACCTCTGGTGCTGACAATTGTGTCTCCAGACCCGGCTGTGCCTATGACCACAACTGTCAGGGTCGAAGCTGTCGCAGTGCCAGAGTTTGCGGGCGAGGCCGCCTCGGGTCTCTCCTTGGTGACGTTCATCCCCAAATATGTGTCCTCATATGGGAGTGATTCGGAGCCCAATCAACAAGTCCTCTTTAGCCTTCTACCCACTCGCCAAAGGGCTTGGGAGAAAATCTGGAGACTGATCTCTCAAATGCCCTCGAGATGCCAAAAAAATTACTGAGTCTACGTAATTTGTTTATGTTGTTGGGATTTGATGTCTTTGACTATCATAGTGTTTATGACATAGTCAAGCAGGTAGTAGCTGATCGGGGGAGGCTAGGTGATTTCAAATCTCGCCTTTCCACTACCCAATCTGAAGCCTACCTTTCTGCGACTCAGCAGCTCTGCCTAACAGAGGCTCATGACCACGTCGGGGTCGTCGCAGGGATTCAGAGAGAAGTTATTGAGCGGCATTCTCACCTGGAGGTGCTGAAAAATGAGATATAGCGGCTGCAGCAGGAAGAGGCCAACGTCTCATCCCTGATTGGAGAAGGGGAGCAGCGGATGGAGGAGGAAATAAGGGCAAGCACAAAGGCGGCTCAGGAGGCAGATGAATTTCAGGCTGGTGCAGAAGCTGAGATGGCCTTATTGTAGAATCTCTCTCAGGAAATCGAGGATTCTCACCAACGCCTGATACAGCTTTGTGAATCCGCTGAAAAACTCTTGTAATCACCTTTTGTGCTAGAGGAGGCTCCAGATCGTGGATTCCCTTCTTACCTACTTTGTTATGGAACAAAGAAAAATTTCTCCTTAGTGCCCTGGTCGCCTTTTCCTATGATAGAAACTTATTTGGTACGATTGCTGCATATTTTAATTCTCTGAACATAGAATAATCTGGGTCCAGGACTAAAAATAAATCAAGCTCTAAATTTTTCCTGGACCATGGGATCCAGCGAGCATAGTCTGACTATTGCTAGGGTTTTATAGGAAAACCCTATAAACTTTATGTCTTTTTCTTCTTTTAATTCCATGATTTTTCCTGGGCCCATTTGGTATGGACCCAGTGGGTACAACCCGGCTTTTTCTTAGGTCTCCCTTTTCGGGTTTTCGGCCTAACAGGCTTTGTGCGTCTTTTTGTGAGTAGTTTAAAGTCCTGTCAACAAGACTATAATTACTGATGTTTTAGGTCGAACATATTTGACCAAATATGGCGGGGTGAGGGCCCCAATGGGGTTCAACTGATTAAAAGACGTCTTAATACCCTTCAGACGCACATGGGGGGAAACATGTTTGAATTTGAGCGGCATGCAGGGCATGTCTCAAGGCATGGGAGCCATGTCGGCGTACAGAGGCAGGAAGAGAATTGCCTAAGGAAAACTTGACTTTCATAGACTAGCCAGGGGAAATCAATATGCAGAGCCGCTGAGGGCATGGTATGCATAGTCATACAAAGGTGTCCTTAAGTCAAAGACTTATCCATTTCTGATGGCCAGGGGACTTCATGGAAGTTCGGCTTATGGAAACCACAATGGGTGGCATAGAAAATTATGGGGTGGCTTGGAAGGGGTGTGTGACATTTGAAAGGGTTTTGGGAGCATCCATACTAATCAAGAGCATGGTCCGGAGACCACCTCCCTATGCATTTAGTTAGCGTAAGGGATGGTTGAGGCTTGACGCAGTTTAAAGTCATGCAGCTGGGACATCATCTGAAATGGAATGACTTCTCTTGGTTCTCGGTAATCTCATAAAAGACGTTCCGCTGAATTTAGGAAGGATTGTGAAAGAGGTTGGTAATCTGTATCTCAGAGGGTTTTCAAATCCTAGGATAGAAATGGGGGCTCAGAGTCCAAGAGGCGTACGAAGAGAAGCATTGCCTAAGGAAATCTTGCCTTTGGTAGACGGGCCAGTGGCGATCAATATACAGAGCCACTGAGGGAATGGTATGCATAGTCATACAAATGTGTCCTTAAGTCAAAGACTTATCCATTTCTAATAGCTGGGAAACTTCAGGGAAGTTGAGATTTGGAACCACCAGGGGTGGCTTATGAGAGTTCGGATTTTTCTGAGTAGAGAGTATGGTTTATGATGAGAGGGTTCCTGAATACGGGGGAAATATCTAGACTAAACTCCCAGAGAATGGGTGAATTAATTATTTCTCACGCTAGTGTGAGGCGGTGGTTCGTGCAGGTTTGACCTGTGCACTAAAAGACAGAGAAAAGCCTTTGTTCCTTACTGAACCCGTGATGGGTTCGACCGTTCAGTTTAACGTCATGCGGTAAGGATGAGGAGCATTATTTAAGGTCTCTATATAGTTTAACGTCATGCAGCGAGGACGAGGGAATTTTGTTTTTTGAAAGTTGCTATGCAGTTTAACGTCATGCAGCGAGGATGGCTTCCGTGTAGTTTGGCATCATGCGGTAAGTATGAGGATATCTTTAAGGGTTGTCGTGCAGTTTAACATCATGCGATGAGGACGGGGGGCATTATTGTGAAGGCTGCTCTTCATCAGAATATAACTGGGCTTGAATACCTCAACATGCCACAGACGTGGAAGGGGGGTTGATGGTGTAAATCATGGTTCTAGGGCTTCTTGGATCAGGAAAGGTGATATGGGGGCTCTGAGGTTGGTGAGCGTATGGATCTAGGAAGAGCATCGCATATGGAAATCTTGCCTTTGATGGACGAGCTAGGGGCTATCATTATGTAGAGCCGCTGAAGGCATGGTATGCATAGTCCTACAAAGGTGTCCATGGGTCAATGACTTTCCACTTCCGATGGCTTTGAGTGTTCATGAGTATCCGCTATTGTCCGGGCCACGAAGTCTGTCATCTGGTGAGGAAATATCCGGACATGTCAGGGATATTCATCCCTGGTTGCTATTAAAGCTTAAAGAGCCCCCTGCGCTGATTTATCTTGCTCGCAGGGGTGTTCCTTTTCTCCTCGCAGTTTAACATCGTGCAGTGAGGACTAAGTACTCCTAGTTTACCATTCATAGAGCTCAAACCATTGGGTGACTATTGCTGCAGTCACTCGAAGGATAATTGGGTCAAGATGTTCTGATATACTTAGAACAAGGCGGGGGATGAAGGTCGTAAACTGCAACTTTGATCTTTCCCGGATCAAGAGGCATGGTGTGGGGGATCTGAGGCCAGTAAGCGTACGGAGCTAGGAGAAGTACTGCCCGAAGAAATCTTTCCTTCGATAGATGAGCCAGGGGCTATCATTATGCAGAGCCGTTGAGGGCATGGTATGCATAGTCGTAGAAAGGTGTCCTCGGGTCGATAACTTTCCACTTCCGATGGCCATGAATGATTATGAGAATATTTGATTGCTCCCAGTGCAGAGTTCAGTATGTGGGGATAATGGTGTCTGGGTATACAGAAAACATCTTCACTGAAATTGTCCATTGAGTCAAAGTATCCTAGTCCTGGATTGATGTTTGTTGATGCAGGTTGCTATGTGAACCACTGAAAAACACATAGGCTAGCCAGATAATGATACCCTGGCAACATCTAGATGTGAAAAAGGGAATGAACTTGTAAACCACTTCGCCATAAACTTCGGGATCAAGAGGTATGGTATGGGGGCTCTGAGGCCGGTAAGCTTATGGAGCTAGGAAGAGTGTCACCTGTGGAAATCTTGCATTTAGTAGACAGTCCAGGGGATATCAATATGCAGAGCCGCTGAGGGCATGGTATGCATAGTCGTACAAAGGTGTCCATGGGTCGATAACTTTCCACCTCCGATGGCCATGAGTGGTTATGAAGATCCATAATTATCCGGGCCATGGATTTTGATGTATGGAAAGGATGTATCCAAATGTGCAAGGAGTATCTCCATCTCGTATCGCCATGTGTCCTGGGTGGGTCGCGACGAAGTTCATGCAGTTTAATGTCATGCGGTGAGGACAAACTCCATGCAGTTTAACGTCATGTGGTCAGGATGAACTCTATTCAGTTTAATGTCATGCGGTAAGGACAAACTCCACGCAGTTTAACGTCGTGCGGTAAGGACGAAGATATACACCCCACGCAGGTCTGGTCCGTACACGGGGGAAGGGGCATTTTTAACATCATTGTTCGTGCAGTTTAACGTCATGCGGTAAGGACGAGAAGTACACCCCATGCAGGTCTGGTCCATACACGGGGGAAAGAAGGAACTTTTTTTTGAAGGGCTAGGCCAAGACCGGGGATCCTGGCATCGCTACGTATCCTGTGAGGGCAGGAATCAATCCATACGTAGTTCTCTGGAATCTGTGCAGTTTAACGTCATGAGGTGAGGACGGAGTCCATACAGTTTAATTGTAATATGGTTAAGATGATGAGCACACCCCATGAAGGTCTGGTCCATACACGGGGGGAGGGGCATTCTTAATTTTTCTTCATCCATGCAGTTTATCGTCGTGTGGTAAGGACGAACTCCATGCAGTTTAACGTCATGCGGTGAGGATGTGAATACACCCTGTGAAAGTCTGGTTCGTACATGGGGGAATGGGCACTTTTGTTTTTCTTTTTGAGGTGGCTGGTCTAGGGTGTGGAATTATGGCGTCACTACATATCCTATGAGGGAAGTAATCAAGCCTCACATAGTTCTCTGAAAGACGATACACCCTGTACAGGTCTGGTCCGTACACATGGGAAGATGGAATTTTTTTTTTGAAGTGGTTGGGCCAGGATAGGGAATCCCGGTGTCGCTACGTATCCAGCAAGGGCAGGAATCAAGCCGTACGTAGTTCTTTGTAAAGATGATACACCCCATGCAGGTCTGTTCCATACACGGGGAAAAGGGGGAATTTTTTTTTTAAGTGGCTGGGCCAGGATAGGGAATCCCGGCGTCGCTACATATCCTATAAGGGTAGGAATCAATCCATACGTAGTTCTGTGAAATTCGTGCAATTTAACGTCATGTGGTGAGGACGAGGGGTATTATCAGATTCTGTGCAGTTTAACGTCATGCGGTGAGGACTAGGTTCTTGGAATTTTAATGTCATACAGCTCGGATGAGGGCCATACAGTTTAACATCTTGTGGTTAGGACGAATGTGGTGAATTATTAGATTTTGTGCAGTTTAATGTCATGTGGTGAGGATGAGGTGCTTGGCAGTTTAATGACATATAGATCGGACGAATGCGGTGAATTATTATATTTTGTGCAGTTTAACGTCATGCGGTGAGGACGAGGTGCTTGGCAGTTTAATTTCATACAACTCAGATGAATGTGATGAATTATTAGATTCCGTGCAGTTTAACGTCATGCGGTGAGGACGAGGTGATTGGCAGTTTAATGTCATATAGCTCAGACAAAGAGTTCTTTGTCTCTATGCGAAATACTTCTTCAAGAATCTCGCATTGGTAGGAGTCGTGGTGGATTGCCCGTCCATGGATATCAGGGCATATGCTCCGATGGAGTAGACCTTGTGTACAACATATGGTCCTTCCCACTTGGGCTCCAACTTTGGAGTCTTTTTTCCAGGTATCATTGGGGCCTGTAGGACCAACACTAATTCTCCTTCCAAGAAAGATCGAAGGCGGACCTTTTTGTTGAAGGCCCGTGCGATCCGGTTCTAGTACACTTCCAGGTGGTGCAGAGTGTGAAACCGCTTCTCATCTAGTTGTTCCAATTCACCTAGCCTCTTTTATGACTCCTCATCATTAGATAATCAATAAAATATGGCAACGCGGAGTGAGGGAAGTTGGAGTTCAATGGGCAGGACCGCCTCCGTGCTGTACACCAATGAGTACGGGGTAGACCGAGTAGCGGTCAAGATTGTGGTTCGATAATCCCACAATGCATGGAGGATTTTATCCGGACATGACTTCTTGTCTTTGTCTACCATTTTCTGGATGATGTTGGAAAGGGTCTTGTTGAAAGATTCTATCTATCTGTTGGCCGCTTCATGGTACCGGTATGAGCGGTTAGCCTTGATACCATACTCATGGTATAGCTTTTCCAACTCAGCAGAGCATAAATTGGTGTCGTTGTCCGTCAGTATAGTATGGGGGACACCAAATCTGGTGATGATATTGGTCTTCATGAAGCTGACAATATTTCTTGCCCCGACTTCCTTAAGGGGTATGGATTCTGCCCATTTGGAAAAGAATTCGGTCCTTGTGAGGATATACTTCAGCTGTTTGGTTGTGGAAGGAGGATATGGTCCCACGACGTCCATCCCCCAGATGGAAAATAGCCAGGAGTACTTAGCTTGATGAAGTAACTCTGGGTGTTGGTGTATGAAGTTGGCATGAATCTGGAGTGAGTGGCATTTTGCAGTAAAATGCTCGCAGTCTCGTGCCACTATGGGCCAGTAGTACCCAAGCCTTCGAACCTAATGGGAAAGCTTGGTCCCTGGTTGATGTGCTCCACATGCTCCTGCATGTACTTCAGTCATGACGGTAGCGGTTTCTTCTCCATCAATTCATCTGAGGAGCACTTCATCGAGTCCTCGTTTGTAGAGGACCTCTTGCTGACCTGCACTGCCATATAGGACAAAATTGATTGCCCTTCTCCGTATTTACTCTTATTCAGCTCTGTCTGATGGAAGCTCTCCCTGTTGAAGGTAGTTCATGATGGGGGTCATCCAGCCGGTATTAGGAGCATATGGCTCAGGGACAGGACTGAATTTGTGGATCTCTTTCATCTTATCTTGAACAAATGGCAATACCATTCAACGGTGATCAATACTGATAATCGTTTCATCTTGATCTGGGATGGCTAGGGTTGTGGACGTGTTGGCTAATGCATCAGCCTGAGCATTCTGGGACTGGGGAATATAAGTCAATGTTGGTTCTGTGGAGAACTCAGCCATTAACCCTCAGGCATGGTCAAACAAGGGGATCAGCTCCTCCTTTTTAGTAGCATAGTCACCGTTGACTTGCTTGATGACCAGCTCTGAGTCACCTTTTACCTTAAGGTGTTGTACTTGTGTCTGGAGTGCGAGTTCCAGGCCTAAAATGAGGGCTTGATATTCCGTTTCATTGTTCGTACATCCCTCTGATAGGAGGAAGGAATACGGAAAAACTGCATTTTCTGGGGGCATGAGTATTATCCCCAGACCCACTTTGTTGAATCTGGGATCCTCCATCCTCTTCCCGGTGGGGCTTCGGGATGCGCCGTCAAAGTACATTTCCCATGCCGAAAACTCCTCTTGAACTGATAAGATATCTTCATTAGGTAGTTCAGTATCCAGTGCAGTGGTTCCAGTTGAAGGGTGCTCTTCTAGGAAGTCTACTAATGTCTGGCCCTTGATGGCTTTTTGAGGCACGAACCGGATGTTGAACTGCTGCAGGATGACCGCCCATCAGGATAGGCGTCTGGTTAGCATCGGGCGACTGAGGATGTACTTGAGCGGGTTACTTCGCGAGATCAAATGGACCTCATGATGCTGTAGATAATGTCACAGATTTTGAACTGCGAAGACCAAGTCCAGACAGATCTTCTTGATATTTGAGTATCGAGTCTCAGCACCAATCATGGTTCGACTAAGGTAATAGAGGTTGTTTTCGCTGCCGGTGTCATTCTTCTGTGCGAGGAAGGCTCCCAATGATCGTTCTAGGGCCTTCACATATAGAATTAGAGGCCTTCCTTCGACCGGGGGCATGAGCACTGGTGGGCTTAAGAGTTACTTTTTCAAGTTTTCGAACGCCTTTTGGCAGTCGTTCATCCATTGGTACGTGACCCCCTTCTTCATCAACCTGGTGAAGGGAAAACATTTTCCTGCCAGGTTGGCAATGAACCGCCTAATATAGGCTAGGTGTACTTGGAATCCTCTCAGCTCAATTAGATTTCTAGGGGTGGTAGGCTCAGGATATCCTTCATCTTCTCAGGGTTGACTTCGATGTCGTGATGGCGTACGACGAAGCTAAGGAATTTCCCTGAGGTAACCCCAAATGTGCATTTCAAGGGGTTCATCTTCAAGCTATGCTATTGGAGCTTGTTGAAGATGGTCTCAAGGTCCAACAGGTGATCTGAGCATTGTATGGACTTAACCACTAGGTCATCCACGTAACATTCAACGAATTTCCCCAGGAACAGCTTAAAGATCTGATGCATGGCATGTTGATACGTGGCGCCAGCATTCTTGAGACCAAAGGGCATGACCCTGTAACAGAATACCCCTTGAGGGGCCCTGAAGGAAGTGGATTCTTCATCTTCTTAGTCCATCCTGATTTTATTGTATCCAGAATAGCCATCCATGAAGGATAGAGCCTCATACCTAGACATCGCATCAATTAACAAGTCGGTTATTGGAACCGGGAAGTCATCTTTCAGAAAATGATGATTTAGGTCTCTGAAGTCAATGAAGATGCGGATTTTCCCGTTCTTTTTCTTGATAGGGACGATGTTGGCCAACCAAATGGGGTACTGGACCTCCCTGATGAAGCATGTTTTAATGATCTTATCGACTTCAGCCTCTATCTTGGAAGCATGTGAGGGGTGTGTCCTTCTAGCGGCTCGTTTGTAGCTCTGGTGGCCTTCTAGAAGACCCATGTGATGTGTCTCTACCTCGGGATCGAGTCCTGACATTTCTGTGTAATTCCATGCAAATACATCCTGATGCTGCCTTTTGAAGGAGGTATATACCCTGTGTTCCTTGGGAGACATGGCTGCACTAATGAGAGTGGGCCTCAGGTCTTCTTCGGTACCCAGGTTTATTTCCCTGAGCTCGTCCACAGTGGTGGAGATACCCTCCTAAAATGCGGGATGTGCATCTCTGAGATCTTCCCCCTCTTCTTCTCCCAAGTCCTCATCTTCTTGATCTGACGAGGAGATAGTTTCTGGTCTGAGCCTTTGAGGGTCTGAGGGAGAGGCATCATGGGCATCCCTTCTTGAGTATTTGTCCCCAAATCGAGGGTTGGTAGACTTTCCCGCATTGTCATGCTCGGCCATCATGGCCTAAGTCATGAGGACATCTGAATGCACGTCCGGACTTGAACTCCCACTCTCAACACAGTTGATGGGCATGACATAATCTCTGCCAAGCTGCCTGAGGGGGTCATCGGGGACCATTTCCCGGACATTTGGAGTGGGGATCCAGTCGACTCCATTGATCAAAGGCTTATTCTTCTTTTTCTCATAGAACCTTGTGTCGATGTTATGTGAATCGGAGAGCTCGAAAGGGGCCTTATCGGCATGCAACATCCCTCTTTGTCTGTTGACGCAGTACTTGATACACTGGTGGTAGGATGAAGGAATGGACATGTGCTTATGGAGCCATGTCCTTCCCAGTAGGGCATTGAATGTTGTGCTCTGCCGGACCACCAGGAATTCCGTGTAGGCTACCAGGTCACCAAAATGGGTCTTTAGCTTAATCTGACCCATTGGCTTCTACTCACTCTTGTCGTAACCTAACAAAGTTGTGGCCGAGAGAATTAGATCATCCTCACTATAGCCCAACTTACAGAGTGTCCGTAGGGGAAGGAGGTTAACTCCAGAGCCATTGTCTATAAAGAATTTTCGGATCTCAATACCATTTAGTGTGTTGGACACATATAGCGGTCTGATGTGTCCTTTCATGATGGAATCTTCATCCTGATCGGTGAAGGAAATCACGGCATTGCATTCAGTCGGGCCAGTCTCCGTCCGGTAAATCTCGGTGGCAGCTACCTCAGCTTGGAATTCCTGGGGGCTGATCAAAGCTTCGATGAGAGCCTCCCTAAGGTAATCTGACAAACTTAGGGCATCTTGGATTGACAACCTGGCTGGTACTGACACCATCTGCTTAAAGATGTCATATTTTTGCTCCAGCGGTTGACGCTTCTCCATTGGCGGGAGAGTCTTAGTGGGTACTTTGGGAGCTGGAGCATTTGACGAGGAGGGATCAGCTGCGGGGTCGGATGTCGATGGTGTTCCCGCGTTTTGAAGACTTGGCCTGGCCGGTCTGTTTGTGCGCCCTAGGCGACCAGACACTTGCTCCTCCTCTGGTGGGTATCGCAGAACAACAGGGCCAGAGTGGCTGCTTTTGGAGGCGGAGGGGCATTCCCTCTCCTGCTGAGTCCACTGAAGGGCCCTCCCATGGGTTTCTGCAATATTGATGGTCTGGGCTGGGGTCAAATCGTAGGGTTGGTTTCGACCGCGGCTGTGCATCCCCTGGTATCCCCTACCTCTGTGATTCCTCCTTCCGGCTCCTCATGTAGGAAACTCGGGTCCATACCCATACCCTTCATCAGGGAATGATTCCATGAGATGGATGACGTTGATAGAACCAAAGATTGGCTCTTCATCTTCTGACAGGTCAACCTGGTCGGTTGTCTCTAACGGTGCCATTTGGTGGGTCAGTGCCCGTTGTGCCAAATTCGAGGTCATGAAATCTGCCAGGGACGGGGCTAACTTTGGCCCCATCGCGGACTGCTCCTCTTGTGATTGTTTCCTCCTTCAGCTCCATCCGGATGACCAGCTTGTGGAGGGTTGTGAGGCTGATGTTGTCGGCTCTGCAGATCCAGGGGCTGCCGGTGGAAACACCGGCTGCTGTAGTTGAGCTCAGAGTTTTCCCTGGGCTCAGTTGATAGTCTTCTGAGTCATCCAGTTGTCAAATTTATGCCCCTTCTTTCTGGTGACTTTCTGCCACCCCTCATCTTTGTCAGAGTCGATGGTAGAGATACATGCCACATGTGCTGGGGGTGGTCCCAGTTCGACTTGTCCGGAATCTACCATCTTCTGCATGAGGTCTTTGAAGATGAAGAACTCTCGGATACTATGCCCCAGCATCCGATGGTAGGGGCAGTAATATGTCCTGTTATCACGGCCGACTTCTTCAGGTCTCCTTGGCTCCGGGAGGCGGAGCAAGTTGCAGTTCATGGTGGAAATGAAGTATCCACGAACTTGATTGTCTCTTAACGAGTATACTTTTTTCTTCGCTCCTCAAACTGGTTCTGCTTCAGTCCCCTCTGATCATCCCGTTTAGGCGGGGGCGACTGCTGATATGCAGGGGGCCCTTGACGATTTGGTGGCAGCCTGATCGGTGGAGCGGGCACAGGGGCCGACTTAAGTGTGATGGCATATGCTTCATCTCTAGTGGCTCTTTTTGCGGGAGCCTGCAATGCTATTAGGTACTTTGAATTTTTCTGGTGCAGGGAGTCCTCAATTCTCTAGGCAATGGCCGAGAGATGGTAGAAGCCAGTGGTGCACTCCACCGGTATGAGCGGTGTCCGCAACTCATCTCTAAGATTATAGATGCATATGGATAGCATCTCATCTTGAGGCATTGGCCTATTCAGATAATAGGTCAGACCTTTCCATCTAGCGATGAAATTTGAGACCCTCTCGTTCTCCCTCTGCTTGCAGTTCATGAGATCGATGACCGTTGTTTTAGGCAGCGTTGAGCTGAAGTGGAATAGGAACTGCTTCCGGAGGTCCTCCTAGCTCTTTATCAACTGGGCCGATAGACTCATATACCAGACGAAGGCGGATCCTTTCATGATCCACACGAAGCATCTAAGTTTCACTGCTTCTTGTTGTTCTGGAGTCCCCATCATAGGGTCACAATAGGACGCGTAGTGCATCAAATGCTGCTCTGGATCACCTGATCCATTGAATATGGGAAATACAGGGCTCCCAAAATTGGGTGGACGTGGTGTGTTGGTCACCCAATCCGGGTAGGGTTTCTGCTCCGGCTATATCGGAGTGCGTCGACCTTCCATCACTTCCAATAGAGCTATTAATGCCTCGATGTTATTGGTGAGTCCCTGGTTTACATCCTGTTGGGCCCGGTTCGGGGCAGGCGTAGCCCGGGGCATTGCCTGAGGATCCAGATTGGCCGGCACTAGGGGTGCGTATTCCGTTCAGGGTACCCTCAGAGGGTTCAGGCGTACTTGCTCCGGTTACCTCCTAAGTTGAGGGAAATCCTAGTATTCATCCGGGTCCACATCCAGGTAGCTGGATGGGCTAGGCACCTCATTGGGAAGGAGCCCTGATCTTACTTCATTTGTCAGGGAAATCCTTATCCTTTGAGGTGCACTTGCTGGGAGTACATAATGCAGCTCTTCTTGGGATGCACTTTTAATTAGGTGATTCCTCTGGAGAAACTTGGCGTCAAGCTCCCTCAAATCTTTCATCTCTTCTTCCTGTCGATCGAAAATCTCTTCGAGCGTGAGTGTCTCATTTTTATCGAGAGAGGGGGACGGGTTAAGGGTAATCATTCCTTTATTCTTATCCTTGTTGGAATATCACAGGGTAGGCAGAGAGATGTTAGCTGAAGGGGAAGCCATATTTAAAGTGGCCCTCTGGTTCCGGGTGTGCACACCTGGGGGTTCATTGTGAGTCATAGCCTGACTGGAATCGTTGTCTCTCGATCCGTCTGGATTTTCATTTTCTCCGGTGTCACCTACGGGGTTAGCCTCAATGGCATTGGTGAACACATATTGCGGGGTATAGGGGACGTCATCTTCCAAATAGGAAGAGGATCTCTCGCGTCTTCGGTTGGCCTTCCCTTTCATGACCTGGGATTGCCCTCAAACTTCTTGATGAAGGGTGATACGAAGAGTTCTTTGATGCGACCTTACAGTGCGCTTTCCTCTCAGAGGGGATAATGATTCAAATTATGGGATGGGACGGGAGCCTCCTCTTCTGAATTTCCTCCCTACACGAGAGAATACTGATTCTCGTGGGGGAGATTGTTGTTGAGGGGGGAATAATTCCCCCATCCATGAGGGTTTTGGCTGGCTCCGTTCCCTGGACGTTGAGTCTCTTCCCGGTTTTATTAGTCTTACGGGGGAATTTGTTGTTAAAAATGCCCCCATCCCTGAAGTCTGGGGTTGACCTTGGATTGCGGCAATGGATGCAGCTATCACGACCTGCCTGATCTTGTGTGCCCCCATCTGGGGGTGAACCGGATCTGGTACCGAATTCACATGTGGATCAGTCTCTTCTAGGGAGGCAGGAAGAGATTGTTTATTGGCCTCTCTTAGGTGAGAGACCTATTGTATGCTCTCGGTGGCCTGATTCAAGAGTTTTTGAATGGCTCATTCCCGCCGGGCCTGATGCTTCTGGGACTTACTCGAGGCCCAACTCTGTTGGGTGTGTTGCCTTTCCTGAACAGGGGGTCCACCCGATTGTCGTCTCGATGTGACGACGTTACACGATAACATGTCGAATGGGTTTTTCTGGGTGGGGAGTGGAGTGAAATGAAGAGCTCCATGTTCCCCTCATCCCCTAATATGGACTCCCGTCGGAGCATCACCGATGAGGCGGCACAGTTCGTACAGTGCACGGAGGCAAGCTGCCTCCATATTCCCTTTGCGCCTCTCGGGGCGTTGTTGTCGCGTCGAGGAAAGGGCCTCCAGGTCGATGTGACATAGGAGGTCCCCTATCACCTTGATGTGGTCTACATACCCATCATAGGGTAGGAATATTGACTTCAACCGGTGGAGGTTTGTCCATATATTATGGAGGATGTCGTGCATGCATTCTTCCAACAACTCCCTGGGTATGTCGTACTGAGAGGTGGTCATGGGCCAAAACATGACTGGTATATCATTCCTGGACAGTCGTTTCCTCAGGAGTAGCATATCGGCATACTCCCCCGCCTATGATTCCTCTACTTGGTTGGCCCAACTGAGGCGCTCACTGTAGTCGGAGGCAGTGGGACCGATAGGTACTGAATTTTCTTGTGGGCGATTCTGAGGTGGTTCAGAAGATGAACATGGCCCTAGAATGGCCCCTAATCGAAGAAGGGTGTCTCTAGAAATAGGCTGGGAATCTTACATTCTTGATCCCGTCCTTCTGAGTGCCTCAGCATATGAGGGATTTTCAGTGCTTGATTCGGCTGGGGGAGGGCCTTCCTGTCTAAATAATATGTCATCGCGGGGAGGACCTCCGCAATGGCAGCCATAATGGTGAGGAATACCATTACTGCTTGATTCTTCATTGCATAGAGGAATTTTGCAGTGCACACCCTGGGGAGGACCTCCAAGGCCTGTTGCAGCAAGGGGAGGACCTTCTGGCTGCATGACGTTGTTACGGGGAGGACCTTCGCAACAACTGCCATCATGGTGAGGATGACCATTATGGCTTGACGTTCGACGCGCATCCTGGGGAGGACCTTCAGGACACTCCACGACAAAGGGAGGACCTTCTTGTTGCTTGGGGCCATTTCGGGGAGGACCTTCACAATGGCGGTCGTGGTGGCGAGGAATACCATCACAGCTGCGGCAATGGAAAGGACTACCATTACTGCTGCCGCAGGGAGAATATCTGTGGGATACATCCTGGGGAGGGCCTCCAGAATGTACCACAATGAGAGGAGGGACTTCTCATTGCTTGACATCTCTATGGGGAGGACCTCCATTATCAGGGTGGCAAGGACTACCACCGTGACCTGATGCCTGGCTGTGTGGAGTTTCGTTGCAGCGTAACCCCTAGGGAGGACCTTCAGGGAAATCCACAACAAGGGGAGGGCCTTCTTGTCGTGATGAGACGTTACTACAGGGAGGACCTCCGTAGTTGCGACTATGATAGCGAGGACTACCATCACAATATGTGGTCCCACTGCATGGAGACTGATTGCAGTGTATACCCCAGGGAGGACCTTCAGGGTGGACCTCAGTAAGTGGAGGAACTTCTTGATGCTCGATCTTCTGGTCACATGGAGGGTTTTTGTGACTCGCATCAAGAGATAATATCTCGTGACCGATCATTATATGCCCGCGGGGGAGGCCCCCACAGGTGCTCTGGGGAGGACCTTCAGAGCTGCTGGTAGCGACATTACAGGGAGGACCTTCGCAACGGCTACTGCCACTCCCATAATATGGTAATGGGTGGGTAGGGTTCTGAGACTTTGATGTGTGATTAGCGGCATTGGGAACCCCATCTTCCAGCAGAGCAGAGTCATGAACCCGCTCTTTATTTTGCGGCTGCCTTCGGCGCATTCAGGGTGCTCTTTTACGGGCAGTGGGGACCGTCTGCTGTGGACAACGAACTTCACATTTGGGTCCCTATCTAATTGGGTCCCATGACGTTGCCGTGATATACCGACAAACATATTGACTTTTAGCAGGGATATATGCCTGCTCTAGAGCATCCACCGTGATGGACGGGTGTCCCCCAGTTGGAACGAGTGAAGCTGCTCGATCCGGTTTCCCTTGCATCGCGGAATATAGCCGGCGACCCTCCTGGGATGAAGCAAGGATGTAGATCTGCTCTGAGGCAGCTATCTCGTCTCTTATATGAGTCGCCTCAATTGGGGAGATGGGCTCACGGGCCTAAGTCCTTACTATTGCTGCTGATGCAATCACATGCTGGAAAGTCTGCAAGATATGATCTGGGATCGATACCTGCTCCTCCATCATTGCCAGGATATGTAGAGAGACATCTTTGGCTCGAACGGGTATGAAGGACCATTCTGGTATCGGAGTAGGAATATCCTGCTCTGGTCCTCCAGTGGTCAGTGGGTACTGACAATTCTCCTGTTTCGGGATAGGTGAACGGATCTGCCCCTGTACTGGGATACGCTAGTTTCTCTCTCCATTTTCCACCACATCGGGGTGGCGGACTTTACTTGCATCTGCAGGGGGATGGCCCTGCATATATTGATTTCCCACCGTATCGAGTCAGTGGCCTTTGTTGCCGGGGAAACGTGCCCGCCTATGATTTTCTGCCACATTTGGGTGGCGGGCTTTGTTGATCGCCACCATATCAGGGTGGTGGGTGCCTGAAGCAACTGCCGGAAGCTAGTCCTGTAAGTGTTGGGTCACCACCACATCAAGATGGTGGGCTTCATGACCCTGGTCAAGGAGAGGTGCCTGCATGGTAAGTGTCATCCTGCGTGAGAGACAGGCTTGATGGAGCTCAGCGGGGATGCGCACCGGCTCGTATGATGCTGCCATGTTTGGATGGTAGGCTTGGGAGGAGCGAACAGGTGTAGGTGCCTGTTCGTGGTACGTCTCTGTGGCTGGGAAGTAGATCTCCTCCTTAGGGACCAGGGTGATGATCGGTCCTCGATTTTATGTCTGCCGCCCTTGTTGGGTGGTCCGAGGGGCCGAAGCTTGGGGAGTGTGGGCCTGAATCCTCGGGGAAACATCCTCCTCGGCGCGAGGATGTTGAGTCGCGGCGTCACCGCGATGATGCCTTTTGGCGGGGGCCTTGTAGAGGAACCCCCATTCGGTGGGGATGAAGTCCTCAACGTCGACCTCATCCACCTCCCTAAGATAAGGGAGGTAAGCATTGTCTCGTTCTGTGGATAGACTCCCGAAACGGTTGGAGACAGCGACAAGGGCTGTCTCGGTCCGCCTTTGTGGTTTTTGCTGGGAAGGCGACCGGTGAATCTTGACAGATTGGAGGGAATTCATGGCCGCCTCCACTGTTGGGAGAGTACCATTCACATGGTACTCTCGGATTAGCGCGTCTGAAACCTAGCGTTGAAGACGCTGGGTGAGTGACGGGGTCCTCCGTTGTTGAGGAAGTCTCGTCCTTGCGTCGTTGGAAGTCCGCACTTGTGAGTTCCTTTGCAATGCCATTGGATCTAAGGGAGTTATGAAAGTAGTGCCTGAGAAACATTTTAGCAAATACAAGCAGAAAACCCGTCAAAGCAGTATCTCACAATCCCATGCGTATTTAATGACCCTGCTTGGACCTCCTTTGGAGCATAAGGGGGCACTGGGTGAGATTAGGTTAAATCTGTCATGTTTGGTTAAAGATTCCCGTTGGGTTCACCATTTTTTGTTTCGTTCTGGTTTTCGGCCACGAAACTCCCAATGGCTCCATATCCAATGATTGATGGACCTGCTTTCCAAAGTCAGGCGTTCTTTGGATGGTCTGACCAGCGACTCTTAAGAACTCACATTGGTCGAGAGGATGGGAAGTCGGGCTCATCGCACCCTTTTTGGGGGGAAATTATTGCATTTTCCGAGACTCTCTTATAAATTTAAAATGTATTTAAATGTTCGTGAATCTATGGTTTATACCCAAACATAGTATCCATGGATTTAACCTTGGTGGGAAACGGTCAACTGGACACGGGGGTTCAGAATCATTTATGCCCGAGGTTTACCATCCCTCGTTGGATTAATGACCCCAAAGGGCTGGAACTCTCTTGAGGCGGCGCTAGGAGTTGCGTAGTGAACTGACGTGGAGATGGTCGGATCGACCGAATGTTGGGCTTTAACCTCAGGGAGTCTTCCTACTTACCCTGTTTAGGAAGTAGGGATCAAATTCCACATAGTTCGGATAGGTTTCGGGGAACTGGCGTGAAGAGAGACCAAGTGGTCCGATGGGTGGTGGTCTTGAACCTCATGGAGGCTTCCTACGTACCCTGTCTAGGAGGCAGGGATCAAAGTCCATGTAGTTCGCATAAATAGTTTAACATCATGTTGGATGGGGGTATACAGTTTAATGTCATGTTCGACGAGGGTGGAACTCGACGTAGAGAAACGAACGAGTGGTGGGATTGAACCTCGTGGAGGATTCCTACGTACCATGCCTTGACATGGATCAAAGTCTCCATAGTTCTCTTTGGCTTGGGGATTACAATCTGGGGCAACCCAGAATGATGGATTGGGGCTTACACTCTGAGGCAGCCCATAGGAGAATGTCATGTTCGATGCTTACTCTAAGCCCACATGAGTCATGCTCGGTGTGGGAAACAAGAGGCAGAAGGGACCAGAGGATCACGTCACGAATGGTGCGTCCATGAGAAGCAGAGTGGGGCTTACGCATGAAGGCGGCCCAGGGTAATGAATTGGGGCTTACACTCTGAGGAGGCCTAGAAGGTCGGGGCTTACTCCGAGATGGACACCCGTAGTGACAAAGCCCAGTGAGAGAGGGAAAGGGGGTGCTCCTGTCCCCATCTCCTCTCTTATTCCCCGGGGAGATACTCGGGGAAGTACCGAGGTGCATGGGGATGGCTACCTTTAGATGGGTATGCCTCCCCCTCTCTAGGGAGGGGAGAAGTGCCCGACCTCCGAAGCGTTCAGTCCCCCATCCTAGCGAGTAGAGGCAGAAAGGGGGCTCTCGGGCTTAGACCCCGCATTACCGTGGGAATGTGAACCCAGGTATGCTTCGGGAATCCACCCAAGGGTCATGGAAACCCCTTTTCCCCTGCTTACTGTGGGTATGTGAACTCAAAATGGCGCGTTGACGCACCTGAAAGCTATACCATGTGGATCCGGTGGCTCTGGCAGAGGCCTCGGCTTGGTGCTGATGAATAGGTCGATGAGGGAGTTGTGGAGGACCTAGCTAGATCAGAAGGATTTTAACTGGCCCTGTAAATGAGAACACCGAAGTATTTGGCTAGCCACCGAGAGGTATGGGTGGTGGATCCCTTCGCATGGGGAAGTGCCACGCATCTGGAGAAGCTGTTTGTGAACCAAGGTGGTCCGCGGACTGATTAACGTCCCGCGAACCAAGGTGGTTTGTGGCTTCAGGTTCAATCCATGAACCAGAGTGGTTCGCGGCTTCGGGCTCAATCCACGAACTAGGGTGGTTTGCGGAGGGTTCCAGGCGGGTAGCAGAGGCCAAGGGCGGCGCCGATCGGAGGCTTGTTGGTCGGGGTTTTGCCCACGGAGGAGGGTGCTCCATGGTACGATGGATGGGAAAAGAGGCATAAATTCCCTGGTCTACGGGGAAGTCATCCACGGAGGGGGTATGGTTCAAGGTTCTCCTTTTTTTGTTATTTTAGGTTCGCAGCTCACCAAATTATTATGCATTTTCCAATTCCTTCTTAATTCATATACATGTTGTGGTTCGCGGATGGGAATTTCACTGTTTGTGAAATCTGGAGCCTTCCTTCGACCGATCTCCTTCCTCCGAATCTGATTCCAGTTCTCTGAACCTTTCTTATTTCCCCATTGGTCTCCTTTTATAGAGTTGGGAAAGGAATGCATCTGTTGCCACGCGGCGCTTTTGGCAGAGGCCCATAACCAAATACCTGGTTCACAGCTGACTTGGTCAATCCGCAATTCGCGGTGGGTATTGAACACTCCCCTCCTCCGCGAGGCGGACTCAGGGAGTGCTCCATGGCTGCGGAGGGTTATGCCTCCATTCCACGAATGACAGCGGGTGTGTCTTGAGCTAGTCGACACGGTCCACGGTTAGGGCGGTTCGTGATGGTGAACCGGACTGGCGCCCATCCTGCCTCGCGACCGCGGAGGCTCTCTGCCTCAATTTCAAAAACAACAATGGTTCGCGGAGGGGGTGCCTCCTGGTGCCTAGCCATGTTGTGCTTTAACGGACCAGTTCACGGACCTGTCCTTTGTGTCTCTTATTTAATTACTTTCCCCAATTCTTTGGTGAATTTGGGAAAATTTCCTTTGCGGATTTTTTATGTCCCTACAAGGTTTTTAGGGATTTTTAGGGATATTAGGGGTTTTATGGTTTTTAGCATATTTTAGTTTTTTTAGTGGTTTTAAGTGTTCTTTGGTTTTTAAGGATTTCTTAGGTTTTTTATGGTTTTTAAATTATTATTATTTTTTATGGATCTTTTAAAATTTTTATGGTTTTTAGGGATTTTTAGGGGTTTTTGGGTTTTTGGGTTTTTATTGTTTTTTTTTGGTTTTTAGGTTTTTTCTTTAGGTGTTTTAGGGTTTAAATGTTTTTTAGAATCTTTTCACATTTTAGGGTTTTAAAAGGATTTCATATTTTTTTAGTTTTTTTTTAGGTTTTTTATGTTTTTTGGGGTTTTATGGTTTTTAGGTGTTTTTTGGGTTTTTAGGGTCTTTTAAGTGTTTTTAGGGTTTTTGTGTTTTTAGGTTTTTAGGGGTTTAAAGTGATTTTAGTTTTTATGGTTTTATTAGGGTTTTTAAGGGTTCTTAGGGTTTCTTAAAATTTAATGTATTTTTACGTGTTTTTTAGGATTATATGGGTTTAAAGGGTTTTAGGGATTTTAGGGTTTCTAGGGTTTTTAGCGTTTTTTAGGTTTTTTATGGAGTTTATGTTTTTTTAGGATTTTAAGGTATCCTTAGGGTTTTTCATGTTTTTTAGGTTTTCTTATGTTTCTATAGATTTTTAAGGCCTTTTTAGGATTTTTTTGGTTTTTTATGGTTTTTAGATATTTTGTGCGGTTTAAGGGTTTTTTGGGTTTTTTGGGTTTTTTGGTTTTTTGGGTTTTTAGGGTTTCTTTTATTTTTTTAAGGTTTTTATGTTTTTAGTGTTTTTAAATGTTTTTGTGGTTTAAAGTTATTTTATATATTTTAGTGGTTTTTTATGATTTTTATGGGTTTTAGGGTTTTTTAAGGTTTTTAGGGGTTTTATGGTTTATATTAGTTTTTAGTGTTTTAGGGTATTTAGGGTTTTAGTGGTTTTATAATTTTTTAGGATTTTAGGGGTTTTAAGTTTTTTTAGTTTTTTTAGTTTTATAGGGTATTTTTAGGGTGTTTATAGTTTTTAATATTTTATGGTTTTTAAAGTATTTTTAGGATATGTATGGTTCTTATAGGTTTTAAGGATTTTGTGGGGCTTTAGGGATTCATTGGTTTGGGGGTTTTTTGGCATTTTTAGGGTTTTATGGGTTTTAATTATTTTAGAATTTTATGGTTTTCTTAGGGCCTTTCATGATTTTTTGTATTTTTATACATTTCTAAGGATTTTTTGGTTTTTTAGGATATTTATGGTTTTTAGGAATTTTGAGGTTTTAAAGGGTTTTTTAGGTTTCTTAGGGTTTTTTTGTTTTTTTTTATTTTTTTAGGGTTTTTTTATTTTTTTAGTGTTTTAATGGTTTTTATATTTTTTTATATTTTTAGGGGTTTATAGGGTTTTTATATATTTTTTGGTTTTTAGGGTTTTGATGGGTTTTTAGGGGTTTTAATATTTTTAGGGGTTTTTTTATGGTTTTTATGGGGTTTTAGGGTTTTGATGGTCTTTTAGGGATTTTTAGGGTTTTAGAGTTTTTAGGTTTCTTAAGGGTATTTTTAGGTTTTAAAGGTTTTCATTAGGTTTTTTAGGTTTTTAGGAATTTTTATGTTTTTAGGGATTTTAGGGTTTTTTTTGGATTTTTATGAATGTTTAGGTTTTTAGAGATTTTGAGGGGTTTTAGTGTCTTTTAACATTTTCCCCCATTTTATGGTTTTTAACGTGTTTAGGGGTTTTGAGTGTTTTAAGTTTTTAAGGTTTTGTTGGGGGGTTTTTAGGTTTTTCAGGGTTTCTTACATTTTAGGTGTTTTAGGGATTTTTTATAATTTTTATGGATTTTTGGGTTTTTTTGGATTTTAAGGGGTTTTGGGTTTTTAGGGGTTTTATGGTTTTTTTTGGGTTTGTTTTTTTTTTTGGGTTTTGTTTTTTTTTGACTTTTTAGGGTTTTAAAGGTTTTTAGTGATTTAAAAAAAATAGGAATTAAATAGGGTTTTCAAGTTTTAAGTGGGTTTTTAGGTTTTTTAGGGGCTTTTTCAGTTTTAAGGGGTTTTAGGTTCTTTTAGGGGGTTTTTGGGTTTTATATTTTTTGATGTTTTAGGGGTTTCAAGTATTTTTAGTTTTTTAAGGTATTGTTAGTGTTTTTGGTTTTTTTGGGTCTTTATGGTTTTAGGGATTTTTAGAGATTTTTTAGGAATTTTTTTGGGTTTTTGTGTTTTTAGGGATTTTTAGGGTTTAATGGGTTTTTAGGTTTTTAGTGTTTTTAGAGTTTTTAGGGGTTTAAAGTGTATTTAGTTTTTTATGGTTTTCTTATAGTTTTTTAGTTTTTGGGGGGTTTTTATATTTTTAGGGATTTTTAAGGATTTTTATTATTTTTAATTTTTTTATGTTTTTGGGGATTTTGAAGTTTTTTGGGTCTTTAAGGGTATTTTTTGGTTTTTAGCATTTTTTAGGTCTGTTAGGGGTTTAAGTGTTTTTAGGTTTTTAAATTTTTCTTAGGGTTTTCAGGTTTCAGGGGTTTTAGGGGTTTTTTTACGTTTTTATGGATTTTTTAGGATTTTAATGGTCTTTAGGGTTTTTATGGATTTTGAGGGTTTTCTAGGGTTTTATAGAGTGTTTAGGGTTTTCTATGGTTTTTTTATTTTTAAGTTTTTTTGATTTTTTCTAGGTTTTTTAGATTTTTTAACGATTTTTGGGTTTTGAAGGGTTTTAGAGTGTTTTGTGGGTTTTAGGTTTTTTATGGGTTTTTTAGGTTTTTAGTGGTTTTTATGGTATTTAGGTTTTTTGGGGGGTTTAGGTTCTTTTTCAGGGTTTTAATGGTTTCTAGAATTTTTTAGGTTTTTAGGGGTTTTCATTGTTTTTAGGTTTTTAAGGTTTTCTTAAGTATTTTAGTGTTTTTTACATTTTTAGTTTTTATAATGGTTTTTAGCATTTTTTTGATTTTTAGGGATTTGGAGGGGTTTGGTGTTTTAGAGATTTTATGGATTTTAAGGTTTCTTATCATTTTTTAGATTTTTTAGGGGTTTTAATTTTTTTTATTTCATTTTTAGAGGTTTTTTTGGGTTTTTTGGATTTTTTGGGTTTTTTGGGTTTTTTGGGTTTTTTGGGTTTTTTATATTTTTAGGGGTTTTTAGAGTTTTTTAGGATTTTTAGGGTTTTTATAATTTTTATGGATTTTGAGTTTTTTATTATTTTTAGAGTTTTTTTAGTTTTTTTGGGTTTTTTGGGTTCTCTATTTTTAGTATTTTAAAGTGTTTTAACATTTTTAGGGGTTTAAAGGTTTTTAGTGTTTTAGTGGATTTATGGTTTTTAGGGTTTTAGGGTTTTTAGGGTCTTTATGGTTTTTAAGGTTTTAGAATTTTTTATGACTTTTGGTGGTTTAAAGTGTTTTAGATTTTTAATTTTTTATTAAGAGTTTTCAGGGTTTTAGGGTTTTTTATGTATTAATGTATTTTAATGCTTTTTCAAGTGTTTCGGGTTTTGGGGGGTTTAAGGGGTTTTTAGGGGTTTGAAGTTTTTTTATATTTTTATGGTTTTATAAGGGTTTTTTCAAGGTTTTTAAGGTTTTTTACATTTATGTGACTTTTACATCTTTTTTAGGATTTTTTATGGTTTTTAGGGATTTTTTGGTTTTTAACTGGTTTTTATGGATTTTAGGGTTTTTTTTATTTTATAGGGTTTTTAAGGTTTTTTCATGTTTTTTAACATTTGTTTGGGCTTAAAGTGTTTTTATTGTTTTTTGTGATTTTTTATTGTTTTTTATGGATTTTTAACATTTTAAGGGGTTTTTATGGTTTTTAGGGGTTTTATGGTTTTTAGGGTATTTTTAGGGGTTTATGGTTTTTAGTGCTTTTTTAGGTTTTTAGGGGTTGTAACTGTTTTAAGGTTTTTATGGTTATCTTTGGGTTTTTCTAGGGTTTAGGGTTTTTAAAATTTTTAGGGATTTCTAGGAATTTATTAGTAATTTTATGGTTTTTAGAATTTCTAGGGATTTTGAGCAGGGGTTTATGGGTTTTTTGGGTTTTAAGTTTTTTTAGGTTTTTATGGTTTTCTTTGGTTTTTTTAGTGTTTTAGGGTTTTTTACATTTTTAGGTATTTTTTAATAATTTCTTGTTATTTATGATTTTTAAGGATATTAAGGGTGTTTTAGGTTTTTTGGTTTTTAGGGTTTTTATGGTTTTTATAAATTTTAGGTGTTTTTTTATTTTTTTGGTTTTTAAGGTTTTACATAGTTTTTAAGATTTTTAGGGTTTAAATGGTTTTTTGAGTTTTTATTATTTTTTTGGTTTTTATGGGTTTTTGGGGTTTTTTTATGGGTTTTAGTGGTTTTAAGTTTTTAGGGGTATTTAGGGGTTTTAGGATCTTTTAGGGTTTTTATCATTTTTTAAGTTTTTAGGTTTTTTATAGTTTTGGTGTGTTTTTAGGATTTTATGGTTTTCTTTGGGTTTTTCAGGGTTTTTGGGGTTTTTTACTTTTTTTTTATTTTGAGTATTTTTAGGGGTTTAGTAATTTTTAGGTTTTTTAGGGGTTCTAAATATTTTTTAGGTTTTAAGGTCTTCTTATGGATTTTTATGCCTTTTAGGGTTTTTTATGATTTTTTAGATTTTTTTTCTTTTCAATATTTTTATGGTTTTATAGGGTTTTTGGGGATTTTGAGGGTTTTTTGGGTTTTTATGGTTTTTTATTTATTTATTTATTTTGATTTTTTTTGATTTTTTTTGTTTTAATATTTTTAGAGTTTTTAAAAAAATAGGGGTTTAAATTTTTTTTTAGAGTTATTAGTGGTTTTTATGTTTTCTTCGGTTTTAGGGTTTTTAAGGATTGTAGCGGTTTTATGGTTTTTAGGGGATTTAGGGTTTTAGGGTCCTTTTAAGTGTTTTTTGGGTTTTCATTTTTTTAGGTTTTTAGGTATTTAAATGTTTTCAAGGTTTTAAGTTTTTCTTAGTTATTTTCATTTTTTTATATATTTTTACGTTTTTAAGAATTTTTAGTGATTTTTGTAGGACTTTTATGGGTTTTTAAGGATTTTAAGATTTTTGGGGGGTTTAGGGGTTTTTAGGGTCTTTAATATTTTTTAGTTTTTATATTTTTAGGGGATTAATTGTTTTCGATTTTTAAGGTTTTTTAGGGTTTTTAGGGTTTTCTAATTTTTTTAAGGATTTTTTTGGTCTTTTAAGGATTTTTATGGGTATTTAAGTTATGTAGGGATTTTGAGGTGTTGTATAGTTTTTTAAGGTTTTCAAGATTTTTTTGGTTTTTTTAGGTTCTTAGGGTTTTTTGAGTTTTTTAGGTTTTTATGGTTGTTATAGTTTTTTAACATCTTTAGGTGTTTAAAGGGATTTTATTGTTTCAGTGTTTTTTTGATTTTTTTGGGGTTTTTATCATTTTTATGTTTATTTAGTGATTTTTAGTGATTTTTAGTGTTTTATGTTTTTAAGGTTTTCTTGGAGGTTTTTGTGTTTTTTTGTGTTTTTTGGGTTTTTTGGGTTTTAGGGTTTTAGGGGTTTTAAACTTTTATGTATTTTTAGCACTGTTTTTTTGGAGTTTTATGGTTTTTTAGCATTTTTAGGGATTCTGAGGGTATTTGGGTTTTTTAGTGATTTTTGGGTTTTTTGGGTTTTTAGTGTTTTTTAGGTTTTTAAGGGTTTTAATTATTTTTAATATTTTAATGTTTCCTTAGTGTTTTTTATTTTTTTAGGGATTTTTATGTCTTTTTTATGATTTTTATTAGTTTTAAGGGATTTTAGTGATTTTAACGGTTTATAGGGTTTTTATTATTTTTCTTATTTTTTTGGGTTTTTAGGTTTTTTAGACTTGTAGTTTTTTATGTTTTTTTATATTTTATTAAATTTTTAGGGGTTTAAATTGTTTTTACAATATTTAGTGGGGGTTTTTTGTGTTTTTATGGGTTTGGGTTTTTTTCTGGTATTAGGGTTTTTTATTGTTTTTTGTGGTTTTTAGGGTCTTTTAGGGTTTTTATGGTTTTTTATCTTGTTTAGGTTTTTAGGGTTTTAAAGTGGTTTTAGTTTTTTAAGGTTGTCTTAGGGTTTTTTAGGGTTTTTACAGTTTTTACATTTTTTAGATTATTAGGTATTTTTTAGTAATTTTATTCTTTTTAGGGTTTAAGGGATTTTTAGGGGTTTTAGGGTTTTTTAGGGTTTTTAGTTTTTATAGGGTTTTTATCATTTTTTAGTTTTTTAGGGGGCATAAGTTTTTTTATGTTTTTATGGTTTTGTTTGTGTTATTTAGGGTTTTTACAGTTTTTCACATTTTTAGGGGTGTTCAGAGATTTCTTAGTACTTTTATGGTTTTAAGTATTTTTAATTATTTTTTAGGTTTTTAGGAATATTAGAGTTTTTTAGGTTTTTAAGGGGTTTAAATTATGTTTAGGTTTTTAAAGTCTTCATAGTGGTTTTCAGAGTTTTTTGGGGTTTTTTTCTTTTTATGGATTTTTAGGGCCTTTTAGGCTTTTTATTATTTTTAAGGTTTTTTATAGATTTTAAGGGGTTTAGGGTTTTTAGGGGTTTTATGAATTTTATGGTTTTTTGAGGTTTTAGGGTTTTTTTTTATTTTCTTAGGGTTTTTAATGTTTTTAGAGTTTTTAATGTATTTAGGGGTTTAAAGGGTGTTTGGAGATTTAAGTGTATTTTAGAATTTTTAGTGGGTTTTTGGTTTTTTATGGGTTTTATGGTTTTTAATATTTTTAGTGGGTTTATATTTTTTAGGGGTTTTAGGGTTTTTAAGGTATTTAAAGGTTTTTAGCGTATTTAGGTTTTTTCGGGGTTATAAGTTTTTTTATGTTTTTAATATTTTCTTGAGGTTTTTCATAATTTTTAGGATTTTCTATGTTTTTAGGTTTTCCTGGGTATTTTAAAGGGTATTTATATTTTTTTTAGGGTTTGTAGTGATTTTGAGGGTTTTAGGGTTGTTTAGGGTTTTTATCATTTTTAGGTTTTTAGGGGTTTTAAGTGTTTTTAGGTTCTTAAGGTTTCATAGGGGTGTTCAGGGTTTTTAGGGTTTTTACCTTTTGGGGATTTTAGTTCTTCTTAAGGGTTTATATGGTTATTTATAGTTTAAGGATTTTGAGGTATTTGAGGTTTTTTAGGGTTTTTAGGGGTTTTTTGATTTTTGGGGTTTCTATGTTTTTTCATTTTTTAGGGTATTTATGGTTTTTTATATTATTAAAATATTTTTAGGGTTTTAAAGTACTTTTATAATTTTTACGGGTTTTTAGAGTTTTTAGTGGGTTTTAATGTTTTTATGGTTTTTATGGTTTTTTCGGTTTTTAAGGGGTTTAAATTATTTTTAGGTTTCTAATGTCTTCTTAGTTGTTTTCAGAGTTTTAATGGTTTTTTTCCTTTTTAGAGATTTTTAGGGCCTTTTAGGTTTTTATTATTATTAATTTTTTTATGTATTTTAAGGGGTTTAGGGTTTTTTAGGGGTTTTATGAATTTTATGGTTTTTTGGGGTTTTAGGGTTTTTTAGTTTCATATAATTTTTAATGATTTTAGAGTTTTTTTAACATTTTTAGGGGTTTAAAGGGTTTTTAAATACTTAAAGGTATTTTATAGTTTTTAGTTGGTTTTAAGGTTTTTATGGGTTTTATGGTTTTTAAGACTTTTAGTGGGATTATATTTTTAGGGGTTTTAGGGTTTTTAAAGTATTTTTGGGTTTTTAGCATTTTTATCTTTTTTGAGGTTTTAAGTTTTTTTAGGTTTTTATGATTTTCTTAGGGTTTTTCAGGTTTTTTAGGGTTTTTTATGTTTTTAGGATTTTTAGGTATTTTAAAGGATTTTTATATTTTTTAGGGTTTTTAGTGATTTTGAGGGGTTTAGGGTTGTTTAGGGTTTTATCGTTCTTTAGGTTTTTAGAGGTTTTCAGTGTTTTTAGGTACTTAATGTTTTCATATGGTTTCTCTAGTTTTTTTGGGTTTTTATCTTTTAGGGATTTTAGTTATTTTTAGGGTTTATATGCTTTTTTAGGGTTTTAGGGATTTTAAGCGGTTTTTAGGGGTTTTTCGTTTTTTAGGGTATTTAAGGGTTTTTATATTATTCTAATAGTTTTAGGGGTTTAATGTATTTTTATAATTTTTAGTGGTTTTTACGGTTTGTATGGATTTTTAGGGTTTTTAGGGTGTTTAGGGTTTTTAGGATCTTTTTAGGGGTTTTAGCATTGTTTTGGTTTTTATGGATTTTAAGCGTTTTTTGGTTTTTATGGTTTTCTTAGGTTTTTTAGGGCTTCTTTTTACATATTATGAATTTTTAGGAATTTTTTAGGAATTTTTTTGGTTTTTTAGGGTTTTCAGGGATTTTAAGGGTTTTTAGGGTTCTAGGGTTTTTTGGGTTTTTTGGAATTTCAAGGGTTTTTAAGTTATTTGGGTTTTTAGTGTTTTACAATTTTTAGGGGTTTTAAGTTCTTTTAGGTTTATAAGGTTTTATTTGGGGTTTTCAGAGTATTTAGGGATTTTAGGTTTTTAGGGATTTTTTGGGTTGTTTTAGGGTTTTATGGTTTTCGGGGAGTTTAGGGATTTTGAAGGTTTTAAGGATTTTTTAAGGCTTTTATGGGGTTTTTTGGTTTTTATATTTTTTTAGTTTCTTAGGGTTTTTAAGGTTTTTTAGAGTTTTTAAAATTTATACGGGTTTAAAGGGTTTTTAGAGTTTTTATTATTATTTGGGTTCTTATGGGTTTTAAGGGTTTTAGGTTTTTTATAGGTTTATATGGTTTTCAGTGTATTTTAAGTTTTTTATCATTTTTTATGTTTTTATGGGTTTAAAATATTCTTAATTTTTTATGGTTTTCTTAGTTTTTTTAGGGTGCTTAGGTTTTTTTTATTTTAGGGAATTTTTATGGCATTTTAGGTTTATTAGTAATTTTTTTGGTTTTTATGGTATTTTATGGTTTTTTATCATTCTTTTTTATTTTTTGTGGTTTGAAGTATTTTTAGGTTTTTATGGTTTTCTTTGGGTTTTTCATGGATTTTAGGGTTTTAGGGTTTTTAAAATTTTTATGGATTTCAGGTTATTTTAGGATTTTTTGGGTTTTTAGGTTTTTTCAGTGATTTTGATGGTTTTTAGGTGTTAAAAGGGTTTTTTGGTTTTTTTTTTGGTTTTTAGTGTCTTTTCGAGTTTTTACGGTTTTCTATAGTTTTAATGTTTTCCAAAGTTTAAACGCTTTTTTTCATTTTTTAGTGGTTTTTTGGGGTTTTATGGGTTTTTATAGTTTTTAATGTTTTAGGGATTTTTATGGTTGTTAGGGTATTTTTTTGGGTTTTTAGGGTTTTTTTTATTTTTAGGATATTTAGATATTTTTAGAATTTTTATAATTTTATGTTTTTCCAATGGTTTTTACCATTTTTTATGTTTTTAGGTATTTTTAGGGAATTTTTAGGAATTTTATGGTTTTTAGGATTTTTAGGGATTTCGATGGTTTTAGTGTTTTTCTTGGGTTTTTTGGGGGTTTTGGAGTTTTTTTTGGATTTTAAGCTTTCTTGTAGTTTTAAAAAAAGTAGGGGTCTAAAGGGATTTTATATTTTTTATGGATTTTATGGGTTTTCAATTTTTTAAGGTTTTAGGGGTTTCTAGGTATTTTAAGGGCTTTTAGGTGGTTTAGGCTCTCTTTAGGGTGTTTATGGTTATAGCGTATTTTTGGGTTTTTAGTGGTTTTAAGTGTTTTTGGGTTTATAAGTTTTTATTTTGGTTTTTCAATGTTTTTAGGGTTTTTTACATTTTTAGTTGTTTTTAAGGATCTTTTAGAATTTTTATGGTTTTTAGGGTTTTATGGATTTTAAGGATTTTTTGGGTTTTTTAGGGGTTTTTATAGTATTTAGGGTTATTAACATTTTTAGGTTTTTAGGGGTTTTAAGTTTTTTATTTTTTTTATGGTTTTCAAAGGGTTTTTCAGGGTTTTTAGGGGTTTTTTAGGTTTCTTTTGATTTTTAATGATTTTTGAAATTTTTTGTTTTTTTTTATTTTTAGTGATTTTGAGGGTTTTTAGGAGTTTATGGGGTTAGAGATTTTATGTTTTTTTTGGGTTTGGGGTTTTTTTGAGATTTTTGGGTTTTCAATATTTTTTAGAGTTTTTTAACATTTTAGGGCGTTAATGGGATTTTAGAGTTTTTTGTAGTTTTATAGATATTTTATGTGTTTTTGGGATTTTTTTTAAGGTTTTATGGGTTTTATGGTTTTTAGAGTTTTTTATGGTTTTTAGGGATTTTACAAAAAAAATTGGTTTTTTAAGGGTTTTATGTGTTTTTATGTGTTTTTATGTTTTTAATTTTTTTATGGTTTTTCAGGTTTTTTAGGGTTTTATATTTTTTTTGGTATTTTTAGTGATTTTTTAAGATTTTTATGGTTTTTAGCGTTTCCTATTGATTTTGAGGGTTTTAAGGGTTTTTTGTGTTTTTTGGGTTTTTTGGGTTTTTTTGGGTTTTAGGATTTTCTTGAATATTTTAGGTTTTTTAATGTTTTTATATTTTTTTAACATTTTAAGGGGTTTAAAGGGTTTTTTAGTTTTTTGTGGACTTTTAGGGTTTTGTGGGTTTTGTGGTTTTTACGTTTTTACATTTTTAGGGGTTTTATAGTTTTTAGGGTCTTTTTGGGTGTCTAGGGTTTCTAGGTTTTTTAGGGGATTCAAGAGTTTTTATATTTTTAGGTTTTGTTAGGTGTTTTTAGGGTTTTTAGGTTTTTAAATGTTTTTAGGGATTTTTTGGGCTTTTTTATGATTTTTTGGGTTTTTAGGTGTTCTTAAGGATTTTGAGGCGTTTAGGGTCTTTAATGTTTTTAGTGTTTTTTAGGTTTTTTTTTTGTTTTTATGTTTTTTTATGTTTTTAAGGTTTTTTATGGGGTTTTAGGTTTTTTAGGGATTTTTATGTTTTTAGGGGTTTTAAGGGTTTTTTTATTTTTATGGTTTTTAGGGTTTTTAAGGGTTTTTTAGGTTTTTTATGGACTTTTTGGGCTTATTTAGGATTTTATGGGTTTTTAGGGTTTTAGGAATTTTTAGGGTTATAAGGGTTTTAGGATATTTTTTAGGGGTTATTTGGTTTTTTTCGGATTTTAAGGGGTTTTTTAAAAAATTTGGGTTTTTAAGGTATTTAGATATTTTTAACATTATTACGGCCTTAAAGGGTTTTTAGAGTTTTAGTGGTTTTTTAGGGTTTTATGGGTTTTAGGTTTTTTTAAGGCTTTTAGGGGTTTTATGGTTTTTATGATTTTTTAGGGTTTTAGTGTCTCTTATGGTTTTTAGGCTTTTTATAATTTTTAGGTTTTTTAGGGGTTTTAAGTGTTTTTAGGTTTTTAAGGTTTTCTTAAGGTTTTTCTGGGTTTTTAAGGTTTTTTATATTTTTTGGGATTTTAGGGTTTTTAATTATTTTTATGGTTTTTAAGGTTTTTAGGGATTTTAAAGTTTTTTTGGGTTTTTATGGTTTTTAACATTTTTTAGGGTTTTTAGGGGTTTTAGGTGTTTTTAGGGTTTTAAGGTTTCGTTAATTTTTTCTATATTTTTATGGTTTTTTACATATCTAGGGATTTTTTGGGATTTTTTAGGGTTTTTGGGGTTTTTGGGATTCTTAGGCTTTTCAGGGGTTTTTAGGGTTTTTTTTGTTTTTGTTTTTTTGGATTTGTTATGGTTTTTTTTAGCATTTTAGGATTTTTATGGTTTTTTAGAGTTTTTAATGATTTTATGGGTTTAAATTGTTTTTAGAGTTTTTAGGAGATTTTTAGGGTTTTTATGGGTTTTTAGGCAAGGAAGGTGCAGGGTTAGGCTATTCCTAACCCCCCCCCCCCCCCCCCAATTTATTAGAAAAAAGGACGTATCAGACAAGGGAGGGGAGGGGTCAAACGACCCACTCCCAAAAACCCTGGACGCCCCTAAAAACCCAAAATACTCCAAAAAACCCAAAAGACACACAAAATAGAAAAGGCAGAAAGTCAAAAGAAACTCCAGCAGTATCTCCCAGCCAAACAGAAACCAGAAAATCGCAGCATCATTTTCATCAACCAACGCCTCCTTGCCAATCATATTCAACACCACATATTCAAGAAAATATACCACCGGTATCACAGAAATACTAATACCAATAACATATGCATCAGTATCCTCATAATTTATCCAACCAGTCATCCAGCATCTCAACTTCCAAAGGCTAGCACACATCCAACCGGTCAGACAACAAGAAGCACTTCCTAACCAAACAACGCCCATCACATTACATCCAGCAGCACAACCAGCAACATTAGACCACCAGCCTCCATAGGACCAGTCATATATATCAAGAACCTGCAACAAAATACCACCAGTACCAAATTCAAATGCTTCACAGCCGATAACCCCTTTAGTAGTTCCCATCTAATAAGTAACCAGCACCAAGCTCCTCAATTTCCAGTAACCAGCACCTCCATGCTAGGCAGCTTCCAGAAAATCAAACCAAACAGTTGCAACATAGTACTGCCAGCTTCCAAAACTTAAGCCATATCGCAGCACCCATAACTCCTTATTCAAACCCATAACCAAGTATCCCCTCACTCCTTAGGTGTTTTATTTTTTTAATTTTTTTAGGATTTAAGGGTTTTTAGGTGTTTTTGGGTTTTATGGACATTTTAGGTTATTTAGGCATTTCATTGTTTTATAGATTTCTAGGAGCTTAAAGTGTTTTTAGGTATTTTAAGTTTTCTTATGGATTTTCAAGGTTTTGGGGGTTTTTTATATTTCTTGTGATTTTTTGGTATTTTTAGGATTTTTTTGGTTTTTAATGGTTTTTATGGATTTTGAGTGTTTTGGGGGTTTTTAGGGTGTTTAGGGTTTTTAGGGTTTTTAAGTTTTTTTAGGTTTTTAGGGTTTTCTTAGGGGTTTTTAGGGTTTTGGGTTTTTTATATTTTTAGGGATTTTTTGGACTTTTAGGATTTTTATGGTTTTTTGGGGGTTTTAGGGATTTTGAGGGGGATTTGGGTTTTTAGGGTTTTTTTGGTTTCTTTGGTTCTTAGGGTTTTTTTACTTTTTGGGTATTAAGGGTTTTTATATTTTTTAATTTTTTAAGGTATTTAAATGGTTTTTAGTGTTTTTATTGGTTGTTAGGATTTTTATGAGTTTCTAGATTTTTTTATAGTTTTTTGGCATTTTTATGGTTTTTAGGAATTTCAGGGTTTTTATGGTCTTTTTTAGGTTTTTTAGGATTTTTAGTGTTTTTAGGTTTTTTATGGGTTTTTAGTTTTTTTATGTTTTTAATGTTTTCTTAGGTTTTTTTAGGGTTTTTTATATTTTTAGGTATTTTTTGGGATTTTTTCAGATTTTTATAGTTTTTATGGTTTTTATGGATTTTGTGGGTTTTTAGGTTTTTTACTTTTTCTCTGGATTTTAGGGTTTTTAGTGTTTTTTAGATTTTTAGGGGTTTTAAGTGTTTTTAGGTTTTAAGGTTTTCTTAGGGTATTTTAGGGTTTTACGGTTTTTTACATTTTTAGTGATTTTTAAGTATTTTTTAGATTTTTTATGCGTTTTAGGGTTTTTATAGATTTTGAGGGGTTTCAGGGTTTTTTAGGGTTTTTAGGGTTTTGATAGTTTTTTGGGTTTTTTGGTTTTTTTAGCCTTTTAGGGTTTTTAATATTTTTATATTTTTTAATGTTTTCAGGGTTTAAAGGGTTTTTATAGTATTTAGTGGGGTTTTAGGGTTTTTATGGGTTTTAGGGATTTTTCAGGATTTATGTGTTTTAATGGTTTTTTGGTTTTTATGGTTTTTACAGTCTTTTTAGGGGTTTTTAATGGTTTTTATCACTTTTAGTTTTTTATGGGTTTTGAGTATTTTTAATTTTTTATCGTTCTCTTAGGGTTTTTTAGGTTTTTTGGGTTTTTATGGATTTTGATGGTTTTTAGGGTCCTTTAGTATTTTTTACAGTTTTTAGCATTTTTTACGATTTTTAGGTTTTTTATGTGTTCTTAGGTTTTTAAGATTTCCTTAGGGGTTTTCAATATATTTATGGATTTTTACATTTTAGGGAATTTGTAGGGATTTTTTATGATTTTTTGGGTTTTTTGGGTTTTCTGGAATTTTTAAGATTTTTATGGATTTTAGGGTTTTAGAATTTTTAGATGTTTTAGGTGTTTAATTTTTTTTAGGTTTTTAAAGTTTTATTAGGGTTTTTCAAGGTTTTTAACGTTTTTTATGTTTTTAGGTATTTTTGGGACCTTTTAGGATTTTTTAAAAAAATCAGGTTTCTAAGGATTTGTCGGGCTTTTGATTTTTTTGGAGTTTTATGGTTTTAATGTTATTTTTTTGAGTTTTTAAGTTTTTTTGAGTTGTTTAGGGTTTTATATTTTTATAGAGCTTTTACCATTTTTAGGTGTTTAAATGGTTATTAGTGGTTTGAATGGTTTTTAGAGTTTTTAGGGCTTCTTGGTTTTTCATGGGTTTGTAATTTTTAGTGGGTTTATGGTTTTTAGGGGTTTTGGGACTTTTAAGGTATTTAGAGTTTTTAGAATTTTTAGGTTTTTAGGGGTTTTATGTGTTTTTTGGTTTTTAAGGTTCTCTTAGTTTTTTTCATGACTTTTAGGGGTTTTTTTGTTTTTAGGGATTTTTAAGGATTTTTTAGGATTTATTAGGAATTTTATAGTGTTTTAGGGTTTTTAGGGATTTTGAGTGTTCTAGGGTTTTTTAGGGTTTTTATTGTTTTTTCTGTTTTTGTGTGTTTTAAGTGTTAATTGGATCTTAAGGTTTGCTTTCATTTTTTCAAGGTTTTTGTGGGTTTTTATATTTATAGTTTTTTTTAGTATTTTTATAGTTTTTAGGGTTTTTAAGATTTATGGTGATTTTTTGGGTTTTAGGGGTTTTATGGTTTTCAGGGGTTTAAGTTTTTTATTGGGTTTTTTATAGTTTTTATTGTTTTTTATAGTTTTTTAACATTTTTAGAGTTTTAAAGTATTTTTAGAGTTTCAGTTATATTGAGGTTTTTAATGGGTTTTTTGGTGTTTTAGGGTTTTAGGGGTGTTTAGGGGTTTCAAGGTCTTTTTAGGGTTTTTAGCATTTTTTGGTTTTTAGGGGTTTTTAGGTTTTTTAGTTTTTTAAAGATTTAGTAGGGTTTTTAAGGGTTTTATCATTTTTAGGAATTTTTAGGGGTGTCTTTCAGATTATTTTGGTTTTATAGTTTTTTATGGATTTGGTGGGTTTTATGATGTTTTTAGGGTTTTTTTAGTTTTTAGTATTTTCATCATTTTTTAGGATTTTAGGGGTTTAAAGTTCTTTTAGGTTTTAGAGGTTTTCTTAGGGTTTTTATGGTTTTATGTTTTTAGTGACTTTTAGGGATTTTTAAGATTTTTATGGTTTTTAAAGGTTTTTAGAGATTTTTATTATTTCTCAGGTTTTATATTCTTTTGGGATTTTAGGGTTTTTTGAGATTTTTAGGGTTTTAAATTTTTTTAGATTTTTTAACATTTTTTGAGGTATAAAGTGTTTTTATAGTTTTTAGTGGTTTATAGGATATTTATGGGTTTTAGGGTTTTTAAGGTTATTGGGGTTTTTATTGTTTTTTTGGATTTTAGTGTTTTTAAGGTTTTATAAGGGTTTTAGCATTTTTAGTTTTTAGGGGTTTTAATTTTTTTTAGGTTTTTAAGGTTTTCTTTGGGTTTTTTAGGGTTCCTTGGGTTTTTACGTTTTTATGGATTTTTAGGGAATTTTTATAATTTTTATTGGTTTTCTGGGTTTTTAGGGATTTTGATAGGATTTAGAGTATTTATGGTTTTAAAGGTTTTTAGAATTTTTTGGTTTTTTAGTGGTTTTAAGTGATTTTAGGTTTTATGGTTTCTTTTGGGTTTCATGGTTTTTTATGGTTTTTATCATTTTTTCAGAATTTTGGGAAAAGATGGAGCGGGGCAGGGGTTGTTGATCCCCCCAAATTTATTTAGAAAAATAAAGTACAAGGCGTTATAGAAGAGGTTTACAAAACCAGGTATGGGAAGCAACGTTCATGTCTGAGTCCACTAAGGACGTACAAAATCTATTTTGGGATTTTAGGGATTTTTAATATTTTTATGGTTTTTAGGGTTTTTAGGGATTTTAAGGGTTTTTCGGGTATTATTGTTTTTTTAGGTTCTTAAGGATTTTTAGTTTTTTAGCATATTTAATGTATTTTTATATTTTTTACATTTTTATGGGTTTAAATGGTTTTTCGAGTTTTTAATGGTTTTTTGAATTTTTTTTGTTTTAGGTTTTTTATAGTTTTTAGGGATTTTTATGGTTTATAGTGTTTTTAGGTTTTTAGAGGTTTTCAATGTTTTCATGTTTTTAAGATTTTCCTAGGGCTTTTAAGGTTTTTTACAGTTTTCAATTTTTATGGTTTTTAAGGTTTTTATGGTTTTTATGGTTTTTTATGGTTTTTAATTTTTTTTTACTTTTTTTATTGATTTTTATGGGTTTTTATATTTTTTAAATATTTGAGGGTTTTAGGGTTCTTAGTTTTTTTAGTGTTTTTAGTGTTTTTTGGTTTTTTGGGGTTTTAGGGGTCTTTTTATTTTTTAGGGTTTCAGAGTTTTTTAGGGTTTTTTAACATTTTTAGGGGTTTAAAGGGTTTTTAATGTTTTTAGTGGTTTTTATATTTTTTATGGGTTTTCAATATTTTCTTTGGTTTTTAGGGGTTTTATGGTTTTTAGGTCTTTTTATGGTTTTGAGGGTATTGATAGGGTTTTTAGGGTTTTTAGGGTTTTTAGCATATTTTAGATTTTTAGGGGGTTATGTGTTTTTTTGTTTATAAGGTTTTCTTAAACAAATTCATGGTTTTTAGAGTTTTTTACATCTTTATGGATTTTTAGATCTTTTTTAGGATTTTTATGGTTTTTAGGGTTTTTGGAAATTTTTAGGGGGTTTATGGTTTTTTTAGGGTTTTTTAGGGTTTTTATTATTTTTTAGGGTTTTTAGGGGTTTTATGGGTTTTTTTTATTTTAGTTTTTTGTGTTTTTAATGTTTTTTATAGTTTTTAAATTTTTTTAGGTATTTAAAGGGTTTTTAGAGTTTTTAGTGTTTTTTATAATTTTTTGTGTTTTAGGTTTTTAAGGTTTTAGGGGTTTATATGGTTTTTAATTTTTTTAGAGATTTTTAGTTTTTAGGGGTTTTTAATGTTTTAAGGATTTATAAATCTTTATTAGGTGTTTTCATATTTTTATGGATTTTTAGATTTTTTGGGTTTTTTTGGGTTTTTTGGGTTTTTTGGGTTTTTGTTGTGTTTTTTAGGGTTTTTAAGGTTTATTAGTGTTGTTTAACATTTTTATCTATTTAAAGGGTTCTTGCATTTTTAGTTTTTTAAGTTTTTTAGGTTTTTTAATGTTTTTAGGTGTTTTATTGTGTTTAAGGGTTTTAGGGTTGTTATGGTCTTTTAATGTTTTTAGAGTTTTTAGGTTTTTTAAAGGATTTATGTTTTTTTATATTTTTAATGTTTTCTAATGGTTTTTAGGTTTTTGAGGGGTTTTTACGGTTTTAGGTATTTCTAGGCCATTTTTGTATTTTTATGGTATTTTAGTTGTCTTAGGAAATTTTAGGGTTTTGGGGTTTTAAACATTTTTAGAATTTTTATGGGTTTTAATATTTTTTAGGTTTTTAAGGTTTTCTTAAGGTTTTTTTTAGGGTTATTAGGATTTTTTATGTTTTTTGGGATTTTTAGCGATCTTTTATGATTTTTATGGTTTTTTAGGGTTTTGATGGATTTTGAGGGTTTTTTATGGATTTTAGGATATTTTAGTGTCTTTAGTGTTTTTTGGTTTTTTGGGGTTTTAAGTGTATTTAGGTTTTTAAGGGTTTCTTATGGTTTTTTAGGGTTTTAGGGTTTTTTACATTTTTAGGGATTTTTAGGTCTTTTTTAGGGTTTTTATTTGTTTTTTGGTTTTTAGGGATTTTGAGGGTTTTTGGGTTTTTTAGTCTTATTGGGGTTTTTATGGTTTTTTTGGGTTTTAGGGTTTTTTGAAATTTTAGAGTTTTTAATATTTTCTATAGTTTTTTACATTTTTAGGGGTTTTAAGGGTTTTTTGAATTTTTAGTGGTCTTTTAGGGTTTATGGGTTTTCGGATTTTATGGGTTTTTAGGGATTTTAAGGTTTTTTTGGGGGTTTTAGGGGTTTTAGGGGGGTTAGGTTTTTTAATGTCCTTTAGGGTTTCTTAATATTTTCATGTTTCTTAAGTTTTTTAGGGTTTTTAAGTGTTTTTTCGTTTATAAGGTGTTCTTAAGGTTTTCAAGGTTTTAGGATTTTCTATGTTTTTAGGGAATTTTAGAGCCTTTTTAGGAGTTTTATGGTTTTTTGGGTTTTAGGTATTTTGAGGGGTTTTAGGGTTTTAATACATTTTAGGGTTTTCTTGGTTTTTATCGTTTTTTAGGATTTTAGGGGTTTTATGTGTTTGTAGGTTTTTAGGGTTTTCATAGGGATTTTCAAGGTTTTAAGGGGTTTTGTGTTTTTAGGGATTTTTAGGGATTTTTTAGGATTTTTAGGGTTTTTAGGGATTTTGTCTGTTTTTAGGGTTTTTTAGGTTTTTATAGTTTTTTTGGATTTTTTAGGGTTTTTTGGATTTTTAGGGTTTTTTGTATTTTTTGGGGTTTTTATGGTTTTTAATTTTTCTTAACATTTTTAGATCATTAAATGTTTCTTAGATTTTTTAGTGGTTTTTAGGGTTTTTCTGTGTTTTTAAGGGTGTTTAAGGTTTTAGGGGGTTTATGGTTTTTAGGGTCTTTTAGGAGTTTTACCATTTTTTAGGTATTCTAGAGGTTATGTGTTTTATATTTTTAATGTTTTCTTAGGTTTTTTCAAGTTTTTATAGTTTTTTTATGTTTTTTTTTGGATTTTAGGGTTTTTTATGATTTTAATGGTTTTTAGGGTTCTTAGGGTTTCTTAGGTTTTTAGGGTTCTTATGGTTTTTAGGGGTTTTTTTTGTTTTTTCTTTTTTTAGGGTATTGGTTGAGTTTTATAGGGTTTTAAAGGTTATTTAGATTTTTTTGACATTTTTAGGTGTTTAAATAGTTTTTTGAATTTTTAGTGATTTTTTAGGTGTCTAATGGGTTTTTAGGGTTTTTTTAAAGTTTTTAGGGGTCTTTATGGTTTTTAGGGGTTTTAGGGATTTAATGGCCTTTTAGGATTTTTATGATTTTTTATTTTTGGGGGGATTTAAGTGGTTTTATGTTTTTAGGATTTAATTAGGGGTGTTCAGGGTTTTCAAGATAATTATTTGTTTTTAGGGATTTTATGGATTTTTAACAATATTTATTATTTTTTATGGTTTTTAAGGATTTTGAGTCTTTTTAGGGGGTTTTAGAGTTTTTATTGTTTTTATAATTTTTTAGGGGTTTCAAAGGTTTTAAGTGTTTTTTGGTTTTTAGGGTTTTCTTAGGGTTTTTTAGGATTTTAGGGGGGTTTTGTTTTTATGGATATTTAGGTGGTTTATGATTTTTTTTTATGGGTTTTAGGTATTTTGAAGATTTTTAGGGGTTTTATGATTTTTAGCTTTGTATTGGGTTTTTGGGGGTTTTAGGGTTTTTTTTAATTTTTTAGTGTTTTTAGGTTTTTTAAAGTTTTTTAACATTTTTAGGGATTTAAAGGGTTTTTAGATTTATTTAGTTTTTTTATGGGGTTTTATGGTTTTTTAATGTTTTTAGGGGTTTTATTGTTGCAGTCATTTTGGTGGGTTTTAGGGTCTTTTTATTCTTTTTTGAGTTTTTTAGGTTTTTAAGGATTTTAGGTATTTTTAGGTTTTTAAGGTTTTTTAGGGGTTTTTAGGGTTTTTAGTGGTTTTACGTTATTAATGATTTATTTGGTATTTTTTTAGTATTTTTATGGTTTTTTGTCTTTTAGGGTTTTTTAGATTTTTCCGGGGGGGTGGGTTTTAGGGTTTTTATGGTTTTTTGGGTTTTTAGGGTTTTTTTGAGTTTTATAGGGTTTTAAGGTTTTTAAGAGGTTTTCAACATTTTTAGGGTTTAAAATGGTTTTTAGAGTATTTAATGGTTTTTTTTCTTGGTTTTTAGGGTTTTTATGGGTTTTGGGGAGTTTTATGGTTTTGGGGAGTTTTATGGTTTTGGAAAGTTTTAGGGTCTTTCTAAGGTTTTTATGGTTTTAGCATTTTTATGGGTTTAAAGTGTCTGAAAGTTTTTAAGGTTTTGTTAGGGGTTTTTAGTGGTTTTAGGGTTTTTTATGTTTTCAATGATTTTTGGGGGTTTTTTTGTTTTTATGGTTTTTTAGTGTTTTTATGGATTTAGAGAGGTTTAAGAGATTATTGAGGTTTTTAGGGTTTTTTTGGTATTTTTGGGAATTTAAGGCAAGGAAGATATGAGGGTCGGGCTATTCCCGACCCCCCAAATATATTAGAAAGAAAAAAAGAGACCCAGAAGATAGGGTAGGGGAGGGGTCAAACGACCCACACCCAAAAAACCCCTTACAACCCACGCCAAAAAAGAAAATCAAAAAAGAAAAAAAGAAAAAGCAACCCAAACAGAGAACACACAACACCAAGAAAACCATCATCGTCATCAGCATCAACCAACATCCAGCAGCATCTCCAAGCCAATCAGCAACCAGCAGTAATGCAAACACAGCACCTTCAGCATCTCCCATCCTAGCAGTATCCAACATCCAGAACCACCAACATTCAATAGCACAGAAACACCATCATCCAACACCACCAAACCACCAGCATCAAAATCACAAGCCTCACCTTCACCAACATTCAGCGACTGACCACTAAACAGAAACCAGCAGTTCAGTTTCCAGCATCCAGAACCTATAATCCTAACAGTATCAAGCATACCACACCCAGGAGCACCACCAGCCAGCACACACTTCCCAGCATTCAAGGAATCCTCACCAAGAAGATCCATCACCAGTAACACAGAATTACCAGCACCAAACACATAAACCTTAGCATCATCACATCCCAGCCAAATAGCAAGCAACATCCAGAACCTCAGTTTCTAACATCCCTCACCTCCATCATCCCCTTTATCACACGCCGCTCCAACTAAACAATCCCTTGCATCAGCCCACACCAAAAGCCGTAGTAGAGCCAAAGTCATCAAGAACACAAGAACCATCATGACCAGCATCTCATTCAGAACCATAACCAGATGAAGAGTGCAACCAATGCACCAAGCCACCAGCAAAGAGATCCAAAGTAGCAAATTGAAACCACAGAGAAATAAACCACGAACCATCGGCACACTGAAACCAAAGCAAAAACGCAGGGTCAAAACCATTGAAGGGAAAGCATACTAGATTTGCATCAATGTTGAGAGTAGCGAACGAACCATATCCTCAAACAAGGTACCACAGATTTGATTCATCGTCAGAGAAGAGACCGGACCCTGAGGCAGCATCTTGTGTCGTTGAGGCAACTCTCGCCGTTGTTAGAGCCCCCTACGCCACTGACCCATCCATGGAAGCCTCCGGTCAACATGTGCAACTCCGATCGACGCCTTAAGCTCATAAAATCCAGCCGCCAAGGAGCTGTCTGCAATGTCCCAACAGCCCACAGAGCCTCCATAGACACCTAAGCCCGAACACACAGAAATCCTCCAGAATCGGACCGCCATCAGGGACGAAACCAAGTAGAAAAGAAGCAAGACAAAGCAAATACGTCGGAATTTCAGAGCTGGAGCCAAGGTTGACTTCGACGTTGACCTCGCAGACTTTACCCAAACCACCGTGAAACCATCAAAGCCGCCACCACGGAGCAACAAAGACAGCTTCCGAGGAATAGGAAGGTTCAGATCTGCTCCAAACCAGACCAAATCTTCATCGCCTTTCCCAGCCAAAACCCACCAGATCCCTCCGCCAACAAGCATCTGCCTCGTCTTCCACCATCGCATCAGGGAAGAAAGCCTCTGAGCTCTATCCTCATCACAAATCTTGGTCTGGAAACGATCCACGGAGCCAAAGAGAAGGGTTCCAAGAGGGAACCTTGAAGATCACCATGTCAAGCGGGAGAGAGTAGTGGCATCCTGTCCTTATGAATTATTGGGGTTTTAGGGTCTTTTCATTTGGGAATTTAAGGATTTTTATTATTTTAGTGGTTTATATTTTTTTTAGTTTTTAACATTTTTAAGGGTTTAAAGGTTTTTTAGAGTTTTTAGTGGTTTTTTATTTTTATGGTTTTTTATGGTTTTTTAGGTTTTTATGGGTTTTATGGGTTTTATATGTTTTTAGGGTTTTAGGGTCTTTTCGGGTTTCTAGGGTTTTTAGCATTTTTTAGGGTTTTTAGAGGATTTATGTGCTCTTAGTTTTTTATGTTTTTTATTGTGTATTTCCAGGGTTTTATTGTTGTTATGATTTAGGTATTTTTAGGTATTTTTTAGGATTTTTATGGTTTTTTAGGATTTTTATGGATTTTTAGGGTTTTTAAGGTTTTTTTTGGGTTTTAGGGATTTTTATCATTATTTAGGTTTTATAGAAGTTTTAAATGTTTTTATATTTTTAAGGTTCTCTTAAGGTTTTTCAAAAACTTTTGGTCTTTTTTATATTTTTTAGTGATTTTTAGGGCCTTTTATGATTTTTATGGTTTTTTGGGTTTTTGGGAATTTTGTTGGTTTTTAATGTTTTTAGGGTTTTTTTATTTTTTATTTTTGTTTTGAGGATTTTTATTTTTTTCCTAGTTTTAAGATTTTTTAGATTTTTTAATAATTTAGGGGTTTAAAGGGTTTTTAGAGTTTTATTGGGTTTTTAGGGTTATTATGGGTTTTTTAGGGTTTTAATGATTTTTTAGGTTTTTAGGGCTTTTATGGTTTTTAGTATTTTTTAAACGTTTTTTGGGGTTTAAAGGTTTTTTAGAATTTTAGTGGTTTTTTAGGCGTTTTATTGGTTTTAAAAGTTTTTAGGGTCTTTTAAAGGTTTTTTATGGATTTCAGTGTTTTTAGCTTTTTTATGGGTTTTAAGTGTTTTTAGGTTTTTAAGGATTTCAAAGGGGTTTTCAAGTTTTTTAGATTTTTTTTACATTTTTAGGAATTTTTAACGATTTTATAATATTTTTAGGGTTTTTTATGGTCTTCAAGGATTTTAAGGGTTTTAAGGTTTTTAAGGTTTTTTTTACATATTTTAGGGTTTTAGTATTTTTGATGTTTTTTTTAGGTTTTTAGGGGTTATAAATTTTTTAGATTTTTAAAGTTTTCTTTGGGGTTTTCAAGGTTTTTATGGGGATTTTCACTCTAAGGTATTTTCTGGGGGGTTTTTGTTTTTTTAGGGTTTGTAGGGCTTTTTTTGTCTTCATTTTTTTCAATTTTTTTATGGTTTTTTATAGTTTTTAGGGTTTTAAAAGTTTTTTGATTTTTTAGGGTTTTTAATGTTTCTTTTGAGTTTTTAACTTTTTTAGGGGTTTAAAGGGATCATAGATTTTTTAATGTTTTTTTGGGGTTTTATGATTTTTTTGTTTTTTTTAAGGTTTTTAAAGGATTTTATAGTTTTTAGGGGTTTAGGGTTTTTAGGATCTTTTAGGGTTTTTATTGGTTTCAACGTTTTTTAGGTTTTTAAGGGTTTCAAGTGTTTTTAGGTTTTTAAGGTTTTCTTAGGGGTTTTCAAGGTTTTAGGGTTTTTTATATTTTTAGGGATTTTGAAGGTTTTTTGGATTATTATGCTTTTTAGGAGTTTTATGGATTTTGAGGCATTTTTTGGTTTTTTAGTGATTTTAGGATTTTTTAGGGATTTTTTATTTTTTTAGGGTTTTAGGGGTTTTAAGTGTTTTTATGTTTTTTATGTTTTCTTAGGGTTGTTCAAGTTTTTTTTGGATTTTTATATTTTTATGGATCTTTAGGGATTTTTTATGATTTTTATGGTTTTTAGGGTTTTTGGGGAATTTGAGAGTTTTTAAGTATTTTAGAGGTTTTAGGGGTTTTGGGGGTTTTATCTTTTTTTAGTTTTTTGGTAGTTTTAAGTGTTTTAGGTTCTTAAAATTTTCTTAGGGTTTTTTTGGGTTTTTTAATCTTTTTATGTTTTTAGAGATTTTTAGGGATTTTTAGGATTTTTATGGTTTTTTAGTGTTTTTATGTATTTTTAGGGGTTTATGGTTTTTTAGGTTTTTCATGGGTTTTTAGGGGTATTTTTGATTTTTTTTAGTTTTTAGGGTTTCATAGATTTTTTTAACATTTTTAGGGGTTTAAAGGTTTTTTAGAGTTTTTAGTTGTTTTTAGGGGTTTTTATGGGTTTCTTAAGGTTAATTAAAGGTTTTTACTACTTCTATGGTTTTTAGGGTTTTAGAGTTTTTAGTGTTTTTTAGGTTTTGAAGTGTTTATTAGGATTTTTGGGTTTAAGTGTTTATAGGTTTTTATGTTTTTAGGTTTTTTGGTTTTTTAAAGATTTTTATGTTTTTATGTTTTTTAGGGATTTTTTAGGATTTTTATGGTTTTTAGGGTTTTAGTTATTTTGAGTTTTTTAGGGTTTTTAAGATTTTATGGTTTTTTGAAGGGTTGTGTTTTTAGGGTTTTATTTTTTTTAGAGTTTTTTAACATTTTTAGGGGTTTAAAGGGTTTTTTGAGTTTGTAGTCATTTTTAGAGGCTTAAAAAAAATAATTAAGTGTTTTTATGGTTTTTAGGGCTTTTTAGGGTTTTTAGGGTCTTTCAGGATTTTTGGTGGTTTTTGGTTTTTTAGGGGTTTTAGTTGTTTTTAGGTTTCTAAAGTTTTCATATGGGTTTTGAGATTTTTTTTTGATTTTTCATTGTTTTTGGTTTTTGGGATTTTTAGGAATTTTATGTTTTTTAGGGTTTTTAAGGAATTTGGGAGGTTTTAATGTATTTTAGGTTTTAAAGGGTTTTTATCATTTCTTAGGTTTTTTAGAAGTTTTTAGTGTTATAAGGTTTTTAAGGTTTCCTTATGGTTTTCATGATTTTTAGCGGTTTTATCTTTTTTGGGATTTTAAAGTCTTCTATAGAATTTTTATGGTTTTTTATGTTTTTTGGGGGTTTTAAGGTTTTTTAGTGTTTATAGGGATTTGTGGTTTTTTTATGTTTTTAGGTTTTTTTATATTTTTAGGGTTTTTATTTTTTTTGGAGTTTTTAAAATTTTTAGGGGTATAAATGGTTTTTAGAATTTTAAGTAGTTTTTATGATATTTATGTGGTTTAGGGTTCTTAAGTAATTTTTAGGATATTTATGGGGTTTAGGGTTCTAAAAGTTTTTAAGGGTTTTATGGGTTTAGGGGTATTGGGGTTTATAGGGTTTTTAAGGTATTTTAGGTTTTTTTAGACTTTTTAGCATTTTTAGATTTTTAGGGGTTTTAAGTTCTTTTAGGTTTTTAACAATTTCTTAGGGGTTTTCAAGGTTTTAGGGTTTTTTTATTTTTTTAGTGATTTTTATGGGAATTTTTTGGATTTTTATGGGTATTTTGGGTTTTTAGGTATTTTGAGGGTTTTTTGGATTTTTTAGGGGGTTTTAGGTTTTTTAGGTTTTTTATGGTCTTTGGTGTTTTTAGGTGTTTTAAAGGTTTTTAGTATTTTTAGTTTTTTAATCTCTTCTTAGGGGTTTACATAATTTTTAGGGTTTTTATGTTTTTAGAGATTTTTAATGATTTTTATAAATTTTTATGATTTTTAGGGGTTTAGGGATTTTGAGGGTTTTTAAGGGGTTTCAGGGAATTTATGGTTATTATGGATTCTTAGGATTTTGGTTTTTTGTGTATTTTTTGTTTTTAGGGTTTTAAAGGTTTTATAGTGTTTTTTAACTTTTTTAGGGGTTTCAAGTTTTTTTGAGTATTTAGTTGTTTTTACGGTTTTTATGGTGTTTTAGGGTTTTTTATGGTTTTTTGGGGATGTTATGGTTCTTAGGGTTTATCAGGTTTTTAAGGGTATTTTTAGTATTTTCAAGGGTTTTTAGCATTCTTATGGTTTTAGGGCAGAAGAGGAGTGAGGCCAGGCTATTCCCGACCCCCTCATAATTTATTATGAAAAAAAAAAGAAACAGTAGACAAGGGAGGGGAGGGGTCAAATGACCCGCACCCAAAAACCCTTAACAACCCTAGACCCAAAGACCCAAAAAAAATAAAGATCAAGAAAAAACAAATAGAAAATGTCAAAAATAAAAGACACACACACACAAAAGCACGTCAGTCAATATCACCACCAAAGTAATCCAGCTCTACATCGTTGCAACCGAAGCTTGCACCTAGGCCAGCGCCCACACCAGTAAAGTAGAAGTCTGATTCAACACCTGTATCCATAGAATCCCAGCTCGACTCGTACTCCTCCTGCATTCTAAGCATCGACAAAAAATTCTCTTTGGCCCTCTCCTGCTCAGCAGTTTGTGAAGGCCGCTCCTACGAATTGACTTTGAGATTTATCTTGGCCTTCTTAGAGGTGGCCCGGGTCGCCATAGGTCGCGGGTGTTGAAATAGTGGGTTCCCTAGACCCAACTATGTAGTACTTTTAATTACCGTATCATGTGTACAGTTAGATATGCATGATGATAACTTACTATTATATTGAAGACTTTTCTGCGTCCACTATAATAATGGTAATGTCCAAAGGATAATTGTCATGTCAAGAAGTTATAGTAGATCTCAGGCTATAATGAGAACCTTGAGATACAATGACATTGATCTTAAATATATGTTCTATAGTCTAGATACATCTTACTCACTAGACACAGTAGATGTCTGACTATCAGGTGTTGGGGGCTCATAAGCATTGAGACTTCTTCTCATGAAGTTCTCACTTAATTATCATTAGTAGTGAGATCATGAGGACATACCCGCCAATAGGAACACAACATGTTTTGGGTGTCATTGGTTGTTCCTATCTATGGACATGTGTATTGGTATCTTGACTTGAGACCATTACCAATGTGTATCATTTAATTACGTACTTTGATCCAAGGTGAAAACCATGGCAGTAATTTCGTGGAGAGGCAGTTTTTGTTGGGTGTGTCGTTGGTGGTATGACATTGGTTGAATGGTCAAGAAAGGATTTTTCACTTCCATGTTTAGGAAGTTGTATATCTCAGGCCTGGTTGATCAGGATGGTTCCACCTTCATAAGTCTTTGGCCAAATCAGTAGAAGGGAAAATCCATCCAAATAGATCAACAAATAATAAAGCAAGATAAGGACGATGACACAAGAGTGCATCCTGCTTTACGAGATATTTAATGAAAAAGAGACTATAGTACACAGTCAGTGTTCGTAGGTTGGTAGTCGTTGCAATGACTATACTTATCTCTTTAGGGGCCATGACGGGTTGCTAGACCCCACTCTTGGTCTGTGGATTTTATTCACTACTATTGAGATAAGGGCCTAGAGGGTCACATAGAACAGTGTATTCAAGAATCCACACCTATTCAGTGGAATAGGAATATGGACATAGTGGGCCCTGCCACGGGGTTCGACCATTGTCCATGTTGTCGATCACCAAAAGAATTAAATAAATTCATAAATATTCAAGTTATGAATATTTGGGATTGAATTTATTTAATGTATTTATGAGTTTAGAAAATATGAGAAAATAGTAATCGAAGGAATATTATTTTAATATTCAAGGTTCGTTTAATATTAAGCGGGACAGCGATTCAAGTTAAATGGCTCAGATTTTATCACGTAATATTATATATGTGTGTGTGTGTGTGTGTGTGTGATAAAATAAATAAATAATAATGACACAGTTTTAAGTCGTCATAGTTATTTATTTGGTGGACGTGGAATTAACGGGGGCCAGGGAACCCAACCGGGTAATTTCCACAATCCGCTATAAATAGAGGAGAGTGGCTCAAGTGCAATAACTATTCATGTCATTTTGTCCATAGCTCCTCTCTCCTCCCGCTCTCTAGAGAGATAAGCTGACGATCCATGCTCGGATTGAGTATCTTCTCACGCATCGTAAGATCGACGATGCGGTGATCGTCGGGACGTCGAATATATTGTCAGATTGCCGTGCTAGCACCCGGAGTTCGACAATCGGTATTCCAACAGATTTTTGAAGCGTGTGTGGATGATCTAGAGGGATCCTGCTATGGATCCTTCGTGCAATGATCGTTGGCGACAAGTTGCAGTCGACAACGGCTTCGGATTTGAAATAGGTAAGTTTTCTGTTTATGTTTGTCCTCCTTGCAATTTATGCGAGCTCCTCGGACCTCTCTGGGGCTCAGATCGTCGGCGACAACAAGTTTCGTCGTCCCGCTGATGAAAATTTTTAAAATCTCCGGCCCACCAGCTTCCGCTGTGGGCCACGAAGACCTAACAGTGGTATCAGAAGGATCGTGTAGATTTTCTGATCCAAATAAAATTAATTTGCATAAAATTAAGTAGAGGGTTTAAAATCGGTCACAACAGTTCAAACTGTGATTCAATCCAATTTCGAACGACTAAGATACGGTCATTCTAAATTTTCGGAATGGATCATGTTTTCGTTTTTGAACCAGGGTATTAAAATTTTTAATATAATTATAATTATTGTAATTTATATTATTCTTATAATGATATAATTATAATAATAAAATTATAATAATAAAATTATAATAATAAAATTATAATAATAATAAAATTATTAAATTAAAATAATATTTTATTATTATTATATCTAAAGGCTAAAATAGCCTTTAGAAAGTTTAAAAGAAGGAATAATTGTGGCCAAGTCTTCAATTCAAAAAAAACCAGAAGAAAAAAAAGGGGTGTAGTGCATTGAATAAGAGGCAAATAAAAGAAGGAAAAAAAGGGGAAAGGGTGGATAGCGCGTGGAAACAGCAAAGAAAGAAAAAAATTGGAAATGCAGGGGGTCCGAGCGGACCCCCTCCCTCCTCCCCACATGGCGCATTGCAGAGCCGCATGGACACCGCCCGCGGCGGCCACACCCCGCCGCCTCGCTCCTCCTCACACCAACACCAGCATCAGCCTGACCGGCCACCCGATCGGACCCCCTCCCCTTGCGCGGCGCATGCAGCACCGCCTGCTGCGTCTCCGGCGCAGCACACTGCAGCGCCATGGAGTAGGCCGCTGGGAACTGCCCAGGCTAGAGCACACCATCGCCCGGGGTTCCCGTAGACTAGATGGAGCCGCCATCACAGCTCGCCACCCTCCTCACGCTCGGTCTACGCCAGAACCAGGCGCACCAGAAAAAAAAACTGTTAGTCACCTACTTCAAAGGGCCGCCGTGCACAGCCAGGCACTGCCGTCCTGTAGGCGCCGCCTCTGCCACCTGCGTGCCCAGGCCGAGCCGCCGCAGGGTTTTCCCCACCGAACTGAACCAATTCGGCCTCCCACTAGTCGGCCACCCTCCACGGCAGCAACTCCAGCCACCGGCCTCCATGCATAGCACTCCCAAAGTCCAGACAGAACCAGGGCGGCTCCTCCTCCTTGGCATGGGAACGCACCAGTCGAGCCTGCTAGAGCAGGCGCCTCACGCGGAAAGCAGCGACCAGTCTGTGTCACCCCAGCCATTCCTCCTTTTGTTTTCCGCAGTGCTAGCGAGTCGTCACCGATCCAACAGAGGGCCTCCATGCCGCCTTGGCTACCCGTCCAAGCCTTGGCCAAACCCTCCCGTCGGAGACCCAAGTGGCTGGAAGCCTCCCGGGTACCTCGCACTGCAAGACCCCGCAGCGCCGCCATTACAGCTTGGCTCCCATGGATGTCCCCGCCTCCGGCCACCGCCCGGTCCTTCTAGTGGCTAGGTAACCCCTGACTCAGGTTAAGTTAAATAAATTAATATAATTAATTAATTTAATTAATATATTAATTATATTGAAAATAAATTTTAATACCTGAGGTTAAAATTAATTTAATTTTTGTAATTAAATTAATAATTTAATTAATTTAATTTTAAGTATTAAAATTAAATTAATTACATGACCGATAATTAATTAAATTATTTGAATTTATTAATTCATATAATTTAATTAAATTAAATAACCTTCATACTTATTTATGCATTTTAATTTTATCGTGCTTTATATTACCCACCGTCTAGTCTTGAGCATCGACCTTTGTATGTCTGCATTTAATTATTTTTATCATTTTTAATTAATTATTTAAATGCTTATGATGATTGTAATTAATTAAATAGATAGTTTGCGAATCATCTTTATTTTTTCGGTTAAAATGTATAAGGGCCTACGCGCCCAATTTATATGATGTACATTTATACCCGAGTTCCCCTTGCCTGCGCGTGAGTATCTTTGTACTTTGGATGAAGACGACGAGCGACGTGGACATCTCCAAGATGAGGCGGTGTACGATAGTGCAAGATGACACGTGGATTCCACCAAGACGAGGCAGTACTCCAAGATTTGATGTGAACCCCACCAAGATAAGGAAATGTTCCAGAAGTGAATCAAACATACAAGTCAAGGGGCAAGCTGCATTTTGAGTCAAGCTTCGAAATAGGTACGATGCCCTTAGGTTGTTTAGATGATCAAGACTAGTCAGGTAGTATTTTTCCTTTATGCATTTATTTATTATTTTATGCATTTTAGAACAGCAGGAAAAATACATAAAATAATAGATAATAAAATGCATAAAGAAGCAACGTATGTTTTTCTATTAAAGTTCAATTGTGAGCGCAACAACATAGATGAGAAAGTTTAATAGAAATGGATCACATTCGTCGAGAGGAAACCAATAAAACCCTCAACGAAAATATTAAGTCACAAACAACCTTCCATCATTCAAGTTTTAACAAAACCTAGTGTTCGATGTGTCGGTTCATGCCTCAGCTGAGGGTGCCTCTTACTACTGGGGAGTTCTTATTCGTGTGGTGGGTCGACTTAACTAAAATTTCAGCAATGTAATAGCCTTAGCTAGCTTGTTGTAATTTTAGAGGCAAGCGTTGAGTAATCAGTAAATGATTTTTGAAGCTGGTACTTCACTCAACAGATCAAGGAACCACGAGTTAATGCGGTTGGCCAGCCAAAAGCCTACCTTGGACCCTCCGAGTAGTGGTGTAGCCATAGCTTGTATACTATGAGGGAGGTTCAGGGATCCTTTCCCCTAGAATAATCAAGAGTATTATGATTCTAGTATATAGGGTTCCTAGAATTTGAGAAATTAGTGGGAGACATTTAATGATCAAATTAATCAATTATGTCTAAAATGGTAATCACATAAAAGTACAATATGCTAAAGTATATTTTTAGATAATGGTAAGCAATACCACAATAAAATTTTGATAATTATTAGACAAATTTAATGTCCAAAAAATCACGAAATTCCAAGTATAGTATAGGTGCTTGCGCACATTACTACCATAATGGAAATTCAAGGTGCTTGTGTCCCAACCTGTTAAGCCACCTTAAGAAGTGAGGGTGTAAAAATGCTTACAGGAGACTCATGAATCAAGAATATGTTCTATCATAATACTATCATCAACGTCTGATGTTAGTTGTAGTTTCTACATCAAAGATATGGATGATGTTACATGTAGTCTCATCTCCAAGATCATTTCGAGGAGAAAGAAAAGCAAGATTTGAATGTGATGATTGCACTCAGATTGTGTAAAGTGAAAGACAGTTCACAATATTTCATGCCATCCAATTCTTATACCTTTTACATCCAATTAATCTAGTTTCATTTAAAGGTATAAACGAACGGTATAGAGTAAGCACTTTATTACCACTAAGGTAACTTTCACTAAGTAATAAGAATATTAGAGATAACACCATCTTTTATTATTATGGCGAATAAATTGAATAACAAGGCGAAAATGCCTATGGAAAGTTATTCCAAAGGCACATTCGTCATTTCCTTCAAATTAAAGTGGATAGTTATTTAACAGGAGGTTATTTTCATTGCATAATGAAATAAATTCATGGAAGTTTAAAAACTGAAATACAAGAAGCAAGTACCCACTCCTCATTCAGTTAATATTCATCAAATAAATGTATTTTTTCTCTTATATTTCTTGGGTATTAAAATACAATATGTTTTTCACATATATGTATTGAAATACAATAACAAAGTAAGTAGAGAAACATTACTAGAAGTAAAGTGTCTTCTCCAAGAAGCTGAGAAAGGGTGATTCCTAAGTCAGCAGTGAGAAACACATAACTTCTAATTTCCAAGTGATTAATTCAAATTGAACAAGTTGTGGAATATAACCAAAAAACATTTATCTCATGTGCCCATTTGGACATGATGAGACATTATTCCATGTTTTGGAATGAATTTTGTTTCTGGTAACATACTCAACAAATAGTTCACTGCTACTTGAATCAATGGCAATACATAATGAATATAAAATGTAAGACCTACCTAGTTGTGTCAATGTGATTCCTTTTCAAGTAAAACTAAAAGTGGACATCAACCATATACCCAGTATGGTATTTAGGCTTTGAATAGCTAAACACCTTTGGTATTATTGACATCCTTAGTTTATACAAAGAAACCTTTAGAAATAAAGGTATGCCACAAAGCTTTCTGAGGTTAGTTCAATAAGATAGTGTGAACTATTCCAAAGAAAGAAAGAGGTAAATATACTTCATAAGTTTCCTCTAAGTCATTAAGGAATGGTGAAGTATAATTTTGTTAGGAATATATGAGTTTCTTAGGATTGGCATGGCGAATAATATATTGACCAAACAATCATCGATCATGATAATGTAGTATGAAGTAATTCCTAAATGCATGTTACCTTATCAACATCACCGTATTGATGTTCATAAAGAGGATCAATGAGGAGTATTACATATTAACATTGATCAACAAAAATTTAGCGTGGAGAAATTCCTAAACACACATTTTATACATAAAAGTTATGATGTAAGTTGTATCAATGTTACAACATGCAGAAACTTCCATTATATTTCATGATGTTCTTTGAAAATAACGGCTTAGACCCCTAACCAATATTCTAACTAAAATGAAAAATGGATATCATACGAGTCATAGTATGATGGAAAATCCATTATTTCATAGTATGTGTTTAGATGCAAAGCATTTGTTTGGATTTAAACAAACTTGCGTCAATTTAAACACATTGTGCATATAAATTAATTATCCTAACAGTTGCTTAGGATATTACATAGATCCCTAAGATAGAAAAGATTTAGTCAAGTATTAGAATAAATTTCTATACAAGGGTGCACATCTCTATTAGAGATAGTGGGAGCTGAATTGACTTGGAATTAGTCAATGCTCGAGATGCACAATTGGTTGGCATAGGTAACAAGTTCCACACGTACATGTGGAATAGGAATGTTCCGAGACACATAATGTGTAGGAAGAATGAAACCATGGTGATGATTTTATATTCACCACGGTCAGTGATATATTATTCATTGATAATAATAAATCCTACAAGTAAGCAGTATATGGCAATGAGCTAAGATTTACAAGATCAATTAAAATTCAATAATGGATTCCATGTATCAAATTGCAAAGGGGTCTTATAAATTTAATACTACGGTGGGTATTCAAATGAAATGATACATGGATGGTACAAGTATGGTACCAATAAGGCTTGATTGGTTATACCATGTTAGTATGCCTAAATCTATTAGAATTTTACTTGTAATAGCTAAACTTCTATGATAATTTTATTGGTCATTGGATGTCAAGATCATCTTTCGTGGAAGGTGTATATACGATGCAACTAGAAAGAGTTGATGACATCAAATTATTCCAATAAGGGTTAAAAGTTACTAAAATCCAATTCTGGATTAAAGTAAGCAACAATATCTTAGAACATTCATTATAAATGAATCTTTACCTTGTCTCTACCAAAGGTTAGTGGGAGCGCCAATGTTTTACAAGTGAAATATGTTCAGAAACATATAGAAAACAGATTTTGATCTTACAGTTAGATAAGATCATGTTAAAAGAAATTCTCCAATGATTGACTTAAAGTAGAAACCTGGGTTCTTGGGAACCAGATCTACTGAGATAGATCCAAAGGTTGCTTGGTTTTAGTCAATCATACATATAGTGACATTGTATTGAAAAATACAAGTTGGAACAATTCAAGTTCATAATTGTTGCCTATGTCACATGGCTTAATCTCTTCAAGTTAACATGTTCATAACATAGGAATAGATTAAAATTGTGAATTGATACCATATGTTTTAGCGATGGATAAATCACAGATGCCATATTATGTACAATAATTGATACTGCTAGGATATAATTTATTATAGGCAGATATCAATTATTTCCAGGAGCATTGTAAGTGATGCAGTCCGAATTATCATCTTGTACATCGAAAAGTACAAATGATATTTACCTGGAATATGGAGAGGAATGTATACTAGTTTTTTTGGGACACAAACTAGTAATCCTTATATCAATATGATCTAGTATCAGAGTTAGGAAAATGTGATGAGTGAGTCAAGCTCATAAAATCTAGTGGTAGCCATATCTATAAATACCGAGTACGTTGCAGCATCTAAAGCAGCTAAGAAGCAGTTATAAATCACAATGATTTATTCATGTTCTTGGATTCTCACCTAGTGAGAAAAGTATTATCATAATGTAAGTTATGAAATTCTTACTAGACGAGTTGTCAAGTTATGACAACGGACAAAAGTAATATAATCAGAGATACCTTATCTTAAGAATTTTTACTCAAGCTAAAGAGGTCACATATAGCAGATATGCCACGTGGCGAAAACGTGGGAGGCCCAGCAGTTAAATCCATTACTCAGTAGAAGTAAGATATTTATCATGTGAGTTGTAACAAGTTTAGATAGAAAGTTGACTCTAGTTCAAGTGTGAGTGTTGAAATAGTGGGTGCCCTAGACCCAACTATGTAGTACTTTTGATTATCGTATCATGTGTACAGTTAGATATACATGATGATAACTTACCATTATAGTGAAGACTTTTCTTGTCAACTATAATAATGGTAATGTCCGAAGGATAATTGTCATGTCAAGTGGTTATAGTAGATCCCAAGCTATAATGAGAACCTCGAGATACAATGACATTGATCTTAAATATATGTTCTATAGTCTAGATACATCTTACTGATTGGAAATAGTAGATGTATGACTATCAGGTGCTGGGGGATCATAAGCATTGAGACTTCTTCTCATGAAGTTTGCACTTGGTGATCTCTAGTAGTGAGATCATGAGGACAAACCCACCGATAGAAACACCACATATTTTGGGTGACATTGGTTGTTCCTATCTATGGACATGTGTATTGGTCTCTTGAATTGAGACCATTACCAATGTATATCATTTAATTACGTACTTTGATTCAAGGCGAAAACCATGGAAGTAATGTCATGGAGAGGTAGTTTGTGTTGGGTGCGTCGTTGGTGGTATGACGTTGGTTGAATGGTTAAGAAAGGATTTGTTGCTTCCAAGTTTAGGAAGTTGTATATCTCAGGCCTGGTTGATCAGGATGGTGTTGCCTTCATAAGTCTTTGTCCAAAGTAGTAGAAAGGAAAATCAATCCGGATAGATCAATAGATAATAAATCAAGATAAGGATGATGACACAAGAGTTCATCCTGCTTTACGAGATATTTAATGACAAAGAGAATATAGTACACAGTCAGTGTTCGTAGGTTGGTAGTCATTGCAATGACTATCCTTATCTCTTTAGGGGCCATGATGGGTTGCTAGACCCGCTCATGGTCTGTGGATTTTATTCACTACTATTGAGATAAGGGCCTAGAGAGTCACACACAATAGCGTATTCAAGAATCCGAACTTATTCAGTGGAATAGGAATATGGACATAGTGGGCCCCGCCACGGGGTTCGAGCATTGTCCATGTTGTCGATCACCAAAAGAATTAAATAAATTCATAAAAATTCAAATTAAGAATATTTGGGATTGAATTTATTTAATGTATTTACAAGTTTAGAAAATACGAGAAAATATTAATCGAAGGAATATTATTTTAATATTCAAGGTTCGTTTAATATTAAGCGGGACAGTGAGTCGAGTTAAATGGATCAGATTTTATCACGTAATATATTATATATAAATGTGATAAAATAAATAAATAATAATGATGTAGTTTTAAGTCATCATAGTTATTTATTTAGTGGACGTGGAATTAATGGGGGTCGGGGAACCCAACCGGGTAATTTCCACAATCCACTATAAATAGAGGAGAGGGGCTCAAGTGAAATAACTATTCATGTCATTTTGGCCAGAGCTCCTCTCTCCCCCCACTCTCTAGATAGAGAAGCTGACGATTCATGCTCGGATTGAGTTTCTTCTCGCGCATCGTAAGATTGACGATGCGGTGATCGTCAGTACGTCGAATATATCGTCGGATCGTTGTGCTAGCACCTGGAGTTTGACGATCATCATTATAGTGGATTTCTAAAGCACGTGTGGATGATCTAGAGGGATCCTGCTATGGATCCTTCATGCAACGATCGCCAGTGACAAGTTGTAGTTGACAACAGCTTCAGATCTAAAACGGGTAAGTTTTCTATTTATGTTTGTGCTCCTTAAAATTTACGTGAGATCCTCACACCTCTCCGGGGCTCGGATCGTCGGCGACGACAAGTTTCTTCAACCCGCCGTTGAAAAATTTTAAAATCCTCGGCCCACCGGCTTCTACTGCGGGCCCTGGAGACCTAACAGTGGGAGGGCAGAGTAATCCTTCCACATCCTATGCTTCAGTGGAGAATATATAGAACCATCCTCATTCACTACTTTCTCACAAATGACTCCATCACTAGATACAATTGAGGCCTTTTTGTTCCCTTTTTTTCTTCCAGACCCAGAATTTTTAGCACCCCCTTCTAACAACTTATTATTTTCGTCCTTCGACCTGGCCATAGCAGCATTTATCCTGCATTTATCCTCAACAAATATCTCTCTGAGTATCTTAGCTTCCCCCTTAAGGGGAAACGTTTCCCATTCAACCATCATCATATCATACAGCAACACACAATGATCTTCAGCAGATGGGACACCAAAAACAATCATGGAACTTTGCAGGTTTGGGGCCATATCGCCTGAAATAGTAGTGAGCCACAGTGGAGAAAACCCAGTCGGATCCACAATAGAAGCACATGGAAGGTCCTTCACTCTATTGGTCCCTTCCTCAAAGGAGGTGAGTCTTCCTCCAAGAGAGTACTCCCCACATCAGCACACCCCACAAGCACCAGGGGGCACCACGCCAATCGGTGTGTCGCACCATAGGACTCCAGGACTTCCCTTATATCCTTAACCTCTCCTTCTCAGCCAAAGAAATTTTCCACTCATCCCCAGCTCGCAAACCTTGTGCATCCATATCCCCTTGCACAAGCTCTACCACCAACACATCATCATCCGCCTACATAGCCGAGGCTAAATCCTGAAACCTGTTATGAAGAGACACAGCATACCCCTATGGGAGTCTACTACTGCTAGCACCCCACTACTCATCTTGAATACCATATCCTCTTCTCCCAGTTTTGGTGCCAGGGGTGCCTCCAAATGGTCATTCCCACACCACTCTTCCATCACGGCCGCTTTCCCTTTGTCTAATTGTCCCCCCAAAGCTTCACCACATCCACAGACCACTTCAGCACGGGGATGATCCTCCCGTTCATCCATTAGCACTGCTCAACAATGAAAACTCCTGAATTACAAGAATCTCCATCCAGACATATGCTAAAACCACCTAAGTCCATCAAATCAACTTCCATATCAGTCCCAAGTATCTGGTCTATCAAATGGGAAACTTCAGCAACCAGAGGATGGGGCGAGGTCTCGATCACCCTCTTGGATCCCTTCGCCTCCACCATAGTGTGGGTGGTCTACCCAGAACTCATATAAACCAAAGATGAACCAATCCTACCAGGGGAAACACATCCACCAAACTGAGCATTATGCCCAAAGCTCCAACAGGTAGAACATAAAATCAGACATGACTCAAAATTGACTGGTTGCCTCCACCGGAGCTCCTCCCCTAAAACAATCCAGAAAGCATCCACCAGATCTTTTGAAGAATCAACCTCAATAAAGGCCCTTGGAGAAATGGGGTGGAAAAGGTCCCTAGTCCTACTATCCACAAAGAGAAACCTCCCCACCATATTTCCAAGAATCGAAAGAATAGAGAAATTCTGAAAGGGAAGGGGGAGTTCAGGAAAACTAACCCAAGTCGCAACCATCAGAGATTCCCACTTTAGATGAAAGTCAAAGCTCCACCAAAAAAGGGAGAATCGAGCGCCATAATATATCCGAGGAGCCGAAGACTAGGCCAGAACCAGATCCTCCTCAGACGCAAAGCGAATCATGATGTGGGAACTATCGACCAGACCCACCGTTGCGTGATCCCTAAGCTTCCAGAAAGAAGATACAAACCTATTGAAAGAGGAAATCGGGGGACGCCACATTGGGAACCTCGTAACTAGAGTCAAGCGGTGCAGATCTGAGGCTTCAGTGAACTCCCGAATCGAGAGGGGAAGTTGCGGACAACCTTCAAAGAGCTTTGGAACCTTCAGACAAAGCACCATTTCCAGGAAAGAGGGCAGCAAATCAGGGGAAGATAAAGCTGAGGAAGGGAATTCCTCAGAGGTAGCGTCCTCCCCTGTAGAGAGGGGGGAGGGGTTTCACAACCCGACCCTACCCGGGCTCGAGCCGCAACTACCCCAAGCCCACCTCCATAGGCCAGGGGCTGGCGAGAAGCGCTAAAGGCTAAATAAATCGGGGAGGCATTTTCCTAAGTACCTATACACACACGCACAGTACACTCAATGACAAATTGAAAAGTAAAGGGGGGAGTAAAGTGAAACTTCTATAAATAAACCACAAAAGTGCATCGAACTCTAAAAAGTACAACCAAGTGCTAAGGTAAACTGAAAAGAAAAGGGGGAAAACATGCGCCCAACCAGAAAAGTGCCACAACCCAGCAACAGGTAAACAAAAGAAAAACAGCTGGAAGGGTCCCCCATCTGGAACCTAACTATGATCACCACACGCGGTCCAAGCTCCTAAACTTCTAATCTCCGCTGAAGTCACGACCAACCTGTCAATCGTCTGTAAGGGCACACCAAGTGTGGGCAAAGCCCAAGCAGAGGTGAGTATAAAAATACTCAGTAGGATACCCTGAAAGCTTGAGGGAGCAACAAAGGAGGTACTGAAGGGTGAGAAGTAGATCAAACAGGGGAAAGTAAAGGAGTACAACCGAGAGTGCAGTAAAGAGTACAACAAAGAGTGCAGTGGAGTAACAATAGAGAGTCCAGCTCAACCCAACAAGAGAAAGGAGGTAGACTCGTCCAAACACAAGGAGATGGAAACGGTGAGAAGATGAACTTCTCATCGAGTCTTCACTACCTATAGCAGGAGAGTAGACTCTTCCAACCACGAGAAGCTATACATGGAAAGAACGTGGCATAACCCGTGCGTCTTCACCTCTCCTGGAAGTAGAGTAGCCAAAACCCAAGGAGTGGGTACTGGAAAAAGGTATATACATATCCATATTCTCAATCAAGAAGCCCGAACAAGATCGTAAGGGTATCTCCATCCCATAGCTCAGCCCAAGAAAGTGACTATCCAATAGTCCCAGAAGTAAACAACATCGATGCCTAGCATCCCGCACGTCTGCCCCAAAATGCAAGTCCAGGGGCTCAATCACCACACCTTGACACTATCCGCTTTGGTCGGCACTGACTCTCCCACACGGTTTTAGGTCGCATCACAAGGATGTGTCTCAGTGGGAAAAGGGCCCCTCGTACTTTAGAGTTCTGGGGGAACGTCAGGCCACACCTCGTCACTAACTCGCAGTTGAGAGGTCTCCTCAAAGTCGACAGGCAACCCCCTGCCTAGCCCCGCTGGAGGGTAATCCCTGGAAGTCGACGGGTTCCCACTAGAGGGAGACCCAGCAAAAGTAGACGAGTATCACACTGCCCAGTCCCGTAAAAGGGTAATCTACTAGAGGGAGACCCGACTAAAGTCGTCGACGAGTCCCAATGCCCAGTCCCATAAAAGGGTACTCCACTAGAGGCAGGCTCGGAACCGTCATCGGGGACCACTTCCCAGCCTAGCTGGAGGTAAACCCGGCATCGGGGACCACTTCCCAGCCTCCCTGGAGGTAAACTCGGAACTGCTCTGGCCATCCCTGCTAGATGGTACTGCTCGGTGAACACCACTGTAATGGCCATCTCTGCTGGATAGTAACCCACTAGTCATCCCTTCTAGATGGTAACCCACTGGACACCCCTACTGGGTGGTACTGCACTGGCCATCCCTACTGGATGGTACAACTGGCCACCCATGTTGGAAACAACCTCTTGGGTAGAGGATATGTGCTCGTGTAAAGTGTTGGTCACACCAAATCCACAATAACTCTACCAGGGAACATGAAGCAACTCTTCCGGCCAAACAATTGTGAACAGGACCAGGGGGAAACTCAACCCTACTGGTAAATAAATGAGAACAAAACCAGGGGAAAACTCAACCCTGTTGGTCAGCAATCGAGAATAGAACTAGGGGAAAACTCAACCCTGATGGTCAATAAACTAGAACAGAACCAGGGGAAGACTCAACCCTGCTGGTCAATAGTCGAGAACCGAGGAACCCTCTACATCACGAGAGGTCAAAAGTACATAAAGCAGAACACGGAACGCACATGGGTCCCACACGACGTGTGACCCCAAGTCAACCCCAACCAAGCACACAAACATTCTCAGGTACCAACATCCACAAGTACCTCCCAGCATTCCCATATACTCTCAGATTATACCACATCTCCAGCCGAAAGGCTAACGTGCACATGGCACCCAACGTCAACGCGAAGGCATAACGTAAAAAATCCAACTTTCCACCTCAACGGCTAAGGCACGGACAACCACATCTTTTTAAACACCAACATCACTCTCCTAGGAGTGAACGCGATCACACGCCAAGGGTCCGCTACAAACACTGTAGAAGAACCAACACCGGGGCACCTTAATATTTCCACATTTAATAAGATCATGTAAGAGGATTTGCTTGCATGAATAGATTACACCATTGTAATCATAGAGGAAAAAAATGCGAGATAGACTACCTACTCACCTCAAACAGATATCCGAAAGAAAAGTCACCAACATCGCCTTACGCCCGAACGACGTCTCGTGATCCCGAGCCTCGGCCCTGAAAATTGTCGGGTGCATCGCACCATTGCAATCCCCTCGGAAAAACATGTCAAAAGGACTACTCACTTGAGTGCAACAAATATCCGGAGAAAAAGATGCATTCTGGTGCACCGCACATGAGCGGTGCTACGTGGAAACCGCATCCCAGTCCCAAAGCACAATGAACGGATCACATCATTGCGATCCTCTCAAAAAAGTACACAAGATGGAATATTCACTTGTCCAAAACGGACACCTGGTGATTAAGCTAGAAATCACCGCCAACTCCCAATACGGCCCTCGCAGGGCCCGCACCATCATGCGGAATTAAAGAAGGCCAATTGCACCAATGCAATGCCCTTAGAAAAACACCCAAAAACAACTGTTTGCATGCCCCAAATGGATGTCTGATGAAAAAGTTGTAAAGCGATACACACAGCTCGAAAGACAGGATGTGGGGCCCACTTCTCAACTCTGGTTTCAACCCCCAAAACCACACTAGAAAACTCCAGATCAACGCCAGGGTCTCAACGCCACTGACGGCGCTCAAATCGGACGTCGAATGTGTCTGCGCCGCTCAAACATGAACCCCCGGAAAAACATCAAACCACTTAAAGTACACATCGTGGCACCGAGCCCCTCTTATAGGGAATTAAAAATTCCTGATACCATCTCTAAAAGTTTTCCTTGGTTCAAGGAACGCGTTGCCGCTGACGGCACGCGAATCCGACACCTGGTCCGCCTTTTACGGGCATTTTAAGATTTCAACAGACGAGACGAGGTGGGTCGAGCCAGTTCGGTCGGCTCACCCTGTCCAAACCAGCCTGCGGTTCACCGCGCGGGGTGGCTCGCCTTGCTCGGACTAGCTTGAGCTGGTCTGGCTCCCTTTCCACGGCGACCCGCAAAGGGCGGTTTGCGGTCTACCGCCGGGGTCGCTGACCCCGGTCTCCCCTCGTGTGCACCGACCGGCCGACAATTGGTCGGTCCTCCTCTCACCCGACTACGCTCGCCCACAGCCGCCGTGCTCGTCGTCCGTAGCCGCCTCCAGCTGAAGGCCACCACCTGCCTGAGGATCCCCGCCGCGTCGCCGAGCCGTCGTGTCGGCCTGCTGCCCCCGCCCGACCGTGACGTCGCGGCCGCCTGCTGCCTGCTCCGCTCGACCGCAGTCCTCGTCCGCCAGCCGCCTTGCCTTGGGAGCCCCGTCATCCATGCCTGGCCACTCCCCCATCTGGGATACCCGCTACCGCCTCTTGAGGAAGTCGCGTCGTCGCCGCTCGAAACCCTAAACCGACCGAAAAAACTCCAAACCACCAGAAAACCCTCAAACTTCGATGAACGACCGCGTCCTCCTCTGAACGCGGATTTCAAATCCAAAAAGTGAGTTGTAAAATTCATAAAATATAGTACGCATTCATGTTATTTGTTCGAAAATCCAACAACAATTCGACGTGATTAATCGAGCTCAAAGTATGTGCGGGGAGAATAAAATGAAACGAACGATCCTACCTGCGCGGGCATAGACCGACGCTTCGCGATGATCTGCAGGTGCTGCCGCGCCTTGCCATTGCTATCACACCTCACCGGAGAGGTGGAGGAGAGGAGGAGTTCCTCCTTGAGAGCTCCTGCCAGAGAAGTGGAGAGGGGAGGAAGAAGGGGTAGAGATGGGTTAAATAAGGGAAATTAATTAATCCCTTAATTAAAAACTCATCCAAAATTAAATCCTTGTCTGAAACCCCAAACGCAGTGAAAATTAGATCGTGCCTAGGGTAAACACCACCTCCCAAGAACAACGGCAGTCTCGAAATTTTAATCTGAGGCTCCGTTCGAAAGTTATTAAACTCAACGCCCGAGGCCACCAAATTATAAAAACGCCCCTAGGGCTATTTTTCACAGACGGCCCATGCCTGGGAAACTTACACCCCTCCTAGGGTAAACGGCATGTTCCAGACTCAACGGTGCCCTCGGTTTCCAAATCCGAGAAACCATTTGAGAGATAATTGAGTTTAGCCATTAAATGAATAAATTAATTAATTTAATTATCCGTTTAACGTTCCACTAACGGGCGAGGGGTCCAAACGTCCCGCGCCGACATTCTTTATGTCGTTCCTAGGGTAAACACCCCATTTCGGACTCATCCATGCACTTAGATCTCTGATCCGCAACTCCTTTTAGGAGTTATCCCATTTATTTTTCGTTCCCAGTTTGAACACACTGAAAATTTAATTCCAGCCACACCGAGGCTCGGAATCACACGCCGTCTGAAGGCGCTACTCTGGAATAATATCTAGAATATTCCAAAGTCCTTTAGCCAAAAACTGGGTTCTTACAAGGGGATTAATTCATCATCATCTTCAACCTGGAAGGGAGGGGAAGCTGACATCACAAGAGAGCCAAATCGCCAGAGCTACCATCTCCTATGAGTTTTTAGGGGTTTTGTCTTCTTATTAGGGTTTTATGGGATTTATGTGATTCTATAATTTTATGTTTTTCTTCATATTTTCAGGTTTTTTAAGGTTTTTTACATTTTTAAGGATTTTTAGGGATTTTTGTAAGTTTTATAGTTTTTTTTTTTGATTTCAAGATTTTTGAAGAGTTTTAGGGTTATTAAAGGTTTTTAGAGTTTTTTAGGGTTTTAGAATTTTTTCTATTTTTTAGAAGTTTTAATTTTTTTTATTTTTTTATTTTTTTTTGACGCTCCTTTCTTTCACAGAGTCTAACGACTTAAAAAGGAAAATACCTTAGTCTAAATTGATTCATCCTTTGAAGAAACATAAAAAATTGACAAAGTCATGAAGATAGATTCATTTGCACTTGGGTCACGTAAGTTCCACCAAGGTCACGCAAGTATACTTGCATGTCGCCCAATGGTCGCACAGGTGAATTGCACGCCATCTAGTATTTTTCTCCCAGGGTCTTCACCAGCCTATAAATACCCCCGATGGGCCCCCCATTTCGGGGGGGAAAATTCCAGAAACTCCGATTTGAGCTCCCGATGCCCTAGTCTCTTCTTGAAGCTTCCGAACACTTATAAGGTAATTTCTTACCTAGAACGGAAGATCTAAAAGAGGGGGAGTAAGGCATAAGTATTGAAACTCATCAACACTTGCACGCCTAAATGGCCATCCCTTAAGGGAAATGGCCACACTTGCACACCGCATTACACCTTCAACAGAACTTGCGCGCCACTCTTCTGGAAGCCTCTAGGGATAGTAATAAGGGGTTGAGATAATTCTCGCCCAAGTATTACCCTAAGAGTTGACCGTCGCGCAAGTACACCTATGTCACGCAAGTATACTTGCGCGACTAGAACTTGCGCGCCCACGCAGGACCTGCGCGCCCACTTCTTTTTGGGTGCCTATCCTACCTATTTCACCTCTCTTATGCTTATCCACCTCTCCTATTCAAGATCCAGCCTTCAAAACCCTCTTTAAAGTCATTTCTTTTGGCATGGCTTCCTTGTTGGCTTCCTTATCTGAAAGGAATTATGTGGAACATCTTTCAAAACCTAGTTATTTACATATCTTTATGTCACTAAGGTTAGAGATTTCATTCATTCAACCTAATCCTTTAAGATGAGAGAATACTTAATTTGGGCCTCCTTTTCAAGAGTAATCCCCAATCCAAGTTCTCTTAATTTGGGCATCCTCCTTAGGAGTAAGCCCCAAGTCCCCTAACATGGGCCTCCTTTTCAGGAGTAAGCCCCAGTCTTCAAGTTCCCAAATATGGGCATCCTCCTTAGGAGTAAGCCCCAAATTCCAAATTCTTTTAACCTGGGCCTCCTCCTTAGGAATAAGCCTCAGTCATAATTTCTCTTAACCAGTCTTTTGATTTGGGCTTCCTTCTCAGGAGTAAAACCCAATCATAAGTCCCCTCTTAATTTAGGCATCTTCCTTAAGAGTAAGCCCCAAGTTAGAGTATCCAAATCTTCATAAAGTACATATACCTTTATGGACCTTATTCCTGGGTTTCTTCCCTAAAGTGAAACCTAATATTTATCTATTTGGGTAGTCATATATAAATAAGCCCCACATCATTTCTTATGATGGCACAATTTTCTGGTTTTACTAATACCTCTTGTTTCTCACACCAAGCATGACTCACGTGAGATTAGAGTGTAAAAGTAATTATGACATCTTTCTTTGAGCCAGAAAACATGCATAAACCTCATACTTATTTACTTGAACTACATGGGTTCTGATTCCTTTTCCAAAAAAAAGGATACGTAGGTAGCCCATCTGCGGGTACGATCCCAACTATGAAATAATTCATGTCCTTCTGAATGAAAATAAACTTCAAGTGCCCCGATGAATGGATTTAAAACTAGTATGGTTATCATAATAACCAAGAGATTTATATATAATGTGTCTAAGGATACCATTGAACAAGAATATCTAACTAATACAGATGATTATCTATCGATGAAGAACCTCAAATACATATAAAAGATTCTCTAAATCTTATACATACTAATCATTGATTGTCAAATCTAAAGGAAAGCTCATTTTCATACTTGGTAATGTAATAAGGATTCACGAACATAACTTAAATCTATAAAGAGAGTCCCGGAGTAGACAATAATTCCCCTCAAAAAGGTGTGATGAGTTCGACCTCCCATCCTTTTGACCAATGAAAATTCTTAAGTCTCATCAGTTCACAACTAATGAGAACCAACCTTTGGAAAGTAGGTCCAAATGGATATGGAATCATTGGATGTTTCCGGTTCTATGAACAAACCCGTTAGAAACCGCTTGGAATGTTTGAATCTTAAATCAATGAGGTCATCCCCAATTCTAGAGGAAACAAAAAATGGTGAACCCGATGTGAATCCTTAACCAAGTTAAAATGATGTTTTACTTATTTTTTTAGGCCCCTATTTAAACTCAATGAGAGGGCCAATAGAAAAATCAATAACATATGTGCTCATCCAAAATATGTAGCAGTCAAACTTATCTTGATTATGTTTGTTATATCAAACAGACACTCTTTTCCAAGATATTCTTCATTACAAGAATGTCTTTTCTTAAGTTCACGTCTTTGAATGCCTCTGCTGTGAAAACCTATGCTGTGAATGCATCTGTTGTTGCTCCTGTTGGATCGTCATCCATTCTGAGGGAGACATCACCTACTCAGTGTCTTCAACGCTGGGTATCGAATGCACTGGTTAAAGAGTACCATCAACATGGTACCATTACAACTCTGGAGGCTGCTCGACAAGACCTCTAAGTGAACAACTCACCCTGGTCATCCGGACAGCGATGACCATAGATCAAGAAGCAGGCGGTGCTAACCACCGTCTCCAACCGTTTCAGGTCGTTATCCCTAAAACGCAACAACCATTCCCTCCCATATTCTGAGGAGGTGAATGAGAAGGCCACTCAAGGCCTTAATTCAAGGAAACAGGAGTCCTTCCCGAGGGCTCCCACCAACAATCGCCGACATACTTGTGCGGCAGTGCACCCTCAAAATGATGAGGGTATCATCTCCAGGCATCCGGCTCAGGTTCCTCGAACCCGAGCAGGCAAGACGAACCACTAGAGGTGACAACCAGTTAACAATGAGCAGGTTCTTATCTCTGTCATTTCCGGAGAAGTCCACCAACCTAACTTGGTGGCAAGCAACGAGCGGGCACACACACCCGTTCGTTTTAATTCCGTTGTCCAACAGACTCGTTTGGCAGCAACACGTCAATACCGTCAGGAAATTCCAGCGGAGTACTATAGATAGGAACATACACCTATTTATAAGTCATCAGATGGTCAGAAGTCTCTTCTGACTACATATGATGAAGCCCACTAACCCAATGTGTTGAAAACTGGTAAACAAGAACATACACCTGCTTACACTCATTAGTCCTGCCAGCAGCCTCGTTTGTTAGTATTGAAGGAAGTTCATCAACCACATTCGGCGGAGTGCAATCAGTAGGCACATACACCTGCTAGTATTGATCAAGCCTACCAACAGTCTCATTTGGTAGCATTTGGAGAAGTCATTCGGAAAGCTCTGACAATAAACAGGAGGCAAACTCAACTCTCTGTCCCCACACATGAGTACTTTCAGAATTCACTGACAGGAAAAGGATGACAGGAGCAGGAACACACACCTACTCCAAGCACGAAATGGACATATATTCCCGTTTCAGCAGCTGAAGTCACCAAGCATATTCTTTCAATGGTGAAAGAGCAGATGCAAATCCCTACTCATATTCTGGATGCCTGCCAGAATATTATAACAGCTTCAGCAGCATCACAGGGAAAGAAATGAAAATCTATCCCTACCAGTGGAGTGACACATCAACAATTCACTCCAGAATAGACACACACCTTTATTCCAGTCCAAGAGGGTTGTGGGGAATACTCCCCCATATCATACGGACAACTAAGTCAGACACATACACCTGATTTGAGTGGAGATAATCAGCCTAACCTGATCATTTCTCCTGATAAGGCACATACACCTGCCCATAATGACCACTTTCATCAAAAAGTGGTTCCTAAAGTGAGTAAGAATGCATCTAAGAATAAGACCCGCCCAGCACAGTCAATAAATCAAGGGACAATCTGTAATAAGGCCTTACTCGATGCTGGAGTTCTTGATGCACTCAAACAATTATATGTTACAACTCAAGATTTTTCTCTCTCAGTTCCCAATAGTGGGAACATTAATTCTGAAGTTCTACATCAGACACTTCCACATGAAGGCTTGCTTCATGACAATTCGGTCGATCTCAAAGTTTCATCTTTAGATGAGAGCCACAAGAACCCTCTGTGTGGCCATAAGACCAAAGGGCAAAATGTTTCATCTTTTGATGTAACCTGCCATGGTGGTCCTCCCCATGATGATGAATTTAGCTATGAAAGTCCTCTCTATAGTAGTAATGCACATTGCCTGGAAAATGCTCCAATGGACAATGTAGTGATGAGAAATCCCTCTTATCTGGAGGCATTTGAAAATGTGAATCCATCCATGTCTGATGCTTTACCACTAGCAGGTGAAACACTTTCTCAATTAGAAGATAGCCTGGGGTGTAGTTCATTCTCCGAACCACCCCTGGGTCATTCAACTTCTAGTTTGATCAGTGAATTCTCTACCAATCTTGTTGAATCCGATGAAGCAACAAGGAAGCATCATCTCTGTTCTAATCAGGTAGAATAATATTCATTGAATAATAAAGAGGAAGTGTTGAATATGAGAAAACAACTGGCGAAAGTTGAAGTTCCAATTATGTTTTGTCCTTTTGCTGATTCTCAGTATGACATTCCAAAGATGTTGAAAGAATATTGAATTAATGATATTTTTCTCAACATATGGAAAAATATTTGTCATTTTAAAAAGAAAATATTATCTTATGATGAATATGAAAATCATTTCAAGATAATAGAATGGTTACAACACCAAATTTATTTGGCATATCTCTCAATTTCTCGATATCCAAAGGATGAAAAGCAGCAGAGAGCCCTTCAGCATTCATGCCTTGGAGCACTAAGAAGATTGCACCAGTTAATTTCCAATGCCCCATATGGTATTCATATCAGGGGATGGGGTGTTCATGGAGCACTAAATTTAACTGTACTCTTCAGTCAGCAAATCCCACTGAAAATAGTCTCTTGTAATGTTATTGCCCATGGCTGGCCACAGCTAATTGACTTTGTTTGTAATCAAAGGCTCGCTCAAGAACAGGCCTAAACTAGTTATTCTCAAAATCAAGAATACAGAGAACAAGTTGTTGAATTACTCATGCATCAAGAAAATGAGAATATTGAACAGGCCTCTTGTTTGGAGCAAGCACATTATCAAGTGACAGAAGTGTCAGAAATCATCCAACGGTCTTTTGAGCCGGGTGATAAGAGTGGATGTAGGTTGATGCATCTATCCAATTTCCGGACTAAAGTCCGTAAGATCAGGAGATCTTTTAATAAGGTCTCATATATAGTAGTTCAAGAACTACCCCAGCTTTCCTGACTAGGGACTCTTTTAAACCAACCCTCAGAATCAATAAATAGGATTCGAGGAGTTGAGCAAAGACAGCAGGAACAGCCCCAATCCACAGGCCTAGGGACTTTTTCAAATCCTCAATCTCTCCCTTAGAGAAAGTCAGTTTTCTCTCAATTAGGGAAGAATCTACAAGAGGAACAAAGAGACGAGTTATCAGGATATTCCCTCCAAATAACGGTTCGGCAAGAAGTTCCTGAGGGATCGAATGAACAAAAGGCAATGTCTTATCAAGGACATGGAAGAAGAAAATATTGTAGAAATGCTGATAGAAGGGATGTAATGCGTTATGCATAAATCAATGTCATCAATGTCGTTGTTTCTGATCCCCCAAATGAGGCTCACTCATAGGGATCAGATGAGGAATCTCATGCTCAAGAGGTTGTATTCACAGACACAAATGAAGAAGGTGTGCATACACGAAATCAAAGGATTACCCAGAATTTAGATAATCCTTCAAGTAACCTACTTCCCCCTCTCCAAAAGGTGTCCAATAAGGGGAAAGGAAAGAATCAGGTTACATACCCTTCCACTGGAGAAGTCCAATCACTCTCGCTAGAGAAAATATTCGCACAATAAGAGTAAGAGATGAAGGAATTAAGGAGGTTGAATGCAGAACTACTTCAAAGTATTCTTCCTCCTAAGCATGCTGGAGTCAGTCAACCAAGGGAATTTGTTGCGGCTACTGATATGGATCAAGAGTATCCTCATTTACCAGTACACCCTTAGAGGGATAATCCTATGGGTTATACACAACAACAACTGGCAATACTACCATCAGTGGGAGTCCCGATTTCCACATCTATCCAAGCTCCAGTTATTGCACCTGCACAGGTCCAAGCTCAACCGGATATTTCTCAAAAGTTAATGACTACCATTGAATCATTAACAGCTCAGTTGGAAGCTATGGAAGGAAAGCGTGCACCGGTTCAACTGGAGAAGAGAGCTTACCCTAAATGGGTAGACGTAATTCCTCCCCCATCAAATTTTACAAGTACCAAATTCCCAATATTTAATGGTTTGGGAGACCCAGAGCAACACTTAACACATTTTGTTTCTCATTGAGATCCTATAATGGGAACCCCTCAGCAACAAGAAGCATTTAAGCTCAGGTGTTTTGTACAATCATTACAAGGTCCTGCTTTCGTCTGGTATACAAGCTTGCAATCCCAATCAATTACCAGGTGGGAGGATCTTCGTCAACAATTCCTTCTTCAATTCAGCTCAACTTTTCCAAAAACAACAGTTTTTTATCTTAAAAATTGTAAGTAAAGGGAGAATGAAAGGGTTTAAGATTTCATTGCTCGTTGGAAGGGATTAACCTATTCCATGATCTTAGCACTCCCTCAAGAAGAATTGTTGCCAATCTGTGTGGAAACTTTGCGTGATGAATTGCACACACTGTTGATCCCTGTGAAATACACAGGAGGTTTTTGAGACCTTACTTAAATCTCTCATTATATTGAATAATCTCTTATAAAGACTAAGGATAAAGATCATGTAATTCCATCAGCTTCAGGAAGGAGAATGGGTAAAGCAGAGACTGCTATGGTTATACTTAAACAAGCACCTATACCTGCTTCTACTTCAAGGCCTTCATCTTCTTGAAGGGCTCCACCTCCTGAACATCAAAAACAGAGGCTGTTTTGTCAAGATTATCAAAGAGATCAAATAAGAAAACAATTTGAGGATCTAAAGAGCAAAGTTTTCTCTTTCTGAAATGAACAAGTTCCTAGTTACTTCATTTCAGATCTGGAAAATAATTTGGTTCAATTGCCAAGGCCCAAAAGGCCGAACAAGGAAGGAGATGAAGACCGTCCCAATTATTTCCCATTTAATTAGATGTTGGGGCATCCCATTTAGGAGTGTTTTGTCTTCAAATACCTCTTACAAAAAATGGTGGACTCGGGACAAGTTAAGTTGAAAGGTTCTTCAGCTCAGGTAGCATGTGTAACTGCTACAAATCCAGAAGAATAAGGTGAGTGGAAAGAAGTCAAAAGCAAAAATATGCAAAAATATGATGATTGGATGGTTAGGAAAACGATCAACCGAACCGATGCCATTTTTCAAACCCAATTGAAGAAACCAATTGTGTCTTCTACAATGAATTCCACAGCAAAACCCTCTTCATCAGAGGTAAAATCCTCGAAGAAACGGAATAATTCAAAGAAAGAGGAACAATCAGAAGAAGATGAGATAGTTTCAAAGCCCAAATCGTCTTTGACTCTGGAAGATTTTATGCCATCTACTTCAAAGCAACGGGCACCGTACCACCAAATGGCACATCCTAAACTGGATAATCAGGCAGAATCTTCATTAGATGAAGAGTTGATCTTTGGTTCTGTTAACATGATTCACTTAACAAATCCATATGCCAGTCACAGTTTCGATTTTGATGAGCCTAAATTCCATGTATCAAACAGAGGAATCAGGGGGAGTTCCAGAGGCTCAGGGTATAGGGGAAGACATGGATCTTTCAGAGGCCACTATTCCAATTCTACCCCTGCTAGAACTGTGTATGTAGTAGAAAATCGTGGTAGAGCCCTTAAACGGGCTCAAGACTCAGTCCTGGCACAATTATTCTGGAAGATCAGTTAGAGGTTACATCTTCTTCCTCTCATCAAGTAAATAGACCTAATCAGTCTAATCTTCCAAATCCAGGAGTATTACCAACTCCTACCCCGATACAAGATGCATCAACTTCCAAAACATCAACTTCTAAGTCACCTGAGAAACCAAATGTTCCTGTTGGGAAACACAGACCTTTGGATCAAAAGTATGATGTATTGAAACACTTGGCCCAAATACCGGCCAAGTTATCAATTCTGGATGCTTTTAATTTATCAAAGGATCTTCGGGAGTCACTCATAGAGGCTTTGTCAAGTCCTCAGGAATTTGAAATTGAAATTGCTGCAGTTGAAGTCTACCATGTAGAAAATAATCCTGCAGAATGTCATGAAGTGATATCTTTCACAGATGAAGATGAAGATGATGTCGTGCATGGACATATTAGACCTTTGTACTTATCTGGCAAGGTCAATGGTGTAGACGTCCGAAGAGTCTTTATTGATAATGGTTCAGGAGTTAACCTCATCCCCATTTGTACACTTCGTCGATTGGGCCTCACAGAATCTGATTTATCTCCTTATACTTTTATGTTACAAGGATATGATAAAAATGAACAAGAACCACTGGGCAAGATTACACTCAGAACTCAGTTTGGAGATCTTGTATTCAATTCAGATTTTATGGTTGTTGATCAAGACTCAGCCTTCAACATCTTTCTTGGTAGACCCTGGCTACATCAACATGTGGTTATCCCTTCATCATACCATCAATGTCTCAAATATTGTTTCGATGTTCAAATTGGGACATTGTATGGTGATAAGTCCCCATTCAAGACATGTGAATATCAATACATTGAGGCGAAATTCTATCACATGAAGGGAAAGGAGAAATCCACAACAAGGGAGATTACCAAAGTTAATGCTCCATATGATTTGGAAAAGATTCCAGTAAACCCATTCACACATGTGAGTACATATTATGTATTTCATGTCAGTCAAATTGATAGGATAGACCCAAATAAAAATACTCTTATGGAAACTTTCATAATTTCAATTATGGTAATCAAGCCAGACAACATGCGAGAAAGTGGTGATCCACCAAGCAATAATGAAAGCTCAAATGGATATATCTTCATTTCATCCGCTGAAATCCAGAAAGTCTATACTTCACCAATCAGGACAAAAGAAGGTATAACAATGTCATAGGTGAATGATGATGTCGATTCTCAATCCATTATCTCCTCTATATTACCCAAGGAAGACCCTTCATCATCAATCGGGTCGGAAATGGAAGCTTCTTCTTCAAGATGTTCAAATTTTAACATTTCTTCTGATTATGGAAATTCTACTTCATAATCTACTATGAAAGTAGAAACAGAAGAAATAACACATGTTGAAGAATAGGAGGAAGATCTTAGGGATGCTCCTCCAGCATTTTAAGAGGGTATCTCTACCACCGTGGATGAACTCAGAGAAATAAATCTGGGTACAAAAGAAGATTCACACCCCACTTTAATTAGTGTGGCCATGACTCTTGAAGAGAAAGAGATGTATATTTACTTTTTAAAGAAAAATAGAGATATATTTGCTTTGAACTATACAGAGATTCCAGGGCTTGATTCTGATGTTGCCACTCATCGTTTGGGTTTTCCGGAAGAACATCGAGGATTCAAACAAGCCGCTAGAAGAACTCACCCAACCTATGATTCAAAAATTGAGGCTGAAGTGGATAAGTTTATCAAAGCTAAATTCGTCAGAGAATTTCAATATCCCAAATTTTTGGATAATATTGTCCCCGTGAAAAAGAAGAACGGAAAAATTAGGGTTTTCATTGATTTCAGAGATCTTAATCAGCATTGTCCTCGGGATGATTTTCCAGTTCCGATTATAGAACTCTTAATTGATGAAACAACTGGATATGAAGAACTTTCCTTCATGGATGGATATTCAGGATATAATCAAATCTGAATGGCTCCAAAAGATGAGGAATCTATAGCTTTCCGAGCCCCTCAGGGTGTGTTTTTCTATCAGATAATGCCCTTTGGCCTGAAAAATGCAGGCGCAACATATCAGTGTGCCATGCATCGTATCTTAAAACCCTTTTTAGGGAAGTTTGTTTAATGTTATGTGGAAGATTTGGTGGTTAAATCCAAACAACGTTCTAATCACTTGGCTGATTTGGAAATCATATTCCACAAACTTCGGCAACATAATTTGAAGATGAACCCCTTAAAATGTGCTTTTGGGGTAACCTTAGGGAAATTTCTCGGCTTTGTTGTACGCCATCATGATATCTAAGTCAATATTGAGAAGAAAAATTCAATCCTTGGTATGTCACATCCTTGGAATTTGAAATAATTGAGAGGAATTCAAGGACACTTAGCCTATATTTGGCATTTCATCGCCAATTTGGTAGGCAAAAGTTTACCCTTCACCGAATTGATGAAGAAGGGAGTCACTTACAAGTGGACTGAGGAATGTCAAGAAACATTTGATATTCTCAAGAAGTATCTCTTGAGTCCACCAGTGTTAATTCCACCTGTTTAAGGAAGACCACTTATCCTCTATGTGACAGCTATAGAGCGACCATTGGGTGCATTTCTTACTCAGAAGAATGATGCTGGGAATGAAAACAGCCTTTACTATCTCAGTCGGACTATGCTTGAAGCAGAAACCTGATATTAAAATATTGAGAAGTGCTGCCTAGCATTAATCTTTGTAGTTCAGAAGTTGAGACACTACATGCAACATCATGAGGTCCAATTGGTATCTCGCAATAACCCGCTCAAATTTATCCTTAGTCACCTAATTCTTACAGGACGTCTGGAAAGGTGGGCAGTTATTTTTCAGCAATTTGATATTCAATATGTGTCTCCAAAGGCAATAAAGGGCAAAGATCTGGTTAATTTCCTTACTGAACATCCTTCAGTAGAAGATACATCTTCAGATATTAAACTTCCTAATGAGGAAGTCTTTTCTATTCAAGATAGTCTTCAAACATGGGAAATTTACTTTGATGGTGCTTCTAGAAGTCCAACATGGAGGAAAATATAAGATCCTAAGTTCAACAAAGTTGGGTTAGGAATTGTACTCATTTCCCCAGAAAAGGCAGTTCTACCTTATTCCTTCTCATTATTGGGAGGTGGTACAAATAATGAAGTAGAATACCAAGCTCTTATCGCAGGATTGGAGTTGGCACTTCAAGCACAAGTGAATCACTTAAAGGTGAAAGGTGATTCAGACCTGGTAATCAAACAATTCAATGGGGATTATGCAATCAGAAAAGAAGAACTAATACCTTTGTATGATTATGTCAGAGAATTAATGGTGGAATTTCCTATGGAACCGACATTTTATTATGTCCCGTGATCACAAAATGCCCAAGATGATGCAATGGCTAATATAGCTACAGCTATGGCAGATCCAAATCAGGACGAGACAATCATCATTATTTCCCAACGTTGTACAATTTCTCCTTATGTTCAAACCAGAACAAAGGAAATCAATGAAATTAGTCCCATTCCAGAACCATATGGTCATACTACAGGATGGATGATACCTATCAGGGAATACCTTCAAAATGGAACACTTCCACCTGATAGAGCCGAGAAAGAACAAATCTGGTGACGTGTGGTCAATTTCACTCTTTATGATAGCCCAGATCACCTAGATAAAATTATCTACAGGTGTGGTTTTGATCGAGTTCTCTTTAGATGAATTGATGGTGAAGAGACAATGGCTGCTATGAAAGAAGTGCATGCAAAAATCTATGGTGCCCATCAGTCTGGACACAGACTATCTGATCAAATTAAAATGCTTGGATACTTTTGGACTTCAATGATACAAGATTGTATTTATTTCACAAATAAGTGTCATTATTGCCAAGTATATGCCAGCTTCATTCATCAACCCCCAGAGTTGCTTCATACAGCTAAATACTCGTGGCCATTTTCCACATGGGGAATGGATGTAGTAGGACCTTATCCTTCAGCTACATCCAAGCAGTTTAAGCACATTATTACTACTATTGACTTCTTTTCCGAATGGGAAGAGGCAATACCCCTCAAAGAAGTCAGTTCTAAAAGCATTGTTATCTTCATAAAGTCTAACATCATTACCAGATTTAGTATCCCTTATACCATATTGACGAACAAGGGCACCAACTTCTGTTCATACAAGGTGAAGAAGCTGTATCAAGAATACAACATTAAATCAAATCATTCCTCTTAGTATCATGCAGTGGACAATGGCCAGATAGAAGCTTTCAATGACACTCTTTCAAACATACTGCAAAAGATGGTGGATAAAGATAAGAAATCATGGCCTGATAAACTCTTTTATGCTTTATGGGCTTATCGAACCCCCACCCGCACTGCAACGTGGTCAACTCCATATTCATTGGTATATGGAACATAAGTAGTCTTGCCCATTGAGGTTCAATTACCCTCGCTCAAAGTAGCCATTTGTGATCAGTCATCTACAGATGAACAATCTAAAAAGCGATTGGATGAATTGGAATGATTAGACAAGAAAATATTGTGCACCTTGCACCACTTGGAAATCTATCAGAATCAAATAGAACGAGATTTCAACAAAAAATTTCATCTTTGTTCATTCATTTAGGGAGAATTGGTATTTGTTCTCAGAACTCCAATGATACCGGGAAAGAAACCTCCCATGCTTGAACCAAAATGGGAAGGACCTTATTCAATACATAATGTCTACTCCAATGGAGCTTATTCTTTAATCTCAATGGATGGAGAACTCATCACTACTCTAAGAAATGCTAGATTTCTAAAGAAGTATTTTGTGTAACGCCAATACCATCATCCAACATGATGTTAAACTGTGCCATCATCTAGCAAGACGTTAAACTGTATCATCAACAGTCCAAGAATATGACCTTAAACTATTTTCACCCTTGTCCAACTTGACGTTAAATTGTGACGTCCTAGCTACATGACGCTAAATTGTACAGAAGTCCCTTACGTCCAGCAAGACGTTAAACTGTGAAAAAAATCCCTAATACATCCAAAATGACGTTAAATTGTGTTCTCTTTTGTCCCTACTGCATGACATTAAACTGAAAAGTCCCCCTTTCGTCCAACATGACGTTAAACTGTTCCATCGTCCAGCAAGACGTTAAACTGCAGCATCAACAGTCCAAGCATATAACCTTAAACTATTTGCACCCTCGTCCAACATGACGTTAAACTGTGACGTCCTAGCTACATGATGCTAAACTGTACAAAATTCCCTTATGTACAACAAGACATTAAACTGTGAAAAAATCCCTAATACGTCTAACATGACATTAAACTCTATCCTCTTTTGTCCTTACTGCATGACATTAAACCGCACAGTCCCCCCATCGTCCAACATGACATTAAACTGTATTTTCCCCATTGTCTTAGCTACAAGACGCTAAACTGTACTGCTCATTCATCCTACATGACGTAAAACTGAATAAAGTCCCATAATACGTCCTATATGACATTAAAATGTATTTTTTCCCTGCTAAATGACACTAAACTATGTAGCACCAATAGTCCTCACTGCAAGACATTAAATTGAATAATCCCTTCATACGTCCTACTTGACGTTAAACTGTGCATCGTTAAGGTTTTTTCTACCTCTTGTTTCTCACACCGAGTATGACTCGCGTGAGCTTATAGTAAACTTCAACCATAACACTCTCTCGGGTCCGCTAACCATGTGTAAGTCCCAACACCATTTTTAGGTCGTTGTTCTAAAAAAAACAACTTGATTACTAATTTATTCTTTAATTGAATTACGCGGGCTTTGATCCTTGCCTTCTAGGCTGGGTACGTAGGAAACCTTCTGAGGTTCAATCCCAAAACCAATCTCTTCACATCGGTTCACTTCTATCTCATACGATGTTGATTCATGAAGCCACCCCCAGAATCAATCTCTTCACATTGGTTCACATTTTTCCTTGCTACATGACGTTAAACTGTACATCACTTTTGTCATGTATGACAATAAACTACAAAATTCTTTGATACCCTCACCTGATAGAGAATCATTATTTACATTGATCTCCAATCATGTTATATTCTAAAGACTATGTGCATACATGGAAATTCCTGAACCTTTTATCATGGGTCAAACCATCATTGCACTAAAGTCCCCTTCACCCTTCACTTGTACGAACCAAATCTGTACAGAAGGTATTTCTAGAACTAAGTGAGGCTTGATTCCCATCCTTATGGGATATGTAGGAACGTTCGAGTATCCCTAGAATCTAGCCTGAAGCCTTTGGGCCTAACCCCACATTTTAGTTTCAGTCTCCTGGATGAAAAGTCCCTGTGAAAACACACATTGTGTATTCATTATTATGGTCCGAGTTCTATGACCCTAAACTAATATTTCCCATACTTTCATCCCACATGACGTTAAACTGTATTTCAAGAACTACGTATGGCTTGATTCCCATCCTTATGGGATACGTAGTGAAATCTAGCATCTCAATTCAGGACCCAGCAACAACATTTTTTTAAAGGTTGGGGCCGAAGCCTCAATTTATTATTTAAAGCAAAGACCTCTTTAAACTGGGTAGAGGGTGACCCATTACATAGCCCGAAGGCCCAAGGCCAAGTGGCCTAAATACAAGGCTAGAGAGCCCATTATTTTGGCCCAAATGACCCCTCGGTGAATAGTACTACTACAGTTCCCATACAGCTACAGTACCTGCTACAGTACAGTCGCCGCTACAATTCCTGGTACAGTCCCTCCATTGCTACAGTGTCACTGATGCTATAGTTCCACTGCTACTACAGTACTGGTACAGTGCCCTGCTACAGTACTGCTACAGTACCTAGGAAATTCACCCATGCCCGGATTTGATCCTAGGTCTTTTGGATGCCAAGCAGGAGCCTGTACCACTAGGGTACAGGCTCGTTGTAAAACGTGTTATTGGGTAATGAGGTATTGGGCTGGCCTGCCCACCTACGCGCTGCACGTCTCCAGCTAGGCCCAAGGTGGCAAAACCTTGGGCTTGGGCCAGTTCCCGCAGAGTCGAGGGGATGAGAAGATCACCGGCGTATGGTTCACATTTCCTTTGTGAGGACTCGAACCCGGAACCTCGACGACGGGACGCCACCACCTTGAACCAACTCACCCAGCCCCCGCGGGTCTAGGACCCAGCCACAACATGATTATGGTTATCATTGATTTATGTATCTCTTTCATGCATTGGACATACCCATTTTCATGTGTCATACTCCTAACCTTAAATACTTCCAGATCTCCATAACCTTTTTCTTGACTTCTGGTCACAAAATGTTCAATTTTTGAGAGTTCTTTTGCCTGACTATGCAGCACGTGCCCTTAGGCGGCCTTGCATAAACAGTCTACATAACAGACTTTTCAGCCAAAAGATGCTATTATTTGACTATGAAACCAATGACCTTAGGTGGCCCTGCATAATTCAACCCCCTAACGGGTTTGTCAAATAGTGGTAACTTCATTCTTAGGAGGAAAACATCTTTTGACCTTATTTGTCTTAATAACAATGTGTAGGGATCTGAAAAATAGCCATCCTTAACATATTTGTCTCATACTCTTTTTTTATGATATGAAAGTATTCAAGTCTATGGTTTATATTTTCCTTCCCTAAGTTTGGGTCAGACCTTCGTAGGAGTGACATTCATCCAGTTCTTAGAAAATCTTGTTTGAAAATATCTTCTCCATATTCAAGTACCTATCTCCATACAGCAAACTTTATGCTTTAGAGAATTTGAATCCCCATAAACTTCCACTGGCTTTTTAGCAGTAGAAAAGTAAATTTATGAGAGTTCTTTTGTCTAACTATGCAGCACGTGCCCTTAGGTGGTCTTGCATAAGTAGTCTACATAACAGACCTGTCATCCAAAAGATTCTATTTATTTGACTATGTAGCCAATGCCCTTAGGTGTCCCTATATAATTTAACCCCCTAACAGGTTTGTTAAATAGTGGTAACTTCATTCTTGGGAACTACTTCTTCTAATGCCTTTTAGCTATTTTTCATATCATTCCTCAGATTCAAAATTTATTAAGTCATAGTTTACATGTTTTCCTCCATACTTGAATATGGTAATATATTTTTAGATAAATTATCATGGAATTGAGTCAATTTTAATCCATTCGGTCACAGATATTTCGACCTTAAACATTAGCCTCTTTTTTATGTCTGACATGCATGACTTTAAACTCCCATATTTCCTTGGTTTTCTTCATTACCTCAGAGTCACATCCTCATTTCTTTCAGATCCAACTCTGAGGGGGGACTTTTGTGGATGCTCCTTTCCGTCACAGAGTCTAACAACTAAAAAAGAGAAATACCTTAGTCCAAATTGATTCATCCTTTGAAGAAACATAAAAAATTGACAAAGTCATGAAGATAGATTCATTTTCACTTGGGTCATTCAAGTTCCACCAAGGTCGCGTAAGTATACTTGCGCGCCGCCCAATGGTCACGCAGGTGACTTGTGTGCCCTCTATGATTTTTCACCCAGGGTCTTCACCAGCCTATAAATACCCCCGGTAGGCCCCCCATTTCGGGGGGAAAATTCCAAAAACTCATATTTGAGCTCCATACGCCATAGTCTCTTCTCGAAGCTTCTAAAAACTTCTAAGGTAATTTCTTACCTAGAACGAAAGATCTAAAAGAGGGGGAGTAAGGCCTAAGTATTGAAACTCATCAACACTTGCACGCCTAAATGGTCAGCCCTTAAGGGAAATTGCCACACTTACACGCCGCATTACCCCTTCAACAGAACTTGTGCGTCACTCCTCTGGAAGCCTCTAGGGATAGTACTAAGGGCTTGATACAAGTCTCACCCAAGTATTACCCTAAGGGTTGATCGTCGCACAAGTACCCTTGTGTCGCGCAAGTATACTTACGTGAACAGAACTTGCGCGCCCACGCAGGACCTACGCGCCCACTTATTTTTGGGTGCCTCTCCTGCCTATTTCACCTCTGTTATTCCTATCCACCTCTCTTATTTAAGATCCAGCCTCCAAAACCCTCTTTAAAGCCATTTCTTTTGGCATGTATTCCTTGTTGGATTCCTTATCTGAAAGGAATTTTGTGGAACATCTCTCAAAACCTAATGATTTACATATCTTTATGTCACTAAGGTTAGAGATTTCATTCATTCAACCTCATACTTTAAGATGAGAGAATCCTTAATTTGGTCCTCCTTTTCAGGAGTAAGCCCCAATCCAAGTTCTCTTAATTTGGGCATCCTCCTTAGGAGTAAGCCCCAAGTCCCCTAACTTGTGCCTCCTTTCCAGGAGTAAGCCCTAGTCTTCAAGTTTCCAAATATGGGTATCATCCTTAGGAGTAAGCCCCAAATTCCAAATTCTTTTAACCTGGGCCTCCACCTTAGGAATAAGCCCCAGTCATAATTTCTCTTAACCAGCATTTTGATTTGGGCTTCCTTCTTACGAGTAAAACCCAATCATAAGTCCCCTCCTAATTTGGGCATATTTTTCAAGAGTAAGCCCCAAGTTAGAGTATCTAAATATCCATAAAGTACATATACCTTTATGGACCTTGTTCCTGGGTTTCTTCCCTAAAGTGAAACCTAATATTTATCTATTTGGGAAGTCATATATACATAATCCCCACATCATTTCTTATGATGGCACAATTTTCTGGTTTTACCAATACCTCTTGTTTCTCACACCGAGCATGACTCACGTGAGCTTAGAGTGTAAAAGTAATTATGACATCTTTCTTTGAGCCATCAAACATGCATAAACCTCATACTTATTTACTCAAACTACATGGGTTCTGATTCCTTTTACAAAAAAAAGGATATGTAGGTATCCCATCTGCGGGTATGATCCCAACTATGAAATAATTCATGTCCTTCTGAATAAAAATAAACTTCTAGTGCCCCGCTGAGTGGCTTTAAAACCAGTATGGTTATCATAATAACCAAGATATTTCTATATAATGTGTTGAAGGATACCATTGACCAAGAATCTCTAACAAATACAGATGATTCTCTATCGATGAAGAACCTCGAATAAATATAAAAGATTCTCTAAATCTCATACATACTAATCATTGATTGTCAGATCTAAAGGAAAGATCATTTTCATAATTGGTAATGTAATAAGGATTCACGAACATGACTTAAATCTATAAAGAGAGTCCCGGAGTAGACAATAATTCCCCTCAAAAAGGTTTGATGAGTTCGACCTCCCATCCTCTCGACCAATGCAAATTCTTAAGTCTCATCAATTCACAACTAATGAGCACCTAACCTTTAGAAATTATGTCCAAATAGATATAGAATCATTGGATGTTTCCGGTTCTACGAACAAACCTGTTAGAAACCGCTTGGAATGTTTGAATATTAAATCAATGAGGTCATCCCCAATTCTAGAGGAAACATAGTTTTATCAGGGTTTTTAAGGTTTTAGGGTTTTTATATTTTTAGGAATTTTTAGTAGTTTTTTAATATTTTCATGGTTTTTTAAGGTTTTAGGGATTTTAAGGGTTTTTAGGGTTTTCGGGGTTTTAGGGGTTTTTTTGTTATTTTGGTTTTTTATGAATTTTTTTTTTAGGGTTTTTAAGGTTTTTTATAGTTTTTAATGTGTTTAGGAGTTTATTGGGTTTTTATAGTTTTTTGTGGTTTTATGGATTTTTAGGCTTTTTAGTGTTTTTTTGGTTTCTTTGGGGTTTTTAGTGTTTTTATATTTTTTAATGTTTCCTTATATTTTTTAGAGTTTTTAAAAATTATATGGGTTTTTAACATTTTTATTGTTTTTTTATATTTTTTTAGTTTTTTATGGTTTTTAGGGGTTTTATGGTTTTTAGGGGTTTTAGGGTTTTTAGGGCTTTTAGGGTGTTTTGGTGTTTTTGCATCTTTAGGTTTTTAGGTTTTTTTAGTTTTTTTAGGTTTTAATGGTTTTCTTAGGGGTTTTGAGGGTTTTTTTCATTCTTTTGGTATTTTTATAATTTTTTATGATTTTTATGATTTTTAGAGTTTTTAGGGATTTTGAGGGGTTTTAAGGTTTTTAAGGTTTTATGGTTTTTCTGTTTTTTTAGGGTTTTTACTTTTTTTTTGATTTTTTGGTATTTTTTAGGAATTTTATGGTTTTTATGGTTTTAAGGGGTTTTTAGGGGTTTTTGGGTTTTTAGGGGTTTTTAGGGGTTTTTAGGGTTTTTTAGGGTTTTTTAGGGTTTTTATCATTTTTTTGTTTTTTAGGGGGCTTATGTTTTTTTTATGTTTTATGGTTTTCTTTGTGTTATTTAGGGTTTTTATAATTTTTCACATTTTAGGGATGTTTATAGATTTATTAGGACTTTTATGGTTTAAAGGTTTTTATTTTTTTTTAGGATTTTAGGATTTTTAGAGTTTTTTAGGTTTTTAAGGGGTTAAAATTATTTTTAGGTTTTTAATGTCTTCATAGTGGTTTTCAGGGATTTTTGGGTTTTTTCTTTTTTAGGGATTTTTAGGGCCTTTTAGGATTTTATTATTTTTAAGGTTTTTTATGTATTTTTAGGGGTTTAGGGGTTTTAGGGGTTTTATGAATTTTACGATTTTTGGGGGTTTTAGGGATTTTTTGAGTTTCTTAGGGTTTTTAATGATTTTAGAGTTTTTTAACGTATTTAGGGGTATAAAGGGTTTTCAGGTATTTAAATTTATTTTAGTGTTTTTAGTGGGTTTTAAGTTTTTTATGGGTTTTATGGTTTTTAATATTTTTAGAGGTTTAATAGTTTTTAGGGGTCTTAGGGTTTTTAAGGTATTTTAGGGTTTTTATCATTTTTAGGTTTTTTAGGGGTTTTAAGTTTTTTTAGATTTTTAAGCTTTTCTTAGGGTTTTTTATGATTTTTAGGGTTTTTTATGTTTTTAGGTTTTTTAGGTATTTTAAAGTATTTTTATATTTTTTAGGGTTTGTAGTGATTTTGAGTGTTTTAGGGTTTTTTAAGGTTTTTATCATTTTTTAGGTTTTTAGGGGTTTTAAGTGCTTTTAGGTACTTATGGTTTTCATAGGGTTTTTTATGGTTTTTAGGGTTTTTTATATTTTAGGGATTTTAGTTATTTTTTAGGGTTTATAAGGTTTTTTAGGGTTTTAGGGATTTGGAGGGATTTTAGGTTTTTCAGGTGTTTTAGGGGTTTTTTGATTTTTTGGGTTTCTATGTTTTTGTCATTTTTTAGTGTATTTATGGTTTTTTATATTATTCTAACATTTTTAGGGTTTTAATGTACTTTTATAATTTTTTAGTGGTTTTTAGAGTTTTTATTGGGTTGTAAGGTTTTTATGGGTTTTATCATTTTTTATTTTTTTTTAACGGGTTTAAATTATTTTTAGGTTTTTAATGTCTTCTTGTGGTTTTCAGGGTTTTAATAGTTTTTTGCCTTTTTAGGGATTTTTAGGGCCTTTTAGGTTTTTATTATTTTACAGGTTTTTTTGTATTTTAAGGGGTTTAAGGTTTTTTAGGGGGGTTTTATGGGGTTTTAGGGTTTGTTTGGGGGGGGGTTTAGGGTTTTTTTTGAGTTTCATAGCATTTTTAATGATTTCAGAGTTTTTTAACATTTTTAGGGGTTTAAATGGTTTTTATGGATTTAAATATATTTTAGAGTTTTTAGTGGGTTTTAAGGTTTTTATGGGTTTTATGGTTTTTAAGACTTTTAGTGGGTTTATATTTTTTAGGGGTTTTAGGGTTTTTAAGGTATTTTCAGGTTTTTAGCATTTTTAGCTTTTTTCGGGGTTTAAAGTTTTTTTAGGTTTTTAAGCTTTTCTTAGGGTTTTCAGGTTTTTTAGGGTTTTTTAAGTATTTCAGTTTTCTTGGTATCTTAAATGATTTTTATATTTTTTTAGGGTTTGTAGTGATATTGAGGGGTTTAGGGTTGTTTAGGGTTTTATCGTTTTTTAGGTTTTTATGGCAGAGGATGGTTCGGGGACAAGCTATTCCTATCCCCCCCCCCCCAAATTATTATAAAAAAGATGCAACAAACAAGGGAGGGGCGGGGTCAATCAACCCACACCCAAAAACCCTGGACACCCCCAAAAAACCCAAAAGTTCCCGAAGAACCCAAAAGAAATAGAAAACCATAAAAAGGAGAAAAACCAAAGCATCTCCGACAACATCTCCCAGCCAAGAAGCAACCAGCAGTAAAGAAAAAAAAAGCACCTTCAGCACCTCCCATACAAGAAGCAACCAGAATCTAGCTTCACTGTCCCCAGTCTTCATCACCTCCTCACCAATCATATCCACCACCAACATCACAAAACCACCAGAATCCAACATCACAGAACCACCAGCAGCATCAAAATCACAAGTTTCACCTTCACCGCCTGGTAGTGAAGTAGCAGTCATTGCCAAGCAGCAACATCTTTCTTCACACCCACCTCCAGAAACACATTCACAACACCCAAGAGAAAGATATAATCCAGCACCATTAAATAGTAACAAGAGCCAGTATCCACACAGATTCACAACCAATCCAGCAACATATCCAAAATCACAAGCTCCCACTTCAGCCCGTGCCACCACACCAGGTAGGTCCATCTTCATCATAACAGAACTACCAGCAGCAGAAACAAGATTGACATTTTCCTCAAGTTTCATCCAAGTAACAACCAACATTCCAGCATATTGCACCCAGCATCACAACCAGGGGCATAGAACTTCCAGCATCCAAGGAAATAGTAAATCCACAACCCAAACAACCCTTCTAGAAACCTAGAAACCGCACAACACAACCAGCACGCAAAACCGCATCTCAGAACCAGTAAAAAAAACTAGAATCACTGCATAGCCATACCAAACAGCATCATAGTAGGTCCATAAATGAACAAGGATCCAGAAAAATCCTTTAATAAGATACAAAAGACCGCATGGACCATTTTTCCACGGCAGGAAAGCATAGACTGAAACGAAATCACAGCAGAACTCACCCAACCCAGAATCAATGAGAAAAATCAAAGACATGATCAAGGAACGGACCTGGATATTCTGTGCAGACTGATACCAAGAATATCTGAGAACCCACAAAACCGGAACAAGAGCGGTATCACCAAGCTGTCACCAAGCCGTCTGCATCCATGAAAGACCTTTGCATCACTAGAGAAGCCACCATAATACATCAAAGCTCAGATCTGTGAGCGGGAAGGCAGATCACATCCCCAATGACTGAGAAAACATGTTACATCATCGAAGATACCAAAACCAGAATCGCTGAAGAATCCTTCTCTGCCGAGGAGGCCCTCCACCCCGCTGACCAGACTGTGGAAACCCCAGATCTAAAAAGTCAACCCTGCTCCATGGATTAAGTCCAGAAGGGATCCCCACAGACAACGAGTCTTCATCTTCATCGCAATCCATATCAGCACGATCTGAAGACCACAAAACCTCCATAGCCATCAGAAATTGAACACGCCAAAATCGGGCCAGAGCTCCATCCAAATCCAAAATCCACAACGTGTGGGGAAGCATGAGTCACCTAAGACTGAAATAAACCACCTTCTTCAGAGAGTAGATCACTTCCAGAGCACACTGACGCCAAGAACTAGGAAGAAAAGAGGATCTGATATCAACGATCTGAGCAGAAACCAGGAAAAAAACATGTAGCAAGCACCGAGTGAGCGAGAGGGCTAGGAGAGTGTGCCGCCATCTTCTTTAGGACTTTTAGGTTTTTAGTTACTTAAGGATTTCATAGGGTTTTTCAGGGTTTTTAGGGTTTTTTACATTTTAGGGAATTTAGTTCTTTTTTAGGGTTTATATGTTTTTTTAGGGTTTTAGGGATTTTAAGGGATTTTAGGTTTTTTATGGTTTTTACGGGTTTTTTGATTTTTTGGGTTTCTTTGTTTTTTCATTTTTAGGGTGTTTAAGTGTTTTTATATTATTTTAACATTTTTAGGGGTTTAAAGTAGTTTTATATTTTTTAGTGGTTTTTAGGGTTTGTATGGTCTTTTAGGTTTTTTAATGATTTTATGGGTTTTATGGTTTTTAGGGGGGGTTAGGGTTTTAGGATATTTTTAGGGTTTTTAGCGTTGTTTTGGTTTTTATGGATTTTAAGTGTTTTGAGGTTTCTATGGTTTTATTAGGTTTTTTATGGTTTTTTTCATATTAGGGATTTTGAATAATTTTTTAGGATTTTTTGTGGGTTTTTAGGGTTTTTAGGGATTTTTAGGTTTTTAGGGTTTTTTTAGGGTTTTTAGGGATTTTGAGGGGTTTTAGGTTTTTTAGGGTTTTTAGTGTTTTTCAAATTTTAGGGGTTTTAAGTTCTTTTAGGTTTTTAAGGTTTTTTTTTTGGGGGGGGGGTTAGATTTTTTAGGATTTTTAGGTTTTTAGGTATTTTTAGGGTTATTTTATAGTTTTTATGGTTTTCAAGGGGTTTAGGGATTTTGAAGGTTTAAAGGATTTTTTAAGGCTTTTATGGTTTTTTTGGTTTTTTAGTTTTTTTAGTTTACTAGGGTTTTTAATGTTTTTTAGAGTTTTTAAAATTTATAGGGGTTTAAATGGTTTTTAGAGTTTTTATTATTTTTTGGGTTTCTACGGGTTTTTTCCATTTTTAAATTTTTTATAGGTTTATATTGTTTTCAGGGTATTTTAAGCTTTTTATCAGTTTCTAGATTTTTATGGGTTTAAAATGTTTTTAATTTTTTATGTATTTCTTTGTGTCTTTTAGGGTTAGGTTTTTTATATTTTTTGTGATTTTTAGGGAATGTTTATAGGATTTTAGGTTTTTTAGTAATTTTTTGTGTTTTTAGAGTACTTTATAGATTTTTATCATTCTTTTTTGTTTTTTGGGTTTTTAAGTGTTTCTAGGCTTTTATGGTTTTCTTTGGGTTTTTTAGGGTTTTTAGGGCTTTATGGTTTTTAACATTTTTAAGTATTTTAGGTTCTTTTATGATTTTTATGGGTTTTTTAGGTTTTCTAGTGATTTTGATGGTTTTTAGGGGTTTAAAGGGTTTTTTGGTTTTTTTGGTTTTTAGGGTTATTTTGAGTTTTTACGGTTTTCTATAGTTTTAATATTTTCTGGGGTTTAAATTTTTTGTTCATTTTTTAGTGGTTTTTTGGGGTTTTATATGTTTTTATAGTTTTTAATGTTTTTAGGGTATTTTTTAGGGGTTTTAGGGCTTTTTGTACTTTTAATCTTTTTAAATATTTTAATAATTTTTAAGATTTTAAGTTTTTCCAATGGTTTTTAAGGGTTTTTATGTTTTTAGGGATTTTTATGGATTTTTTAAGAATTTTATGGTTTTTAGGGATTTTAGGGATTTTGATGGTTTCAGTGTTTTTCTTTGGTTTTTTTTTTGGGTTTTTGGAGTTTTTTTTGGATTTAATGCATTTTTATAGTTTTTAAAAAAACTAAGGGTTTAAAAGGTTTTTATATTTTTTAGTCATTTTATGGGTTTTCAATTTTTTTAAGGTTTTAGGGAGTTTTAGTTATTTTAGGGTTTTTTAGGTGTTTTAGGTTCTCTTTAGCGTGTTTATGGTTATAGCATATTTTAGGGTTTTAGTGGTTTTAAGTTTTTTTGGGTTTATAAGTTTTTATTTGGTTTTTTTAGGGTTTTTAGGGGTTTTTAATTTTTTATTTATTTTTAGGAATCTTTTAGAATTTTTATGATTTTTAGGGTTTTTATGGATTTTAAGGATTTTTTGGGTTTTTTAGGGTTTTTTATAGTGTTTAGGGTTAATAACATGTTTAGGTTTTTATGGGTTTTAAGTTTTTTTAGTTTTCTAAGGTTTTATTAGGGTTTTACAAGGTTGTTAGGGGTGTTTATGCTTCTTTTTATATTTAGTTCTTTTTGGAATTTTTTTATTTTTTTTATTTTTAGGGATTTTGAGGGTTTTTAGGTGTTTTATGGGGTTAGGGATTTTATGTTTTTTTGGGTTTTGGGTTTTTTTGAGTGTTTAGGGTTTTCTAGAATTTTTAGAGTTTTTAAACATTTTAGGGATTTAATAGACTTTTAGAGTTTTTAGTGGTTTTTTAGATTTTTTATGTGTTGCTTGGATTTTTTAAGGTTTTTTGGGGTTTTTATGGTTTTTAGGGATTTTACCAATTTTTACATTTTTTAGGGTTTTTTGTGTTTTTAGGTTTTTAATTTTTTTAGGGGTTTTCAGGGTTTTTATGGTTTTATACATTTTTTAGTATTTTTAGTGATATTTTATGAATTTTATTGTTTTTTAGCATTTTTATTGATTTTTGAGGGTTTTTAGAGTTTTTGGTGTTGTTAGGGTTTTATGGGTTTTTTTTGGGTTTTAGGATTTTTCTTGAATTTTTAGGTTTTTTTAATGTTTTTAGACCTTTTTAACATTTTTAGGGGTTTAAAGGGTGTTTTAGTTTTTTGTGGATTTTTAGGGTTTTATTGGTTTTGGGGTTTTTAGGTTTTAAGGGTTTATAGTTTTAGGGTCTTTTAGGGTGTCTAGGGTTTTAGGTTTTTTAGGGGATTCAAGTGTTTTTAGGTTTTTTAGGTTTTGTTAGGGGTTTTTAGGTTTTTTAGTTTTTTAAATGTTTTTTGGGATTTTTAGACCTTTCTTAGGATTTTTTGGGTTTTTAGTGTTCTTAAGAATTTTGAGGCGTTTAGGGTCTTTAATGTTTTTAGAGTTTTTTATGTTTTTTTGGTTTTTAAGTTTTTTTTGGTTTTCATGGTTTTTTATGGGTTTTTTAGGGTTTTTAAGGATTTTTATGTTTTTAGGGGTTTTAGGGGTTTTTTTAAGATTTTTATAGTTTTTTAAGGTTTTAATGTATTTTTGGGTTTTTAGTTTTTTTGGGTTTTTTGAGTTTTTTGGGGTTTTAAAGGTTTTTTTAGGTTTTTATGGATTTTTTGGGCTTATTTAAGATTTTATGGGGTTTTAGGGTTTTAGGGATTTTGAGGGTTTTAAGGGTTTTAGGATCTTTTTTAGGGGTTATATGGTTTTTTGGGGATTTTAGGGGGGTTTTAAAAATTTTGTTATTATGTTATTTATATATTTTTAACATTTTTACGGCCTTAAAGGGTTTTTAGAGTTTTAGTGGGTTTTTAGGTTTTTATGGGTTTTTAGGGTTTTTAAGACTTTTATGCATTTTAGGGTTTTTCATATTTTTTACTATTTTAGTGTCTCTTATGGTTTTTATGATTTTAGTAGTATTTTGGTTTTTTAGGGGTTTTAAGTGTTTTAATGTTTTTAAGCTTTTCTTTGGGGTTTTTTTGGTTTTTTTGGTTTTTTATATTTTTAGGGATTTTATGGTTTTTTAAGTTTTTTTAGGTTTTCAAGGTTTTTAGGTATTTTGAAGTTTTTTTTGGGTTTTTATAGTTTTTAACGTTTTTAGGGTTTTTAAGGGTTTTAGGTGTTTTTAGGGTTTTAAGGTTTTATTAGGTTTTTTTTGTATTTTTATAGGTTTTACGTATTTAGGGATTTTTTGGTAATTTTTAGGATTTTTTTAGTGTTTTAGGGTTTTTAGAGATTTTGGAGATTTTTAGGGGTTTTAAGGGGGTTTTTTTGGTTTTTTGTTTTTGTTTTTTTAGAGTTGTTAGGGTTTTTTTATCATTTTAGGATTTTTATGGATTATTAGATTTTTTTAATGATTTTATGGTTTTAAAGGGTTTTTAGAGTTTTTAGTGGATTTTTAGGGTTTTGTGGATTTTTAGGGTTTTTTAAGGTTTTTAATATTTTTAATGTTTTTAAGGGTTTTTTATATTTTTATTCCCTTTTAGGGTTTTTTAATGTTTTTTATGTTTTTAGGGATTTAAAGTGTTTTTAGGTTATTATGGTTTTGTTAAGGTTTTTCAGGGTTTCTAGGATTTTTTACATTATTAGATAATTCTAGGGTTTTTTTAAGATTTTTACGGTTTTTAGGGTTTTTTGGGATTTTTAGGGTTGTAGGTATTTTTAGGGTTTTTAGTGTTTTTAGAGTTTTAGGGGTTTAAAGTTTTTTTAGGTTTTTATATTTTTCTTAGGGTATTTCATGGGTTTGAGGGTTTTTTTATTTTAGGGATTTTTTGGTTTTCTTAGGATTTTTATCTTCTTTCAAGGTTTTTATGGTTTTTTAGTTCTTTAGGGATTTTTAGGGGGTTTTTTTGGGAGTTTTAGGATTTTTTTTAGATTTTTAGGAGTTTTAAGGTTTTTTAGAGTTTTTAATGTTTTTTAAGATCTCTAGGCTTTTTATAGTTTTTAGTGGTTTTTTAGGTTTTTATGGGTTTTTAAGGTTTTTGTGATTTAATGTTTTTAGGTGTTTTATTGTTTTTTATGGTTTTTGTGATTTAATGGTTTTTAGGTGTTTTAGGGTTTTCATGGACATTTTAGGTTATTTAGGGGTTTCAGTGTTTTATATATTTCTAGGAGTTTAAAGTATTTTTAGGTTCTTTATGTTTTTCTTAGGCTTTTTTATGGTTTTGGGGGTTTTTTATGTTTCTTGTGATTTTTTTTGTCTTTTTAGGATTTTTCTGGTTTTTAATGGTTTTTATGGATTTTGAGGGTTTTAGGGGTTTTCAGGGTGTTTAGGGTTTTTAGGGTTTTTAGCGTTTTTAGTGGTTTTATGTTTTTTAGGTTTTTAAGGTTTTCTTAGGGGTTTTTAGGGTTTTAGGGTTTTTTATATTTTTTTGGATTTCTAGGAATTTTAGGATTTTTATGGTTTTTTACAGTTTTTATGGACTTTGAGGGGGTTTGGGATTTTTAGGGTTTTTATTATTTCTTTGGTTCTTAGGGTTTTTTACTTTTAGGGTATTAAGGGTTTTTATATTTTTTAATGTTTCTAGGGATTTAAATAGTTTTTATTGTTTTTATTGGTTGTTATAATTTTTATGAGTTTCTAGTTTTTTTTATAGTTTTAGGGGTTTTAGGGTTTTTAGGGATTTTAGGGTTTTTATGGTGTTTTTAAGGTTTATAGGATTTTTAGTGTTTTTAGGTTTTTAGGGGTTTTTAGTGTTTTTATGTTTTTAATGTTTTCTTAGGTTTTTTAGGGTTTTTTATATTTTTAGGGATTTTTTAATATTTTTACGATTTTAATGGTTTTTATGGATTTTTTGGGTTTTTTGGTTTTTTGGTTTTTTGGTTTTACTTTGTATTTTAAGGTTCTTAGTGTTTTTTTATTTTTTAGGGGTTTTAATTGTTTTTAGGTTTTAAGTTTTTCTTAGGGTTTTTTCAGGGTTTTAGGGTTTTTTACATTTTTTGTGATTTTTAGGGGTTTTAATTTTTTTTAGGTTTTAAGTTTTTGTTAGTGTTTTTTCAGGGTTTTAGGGTTTTTTACATTTTTTGTGATTTTTAGGGATTTTTTAGGTTTTTTTGGGTTTTATGGTTTTTATAGATTTTGAGGGGTTTGAGGGTTTTTTAGGGTTTTTAGTATTTTGATGGTTTTTTGGGTTTTTTGGATTTTTTATACTATTAAGGTTTTTAATATTTTTAGATTTTTTAATGATTTAGGGGTTTAAAGGGTTTTTATAGTATTTAGTGGTTTTTTAGGGTTTTTATTGGTTTTAGGGATTTTTCAGGATTTATGTGTTTTAATGGTTTTTGGCGTTTTATGGTTTTTACGGTCTTGTTAGTGGTTTTTATTGGTTTTTAGCTTTTTTATGTTTTTATAGGTTTTTAGTGTTTTTAGGTTTTTATCGTTCTCTTAGGGTTTTTTTAGTTTTTTAGGGTATTTAGGGATTTTGAGGGTTTTTAGGGGCTTTTAGGATTTTTTATGGTTTTTAGCATTTTTTATGGATTTTTTAGTATTTTATGGGTTTTTAGGTTTTTTAGGGATTTTTAAGGTTTTTATGGATTTTAGGGTTTTAGCATTTTTAGATGTTTTAGGGGTTTAAAGTGTTTTTAGGTTTTTAATGTCTTATTGTGGTTTATAAAGCTTTTAAAGGTTTTTTTATGTTTTTAGGGATTTTTTGGGACCTTTTAAGATTTAAAAAAAATCAGGTTTCTAGGGATTTGTGGGGCTTTGGACTTTTTTGGGATTTTAGGGGTTTTATGGTTTTTCTAAGTTTTTATGTTTTTTTGAGTTATTTAGGGTTTTATAGTTTTCTAGTGTTTTTAACATTTTTAGGTGTTTAAAGGATTATTAGTGGTTTGAATGGTTTTTAGAGTTTTTAGGGATTCTAGGTTTTTTATGGGTTTGTAATTTTTTAGTGGGTTTATGGTTTTTAGGGGTTTGGGGACTTTTAAGGTATTTTAGGGTTTTTATCATTTTTAAGTTTTTAAGGGTTTTATGTGTTTTTATGTTTTTAAGATTCTCTTAGGGTTTTTCATGATTTTTATGGTTCTTTATGTTTTGGGGGATTTTTAAAGATTTTTTAGGATTTTTATGGTGTTTTAGGGATTTTAGGGATTTTGAGTGTTCTAGGGTTTTTTAGGGTTTTTATTGTTTTCTCGGTTTTTGTGTGTTTTAAGTGTTAATTGGATCTTAAGGTTTTATTATGGTTTTTCAAGGTTTTTATGGGTTTTTATGTTTATATTTTTTTTAGTATTGTTATGGTTTTTAGGGTTTTTAGGATTTCGGGTGATTTTTTGGTTTTTAGGGGTTTTGTGGTTTTTAGAGGTTTAAGTGTGTTTTTGAGTTTTTTATAGTTTTTATGGTTTTTTAGAGTTTTATAACATTTTTATGGGTTTAAATTGTTTTTATAATTTTATTTATATTGAGGGTTTTTATGGTTTTTTATGGGTTTTTAGTGGTTTTTAGGGTTTTAGGGGTGTTTTGGGTTTTCAAGGTCTTTTTAGGGTTTTTTAGGGTTTTTAGCCTTTTTTGGTTTTAGGGGTTTTTAGGTTTTTTAGTTTCTTAAATATTTCATAGGGTTTTAAAGGGTTTTTATGGTTTTTTGTTTTTTGGGATATTTAGGGGTGTTTTTAGATTATTTTGGTTTTATATTTTTTTTAGGGATTTTGTGGGTTTTTCAGTTTTTTTAGGGTTTTTTTATTTTTTAGTATTTTTAGATTTTTTTTGTATTTTAGGGGTTTTAGGTTCTCATAGGTTATAATGGTTTTCTTAGGGTTTTTAGGGTTTTATGTTTTTAGTGATTTTTAGGGATTTTTAAGATTTTTATGGTTTTTTAAGGTTTTTAGAGATTTTTAGTATTTGTAGGGTTTTTTAGGGTTTTATGGTTTTCTATGGGATTTTAGGGGTTTTTTGAGATTTTTAGGGTTTTAAAGGTTTTTTATATTTTTTAACATTTTTTGTGGTTTAAAGGGTTTTTATATTTTTTAGTGGTTTATAGGGTATTTATGGGTTTTGGGGGGTTTTTAAGTTTATTGGGGTTTTTATTTTTTTAAGGATTTTAGTGTTTTTATGGTTTTTTAATGGTTTTAGCATTTTTAGGTTTTTTGGGGTTTTAAGTGTTTTTAGGTTTTTAAGGTTTTCTTTGGGTTTTTTAGGGTACCTAGGGTTTTTATGTTTTTATTGATTTTTAGGGAATTTTTATAAGTTTTATTTGTTTTTAGGGTTTTTAGGTATTTTGAGAGGTTTTAGAGTATTTATGGTTTTTAGGGTTTTTAGCATTTTTTGGTTTTTTTACTGGTTTTAAGTGATTTTAGGTTTTATGTTTTCCTTTAGATTTTCAAGGTTTTTTATGGTTTTTTTCATTTTTTGGGATTTTAGGGCAAAGAGGGTGCGAGGCAGGCGTTGCTGAACCCCCAAATTTATTCAGAAAAGTAAAGTACAAGGCGTTATAGAAGAGGATTTCAAAATCAGGTAAGGGAAACATCGTTCATGTCTGAGTCCACTAAGGATGTACAAAAGATATTTTGGGATTTTATTGATTTTTATTATTCTTATGGTTTTTTAGGGTTTTTAAGGATTTTAAGGTTTTTCTTTGTTTTATGCTGTTTTTTTGTTTTTAGGGATTTTTAATTTTTTGGAATTTTTAAAAAAAATTTAGAGTTTTTAACGTTTTTATGGGTTTAAATGGTTTCTAGAGTTTTTAGTGGTTTTTTTGGGTTTTTTTTGGTTTTAGATTTTTTTAAGGTTTTTAGGGATTTTTATGGTTTATAGTGTTTTTATATTTTTAGAGGTTTTCAATGTTTTCATGTTATAAAGATTTTCCTAAGGTTTTTTAGGGTTTTTTATGGTTTTCAATTTTTTTAGTGTTTTTTAGGGATTCTTATGGGGTTTTTTATTTTTTAAATATTTTGAGGGTTTTAGGGTTTTTAGTGTTTTTAGGTTTTTTAGTGTTTTATGGTTTTTTGGAGTTTTAGGGGTTTTTATTTTTTAGGGTTTTGAAGTTTTTTAGGGTTTTTTAACATTTTTAGGGGTTTCAAAGGTTTTTAAAGTTTTTAGTGGTTTTTATATTTTTTATGGGTTTTCAATGTTTTTTTAGGTTTTTAGGGGTTTTATGGTTTTTAGGTCTTTTGTGGTTTTGAGAGTATTGTTAGGGGTTTTAGGGTTTTTATGTTTTTCAGTGTATTTTAGATTTTTAGGGGTTTATTTGTTTTTTATAAGGTTTTATTAAAAAAATCAGGGTTTTTAGAGGTTTTTACATCTTTATGGATTTTTATATCTTTTTTAGGATTTTTATGGTTTTTTATGATTTTTGTGAATTTTTAGGAGTTTTAGTGTATTTTATGGTTTTTAGGGTTTTTTAGGGTTTTTAATGTTTTTTTGGTTTTTAGGGGTTTTAATTGTTTTTTAGTTTTTAAGGTTTTCTTTGGGTTTTTAATGGTTTTTAGGGGTTTTTACGTTTTTGGGGATTTTTAGGGCTTTATGATTTTTTTTTAGGGTTTTTAGGAACTATGAGGGTTTTAAGGTTTTTAGGGTTTTTAGATTTTTTATGGGTTTTAGGTTTTTTTATTTTAGTTTTTTGGGTTTTTAATGTTTTTTATAGTTTTTTAATGTTTTTAGGTATTTAAAGGGTTTTTAGATTTTTTAGTAGTTTTTTATAATTTTATGCGTTTTTTGGTTTTTTAAGGATTTAGGGGTTTATATAGTTTTTAGGGATTTTAGAGATTTTTATTTTTTATGGGTTTTTAGTGATTTAAGTATTTCTAATGCTTTATTATATTTTTTCATATTTTTTAGGGATTTTTACATTTTTTGGGATTTTTAGGGATTTTTTAGGATTTTTAGGGTTTTTTAGGGTTTTTAGGAATTTTCAGTGTTTTTAGAGTTTTTTATGATTTTTAGGGTTTTTATGGGTTTTTTTTGGTTTTTTGGGTTTCTATTGTATTTTTTAGGGTTTTTAAGGTTTATAGTGTTTTTTACAGTTTTATCTATTTAAAGGGTTCTTGTGTTTTTAGTTTTTTAGGTGTTTTATGGGTTTTGAGGTTTTTTAAGGTTTTTAGTTATTTTATTGTTTTTAGGGGTTTTAGGGTTGTTAGGTTCTTTTAATGTTTTTAGAGTTTTTTGGTTTTTTAAAGGATTTTTGTTTTTTATATTTTTAAGGTTTTCTTAGGGGTTTTTAGGTTTTTGAGGGTTTTTTACATTTTTAGGTATTTTCTAGGCCTTTTTTGTATTTTTATGGTATTTTAGTCTTCTTAGGTAATTTTAGGGTTTTTGGGGTTTTTGGGTTTTTTTAATTTTTATAGTTTTTATGGGTTTTAATAGTTTTTAGGTTTTTAAGGTTTTCTTAAGGTTTTCTTAGGGTTATTAAGAATTTCTATGTTTTTAGCGAATTTTAGGGATCTTTTAGGATTTTTATGGTTTTTTAGGGTTTTGATGGATTTTGAGGTTTTTTTGGGATTTTAGGATATTTTAGTGTCTTTGGTGTTTTTATGTTTTTTGGGGTTTTAAGTGTTTTTAGGTTTTTAAGGGTTTCTTACGGTTTTTAGGGTTTTAGGGTTTTTTACATTTTTAGGGATTTTTAGGGCTTTTTTAGGGTTTTTATTGGTTTTTTGGTTTGTAGGGATTTTTAGGGTTTATGGGTTTTTTAGTCTTGTTGGGTTTTTTATGGTTTTTTTGGGTTTTAGGGTTTTTTGAAATTTTAGATTTTTTAAGATTTCCTATAGTTTTTTACATTTTTAGGGGTTTTAAGGGTTTTTTGAATTTTCAGTGGGCTTTTAGGGTTTTATGGGTTTTTAGGGTTTTTTATGGTTTTTAGGGGTTTTAGGGGTTTTAGGGGGGTTTATGGTTTTTAGTGTCTTTTAGGGTTTCTTACGGTTTTCATGTTTCTTAAGTTTTTTAGTGTTTTTAGGTGTTTTTTTATTCATATGGTGTTCTTAAGGTTTTCAAGGTTTTAGGGTTTTTTATGTTTTTAGGGATTTTTAGGGCCTTTACGATTTTTATGGTTTTTAGGGTTTTAGGTATTTTAAGGAGTTTTAGTTTTTTAAGACTTGTTAGGGTTTTTTTGGTTTTTATAATTTTTTAATATTTTAGGGGTTTTATGTGTTTATAGGTTTTTAAGGTTTTCTTAGGGGAAGGAAGGCTCGGGGCCAGGCTATTCCTGACCCCCCTCCCCCAAATTTATTATAAAAAAGACATGGCAGACAAAGGAGGGGCAGGGTAAATCAACCCACACCCAAAAATCCTGGGACACCCCCAAGAAACCTAGAAACCCCCAGGAAACCCAAAAGGCACACAAAAAAACAGAGAAAGTAGAAAGTCAAAAGAATTCCCATTAGCACCTTCCAGTTGATCAGCATCTAGCATCCCGCAGCACAATTCCCATCATCCATCACCTCCTTTCCATACCAATCCTCAGCCAGCGACATAGAACCACCATTATTAACATCGTAAACATCAACTTCAGATGCAGCAACTTCATCACCGCTTATCCAAGAAACAACTAGCTACTAACAACTCATCTTCTAGCATTCATCGCCTCCTAGAAAACTGGATACTATGTTTTTGGATCCCATATTCCATCATCCACCCCTCCTAACCCATCAACTCCTAAGAGATCACATATTAACATCCAGAAACCAAGATGTTCTGACTGAACAACATCCAGTATTCCAAAACTCGCAGCATAGCTAGCCACAGACCACCAGCATCCATACCCTGTACCAAGCCATAGCACCCAGCACCCCTTGGACAGAACCCAGTTCCAAGCAGGCCCCCAAGCAATCTTGCAAAGCAACACCAGACATCACCTAACACCTCTCAGCAAATCCAATAACCATAACTCGTAGTGAATCACAACCACAGTCGCAACCAGTAAACAGAAGATCAAAAAAATCCAAAAATTCCAACCAAAACCAGAATCAACAGTGTGAATCGAAGAAGAAGCAGAGGGACTAGGTCAGACATGTACCTGCAGCTGCTTCGCGAAATAAAGAAAAACCTGAAGTAGAGCACAATGCAAACTGTTGTCAACTTTGCGAGACCAAGAATTTGAGATCTGAACCGAGGACCATAGCCTGATGACCAAAGATGAACCAATGCTACAACTTTCTATATAGCTTCCAGAGTTGTTGAAGATAAGCATCTCCACCACAAAAACAGAACCGCAAAGGGGACATGTGCCGAAAGCCTGAGCAACGCCACCACTTGGAAAACAGGAAGCCGCCGAAGAACCTGCTGCCTTTGATCCGGAGAACGCCGCTGAGGCGCATCGTCACCGAGAATGCCCCCCACAAACATGACTGGGCAGAGCTGCAAAGAGGTCAGGTGTCGAAATCCTGATCGATGCCGCTACTTAGAGAACGTGAAGCTGCTGAAAAACATCTTCCACATCGAACAACTTTTCATTAGCCCACCGCTGCCAAGAACAATCATCATGAGCATGAGAGGGCATGGGAAAAGAACAATCACCGCATCCACTGGGGGAATCTAGAGGAAACCTTATAATCCACAATAGGAGAGAGAGAGAGAGAGCACCAGGAGATTTTGTCACCTTATAGTTGGTTTTTTATCAAGGTTTTCTTAGGGAAAGGAATATGTGAGGGTCGGGCTATTCCCGCCCCCCCCCCCCCCAAATTTATTAGCAAGAAAAAAATGAGACACAGAAGACAAGGGAGGGGAGGGGTCAAATGACCCGCACCCAAAAACCCCTTACAACCCACACCAAAAAAAGAAAAACAAATAAAGAAAAAGACTCAAAAACAGACACAACAGCGGCATCATTATGTCACATCCAGCCAGTACCAGCATCCAGCAGCACCAAATCCAATCTTCATAGCAATACAGCAGCAGCAGCGGATTTTCAAGTTTTTAAGGGTTTTTTACGTTTTTAGGTATTTTAGTGATTTTTTAGGATTTTTAGGGTTTTTAGGGGTTTTAGGGTTTTTAGGTATTTTGTATGATTTTAGGGGTTTTTTAGGGTTTTATAGTTTTTTTGTATTTTTTAGGGTTTTTTGGATTTTTTCAATTTTTTAGAGTTTTTTGGATTTTTTGGGTTTTTTAATTTTTTTAGGTTTTTTTAAAATTTTAAATCATTAAATGTTTTTTAGATTTTTTAGTGGTTTTTTAGGGTTTTGTGTGTTTTTACGGGTGTTTAAGGTTTTAGGGGTTTTATGGTTTTTAGGGTCTTTTATGAGTTTTAGCATTTTTTAGATTTTCTAGGGGTTATGTATTTTATGATTTTAAGGTTTTATTAGGGTTTTTCAAGGTTTTTAGAGTTTTTTATGTTTCTCTGGATTTTAGGGGTTTTTATGATTTGCATGGTTTTTAGGGTTTTTAGGGTTTTTAGAGATTTTTAGGTTTTTAGGGTTTTTAGGGGTTTTTTTTTGTTTTTTTCAGTTTTTAGGGTGTTGGTTGAGTTTTTTAGGGTTTTAAAGGTTTTTTAGAGTTTTTTTGACATTTTTAGGTGTTTAAATGGTTTTTTGAATTTTTAGTGATTTTTAGGTGTTTTATGGGTTTTTAGGGTTTCTTAATGTTTTTAGGGGTCTTTATGGTTTTAGGGGGGTTTTAGGGTTTTTATGGTATTTTAGGTTTTTTAGTGTTTTTTATTTTTTTGGGATTTAAGTGTTTTCATGTTTTTAGGATTTAATTAGGGGTTTTATGGTTTTTAAAAAAAAATTGTGTTTAGGTATTTTTATGGAATTTTAAGGATATTTATGATTTTTTATGGATTTTAAGGATTTTGAGTTTTTCAGGGGTTTTTAGGGTTTTTATGGTTTTTATAGTTTTTTAGGCATTTTAGGGGTTTTAACAGTTTTTAGGTGTTTAAGGTTTTATTAGGTTTTTTTAGGATTTTAGGGGATTTTTGTTTTTATGGATATTTACGTGCTTTATGATTTTTTTTGTTCTATAGGGGTTTTAGAGATTTTGAGTATTTTTAGGGGTTTTAGGATTTTTAGGTTTTTTTGGGTTTTTGGGGGTTTTAGGGTATTTTTAATTTTTTAGGGTTTTTAGTTTTTTTAGAGTTTTTTAACATTTTTAGGGATTAAAAGGGTTTTTATATTTTTTTAGTTTTTTATGTTTTTTATGGGTTTTTATGGTCTTTTAATTTTTTTAGGGGTTTTATGGTTCTAGTTATTTTGGGGGTTTTATGATCTTTTTATGATTTTTAAGTTTTTTAGGTTTTTAAGGATTTTATTTATTTTTAGGTGTTTAAGGTTTTTTAGGGGTTTTTAGGGTTTTTAAGGGTTTTACATTATTATTATTTTTGTATTTATTTAGTATTTTTATGGTTTTTATGGTTTTTAGTGATTTTTAGATTTTTCAGGGGGGGTTATTTAGGGTTTTTATGGTTTTTTTTGTGTTTTAGGGTTTTTTCAGTTTTATAGGGTTTTAAGGTTTCTAACAGGTTTTTAAGAGGTTTTTCACATTTTTAGGGTTTTAAGGGGTTTTTAGAGTTTTTAGTGGGTTCTTTGGTTTTTTATGGGTTTTTAGGTTTTTTATGGGTTTTGGGGAGTTTTGTGGTTTTGGGGAGTTTTAGGGTCTTTCTTGGGTTTTTAGGGTTTTTGCATTTTTAGGGGTTTAGAGTGTCTAAAAGTTGTTAAGGTTTCGTTAGAGGTTTTTAGGGTTTTTAGTGTTTTTATGTTTTCAATGATTTTTGGGGTTTTTTAGGGTTTTTTTGGTTTTTTAGGTTTTTTATGGATTTGGAGGGGTTAAAGAGCTTTTTTTGGGTTTTTTTTGGATTTTTGGGTTTTTTGGGTTTTTTGGGTTTTTTGGGTTTTTTGGGTTTTTTGGGGATTTTAGGGTTTTTTTTGTTTTAGGGGTTTATGTTTTTTTTTAGTTTTTAATATTTTTTGGGTTTAAAGGGTTTTGGTAGTTTTAGTGGTTTTTTATTTTTCATGGTTTTTTATGGTTTTTTAGGTTTTTAGGGGTTTTATGGGTGTTATGGGTTTTAGACGCTTTTAGGGTTTTTAGGGTCTTTTCGGGTTTCTAGGGTTTTTAGCATTTTTTAGGGTTTTTAGGGGATTTATGTGCTCTAATTTTTTTTAAATTTTTTATAGTGTATTTTAGGGGTTTTATGGTTGTTATGATTTAGGTATTTTTTAGGGATTTTTTAGGTTTCTTATGGTTTTTTAGTATTTTTATGGATTTTAAGGGTTTTTAAGGTTTTTTTTAGGAATTTTTAACGTTTTTTAGGTTTTATAGCGGTTTTAAGTGTTTTTAGGTTTTTAAGGTTATCTTAAGGATTTTCAAATAGTTTTGGTTTTTTTATGTTTTTTATTGATTTTTAGGGCCTTTTTAGGATTTTTATGGGTTTTTTTTTGGGATTTTTTGGTTTTTAGTGTTTTTAGGGTTTTTTTATTTTTTTTGTTTTGAATATTTTTTTGTTTTTTCATGGTTTTAATATTTTTTAGAGTTTTTAATGTTTTAGGGGTTTAAAGGGTTTTTAGAGTTTTAGTGGGTTTTTAGGGTTTTTATGGTTTTTTAGGGTTTTAATGGTTTTTTAGGTTTTTAGGGATTTTATAGTTTTTAGTATTTTTTAACATTTTTATGGGTTTAAAGGTTTTTTAGAATTTTAGTGGTTTTTAGGGGTTTTATTGGTTTTCAGAGTTTTTAGGGTCTTTTAAGGTTTTTTTAGGGATTTCAATGTTTTCCGGTTTTTTAGGGGTTTTAAGTGTTTTTAGGTTTTTAAGGTTTTCACAGGGAAAGGAAGATACGAGGGTTAAGCTATTCCCAACCCCCCAAAATTTATAATGAAAAAAGACATGGGAAGACAAGGGAGGGGAGGGGTAAAAACGGCCCACAACCTAAAACCCTTAATGACCCCAAAAAAAGAAAGTTCAAGAAAAACAAACAGAAAAGGTCCAAAAGAAAAGACACATACAAAAGAGCGCATCAGTCAATATCACCACCGAAGTAATCCAGCTCCAAACCATGGAAACCGAAGCTCGAACCCAGGTCAGCGCCCTCACCAGTAAAGCAAAAGTCTGATTCAGCACTTGTATCCATAGAATCACATCTCGACTCGTATGCTTCCTGCATTCTGAGCATTGACAAAAGCTTCTCCCTAGCCCTCTTCTGCTCAGCAGTTTGTGAAGTCTGATCCTACGAATTGACTTTGAGATTTAGTGTCTTTAAGGATTTTAAGGGTCTATAGGTTTTTTAGGGTTTTTAGGGTTTTTAGGGTTTTTAGGGTTTTTAGGGTTTTTAGGGTTTTTAGGGTTTTTAGGGTTTTTATGGTTTTTAGTGTTTTTAGTGTTTTTTAGGTTTTTAGGGGATTTAAATGTTTTTAGGTTTTTAAGGTTTTTTTGGGCTTTTCAAGGTTTTTATGGGGATTTTAACTATAAGAGATTTTTCGGGATTTTTTTTGTATTTTTATTTTTTTAGGGCAAGGAAGATGTGAGGGTCAGGCTATTTCCGACCCCCCCCCCCCAAATTTATTAGAAAAAAAAGACACAACAGACATGGGAGGGGAGGGGTCAAACGACCAACACCCAAAAACATTTGACAATCCCAAACCCAAAAAAACCAAAAAACCAAAAAGTACTCAAAAAGACAAACAAATAAGAAAATCAGAATTATCCCCATCATCACCTCCCATCCAATCAGCAACCATCATCCAGTAGAACCATAACCACGAGCAAAAAATTCATCAGCAATCATCAGCATGATATCAATAGCACAACAGTAAACCCTACCTCATCAACACCAAATTTTAGCACAGTACCAAGCTCGTCAACCATCAGCCTATACTCCAATATTAGCTTATCAAACCTACACCACAAAACAGCATCTCCCCTCCGATATGTGCCCTTGACGCCAATCTGAACCACCAACACCATCCCAACACCACCACATGCACCATCATACCAAACCAAAATGGATTCCAGTGTGATGGGAATGGAAGCAAGAGAAGAGGTGGACGCATTAGTCAAGGGGAATGACAACAGTGATAAGGCGCACCCCAGAATCCAATTCTAACAGTCACCCAGCAGATCATCAAAACATCACGCATCAGCACTACCGCAAAAAGCCGGCTTCTATCAATAAAAAACTAGGAAGAACCGAACAAAAGACATCCCATGAAATCATCGACCAACATTCCTCATCAAAGAAAAAAAGGGAATCCATCTCCTTGAAATCCAGTAACCATGACCTTCTAACCAGCCATCAACAAGCATACCACATTCCAAAGTAGTGCAAGACCACCAACACCAACACTTAGACCCACTCCACAGCACCCGAACATCCTTAATTAGACCCAGATCCAAACAACACCTCACATCAAACCCATCAGGCAGCACCAACAGCACGCAATCGGACGGGTGACAATTAGAAAACTAGAAAAAAGAGAACACATCGATGCAAACTTAACCATAGGCTCAAACCAAGACCATTAGCAAGAAGATCGTAACCCATAACTAGGTAACAATTAATTAGACATGATCCAACAGAAAGAATCGAACCCGATGTTCCAGAACGAACCTGCACCTTCTGCATCTTCTGAGTAGATCCCGGATCGGGAAAATAGAGGACCATGAAATCAACAGTGGAATCTTCAGATTTCCTAGAAGTATCTTAGAAAACCCACCAAGGAAGATTGTACCAGGTCGTAAAGATGTAGTAGATCTGACACTCACTATCATGAAACCATGCCTCGCTGTAACTTCGACCGAAGATGTCACCCTGGAAAAAAGAGCACCGCCATAGGGAAGCCGCATCCAGATCCATTGAACCCAAGCCAATCTGCTGCAACAACCAAGCCAGGCTGAAGCCTCCAAGGTTTTCCCAATCCTGCCTGATCTCTCCCAAGCACGCAACTAAAGACCGAATGAGCTTGTGGCTTCTAAATCTACCAAACCCAAGCCAAACCACTGCAAGACATGATGCAAGACAATACCTACCTGAATAGCACAACGTCACCAATTCGATCCCTGCCAAATTCACACTGCACCACCAAATTTCACCGCCACCAAGAATCTTCCATGCCCTCCTTGAGATCAAATATCACAACCATGCTAACAAAGCATAGTCCATATCATGACGCATGAACAGGAAGAGAGAAAAGCTGCCAGAACTAGTGGGAGACTGTGGTGATCGCTGCAAGAGGCAAGAGGTCACAGGTGAGAGCAGTGGCATCTTTCTCTCAGTCCTTTATTTTTTTTAGGGTTTGTAGGTATTTTTTTTTTCTTCATGTTTTTTCAGTTTTTTATGGTTTTTATAGTTTTTTCGGGGTTTTGGGATTTTTGGATTTTTTTTAGGGTTTTTAATATTTCTTTGTAGTTTTTTAACATTTCTAGGGGTTTAAATGGATACTATATTTTTTAATGAGTTTTTTAGGGTTTTATTTTTTTTGTGTTTTTTAAGGTTTTTATGGGATTTTATGGTTTTTATGGGGTTTTAGGGTTTTTAGGTTCTTTTATGGTTTTTATTGCTTTTAGTGTTTTTTAGGTTTTTAGGGGTTTCAAGTGTTTTAAGGTTTTTTAGGTTTTCAAAGGGGTTTTCAAGTTTTTAGGGTTTTTTTACCTTTTTAGGGATTTTGAAGGTTTTTTTAGGTTTTTTTTTTGGAGTTTTGTGTATTTTGAGGCATTTTTTGGTTTTTTAGTGATTTTAAGGTTTTTTAGGGTTTGGCCATTTTTTAGATTTTTAGAGGTTTTAAGTGTTTTTATGTTTTTAATGTTTTCTTAGGTTTATTGAGGAGTTTTTTTGGATTTTTATGTTTTTATGTATTTTTAGGGATTTTTTATGATATTTATGGTTTTTAGGGTTTTGGGGGATTTTGAGAGTTTTTTGGTTTTTTAAGTATTTTAGGGGGTTTGGGGTTTTTATCATTTTTTATTTTTTTTTGGAGTTTTAAGGGTTTTAGGTTCTTAAATTTTTCTTAGGGTTTTTTCTGGGTATTTAAAGTTTTTTACGTTTTAGGATATTTTTAGGGATTTTTAGTATTTTTATGGTTTTTTAGGGTTTTTAGGGATTTTTAGGTGTTTATGGTTTTTTAGTTTTCTCATGGGTTTTTAGGGTTTTTAGAGTTTTTAGTGGTTTTTAGGGTTTTTATGGGTTTTTAGGGTTAATTAAAGTTTTTTACTAGTTTTATGGTTTTTAGGGTTTTAGTGTTTTTTAGGTTTTAAAGTGTTTATTAGGATTTTTTGGTTCATAAGTGTTAACATGTTTTTATGTTTTTTAGGGTTTTTTGGAGTTTTTGGGGTTTTTCATGTTTTTATGTATTTTTAGAGATTTTTTTGGATTTTTAAGGTTTTTAGGGTTTTAGGTATTTTGATATTTTTATGGTTTTTAGGATTTTATGGTTTTTTGGAGGGTTTTGTTTTTAGGGTTTTTATTTTTTTTAGAGTTTTTTAACGTTTTTAGGGGTTTAAAGGGGTTTTTGAGTCTGTAGTCATTTTTAGAGTATTAAAAACAATAGGGGTTTTTTATGGTTTTTGGGGTGTTTTAAGTTATTTAGGGTCTTTCATGTTTTTTAGTGTTTTTTGGGTTTTTAGGGTTTTTAGTTGTTTTTAGGTTTCAAAATTTTCATAGGGGTTTTAAGGATTTTTTTGGATTTTTCTTTGTTTTTGGTTTCTCGGATTTTTAGAAATTTTATGTTTTTTAGGTTTTTTAAGGAATTTGGGGTGTTTTAGGGTATTTTAGGGTTTAAAGGATTTTTATCATTTTTTAGGTTTTTTAGTGGGTTTTAGTGTTATAAGGTTTTTAAGGTTTCCTTATGGTTTTCATGATTTTTAGGGGTTATCTATTTTTTGTGATTTTAAAGTATTCTATAGGATTTTTATGTTTTTTTATGTTTTTTGGGGGGGTTTTAGTGTTTTTTAGTGTTGATAGAGTTTTGTGGTTTTTTCAAGTTTTTGGGATTTTTTTATATTTTTTGGGTTTTTGAAGTTTTTTGGAGTTTTTAAATTTTTAAGGGGTATAAATGGTTTTTAGAGTTTTAAGTAGTTTTTTATGATATTTATGTGGTTTAGGGTTTTTAATTAGTTTTTAGGATATTTATGGGGTTTAGGGATCTAAAGGTTTTTAAGGGTTTTAGGGTTTTAGGGGTTTAGAGGTTTATAGGGTTTTTAAGGTATTTTAGGTTTTTTAAAATTTTTAGCATTTTTTAGGTTTTTCGGGGTTTTAAGTGCTTTTTGATTTGTAACAATTTCTTAGGGGTTTTCAAGGTTTTTTATAGTTTTTTATGTTTTTAGTTATTTTTTGGGAATTTTTTTGATTTTTATGGGTTTTTAGGGTTTTTAGGTATTTTGAGGGTTTTTTGGATTTTTTTAGGGGGTTTTTTGGTTTTTTAAATGTTTTTAGGATTTTTAGTTTTTTAATGTTTTCTTTGGGGTATTCATAATTTTTAGGGTTTTTATGTTTTTAGGGATTTTTAAGAATTTTTTGTGGATTTTTATGATTTTTAGGGCTGTAGGGCAAACAAGATGCAAGGGTCAGGCTATTCCCGAACCCCCCCCCCCCACCCAAATTAATAAAAAAACCGCATCAGACAAGGGTAGGGTGGGGCCAAACAGCCCACACCGAAAATCCCTTAACCCCCTAAGACACCAAAACCCCAAAATACCCAAAAATCAGAAGAGAAAGAAACAGAAACAACAAATCAAAAATCTCCATCCCCTTATGGGTCTCCATCAGCACCATAACCAGTGGAAGCATCTGACTCCACCAAGTCCCATTCAGATGATTCATATTGCTTTAGGAAGGTGGTGTAGTAATTTCTGAGACGTTGCTGCTTCGCATCAAGCTGCGCCTTGACGGGCCGACCTCCCTTGGCAGAGGAGTTGGCTTTGCAAGAAGCCCTCCTTGATGGGCCGACCTCCCTTAAGTGGTTTTATAGATTTAATGGTTTTTATGGACTCTTGGGATTTTGTTTTTTTTTTTTTTGTGTGTATTTTGTGTTTTTAGGGTTTTAAGGTTTTTTAGTGTTTTTCAGCATTTTTAGGGATTTCAAGTTTTTTTTATTTTTTAGTTGTTTTTAGGGTTTTTATAGCATTTTAGGGTTTTTTAAGGTTTTTTGGAGATGTTATGTTTTTTAGGGTTTGTTAGGGTTTTAAGTATATTTTTAGGATTTCCAAGGGTTTTAGCATTCTTAGGGTTTTTTGGGATTTATGTGCTTCTAGGATTTTATGTTTTTCTTAAGATTTTCAGGGTTTTAAGGTTTTTTACATTTTTAAGGATTTTTAGGGATTTTTTTAAGTTATAGAGTATTTTTGGATTTCAATATTTTTTAGGGTTTTTAGGGTTATTAAGGGTTTTTAGGGATTTTTAGGGTTTTTATAATTTTTTAGATTTTTTAGGATTTTTTATTTTTTTTATGTTTTTATGTTTTTATGGTTTTCTTGGGGTTTTTTAAGGTTTTAAGGTTTTTATATTTTTAGGTATTTTACCGGTTTTTTAGTATTTTCATAGTTTTTTAGGTTTTTAGGTATTTTAATGGTTTTTAGGGTTTTGGGGGTTTTTAGGGGTTTTTTGTTATTTTGGTTTTTTATGGTTTTTTGAGTTTTTAGGGGTTTTAAGGTTTTTTATAGTTTTTAATGTTTTTAGGAGTTTATTGGGTGTTTAGATTTTTTTGGTGGTTTTATGGATTTTTTTGGTTTTTAGCATTTTTTAGGTTTCTTATGGGTTTTTAGTGTTTTTAGATTTTTAATGTGTCCTTATGAAGGAACCAACAACCAGCAGCGAACATCATATAACACCTCAGAATCCAGCAACCATCATTCAGCAGGAACAGAAACTCAAAACAAAACCAGCCACAACAAAAGAGCACACAGGCTAGCATATCAGAATGAACACAACACAGAATGACCATACCTTCATCAGCAGCAAGATCCAAGAACAAAAAAGCGGAAACAGGAAAGAAAACCTGCATCCTTTCCCTTTTCGCCCACTATGGCCATTCAAGATACCAGGAAGGCCAGAAAGACCCTCCTCGGGTCCAAGCAAGAAACGCAGATCCGAGCACAGAACCTAAAACACCATCACCAAGAATTCGCGAAGCCCGCCAAACCCACTTACCACCAGAACAAAGCCAAATCTCTCCCAGATGAAGCCACCAGAGTATCTTGCCGCACCAAAGATAAGAGCCAAAGCGCCAAGCACCAAAAGACCTGAACAGCCGAGACAAACCCTAGATCTGACAAGCATACTTGAAAATCGGGCCAGGCACCCGTCTATCCAGACGTCGAGACATCCATCGTGCCCGCGTTGACTTCACCATCGACCTCTTAGACTTCGCCCAGATCATTGTAGAGCCATCATCGCTGCCGCCAAGGAACAAAGCCAATGCCCGAGGAGAAGCAGGAGCCAGATCTAACAAAACTGATCCAAAACGAAGCAAAATCCAGACCAAGTCGTCGCCTCCATTTCTTGAAACAACCCACCAGATCTCAACGCCATCCACCATCCACCTTGAATTCCACCATCGTGCCAGGGGAGGAATCCACTTGAACATAAAAAAATCTGCATCACAAAGCTCAAACTAGAGTAGATCGACGAAGCCGCTGAAGAGGATTCCAAGAGGGAACCCTAGAGATCGTCGCGTCGTGAGGGAGAGCCCAGGAGAGAGTGGCGGCATCTTTCTTTTCTTTCATAATATTTTTTGGGTTTAAAGGTTTTTTTGATTTTTAAGTAGTTTTTTAGGGTTTTATGGGTTTTTAGGGGTTTTAAGGTTTTTAGGAATTTTATGGTTTTTAGGGGGTTTTAGTGTTTTTGGTGTTTTTTAAGGGTTTGGGTGTTTTTAGGTTATCTAGGGGTTTTAAGTTTTTTTAGGTTTTTAATGTTTTCTTTGGGGTTTTTTAGGGAATTTATGGTTATTTTCAATTTATGGATTTTTAGGGATTTTTTTAGGATTTTATGGTTTTCATGGATTTTAGGGGTCTTGGGGGTTTTGAAATTTTTTTATATTTTTTTGGTTTTTTGGGTTTTTAGATTTTTTTTAGGTTTTTAGGGGTTTAAAGTGTTTTTAGGTTTTTATGGTTTACTTGGGGTTTTTCAAGGTTTTATGGTTTTTTTACATTTTTAGTGATTTTTAGGGATTTTTTATAATTTTTATAGGTTTCAAGGTTTTTATGGATTTTGAGGGTAATTATAGGTTTTAGGTTTTTAAAGGTTATTGTGTTTTTTTTTTTGCAGGTTATAAGGGTTTTTTTGAGTTTTTAAGGGTTTAAATTTTTTTAGAGTTTTTTTTATCATTTTAGGGGTTTAAAGGGTTTCAATAGTTTTTTAGTGGGTTTTAGGTTTTTTATAGCCTTTTAGAGTTTTTTGAGGTTTTTTGGTTTTTTCTGAATTTTGGGGTTTAAGGGTCTTTTTAGGGATTTTTATGGTTTTCAGCATTTTTTAGGTTTTTAGAGGTTTTAAGTGTTTTTAAGGTTTTACAGTTTTCTTAGGGTTTATTATGGTTTTTAGTGTTCTCTATGTTTTTGGTAATTTTTAATGTTTTTTTATGATTTTTATGTTTTTAAGGGTTTTTATGGATTTTGATTTTCTTTAGTGTTTTCAGGGTTTTTAGTGTTTTTAGGTTTTTTAGGGGTTTTAAGTGTATTTATTTTATTGAGGTTTACTTAGGGGTTTTCAGGGGGTTTTAGGGGTTTTTTTACTTTTTTAGGGATTTTTAGGGTTTTTTAGGATTTTTATGGTTGTTTTGTGTTTTTAGGAATTTTGAGGGATTTTAGCGTTTTTTGGGTTTTTAGGGTTTTTTTTTATTTTTTAAGAATTTTAATTATTTTAGTGGTATTAATGTTTTAGGGGATTAAATTGTTTTCAGAGTTTTTAGTGATTTTTTAGGGTTTTTATGAGTTTTTAGGGTTTTTAAGGTTTTTAGGGGGTTTTATGGTCTTAAGGGTTTTAGGGTTTTTTAGGATTTTTTAGAGTTTTTATTTTTTTAGGTTCTTTAGGGGTTTTAATTGTTTTAAAGATTTTAAGGTTTTCTTAGGGTTTTTCATGGTTTTAGGGTTTTTATATTTTTAGGGATTTTTAGGGTTTTTTAGGATTTTTATTGTTTTTTAGGGTTTTAGGGATTTTGAGGGGTTCTTGGGTTTTTATAGTTTTTTAGGGTTTGTATCATTTTTTTAGTTTTTATGGGTTTTAAGTTTTTTTAGGTTTTTAACATTTTTTAGTGTTTTTTGGGTTTTTTGGGTTGTTTGGTTTTTTATGTACTTTTTGGGATTTTTTAGGATTTTTATGGTTTTTATGGGTTTTAATGATTTTGATGGATTTTAGGTTTTTTATGATTTTTAGGGTTTTTATGGTTTTTTTTTGGGTTTTTTAGGATTTTTTTATGTTTTAAGGGTTTTTAAGGTTTTTAGAATTTTTTAACATTTTTAGGGGTTTAATGGGTTTCTATAGTTTCTAGTGGTTTTAGGGTTTTTTGGGTATGGGGGTTTTTTTATGTTTTTAAGGTTTTTAGGGTTTTCATGTTTTTTTAAGGTTTTTTAGGTTTTTTTGCGTTTTTAAGTTTTTTTAGGTTTTTTAGAAATTTTTATGTTTTTATGGATTTTTAGTGTTTTTAGGTTTTCATGGTTTTTTGGGGGTTTAAGGGTTTTTAGGGATTTTTTTGTTTTAGAAATTTTTTAGGATTTTTATAGTTTTTGGGGGTTTTTATGGATTATGAAGTTTTTTAGGATATTTTAGGGTTTCTGGTGTTTTATGGTTTTTTTGGGTTTTTAGGGTTTTTTGAGTTTTATAGGGTTTTTAAAGTTTTTAGAGTTTTTTAATATTTCTAGTATTTTGATGGGTTTTTAAATATTCTACTATTTTTTTAGGGTTTTTATGGGTTTTTAGGGTTTTGTAAGTATTTTAAGGGTTTTTTATGGTTTTTAGGGGTTTCAGGGTATTCGGTGTCTTTTAGGGTTTCTAGAATTTTTTGCCTTTTTAGGGATTTAAAATGTTTTTAGGTTTTTAAGGTTTTATTTGGGGTTTTCAAGGGTTTTATGGTTTTTTATGTTTTTCATTTTTTTTAGGGATCATTTAAGATTTTATGTTTTTTTATGTTTTTTGGGTTTTTTATGGTTTTTAGGGGGTTTTAGTGTTTTTAGGTTTTTTAGGGGTTTAAAGTGTTTTTAGGTTTTTAAGGTTTTCTTAAGGGTTTTCAGGGTTTTTTACATTTTTCATGATTTTCAACGATTTATTAGTATTTATTGGGTTTTTAGGGTTTTAAGGGATTTTGAGGGGTTTTAGGGGCAAGGAAGATGCGAGGGTCGGGCTATTCCTGGCCCCCCCAAATTTATTAGCAATAAAAAAGGAGACACAACAGACAAGGGAGGGGAGGGGTCAAACAACCCACACCCAAAAACCCCTTACAACCCACACCAAAAAAGAAAAACAAAGAAAGAAAAATACTCAAAAACAGACACAAAGCGGCATCATCACGTCACATCTAGCCAGAACCAGCATCCAGCAGCACCACATCCAATCATCCCAGCAACACAGCAATAGCAACACATCCAAACCAACCAGCCCCAGCAACCAACAACACCAAATCCGACATCACAACCAAACACAACCAGCAGCATCAAACCACAGCACAAGCACCGCAACCAAGCACAACCATCTTTAGGTTCTAGGGTTTTTTATTTTTTTATGGGTTTTGGGGTTTTTTAGAGTTTTTTAATGTTTTTAGGGGTTTAAAGGGGTTTAGAGTTTTTAGGGGTTTTAGGGGTTTTAGGGGTTTTATGGGTTTTTATGGGTTTTTAAGGTCTTTAGTGGTTTTTATGGTTTTTAGCTTTTTTATAGTTTTTAGTGTTTTTTAGGGTTTTTATCTTTTTTTAGGTTTTTAGGTGTTTTAAGTTTTTTTAGGTTTTTAAGGTTTTCTTAGGAATTTTCAAGGTTTTAGGGATTTTATGTTTTTTTATTTTTAATTATTTTTAGGATTTTTATGGTTTTTAGGGTTTTTAGGGTTTTTATGGTTTTTAGGGGTTTAAAGGTTTTTAGGGGTTTTCGGGATTTAAGGACCTTTTAGGTTTTTTAGGGATTTTACCATTTTTGAGGTTTTTAGGGGTTTTATATGATTTTCAGTTTTTTATTTTTACTCATGGGTTTTTTAGTGTTTTTAGGGTCTTTTACATTTTTTAGGATTTTAGGATTTTTATGTTTTTTAGAGTTTTTAGGTATTTTGATGAGTTTTTGGGATTTTATGGCTTTTAGGAGTTTTTAGGGTTTTTAGAATTTTTAGGTTTTTAGGGGATTTAAGTGTTTTTAGGTTTTTAATGTTTTCTTAGGGTTTCCAAGGTTTTTTGGTTATTTTACATTTTTTGAATTCTTAGGGATTTTTTAGGATTTTTATGGTTTTTTGGTATTTTTAGGGATTTTGAGGGGTTCTAGGGTTTTTTTGGTTTTTTTGGTTTTTTTGGTTTTTTTGGTTTTTTTGGTTTTTAGTTGTTTTTTGTGGTTTTGTTGGGGTTTTAAGATTTTTAGTTTTTTAAATTTTTCTATGGAAAGAAAGATGTGAGGGTCGGGCTATTCTTTCCCCCCCCCCTAAATTTATTAGAAAAAAAAAAGATGCTGCAGACAAGGGAGGGGAGGGGTCAAACGACCCGCACCCAAAAACCCTTAACAACCCCAAACCCAGAGAAAGAAACCCAAAACAGTCCAATATCAAAAAAAACAAACAAAAAACACATGAATCCAAGGAGAAACCATCACCATCATCTAGCATTAACCAACATCCAACAACTCGCAACCAAGTACTGACCAACAACCAGCACCTTCTCACCACCAGCTTCACAGAACCATCAGCACCAAATTCAAACATGTCAGCGTCACCACTTCCCAACCAATTAGAAACCATCCTAGAGAAGCGTATCCATCCTTAAGAATCTCCAAGAGGATCCATTTCTAGCACTACAGAGCCACTAGCACCAAACTTTTAAACAATATCTTCATCACAACCCATCCCATCAGCAAGCAGCATCCCACGCCACCAATTTCAGCATCCAACATCTCCTTCTGCGCCTCGTAAACAAGCAGTGACAGAACCAACAGCTCCATTACATCCCAGCCTAGCAGCAAGAAGAATCCAGCACTATAGTGTCTGAAAACAAACAAATCCCTCCACACCTTGTAATCGAACAGCAGCACAAAACCAAGCTCTCACATCGGCACATGCCAAATGCCACAACAGCAATAGAAAATCCGAACAAACTAGTGCCATCACAACCAGAAATTAAAATAAAAAACCTATAACCAATTGCATAGTCCGACCAATAGACCAAATCACCAACGAATCAATCCAAAATTGAATATAAAGCATGTACCCACTAAGAAAAGGGAATTTGAATCCCCGAGCCACCAGCACAGCAGAAATGAAGAAAAATCACAGGATCAAAACTGCAAAAGGGGAATCATTCCAGATCATCATCGAAGGAGAAGTTTAAACCTGAGGCAGGAAACCGGAAGGGACTAAAGACCATCGAAGAGACCGGATCCTAGTCCGCCACTGCAACGCTCCCCGTTTTTGAATCCCTTGATGTCACTGAACCGTCTGTAGAAGCCCCAGATCTACAAGCTTGACCCCGATCCACGGATTAAGACCAGAACGGTTTCCAGCTTCTAAGGATCCATCTGCGACGTCACTTAAAACAAACTGATCAGAGATCCCATAAAAATATGTGACCTCCATAGATGTCAAATCCCAAGCACTCAGAATCCAATCCCCTCAAAGATCCGAGGCCAAAGTCTCGAGAAAAGACACCACCCGGGGAAGTCGAAGACGCTGAAAATAGGAAGCCACCGCCACCTTGATTTTTTATGGTTTACTTATTATTTTTCATTTTTTATGTTTTTAGGGTTTTTAATTGTTTTTAGGTTTTTAAGTTTTTCTTAGGGTTTTTCAGGGATTTTTATGTTTTTAGGGATTTTTAGGGTTTTTATGGGTTTTTAGGTATTTTGATGACTTTCAGGGGGTTTTGGGATTTTTAGGGTTTTATGTTTTTTATGGTTTTTTAGGCTTTTAGGGTTTCTATTGAGTTTTTTACATTCTTTAGGTTTTTTTATTCTTTATTTTTTTAGGGGTTTAAAGGGTTTTAAGAGTTTTTAGTGGTGTTCGGGTTTTTCGGGGTTTTAGGGGTTTAAATGTTTTTAGGGGGTTTTATGGTTTTTATGTGTTTTAGTGTCTTTTTAGTAATTTTTATGGGTTTTATCATTTTTAGGTTTTTATAGGTTTTATGTTTTTTATTATTTTAATGTTTTCTTAGGTTTTTTCTGGATTTTTTGGTTTTTTAGGTTTTTTAAGATTTTTAGGGATTTATAGTATTTTTATGGTTTTTTGGTTTTTTTGGGATTTTTTTGGATTTTAGGGTTTTTTAAGGTTTTAAGGTTTTATTCTTTTTTGGGGGTTTTAGGGTTTTTTGAGTTTTTTTGTTTTTTAAGGTTTTTTAAAGTTTTTTAACATTTTTAGAGGTTTAAAGGGTTTTTAGTTTTTTTAGTGGTTTTAGAGTTTTTATAGTTTTTTAGGGGTTTTATGGTTTTTAGGTATTTTAGGGTTTTTAGGGACATTTTATAGTTTTTAGGGGTTTTAGAGATTTTTAGGGTTTTTTAGGCGTTTTCATTTTTTAGGTTTTTAATGCTTTATTAAGGTTTTTTAGGGATTTAGAGTTTTTTACATCATTAGGTATTTTTAGGGATTTTAAGTATTTTTATGGTTTTTAGGTTTTTTAGGGATTATAAGGGGTTTTAGGGATTTAATGGGTTTACAGTTTTTATCATTTTTTAGTTTTCTTAAGCGTTTAAAGTTTTTTTAGGTTTTCAAGGTTTTCATGGGTTTTTTAGTGGTTTTAGGGTTTTTTAAGTTTTTAATTATTTTAGGTCTTTTTAGGATTTTTATGATTTTTAGGGTTCTAGAGTTTTTATGGATTTTATAGGTTTTTAGGGTTTTTTAGGGTTTCATGGTTTTTTAGGGTTTTAGGGTTTTTTGATTTTTTTACTATTTTTAGGGTTCTTATATTTTTTTAGCATTTTAGGGATTTAATTTGAGTTTTGAGGTTTTTTTGGTTTTTTTGGTTTTTATGGGTTTTTTATGGTTTTTAGGTGTTTTAGGGATTTTAGGGATTTTAGGGTCTTTTAGGGCTTTTTTGGGTTTTTAGAATTTTTGTTCTTTGGTTGGTTTTCAGTATTTTTCAATTTTTAAGGTTTTCTTAGGGGTTTTCAAGGCTTTTTATATTTTTAGGTATTTTTAAAAAAAATTAGGATTTTTATTTATTTTTAGGGTTTTAGAGATATTGAGGTTTTTAGGGGTTTTAGGGGTTTTATGGTTTTTTAGGGTATTTTTATTTTTAGGTTTTTGGGGGGTTCAAGTGTTTTTAGATTTTTAAGGTTTTCTTAGGGGTTTTCAAGGTATTTAAGGTTTTTTATGTTTTTATGGATTTGTAGAAAATTTTTAGTATATTTTTTTAGGTTTTTTAAGTATTTTGAGGGTTTTTAGGGGATTTTTTGTTTTTTGGGTTATTAGGGGTTTTTTGAGTTTTTAAGGTTTTTAAGGTTTTTTATAGTTTTTAACATTTTGTGGGGTTTAAAGGGTTTTTGGATTCCTTTTAGTGTTTTTAGGGTTCTTATGGTGTTTTAGTTTTTTCTAAGGTTTTGATGGGTTTTTATAGTTTTTAGGGGGTTTTAGGGGTTTTAGGATTTTTTAGGGTTTTAAATATTCTTTAGGTTTTTTAGGGGTTTTAATTTTTTTGGATTTTAATGTTTTCTTAGGCTTTTTCAGGATTTTTTGGGTTCCTTATGTTTTTAGGTTTTTTGGGGGATTTTATATTTTTATGTGTTTTAGGGTATTTAGGTTTTTTATCATTTTATTGTTTTTAGGGTTTTTTCATTTTTTAGGTTTTTAGTGGTTTAAGTGTTTTAAGGTTTTTCTTGTTTTCTTTGGGTTTTTTAGGTTTTTTTTTGGTTTTTTAAGTATTTTTAGAATTTTTTAGGATTTTTATGCTTTTTTGGGATTGTGTGGGTTTTAGGGTTCTAGGGTTTTAGGTTTTTTCGAGGTTTGTTGTTTTTTTGGGTTTTTTTGGGTTTTTTGATTTTTTAGGGTTTTTAAAATTTTTTGGAGTTTTAAACATTTTTAGGGGTTTGGAGGGTTTTTATAGTTTTTATTATTTTAAGTGTTTTTGGGTTTTCAGGATTATTAATGGTTTTTAGAGATTTTTATGACTTTTAGAAGTTTTAGGGTCTTTTAGGGTTTTTAGGGGTTTAGTGTTTTTAGGGGTTTTAATTGTTCTAAGGTTTATAAGGTTTTGTTATGGGGTTTATGGAATTTTAGGGTTTTTTACATTTTTAGGTAATTTTTGGAATTTTAGTATTTTAATAGTTATTTAGGGTGTTTAGGGATTTTGAGGGTTTTAGGGTTTTTTTCTTTTTTTGGGTGTTAGGGTCTTTTGGGATTTTTTTAGGGTTTTAAATGTTTATAGATTTTTTAACATTTTAGGGGTTTAAAGGGGTTTTATATTTTTAGTGTTTTCCAGTGTTTTTAATGGTTTTTAAGGGTTTTAAATATTTTTAGGTGCTTTATGGTTTTATGGGGTTTTAGGGTTTTTAGGGTCTTTTTAGGGGGGGGTTCATTTTTTAGGTTTTTAGAAGATTTAACTATTTTTAGGTTTTTAGGTTTTTCTTAGGTTTTTTTATGGATGTTTACATTTTTAGGTATTTTTACTTCATTTTTATGATTTTTATGGTTTTTAGGGGTTTTTGAGATTTTTAGGGTTTTAGGGTTTTTAGGGTTTTTTTGGTTTTTTTGGGTTTCTATAATTTTTTATATTTTCTGGGTTTTCAACTATTTTTAGGTTTTTAAGTTCTTCTTAGGGATGTTCATTGTTTTTAGGATATTTTACATTTTTCGGGATTTTTATGGATTTTATAGGATTTTTATGGTTTTTAGGGATTTTGGGAGTTTTTGAGTTTTTTTAGTATTTTAGGGTGTTTAATTTTTTTAGAAATTTTTAATGTTTAAAGGGTTTTAATAGTTTTTATTTTATTTTTAGGTTTTTGGGGGGTTTTAAGGTTTTTATGTATTTTTATTGTTTTTAGGATCTTTTAGGGTTTTTAAGGGATTTTAGTGTTTTTTAGGTCTTTAGGGGTATTATGTGTTTTTAGGGACAAGGTAGGTGCAGGGACAGGCTATTCTTGACCCCCCCCCCCCCCCAAAAAAATTATTAAAGGAAAAGAAAAGAAGACAAGGGTGGGGTGAGGCCAAACAGCCCACACCCAAAAATCTCTGGACCCCCTATGACATCAAAACCCCAAAATACCCAAAAAGATGGAAAGAAAACAGCGGGAACTACAAATCAAAGTCATCCCTAAAAGGGTCCCCATCAGCACCATAACCAGAGGAAGCATCTGATTCCACCGACTCCCATTCAGAAGATTCATATTCCTATAAGAAGGTCGTGTAATACTCCCTGAGACATTGTTGTTCGACATTCATCTATTCCTTGCTAGACCGACTTCCCCTGCCAGAGTCAACCTCCTTAGATTTGCAAGAGGCTCTCGTGGACACTGTCCTCAGCAAAGCCGAATAATCCTTCCTTAGTTTCATCCTACAGGGAACTGAAGAGACCTCTGTAGATTCTTTTTCCTTCCCATAAGGAATGGCTATCTCCAGCAGGGCCCTCTCCTTGATGACCATATTCATGTTCTGCTCCATCCTTCTACGATCCTCATGGATAAAATCTTGATTCGGAATGAAGGAGGCTTCCTGATTAAGGGAGAATACAGCAGGAACCCCACATTGTAGGACGTCAGGAGCCACCGCAGGTTCCTGAGAAGCCAGACAAAGATGGGGCACCCCACCAGACAGGGTCTGCTACAAGTGACCCTCCCCCTTAGGCAGCTCGCTTTCATCCCCCTGGACAGAGCGCGCAGTCTCCATCCCCTGCATTTCCCTTTTCCCCTACTCCCCATATCCATCCAAGGACCCAAGAGTATCCAACATTGACTCAGCTTGACCATCATTAAGGACCACACAGCCTCCATCGTTCCTAGCAGCAACAACCTGCTCCTCACTTGGCATACGTACAGCCAGCCTTACATTCCCTGCATCAGCAACTAGAGACCCTTTCCCCTCCTTTCCAAGAGTATTGTTCACCTTCCCCTCATTCACATAAAAATCATCTCAATTGTGACCAAGAGCCTATAACTCCCTAATCTCCTTCTCATCAACACCACCCAATTTCCCAATGATGTCTAATAGTATCTCATCTTCACAAGACTTATGGGCCACACTCCCTCCATCCCCCTCAGCAACAACAGCCTGCACCCGTCTCTCCTGTGCATCAGACCTCTCACTCCCATCAACAAGTGGAGACCCTTTCACCTCTCCCTAAAGCTTTAGCCCCTCAAAGCGATTGAAGATTGGGATGAATTCCTACCTCTGCTTCAGACTGCTATCAGAGGAGACAGACTTCCCATCAGCAGAAACCTCCCTGCATAAGGAACTTCCAGGATCTAAGATCTTCAAGTTACTCCTCAGTCACTTGAAATTTCAGTCACCTTGGGTTCCAGTTGACACTAAAAACCCACTTTCCCTCCATCAGTTGTAGATCCATGACACCTCAACACTACCGGAGGGCCCTCCCGCACAATCATCGCGTATAGGGATCCATAACCAAGCCCAGATACAGGATCCACCCCCACATAAGCATTCCTTCCAAGCCCAATTGAATCAGTCGCTGCAACCTCCGCCATATTCATCCCCACCCGATCCGGACCCCCTTCACCATACTCAACTTGAGCATGAGGATCCTTCTAAACAACCTCCTACACCTCACCTCGATTCTGTTTCTCCTCACCAGTCACCTCCTGAGATCGGTTCAAAGCACAAAAATTCCCTCTTCTACACCTGCAAGCCCGAACATTATGACCCAGAAGCCAGCAGGAGGAGCATAAATCCATCCATGACTCAAAGATCATAGGCTACTTCCACCAAAGCTCCTCACCAACAGCAATCCGAACAAAATCAAATGGTCCTTTAGAAGCATTAATATCCACAAAGACCCTTGGGGAGACCAGGTGGTAAAGGGCCCTTTTTCTACTATCGATGCATAAGAACCTTCCCACCAAATTCCCCAACATTGAAATAATAGAGAAATTTTGAAAAGGGAGGGGAAATTCTGGAAATCTAACCCATGTTTCCACCATCAGTGAATCACGGTTCAAGTGCAGATCAAAGCTCCACCTGGAAAAGGAAAAACGATCATCATTGCATCTTCTTGGAGCCACCGACCAGGCATGAACCAAATCCTCTTCCGAAACAAAGAGAATCAAAATGTGATTGCTATCAATAATACCTATCGTAACACAGTCTTGGAAGTCCCATTATTCGAACAAAAATCTATCGAAAACATCCACTGGGGGTCGCCAGTTCAAGAAATGGGCAACCAAGGACAGCCTATACAGGATGGAGGCCTCATTGAACTCCGAAATCGATAACTGAAGCTGTAGAAATCCTTCATGTAAGTCAGGAACCTTAGGTAATATCTCAATCCGTGGAAAAGGAGGAAGAAAATCATGAACTGAGAATAGTACAAAAGGACTCCCATCATCAAGAATTAGCGAAGGCCCCTCCCCCGCGGAGGGGGGAGGGTGAGGTGCAATATCAGTCTTCATCTTCAAGTATGTCGTGGGAGAATATAATCTTCATCATGAGAGAGCCAAGCTACCTTCTCCTAAGTGTTTTTAGGGTTTTAAGGTTTTCTTAGGGTTTTTTAGGTTTTTGAGGGATTTTACATTTTTAGGGAATTTTTTGTATTTTTAAGGGTTTTATGTGGTTTTAGAGACTTTGAAGGTTTTTAGGGTTTCAATATTTTTTGAGTTTTTTGGGGTATTTTAAGTGTTTTTAGGGTTTTAGGGTTTTATTAGGGTTTTTAGGGTTTTTAGGGGTTTAAAGGTTTTTACTATATTTTATGTTTTTATAGATTTTTAGGGTTTTCTAATATTTTTATTTTTTTTAGGATTTTTAATGATTTTTTGGGTTTTTTGAGTTTTTTGGGTTTTTTAGGATTTTTAGGGTTTTTATTGATTTTTTAGGTCTTTACAGTTTTTTGATATTTTTAGGGTTTTAAGGTTTTTTAGAGTTTTTTAACATTTTTAGGGGTATAAATAGTTTTTTGAGTTTTTAGAGGTATTTAGGGGTTTTATGGGTTTTTAGGGGTTTAGGGGTATTTAGTTGTTTCTATGGTTTTTAGGGGTTTTAGGGTCTTTTTAGTGTTTTTTAGTGTTATTTAGGTTTCTTTGGGGTTTTAAGTGTTTTTCGGGGTATTTTGGATTTTTATGCTTTTAGGGATTTTGCAATATTTTTATGGGTTTTTAGGTTTTTTTATGGTTTTTAGGTATTTTGAGGATTTTTAGCGTTTTTTATGGATTTAAGGGTTTTTGGAATTTTTTTGGTTTTTTGGGGGTTTTAAGTGTTTTATTTTTTTTAATGGTTTTATTAGGTTTTTTCAAGGATTTTATGGGTTTTTATGTTTTTTGGGATTATTTGAAATTTTTTAGTATTTTTATGGTTTTATAGTGTTTTTAAGGATTTTTAGAGTTTTTAGATTTTTTAGCATTTTATGGTTTTTTTGTTTTAGTATTTCTTTTTGAGTGTTTTATAGTTTTAAAGTTTTTTAGAGTTTTTAACATTTTTAGGGGTTTAAAGGTGTTTTAGAGTTTTTAGTGGGTTTTATGGTTTTTATGGGTTTTAGGGTTTTTATGGTTTTAAGGAGTTTTTTTTGTTTTTAGGGGTTTTAAGTTTTTTATGCGTTTTTTGGGTTTTTTTCATTTTATAGGTTTTTTAGGGATTGTAAGTTTTTTAGGTTTTTTTGTTTTTTTAGGGTTTTTTAGGGTTTGGGGGTTTTGGGGGGTTTTTTATGATTTTAGGGAGTTTTAGGGATTTGTTAGGATTTTTATGTTTTTTATTGTTCTTAGTGATTTTTAGGGTTTTTAAAGTTTTTTAGGGTTTAAGGGATTTTTGGGGTGTTTAGAATTTTTTAGGTATTTTAGGGGTTTATGTGTTTTTAGGTTTTTAATTTTTTTAGTGTTTTTAAGGGTTTTTAGGTTGTTTACATTTTTGGGATTTTTAGGGATTTTTTAGAGTTTTTATGGATTTTAATTTTTTAAGGATTTTAAGGGTTTTCTAGTTTTTTAGGGTTTTTAGGGTCTTTATGGCTTTTGGGGTTGTTAGGGATTTCTTTTATTTTTTTATTGTTTTCAATTTTTTTTACATTTTTTTACCATTTTTTGGGTTTTAAAGGGGTTTTGAAGTTTTTACGTGTTTTAGGGTTTTATGGTTCTTAAGGGTTTTTAATGTTTTGGGGGTTTATGGTTTTTAAGGTTTTTAGCATTGTTTTAGTTTTTAGGTGGTTTTAAGTGTTTTTAGGTTTTTATGGTTTTCTTAGGGTTGGTCAAGGTTTTTAGGGTTTTTTAATTTTTTAGGGATTTTACCACTTTTTTAGTGTTTTTATGGCTTTTTAGGGTTTTAGGGACTTTGAGGGTTTTTATGGTTTTTCAGTGTTCTTAGGGTTTTAAGGGTTTTTAGGGGTTTTAGAATTTTTTTTATATTTTTATAGGGTTTAGGGTTTTTAGGTTTTTAAAGTTTCCTTAGGGGTTTTTAGGGTTTTTAGGGTTTTATACATTTTTAGGGATTTTTTGGGATTTTATGATTTTTATGGTTTTTAGGGTTTTAGGGTTTTTTGGTTTTTTGGGTTTTTAGTTTTTTTGGAGTTGTTAGGGTTTTAAATGTTTTTTAGAGTTTTTTAATGTTTTTTTGGGATTAAATGGTTTTTAGATTTTTTAGTGGGGTTTTAGGTTTTTTATTGGTTTTTAGGGTTTTAAAATGTTTTAGAGTTTTTATGATTTTTATGGGATTTTAAGGTTTTTAGGGCCTTTTAGGGTATTTTTATAGTTTTTAGTGTTTTCAATTTTTTAGAGGATTTTTCTTTTTTTAGGTTTTTAATGTTTTCTTAGGGTTTTTGGATGTTTTGAGGGGTTTCTATGATTTTAGTTATTTTCAGGGTTTTTTAGGATTTTTATGGTTTGTTATGGTTTTTAGGGATTTGTAGGGATTTTTAGGGTTTTTATGGTTATTAGCGTTTTTATATTTTTTATGGATTTTAATTATTTTTATGTTTTTAGGGTTTTATTATGTTTTTTGATGGTTTTTATTATTTTTAGTGATTTTTTTGGGTTTTATGGTTTTTTAGGGTTTTGGGGATTGGGGGGTTTAGGGTTTTTAGGTATTTTTATGGATTATTTTGGTTTTAGGGTTCTTTTTGAGTTTCTTAGGGGTGTTAAGGGTTTAGATATTTTTAATGTTTTTAGGGATTTAAAGGGTTTTTATATTTTTTAGTGGTTTTATATTTTTTATGATTTTTTAGTTTTTTTAAGGTTTTTATGGGTTTCTATGGCTTTTAAGGTCATTTTAGGGGGTTTTGGGGGTTTTGGGGGTTTTTTTAGAGTTTTTGGGTTTTTAGGGTTTTTAAATGTGTTTAGATTTTTATGTTTTTCTTATGTGTTTTCAGGGTTTTTAGGGATTTTTTGATTTTTTATATCTTTTAGTGTTTTTAGGGATTTTTAGGGTTTTTACGGTTTTAGGGTTTTTAATGTTTTTTAGGTTTTTAGGGGTTTTAGGTGTTTTTAGGTTTTCAAGGTTTTCTTAGGTGTTTTCATGGTTTTTAGGGTTTTTACATTTTTTAGGATTTTTAGGTATTTGTTTATTATTTTAATGATTTTTTATAGTTTCTAGGGATTTTGAGGGGTTTGGGGGTTTTTTAGGGTTTTTTAGGTTCTTATGGTTTTTTTTAGTTTTTAGTGAATTTTTGGTTTAATATAGTTTTTTAAAAAAAATTGGGGTTTAAAGGGTTTTTATAGTTTTTAGTGGGTTTTTAGGGGTTTTATGTGGTTTTAAGTTTTTTATGGTTTTTAGGGGTTTTATGGTTTCTATGGTTTTTTAGAGTTTTTAGGGATTTTTAGGGTTTTTTGGGGTTTTAGCGTTTTTTTTTGTTTTTTAAGTGCTTTATTTTTTTTTGGTTTTTAATGTTTTCTTGTGTTTTTTCAAGGTTTCAGGGTTTTTTATTTTTTTTAGGGATTTTTTTGGATTTTTATGGTTTTTAGGATTTTATGGATTTTTAGATTTTTTAGGGTTTTTAGTGGTTTTTTATTTTTTATCATTTTCTATGTTTTTTAAAGGTTTATGAGTTTTTTGGTTTTAAATTTTTTATTACGAGTTCTCAGGATTTTTAGGGGTTTTTACATTTTTAGGGATTTTTTAGGATTTTTTTGGGGGGGTTTACAGATTTTTAGGGGTTTTATGGTTTTCTAGGATTTCAAGGTTTTTTGTGTTTTTAGGGTTTTTTTGAATTTCTATCATTTTTATTGTTTTTTAGAATTTTTTAGCATTTTTAGAGGTTTAAATATTTTTTAGAGATTTTAGTAGTTTTTAGCATTTTTATGGGTTTTATGGTTTTTAAGGTCTTAGGGGTTTTATGGGTTTTACTAATTTTTAGGATATTTTTAGGTTTTTATCATTTTTTAGGTTTTTATGTTTTTAATTATTTTAAGGTTCTTAAGGTTTTCTTATGGATTTTCATGGTTTCTAGGGTCTTTTCATTTTTAGGGTTTTTTAGGGATTTTTATGATTTATATGGGTTTTTAAGGTTTTTAGTGATTTAGGGGATTTAGGGTTTTATGGGTTTTTAGGGTTTTTAAAGGTTTCTAGGGGTTATTATGGTTTTTAAAGTTTTTAGGTTTTTTCAGGGTTTTTAGCATTTGTTGGGTTTTTAGGGGTTTTTAGTGGTTTTAGGTTTTTAAGGTTTTCTTATGGTTTATTAGAGTTTTAGGGTTTTTATGATTTTAGATATTTTTACTAATTTTTTTGGATTTTTTGGTTTTTAGGGATTTTTAGAGTATTTTGGGTTTTTTGGGGGGGTTTAGATTTTAGGGTTTTTTGAGTTTTTTAGTTTTTTATAGGTTTTTAGAGTTTTTTTAATGTTTAGGGGTTTAAAGGGTTTAAATAGTTTTTAGTTGCTTTTAGGGTTTTTTTGGTTTTTAGGGGTTTTTTTGTTTTTAGGGTCTTTTAGGGTTTTTTGTGTTTTTTTAGGTTTTTATGGGTTTCAATTGTTTTTAGGTTTTTAAGGTTTTTCTTTGGCATTTTTAGGGTTTTTTACATTTTTAGATATTTTTAGGGATTTTTTGGGATTTTTAAGATTTTTTATGATTTTTAGGGATTTTTTAGGGTTTTAGGGATTTTTAGGGTTTGGGGGATTATTTAGGGGTTTTAGTATTTTTTCAGTTTTTAGGAGTTTAAATTGTTTTAGGTTTTTAAGTTTTTCTTAGGGGTTTTCATAGTTTTTAGTGTTTTTTACAATTTTATAGATTTTGAATGATTTTTTAGGATTTTCTGGTATTTTAATTTTTTTGTGGATTTTGAGGGTCTTTAGTGCAAGGAAGGCTCGGAACCAAGAATGCTTGGCCCCAAAAAAATTATTAGAAAAAAAAGAGAAAAAAAGAATTGAAAAACCCATGACAACAACCAAAAAACTACTAAAAATCAAAGGGGTCATGATCGCCACCATAGCTAGAGGCAGCATTAGCATCTTCCAACCCCCAATCCGATTGCGGATTCTCATGCTGCTTGAAAATCGTAGAGTACATATATATTAGTATTTTAGGCTCCAAAGTCATCTTATCTTTGGAGGAGTATTTATCTAGTCGTCGTCACTTGAATTTAGAAATATTCTTCTTAGTATCCTTAGAGGAGGCTCTGGTAGACACAGTCCTTGGAAAACTTGAGTAATCCTTCCTTAGCCTCCTCTTTAGTGGGGCAGAGGTGAACCCCTCAAACTCCTCCCCACTCCCAGGCATTATGCCATCACTAGGTGAGAATTTCTCCCTGCCAAGGTCCTCAGCTTTATAGTTTCCATATATCCTATCATAATTAGAGGCATCCCTCCATTTATCAAGGTTTGGTGAACCAATGCCAAGATTATGGATTTATTCCTAGAAATTAACCATACGAGTTTGCTCTATTGGTTCCCCCTCAAAATTTTCACATCCAACTCAAAACCACCTAGTTGTCCCTCTAGGACTATGTCCTCTAGGACCAATCACTCACCATAGGGGACCTCTTCATTAACCACCAGATCCAAAATTATGACCTGAAACTCCCTCTCCTTGGAAAAAATACGCTCTCTCCTAGATAGCATGTGGTCTTCCTCATTCACAACACCTACTTCAAATTCCTAAACAAGATTCTTCACTGAAGACAATAAGACCTGCACAGTTGAATCAGCCACACAATGTGAAATCTGAACCAGATGTCCATCCCCACTAGCATAATTCCTAGAGTCATATGCAGTTAGTAGGGAAACATCCTCAGATAAATAAATTCGAGCCAAATTCCCCTCCTCGTGAATAGAAATTGCATCAAGTGCAGAACAGGGGGACCGAGCAAGAGGGACATGCGCCTCTAACAGCTCAAGTCCATTACCATTGATCAGTAGCAGAACATTCCCCTCCTCCTGATCCATTTTTTGTTCCACATACCCTGTATCTTCTCCAAAGATCTCCTCAGAGTACGATCCTTTAAACTGGTTACCCAAAAAGATTCCATCCATAACCTACACCACACTGCCATTATGCACTTGACCAGCCATCCCATCATTGGTGTCTTCACTCCCACCAGAATTCCCCAAGGGAGCCAAGATGGGGTGTTTCATCATAGGTGGTGATATATTCCCAACAACCATCCCCACACCATGATCCAATGTACCTAAAAAATATATAAAAACTCAATTAACTCATGTACCATTCATAGAATCCTTGCTACAGATCAAAACATCTTCCAAATCCTTATCAGATACATCAGCTGCTACCACCTCCTTACCACACCCGATTTTCCAATAATATTTCAAGTTCTCAAACACTGTAAAGACATTTAGATCAGGGGGAAATTGTTAAGTCTTCTTCAATGAAAAAACCACCCCAGACACTATAACCTCCTACGCTTGAATAATAGATTTGACACCTACACTGGACTGTGCACAAGCTAGCTTTGAGCCACCACCATTCTTATTGTTGCACCTATAGACCCGACTGAGATGACCCAGCTTCTTATAAGAGTAAAAAAAATCAACCCATGATTCAAGAACAACTAGCTATTTGTATCAGAACTCCTCACCAAAAAATATCCACACAAACTCAACTGGTACCTTAGATGCATCAACTTTCTGAAAACCTCATGGAGCAATAGGATGACAAACTGCCTGAGTCCTACAATCTGAAAAAAGATATCGACCCACCATATTCCCAAATATATAAATAATATATGGATTCTGAAATGGAAGGGGAAGTTCTAGAAATCTCACCCAAGTAGAAATCATTGGTGAATCGTGATTCATATGAAGATCGAAGCTCTACAGAAAAAGAAATAAATAGTCTCCATAGTAACTTCAAGGGGTTGAGGACCATGTGAGGATAATATCATCTTCAGTTGAAAATCATATCATGATATGGTGTTCCTCTATTAACCCTACCGTATCATGATCCTGAAGACCCCATGAATTAAATACAAATTTTTCAAATGAGTCCACCGAGGGACTTTGGTTCATAAATCTCATTAACAACATCAAGATATTAAGAGAAGAGGCCCTGTTGAACTCCGAAATCAAAATAAGGAGTTTAGGATTACCTGAATACAAATTGGGCACCTTAAGGCATATCTTAATACAAGGGAAAGGGGTAGAAAATCCAGAATAGAGAAATGAGTAAAGGATGTATTCCAATCCCAATCTTCATCAAGAATCAACGAAGGTCCCTCCCCCACAGAGGGGGGAGGGAGAGGTGCAGCATTCATCATCATCAAGGTGGTCAAGGGGAGATATAGGTTCATATGTGATCATATCTTGAAATTTTTCTTTTAGGATCTGAGGGTATTTAGAGTTTTGTAGTGTTTTTAGGGGTTTTTTGGGTTTTTGGGTTTCTAGGGTTTTTTTGAGTTTTTTTGGTTTTTTAGAGTTTTTTTAACATTTTTAGGGGTTTTAATGGATTGTAGGGGTTTTTGGATTTTAGGGTTTTTTATGGGTTTTATCATTTTTTAGGTTTTTTAGGGGTTTTAAGTGTTTTTATGTTTTTAAGGTTTTCTTATGGTTTTTCAGTGTTTTAGGGATTTTTACATTTTTATGTATTTTTATGGATTTCTTAACATTTTTAAGGGTTTTTAGCATTTTTATGGATTTTTAGGGTTTTAGTGTTTTTAGGGTTTTTTAGGGTTTTAGCATTTTTTAGGATTTTTTTGTTTTTATCTGTCTCTAGGTTCTAAAATTTTTCTTAGGAGTTTTCAGGATTTTTAGGGTTTTTTTATGATTTTAGAGATTTTTATGGATTTTTATGATTTTTATAGTTTTTTAGTGTTTCTAGGCATTTTGAGGGGTTTTATGGTTTTGGAGGGTTTTTTATGGTTTTCTATGTTTTTAGGGTTTTTTTAAAATTTTGAGGTTTTTATAGTTTTTTAACATTTTTTGGGTTTTAAAGGGTTTTTAGAGTTTTTAGTGATTTTTTAGGATTTTTATGTGTTTTTAGGGATTTTTAAGCGTTTAGGTGGTTTTATGGTTTCTAAGGGTTTTTTTAGGGTATTTGAATGATTTTTTAGGGTTTTTAGCAGTCTTTAGGTTTTTTAGAGGTCTTAAATGTTTTTTTGTTTTCTTTGGGTTTTTCAGAGTTTTATAGTTTTTACATTTTTGGGTATTTTTGGGGGATTTTTTAATATTTTTATGGTTTTTACTGTATTTATGGATTTTGAGGGTTTTTTAGGTTTTTAGGTGTTTTTAGGGTTTTTATAATTTTTTTGTATTTTAGGGGTTTTACGTGTTTTTAGGTTTTTAATGTTTTCTTTGGGTTTTTTAGGTTTCTTAGAGATTTTTATGTTTTTAGGAATTTTTATGGATTTTTTAGGTTTTTTATGGTTTTTAGGGTTTTTAGGGATTTTGAGAGATTATTGGGTTTTTAGGGGTTTTATGGATTTGTTTTTTTTGGGGGGGGGGATTTTTTTAGTTTTTTAGAGTTTTAAGGTTTTTAAGATTTTTTTAATGTTTTTAGGGGTTTAAAGGGTTTTTTTATTTTTTTTAGTGGATTTTAGAGTTTTATGTGGTTTTAGAGGTTTTTTGGGGTTTTTTAGTTTTTTGGGGATTTTTTTGGTTTTTTCAGTTTTTTTATTTTTTAGGGGTTTTTTGTTTTTTGGGGGTTTTTTGGGTTTCTTGGGTTTTTTCGGTTTTTTCGGTTTTTTTGGGTTTTAGGGTCGTTTTAGTGCTTTAAAGGGTTTTTTCCTTTTTAAGCTTTTGAGGTGTTTTAAGTGTTTTTATGTTTTTCATGTTTTCTTATGGTTTTTTGTGGTTTTTAGGGTTTTTTATGTTTTTAGGGTTTTTTAGGGATTTTTTTTGGATTTTTATGTTTTTTGGGGGTTTTAGGGATTTTGAGGGGTTTTAGGGATTTTGAGGGGTTTAGGGTTTTTTATGTTAATAGGTATTTTTAGGGAAAGGAAGGCTCGGGGCTAGGCTATTACTAACCACCCCCAAAATTTATTATAAAAAGACACAAAGACATTGAAGACAAGGGAGGGGCGGGGTCAATCAACCCACACCCAAAAACCCTTAACAAACACACACACAAGCACAAAAAAAGAAAATCAAAGAAAGAAAAAACTCAAAAACTAGACACAACAGCAGCATCATCACGTCACATCCAGTCAATACTAGCATCCAGCAGCACCACATCCAGTTATAATAGCTACACAGTAGTAGAAACATGTCCAAACCAACCAACCCCGGTAACCAACAGCACCAAATCCGACATCACATCCAATCACAACCAGCAGTATCAAACCACAGCACAAGCACCGCAACCGAATGCGGCCATCATCATCTCCCAGCAAACAGCAACCAGCAACAAGCAGCACAACAACAAACTCATTCATAGCAGCAGTGAATAACCAAACAACCACAAGCATCATCCCCCAATTAGCATTCAACAACCAGTAAAAATGCAGCCTTTCCCCAACCAACCTCCATTAACACCCATTCCAGCTACCAACATGTCCTCCCCAGGAGGATCCACTGCCAGTAAAATAGGACCATCAGCATGAAAATTATCCACTTCCACATATCCTAGTCCAGCAACAAACATCAACCAGCACCAAAGAAATAGCCAGCCAACATTCCCTTTCACGCCTCGTGAACAAGCAGCAGCAAAATGCCTATCTCCCTCATCAGCACACACCAAAAGCCACAACAGCAACAACAAAATCAAACAAACCTGAAACCTCAGAGCACATCGTTGACCAGTGAATCGGAGATCCCACAACATCTACAACCCCTTAACCTCATAGTTTTTAGTGGTTTTTAGGGTTTTTTAAGGTTTTTAGGGGTTTTATGGTTTTATTTGTTTTTAAAGTTTTTAGGGTCTTTCAAGGGTTTTTTAAGGTTTTGATATTTTTAGGTTTTTAGATAAAGGAAGGTGTGAGGCCAGGCTATTCCTAGCCCTCAAAATTTATTAGAAAAAAGACACTGCAGACAAGGGAGGCTCAGGGTCAATCAACCTACACCCAAAAACCCTAGATTCCCCCACAAAACTCAAAAGTCCCCAACAAACCCAAAAGACACACAAAAGCAGAAAAAGCATAAAAAATCATCTCTATTAGCATCTCCCAGCCAACCAGCAACCAGTATCCTGCAACACATTTTTCAGCATCCATCACCTCCTTTCTAAGCATATCCACCACTAGAAACACAGAACCACCAGCACTAAAATCATAAATAGTATCTTTATCACATCCTAGCCATATAGCAACTAGGATCCAACACCACATTTTCAAAAAACCAGCACCACTTTCGATCACCAAACTTCTCCCTGCACCCCACTTCAGTTCCAGAAACCAGCAACACCAATTCCAATCATCGCGTTTATAACAATCTTCCAGCACCAACCAGCTCCAATCCCCAAGGAAAGTGGAATCCAATAACCAGCAAATCAGCATCTAGCAACTAGAAACTTGCACCCAATAGCACCCATTCAAAGGAAAACAAAATAGGAACAACAACACCTACATCCAGAATACCACTCCTATAAGTACAACCAACAACACAGGACCACTGGCGCCCACGCCTAGAACCAACAACTTCATTACATCACAGCCTAGTAGCAAGCAGTATCCATCACCATAGTTTCTAACAACCAGTAATTCCTTTCACACCTCATAAACAAGAAGCAGCACATGACCAATATCTCACATTATCACATGACAATTGTCATAGTAGTAACCAAAAATTCTAATAAACTAGAGTCATCTCAACCAAAAACTCAAACTAAAAACCTCTAACCAAATGCACATCCCCACCAACAGACCAAACCACCAACGAACCAATCCAAAGTTGAAGATAAAGCATGCACCCACTAAGTAGAATAAAGTTGAACCCACTGGCCACTAGGGCACCATAAATAAAGAAAAATCCCAGGATCAACACTTCAGAGGAGGAAACATACCAGATCATCATCGGAGAAGAAATCAAAACCTGAGGTAGTAAACCGGAAGAGACGATCAACCATCGAAGAGTCTAGATCCTAGTCCACCGCTGCAACCATCTTCATTTTTGAATCCCTATATGTCGTTGAACCATATTTGGAAGCCCCGGATCTACAATCTCGACCCCAATCCATGGCCGGTGTCTAGAAGGGTTTATAGCCGCCAAGGATCCAACAGTGACGAAACTTACCAAAAAAAACCGATCAGAGATCCCAACAGACTGAGCAACCTCCAATGTTGTTTCTCAAGCACACAGAATCCAATCCCCACCTAGATATTAGGCCAAAATCTCGAGCAAAGAAACCACCTGGGGAATTCAAAGCTGCCGAAGATAGCAAACCATCGTCACTTTGAGATCGAGAAGCTTCTCTAGATCACACCTTCACCAAGAACGCGAAATAAGCGATGATCCATAGCCAAATCCCCAATAAGAATCCATGGGAAACCCTAGGAGAAGCATCAAATGATAGGGAGAGTCAGGGGAGTGTGTCGCCTTCTCTTCTGAGAGTTTCTCTTCTTTCTTCTTTAGGGTTTCTAGGGATTTTCTTTATGTTTTTAGTGGTTTAAAGTGTTTTTAGGTTTTTAAGGTTCTATTAGGGTTTTTATTTTTATTGGGGTTAATTATGATTTTATTTATTTTTAGGACTTTTTCATGATTTTTATAGTTTTTTTGGGTTTTAGGGATTTTCCAGGTTTTTAGGTTTTTTAAGATTTTTAGCGTTTTTTAGGTTTTTTAGGGGTTTTAATTGTTTTTTGGATTTTAAGGTATCCTTAAGGGTTTTAGGGTTTTTAGGGGTTCTTACATTTTTATGTTTTGTTTTTACGTTTTAGGATTTTAATGGTGTCTAGGGTTTTAGATAATTTGTGGGTTTTTTTATTTTTAAGGGTTTTTTGGGTTTTTTTGTCTTTTTGAGTTTTTTAGTGTTGTAAAGTTTTTTCTTAAAGTTTTTAGTTGTATTAAGGGTTTTAAGAGAATTTAGTGGGTTTTTATGTTTTTTTATGGTTTTTAGGTTTTTTTTAATCTTTTTAGTGGTTTTTTGGTTTTTTAGGGGTTTCTAGTGTTTTAGGGTCTTTTTAGGGTTTTTTGGGGTTTTAATATTTTTTATTTTTTTATGGGATTTAAGTTTTTTATGTTTTCATGGTTTTCTTAGGATTTTTTGTGGTTTTTATGGTTTTCTTACATTTTTAGGGATTTTTAGTTTATTTATGGTATTTGGGTTTTTAGGGTTTTTAGGGATTTTGTTGGTTTTAGGGTTTTTTGGGGTTTTTGGGATTTTTTTTATTTGGGTTTTTAGTTCTTTCTAGTTTTTTAGGGGTTTTAAGTGTTTTTAGGTTTTTATGGTTTTCTTAGGGATTTTTAGGATTTTTAGGATTTTTTACATTATTAGGGACTTTTAGGTATTTTTTAGGATTTTATGGTTTTTTTGGGTTTTTAGGAATTTTTAGGGGTTTTAGGGTTTTTTAATGTTTTTAGGAGTTTTCTTGGTTTTTTGGATTTTTAGGGTTTTTTTAGATTTTTTAGGTGTTTTAAGGGGTTTTATATTTTTTCTAATGTGTTTAGGGGTTTAAAGGGTTTTGGGAGTTTTTAGTTGTTTTTAGGATTTTTATGGGCTTTAGGGTTTTTAAGGTTTTTAGGGGTTTTATGGTGTTTAGGGTTTTTTGGGGTTTTGGGGGACTTTTTAGGGGTTTTTTAGGGTTTTAGAATTTTCTGATTTTTTGGGGGGTTTTAAGAGCTTTTTGGGTTTTAAGTTTTTCTTAGGGGTTTTAGGGTTTTTATTATTTTTTACATTTTTAGGGGTTTTAGGGAAATTTATTTTTTTATGGGTTTTAGGTTTTTTAGGGTTTTTGAGGGGTTTTAGGGTCTTTTAAGGTTTTTTGGGTTTTTTGGGGTTTAAGTATTTTTAGTGGTTTTAAGTGTTTTTAGGTTTTAAGGTTTTATAGGGATTTTACATTTTTTTGGTATTTTTAGGAATTTTTTATGATTTTATGGTTTTTTAGGGGTTTTAGGGATTTTGAGGGGTTTGGGGTTTAAAGGGGTTTTGTGGTTTTTATGGGTTTTTATGGTTTTTTTGAGTTTTTTAGGGGTTTAAAGGTATTTTAGTGATTTTTAACATTTTTAGGGGTTTAATGAGGTTTTATAGTTTTTATTAGTTTCATAAGGTTTTTATATGTTTTTAGGGTTTTTGATGTTTTTAAGGGTTTTATTGTTTTTATAGGATTTTATGGTTTTTAGGGTCTTTTAGGGGTTTAGGTTTTTAGAGTTTTTTTGGTTCTTTATAAGTCTTAATAGTTTTGGGTTTCAAGGTTTTCTTAGAGTTTTTCAGGGTTTTTAGGGACTTTTATGTTTTTAGGGATTTTTAGGGATTTTTTAGGATTTTTATGGTTTTTTAGGGTTTTGAGGTATTTTGAGAGGTTTTAGGGTTTTTTAGGGTTTTCAGGATTTTTAGAGTTTTGAGCATTTTAGGAGTTTTAAGTGTTTTTTGTGTTTTAAGGATTTCTTAGGGGTGTTTAGGGTTTTTTAGGTTTAGAGTGATTCTTAGTATTTTTTTTTTTTTGATTTTTATGGTTTTTTATGGTTTTGTGGATTTTGTGGGTTTTTTTGGTCTTTTAAATGGGTTTTATTGGTTTTTAGTATTTTTTATGATTTCTAGGGGTTTTAGGGGTTTTAGGGTTTTTAGGTTTTTAAGGTTTTATTAGGGTTTTTAGTTTTTAGGGTTTTAGGGTTTTTTATGTTTTTAAGGATTTTTTAAGATTTTAATGGTTCTTAGGGTTTTTAGAGATTTTGAGGGTTTTAAAGTTCTTCTAGTTTTTTTAGTATATTTATGGATTTTTTATTTTTTAGGGTTTTTTGTGTTTTTAGGTTTTTTTGGGTTTTTTATAGTTTTTTAATGTTTTTAGGGGTTTAAAATATTTTTATATTGTTTAGTGGTATTTTATGGTTTTTATGGATTTTAAGGTCTTAAAAGGTTTTTAGGGGGTTTTACGGATTTTAGGGATTTTTACAGTTTTAGGGTATTTTTAGGGCGGTTTAGGGTTTTAGAATTTTTTTAGGTTTTAAGTTTCTTTGGGTTATTGAGGTTTTCTTAAGTATTTTTAGGGGGTTTAGGGGGGGTTTATTTTTTAGGTATTTTTATGGGGTTTTAGGATTTTTATGGTTTTTAGGGATTTTGAGGGGTTTTAGGGTTTTTTTAGGGATTTTAGGGTTTGTAAGGGTGTTTAGTGTTCTTAGGTTTTTTGAGGTTTTAATTTTTTTAGTTTTTTCAGTATTTTTAGGGTTTTATTGAGGATTTTAGATTTTTTTTATGTTTTTATATATTTTTATATATTTTTTACGATTTTTAGGGTTTTTGTGATTTTTAGGGATTTTGAGTGTTTTTAGGGTTTGGTGTTTTTTTGGGTTTTAGGGTTTTAAGATTTTTATACATTTTTAATTGTTTAAAGGTTTTATATTAATTTTAGTGGGTTTTTTATGTTTTTTATGGGTTTTAGGTTTTTTTAATTTTATTATTGTTTTTAGGGTTTTTAAGGTTTTAGGCTCTTTTCAATGTTTTTAGTGTTTTTTATCATTTTTAGGGGTTTAATATGTTTTTAGGTTTTTAAGGTTTTCATAGGGGTTTTAGTGTTTTTTTCATTTTTAGGGATTTTTAGGGCTTTTTCATATTTCTAGGGATTTTGAGGGTTTTATGGTTGTTAGGGTTTTTAGTACTTTTAGTATTTTTAGGTTTTTTAGGAGTTTTAATAATTTCTAGATTTTTAACGTTTTATAAGGGTTTTAGGGTTTTTTGGGATTTTTTAGGATTTTTATTATTTTTTGTGTTTTTAGGGATTTTGAGGTTTTTAAGGAATTTTTTAGGGTTTTATGGATTTTATGATGTCTTTCAGTTTTAGGGGGTTTTTTATTTTTTAGGGGTTTCAAGGTTTTATATTATTTTTTAATGTTTATCGGGGTTTAAAAAGTTTTTAGAGTTTTTATAGGTTTTTTATGGTGTTATGGGTTTTTTAATTTTTTTAGGTGTTTTATGGTTTTTTATGGTTTTTAAGGGTTTTTAGGGTTTTTAGGTTTGTTTTATGGTTTTTAGAAGTTTTTTAAGTTTTTAAGGGTTTTAAGTATTTTTAAGTTTTCATGGTTATCTTAGGGTTTTTTTGGTTTTAAGGGTTTTTTACATTTTTAGGGATTATTAGGTATTTTTTAGGATTTTTAGGGTTTTGTAGTTTTTAGTTATTTTTTGGGTTTTTGGGGTTTTTTATGGTTTTTTAGGGTTTTCAATGTTTTTAGGTTTTTTAGGGGTTTTAAATTTTTTTAGGTTTTTAATGTTTTCTTTAGGTTTTTAGGTATTTTTACATTTTTAGATATTTTTTTGTATTTTTTATGATTTTTATATTTTTTTTAGGTTTTTTAATGATTTTGATGGTTTTTAGGGGTTTTTAGGTGTTTTTAGGGGGTTTTAGGGGTTTTTAGGGGGTTTTAGGGGTTTTTAGCGTTTTTAGGGTTTTTATGGGTTTTTGGGGGTTTAGGGTTTTTTATTTTTTTAGGGTTTTAAGGATTTATATATTTTTTTAACATTTTTAGGGGTTTAAAGGGTTTCTAGATTTTTTAATTTTTTTATGGGTTTTTTATGGGTTTGACAGTTTTTTAAGGTTTTTAGGGGGTTTTTGGTTTTTAGAGGTTTTTTGGGGTTTTATGGTCTTTTAGGGTTTTTAACGGTTTTTAAAATTTTTTAGGTTTTTAGTTTTTTAGTTTTTTTTGGGTTTTTTTTTAGTATTTTATGATTTTCCTAGGGTTTTTCAGGGTTTTATAGGTTTTTAGGGATTTTTAGAGATTTTTTTGTATTTTTATTATTTTTTGGGTTTTTTGGATTTTGAGGGTTTTTAGGGTTTTTAGGGATTTTAGAGTTTTAGTGTTTTTAGGTTTTTAGGGGTTTTAAATGATTTTATGTTTTTAATGTTTTCTTAGGGTTTTTTAAGGGTTTTTAGGGTTTTTATGTGTTTAGGGATTTTTTGGATTTTTTAGGATTTTTATGGGTTTTTAGGGTTTCTGGTGATTTTGAGGTTTTTTAGGGTTTTATGGTTTTTATGGTTTTTTATGGTTTTTTGTTTTTAGTTTTTTTTAGTTTATTAGTGTTTTTAATTTTTTTAGAGATTTTTAAAATTCTTATAGGTTTAAAGGGTTTTTATAGTTTTTTGTTTTTTTAGTGGTCTTAGTGGTTTTTAGATTTTTATGGGTTTTTAGTTTTTTTAAGGTTGTTAGTGGTTTTATGGTTTTTAATGGTTTTAGGGTTTTCAGAGTCTTTTATTTTTTAATTTTTTCATCATTATTTAGGTCTTTAAGTGTTTTTAGTGTTTTTAGTTTTTTTTATAATTTTTAGGTTTTTTATGGGATTAAAGTGTTTTTAGGTTTTTAAGGTTTTCTTATGTATTTTTAAGGTTTGGGGGGTTTTTTACTTTTTTAGGGATTTTTATGGCCTTTTATGATTTTTATTATTTTTAGGGTTTTTATGGATTTTGAGGGGTCTTATTGTTTTTAGGGGTTTTAGAGTTTTTATGGTTTTTTGGGGTTTTATATTTTTTGAGTTTTTTTTGGTTTTTAATGTTTTTAGAGTTTTTTAACATTTGTAGGGGTTTAAAAGGGTTTTTAGGGGATTAAAGGTTTTTTTAGTTTTTATTTGGTTTTATGGGGTTTAGAGTTTTTTAATATTTTTAGTTGTTTCCATGGTTTTAGGGGATTTTTGGGTTTTTATGGTATTTTAGGGTTTTAGAGTTTTTAGGATTCTTAGGGGTTTTATGTGTTCTTAGTTTTTTAAAGTTATCTTAGGGTTTTTTAGTATTTTTATTCTTTTTTTCATTTTATGGGGTTAGTTATTTTTAGGATTTTTATGGTTTTTTAGTGCTTTTAGGGATTTTGAGGGTTTTATGGTTTTTTAGGTTTTTTAGGATTTTTTTAGGTTTTAGGGGTTTTATGTGTTTTTAGTTAATTTAATTTTCTTTAGGGGTTTTTAAAGTTTTTAAGGGTGTTTATGTTTTTATATAATTTTATGTATTTTTTAGGAATTTTATGGTTTTTGTGTGTTAGGGATTTTTTAGGGATTTGAGAATTTTTAGGGTTTTTACGGGTTTTGCGGTTTTTTTGGGGTTCTGGTTTTTTTAGGGTTTTAAAGGTTTTTTACAGTTTTTTAATGTTTTAGGGATTTAAAGGGTTTTTATAATTTTTAGTGGGTTTTAGGGTTTTTATGGGTTTTTAGGGTTTTTTAAGGTTTTAGGGTTTTTATGGGTTTTAAGGGATTTGAGGGTATTTTTGGGTTTTTAGGGTTGTTTGAATTATTTAGGTTTTTAGTGGCTTTAACTATCTTTAGGTTTTTATGGTTTTCTTATGGTTTTTAGGGTTTTTTATGTATTTGGTATTTTCATGGATTTTTAGGATTTATATGGTTTTTTAGTGATTTTGAGGGGGGTTTTGGGTATTTAGGGTATTTAGTGTTTTTAGGGTGTTTGGTATTTTTAGGTTTTCAGTGGTTTTAAGTGATTTTAGGTTTTTTTATATTCTTAGGGTTTTTAATATTTCTTAAGGGTTTTACATTTTTAGGTATTTTTAGGTTTTTTATGGTTTTTTTGGTTTTTTGGGGTTTTATGGATTTTGAGGGTTTTTATGGGTTTTTATGGGTTTTTTTAGCGAAGGTGGGGTTGGTTTTTTGAGTGTTTATGGTTTTAAAGGTTTTTTAAAGATTTTAACATTTATAGGTGTTTAAAGGGTTTTTATAGTTTTTAGTCGTTCTTATGGGTTTTACAGTTTAGGTTTTTAGAAGTTTGTATTGTTTTTAGAGTTTTTAGGGTTTTTTAAGGTTTTTAGAATCTTTTAGGGGTTTTAAGTGTTTTTTAGGATTTTATGGTTTTCTTAGGGTTCTTAGGGTTCTTAGGGTTTTTTATGTTTCTAGGTGTTTTTAGAGATTTTTTATGATTTTTATGGTTTTCAGGGTTTTTATGGATTTAGAGGGGTTTTAGGATATTTCATGGTTTTTAGGGGTTTTTTTCTTTTTTAGAATTTTTTTTGTTTTTTAGGTTTTTAAGGTTTTATTTGGATATGTCATAGTTTTTAGGGTTTTTAACATTTTTTGGGATTTTAGGGCCTTTCAATATTTTTTTGGGTTTTTAGGTTTTTTATGGATTTTGAGTGGTTTTAGTGTTTTAAGGGGGGTTTTTTTGGTTTTTTTGGTTTTTAGAGGTTTTTTGAGGTTTTTAGTTTTTTTATGGTTTTTTATAGATTTTAAAAAATTTAGGGTTTTAAAGTGTTTGTGGAGTTTTTATTGGTTTTTAGGGTTTTTGTGATTTTTTGGATTTCTATGCTTTTAAGTAGTTTTTAGGGACTTTTAGGTTTTTTTAGGGGTTTTATCATTTTTTAGGTTTTTAGGGGTTTTAAGTGTTTTCATAATTTTTAAGGTTTTCCTATGGGTTTTAGGGTTTTTTATGTTATTATGGATTTTTTACGATTTTTTTGGTTTTTAGGGATTTTTAGGGTTTTTAGGATTTTATAGTTTTTGGGTTTTTCATGTTTTTCATGTTTTTAGGGTTTTTAATTTTTTCTAGTGTTTTAAGAAAATTTAGGGGTCCAAATGGATTTTAAGTTTATATGGTTTTTATGGGTTTTCAAAAACTTTATGGTTTGGGGGGTATTTAAGTATTTAATGGGTTTTTAGGGGTTTTAGAGTCTTTTATGGTTTTAGGGTTTTAACTTATTTTAGGTTGTTTAGGGTTTTAAGTGTTTTTAGGTTTATAAGTTTTTCCTAGGGGTTTTCAAGGTTTATTTAGTTTTTTATATATTTAGGTATTTTTTAGGATATTTTTTTTTTATGGGTTTTATAGATTTTGAGGGGTTTTAGGTTATTTAGGGTTTTTAGAGTTTTTTAGGGTTGTTGACATTTTTTCTGTTTTTAGGGGTTTAAAATATTTTTAGGTTTTTAGGTTTTTAAGGTTTTCTTAGGGTTTTTCCAGGGTTTAGGGGTGTTTATGATTCTCTAAATTTTTAGGGCCATTTATTTTTTTTTTGGGTTTTTTGGGTTTTGGGGGTTTTTAGGGATTTTAGGGATTTTGAGGGGTTTTAGTGTTTTTTAGGTTTTTAGGGATTTGTTGGTTTTTTGTGTTTTTGGGTTTTTTTGAGTTTTTAGTGTTGTGAGGTTTTTTATAGTTTTCTAAAATTGGATAGATTTAATGGGTTTTTAAAGTTTTTAGTGGTGTTTTAGAGTTTTATATAGGTTTCTTGGGTTTTTTAAAGTTTTAGGGGTTTGTGGTTTTTAGGGTTTTTTAGGGTTTTTTGGTATTTTAGCGATTTTTAGGTTTTTTAGGTTTTTTAGGTTTTTTAGGATTTTTAGGTTTTTTATGTTTTTTAGGGGTTTAAAGTGTTCTTAGGTTTTAATGGTTTTCTTAGAGTTTTTTGGGGCTTTGTGGTTTTTTACATTTTTCAGTATTTTTAAGGATTTTTATGGTTTTTTTGGGCAAGGTAGGTGTAGGTCCAGGCTATTCCCAACCCCCCCCCCCCCCCAATTATTATAAAAAAAGATGCAACAGACAAGGGAGGGGAGGATTCAAACGACCCACACCCAAAAACCCTTAAACAACCCCAAACCCAAAAAAACCCCAAAACCCAAAAGCACACAAGAAAGGGCAGATTCAAGAAACCCATTCCCAATAGAAACTATATGTCATAAGGATAAACATCACCATAGAGATCTCCATAGTGGTATTCATCAGCACCATATCCATAGGATGCATCTGAATCCACTATCTCCCACTTAGATGCAGCCTTCCTAGAACTATCCATATCCATGGAAAGAGTCATATATATGTCCTTTAGCCTTTGCCACTCCTCATATGACTACTCCATAGAGTTCTCAAGCCACCCATACTTCCCAGAAGAATTCTTCTTGATTAGCATATAGGAGGTCTTGGTAGACACGGTTCTTAGAAGGATTGAGTAGTACTTCCTCATCTTCTGCTTTCAGAAATCTGAATTTTCCATAGAAGAGTTGTTCTCCTTCCCACGAGGCATGACAACCCCAATCATGTCCCTCTCCCTCAAAATTTGAGCCATGTTGAAGTTGGTCTATCTAGCATCCTTGGTATACAACACACCCAACTTCTTAGCCTTAGCCACAACTTGGGTACTGCCCTTCCAAGAGCCACATGAACGTTTTTACACCTCCATGTCATGCAGAACCACATAGTCAGGCCCACTAGTCAAGGCCCCAACCACGACTAGATGCCCATGACTAGGCGGTGTGTCGTCCTGACCTAGAAGCGTGAATCCATCCATACTCTCAGCACAAGACATGCCAATTTTCTTCGTCACCTTCTCTACCTCATCTACCTCCCCCTGCGCATGACCAATCCAAGCAGTGTCCCCTATAGAAACGCACAACTAGACTCACCAACCAATGCCCCCTCATACACCATCGAGGCCAGCTTCCCCTGACTAGGTAGCATATCTGAATCACCAACATTCTGAGCCAAGGAGAAAATATCCATCACGTAATCACCAAAAACATTCAGAGCCACTAACCCCTACTCATAACCAGTACAACTCCTAAAAACCTCTAAGTCAGTGTCACTTGGATTTACCGAAGTCAATTTCAATCCCTCATTCTTCTCACAAGAAATATGTACAACATATACTCCCTCCTGAGTAGCAATGGAAACTTCATCTGGCCCCATCTCAATCCCAACACTTGAATCATAGCTGGATACGTGCACCTGCACATCAGCACCTTCAAACTCATTCTCATTACCAACAGAACGATCTACAAGTGCTCCCTCAAGCACCAAAGAATCATCCCCTCCAATCTAAACTGGAGATCTATTCACAAAAACACTAGTATCTCGCACAGTAGCATATTACTCATCCCCCATATCTTTAAAAGCATCACCCTGAAGCCTAGAGAAAGAAATATACCCAGGTTTTTCATCAATGTCACCGACCAACTTCGGTTGCACAACCTGCTGCTCCTTGAGCAACTCCTCCAAAACCAACCCATCAAACTGATTGTAAAAATGGACACCATCACTACCCTCATGAACTGCCAATTGTTCCTAATAATCCCTGGCCTGCTCCAACCCTCCCAAAATGGGGCATGACTCATGAGGCACCATATTCCACATCTCTACCATACTCAGACTATTGCATCCTTCCTTAGTTTCCATCACCCCCTACTAGTCACAATTCCTAGGTCACATTTCAACCTATCAAACACATCACATACCCTCGATTCGGGAGGAGACTATCGAGAAACCTTCAGTGGAGCATCCCTAACCACTATAACAACATGATAATCATACAAAGGCACATTATCATGTCCATCAAGTATACCTTCACCATGCATTCCATGACCTCCCCATAAAGGCTCATCTATTTGAAAACCATAAGAAGGAGCATTCGGCCGCTGCAATGAAGACTTGACAGAACTAATAGCACACTTATAGGTAGAGTCATAGTGACCCAGTCTATGGAATATTAAACAAAAAGAAATCCAGGATTCAAAGAAAATAATTTCATGCCACCAGAGATCACCTTAAATCTCAATACAAACAGAATTCACTGAATATTTAGACACATCCACCTCTACTCAAATCCTCGGTGTAATCGGGTGGCAGGCAGCACTAGTCTGTGCATCTATACAAAGGTATCTATCATTTAGGTTTCCAATTATGCAGAGGATGGCTAGGTTTTGGAAGGGCAGGGCAAGACTAGGAAGGGTAACCCACAGGGCCATGCTTGTGGGATCACAATGTAGATGAAAGTCAAAATTTTAGCGGAACTAATAAAATTAAAGTCCATCAACAATCTGTGGGAAAAAATCCTAAATCAAAATTAAATCTTGTTAATTACTAAACTGGATCAGAAAGTGTTGAGCTTACAACAACCCAACAATATCTTATTCACATAGATTCCAAGAATAAGCAACAAACCTATCAAAATCAACAACAGAGGGCTGGTTCTTCCAAAACGAGCCACCAGCGTGAGATCCATGAGTGAATAGTCCATTGAGAACTCTCAATAAGAGATCTAAAATGAAGTCACACCATTCTCGTAGTGGGGGACTTTGGGTAAAATGTCAATATCAGGAAGTCAAGGAAGTCATGCAAGATTATAATAAGGTAGGAAGAGATTCTTCGGTGAAGGCCCATCCTCTACCTCCCCTGGCCAAGGCTCAAGGAGGGGTGTCATCATCATAGTTATTGGATACTCCATCGTCGTCTTCCATGGAGAGGAGAGGAATTCCCATCATGATAGATGAAGTGCAACCATCTTCTAGTTTTTTAGGGGTTTTGGGGTTTTTATGTTTTTATGGGTTTTTTATGTTTTTAGGATTTTTGTTAAGTTTTTTGGGGATTTAAGATTTTTATAGTTTTTTAATGTTTTTAGAGGTTTAAATGGTTTTTTTTTGAGTTTTTAGTGGGTTTTTAGGGTTTTTATATGTTTTAGTGCTTTTTAAGGTTTTAGGGGTTTATGGTTTTTAGGGATTTTTAGGGGTTTTCGGGCTTTTAGGGTCTTTTAGGGTTTTTATGTTTTTTAAGTTTTTAGGGGATTCATGTGTTTTTAGGTTTTTAAGTTTTTCTTATGGGTTTTTAGGTTTTTTACATTTTTAATAATTTTTATGTCTTTTTTAGGATTTTTATAGTTTTTTATGTTCTTAGGGATTTTGAAGGGTTTTAGGGTTTTTAGGGTTTTTAGAGTTTTTAGTCTTTTATGGGTTTTAAGAATTCTTAGGCTTTTATGATTTTCTTAGGGGTTTCTGTGTTTTTAGGTATTTTTATTTTTTTATGTATTTTTAGGGATTTTTTGTATTTTTATTGTTTTGTAGGGATTTTTAGGGTTTTTTAGGGTTTTTTAGGTTTTTAGGGTTGTTTAGGGTTTTTAGGGACTTTAAGGGTTTTTTAGAGTTTCACTGTTTTCTAGGTTTTTTATGGATTTTAAATGTTTTTAGGTTTTTAAGGTTTTCTTAGGGGTTTTTAGGGTTTTTAGGGTTTTTTATGTCTTTAGGGATTTTTAAGGATTTCTTAGGATTTTTATGGTTTTAGGGTTTTTAGGGATTTTGAGGATTTAAAGGGCTTTTTAGTATTTTTAGGTGGTTTATGGGTTTTCTTGGGATTTTAGTTGATTTTTTTAGTCTTTTAGGGGTTTTAATAGTTTTTATAGTTTTTTAAAAAAATTAGGGGTTTAAAGGGTTTTTAGAGTTTTAGTGGTATTTTAGTGTTTTTATGGGTTTTTAGTGTTTTTTAAGGTTTTAGGTGTTTTTATGCTTTTAGGGTTTTTTAGTGTTTTTAGTGTCTTTTAGGGCTTTTAGTTTCTTTTTAGGGTTTTTAGTTTTTTTATAATTTTTTGTGTTTTTTAGGTGTTTTAAGTGTTTTTAGGTTTTTAAGGTTTTCTTAGGGTTTTTTCTAGGTTTTTAGGGTTTTTTAAATTTTTAGGTTTTTTTAGGGTTTTTTGGTATTTTTATGGTTTTTAGGTTTTTAGGTTTTTAGGATTTTTTGGGGGATTGGACTTTTTATGGTTTTTTAAAAAAATTAACTTTTTTAGGTTTTTTAGGGGTTTTAAGTGTTTTTAGGTTTTTATGTTTTTTTGTGGTTTTCAAGGGTTTTAAGGTTTTTTATGTTTTTAGGTATTTTTCGGAATTTTTTATAATTTTCTTAGTTTTTTGGGTTTTTAGAGGTTTTTTAGCATTTTAGGGAAAGGAAAGTGTGAGGTCAGGCTATTTTGGGCCCCCACAAAATTTATAAGAAAAAAAAAGACATTATAGACAAGGGAGGGGTGGGTCAATCAACTCACACCCAAAAACCCTGGACACCCCCAAAAAACCCAAAAGTCTCCAAAAACCCAAAAGACACACAAAACAGGGAAGGCAGAAAATCAGAAGCATCTCTAGCAGCATCTCCCAGCCAAAAAGCAACCAGCGTCTCTCAGCACCATTTTCATCAACCAACGCCTCCTTGTCAAGAATATTCACCACCAGCATCATAGAACCACCAACATCAGAGTCATAAATCTCACCTTCACTACCTCACAGCGAAGCAGCAACCATCACCAAACACCATCGCCTTTCATCACATCCCAGCCAAGCATCATCTATCACCCAGCACACCAGTAACATCAAACCATCAGCACCAGAATCCCCATCCTCCACATCATCCAGCACCACCATACCAGAAAGATCCATCTTCAACAGTACAGATCCACCCGCATCAGAAACATAAACATCATCTTCATCACATCTCATCCAAGTAACCAACCAACTAGAAACTTGCACCCAGAGACCGCAAAGCACAGCCAGCATGCAGCACTTCATAATAGAACCAGCAAACAATACCAGTGTCGACTTACATCCAAACCATCCACCACCACAAATTAGCATCCATCACAACTCAACAAAACCAACAACTAGCATCCACAGTAATTCACATCCAAACCCTCCAAAAAATAGAATACCACAGTCCTACATAGTAGCCATAATATAGCATGACTGAATGAACCCATCACCAACAGCATGAAATAGATCCCAAAGAGAAAAACCAGAGATACGAGATTGTATCTTCTACAGTGCCTCCAGTATCCTTTGATTAGGTCTGAAAGTACACAGCACAGCATCAAACACCAAGCCCCAAGATCCGACAGAAAATCAGAAAATCCACCAAGAATCACCCAACCCCAGATCACTGCCGCAGAGCCTTGCTTTGCCTTGACTTAGTGCAAGACACTAGAAACCAGACGGAACAAGGAGTTGTGACACTTCTTGTACCATCAACACAATCCTTTGACCAATAGATCTGATGGCCCGCACTATAGGACCAAGCACACCACCAGCAAATCAACACAAATCCCTTAGAAACTGCCATCATCCATCACGAAGCCCATATAACCAACAAAGCTTACTGGATTTCAGATCTTACAGAAGATATGGCCTTAGAACCAACATCCGAGAGAGCCAGATCATCGTGTCGCGCCTCTTCCAAAACCTATCATCGCAGCAACCGATCTTCCGAGAGGAAGCCCAAACACAGTTCCTTGCACAAAGAAACTGGTGAAGAAGGACAAGCCACCTGAAACCCCACCCCTCGCCACAGCAGACGAAGACCCCTGCCTTGACCAACTCATGAAGATCAAGCCAAGGGAGAGCGATTAAGAGGGATTCGGTCGAAGAGGAGTAGAAGAATGATGGATTGAAGCCGCCATGGATGATTCGAGGAGGAATCCCTAGAGAGCGTAGCGCCAAGAGGGAGAGCCCAGGAGAGAGAGGCGACATTTTTTTCATAGGGTTCTTTCTTTTAGAGTTTTAGGGTTTTTATAGTTTTTTAGAGTTTTCTAACGATTTTCGAGGTTTAAAGTATTTTTAGAGTTGTAATGGTTTTTTAGGGTTTTTATGGGTTTTTAGGTTTTTTAATATTTTTAGTGGGTTTTAATTTTTTTTGGGGGGTGGGGGTTAGGGGTTTTAGGCTCTTTTAGGCAAAGAAGGCTCGGGTCCAGGCTATTCCTGGCACCCCCCAAAATTTATTAAACAAAAAGACACAAACACTGCAGACAAGGGAGGGGAGGGGTCAATCAACCCACACCCGAAAACCCCTTACAACGCACGCAAAAAGAAAATCAAAAAAGAAAGCAAAAGGAAAAGGCACACACAACCAAACAGCAACCACCACTATCCAGCATCAACCAGCCTCCAGCATCTCACAGCTTCCCAACAACTAGCATCCAAACTCAGAACGACCAGCATCCAGCACCAGCATCCAGCAGCACCACATCCAATCTTCATAGCAACACAGCAGTAGCAATATATCCAAACCAACCAGCCCCAGCAACCAACATCACCAAATCTAGCATCACAGCCAAACACACCCAGCAACCTCACACCACAACACAAGTGCAACCGAACGTAGCAATCACCACTTTCCATCAAACAGCAACCATCAACTAGCAGCACAACAACATACTCATCCACAGGAGTACTGAAAACCAAAAAACCACACCTCATCCAGCATTCACCACCAACCAGCAACTCATAGCCAACCAACGGCCCACATCCAGTCGTACAAGTTCCAGTACCCAGCACCTTCTCACCAAGAAGGTCCCTCTCTAGCAAAATAGAACCATCAGCAGCAACATAACAAGAACCAGCACCACCCAACAGAACCGATATACAACATCCACATCGAAACCAAAATAGAATCCAAAACCCACTAAGCAGAAACAGAAATTCAAAGCCAGGCCAGCCACCAGTAAACCACACGTAGACCAGCAGATCAAAGTGAACATAGCAACGTTGGATCATACCTTCGTCAGCAGCAAGGTCAAACAAGGTACCCCATATTTGATTTATCGTCATAGAGGAAACCTGACCCTGAGGTAGCATCTTGTGTCGCCGAAGCAACCCTCTCCGCTGTTGGAGCCCCCTGTGCCACTGACCCATCCATGGAAGCCTCCGGTCAACATGCGCAACTCCGATCGATGCCTGAAGCTCATAAAAATCAGCCGCCAAGTAGCTGTCTGCAAAGTCCCAGTAGCCCACAGAGCCTCCAAACACACAGAAGCCCGAACACACAGAAATCCTCCAGAATCGGGGCACCATCAGGGACGAAACCAAGAAGCGAAGCAGCAAGACAAAGCAAATACGTCAGAATTTCAGATATGGAGCCAAGGTTGACTTCGACGTCAACCTCGCAGACTTTACCCAAGCCACCAGGAAACCATCAATGCCACCACCACGGAGCAACAAAGACAGCGTCCGAGGAAAAGGAAGGTCCAGATCTAACAGATCTGCTCCAAACCAGACCAAAACATCATTGCCCTTCCCAGCCACGACCCGCCAGATCCCTCTGCCAGCAAGCATCTGCCTCGTCTTCCACCATCGCACCAGGTAAGAAGACCTCTGAGCTCTATCCGCATCACAAATCGTGGTCTGGAAGCGATCCATGAAACCATAGAGAAGGATTCCGAGAGGGAACCTTGAAGATCGTCGCGTCGAGCGGGAGAGACCAGGAGAGAGCAGCAGCATCTTCCTTTAGGATTTTTCTTTAGGTTTTTAGTGTTGTTTTCTTAGTCTCTTTTAGGGTTTTTTAGATTTTTTATCATTTTTTATGTTTTTAGGGATTTTAAGAGTTTTTAGTTTTTTAATGATTTCTTGAGGTTTTTTAGGGTTTTTTGGGTTTTTTGGGTTTTAAGGTAATTTTATATTTTTTTTAGAATTTTTATGGGTTTTTAGGGATTTTTATGGTTTTAAGGGATTTTTGGGTTTTTAGGGATTTTAGAGTTTTTAGTGTTTTTTAGGTTTTTTAGGCGTTTTATGTTTATTTAAATTTTTATGTTTTCTTAGGGTTTTTTAGGGGTTTTAGGGTTTTTTTATGTTTTTAGAGATTTTTAGGCTTTTTTGGATTTTTATGGATTTTTAAGGTTTTAAGGATTTTTAGGGTTTTATGGTTTTTTAGATTTTTTTAAGGAATTTATGATTTTTTAGAGTTTTTTAATGTTTTATGGGTTTAAAGGGTTTTTAGAGTTTTTAGGGATTTTTAGGTTTTTATGGGTTTTTAGGGATTTTTAAGGTTTTTAGTGGTATTATAGTTTTTACGGGGTTTTAGGGGGTTTGGGGTTTTAAAGACTTTTTTGGGTTTTTAGGGGTTTCAAAGTTTTTCAGATTTTTTGGGTTTTAAAGTGTTTTAAGTATTTTATGGTTTTATTAGTCTTTTTCAGTTTTTGGGGGGTTTTCTTACGTTTTTTAGGATTTTTAGGTCTTTTATGATTTTTATGGCCTTATAGGGATTTTCTGGGTTTTTTGGATTTTTTAGGGTTTTGAGGTTTTGAGGTTTTTAGATATTTCAAGTTTTTTTATGTTTTTAAGGTTTTCATAGGGTTTTTTTTGGGTTTTTAGGGTTTTTTAGGTTTTTAGGGTTTTTTAGCTTTTTAGGGATTTTTACTATTTTAATGGATTTTTAGGGTTTTTAGGGATTTTGAGAGGTTTAAGGGATTTAAAGGGTTTTTTAGGGTTTTTTGGTTTTTTGGGTACTTAGTGTTTTTGGATCTTTTTACGATATTTAAGGGTTTTAAGAGTTTTTTAAAAAATTTAGGGTTTTAATGGGTTTTTAGTGTTTTTAGTAGCTATTAGTGTTTTATGGGTTTTCAGGATTTTTTATGGTTTTTAGGGGTTTATAGTTTTTAGGGTTTTAGGGTTTTTTACGGTTTTTTAGGGTTTTAAGCATTTTTATGTTTTTTAAGTGGTTTTAGTGTTTTAGGTTGTTAAGGTTTTCTTAGGGTTTTTTAGGGTTTTTTAGGGTTTTTAGGGTTTTTTATGTTTTTAGGCATTTTTAGGACTTTTTTAGATTTTTTTTGGTTTTTTATGGTTTTAGTGATTTTGAGGGTTTTTAGAATTTCTAGTTTTTTTATGGTTATTATGTTTTTCAGTGTTTTTTAAGTTTTTAGATGTTTTAATTACTTTTAGGTTTTTTAAGGTTTTCGTAGGGACTTTCAAGGTTTTGGGGTTTTTTAATTTTTAGTGATTTTTAGTTCTTTTTTAGGATTTTTATGGGTTTTAGGGTTTTTAGGTTTGTTGAGGTTTTTATGGATTTTAATATTTTTATAGTTTTTTGGGGTTTTAGGGGTTGTTTATCCTTCTAGGTTTTTTAATGTTTTTTAGAGTTTTTAAAAATTTTAGGGGTATATAGGATTTGAGAGTATTTAGTGGTTTTTTAGGGTTTTATGGGTTTTCGTGTTTTTTCAAATTTTATGTGTTTTAATGGTTTTTAAGGGTTTTTAGGGTTTTTATTGTATTTTTAGGGGGTTTTAAAGGTTTTTTATTTTTATTTTTTTCTGTTTTATAAGTTTTAAGTTGTTTTTGGATTTTAACATTCTCTTAGGGTTATTTTGGGTGTTTAGGGTTTTTATGTTTTTAGGGATTTTTATGTACTTTTTAGGATTTCTATGGGTTTTTATGGTTTTTAGGTATTTTTAGGGGTTTTAGGGTTTTTTTGGGTTTTTAGGGTTTTTTATGGTTTTCAGGTTTTTAGGGTTTTTAAGAGTTTTAAGTGTTTTTTAGTTTTTTCAGGTTTTCTTGGGGGTTCTTAGGGTTTTTAAAGGTTCTTATGTTTTTTGGTATTTTTCATGATTTTTTAGTATTTTCAAGGGTTTGTAGTGTTTTTAGGGATTTTTACGGTTTTTAAGGGTTTTAAAATCTTTTAACTTTTTAGGGGTTTAAAGTGTTTTTAGGTTTTTAAGGTTTTTTGGGGATTTTTTAGGGTTTGGGGGTTTTTATGTTTTTACAGATTTTTACTGTTGTTTTTTTTATTTTAATGATTTTTTCGGGTTTCTAGGGACATTTAGGGGTTTTAAATTTTTTGGGGTTTTAGGTTTTTCATGGTTTTTTATGGTTTTTTGGGTTTTTAGGTTTGTTTTAGTTTCTTTAGGTTTTTATGGTTTTTTAGGGATTTTAACATTTTTAGGGATTTAAAGTGTTTTTAAGGGTTTAAAGGGTTTTTTAGTTTTCAATGGTTTATGGTTTTTAGGGATTTTAATTTTTTTGTGGTTTTTATGGTTTTTTATGGGTTTTATGGTTTTTAAGGTATTTCAAGGTTTTTAGCATTTTTATATTTCATGGGTTTTATGTGTTTTTATGTTTTTGATGTTTTCTTAGGTTTATTCAGTTTTTTTAGTGGTTTTTACATTTTTAGGGATTTTTTAATATTTTAATGGTTTTTTAGGGTTTTAGGGATTTTGTGGGTTTTAGGGTTTTAGGTTTTTTTGAGTTTTTTAGGTTTTGGGGGGTTTTTTCTTAAGGTTTTCTTATAGTTTTCAGGGTTTTTATGGGTTTTTGGTTTTTTAGAGATTTTTTGATATTTTTTAGGAATTTTATGTTTTTTAGGGGTTTAGGGATTTTGAATAAAATTAGGGTTTGGGGGTTTTAAGGCTTTTATGGTTTGGGGGGTTTAGGGTTTTTGTATTTTTTTTTTTTTGGCGTTTTTAATTATTTTTAGAGTTTTTAAATGTTTTTAGGGGTTTAAAGGGATTTTTTAGATTTTAGTGGTTTTAGGTTTTTTATGGTTTTTTAGGGGTTTTTATGAATTTTTAGGGGTTTTCGAAGGGTTTAGGGTTTTTAGGGTATTTTAATGATTTTTTAGGGCTTTTAGCATTATTTATGTTTTTAGGGGTTTTAAGTATTTTTAGGTTTTTAAATATTTCATAGGGTTTTTCATGGTTTTTAGGATTTTTTATGTTATTAGGGCATAATAGGTGTAGGACTAGGCTAGCCTAGTCCCCCCAAGAATAAATTAAAATAAAACAAAAGCAGACAATTACAAGGTGGGCCTACAAGGATGAGAGTGTATCCCACCCTTCATATCTGAATCAACAAAGGGGGTGCAAAAGTGTGGAGATATGAATTTTATGTTATTAGGGATTTTTAGTGATTTTTAGATATTTTTTAGGATTTTTATGGTTTTTAAGCATTTTTAGAGATTTGGAGGGGTTTTAGGGTGTTTTAGGGTTTTAGGGTTTTTTGGATTTAAGGCGTGTTAAGTGCTTCTAGATTTTAAATGTTTTTTTAGGGTTTTTAGGATTTTGAGGTTTTTTACAGTTGTTTATGGTTTTTATGGTTTTTGTGGATTTTATAGTTTTTTTTTAGATTTCTAGGGTTTTTAATGTTTTTTATAGTTTTTAACATTTTTGGGGATTAAAGGGTTTTTATAGTTTTTATTGGTTTTTAGGGTTTTTATGGGTTTTTATGGGTTTTATGGTTTTTTAAGGATTTTAGGGGTTTTATTTTTTATGTTTTTTATGGTTTTTTAGTATTTTTTTCATTTTTTGATTTTTTTAGGTTTTTAAGTGTTTTAGGTTTTTAATTTTTTCTTCGGGTTTTTTTATAATTCTTAGGGAATTTTATGTTTTAGGTATTTTTAGGGTATTTTAGGATTTTTATGGTATTTTAGGGTTTTGAGGTATTTTGAGGGTTTTTAATGTATTTTATTGTTTTTAGGGTTTTTAGGGTTTTTATCATTTTTAGGGGTTATAAGTGTTTTTAAGGTTTTAGGGTTTTCTTTGGGAATTTTAGGTTTTTTAGTGTTTTTAACATTTTTAGAGATTTTATGGATTTTTAGTATTCTTATGGTTTTTTGGGGGTGTTTTAGGGATTTAAAGTGTTTTTATGGGTTTTTAGGATTTTTATGGTTTTCTTGAGTTTATAGGATTTTTTGAGTAATTTAGAATTTTTAATTTTTTTTAGAGTTTTTAAAATTTTCAGGGGTTTAAAGGGTTTTTAGAGTTATTTTGGTTTTAGGGTTTTTTATGGTTTTTAGTATTTTTAAAGGTTTTTAGGGATTTTACCATTTAGAAAAAAAAAAGGTTTTTAGGTATTTTTATGGTTTTTGTGGGGGTTTTAGGGTATGTTAGGGTCTTTTAGGGTCTTTTAGGGTTTTTTCATTTTTTAGGTATTTTAGAGTTTTTAGTGTTTTCAGTTTTTTATGATTTTCCTATGGTTTTTCAAGGTTTTTAGGGTTTTAACATATTTAAGGGTTTTTTATGGATGTTTTGGATTTTTATGGGTTTTTATAGTTTTTATGGATTTGTTTGTTTTTTGGGTTTTTTAGGGTTTTATGGTTTTATGGTTTTTTTGGGGTTTTAGGTATTTTTTTTAGTTTTTAGGTTTTTAATCTTTTCTTTATATTTTTAATGTTTTAGGGGTTTAAAGTGTTTTTACAGTTTTTAGTGGTTTATGGGTTTTTATGGGTTTTAAATATTTATAAGGTTTTTAGTGGTTTTTATGGGTTTAGGGGGTTTCCAGGTTTTGAGGTTCTTTCTAGGGTTTTTAGGGTTTTAGCGTATTTTTGTTTTTTAGGGGTTTTAACTATTTTTGGTTTATAATGTTTTATTAGGTTTTTTCAGGGTTTTTAGTGTTATTTAAATTTTTATATATTTTTATATTTTTTTAGGATTTTTATGGATGTTAGGGGTTTTGTGGATTTTTTAGGGGTTTTAAATTTTTTAGGGTTTTAAGAGTTTTTTAGAGTTTTTAGTATTTTTTAGATTTTTAGGGTTTTTAAGTGTTTTTTAGGTTTTTAGGGTTTTTAAGTGTTTTTAGGTTTTTAAGGTTTTATTAGGGGTTTTTAGAGTTTTTAGGGTTTTTTACATTTTTATGGCTTTTTAAGGAATTTTTTGGTTTTTTAGGGTTTTAGGGATTTTGATTGTTTTTAGGGTTTTTTAGAGTTTTGAGGGTCCTTAGGGTTGTTATGGTTTTTTGGGTCTTTGTATTTTTTTTTTTTTTTGAGTTTTTTAAGGTTTTTTAGATTTTTTAAACATTTTTAGGGCTTTAAATGGTTTTTATACTTTTTTAGTAATTTTTTAGAGCTTTTATGGGTTTTAGATTTTTTTAAGGTTTTCGGGCAAAGCAGATGCGGGAACCAGGCTATTCCTAGCCCCCCCAAAATTTATTAAGAAAAAGAGGACACTGCAGACCGGGGAGGGGCAGGGTTTTTTGGGGTATAAGACTTTTTAATTTTTTTTAGGTTTTTTATGTTTTTAGTGTTTTTTAACATTTTTAAGGGTTTAAAGATTTTTTTGATTTTTCATTGGTTTTTATTGTTTTTATGGGTTTTTAAGGTTTTTAGGTGTCTTTATGGTTTTTAGGGGTTTTAGGGGTTTTAGTGGTTTTAGGGTCTTTTTTGGTTTTTAGCATTTTTTAGGTTTTTTAGGTGATTTAAGTGTTTTTGTATTTTAAGGTTTTTCATAGTTTTCAAGGTTTTTTACATTTTTAGGGATTTTTTGGAATTTTTTTGGATTTTTATGGCATTTTAGGGTTCTTAAGGATCTTTAGGGGTTTAGGTTTTTTATGGTTTGTAGAATTTTTTAAGTTTTTTAGGGGTTTTAAGTGTTTTTTGGTTTTTAAGGTTTTCTTAGGGTTTGTATGGTTCTTTATGTTTTTAGGATTTTTATGTATTTTAGGTTTTTTAGGGGTTTTTAGGGGTTTTAGGAATTTTTAGGTGTTTCAGGGTTTTTTTAGTGTTTTTATCATTTTTAGGTCATTATAGGTTTTAAATGTTTTACGTTTTTAAGGGTTTCTTATAAGTTTTTTAGGGGTTTTAGGTTTTGTTTATGTTTTTAGGGATTTTTAGGGCATTTTTAGGATTTTTTTTTTGTTATTTTTTAGTATTTTTAGAGAATTTCATAAGTTTTAGGGTTTTTATTTTTTTTAGGGTTTTATGGTTTTTTGGGGTTTTAGGGGTTTTTTGAGTTTTCTTGGGTTTTTAATATTTTCTATAGTTTTTAACATTTTCAGGGGTTTAAAGGGTTTTTAGAATTATTAGTGGGTTTTTAGGGTTTTTATGGATTTTTAGTGTTTTTTAAGATTTTTAGGGTTTTTTATGGTTTTTACGGGGTTTTAGGGTCTTACTATCTTTTAGGGTTTTTTAGCGGTTTTCACTTTTCTTAAGTATTTTAGGGGTTTTAATTTTTTTGGTTTAAAATATTTTCTTTGGGTTTTTCACAGTTTTTAGATTTTTTTAAATTTTTAGGGATTTTTTTGGATTTTTTAGGATTTATATGCTTTTTAATTTTTTTATGGATTTAGAGGGGTTTTTGGGTTTTCATGGGTTTTTAGGGTTTTTAGTGTTTTTTTGGTTTTTAACATTTTTTATAATTTTAGGGGTTTAAAGTTTTTTTATGTTTTAAAGGTTTTCTTAGGGTTTTTTCATGGTTTTTCGGGGCTTATTTGTTTTTGGGGATTTTTAGGTATTTTTAATTTTTTTTAGGATTTTTATGGTTTTTTGGTGTTTTAGGGATTTTGAGAGTTTTTAAAGGGTTTTATGGGTTTTATGGATTTTTTGTATTTTTTGGGATTTTTGATATTTTAGGGTTTTTGAGGCTTTATATTTATTTAACATTTTTATATTTTAATGGTTTTTAGAGTTTTTAGTGGTTTTTTAGGGTTTTTATGGGTTTTTATAGATTTTTAAAGTTTTAGGGAAAAGAAGGCACAGACCAAGCAGGGAGCTTGGTGCCTCAAATTATAAATAAAGGAAAAGTACAAGGCATTATAGGGGGACTTGTACATTCGAGTACATGTAGTACCCTTCATGTCAGAGTCAACATGGGATGCACAAAAAGAAGGAGCAATAAAATACCACTGCGAGCAGCATTCTTCAATAGCCATTTTGGAAAGAACATCAGCTACCATTTTAACTTCCCTATATGCGTGAGTGGTCCTGAGAGTCAGATTCTTGGATAATCTAAGACATTCAACCCATTGGGGTAAAAGCCGCCATGGAACCTTTCTGGAATTTTGATGAAGATCCTCCACCACAAGCATCGAGTCAGATTCGATCCAGAGATACATCCACCCAAATTGGTTTGCAAAACGTATAGCCTTGATGATAGCTCAGAGCTCTGCCTCATAGGCGCATCCATTCCCAATGAAATGATAAAAAATTCCCTTGACAAATCCTCGATAGGTGCGGAAAACACCACCACAGCCTCAAGGACCTGGTGAACCTGTTGTCGCACCATCAATATTAACTTTGATCCATGATAGGATTGGTGGGATTCATCGGATGACCTTCATCAACATTGGTTTTTTAACCCTTCCAGAAACACCAAGAGTGCGGAGGGTGACAAGATCATTAAAGCAGTTATTCATAGTACCTGCTTGGATACACCCAGCCATTCGAACAACACTATGTATGGAGATAATACCCTGATGTATGGAACATGATTTATTCCGGAACATAGCAGAATTCCTCGCAGCCCATAAGAAGGTGACAGTTGTTGCTGATGCGGCAAGAAGAAGGTTATGAATTTGATCACTGCAATTGAATTCTGTAATAAAAATCATCCTTTGGACAAAGGTTCCAGAGGGAAAATAGAGACCAATGACATCTTTTATGTGATTACATAATCTATGTGCAAGGTTGCATTCAACAAAGAGGTGTTGTACACTTTCAGCATCCTGTAGACAGAGGCTGCAGACCGAAACAAGATGTCATCCAGCTCTTTGCAATTGACTATGCATAGGCAGCTTATTTCTCCAGATCCTCCAAAGAAGAAGGAAGTGTCTAGGGGGAATGAATTAGCACTTAAATTTCAGAATCCATGAGGGGGAGTCCAGACCTTTCCGGTATTTGTGATTATAGAACTCCCTTGCAATGAGTTGACCAATCAGATTAGGCTTCTAGATGATAGTATCAAAGTCAATGTATTTGTAGCGTTGAATCTGGGAAGTGATGTGTGCTAGTAAAATTCCATCCAACTCCATCAGCCTTGCGTTGAGATCGTTAATGGACATGTGTTGGAGGCCTTGAGGTACCTGCATGATTTTATCAAGAGGACAGTCGAGCCACGGAGTTATCCAACAGTTCAAATTGGAATGCTTTGAAACAACCCAAACCGACTGAGAGATAATGCCCTTATATGAGGATTTAATTGTGGACCAAACAAAGGAGATCATGTATCCAGTAAATCCATTGTTGTGTGTGAATAGATTCTAAGTGAATTTATCAAGAAAACCCTCATTAAAAACCCTGAGGTCCTTAATTCCAAGACCACCCATTTCAATGGGTTTAATGCAGTCCTTCCATACAACAGTTACCAATTTCTTTTCATTAATGCATCTTGTCCATGAAAAGTTCCAAATCTTGGATTGAAGAGATTTAATCAGACTTATCGGCCATATATATATATGGAAAAGACATGAACAAACATCGAGGTGATGACAGAGTTGATAAGACATACTCTGCCTGCTTGAGACAGGGACTTTCTATTCCATATACAGCTGTTGTGTGATGTTGGCAGAGATGATTTCTAAGTGGCAACGCTTTGCCTTCCCCCAAAAAAGGGGTACCCCAAGGTAATTGAAAGTCAAGGATCCTTTTTTGACCCCCAAGGTGTATGAAAATTCTATTATTCCTCATAGAGGAACTTCCTTTCCCAAAGACAATAGATGATTTGCTCCAGCTGATGGCATGTCCGGAAAAATATTCATAATGAGTAAAGATTTTCCGGATAGATGATATAGTTCGCATATTAGACTGCCCAAAGAGAAGAATATCATTAGAATAAAAAAGGTGTGAAGGTACAAAAGAGTCCTTCCCAGCTTTGATAGGACAATAGAAGCCAGCCATCATTACATTCGTAACAAAGTGACTCAGATAATCTTCCATAAGTGCAAAAAGGATTCCAGAAAGGGGATACCCCTGTCTGACCCCTCGTGTACATTGAAAGAAACCTTTTGGTGCCCCGTTAACCAGAACAGATATTCTGGCATTCTCCAAGATGGTAGAAATCAGACTGATAAATTTGGCTGAAAATACATGCTCAGAACCTTGAAGAGAAAGTGTCATTTAATGGTGTCAAATGCTTTGGATATATCCAATTTCAGAGCAAAAGTCCCATGCTTGGATTGCTTCCTCGTGATGTTCACTCCTTCAGAAGCCATATATAGGTAGTTTTGGATGCTTCGCCTAGGAACAAAGCCAAATTTATTGGGTGTGATCATGTTGCCAACAATATTCCCCAACCTAATGAAAATAATTTTTCTAATAATCTTTGGGATGGTGTTTCCAATGGAAATCGGTATAAAATCCCCAATATCAATTGCAGCTTACTTTTTGGGAAGGAGGGAAATAAAATTGGAGTTGGATCCAAAGGGAATTGATCCTGAGACAAATAAGTCCCTGAAAGCATTGGTAATTTCTGTATGAAAGATATCCCGATATAAAATGAAGAACTTGTTGGTAAATCCATTAGGTCCGGGGGAACTTTCAGAATTGAGTGAAAAAAGACCATATTTAACTTCATCCTCAAGAGGGGGAGAGGTCAAATCATTATTATGTGAGTCATCCACATGTTTCTCAACACATTCATCAATTGGGGAAGAAGTAAGCATGTTATCATCATTATAAAGAGCTTTGAAATGATCAACAACAGCTTCAGAGAGCTCTTTCTCCTCAACCAGGGTTATACCATTAATTCGGATACGATTGGGTCCTTTATGAACCCTTTTCTCCTGTTGCAAATGATGGAAGAACTTTGAGTTTCTATCACCATCTTTGATCCATCGAACATTGAATTTATTTTTTTCCAGATTTTCTTTAAGATCAAGAAGATCATCAAGTTTTTTTGTGAAGCTCAAGTTCCTCACGAGTAGAAACATCCCCTTGCTGATTGTTTTCCCGAAAAGATGCCAGCTGATATTCCGCATCCTTGATCTCATCATCAATTCTTGATAAAGAGAGTTTACTCCAAACTTTAAGCAAACTTTTTATTTTCTTAAGCTTTGAAGAAACCAAAAAATGAGGACTACCATGAAAAATGGAGTTCCAACCATCAAGAACAACTTCCCTGCAACTGGGAATTGCAATCCAGGCATTGTTGAACTTGAAAGGTAAGGGGGTGAGTCTCCTGCTGCCCTCACGAATGTCAACAACAATGGGATTATGATCAGAATTAAATTTGGGAAGAGTAAATCCTGAAATCTCAGATGGAGCGCCATCATCATTGACTTTCATAAAGAACCTATCGATTTTGCTGGCTTGCCTCCCATTGATAGTGAATCTTCCCCAAGTGAATTTAGCACCTGCAATAGGGACTTCAATGAGGTTGCATTGATCCACACAGAAATGAAACTCATTTGCAGCAGTTCGGGAGAAATGAGGGCCAATTTTTTCATCAGGGCAAAGAATAACATTTAAATCACCAATGATGACCCAATTATGAGCCATATTCTCACTGAGAGCAGATAGATCACCCCAAAGATCTCTTCTTCTGATGTAAGATCAAGAATCATAAACAAAAGAGAAATATAAGGGAATATCTTGCATCTGGGTTTGAACTGTGATTATTTGTTGACTAATCTCAAGATTATCAAGTTACAAGTCATTGTGTCGCAAAACCCATAAGGTTTCAAGGTTTCCAGCACCTCTGTTGTGTGCAATAAGCGTATAACCTAGAGTGTCCCAGTTAAAACTCTTCCAATTTTCAAAACAGATTAAGGGCTCAGAAACGGCCACTAGTGAAGGTTTATTAGCAATGAGAAAGTGCCGAAGGGCTACTATAGTGGGAGAATTCCCAATCCCCTAGAAATTCTAGAAGAATATCTTCATTGATTGACATTTCCTCTTAGGCGAGCCAGAGCTTGCGTATCTTTGTGAGCTCCTTTGATCTATCCACCCTACTTGGGGGGCCTTCCAGGAGGTTTCTTGATGATTTTATCAGTTTTTGGAACCTCATGAGTAGAGGCCGTAGGAATCACATTAGAGCTAATATCAGCCTCTTGATTGTCATCTGCCTGGTTAGCCCAGAATTTTCCAGATATAGGAGATAACACATTAGTAACACAAATCCCCTCATTATGGGGAATTGCAATCGATTTAGCCTTAATGACATGTCCTACAGCAACAGGTATGAAGACCTCAAAATTGGGCATGTGTATTTCTGCAGCATGCACTTCAATGATATCTTCAAGATCAGGTGCAGGTGTGTCATGCATCTTTCCAGCAGTTGCAAGAATAGGTGCATCAGGAGAAGAAGAGGGTAGCTCAGAAGCCGGGGAAGCGTGCGCAGATGCTACAAGGGAGGGACTTCCAAGTTCAGAGTCCCCTAGGGTAACCGGAGCACATGCAGTGTCCTTAGGCTTCTCAAGATGAACTGTTTGCCCTGCATTATTAGGGGCTGATCCACTGGGCTCAAGAGGAACCGAATCACTTACAGTGTCCTTAAGTTGTTCAACAGGAACAACTTGATCGGAATGAACATGGGTTGGGCCATTCTGCTTGGGGAGGGCCGAAGCACTTGCAGTGAACTTGAGTTGTTCAACAGAGACAACTTGTTCAGCATTATCAGGATCCAATCCACTGGGCCTATTAACCAGTTCCGGCGTAACTAGAGCACCAGTTTGGATGTTTTCATTGCCTTGAAATGTGGAAGATGTGTCTTTATGGGTCATTTCTTTACTTTTGAAAGCTTGACATGAGTTGTCTTCATGACCTTTTACCTTGAAAATCCTAGATGTCTTCAACCTCCTACATTCATTGATGGAGTGACCAAGAAATAAGTAATTACTATAGAACTTGGGTCTCCTTTCATATTGAATTTCCAGCATGATATTTTCATCAAGTGTGTTTAACACCACTTCTTCAACCAGAGTATTGGCCATGTCAACTTCAACAAGGACTCGATCATAATGCCCAAATCTTGGGTTATTAGTTTCCCTGTCAATATGGATAGGAAAACCTACCGAGGAAGCAATGTCCCACAGAATTTGGGGATGCCAATAAAACCAATTCAATTTGTAGATACGGATCCAAACTTGAGTGAAAGTGTTATTTACACTTGTTGGATCAGGTTTTTTAGTATTTTTATATTTTTAGGGATTTTTAGGGATTGTTTAGGATTTTTATGCTTTTTTATGGTTTTTAGGGATTTTTAGTTTTTTAGGGTTTTTAGCGTTTCTTAGGTTTTTTGGAGGTTTTTAGTGTTTTATGGTCTTAAGGTTTTCTTAGGGTTTTTCAGGGTTTTAGGGTTTTTTATTTTAGTGATTTTTATGGTTTTTTAGGAATTTTATGGTTTTTTAGGGTTTTTACATAATTTGAGGGTTTTTAGGTTTTTTATGGTTTTTAGATTTTTTATTGGTCTATTGGGGTTTTCGGGTCTTTTTTATTTTTTTAGGATTTTTATGTTTTTTAGAGTTTTTTAACATTTTTAGGGATTTAAATGGTTTAATATTTTTTAGTTGTTTTAGGGTTTTTATGGGTTTTTATGGATTTTTAATGTTTTTAGGGATTTTTTATGATTTTTTGGGGTTTTAGGGTTTTTAGGGTCTTTTGGGGGTTTGGGGGTTTTTTGGGCTTTTTAGGTATTTTGGGATTTTAAGTGTTTTTAGATTTTTAAGGTCATATTAGGGGTTTTTTGGAATTTTATGGTTTTTTATGTTTAGGGGTTTTTAGGGATTTTTTGGATTTTTAGAGCTTTTATGGTTTTTAGTGATTTTGAGGTGTTTCTTGGTTTTTTAGGATTTTTTAGGGTTTTTTAGGTTTTTTGGGTTTTTAGTGTTTCTTATGTTTTTATAGATTTTAAGTATTTTTAGGTTTTTTAGGTTTTCTGAGCAGTTTTCAAGGATTTTAGGGTTTTTACATTTTTAGGGACTTTTAGGGCCTTTTAGGATTTTTATGGTTTTTTGGAGTTTTTGGCGATTTTGAGGGATTTTAGGGATTTTGGGTTTTATAGTTTTTTGGGGATTTACTATCTTATTTGTTTTTTATGGATTTAAGATTTTTTAGATTTTTTTAACATTTTTAGGGGTTTAAAGGGTTTTTAAAGTTTTTAGTGGTTGTTTGGGTTTTATAGGTTTTTAAGGTTACAAGGGATTTTTTGGTTTTTAGGGGTTTTAGGGTTTTTATGATATTTTTAAGGTTTTTTAGGGGTTTTATCATTTTTTAGGTTTTTAGGGGTTTTAAGTGTTTTGGGTTTTTAAGGTTTTTTAGGGTTTTTCAATACCAGCATCCAATAACACCACATCCAATCATCATAGTTACACAACAGCAGCAACACGTCTAAACCAACCAGCCCCAGCAACCAACAGCACCAAATTGGACATCACAGCCAATCACAACCAGCAGCATCAAACCACAACACAAGCACCGCAACCAAATGCAGTCATCATCACCTCCCAGCAAACAGCGACCAAAAACTAGCAGCAGCGAATAACCAAACAACCACAAGCATCGGCCCCAATTAGCATTCAACAACCAGTAAATAATGCAGCCTTTCCCCAACCAGCCTCCATTCACACCCTTTCCAGCTACCAGCATTTCCTCCCTAGGAGGATCCACTACCAGTAATACAGGACCATCAACACAAAATTTATCCGCTTCCACACATCCCAGTCCAACAACAAACATCAACCAGCACCGAAGAAATAGCCATCCAACATTTCCTTTCATGCCTCATGAACAAGCAGTAGCAAAATGCCTATCTCCCTCATCAGCACACACCAAAATCCATAACAGCAACAAAAAAATCGAACAAACCTGCATCCTCAGAGCACATTGTTGACCAGTGAATCGGAGAGCCTGCACCATAGGCAGACTGATGAAAAGCCTTCCAAACCAGCATCCTCCATCGCAAAACCAGACACCCACCAAAGCAACCCAGACCTCAGATCTGCGAGCATTCTCATCACTGAAGACCAAGAGAAAGAAAGCATCACATCACCCCACTGCCGAAAACAGACCCTGCAGAAGCCAAACCCCCATGAGGAAGCCGCCGAAGAAGACCAAAATCCAGTCATCCAAGAGCCCCTTCCCACTAATGGATCCCTCACCGCCTTTGGTCGGGCCACTACAACCATTCCCGTAGAGACCCTTGACCCCATTGACCCATCTTCAGACGCATCAAAACAACAAAGACACCCCCGATCCGGGGCTGAAAAACCAGCATCGACAAAATCTCAAAGCCCGATCTAGATCCACGCAGAGAACTACAACCAGAGGTGCAAACAGATACCATCGGGGATGACAGGTCTACCAAATCACCAAGTCCACCACCAAAAAGGGACCAAAGAGCGCATCCTGCAACTTCTTTGCAGATCTTGGAAAAGGTCGGACCAAAACGTTGGACGTACCTTCTGCATCGCAAGATCGAGATGTCGAGAAAGAAGAAGAACCACCAATGCCTGCCGCCTTTGTTCTGGAGAACACTTCTGAAGTCCGAAGTCACCAAGATCTCCCCCCGCAAGCACTAAAGGGCGGGGCTGCAAAAGGAGATGAAACCCCAATCAACGCCGCTGTTGAGGAAACGTGAAGCCGTTAAAGAGCAAAATCTGCACCGAAGGACTCTTCATTGACCCACTGCCTCCACGAGTGTCTCCCACAAGTCCAAGAGGAATCCAAAGAGCTAACCTCGCCATACCTAGAGGAATCTGAAGGAAACCCTAGGAGCCACGACGAGAGGGAGAGAATGCCAGGAGAGTGCGCCGCCATCTCTCCTTCGTTTCTTAAGGTTTTTAGGGGTTTTAGTAGTTTTTAGGTTTTTTATTGGTTTAAGTGTTTTAGTTTTTTAAGGTTTTCTTTAGGGTTTTTAGGTTTTCTAGATTTTTAGGGATTTTTAAGGGTTTTATGATTTTTATGTTTTTATGGTTTTTAGGGATTTTTATGTTTTTAGGGTTTTTAGAATTTTATGGTTTCTTTTTTGGATTTCAGGGTTTCATTTAGTTTTTAAGGTTTTTTAGAGTTTTGATAGTTTTTAGGGGTTTAAAGAGTTTTGAGTGTTTTTAGTGGCTTTTAGGGTTTTTATGGGTTTTTATGGGTTTTTACGGTTTTTTAAGGTAATAGGTATTTTTATGGTTTTTAATGGTTTTATGGTTTTTAGGGGTTTTAGGGTTTTTAGGATTTTTTTTAGGGTTTTTTCATTTTTTATGTTTTTTGGGGTTTTATGTGTTTTTAGGTTTTTAAGGTTTTCTTAGGGATTTTGTGGGTGTTTAGTGTTTTTTGAATTTTAAGGGATTTTTCAAGATTTTTTAGGTTTTTATGATTTTTTAGGGTTTTTAGGGATTTTGATGGTTTTAAATGTTTTTAGGTGTTTATGGTTTAAGGTTTTTAGTGATTTTTATGTTTTTAGGGGTTTAAAGTGTATTTAGGTTTTTAAGGTTTTCTTAGGGTTTTTCGGGATTTTTAGGTTTTTTATGATTTTAAGGATTTTAAGGGATTTTTTAGGATATTTATGGTTTTTAGGGGGTTTTGGGATTTTTAGGGGTTTTATTGTTTTTAGGGTTTTTCGGTTTTTTGGGTTTTATGGTTTCTTTGAGTTTTTTAGGGTTTTATGGTTTTTTAGAGTTTTTTAACGGTTTTAGTGGTTTAAAGGGTTTTTAGAGTTTTTATTTTGGGGGGGTTCAATATTGTTTTAGGTTTTAAGGTTTTTATAGTTTTTAGAGTTTTTAGGGTCTTTTAGGTTTTTTTTAGGTTTTTAGCGTTTTTCAGGTTTTTTAGGGTTTTTAGTGTGTTTTGGGTTTTAAAGGTTTTCTTAATGTTTTTCAGGGTTTTATGGTTTTTTAATTTTTTTATGGATTTTTAGTGTTTTCTTATAATTTTTAGGATTTTTTAACGGATTTAGGGATTTTGAGGCGCATAAGCCCCAGCCCAGTTGGTGAGGTATCCTTAAGTGCATCCATAAGACCCATGTTCAAAACCAAGTAGAGGTATATTTTCGGGTTACTGTAATAGTACTGTAGCAGGTACTGTAGTAGAATTGTACACTTCATGGGTAATGTAGTAGAACTGTACACTGTACATGTACTGTAGTAGAACTGTACGCTGTGCAGGTACTGTAGCGGGCACTGTAGAAGTTACTGTAGCAGGTAATGTTCGGTACTGTAGCAGCTAGAACTATTCACCTTGGGCCACTGGTTTGGGCTTGGAGTCCTTAAGGATTTCGGGTCACCCAGGACTTCGGGTCAGTAGGGATTTTGGGCCACCTTTAAGGCCTTCAGGCTACCTCAAGGCCTTCGGGCCACATACAGTTGCCCCAAACACACTATAAAAAAGGAGCAGCCCCAGAAGAGGATTCAGAGCAGGTGCACTCACCAGAGTAGAACCAAATGGATTTTTCACAATGAGAGGGTATGGATATGCCATCGGGACCAGACTATTCTTGCAAAAGAAGCCTAGCCAGATGGTCATGTGAAGGTGGAGAGCTACTATCATGATGCTGATGCTGGGGAGGGGAAATTCCTTGTAGATAGTCTGGTTGAATTCCCTAAGACCTTCGGGTCATGTAATCTCCTAAGCCTACGGTCCACGTAATCTCTGAGTATATGAGCCTTGTAAGGGTTCCCCCTCATCCCTTGAAAGGGGGGTTATCAAAAATCAATAAAAAATGAAGGTCTTTGGGCCATTCGGGCTAGGGATTTTGAGGGTTTTTTAGTGTTTTTATGGTTTCTAATGTACTTTAGGTTTTTTAGGGGTTTTATGTGTTTTTTAGTTTTTAATGTTTTCTTAGGTTTTTTCATTGTTTTTATGTTTTCTTGGGGTTTATAGGGATTTTTAGTGTTTTTAGGGTTTTTTTGGTATTTATGATTTTTTGGGTTTTTTAGGTTTTTTAGGTTTTTTAGGTTTTTTTGAATTTTTTAGTGTTTTAATGTTTTTTAGAGTCTTAATGCTTTTCTAGGTTTAAATGGATTTTATAGTTTTTAGTGGGTTTTATGGGGTTTTATGGTTTTATTGTATTTAGGGTTTTTATGATTTTTATGATTTTTATAGTTTTTAGGGTTTTTTAGCATTTTTATCATTTTTTATGTTTTTTAGGGGTTTTAATTTTTTTATGTTTTTATGGATTTCATTGGGTTTTTCACGGTTTTTAGGGTTTTTTACATTTTTAAGGATTTATATGCATTTTTCATAATTTTAATGGATTTTTAGGATTTATAGGGATTTAAGGTTTTTTAGTGTTTTTAGGGTGCTTTAGGATTTTAATTATTTTTAGTTTTTTTAGGGGTTTTAAGTGTTTTTAAGTTTTTAATTTTTTTCTTAGGTTTTTTTTAGTTTTTTTAAATTTTTTAGGTATTTTTAGGGTTTTTTAGGATTTTTATGGTTTTTTATGGGTCTTATGGATTTTTAAGGCTTTTAGGGTTTTTTAGGGTATTTGGGGTTCTTATGGTTTTTTTGGGTTTTAGGTTTTTTTTAGTTTTTCTGTGTTTTTAATGTTTTTTAGAGTTTTTTAACATTTTTAGGGGTCTAAAGCGTTTTTAGAGTTTTTAGAGGTTTTTTGGGTTTTTTATGTGTGTTTTTGGTTTTTAAGGTTTTTAGGGGGCTTTATGGTTTTTAGGGTTTTTAGAGTTTTTAGGGTTTTTAGGGGTTTTAGAATTTTTTTGGTTTTAAGTGTTCTTCAGGTTTTTAATTTTTTTCTTAGGGTTTTTTAAGTTTTAAGTGATTTTTAGATATTTTTTAGGATTTTTGTGGGGTTTTAGGATTTTATGGGTTCTTAGAGTTTTTTAACATTTTTAGGGGTTTAAAGGATTTTTAGTGTTTTTAGTGGGTTTTTAGGATTTTAAGGGTGTTTGGGTTTTTTAAGGTTTCTAGGGTCTGTCATGGTTTTTAAGGGATTTTTGGTTTTTTAGGGAGTTTTAGGGTTTTTAGAATTTTTAATTTTTTAGGGGTTTTAAGTATTTTTAGTTTTCTAAGGTTTTCTCAGGGTTTTTTAGGGTTTTAAGGGTTTTCATTTTTAGGGATTTTTTTGGGATTTGTTAGGATTTTTTTGATTTTCAAGGTTTTTAGGGATTTTGAGGGTTTTTAAGGTTTTCTTGGGTTTTAGGGTCTTTTGGGGTTTTTATAACTTTTTAGGTTTTTAGGGTTTTTAAGTGTTTTTAGGTTTTTAAGGTTTTATTGGGGTTTTTTATGGTTTTTAGGATTTTGTACATTTTTATGGATTTTTAGGGATTTTATTATTTTTATGGTTTTTTAGGGTTGTAGTAATTTTTAGGTATTTTAGGGTTTTTTAGAGTTTTAGGGGTTTTATGGTTTTTTTGGGTTTTTACGGGCTTTTTATGTTTTTTAGTGGTTTTAATGTTTTTTAGAGTTTTTTAATTTTTTTAGGGGTTTAAAGGGTTTTTAGAGTTTTTAGTGGGTTTTTAGTGTTTTTATGGATTTGTAGGGTTTTTATGGTTTTTAGGGGGTTTTATGTTTTTTATGGGTTTTTGGGTTTTATGGAATTTAAGGTTTTTTAGCGTTTTTTAGGTTTTTTGGGGGGTTTTAAGTGTTTTTAGTTTTTTAATATTTTCTTAGGGTTTTTCAGGGTTTTTATGGTTTTTATATTTTTATGGATTTTTTAATCCTTTTTAGGATTTTTTTAGTTTATTGGGATTTTGAGGGGTTTTAGGGTTTTTTAGAATTTTTAGCATTTTTATTTTTTGGGGGGGTTTAAGTGTTTTTAGGTTTTTAAGGTTTTCTTAGGGTTTTTCATGTTTTTTATGGTTTTTTATGTTTTTAGTTATTTTTATTTCTTTTTTAGTATTTTATGGTTTTTAGGGTTTTAAGGGATTTTGAGCTGTTTTGGGTTTTTGGGATTTTTATGGGGGGGGGGTTGTTTTTTTTTAGTTTTTTTGGGTTGTGAAGGTTTTTTAGAGTTTCTTAACATTTTTAGGGTTTAAAAGGGTTTTAGAGTTTGTTGTGTTTTTTAGGGTTTTATGGGTTTTTAGGTATTTTTTTGGGTTTTTGGGGGTCTTTATAGTTTTTTGGGAAAGGAAGATGTGAGGGTCATGTTATTCCCAACCCCCCCCCCCCCCAATTTATTAGAAAGAAAGATACATCAGACAAGGGAGGGGAGGGGTCAAACGAACCACACCCAAAAACCCTTTACAACACCAAACAAGAAAACAAAGAAAGAAAAAGACACAAAATAAAAACCAGACGCAACACCAGCAACCATACCAACTTCAGCACCTCTTAGCCAAACAACACCATCGTCCAGCAGCCCCAATCTCAATCACCATCACACAATTCACCAGCATCAGACATCAGAAATTAACCGTCAAATTAAAAACCCATCACCATCAGCAGCAGATCATGAAAATCCCAGCCATTCTTTAGCACCCTAGTTCTTCAGCATCAATCAGGCAGACATACCATAGCCAAACAGTAATAACAGGAGAAACCAGTAGCACCAGAAATCAAGGCATCCCCCCTCCGAGCCAAAGGATCAACCTCGATCACACCAGACCACTCCAAAGTCAACACCAAACTGGGAGGAAGACGCACAGAAAGTTCATATGCAGGTCGGGGAAAACTCCACGAACACCAGATCCGACGCCAGGGTAGTCGCAGAGGAACACCAGAGGCAAGTCGTAGCCAAGAAACCCAGCACCAAATCCCAACACTGGGATTCGTGGGGGTTCCGAATCCAAGAGGAAAAAGGGTTCCGAATCCAAACCACCCTGGGACGACACATGCTGGCGCCAAACCTTGACCCCGAAGCCAAGCGCCAGAGCCGACTATAAACACACCAGATCTGGGACTACCTGAAAACAGGAGGTCAAACACTGAATCCCAGCATACTAGAACCGAGCGTTCCATAGTCAGCTACGCACACTCCATATATGAAACAGCCCAAAGATAGGAGGCCCAACAAAAAAGCCACCAGACATATTTGTGTTTTTAGCATTTTTTAGATTTTTTAGGGGTTTTAAGTTATTTAAAAGTTTTAATGTTTTCTTAGGGTTTTTAAGGGTTTTAGCGTTTTTTACATTTTTTGGTATTTTTTTGGATTTTTCGGATTTTTTTTTTTTTGAGGTTTTTAGGGATTTTGAGGGTTTTTAGGTTTTTTTAAGTTTTTTAGGGGGGTTTACGGTTTTTAGTGTCTTTTAGGTTTTTTAAGAGTTTTAAGTGTTTTTATGTTTTTATGTTTTTTTTAGTGTTTTTTAGGTTTTTTGGGATTTTATACAATTTTAGGGATTTTTTAGAATTTTTTATGATTTTTATGGGTTTTTAGGGTTTTAGTAATTTTGAGGGTTTTTAGGGATGTTATGGTTTTTTGGGGAGGTTTTAGGGATATTTTTTACTTTTTTAGGGTTTTAAGGTTTTTTAGATTTTTTTTACCATTTTTAGGAGTTTAAAGGTTTATTAGAGTTTTTAGTGGTTTTTTAAGGTTTTTATGGGTTTTTGTGGGTTTTTAGGGTTTTTAATGGTTTTTATGGGTTTTTTTGGTTTTTTTGGGTTTTTATGGCTACTACAGTCTATTTAGGGTTTAGGGTTTTTTAATTTTTACTTACTTTAGGGGTTTTAGGTGTCTTTAGGTTTTTAAGGTTTTCTTTATGGTTTTCAAGGTTTAAAGGTTTTTTTTATATTTTTATGGATTTTTAGGGATTTTTTAGGTTTTCTATTGTTTTTGATATTTTTAGGGATTTCGATGGTTTTTAGGTTTTTTATGGTTTTTTTGTTTTTAAGGGTTTTTTAAAGTTTTTAGGTTTTTAAGTGTTTTTAGGTTTTTAATGTTTTCTTAAGGTTTCAGGTTTTTTAGGGTTTTTTACATTTTTAGGGATTTTTAGGGCTTTTTTTAGGATTTTTATAATTTTTTAGAGTTTTTAGGGATTTTTAGCGATTATAGGGTTTTTATGGTTTTCAGGGGGGTTTGGTTTTTTTGGTTTTTTAGGGGTTTTTTGAGTTTTTTTGGGTTTTTAATGTTTTTTAGAGATTTTTAAGATTTTTAGAAGATTAATGGGTTTTTAGAGTTTTTAGTTGTGTGTACGGTTTTTATAGGTTTTCAGGTTTTTTATGATTTTTAGTGGTTTTTATGGTTTCTAGGGGTTTTAGGTTCTTTTAGGGTTATTTAGGGTTTTTAGAATTTTTGTAGGCTTCTTAGGGATTTTAAGTGTTTTTAGGTTATTAAGGATTTCTTAAGGTTATTAGGGTTTTTTACATTTTTAGGGATTTTTAGGTTTTTTTTAGGATTTTTATGGTTTTTTAGGGATTTTAGGGATTTGGGGAGTTTTATAGTTTGTTAGGGTTTTTAGGGTTTTTAGGGTTTTTAGGGTTTTTTAGGGGTTTTAGTTTATTTTAGGGTTTTTAGGGTTTTAGGGTTTTTCAATATTTTGAGGTTTTTAAGGTTTTCTTAGGGGTTTATAGGTTTTTTTAGGGTTTTTTACATTTTTATTGATTTTTAGGGATTTTTTAGGATTTTTATGGTCTTTTATAGTTTTTAGAGATTTTAAGGGTTTTTAGGGGTTTTAGGAGTTTTATAGTTTTTTTTTGGGGGGGGGGGGGTAGAATTCTTTTAGTTTTTTAAGGCTTTAAGGTTTTTTAGAGTTTTTTAAAAAATTTAGGGGTTTAAAGGGTTTTAGAGTTTTGAGTTTTTTTTTTGGATTTTTATGGGTTTTTAGAGTTTTTTAAGGATTCTAGGGGTTTTAGGGTTTTTAGGGTTTTTAGGATTTTTTAGGGTTTTTTAGATTTTTTTAGGGTAGAAGAGCTGTGAGGCCAGGCTATTCCCGACCCCCCCCCCCCCAATTTTATTAGAAAAAAAGACGCAGCAGACAAGGTATGGGAGAGTTCAAACAACCCACACCCAAAAACCCTTCACAACCCCAAACCCAAAAGACCCCAAATAAAAAACCCAAAAAAGCACACAAAACCAAATAAAGCAGAAAAACTGAATTGTCCCAAACATCACCTCCCATCCAATCAGAAACCAGCATCTAGCAGCACCCAAACCATCTGCAGCAACTTCAATAACCTAGCTTCAACACCTCCCAGCTAAGCAGCAACCAGCATCCAGCATCACAATTTCCAACATCTAGTTTCTTCTCTCCAAGAAAATTCACCACCAGCAACATATAACCACAATCACCAAAAAACACGAACATCAGCTTCATCACATCCTGTCCATGAAGCATCCCGCATCCAGCCCATCAGTTTTCGACAGATTTCACCTCTTCCAGCGGTTCCCAGCGAAGCATAAATCGGTACCCAGTAGCTCCAAATCCAGCGGCCAGCACCTCCCGGCCATTCATCACACAGTATTCCACACACAGCATCCTAGACAACAACATAGGACCACCAGCACCAAATCCTTACACCAATCCGCATCACCCTAGCCACCTTGATCAGACCCAGATCTAGGCCGCACCTCCACTAAACCAGAAATGGCACAGCATGACCAGACATAACCCAATGTCTCCCTTAAAAACCATCATCCAACGCCAACATAGAGTCCCAACCAAGCCATCCACCACCAGTGAGGCATCCAAACAGCAACCATGAAGCATCCAGGCATCGCGAACAACAAATCCCAAGGTGTAGGGCACTCTAACCAGAGAGATTTCAGCATCTCAGGACTCCCCAAACCAACATTAAATCCATATCGCAGCACAACAAAAAACAATTTGCAAAAACAATGTGAAATGAGGCCGTATCTGAAGATCCAGAACCACGAACCTGTATCTCTTGTAAACCCCATTGTAAGAAGATCTAAAATCCCACACACCAAGATTGATCGAACCACCAGTAATCCAAATAAGCGCCTTCTGCCTCCATCTTACTCCATCACAAAGCCAAGAAATCCACCAAAACCCTCCCAAAGACAGATCTGGTAGGTACCATATCACTGACGGCCGAGAAGGCCAGTCCATCACACCACCAAGACATCGGGACGCCCAGTGCACCTGCATGAAACCATCGCGAATCCAAGGAAGCCACCGAAAACTCAGATCTAGAACCAGCGTTGACTTCACCATCAACTGAGAAACCCGCCATACCCTCACACCACACCACAGACAAGAGTTCTCGCGACCATCACCAAGCCATTCGAACCTCTGAGACTGCTCCCAGACTACCGGTAATCCATCGACGCCACCGCCAAGGAGCCACAAAGATCCATTGGAAAGAGGATATGGCAGCACTGGGGATCGTGAAGAGAGAGCACCCAGATACTCAACTGCCATCCTCCAAGTTAGGTTTTTTTAAGGTTTTTATCATTTTTTAGGTTTTTAGGGGTTTTAAGTGTTTTTAGGTTTTTAAGGTTTTCTTAGGTTTATTTAAGGTATCTAGGGTTTTATACTTTTTTATGGATTTTTAGGGATTCTTTTGGAATTTTATGGGTTTTTAGTGTTTTTAGGGATTTTAAGGTTTTTTAGGGTTTTTAGGGTTTTTAGGGTTTTTGTGATTTTTTGGGGTTTTAGGGTTTTTATGTACTTTTTAGGGTTTTTAAAGTTTATATATATTTTTATCATTTTTAGGGGTTTAAATGGGTTTTACAGTTTTTAGTAGGTTTGGGGTTTTATGGGTTTTTAGGGGGTTTTAAGGTTTTTAGTGGGTTTTTTAGGGTTTTTAGGGTTTCTAGAATTTTTAGGTTTTTGAGGGGTTTTAAGTGATTTTAGGTTTTTAAAGTTTCCTAAGTTTTTTAAAGGTTTTAGGGTTTTTTACATTTTTAGGTATTTTATGGGATTTTTAGGATTTTTATAGTATTTAGGGTTTTTAGGGATTTTTTGGGTTTTTAGGGTTTTTTAGTGTTTTTAGGGCTTTATGGTTTTTGGGGGTTTTACGGGGGTTTTTTGAGTTTTTTTGATTTTTTAAGTTTTTTTAAGATTTTTAGGCATTTAAAAGGTTTTAGAGTTTTTTGGGGATTTTTAGGGTTTTTTAAGGTTTTAGGGGTTTTTTGGTTTTTAGGGGTTTTTTGGTTTTTAGGGGTTTTTAGGGTTTTAAGGTCCTTTAGTGTTTTTAGTGTTTTTTATGTTTTTTATATGTTTTAATTATTTTTAGGTTATAAGGTTTTCTTTGTGTTTTTTAGGGTTTTTATAGTTTTTTATGTTTTTAGATATTTTTTAGTATTTTTGTGGTTTATGGGGTTTTAGGGATTTTGAGGGGTTTTTAGGTTTTTATGATTATTTGGATTTTTATTATTTTTTAGGTTTTATAGGTTTTTTAGGGAAAGGAAGGCTCTGAACCAGACTATTCCTGCCCCCCCCCCCAATTTATTAGAAAAAAGAGACACAACAGATAAGGGAGGGGTGGGGTCAATCAACCCACACCCAAAAACCCTAGACAGCCCAACAAAATCCAAAAACCCCCATAAAACTCAAAAGGAAAACAAAAGCAAGAAAGGTAGAAATTCAAAGTAATCTTCATCAGCATCTCCCAACCAACTAGCATCCATCATCTCATAGCACAATTTTTATCATCCATCACCTCCTTGCCAAGCATATCCACCGCCAGCAACATAGAACCACCAGCACCAAAGTCATATACAGAAACTTCATCACATTCCAGATAAGAAGCAATCAGCCTCCAACACCTCATTATCAAACAACTAGCACCTCCTTCAATCACTAAAAATCTCCCAACACCTCACATTAGTTCCAGCAACTAGCACCAATAGTGATTCACAAACAAACCATCCACACCTCCCAAACCGCACTTGAGCAGTTCAAAAACCACACCTCCAGCACCTCCAATGATAGTAGAAACCAAAAACCCATAGCTCATTATCCAACATCCATCACCTTAAAGAAATTCAAGACCCAGCATCCAGCAACTCACAACTAGCAGCTCCCAGCCAACAACAGAGAAAAGCACAGCAGACAGCACAGTTTTCAAATTAATGCAGCTCCACCCACTGCCAAGATCCAAATCCGAAAACAACATTTCAAGAATAGAATCCACTATAGTTGATCGACTCAAGAACCAAATCATACCAAAAAAATAGAGCCAGCAATTGAATAAAACCATCAATCTGTACCGCATGACTCGCCTAGGGACCAACATCCAAACAGAACCATCGGCAACAAAACTAGACCCAAATTCGCAAGAAATTACCTTAAAGATGTCTGCACAATGACACCCAAAGAACCCAAGCCACGTAGCGATCTGACACATTAGATACCTTCTGAAACAGGAACCAAAGCCGAAGAGGCCACTGCTAGCCACAAAGCTCCATGAAAGATCAAGGAACCAAGTCCGCATCCCCATTGCAACGGAATCCATTGAATAATTCTATGCCCTGTGAAGCTGAAGTAATCCATTTTCATCGCAAACGAAGACAACCACCCCATCTGAACTGCAAATCCCACTTCTCAAAAGATCAAGTGACCCAAGCCGAAGTAAACCCAAAGCTCTCCATGTGGCTTCCAGAATCACTGATGGAAATCCTCTCCACCACAAAATCTATGGTGCCCTCAAAGAACACTTGCCTCTCGGGATCTGAAGAAATCCGTTGAGGACCACCACTGCTGAGGTCACCCCCCACAAGCGTGAGTGGGAAAGGGAAAAGATTAGATTCCAAATCCACCAGAAGAATCTGGAGGAAACCCTAGAAGCTGTAAAGAGAGGAAGAGAACACCTGGGGAGTACGCTGCCATCCTCCTTAGGTTTTTAAGGATTTTTAGTGTTTTTAGTTTTTTAAGGTCTTCTTAGGGTTTTTTCATGTTTTTAGGGTTTTTTACCATTTTAGGTATTTTTAGGGATTTTTTAAATTTTTTATGGTTTTTTAGGGTTTTTAGGGATTTTGAGGGGGTTTTAGGGTTTTTATGGTTTTTTTGGATTTTAGGGGTTTTTTGAGTTTTTTAGGGTTTTATGGTTTTTTAGAGTTTTTTAGAATTTTTAGGGATTTAAAGGGGTTTTATAGTTTTTAGTGGTTTTTGGGGGTTTTATGGGTTTTTAAGGTTTTTAGTTTTTTTTAAGGTTTTTAGGGGGTTTTATGGTTTTTGTGGTTTTTTAGGGTTTTTAGGATCTTTTTAGGGGGGTTTAGGGTTTTTAGCATATATATGTTTTTTAGGGGTGTTTTGGGTTTTTTAAGTTTTTCTTAGGGTTTTTCATGGTTTTTATGTTTTTAAGTATTTTTATTGTTTTTTTAGGATATTTATGGTTTTTTAGGATTTTTTGTGATTTTGATGGGGTTTTTTTAGGTTTTTCTTTTGATTTTTTATGGTTTTAAGGTTTTATAGAGTTTTTTTAACACTTTTAGGGGATTAAAGGGTTTTTAGAGTTTTTAGTGGTTTAGGGTTTTTTGGGTTTTTTGGGTTTTTTATGGTTTTTAGGTGTTTTATGGTTTTTAATGGTTTTATGGTTTGTAGGGCCTTTAGGGTTTTTAGCATTTTTAGGTTTTTTGGGGGATTTAGGGTTTTTATGTTTTTAAGGTTTTTAAGGTTTTATTAGGATTTTTAGGTTTTTAAGGTTTTCTTAGGTTTTTTAGGTTTTTATGGTTTTTTTACATTTTTAGGTATTTTTAGGGATTTTTTAGGATTTAAAAGGTTTTTTAGTGTTTTAGGGACTTTTAGGGTTTTAGGGGTTATTAAGTTTTTTAAGGGTTTTAATGTTTTTAAGGTTTTAGGGTATTTTAGTTTTTTTAGGGGTTTTATGTGTTTTTAGGTTTTTAAAATTGTCTTGGAGTTTTTTAGGGTTTTTAGGGTTTTTTACATTTTTTGGGATTTTCAAGGATTTTTTTGGATTTTCATGGATTTTTTTTTAATTTTTAGGGAATTTGAGGGGTTTAGGGTTTTTTAGAGGTTTTAATTTTTTATATTTTTTTGCGAGTTTAGGGGTTTTTTTGAGTTTTTTTGGGTTTTTAAGGTTTTTTAGAGTTTTTTAAAAAAAATTTGGGTTTAAAGGGTTTTTATAGATTTGGTGTTTTTATGGGGTTTTTTTTGGGTTTTTAGTTTTTTCTAAGGTTTTTAGGGGGTTTTGTGGTTTTTAAGGGGTTTTAGGGTTTTTATGGTCTTTTAGGATTTTTAGAGTTTTTTAGGGTTTTTAGGGGGTTTAATGTTTTTAGGTTTTTAAGGTTTTCTTATGTGTTTTCTGGGTTTTTAGGGTTTTTTATATTTTTAGGGATTTTTAAGTATTTTTAAATATTTTTATGGTTTTTATGGATTTTATGGATGTTGAGGATTTTGGGGGGGGTTAGGGAAGAAGAGGTGCAGGACTAGGCTAGCCTAGCCCCCCAAAATTTATTAAGAAATAGAGGACACTGCACACCAGGGGAGGGGAAGGTTCAATCGACCCATATCCAAAGGAAAATCCCCAACCAGAAAAAAGGAAAAAGTCACAAAAGAATCACACCCCAAAGGTCCAAAATAAAATAAAACACACAAAATAGCAATATAGAAAGTCAGTCAATGTCACCGCCAAATTCATCCAGGTCTACACCGTGGTATCCAAAGCTTGCACCAAACCCAACGCCCACATCAGTAAAGCAGAAGTCTGAGTCAGCTCATATGTCCATAGATTCCCAACCAGACTCATAGTACTCCTCCATTCTGAGCGTAGACAAAAGTTTCTCTCTGGCCCTCCCCTGCTTAGAATTTCATGGAGGCTGCTCTCGTTTATTGACTTTGAGATTCAGCTTGATCGCCCTAGAGGTGGCCCAGGTCGCCATCGGTCTTGGAAGGGTAGAGTAATCCTTCTGCTACCTTCGCTTTGGGGGGGCAGAGATGGACCCATCTTCATGGACTACCTTCTCACGAAATACTCCATCACTTGATTCACTTGAGGCCACTTTAGGGATTTTAAAGTTTTTTAGGGTATTTATGGTTTTTATGGTTTTTTGGGGGTTTTAGGGGGGTTAGTTTTTTAGGGGGTTAATATTTTTAAATTTTTTTAATTTTTTTAGTGTTTTTGAGTTTTTAGTGGGTTTTTAGGTTATTTATTGGTTTTTAGTGTTTTTTAAGGTTTTTAGGGGTTTTATGGTTTTTAGGGATTTTTAAGATCTTTTAGGGGTTTTAGATTTTTTTAGGTTTTTTAGGGGTTTGAAGTGTTTTTAGGTTTTTAATGTTTTCTTAGGGTATTTTTAGTGTTTTAGGGTTTTTTACTTTTTAGATATTTTTTTGGTTTTTAGTATTTTTATGGTTTTTAGTGTTTTTATAGATTTTAAGGGTTTTTAGGTGTTTTTTGTGGGGTTTTAGGGTTTTTTAAGGTTTTTATCATTTTTAGGCATTTTAAAGGATTTAATCATTTTTATTTTTTTAAGGTTTTCTTAGGGTTTTTAGGTGTTCTAGGGTTTTTTACATCTTTAATGATTTTTAGGGATTTTTAGGATTTTATGGTTTTTTTGGGTTTTTAGGGTCTTTTGAGTTTTTAGGGTTTTAAATGTTTTTAGAGTTTTTTATCATTATTAGGGGGTTTTGGGTTTTTAGAGTCTTTAGTGGTTTTAGGGTTTTATGGGTTTAGTGTTTTTTAATATTTTTAGGGGATTTTATATTTTTTATGGGTTTAGGGTCTTTTTAGGGTTTTTTAGGGTTTCTAGTTTTTTAGGTTTTTAGGGGTTTAAAGTGTTTTTACATTTTTGAGGTTTTCTTAGGGGTTTTCAAGGTTTTTATATTTTTTTATGTATTTAGGTATTTTTAAGGCTCCTTTAGGATTTTTGTGGTTTATTAGGGTTTTTATGGATTTTGATCGTTTTTTGGGTTTTTTATAGTTTTTAGGTTTTTTAGGGTTTTTTATAATTTTTTAGGTTTTTTAGGGGTTTAAATTGTTTTTAGGTTTTTTAAGGTTTTATTGGGATTATTCTAGGTTTTTAAGGTTTTTTAAATTTTTAGGGATTTTTTAAGATTTTTATGGGTTTTTAGGGTTTTAGGTATTTTCAGGGGTTTTAGGGTTTTTTAGGGTTTTTAGTGTATTATGGTTTTGGGGGGTTTTTTGGGGTTTTTTGGGTTTTTTGGGGGGTTTAATGGTTTTTTAGTGTTTTAAACATTTTTAGGTGTTAAAGGGTTTTTATAGTTTTTTGTTTTTTAGGATTTTAATGGGTTTTTAGGCTTTTTTAAGGTTTTTAGGGGTTTATAGTTTCTATATTTTTTATGGTTTCTAGGGTTTTTAGGGCCTTTTAGGTTTTTTAGGGTTTTTTGTGTTTTTAGATTTTTTAGGGGTTTTAAGTATTTTTAGGTTTTTTAATTTTTCTTAGATTTTTTTTGTGTTTTTAAAGTTTTTCATATTTTTAGAAATTTTTAGGGATTTTATGATTTTTCTGTCTTTTTAGGGCTTTTAGGGATTTTTAGGGTTTTTAGGGGTTTTTAGGGTTTTTATCATTTTTTATGATTTTTAGGGTTTTAAGTGTTTTTTGTTTTTTAAGGTTTTCTTAAGGTTTTTCATGTTTTTACATATTGTTAACCATTTTTTAGTATTTTTTATGTTTTTTTAGGGTTTTAAATGATTTTTAGGGTTTGGGGGTTTTTTAGGGGTTTTATGGTTTTATGATTTTTTTTTGGGGGGGGGGGGTCGGGTTTTTTGAGTTTTTTAGGTTTTTAATGTTTTTTAGAGGTTTAAATAGTTGTTAAAGTTTCTAGTGGTTTTATGGTTTTTATGGTTTTAGTTTATTTTAATGTTTTTATGGCTTTTAGGGTTTTTAGGGTTTTTTAATGTTTTTAGCCTTAGGTTTTTTGGGGTTTTAAGTGTTTTTATGTTTTTAATGTTTTCTTTGGTTTTTTCATCAGTAAGTGATCGTTTTTCATTGTTTTACTCAGATCTATTATCCTTCCTTCTTTTTGAATCGTGGATCAAGTTCGTTTGGGATAGATCTATATTTTTTATATTAATCGTGATGGGATATGATCGTTTTGATTGAATGGAATGAGACCAAAGTTGGAATCTTGAAGATTTAATCCAGTTTGTTAAATTTCTTGTGTCGTTCTTTGTTTTCACCTAATATTGAGAGGTAGGTGGATTCTCTCTCGACTCCTCTTGATTATAAGTTCAGGGCTTGATTTTAAATTGATTTAATTGCTTTAAATTGTTGAGAAAATCATGGTGTGATTTGATGGAATTCTCGTTTAAATTATGGTTTTGGAAATCATGGGAATTGGATGGATTTTTGGAAAACCCTTTTTTATAAATTTAAAATGGTAATTTTAAAATTATGATTGGTTGATTTAAGTAAATTATTTTTTGAAATGATTTTATTGAAATGGGTTGATGTGATTTGGGAATAACGGTTGGGAATGAGTTGAATGGGATGGATAATGGTCATGAAGTACCACTATCAAAGGGATGAAGTATGGATGTGAAGTTTCACCATCAATGGTAACATCAAGCTTGTGTGTGTGTTTGTATTGATGATGTGTGTGTACATGGAAATTTTTATGTAAAATCATAAATTGAGAAATGGTTAAAATCTTTGTTAATGTTCCTTGACAAATGATTGTGTTAGTTGTTTATGTATTCCTCAAAAAACAAAATTGAAGGCCGGTTTGATTTTTTTCATCAAAAACTATTTTGGTTGGATATAAACTTCTTTAATTTTTTTTTAAATTATTCTATATAAATTTTCTAACATATTAAATCCTATTGGCGTGAGTTTATAAGTCGTTGGGGAAATCCTACCGAGCTTTATAATCACCCCCTTCATGAAAATTATTGTGAGTTTGTAGATGTTATATATCAAAACATAGGTAAAGGAAAGGTATCCCAGTTTATTAGAAATGCTTCTTGATACCATGGGTTGGGCATGTGGATTTGAATCTTGATGTATATTGGGAGTTTTTGGTGGTGTCTTCGGTGTCTTTTAGTTTTTCTTTTTGTCATTTGGTTCCATTGGTTATGTTACATTGATTTTGCTTGTACTTTGATATTTTCTTTTGGTTTAGCCTTGTATTGGATTGCATTTTGGTACTCATTCATCATTAAGAAGGTTGGTTTTATGGTTATAATTGGTTTTAAAATTTTATCTTAAAAGTGAAAATCATCCCCCAACTATTTATGAGGCCCTTAGAATTTATTTCTAGACTTTGGTATCTTGGGGATGTCACTTAAGACCTAGTAGCTCCCCTGTCACTTCTCAAGCCAATAAGGAGGGGTGGGATGTTATAGCACAACTCTCATTTTGATTCTATTTTATGTTTCAAATTATGTATTCTTCTAAATTTACATATTTAAAATTCATCTTTTTGCTACTACATTTTTTCAAAAAAAAAGATCCCAAAAATCAAAAAAAAAATTAAAGGCTAAAAAAATTACAACATCTTGAGTCTTACACTCATTTATCATTTTTCTTCATCTATTATCTTCCCCTTCCCACATTTTCCTCTTGAAACCATTTTGAATTTTATCTTTGAATTATTTTTCAGTATTTCCACACTCTAACGATCCTTTATATTTATTAGAATTGGGTAATAATTATATAGGAAGCAAGTTGAGTGGTAAATGGAAAGAGTGTTATTTTTTTAAAATCCAAAATTGAGTGAAACATGAGTGAACATTATATTTTCAAGTGTAAACATGTGAGGTAGTGTGTTGCATCCATATTCCTTTCTCTTTAAATTTTATTACAGGATAATTTAACGGTGGAGGAGTGTAACACTAATGAAACGATCATTAAGTTGTTCATGAGGGATATACAAGAACAATTCCAAAGGTTGACTGTGATGATGGATGAATTTCAATCCCCTTCCAATTCTACAGCACCACCAAGGATGAGGTTCGTTGAAGAAGAGGATGAGTTATCTTATTTTCATGAGTCGCTAATTTAGATAAATCAACCACCATAGAGGAAAAACAATTATCTTGGAGGAGTAAAGTTGAGGATCCCTTCATTCCAAGGTAAGAATGATCCTGAAACATACTTGGAATGGGAACGAAAGGTAGATCATGTTTTTGGTTGTTAGAACTATTTGGAGGAAGATAATGTGAAGTTTCAAGCTATGGACTTCACTAACTATAATAGTATTTGTTGGGACCAAATAAAAGTTAGTTGATAGAAAATTTGAGAAAGACCCATCCCTACATGGGAGGAGATGAAAGTGGTAATGCATAAGAGGTTTATTTCTATACACTAGTATCGTGATTTATTTATCATGTTGTAGAGTTTAAAACAAGGATCTATGATTATTTAGAAGCATCATAAAGAGATAGATATCATCATGATTTGGGACAATATTGATGAGGAGTGAGAGGCCACCATGGAAAGGTTTATTAATGGCCTCAACCATGAAATTATGGACATTGTGGACATACACCACTATTTGGATATGGAGGACATTCTTCACATGGATACTAAATAGAAGATGAAATTAGAGGTAACAAGTATGTGCCCTGCATATTATGGTAAGGATTCTAAATGTTATTTCAAGTTAAAGGATTCCAAACCACAAGAACATGTAAGGGAACACAAAATGGATTTAAAGGAGGTGACTAAATCAAAACCATTCTTTCTAGAATCCAAAGGTAAAATGGAGGCTAAGGTTATTTCCAAATCACGTGATATGTTTTAAATGTCAATTATTTGGACATTTTTTTTCACAATTCCTAAATAAGAGGGTCGTGGTTATTTTGAATGATGGATATGTTCTTAGTTATAACTCAAGAGAAGATGAAATGATGCCACTTGAGGGGTATTCAGATGTGTAAATGGAGAGCCCTGTACATTGAGAAATGCTTGTGTCAATGCGTGCTTTAAGTGATCAACAAAAAGGAGAGCATGATCAAGAGAAAAGGTAGAACATTTTTTATACTAGATGCCTCATCAAAGATAAGGTATATAGTATGATCATTGATGGGGGTAGTTTCACAAACATAACAAGTAGTTTAATGGTTGATAAATTGGGTTTACCTATGACCAAACATCCTAGTCCATATAGATTGTAATGGTTATATAATATTGGGGATGTTAAAGTGACTAAGAAAGTGAAAGTTACATTTTCTATTAGGAAGTATGAAGACAATGTGATATTTCATGTTGTTCCCATGCATGCTAGTCATATCTTGTTGGGAAAGCCTTGGAAATTTGATAGGAGGGTTAAACATGATGGATACACCAACTGCTATTCTTTTGAGTACAACTGGAGGAATGTTATACTTACACCCTTAAGAGGGTATGACTTTTATCATCAGTACCAGGATCGTGTAGCTTTGTATGGGATAGCTATCCAAGTAGTAATGAGAAGGTATAAACTAGACGTAATGTTTTTGATGTTGGGGAGGATCTTTTCTTTGTTGTTTTGGTCTAGTTATTGATGACTTTTGGAAAGTGGGGGCATATTTTATGTCTTTTAATCCTTGATTTTAGGTTGGGTTCCCCCTTACCCCTTAAAATGGGGTTATTTTAATAAAAAATTAATTTTTAGTCAATCAGAGGTTGTTTCAAGATTATCAAGACCAAGTGAGGATTTAGAGAGATTATGAAAATAGAGAAAAATAAAAAGAGAGAAAAAATAGAGTGAATGTAAAAATAAATAGTGAAAAATGAGTGATTAGTGGAATCAAAATAAATGAGAGAAAGAAAATATTTGAAAACAAGAGTGAAAATAAGAGTGAAAACAAGATTGTTTGGTAAAAGTAAGTTTATTTTCTAGAAAAGGAGAGATAAAGAGATATTTGGAGGGGGAGGAAACTCTCATGCTTCTATGCAAGGGATAATGTTTCACGACTAACTCTCTTAAATCATCAATTACTTTTTTTTTGTGTCTTTATTAAAAAAATATGGTGATCGAGCAAGGGAGTGTTGGAAATGAATAGCATTTGATCCAGGTGGTTTGGTATGGAAAAATATGCTAAAAGGGAGGTTCTCATAGCAATGAAAATTAAAACTCCATCCATGAGGATATGGACCTTTCCAAGTACTATATAATATCAATGATATTGCCTATAAGATTGAGTTACCCGATAGGTATGGAAATTTAGTGTCACCTTTAATGTTGTTGATCTTTCTCCCTTTGAATTTTTAGATTTGAGGAGGAATACTTTTGAGGAGGAAGGGGATGATAAGTATCATGGAACACATGGGAATCGAGGGGTTGAAGGTGGACTTTATGATGAGGTTAGAATTTACATGATTACACAAGACCCTTTGCAAGGATTTGGTGGGCCAATGACAAGGGAGAGGACAAAGAGAATTAAGAATCCCTTAAATGGGTTAATCATGGAATTCCAAGGGAAGGCCCAATTCTATTTCTTGGGGGAAGCAGTAAGGCCTCTATTTACATTAATTAAGGCCCAAATATGATTTTAAAGACCCATACCATGGTATTCTATAAATTTCAAGACCACCCCACCATGTAATCTTTAATTTCAAAAGTGGTGAACTAGTTTTTGTTACTTTCCAAAAGGGTGTGCTACTTGTCCCTTAAAGTCATGGACATGTGTTAAAATAGTCAAAAGAATCATTTAGGCTTTTTGACTTGTTGAAACTAGGTGTTAGAATTTTGTATCACTCTTTGGATATAAATACCCACCCCTTCTACTCTTTGAACATCGTGAATAAGGTAATGTCATTATGGTGAGTTTTACTTTCAACCTTTATGTTATTGGTTAATTCTTGACTTATCAAATGATTGGTCATCCTTTATAGTGTCTTCTGGCTATAGTTCTTAGAGACAAGTTCTCTTTAGGTTATACCTTGACCAACTCTCTCCTTTCTTACTTATTACCACCATTTATAGCCCTTTTAACTTGTTTTCATGTGGAGATTTGGGTGCTCAACATGCGAACATTGAAAAAGGTTCCAAGGGAACTTCCTCATGGATCTTGGATCATGTATTAGAGTTTTTCAAGGATTTTATGGTTTTTTACTTTTTAGGGTTTTTTTAGGATTTTTGTAATTTTTAGGGATTTTTAGGGGGTTTGGTTTTTAGGTTTTTTATGTTTTTTTTGGGTTTTAGGGGTTTTTTTGAGTTTTTTTTAGGTTTTAAGGTTTTTAATATTTGTTAAATGTTTTTAGGGGTTTAAAGGATTTTTAGAGTTTTTAGTGGTTTTTTAGGATTTTTTAGGATTTTAGGGTTTTATGGTTTTTAGGGGTTTAGGTTTTTTAGGTTTTTTATGGTCTTTAAGGGTTTTTAGGGTTTTTATCGTTTTTTGAGTTTTTAAGGGTTTGAAGTGTTTATAATTTTTAAGGTTTTCTTAGGTTTTTTTAGGGTTCTTTGGGTTTTTATGTTTTTAATGATTTTTAGGTATTTTTTAAGATTTTTGTGGTCTTTTAGGGTTTTTAGAGATTTTAAGGGGTTTTAGATTTTTTTAGGATTTTTTGGGGTTTTTTGGGTTTTTATGGGTTTTTTGTGTTTTAGGGGGGGGTTTTTAAGTTTTTTACAGTTTTTTCAGTTTTTTAGAGTTTTTAACATTTTTAGGGGTTAAAATGGTTTTTTCAGTTTTTAGTAGTTTTTAGGGTTTATGTGTTTTTAGGGTTTTAGGGTTTTTAAGGTTTTTAGGGGGTTTATGGTTTTTATGGTTTTTGGTTTTTCAGGATTTTTAGGGTTTTTAGAGTTTTTTAGGTTTTTAGAGGTTTTAAGTGTTTTTAGGTTTTTAAGGTTTTCTGAAGGGTTTTATAGTATTTATGAGTTTTTACGTTTTTAGAGGGTTTTAGGGGTTTTTTAATATTTTTATGGTTTTTAGCGGTTTTATAGATTTTGAGGGTTTTTAGGGTTTTTAGGGCTTTATGGGTTTTTAGGGGGGTTTAGGGTTTTTTTTAGCGTTTTAGGGTTTTATGGTTTTTAGAGTTTTTAATGTTTTTAGTGGTTTAATGGGTTTTTAGTATTTGTAGTGGTTTTAGGGTTTTTAAGGTTTTTAGGGTTTTTTAAGGTTTTTAAGGGTTTTATGGTTTGGGGGGTTGGGTTTTGGGGGTCTTTTAAGGGTATTCATCGTTTTTTAGGGGTTTAATTATTTTTAGGGTTTTAAGGTTTTCTTATATTTTTTCAGGGTTTTTTATGATTTTAGGGATTTTTAGGGATTTTTTAGTTTTTTAGGGTTTTTAGGGATTTTTATGGGTTTTAGGGTTTTTCGCGTCTTTTTAGTTTTTTAGGGGTTCTAAGTGTTTTTAGGGTTTAAAGGTTTTCTTAGGATTTTTCTGGGTTTTTAGTGTTTTTTACATTTTTAGAGATTTCTAGGGTCTTTTAGGATTTGTATGATTTTTTAGGGTTTTTAGGGTTTTTAGGGTTTTCTAGGGTTTTTTAGGGTTTTTAGGGGTTTTATGGTTTTTTAGTTTTTTATGGTTTTTTTAATTTTTTAGGGGTTTAAAGGGGGGGTTAGTTTTTTAACATTTTTAGGGGTTTAAAGGGTTTTTAGAGTTTTTAGTAGATCTATGGGGTTTTATGGGTTTTAGGGTTTTTAGGTTTTTAGGGGTTTTAGGGTTTTAGGGTTTTTTAGAGTTTTTTAGGGTTTTAACATTTTTTAGGTTTTTTAGGGGTTTCAAGTGTGTAGGTTTTTTAGGTTTTCTTTGGGTTTTTTAGGTTTTTTTAGGGTTTTTAGGGTTTTTTATGTTTTTAGGGATTTTTTGGGATTTTTTAAGATTTTTATGGTTTTTTAGTGTTTTTAGGGATTTTGATGGTTTTTAGGATTTTTAGGAAAGGCGGGTGCAGGGCCAGGCTATTCCAGCCCCCCCCCCCCCCCACACAAATTATTAGGAAAAAAGTGAATAGTGCAGATAGGGGTGGGGTAGAGTCAAATGACCCATACCCAAAACAAGCCCCCAAAATAGGAAAACAAAGAAAGAAAAGGACACAAAGACTGGACACAACATCAACTTCAACACATCAAATCCGAACAACACCAGCATTCAACAGCATCAGGTCCAATCATCACAGCCACAACATTCTTTCAGCACCTCTAGCCAATCATCCAGCCACATCCAGTATCACAGCCAAGCCAACAACCAGCACTTCCTTTATAGCAAGCTTCCCGACCATTCAACTTCCAACACACCAATATCAGACCACCAACATTCACCTATTCCACCAGTGACCTCAGCAGATTCATCCAAATCCATTAACACCAACATCAAAATCTCCTCCAAAGCAGCATACACTGATTCACCCAATACCAACAGCAAGGTCATCCAAGAGCAGATCACGCATAGCAGAAAATTCAAAAACCACATACTGATCTCTTGGGTAGCCACCTGAGCACCCCCATCCCAGGTGGCCTCCAAGCTTGTTTGATAGAGCCAGTAGCCCCAAGCCACAGTTATGACCGTCATGCAGCCCACCGTCAACCAACCCAGAAGAAAGCGCAGGACCAGACATGCCCGATCCCCCAAATTTATTAATAAAGTAAATGTGCGGAGAAAAAAAAGGAAAAAATATAGTAAAATCACATCCAGAGAACCAACAACATATCAAAAATCCTCACCATGGCCAAAATCAGAGACTACACCAGCATCAGCCAACTCCCATTCAGATTGCGAGTTGTATTGATTGAGAAATTTGATGTACCTCTCCCTGAGCCTTAGCTTCTCTGATATAAGGTTCTCTCTGGAAGAGTGCTTGGTGGACCACCCCCATTTTTTATCAGCATCCATCCACCTTGAATCCTTAAAAGATAACCTGGTAGACACAGTCTTTGGCATATTGGAGTAATCCTTCCTCGGCCTTCTCTTTGGTGGAGCAGTGGTGACTCCCTTGCTGTCATTCCCATTTTTTCCTTCATTCGTGATGATGTCACTGAAATATGCTTTGTCACAACACTTGTGAGTGTGATTATCATTCTCTTTATCATCATCAGAAACATTCCCCCACCTATTACAGATATGAAAAGAACCATAAAGTTTTTTAAGCTGCTCCTAAAGATTGGTTTCCTACATACCAGTGCCATGATCTTCATCTTGCCTATTAGTGTCCACCAAGGCCAGGCACAGAGGATGCTCTATATTTTCCTAATCATCAAAACCTGTCCCATTAGGTTTTTTTACATTTTTAGGAATTTTTAGGAATTTTTTTGTATTTTTATGGTTTTTTAGGGTTTTTTAGGGTTTTTTAGGGTTTTTTTGGTTTTTTTGGTTTTTTGGTTTTTTGAGTTTTTGGGGTTTTTTGAGTTTTTTAGGGATTTTAAGGATTTTTAGAGATTGTTAACATTATTAGGGGTTTAAATAGTTTTAGATTTTTTATTGGGGTTTTTGGGTTTTTATTGGTTTTTAGTGGATTTTATGGGTTTTAGAGGTTTTATGGTTTTTAGGGTGTTTAGGGTTTTTAGGGGTTTTTATGGTTTTTAAGGGTTTTTTTTTTATGGGTTTAAACTGTTTTTAGGTTTTTAAGGTTTTCTTAGGGTTTTTCAGGGTTTTAAGTGTTTTTTAAGTTTTAGGGGGTTTTAGGGCCTTTTAATATTTTTATGTTTTTTAAGAATTTTAAGTATTTTAAGGTGTTTTAGAGTTTTTTAGGGTTTTATAGGTTTTATGGGTTTGGGTTTTGAGTTTTAGGGGTTTTTTGAGTTTTTATGGGTTTTAATGTTTTTTAATGTTTTTAGGGGTCTAAAGGGCTTTTAGAGTTTTTAGTGTGTTTTTAGGGTTTATAGTATTTTTAAGGTTTCTATGGGTTTTTATGGTTTTTAGGGGGTTTAGGGGTTTTAGAATCCTTTAGGATTTTTAGCATTTTTGTTTGGTTTTAGTGGCTTTAAGTGTTTTAGGTTTTTAATGTTTTCTTAGTGTTTTTAGGGTTTTTTACATTTTTTGAAATTTTTAGGGGGTTTTTTGGTTTTTTGGTTTTTTGGATTTTTATAGATTTTTAGGGTTTTTATGTTTTTTTAGGGTTTTTGGATTTTTTTAGAGTTTTTAGCATTTTTTAGTTTTTTTAGGGTTTTTAATTGTTTTAATATTTTTAAGGTTTTCTTAGGGGTTTTAGGGGTTTTAGGGCTTTTGACATTTTTAGTAATTTTTAGGCCTTTTTAAGATTTTTATGGTTTTTTAGAGTTTTTAGGGATTATAAGGGTTTTTAGGGGTTTTATGTTTTTGGGGGGTTTTAGGTTTTTTTTAGTTTCTTAGGGTTTTTAAGGTTTTGTAAAGTTTTTAACATTTTTAAGAGTTTAAATGGTTTTAGAGTTTTTAGTTTTTTAGGGTTTTTATGATTTTTAAGGTTTTTAAGGTTTTTATGGGTTTTTATGGGTTTTTATGGGGTTTTAGGGGTTTTAGGATTTTAGGATTTTTAAGGTTTTTTATGGTTTTTTAGCATTTTTTGCATTTTTTGCATTTTTAGGTTTTTTAGGGGTTTTAAGTGTTTTAGGTTTTTAAGGTTTTCATAGTTTTTTTCAGGTTTTTTTAGGGGTTTTTACGTTTTTAGTGTTCTTTAGTGATTTTTTAGGATTTTTAGGGTTTTTAGGGTATTTATGGGTTATTTTTTATTTTTAGGAGTTTTTTTGAATTTTTAGGGTTTTTAAGATTTTTAGAGTTTTTTAACGTTTTTAGGGATTTAAAAGTTTTTTAGACTTTTTAGTGGTTTTTTAGGGTTTTTTATGGATTTTCAGGGTTTTGAAGGTTTTTAGGGATTTTTATGGTTTCTAGGGTTTCTTATGATTTTTAGAGTTTTTAGGGTTTTTAGGGGTTTTAGGGGTTTTAAGTGTTTTTTCATTTTTAAATTTTCTTAGGACTTTTCAGGGGTTTTAGGGGTTTTAGGGATTTTAGGGGTTTTAAGTGTTTTTTCATTTTTTAATTTTCTTAGGACTTTTCAGGGGTTTTAGGGGTTTTACATTTTTAGGTATTTTTAGAGATTTTTAGGATTTTTTAGGGTTTTTAGTGATTTTGAGGGTTTTTAGGGATTTTATGGTTTTTTGGGATTTTAGGGGTTTTACATTTTTATTTTTTTTGGTTTTTAAGGTTTTTTAGAGTTTTTAACATTTTTAGGGGTTTAAAGGGTTTAAAGGGTTTATAGATTTTTTAGTGGTTTTTAGGGTTTTATGGGTTTTTATTGTTTTTTAAGGTTTTTAGGGGGTTTATGGTTTTTATGGTTTTTAGGGTTTTTTAGGGGTTTTAGTGTTTTTTAGTTTTTTTAAGGGTTTTATGTGTTTTTAGGTTTTTATATTTTTCTTAGGGTTTTTCAAGGTTTTTATATCTTTTTACGTTTTTAGAGATTTTTAGATCTTTTTTAGGATTTTTGTGGGTTTTAGGTATGTTGTGGGTTTTTCTGGTTTTATGTTTTTTATGGTTTTGGGGGGGTTTAGGTTTTTTTGAGTTTTTAGGGGTTTTAAGGTTTTTTAGAGTTCTTTAACGTTTTTAGGGGTTTAACGGGTTTTTAGAGTTTTTAGTAGTTTTTATGGTTTTATGGGTTTTTATGGTTTTTTATGGTTTTTAGGGGTTTATGGTTTTTAGGGTTTTTTAGAGTTTTTAGCATTTTTTAGGTTTTTAGGGGTTTTAAGTGTTTTTAGGTTTTTAAGGTTTTCTTAGGGGTCTTCAGGGTTTTTAAAGTTTTTTATGTTTTTAAGTATTTTTTAGGATTTTTATGGTTTTTTAGGGTTTTTATGGATTTTTAGGTGTTTTAGGATTTTTAGGGTTTTTAGGGTTTTGTAGGGTTTTTATTGTTTTTATATTTTTTAGGGGTTTAGATTGTTTTTAGGTTTTTAAGGTTTTTTTAGGGTTTGATGAGGATCATGGCACACATGGGAATTGAGGAGTTAAAGGCGAACTTGATGTAGAGGGTAGAATGTGCATGATTTTACAAGACCTGTTACGATGAGTTGGTGGCTCAATGACAAGGGAGTGGACCCAGAAAATGAAGGAGGTCTTAAATGGGTTAATCATGTAATTATAAGTGGAGTCCCAATACCCTTGCTTGGGGGAATCATCTAGGCCTATATTGACATTAATTAAGGCCCAAACATGTTTTTAAAGACTCATCTCATACTGTGCTACAAATTTCAAGTCAACCCCACCATGGAATCTTGAAAGTTAAAAGTGGATGATTAGTTGTCTTTACTTTCCAAAAGGGTGTACTACTTATCCCTTAAAGTCATAGGGATGTTCCAAAATTTTCATACGCATCATTTAGACTTCATGACTTGGGGAAGCTAGGTGTTAGACTTTTGTATCACTCTTTGGCTATAAATAGACCCCCCCCCCTCGTACTCTTTGAGCATCATGAATGGAGGTAATATTATTATGGTGATTTTTTCTTGAAAACTTTGCATTCTTGCTTGATTATTGACTTATCAAAGGATTGGTTATCCTTTTTGGCATCTTGTGGCTATAGTTCTTAGAGACAAGTTCTCTTTTGGTTCTACCTTGACCAACTCTCTCCTTTCTTCCTTATTTTCATCATTTATAGCCCTTCTCACTTATTTTCTTGCAGAGATCCGAGTTCTCAACACATGAACGTTGAACAAGGTTCCTAGGACACTTCCTAGTGGGTCTTGGATCGTGTATCATTTGGTATCAGAGACCAGTTGCAAGAAATCGGGATCATCATTTTTTATCCATTCTTCCATCTTCTTTTCTCATTGAATCAGGAAGACATCAATTCTGGTTCATTTTTTTCTTCACCTACAGACATCATTTCTTCATTGTTTTTTATGTGCAGTATATCAATCTGGTATTTGAGAAGCTCATATTTCTTCTCCATCTGGAATCATTAGAATCAAAGCTATAAATCATGAGATACAGTAGGTTTAAGTTTTGTGATGAATTTTGTAATTTTAAAACCATGCATGCATCACCCCCTATTTTAGGTACTTGACCCTTTATTTATGTATTTTAAATATATAAAATGATTGGGGTAAGTTTTGTGAGGTTTGGAGGATATTTGACATGTTTTTTAGGCTTTTTTAGAGGTGTGCGGTTTGAGCGTGGTTAGTAGAAACTGTGCAACACCTCTAGGAAAACATGAAACTGAAACAATGGACATTGTGGAGGTTCACGGTTTTTTCAAACCATGTGGATTCTCAGTAAAAACCCATTCAATGATGGATAGTGGGGTATAGCACAGTTTGCACACGATTTGTCTAACCATGCAATCAAACCATGCGAGGTGTGTTTGGAGACAGTGGCTCATGCACGGTTAGCGCACAGTTTACCTAAATGTACGCCCTAATCATGCACTATGGAAAATTATATCCAAAAATTATGGATCTAATACGATTTGCCTCTTAAACCACTCATTTTTTCCTAAACATGCTATAACACGAATTCCTCTTCCTCCCAATGAGGTGGCGAAAATTCCTTGCGATCCGGGAGTGATTCCTAGGCGAATCCAAGTGCATTGGAGACCTAGATTCGTGTGTAAGTGCCCATTATTCATCACTTTCCTTAGATATCTTCTCCTTCCCTCTTTTGGAATCAAGTATCTAGTTTTTTGGGGATAGATACATGTTGTGTGATGTCAATATTGATGGTATATGATTGTTTTTATTGAAGGGAATGATATCTAAGTTGGAATCTTGAATATTTAATCCAGTTTTTCGAAGTTGTTGTGTCGTTATTCATTTTCACTTATTTTTGAGTGGTAGGTGGCCTCTCTCTCAAATTATCTTGATTATAACTTTAAGATTGGTTTCAATTTGATTTAATTGATTGAAATTTTTGTGAAAATTATGGTGTGATTTGATGGAATTCTAATTTGAATTATGGTTTTGGAAATCATGGGAATTGGATGGGTTATTTGAAAACCGTTGTTTATAATTTTAAAATGGTGATTTTAAAATTATGGTTAGTTAATGCAAGTAAATTATTTTTTGAAATTATTTTTATTAAAATGGGTTTATGTAATTATATTCAATGTCATGGTTTTTTCCTTACATCAAAGTACATGATCAAATAGCACAGATTGATAATGATCTCAAGTTAGGGGACCAATACACATGTTTGTAGATAAGAACAACCAATGAAACTAGAAACATGTGGTGTTAATATTGATAGGTATGTCCTCATGATCTCGTCTACTTGAGATCACCAAGTGCAAACTTCATGAAAATAAGTCTCAATACTTATGATCTCCAAACATCTGATGGTCGCACATCATATGTGTCCTATCAATATGATGTATCTGGACCATATGATATATCTTTAAGATTTTTTTCATAGTATATCTATGTTCTCATTATATCCTGGGAACTACTAACCCTTTGATACAACATGTAATCTAAGGGCATTACCATAAATATAGTGGACGCAAAAGTATCAACACTATTCTCGTAAGACAAACACACGTATATATAAAATTGTATGCATGTAATGGTAATCAAAGTATATACACAAGTTGGGTCTAGGTAACCCACTTACAAGATAAATAATTTTAGAAATCAATTTCAATGATCAAGCAATTATGGTTCACATGATAAAGCCAAGTTACAAAATCACCTTCCTTGAAACGCATGGAATTAACAATGCCCACAGGTAAACAACAATCCAATACGAGCTGAGGGTATTAGAAAATGATAAGGGATCCTAGAATAGAAATTCTCAATCACAAATATCCAAATTGACATGTTCTAGAATGAAGAAAAACTAAAAGGATCACATACCACCACAATTTCCAATCAACACACCAAAAGGATTGAAGATTCGATGAAAACCCCTCAATTCTGCAATAGATCTATAAAGAACAAAATTAGAATCATGAACCCAACAATTCCACTCATTGACGAAGCCAATCCATAGAGAGAAATAAGAGGAATTAGATGAATAAGGAGAACCATGATTAAAATGGAGAACAACTTACCAAGAGAGGCTTATAGATTTGATCGGTGTTTCGATCCGCCAAGGAATTGAGTTGAGAGAGCCTAGAACACCCCAAGAGTCTCCAAGTTGAATGAACCAAGTTAGGGTCAAAGGGAAGATATTAAGAATTAAAATGGGCTTTTCGGGTGGCAGAAATTATGATACTGCCCAAACTTCATCAGCCTAGAATGCCACCATCGACGAGCCAGTGGAGGCCACCGGCTGGCCGATGGCTTCTATAGATTTGCAGAAACTAATGGTTGGTGAGTTTTCGGTGGGAAACACCTACCAACATCCTTCCATGGGCTAGAAAATGGACCACACTGAAGATCCAGTGGACTACCTATAGCTCTTCCAATTATAGGTTCAAGTCCACACTAAAACCAATCACCCAGGACACCCCTCAAACTCTCAAACAAGAACCAAGACCTCATCCACGACCCTTATTTTCAACTAAACCCGACTAAAACAAGAGGAAAAAGTTAGTAAGACCAAGGAAAGAAAAAAAAGAACATGAAAAATTTAGTACCTGAAAACAACATGAGGATTTTACACACCCTACTCACCACACAAAGTCATCTTTTTCCCACACAAGAAAACTCACACAAGTTAAAGAAAACAAAAATAAATTCGATGAAAATACATAAAGTGGGAAAGAACACAAGATATTAACGTGTTTCGGAAAATTAGTCATATGTGCATGGTAGAAACACTTTTTATTGTTTCATATTCACCAAAAGATACAAGAGATTACAAACAAGTTACTAAGTATAAGTAACCTATGCAAGCTTTCCACTCTCCATGATAAATTCACCTATTGATCTTCACACCTTAATATATTCTTCAATCATCGATTTATATTAGCACTAAGGTCCCAAACACTTATTTATTTAGTGTCGTCCAATTAAAAGGTTAAAGTTCCTCCCCTAAAAATACGAACAACTTAGAATGACCGCTTCAGCTTGGATACTAACTCAATGACCCCTCAGTTTTACCAAACCTCTAGACATTCAACACTCCATTGTAACCCCATCAAAAGATGTGACCTTATGATGGTCCTACTACTGTTGGATAGATCATGTTTTTGATGTTCATGTGTCGAGTCACTCCACCTTCTGCTGACCAATTTTTAGTGAATGAATTTATGATTAGTCAAATTTTGGTGAACTGAAACAAACTTCACCTCCCAACAATCTCCCACTTGAAGACTTGTCACATGGAACCTCTGAAACTCTCGAAACTTTGACAAAACCTTATTTTCTTTATAGAAAGCAGTGTTCCTATGTTTCCTTATGTTCATTCAATCCCCACTAAGGCATGATGTTACCTCTAACTTTCTTGAGTTATCACCATGGTAAACATATCTGTCAGATTTTGGATACTAACTATCTTTTTTAGCTCTAACACTATGTCCTCCAGTATGTTTCTGATGAATTGGTGCTTTGGGTCAGTATATTTTGTTCAAACATAGAACGCTATATTTTTTTACAAGTGGATTGTACTTTGGTTATCATAGAAAATAACACATCCTTCATGATTTCCCCATGTTTAAAAAATGCATCAACTAAACCATTTCATTCCCAACTTCTGTTGTAGTTACATATTCTGATTCTATTGAGTAATAATTTGTCGTAGCCTTGACGTCCAAATTACCGTTATTCCTTCATAAGTATACACAAAACTTGTTATGATCTTATGGGTATTTGAATCATCAGCAAAATCATCATCAATATATCCATGCAAAGGATCATCTATCTAGTAGCACAAGGTTGTATCATCCATTCCTTTTAAATACCAAAGGATCCATTTGACAGCCTCCCAGTGTACCTTTCCCAGATTTGACATGTGTCGACTTACAATTCCCATTGCAAATGATATATTTTTTCAATTACAAATCACTTCATACAATAAGCTTCTAACAACTAAAGCATATAGAACATTCTCCATGTATTGGCCCTTATATTCCATTGATGGTGAATGTTCCTTGGACAACTTAAAGTGTCTAGAGAGAGGATTTGAGACTGGCTTATATGTAACGACCCAAACCTCTGGGTACCATATGGTTGGTGGAAGTTCAAGCCACCACAACCTCAAACCCACCTCCAATAGGCCATGTGTTGGCGACTAGTGTTGAGAAAACATAACTAAAATGTGAGGTATTTGCCTAATGTACTTGTACACATGCACCCAATCCTTTTCATGCAACAGTGCAGAGGAATATAATAAAGAATACAACATCTAGTGTAAAATCGTACATGCAATAATCTATAGGGAATACATCAAAGTATGGAAGTATAAACCAAAGAAAAAAAAAAGACAAAATACACGTCTAATCAGAAATAATGTCCCAACCTGACAACAATTGGAGTAAATGAAAACTAAGAGAGTTCATCTCATAATCTCTAAATCCCGACCACCATACGTGGGAAATCCACCTAAGTATCCCTAAGCTCTGCCAAAGTATTCATTGATCTGCCTATCATCTGTATAAGACACAACACATGTGGGAAAAGCCTGTATAGGGGTGACTATATACATACCCAATAGGATGCAAAAAGGGTGTGATAAAGGGATATAAGATAAAGTTATCTCAACCCAAAGAAATAGGTAAATGAAACCTAACAAATACACACACACACACACACACATATATATATATATATATACTCATAAAGAAATCGAGATGAGAGAGAAAGATGATCTCCATCTCATAACCCAGCCAAAGTCGATGAGTATGTCTACAGCTCCAAAATTCCAACTTTGATGCCCAGCATCAAACGTAACCTCACCAGAATATGTGTGGAGGGGCATGCCCCTCATCACTGTGCTCCACAGTTGAGGGAGACACAACTCCCTAGAGGACCCACTCACCACTGGAGCTCAAAGATGGGGGAGTACCACTCTATAGACAGAGGAACTACACCCAGTGTAGGGGAGTACCATCTCTATCTGTATAAAGAGTATAGGGGGCATGCACCCTAGTGCGACAGTGGAGTACCAACTCTAGCATCTCTCTGATGATCCAACCCTAATCATTTTCATCATCAAGTGTCTCCTAAAGAAGTGCCTACTCAGAACATATCGTGTCATATCTTGTATGCCACAACGAAGATCACCATCGCATTTTATGTGGAAAACTACTTAGGATAGGATACTCGTGGGCCAAAATATGAGTTCAAACAAAGGAGATACGATAGGAAGAAGTCGAAGAAGGGAATGCACGTCATTTATGGGGGTCCACATAGCCTGTGACCCTGCCTCGCCGCCTAACTGTGTTCTCCTCTGGACATGGCTTGGAATCCATGTCATAGTACATGGCGTGTGCAGGTGGTGCATTGCGTGTCTCGACCACTCAGGGTCTGCCCGTGTGCTCCTGACTGTGCCTGTGTACTTTAGGTTGTGCCTGTGTACTTGGTCATGCTCAGGTGTCGACTTGTGCTCGTGTACTCCCTGAGTACACTGCGTGTCGCCCTGCATGGGGTCTTGGGCATGTGCAGCTGGTACACGACCTGGTTGTCCGGGTAGAGTCACGTTGCATATGGGTCCGACCACATGTTGTGTGATCCTTAACTTTTCCTGAAAACTCTAGCGTCATATTTAGGGGGCTACACGTCGTATGTTATTTCGGGATCCACGGTGTGTAGTCAGGTTTTTAGCAAAATCTACAGATTCTTCACACGTTTTCCAGTTCCGACCTTATCACTGCAGATCTTGCCTATTGACCACCCAAAATCGAAGGAACAAGACTCCAGTCGTCATTTCCCAGCTTTCGATGGCTGGAAAACAAAATCTAGTGATCTGCTCGAAGCTGTCGCACATCCCGTTCGCGTCTCATCATCTGTCGCCACTCGTGGATCCCATATCTATGAAATGTCACCCGCAATCCATCTGCAAAACATTTATTATCTCATTGTTCGCCAAATCGACATGAATTTGGGGGTTCAAATGCACTTGAACCCACCCCGGTAATGTCAAACTGCAACCTCGTAGACCAACGACGAAAAACACGAAGAAAGAGTGGGGGAAAGGCACAAGAACAAAGGTGAAAACATCGTTGGCCAATAATTCTTGTCCAACAATCATAAATCATGGATATCTAGGGTGAGATCATGTCAAAGTAATAATAAAATGAATTAAACAAAATAATTTGTGTATCGGGATCATGCGAAGAATGTGAGATCGTAGAATCAAATAAATTAGATCAAATTCATACTTTAACAATTTAATCAAGATGGAGAAAACTAAAAATGGAGAGACCTACCTAGATTTAGGATCGATTGTTGGTGAAGAACGCGTTCACCAATGACAAAGAAGACCCGCTATGTTCAGTGGATCTTGATCCACCTTGATCTGAACACCCAACATCCTCTGATGTGATCCGAAAATGAAGAACAGTGTTTCTCCTCTTCTCTAATATCACAGGGTTATGTGGCTAACCCTAGATAATTTCCATAATAGGGTATTTATAAAGGTTTTAGATTATGTTGTTTAAAATTAAATAAATAAATTTAATTATTTTTTAAAATTAAATGCACTGCCAATGTTTGCCTCAATCGAAAGTCCGATGTCGACCAACCTTAGGTCGCACCTAGGGTAAACCCCATGTTATGAAATTAACAGTGATCTCCAATTTCTGATCCGAGTTTTCGTTTGGGAGTTATTCTGCTATTTCAAGAAAGTTATGCACGTGCGATATTAATATATTTAATATTTTTATAATATCAATTTCAAGCTCACTGAACATCATAATCTCATGTCATCTTAGCATCTAACTCTGAAAATATTCATTAATATATTTTAAATTCTTATAAGGAAAAAAAATGAGTCACTATATTCTCCCCTCCTTCAAGTATTTTTACCATGAAAAACATAAGATAAACAAAAAGGGTGGGGATACTGAGCCTGCATCTAGCTCTCTCACTCCCAGGGACTGTCCTGCATGTTTCCATGCTACCATAGCACACAAACCAAGGGAATGGTTTGTCCTCGTGGGATCCTCTCATGTCTATCCTCAATCACCACCAAGATCTGTAAAGGTGGATCCATCCTCGATGTCCATCTTGTCCCAGTCAATAATGTGTGTAGGATCATGCATGTATCTGCTCAGTTGTGACACATGGAAGATGTCATGCACTTGATCCAACTACGGGGGCAGGGTTAGGTGATATGAAACCTCACCAACCCTCCATAGGATCTCGAACAACCCGATGAACCTTGGGGAGGTTGAATTTCTGCAATCATCGTCATGGGGAGACTCTCAGGAAAACATGGTCTCTCTTCTCGAACTCTAAGGGCTTATGATGTTGATCTGTATAATATTTTTGCCAACTCTGGGCTATCCTCATATGCTTGTGGATCACCTGAACCTTCTCTGTCATCGTCTGCACTATTTTTGGCCCAACAAGAGACGTCTTGTCAATCTCATACCAACATAAGGGTGACTGAAAGGTCTCCCGTATAGGGACTCGAAAGTTTTCATGTCGATAGTAGAGTGATAGGTATTATTATATAGGCAAACTCCGCCAATAGAAAGTGATCCTCCTAGCTCCGACCGAAGCCCAAAACAACAGCCCTCGACGTATCCTCCACCTGGATAGTGCGCTCAGTCTACCCATTCGGCTAGGGGTGAAACATTGTACTCATCCTCAACAGGGTCATGAAGGACTCTTGCAAGTCTCTCTACATCCATGATGTAAATCACACATCATGGCCAGAGACAATTATCAAGGGTACCCTATGGAGTCAAAAGATCTCTCGCACATACAATTGCCCCAAACTCTCCACTAAACTCAACTCCATGATAGTAAAGAAGTGTGCCGACTTGGTAAGTCGGTCAATTATCACCCAGATGGCATCGTGGCCTCTCATTATCCGCAGAAGCCTTTTCACAAAGTCCATAGATATGGCGTCTCATTTTCACTTCGGGATCTCAAGAGGCTGCATCAAACCTACCAGAATCTTGTTCTCAACCTTCACCTATTGACATGTGAGACACAAAAAACGAACTTGGTGACACTCTTCCTCATGTTAGACCACCAAAACTATTGTTGGAGGTCCTTATAAATCATCTCCACTCCTGGATGTACATCCAAATGAGAAGTATGAAACTTCCTCATCACCTCCTATCACATCACGACCGGAACCTCCATCTATCCCCAGAAAAGGATTATGTTCTCCCCTCCTTCAGAGAATTCATTTGGTGAATCCCTTGGGGATATCTAGCCACATATAACCTCACAGTCGATGTCTCTCAACTAAGCCTCCCTCGCATGGTAAAGAAGCATAGGAGTCAACACCATCGACTAAAGAAAATATGCACCCCTCTCTTCCACCAAGTTCAACAGCAAAGAAGGAAACTGCTCAAATGCCTCCTCCACCAAGTGAGAACGGAACTTCCTGATAAGGGCATATTCCACCACATTGTCTTTCTTGGGATTATAAACTATCTCAAAGTCACAGTCATACAAGAACTTAAACCAACATCTCTATCACAGGTTCAGATCTCTCTGAGTGAAGATATACCTGAGATTCTGGTGTTCTGAGTAAACAACAAAACGCTCTCCCAGAAGATAGTGTCTCGTCATCTTTAGAGCGAAGACTACCGCTGCCAACTCTTGGTCATGAGTTGTGTAGTTAGGCTCATGGGGTCTCAACTACCTCAACCCATATGCGATCATTTTTGGACTCTGCTTCAAAATGCAACTGAGCCCATCTCCAGAGACATCAAAAAACACTGCGTACTCCACACCCTCCTCCAGTAGTCACAACATAGGGGAATTGGTCAACCTTAGCCTCAACTACTCAAAGGATCTCTGAAATTGCTCACTCCAGGTAAACAGTTATCTTTTCCATGTCAAGGTTGTTAAAGGGGCTACTAATCTAGAAAATTCATGCATAAACCACCTGTAGTGCCCCGCCAATCTAATAAATTTCCACACCTCTGGCGCGCTCTTGGGTGACTCCCAAGAAAGCATTACATCAATCTTCGCCGAGTCCACAGCTTATCCATACTTAGATATGACGTTCCCCAGAAAGTGAACCTTATGGACCCAAAACTGGCACTTCAAAAGATTACCATAAAGTCGGTGCTCCCAGAGTAAGTCTAGACCCATCCTCTGATGTTCAACATGCTCCTCCTCTGACGCAAAGTAAATGATTATGTCATCTATGAATACATCCATAAATCGGTCCAAGTGTGTATGGAAGATACGGTTCATCAAATTCATAAACACAATGGGGGAATTCATTGTACTGAATGGCATCACCAAGAACCCATAGTGTCTGTAGCGACATCGAAATGTCATCTTCATAATATCATCCTCGCGAACCCTCAACTAGTGGTAGACGGAACCAAGATTGATCTTTGAGAACCAACTCGCACCTCACAACTGGTCAAAGAGATCGTCAATCCTTGGTAAGGTTTACTTTTTTTATCATCACCTGGTTTAGGCGACGATAATCAATACAAAGCTTCAAGCACCCACCCACCTTTTTCACAAACAAAACCAGATCTGCTTAGGGGGACACACTGGATCTAATGAAACTCTTCTCTCGAAGGTCCTCCAACTACACCCTAAACTACCAGAGCTCGGTAGAGGTCATCTGATATGCTGAAAAATATATCTATGTGGTTCCGGGGTGCAAGTCAATGAATAAGTCCATCTCCCGCCATGGAGGTAGTCCTAGAACATTCTCGAGAAAGACGTCAAAAAAAGTACTCCACTACCAAAGAAATCCAGATGTCTGAAGAACCTATTGCTCCAAATGCTAAACTCATCAACTTATGGGTGATGAGTTTCAGTTTCCCACTCATAAGACCCACTCACTCAACCATGAGATCTCTCTCGCCCATAAAGGAGAATCTCGTCCCATCTATCTATAGGCATCTAACTCATCTATGATGAGAGTTAATATGGTCATAGATAACCAATCCATGCCCAAAAATGACATCATAAGGTTTCACCATGAAGACCAATAGGTCCCACGAGAAACTCTCTCCAACAAACTATAACTCGCACTGTCAGAAGATATGTGATATCGAAGAATCACTCCCTGTGGGAACCTCTAGTCGTAGTTGTTGGGATAAAGTCTTGACTGGAAGCTCCAACTCTCGCACCAAGAATAAGGGTATGAATGAATGACTCGCATATGTGTCTAATAATACTGAGGAAATAGTAGAATAAGAACATATTGTACCTCAGATCATCTCATGTGCAGCCTGGTCATAGCCCTCTGTAACTTGCAACTGCCCATGGCCCTGACCACCTGCTCCCTGAACCTGACGTGGGACACCTAGTGGTGGTGGTGGTGGCTTGTAGCGTCATCCTCCACCAACTGCTCCTCCCTCCAGAGCGACTCCTCCTCTACCAGCACCACCTCCCTAAGGGCCGACCTGGCCATGTCTGGGAGATCCCTGATCACTGTGTTGCCTCTACTGTGGAGTTATATCCACTATCTTTATGTCCTGCTCAGCACAACGGGTTGGGAAATCATGATCCAAGTGACCCTGCCTATTGCAAGCATAGCATCACCCCTATCTAGGCTGACTGGATCCTCTGTGTGATCCCTGAGTTGCAGATCTATGTGTATGATTTTGGGCATGAGTATGCCTCATATGCTGAGACCTCAACGTCTAACGCCAGCTACCTGATACAGATGACTCATCCACATGATGTTCACTACTGGTTTCAACTATTCAGTGTCCCTCTGCTAAGAAGCTCTCAGTCGACAGAGCCCTCTCTAACACTCCAACATAGGTCGATAGACATAAGGAGACTATGTTGGCCCGAATGTGGAGGCCCTGCTCAAAATTCCTCACCCAAAAGAAGTCATCTCACACCATATCTAGGGAGTATCGCGTAAGTTCGGTGAACCTCACAGCATACTCTGTAATTTTCAAGTCACCTTGTTGTAGCTTGAGAAGCTCCTGAATCCTTATAGAGAATAATCACAATGGGAAATACTAATAATGAAACAACTGGTGGAATTATGACCACAAGAGTGTCGTCTCATCATGGGTATGCGTCATCAGACTCCACCAGTGCCCTACTGCTCTATAAAGAAGGCGGGTCGCGAGCATAACCATCTGATTAATTGGGGGTCCAAACTAGTTTGAAGACTCAAACCACTGACTCAAGCCAATCCTCCACAGCCTACGAATCTGGATCACCATGGAATCTCAGTGGTATCTGACGCTAGAATTCATGAAGCACACTAAGCCAGCGTGCATCGTCATATTGAACTGCTGGTACTAACTATTTCTCGATGGGTGGGGGTGTTTCTCCCTGTCCACCTAGAGGAAACACCTCGTGAGATGGCCCCTAAACTGAGGAATCATCCCCTATCAGATCGTCATCATGATCTTGAATTGGTAACCTGGATGATTGTCTTCACAGAGGCATCCTGAAAGTAATCAATGTGTATCATGGTCATATGAGCATATATACATAGGAATTTGACTCAAGAAAGACAATTAAAGGACTCAATCATATATGATGCATGTATCATCATTCCATGCAACTAATGTCTCGGTATGATGAGTAGATAGGCAAGTAGTTAGAGTCCTGATGAATGGATACGTCAGTCGCTGCACCAATACTGGATTCCCTAACCTGAAAGCCACACTTGAGACACTTTGATGTTGTTTCCTTATGTCTCAAACCAATACTTATAAGGGGATAACTCCAAACATTGTCCCAATGAATGAACTCCTCAGATACCACTCTATAAAAATCTGACCCTTTGGGGCCCGCATGGCTGGTGGAAGGCTGGGTCGCCACAACCTCAAACCCACCTCCAATAGGCCAGGGGTTTGCGGCTAGCATTGAGAAGGCATATAACTAAAATGGGAGGTTTTTCCTAATGTACCTATATGCACACACTCAATTGTTTCCATGAAATAGTGCAGAGGAATATAATAAAGACTGAAACATTTAGAGTAAAACATGCATGCAATAATCTCTAAGTAATACATCAAAGTACGACAGTATAAACCAAAGCGAAAAAGGGGGAAATACACATCCAACCAAAAAGGAAGTCTCAACTTGACTATTGGAATAAATGAAAACTGAGAGTCTATCTCTTGATCTCTAAGTCCCGACCACTGTACACAGTCAATGCACCCAGGTATCCCTAAGATCCACCAAATTCCCCATCGATCTATTCTTCATTTGCATAAGACCCGACACATGCAGGAAAAACTCATACAGGGTTGAGTATATACATACCCAATTGGACGCCCCGAAAACTGAAATGGGAGAAATGGAGATAAAATAGAATGTCAACTCAACCCAAAGAGGGAAATAAAACCCAATAGATACACATATATATGTGCTCATAAAAAACTCAAATGAGAGAGAAAGGGGATATCCATCTCACAACCCATCCAAAGTCAATGAGTCTACCTGCGACTCCAAAACTCCATCTCTGATGCCCAGGATTAAACGTAACCTCACCGGAATATGTGTGGATGGGCCTACCCCTCGTTGTTGTGCTCTACAATCGAGGGAGCCACAACTCCCATGGAGGAGCCATTTGCTGCCAGATCTTGAAGACAGAGGAGTACCACTCTGTAGACAGAGGAAATGTGCTTAGTGTAGGGGAGTATCGTCTCTATTTGTATAAAGAGTATGGGGTCGCGCCCTGGTGCGATAGGGGAGAACCAACCCTGGCATCTCTCTGATGATCTAGCCCTAATAACTGTCATTTTCAAGTATCGCCTAAAGAAGTGTCACTCTCAGAACATCTCACATTGTATCTTGTATGCCACAATGAAGGCCATCATCGCGTTCTATGCAGAGAACTACTCATGATAGGATACTTGCAGGCCAAAATCTGATCCCAAACGAAGAAGATGCGAGAGGAAGAAGTTGAACGGGGAATACATGGCGTGTAAGGGGGTCCACACGGCGTGTGACCCCACCTTGTCACTCGGTCTTGTTATCCTCTGGAAACGGCTTAGAATCCATGTCATAGTACACAGTGTGTATAGGTGGAGCACAACCTATCCATGCTCCTAGTCGTTCCTGTGTACCTGGTTGTGCCCGGCTGTCGGCCCGTGCCCATGTGCTCCCTGAGTACACGGCATGTTATCCCGAACAGGGTCCTGATCATGTGCAGCTGACACACAGTCTGGCTTCTCGAGTAAGGTCACACTATGTGTGGGTCTGGCCACACAACATGTGATCCTTATCTTTTATCAAAACCCTAGTGTTGCATCCAGGGGGCTACACGTTGTGTGTTCTTTCAGGATACACGGTGTGTAATCGAGTTTTTCGTAGAATTCACATATTCTTCACGCATTTTTCAGATTCGGCCTTACAACTGTGGATCTTTCTTGTTGAATACCCAAAATCGAAGGAACAAGCCTCGGGTTGTCATTTCTCATCCTCTTATGGCCAGAAAATGGAATCTGACGATCCACTTGAAGTAGTTGCATGTCCCATCATCCATTATCAGTTGTGGATCCCAGATCCATGAAGTATCACTCGCAATCCATCCTGGTTCATCCACAAAACACTAATCTTTTCGTCGTTCGCCAAATCGTCAAGAATCTGGGGGTTCAATCGTGATTGAACCCACCTCGACAATATTGAACCACGACGATGTGGGCCAACGGCGAAGAACATGAAGAACGAGTGGGGGAAAGGAACAAGAACAAGGATGAAAACATCATTGGTCAAACATTCTTGGAAAACTATCATAAATCAAGGATATCCATGGTGAGATCATGGAAAAGCAAGAATAAAACAAATTAAACAAAATAATTTGTATACCGGGCTCATACTAAGAATGTGCGATCGCAGAATCAAATAAATCATATTAAATCCATGCTTTAAAATTTTAATCAAGAGGGAGAAAACCACAAATGATGAGTCTTACCTTGGTTTAGGATTGGTTTTTGGTGAAGAACGCATTTTTCGATGATGAAGAAGAATTGTTGCGTTAGCTGCCTCTCAATCCACCTCGATCCAAACACCTGACGTCCTCCAATGCGACCCACTGATGAAGAATGGTGTTTCTCCTCATATTTAATCTTACAAGGTTATGTGGCTAACCCTATAGAATTTTCATAAGAGGGTATTTATATAGGTTTTAGATTAGGTCACTTAAAATAAAATAAATAAATTTAATTATTTATTTTAATTAGACACGCCGCCAACGACTACCTCAATCGAACGTCCAGCGCTGACCAACCTTAGGTTGTGCCAAAGGTAAACCCCATGTTTCGTAATCAACTGTGATCTCTGATTTTTGAAATGAGTCTCTGTTTGAGAGTTATTCCGCTATTTCAAGAAACTATGCACGCACTATATTAATATTTTTATAATATTAATTTCGAGCTCATTGGTCCTAATTATCTCACATCATTTCCACATCTAGCTCTGAAAATATTCCTTAATATATTTCAAATTCTTACAAGGAAAAAATTGAGTCACTACATTACATCAGGTCATCCCAAATCTTTTGATGACCTTTCATATGTAAGCCTTCTAATATAGAACCAAAGTCTTAGGCCTCCTATCTCATTCAATATCCATTCCCATGATTTTATTGGCCTTCCTGAGATCCTTAATTTTGAATCTTTCATCCAATGTATTTTTCAACTTTTGAATTCATTGAATTGACGAACCCAAAAAAATCATGTCATCCACATACAACAACAGTATGATGAATGTTTCATCACTCCAATCCTTTCGATAAAAGAAATGGTTTATATTGAAATTGTTGAAACCTTCTTCCGACATAAATGAATTGAATTTAAGATTACATTGGTTTGGAGCTTGCTTCAAGCCATAATTTCTAGTTCTCGTCTTTCGTGAAACCTACTAGCTACCTCATGTAAATTTCTTCCCCCAACTCACCATGAAAGAAGGTTTTATTTACATCCATCTATTTGAGATGCAGATCTTCTGATGCTACTATGCTCAGCACCATCCAGATAGTTGTACGTTTAACTATTAGTGAGAATATTTTTGAGAAATCAGCACCATCCTTCTATTGAAATCCATTTTCCACCAGTCGCACTTTGTGTCTTTTCTTGCCATCAGCTTCCTCCTTTAACCATAAAATCCACTTATTATCTGGTTCCATCTTCCCTTCTGGTAAGAAAATGAGTTCCCAAGTTTTTTTAGCTTTTAATGAAATCGTTTATTTATTCATTGTTGACTTCCACTGTTTGACACACAAAGTGTGATCGCCTCTTCTGAGCTCTATGACTCTATGCATCTGTTAAAAGTAGGAAGTTCATGTCAGACCCAAACCTTTGAACCGAGTTTCTAACTCTAGTTGATCTCCTCAACTGAGTTAGTTGCACTGTACTTCTCAGCTCAACTATTACTTCTAGTACCTGGACTTCTAGTACTCTAACTTTTGGAGCCTTAACTTTTGGTGCTCCCACTCGAGCATCAGCAATTCTTGAATCGTCACGTCTTCTGTTGGTCTCACCTCTAGACTTATGGTGCTTTCCTCTGAGTTCACCAAAATTTCTAACCTTATAGTGCTCTTACTCAAATCAACTTGGACTTTGATAGTTGATTTATCATCAACTTCCTTCCCCGCCAAGTTTTTATCCATCCACATAAGATTCTCATTAAACAGAACATCACGGTTCTTAATGACTTGTTACCTATTATCGTCCCATAATCGATATCCAAAGTCCTCATCTTCATACCCAATGAAAAAACAAACATTGGACTTTAGCCTCAAGCTTGTCTCTATCCTTATCATCAATAAGAATACATGTCAAGCTTTCGAAGACTATGAGGTGTCTAACTTCGGGTTTCTTATCGGACCATAATTCCTCTGGAATTTTCTACCCAACTATCGAAGTTGGGATTCTATTGACAAGGTAGGTGATTGTGTTGAGTGCCTCCACCCAAATTCTCTTAGACATTTCACAGTGCAATCTCATGCTTTGAGCCTTCTTTTTCAATGTCTAATTCATTCGTTCGGTCGCTTCATTTTGTTGTGGAATTCCAGACACCGTCTTCTCATGCCTTATCCCTTTATTTTTGCAGATGTTTCAGAAGTTGTATTTGGTGTACTCACCACAGTTGTCAGTGTGAAGGCATTTCAACTTATGAGCACTTTCCCTTTCCACCAAAGCTTTCCATTGAATGAAAACCTAAAATACATCAGACTTGTGCTTTACAAAGCAAACTCGTACTTTCCTTGTAGCATCATCAATAAATGTTAAAAAGTAGAGTGGACCTCTGGGAGATTGAATCGAGGCAGGTCCCCAAACATTTGAGTGCACTAACTCCAACTTCTGATCTTTGAGCTTTTGTCCATCTAAGTTGAAGAGCACCCTTCTCTGTTTCTCTAGCACACAACTTTCACACTTTCCTATTTCCATGTGATAAAGCTTCAGCATGCCTTTAGAGGTTGGAACTTTCATATTCTTTTTACTGAGGTGACCAAGCCTGCAATGTCATACTTCTGGATCTTCGAAAGTTGAACTTACCATCAAGTAAAGAGTTCCATATTTAACTCCTCATGCAACCACCATGGATCATCGAGTAATTTTTCATACTCTGTTGGAAAAAGTAGAATCATATCATGCCTCATCCAATTGCTCAAATGAAATAAGATTATTCCTTGGGCTAGGTATGTGCATTACTTCCATTAACTTCAAGAATCCTTTATTCTGTTTTCGGATATTCACATCTCCTTTTCCAATGATATATAATTTTCAATGCATCTATGCTCTCTCATTGAATGGAATGATGCTCCTGAGTCAACAACTCAAGACTCCACCAAAATATTTACACTAGTAACAATTTGATGCCTCCTTCCGTCTTGCTTACGGAATTTGAGTTTTTGGAAGTTGATGTTCTTTAGGAGCTTTCATTACGACTCTTGCAGTCCTACTTCATGCGTCCTTTCTTCCCACATTCCCAGTAGGTAGGACCAGACTCATCCAACATACCTCATCTCTTCTCCTTCGGCTTAGCTTCTAATGGTTTCTTCCAATATACCTTTTGTTAAGGTGATTGTCCTCATCCATTAGCATTAAGAGTGTTACTGGATGGTGCTTGAACTTCCTTTTGACGAAGTTCTTTGTTGAGGATCAAATTTTGGATTTCATTGAATATCAAATCTATTTTTCCACTGGAGTTATTGGCAGCAATCACCATCGCATCCCAACTCTGCGGAAGCAATGATAGCAGGAGTGCCCACACATCATTCACGAACTTGACCTTCAATGATTCGAGTTGCCCTCGAATCATATTGAAATTGTCCACATGATCTGTCGTTGGTCTTCCTTCTGATAACCTTAAACTAAACAGTCACTATATCATGAACACTTTGTTCAATGTCGTAGGTTTCACGTAAATATCCATCGACGCCTTCATCGATGATGACGTTGTCTTTACTTCATAAATGTTAAAGGCAAAATTCCTGACCAAAGACATTCTCACCAGCGTCAGTGTTTTCATGTCCATTTGTTCTCATTCTGACCTAGACCTTGTCATCTTATGTCATATCTTCTTATGATAGTGAACCCCCACTAAAATCGAGATATCGTCAAGGCAAAAAATAACCTGAGTTGTTTGAACTGTGGCGCTCTAATACCACTTGTTGGGAAGCAACCTCCGACCGACCTCCTGTACTCTAGATAAAACCACTGGAATGAGGATCATCGGCCACCAGAACTTCACACACCAAAGGCTCCGCGTAGCAAAAATGAGACCTCTGACACTTAGTATATAAGTGCGTGAGACCTCAGTGGTAAATATAACTTTGTGATTAAAGAAGACGTTAAGGTGTGAAGATCAAGAGGCGCGTTTATCACGAAGAGTGAAAAGCTTGTGTAGGTTACTTGTACTGAGTAACTTGTTTGTAATATTTTGTATCTTCCGGTGAATATAAAGAAAGCATTGTTGTTTCTCTTATGCATGCAGGACTCATTGTCTAAAACATGTTAATCTCTTGTGTTTTGATAAAACCATTGGAATGAGGATCCCCGACCACCAGAACTTCACACACCAAAGGCTCTGCGTAGCAAAAATGAGACCTCTGAAAGTCCGCTTCCCATGACCAAGTGTTTTAGAAGTAGGTAGACTTCGCACCCTACACACTGCACAAAGTCATCATTTTCCCACACAGTCAAACTCACACATATTCAAAGCAACCAAAATACATAAAGCAAGAAAAAACACAAGGGATTAACATGTTTCAGGCAATGACTCATGCTTGCATAAGAGAAACAATACTGCTTTCTTTATATTCACCGGAAGATACAAAATATTACAAACAAGTTACTGAGTACAAGTAACCAACACAAGCTTTTCGCTCTCCGCGATAAACGCGTCTCTTGATCTTCACGCCTTAACGTCTTCTTTAATCATAAAGTTATATTTAGCACTGAGGTCTCACACACTTATATACTAAGTGTCATCCAATCCAAAGATTAAATATGCTCCCTGAAATTTGGACAACTTAGCATGACCGCTTCAGTTTGACTGCCAACCGATGACCCCTTGGTTTTACCAAACATCCAGACCTTCAACGCTTCATCGTAACTCCATCGAAAGATGTGAGTTTTTTATGGTTCTACCGTCGTTGGAGAGATCCTCTTGTTGTTGTCTGTACATCGAGTCACTACACCTTCCGCTGACCAATTTTCAGTGAGTGAACTTCCGATGAACTGAAACATACTTCATCTCGCAACAATAATTTGGTTTTATAGAATATAATATAAATTGACATAACATATTATATTTATAGGATATATTTCAGCAAAATATCATATAAACTAACGTTTTTTTGTATTTGAAATTTAAAAATATTATGTCCCAATTTTTTCCATGAAAGCTTTTCTAATTGCAAATTTTTTTTCTTAGTAGAATTAAAGATAAAGTAGATGTTGGTATGATAACGAATGAAAATAATTGCTTGATTAGCATCTTCCACGCAGTTGGGCGAGATGATTATATAAACAGGCTGATTTGAGAAATGGCATATGCAATTGAAGAACATATATTTTAACATAAGAGAGGTTAAAAGAAAATTTCCATTTGAAAAATAAAAAAAAAAAACCCTTTTCTGACCATTGCGGGAAATATTATTCATGTTGTCTCTATTATCAGCTTATCTCCAATTTTTTTATGATAAAATTAATGTTCTTTAAAAAATCCTTCAACTAAATATGTATAGATACTTAAAATTTATTTTAATAAGACTAAAAGGAATTGAAAATGCAAACACCAATTTCCCTAGTACTTATTTTTTTTAAATGATGTTAAATTATGTATAAATAGTTAAAAATGTATTTTTAATTCATTATTGTTTAAAAAAATTGAATAATCTTTAAGGCACATTCAACACCTTTTCTCTAAGAAAAATACAAAGTATTTTTATAAAACAAATGGTCCTTTTATTTCAAAAATAAATAAATACCGATAACTATTATTTAAAAATAAATATAAATGCCTTATTTCAAAATAAAAACCCCTTTATTAACAAAACTAAGGGCATAAAGGATTAACCGAGCCAACCAAAACCTACCAAATCAAACGTACTTACAATGATAAATTCGATTTAAATCGATTAATTAGTTCAAATTGATTGATGAAAACTGTATAATTGAGTTTTTTTATTTTGTTCGGTTTTGATGAAGTACATAAATATCATTAATGAAAGTGGAAATGGTGATCATTTTCTTAAGATCTTCCCTCTATTGTTTATTTTACCTTAATCTTCACATTATCTTAGAATCCTTAGAAAAATTTAGGGTTTTATCTTTTTTTTATAAATCATGCTAGCATGTAATTTTTTTCATGTTTCTTTAGCCAATTTAAACTAATTGTAACCGTTTATGTATGTCATTTCAACTAATCATTAGTGAATTTTGATTTTTAATTTAAGTAAATTTTCTTCAATCAATCAATTGAAACCAGTGTCCTAAACCGATTTAAACAAACCATGTGAACCCCTAAATCTGAAAATTTTAGGTGATGTCAACCTTATTTTCAGAACAAAATAAATTGAAAACCACACTTCTAAGGTAGATTATATCCGTCACCACGAAATACAACACAAAGGAAAAAAATTGCAGTAAATACATGCTCTCGGAAACTTGAACACATGCTATAGACAACATCCATTTCATTCATTAATTTAACAAATAAGATGAAAATAAATAAATGAATGGAATAAAATATTAATCTTTTTTTTTTTAACGCTAAACTTGCAGTCCAGTTCCAAGACCCACAAACTATTAAATTTATAGCAGCAGTTGCTAAATCAATTATTATCCCCCACAAATCAAAACACATGATATTTCCTCAGCATTCCTTCACACATTCTTTTTTTCTCAATCCACTATTTCTTGCACCAACTGTAAGCAGTAGTACTGATGTCCATTCCCCGTCCACCGCATCCCGTGTGGCCGTTCCTCATTGGCCACCGAAGCAGGTCATGGACAAAATCAGTTCCCCATGACCCATCAGGAGTAACATCGCATCATGAACTGATGACACGTCCAACCACCACCTTCCCTTGCCCCTGCTTTGCTGGTCATGGGTCCTCATCACTCCTCCAATGCATCCTTCAGTAAACCATTCCATCTCAAATCCCTTCCTCTCATTCAAAACCCCAACACTGCCCACAATCTCCCCCGTTTTTTCATACCAACCCACTAGCAGAAATGAAGCCAGAACTCAGTCGCAAATCCAACCTAAGACTCCTCCTCCTCCTCACCATCTTTCTGGGTTTGTCTCTCCTCATTCTGAGACTTGAGCAGAGCTCAGGCCCCTCCATGCCAGGAAACAAACACTGCTCATCATCCTGCACAAAGATACCACCACCCCTGGCCAAAGCTCTTATTCACTACTCAACCTCAAGCATCACCCCACAGCAAACCCTCCGGGAGATCGGCATAACCTCATCAATACTCGAGCAAAAGTCCCCGTGCAACTTTCTGGTATTCGGCCTCGGACACGATAGCCTCATGTGGAGCATGCTCAACTACGGGGGCCGCACAGTCTTCCTCGAGGAAGATGATGCATGGATAAGGCAAATCCGACAAAGCATTCCCGGCCTAGAGTCGTACCACGTGACATATAACACCAAGGTCAGCCAAGCAGATGATCTGTTAGAGGTTGGGAAGGGGAAGGAGTGTGTGGCCATTGGTAATCCCAGGTACTCGATATGCCAGCTTGCTTTGAAGGGTTTGCCAAGTGATGTTTACGAGACCAGATGGGACTTGATCATGGTTGATGCACCGACTGGCTACTATGAGGAGGCACCTGGGAGGATGGCAGCGATATACACGTCTGGAATGCTGGCGAGGAATGGGGATGGTGGAGAGACTGACGTATTCGTGCATGATGTCAATAGGGTGGTGGAGGACCAGTTCTCCAGGGCGTTTCTGTGTGATGGGTACCTGAAAAGGCAAGAGGGGAGGCTCAGGCACTTTGCAATCCCCAGCCACCGGGATGGCTTGGACAAACCCTTTTGCCCGGAATGATGGAATCAGGTTGCTATGGTCAGGCTCTGGTCAAAAGGATTTGAACATTTGTTTAACTCGATGATGAACATTATTGAATAATTTCAACACCTTGCTTCATGCCATTTCATTCCAGTGTATGTATTGTGATGCGACCTTGGTTGAAAGGGTCGAAGAGCAGTTAAAAGCTCATTCTACTTGTTATCTCACTCGATTTGTCAATCAAAAATGCATTTTGCATCATACAGGGAATCATTAAAAGAACAGATCAATTTAACCGGAGGATTTGGAGGGGTGGAGAGGGATTCTGGGCCCCCCCGATGGTTGGTTAAAAAAGACCAAGGGGAGTCGAGGGACTTTCATCCCCTCCACTTGTTTGGTTAGAGCAAAATGAAAGGGATTTTTTTATTAAAATATCACCTATATTGCCTAGTGAGTTTTGTTGGAGGGATTTGGAGAAGAGAGGGGTTTTGGTCCCTTCCCTTATTTGCTTTTCAAAGAATGAATGAGAGAGAAAGGGTTTTGGTCACCTCCCCTTTTGTTTGGTTCAAACAAGACAAACATTAACAAATCCTTGTAAAAATATAGAACTGGGTGATGACTTGGGGAATAATGAACATCTGGAAGTCAAATGCAAAACATAAAATAGTAAAAAATTACTTATTAAACCATAAAAAAGACAGCTGCTGGATTTCCAGGGGATCGAGGATTCTGTTTAAGCAAAGAAGCAAGAGATCCAGCCTTGGCGAGTTCATCTGGATCGGTTGCAGACAATATTTCCACCCGTTCAAGAGCAAGCCGTCTATTGAAATAGTCAGGTTTTCCCAAAGGACCGTCTATATCACCAAACTGCAGTTTCAGATCCAAGGTCAGGGGTCCTAAGGCAACTGCTCCATCCTTCTTGAACCTCAAGAAGGGCAGACATACAAAGCTTCTGAGTTTGCTTAAAATTTGAAGCCTGGACAACAGTGCTCTTCCAGAGTACATCCATTATCTCCTCATCCAAAGAAAAAGACCGGGTCTTACTATCAAACTTGCTTTGGATTATTCTCAAACACTCTTCTTTCTAGCCACCATAATGCTCATTCACATAAATCAAGCCACTTTGCTATTTTCAGTTACAGCTCCTTTATTACCCTAATTGGTTCAGGCTTAGATCAGGGATATTGCCAGCTGGACAGCCTGATCTCAACACAAACCCCTCCTTCAAAATCTCTCAACAAACATATTCTGCATAATGTGGGAAATTAAGGGCAATTAGCCATGTCTGGACATTCATAAACCAATCAACCGAATCGTGATTCATGCCCTTTGCACCACATGAGAACCTGTACCCATCCCCTGCAGTTTGAAAGTCAAAAAAACCAGTTTTAAGAGCTTCTCGAAACATGAAACTCTGGTAATGCTGCACTGTCAATTTAATGGCAACGCTGGCAAACACCCAGTCAGCAAAAATGATGGAGGACCTGTTCTCAAAAAGATGATTCAACATCCAAAACCTCTTTCATCCATGAAATCGTTATTGTAAGGCACAAAATTGCAGCATTCAGTCTCAAATAAAAAATTTGCATTATCGACACCATCCCCAGCATCAGCGAGGAAGGATCATGCTGCATCGGCAAAAAACTCCTCCATCAATGGGTGTAGTGCCCTAAAATTTCTGGTGGACTTTGACATCTTCTCTGAATTAAGCATTATGTGACCATCGCATCAAAAAACACGAGGTCAATGACAACAAAGTCTTAACCCAATTAAACGGGTGCCAATATTGAAACTCCTATTGTTAGGACTCCAACCTATCTAAGTTCGCCAAACAGTAGAAATAAGGTAGAAGAAAAGGGTGATCAACAATCTGTAATAGCCTTCTTGAGAGTACAGAACAAGAGTTGCAGTAAGAAAGAATAGAGACAGTTACAGGAGGGAGAAGTAGGAGAGGAGAAAGAAGAACACTCCCCTTGGAAGACCACTTCCCGAAGGGCCTGCCGAGACCTCCCAAGGTCCAGCTCCCAGCCAGCCAAGCTGTAAATGCTCCAAAGTAGTTTGTGCCACTCACCTGCTCCCAACAACCCCTATTAATATCCCTACCAACTACAACCAACCCAACAACAACTAATGCTTAAAAGACAACACTACCCCCCCACACACACACCCGGCAGTTATTCACCGAGACCCCCACGCACTAATATCACGAGCAGCCCCACGTTCCTAACATTACCGTCCTCTTGAAAAACCACTCTGTCCTCAAGATGGACTTCTAATAGCACGGCTCGGCTGCTTTAGCACTGGAACAACACCCTCTTCTTTCACACCGAGACAGCAGCCCCTGGTGGTGACTTTGGCAGTGGCCTAAGCAACAAAGCAACTTGGTCTTCCCTCGGTTCTGGAACCAACAACACAGATTTAGAACCAATGGCATTCTGTAAGATCCCACAAGGATCCACTTCCTCCAAAACGACAACATTTGGAACATGATGAAATTCCTTCCGGTGTAGGGGCTCTTGATCCTCTTTATACTCCGTTTGGTCCTCAACAACCTGCATAACACCAAACTGCTTCAGCCAAAGAACTTTTATAATTGAACTTCCCCCTTTCCTGAGTTCTGCGGTTTCATACATGGCAGTGACAATGCAGTCATCCCTTCCAGCAAATAGGATTATACCCTTCCTCGGTATACTACTCATGTCGACTTTTGTGCTGACTCTATTATCTGTTGGAATGTGTTCTTTTCCGGCTGTCGCGGTAGGTGGCCGGTGCACCAACCCCACCAACACTATGGCTGCTTCAACATTGGTTGTTTCACATGTTAATTGTGTAGGCTGCCATTGTTGAAGGTAGGTGGGGATTGGTGGAGGAGTTGTGTCAAACATGGACTCCTCCACCATGGCTATATAAGGAGGCTTTGGGATGCCTCCTTCAACAATCAGATCAAATCTGAGTCAAGAGAGCTCTTCTAGCCAAGAGAGCCTTGAGAGCTCCATGTGAGAGAGGTGTAGAGAGAAGTTTTTGTAAGCTTTGTTCACGTTGAAATAAAACACATTTTTCTTCCATTTTCTTTCTCTATTATCTCTCTTCGTGGTCACCGAACCACAACAAGTGGTATCAGAGCCGGTTCCAGTGAAACGGTGATGGGCAGTGGAAATTTTCCGGTGACCGGAAAATTCAAGTTGCCCGAAATCGTGTTTTGAAGGCATATTCTGAAAGTCTGTGTCAAGACGATTCCAACGGCGCAAACGACATCGAAAACGAAGCTAAAACGAGCTTCCTAGGGCCGGTCAAAGTTTGGTCAAACTTCGGGTGCTACAGTACCCCCTTGCCGGAGAAAAAGGTGTTGTTCCGGCGCCGGCGAGTTTCCGGCCGCTGCTCCGGCGAGCCACGTCATCGGACGATCTCGGCCGTTGATATTGTTTTGATCATAACTTGATCAATCGGTATCCGATTTCGACGATACAGGAGTCGATTCCACCATTTTCGACCGTTCCGGACGCAACGGTGAGCTTCATTTTTCCAGATTTTGTACCAATTTTTTGCAGAATTGAAATTCCATGGAGGGACCATCCACGGGAGGTGATTAAGGGGCCGGAAACAGATGTCAAAGCCAGAGCAGGTCTATAGATGGCAGGCGACCATCATACAAATGCTATCATTGTGGCGTGATAGGTCACGTGAAGAACTGTCAAAGGTTGCTACAAGAAAAGGGTCAAAATATCAACCGACAAAGAAAAAATGAAGACGCGCACGTGACAGTCTCCGGAGAAATCACGCTTTGCTCCAAAGACGAAGAAGAGACATGCTTTCATACATCAGGCCAAGACACAGAATGGGTGGTCGATACTGCAGCATCGTACCACGTCACGTCGCATCGTGAGTATTTCTTGACTTATCAAGCTGGTGACTTTGGTGCAGTCAAGATGGGGAATACCAGTTCGGCGGAGATTGTTGGCATGGGTGATATCCAATTCAAGACGAATGTTGGATACACAATCACCCTGAAGGATGTTCGGCATGTTCCAGGCCTTCGGCTCAACCTGTTATCAGGTATAGCCTTTGATCGACAAGGCTATGACAACATCTTCAGGAATGGAGCATAGAAGATGACAAAAGGAGCCATCATCATTGTCCGAGGACACATATGTGGTACGTTGTACAAAACTCATGTGAAGATATGTGCAGACAGCCTCAACACGGTGGAAGAAGAAATGTCGTCCAATATGTGGCATAGAAGACTCAGCCACATGAGTGAAAAAGGGTTATCTACCCTAACGAAGAAGAAGTACATCAATATTGACAAGGATGCATCACTTGATCCTTGTAAATATTGTTTGTATGAGAAGCAACATAGAGTCGCATTCAATACTATTTCATCACGGAGATCAGAGTTGCTAGATCTGGTGCACTCTGATGTATGCGGACCCATGGAGGTGGATTCACTCGGAGGTAACAGATATTTTCTATCCTTTATTGATGATGCATCTCGAAGGGTGTGGGTGTTCTTCTTGCGGACAAAGGACCAAGTACTGTACTACTTCAAGATGTTCCACGCCATGGTGGAACGTGAAACTGGAAGAAAACTGAAGTGTCTTCGTTCAGACAACGGAGGAGAGTACACATCCAAGAAATTTGATGCCTATTGCAGGAGTCATGGCATCCGACATGAGAGGACGGTCCCTCGCACCCCACAACACAAGGAAGTTGCAGAAAGGATTAACAGAACCATCATGGAGAAGGTCAGAAGCATGATGAGTTTGGCTAAACTCCCTAAGCCATTCCGGGGAGAAGCTGTTCAGGTTGCATGTTACCTCATCAACCGATTACCGTCAGTCCCGCTGAATTTTGAGATTCCACAAAAGAGATGGTATGGTAAACATCCCTCTTACTCTCATTTACGAGTATTTGGATGTTTGACATTTGCACATGTATCCAAGGAGCTCAGGCAGAAGCTAGATGGGAGATCTATTTCATGCATCTTCATTGGTTATGGAGATGAAGAGTTCAGATACAAGCTTTGGGACCCGAAGGAGAAGAAGGTGATCGGAAGCAGAAATGTCGTGTTCCATGAGAACCAGACAATCGAGGACATTCAAAATCCTAGAATGTCTCGAAGGAAAAGTGTTGAGGACTCCATTCATGATCCAACACCTATACCAGCATCACCTGTCATTGAAGATGAGGAGGTGCAAGAAGACTCATCGACAGCGGACCAGGAGGCGATGGAGGAGGATATTGAGCATGGGGAGACTCAATCCTCTCCACAAGAAGTTGCAGAACAAACAGGAGCTAGGTGATGTTGTGCCTCCTAAACCTAACATTTCACAGGTTCGAAGATCTTCACGATGAAGGATTCCGTCAACAAAATATTCAGAGTCGGAGTACCTGTTGTTGACTGATGAGGGGGAGCCTGAAGGATATCAAGAAGCATATCGACATTCGCTATCATTGGATACGCGAAGTGATGGATCAACAGCTGGTGCGACTTGTGAAGATCCACACGAAGGAGAACCCGATAAATATGTTGACAAAGGTGGTTGATCGGGAGAAGCAGGACCTTTGCAAATACTCCAACGGATTGCAGCTGGAGGGGGAGAATTGTTGGAATGCGTTCTTTTCCCGCTGTCGTGGTAGGTGGCCGGTGCACCAACCCCACCAACACCATGGGTGCTTCAACATTGGTTGCCGCACATGTTAATTGTGTAGGCTGTCATTGTTGAAGGTAGGTGGGGATTGGTGGAGGAGTTGTGTCAAACATGGACTCCTCCACCATGGCTATATAAGGAGGCTTTGGGATGCCTCCTTCAACAATCAGATCAAATCCGAGCCAAGAGAGCTCTTCTAGCCAAGAGAGTCTTGAGAGCTCCATATGAGAGAGGTGTAGAGAGAAGTTTTTACAAGCTTTGTTCACGTTGAAATAAAGCCCATTTTTCTTCCATTTTCTTTCTCTATTATCTATCTTCGTGGTCACCGAACTACAACATTATCTAGAACCTTAGTACCTTGATTTCGCATAACCAGTCCATTAACAGCCCCATGCAAGGCTGAAATCTCATTGGTGCCAACTCCAGTAACTGCACTGTTAGCTTCCACAGCCTTCAGCAGCCAAAATTGAGTATGCATATCTTCTCCACCTTGAAAACAAACTCCACAATTTTTTGAACCATCTACACGTGTACAAGTCTCCAGTAATGACTCTTTCCCAGGCTCAGACCCCAACGATTGTGGTCGCACGGCCTGTGGGAGAAGCCCCTGCTCCGCTAGTGCAAGCTTTTGGTGCACCGCCCCCTCAACTAGTTCCTGTGCAGCTGGTACAAGCTGCTCCTTGTTGTCCTCAAATTTCTCTATCAGCACTGGCAGAAACTGCTCCCATTAATGCCCCGAGTTCATGCTCCGCCAAGAGAGAAACCAATACAGAGCAGTGCCCTCCATACTAATCTGCGAATAAGGCAACTTCATGTCTTCTGATGTTCGGAAAAACTGGAAATACTTCTCTGCTTTGGTGATCCAGCCAAATGGATCCTCTCCTATAAGCATAGGTAATTCAACCTTCTTCGTCGCACTCCATAAAAGATCAACCAAAGAAGCATCTTTCAGATTTACGCTTCCATTATGTCTACTGCCATCCTTCGCATGACCGCCTCCACCACCGCATGGAAACGCAGTTGCTGCCTTACTCAGTTTTCCGAAACCTGTAACATGTTCCAACTGCAACTCAAGCCCCTTGGACTTCATTGTTGTTTGCACTTCTGTGGCTTGCATCGTCTGTCCAGAATCTACCTGTCATCCTGAAGAACCAGCCGAAACATTACTGCCTCTTGAACTCCGTAGCATATTCACTTGCTCTTGCCCCTCAAATCTCTACATCAAACTCTCCAATGTTGCTTCAACAGTAGGGAACCAATTCTCCATTCTCATTTGCATCCAAACTGGAACAGCACACGTCAGCCCGTTGCGATTGTCCAGCAATGATCAGCCATACAGCCTGTACGTCTCCCAGCAACGTACGCGACTCACAGTAGATCGCACGGAAGAGATTAGGTAGATGAGAGAGAATATCTTGCACAACAGTTTTTTTTCCCCAGCAGTGATCGTGTCTTCCAGCGTCGATCGCAATTCCCCAGCCTTTCAATTAACGCCAAGCAGCAATCAGCTTCCCCAGCAATTTTTATCCCAGCAAAGTCGCACTAGCAGTAGCAGTGGACGTCAAAAACCTCTTTCTTGAGTCGCACCACCAGCAATTGATTTTCCAGCGGAGTCGCACCACAAATGATCAAGAATCTCTTTCTTGAGTTCGTCGGTCAATATTCCCCTATTTGATTTGATTTTCTCAATGAAATCCTTTATTAGGACTTCAACCTAACTAACACTATGTTTAGTCAAGTTTTAGTAAAATAAAAGAAACGATTTTATAATTCATAAAATAAAATAAATAAAATGAAATGGTTTTGATTTCTCGTCATTTCGTTTGTATGTAAATTTTAGTAAAACAAAATAAATGATTATCATTTTTCACTACCTTGTTTGGTCACAATTTTTAAAAGAAAAAAAAATAAATTGTTTTGGTGGAAATCACACAAAGAACATTTGTTACAAAATAACACATGCACACAGAATTAAAAGGTATAATTTCCCAAAATAAAAAGCATTCAAAGATTAGATCCTCACATACACCGCACCTACCACCATGTCGGTCCAACATCAACAATTTATATTAAATGACACAAATAACTTTTTTTTTAAATATATTTTTATTACTATTTATATAACAAATCAAATCAAAACAATAATTTTAATTTTAATCAATCGTTATATTTCATATCACCAAAATTAGGTAAACATTAAATTACAAACATGTCTTAATACAAATTTTAAAATTAAAAAAAAATGAAGATAATCAAAATTATTTATATAATTTATTGGTTCAAAATTATTAATTAAAGATAATCAAAAAATATTAATTCAAAAATATTAATTCAAAATAATTGTTAATTCAAAACAGTTATTAATTCAAAATTATTAATTCAAAATATTTATTAATTCATAATTAGTTATAAATCATTTATATAAATTATTAATTCAAGATAATCATAATTATTTATAATCCAAATTATCAATAATCAAGTATTTATAAATTATTTATGATTATTTATATACACATAATTATTTATAATCAAAATTATTTATATACAAATTATCAAAATTATTTATATCTCATTATTATTATTATTTATAAATTGTGCTGAACTTGGAAAAATTATTATTTATAAATTACGTTGAACAAAATATTTTGATACCCATGAACAAAATATTTAGATACCCATGAAAATATTGTTTGTTGTTATTATTAATAATGAAAAATATGTTCATTTATAATATCAATTCAAGAAAAATAGTTTAGCTATGAATAAGACAAACATTTATCTTTTTTTTATGAAATTCAATGCACCGCAACTTTGAATTTATCAACCAAATACATTTTATTTCACATTACAATGAGCGTATATAAATTATCAAGAAAAATATTATAACTATACATGTACTCCATAAGGTATTTCATAAGTACCTCAAATAGTTTTAAAACTTAAATATGAATAAAGAAACAACTCAACATGATCGTATAACATTCAAACCACAAACATAAAATAATCACAATGCAATAAATTAAATGATAAAAGATGACACAACATACAAACATCTAATCAAATGATACCATTATTCAACATTTTTATAATTAAAATTGATAACCAAAACACCTTTCATTGCAAACACAAGACGACATAACTCGAATAAATGACATTGTTTGAAACTGGCAATTACCAAAGATTTTGGGGATCATGCATCATAGCATCTAAAATCACCTTCCTAAACTCCACTGGGCAATTTAAGAATTGACTTCCTCTCTAGCGTCTTGGTGAGAAATAGATATGTCTCGGTAATAAATTTTTGGAGCAATTCCTATTTATTGTAGTGCTTGATGAACCTCTCCACCTGGTAACCATCCTTGAGGTCTGGCCAAATATGAATTTCCCTCTCATGACAGATACTACTTCATGCAATGCAATCTTTAGTATTTTAATGTCTTTTTCATTACCATCTGAGTCCTTTCGTTTCCTTTTTTTCATAATATTTTCACCCGGAGAAGACACTGCATCTGAATCTACATCTCGAACGTTGAAATTTTGCAAGTTTGCACCATTTTGAAACATCATTTCATCAATCTCTTCAATTGTATCTTCATGGTCGTTATTGGATGAGTAGTTCCACTCTTACACTTTCTCTTTAGCAGTTTGAGCACCTTCATTTGTCGCTCTGTCTTTCCCAAAAAATTCAGCAAGTTTCTCATAATTACCAATAGGAGTATGCTTTCATTTCTTAGCATAAGGCTTTACCTTTTTTAGGAATATATATATATACAGACAAAAGCAAAAATAAAATGTTATAATTGTACATAGTTTTTATTTTCAGGAAAAAACATAAATTAAATTAAATTACAATACATACCTCAATCAATGCCCTCCACACTTCAGGTTCAACAGTAAAAATTTATGAGATTGGACTCCACGCAAAACCCCTAGCATGCTTTCATAACATTCTGCAAAATGTTCCTCAACTGTCTTCAATCGATTCTTGATCTTAGCCTGATAAGTTAAACTTCTCTCGTAGTTCTCTAACAATGTTATCATATGTCGAAGTAGTGAAAGTACCATTGACTCTATTCCTTTCAACATGTTGATAATGTAAAGCTTCAATCAGTGCATCGTTCATTTGATGTGTCCATGACAAATTTTCTCTTTTACAATCCTCTCAATTTTGCATTTTTTTACCCATTGCAAAAACCTACATTAAAAACAATAAATACAAAAGTAGTCATAACCAAGAAAAATTGAAAATTATTTGATATCTCTAATGATCTATCTGTAGGTTCCGGGCGCAGCGGAAACGCGTTGGTGGGTTTGCCCAACTTTAATTTTAGCGTTAAACAACGTTCAATCCGAGATCCATCACGATATAAAACGCCGGATCTTCAGAATGGAATGAAGAATGAAAAAGAAAAGAAGAGTCCCAGAACCATTGAGATAGGATCATCATATGTTGGTTATAATTAATTTAATTAATTCACAAGAATTACCTCGGTGGAATTCTTTCTTCGTCGATGTCTCTGGTTACGATCTTGTGATCCATTGTTGCGTCGTAGAATCCAAGTATAGGATTCCTCTAGCGGTGATCCACACGTGCTCCACGTATCTCTGGACGTCGCCAAATGGATCTCCGGGTGCTAGCCCGGAAGAACCTTCACTTGCGATGTCCGCCTTCGACCGCCTTGATCCGGTGGAGGATCTCGCTCTCGTAACTTGAGGGCGTTCTTGGCGGAAAGGGAATTCTCTCTTGACTTGAGAGTATTTCCAAATCCGTTGTGCACAACAATGGCTCTTATGGAAAAAGTGTTGGGGTTGTGAGGATATTTATAATCGGGTTTGAGGTTAATAGAGTTATGACAATAAATAAACGCGTTACGCGTTTTATTTATTTCATTAACTCTTATTGAAACCTCCATGTCGAATTATTAATTCCTTGACATGCGCCCACGCTGATTATAATTAATATCATTTAATAAAACAATATTATATCCTCAAAATCCCGACTGGAAAATTACACGGCGTGTAATAATTAATACACGGCGTGTACTTGTTTTCCATAAAACTACACGGCGTGTATATTTAATATACACGGTGTGTACTTTTATTTTCCATTTTTCTCCACCACATTTATTAGACCTTGAGTAATGACTATTTATTTCTTAAATAAATGTAACTGCATTACTCGCTAATAAATATATTATTTCACCCATAATATATTCTCTCGAATAACTAGTGTCGAAATAAATGCGATCAGACATCCTTAAATAATTATTAAACCACAATCGGGAATAATATTTATTTAACTTGTTAAATTAATATTTAATTGAGATACATGGACACACTTAGTGTGTGACCCTCTAGGCCTCTTTCTCAGTGGCATTAGGCGGAGCCTGCCTAAAGTCCAAGGTTAGCGTCTAGCAACACGCCAAGACACCCATAGAGAAAGAAGTTAACGCCGCAATGATGTGTCACCTCCTACGAACGCTTACTGTGTAATATAATCCATTTGTCTCGATATCTCTAATCAAGCGGGTTGCATGCTAGTGTCATTAACTCATGTGCTCGATTATTATTTCTTTGACTTCCCGAAACTGAAATCGCTCGTACCTTACCATGGTCATGGATGTATTTAGGCTATATCAATTCTATCAAAGGGCCTGAGATATCTACTTCCGTTATGGAACAGAAGGGACAAATCTTTTCTCGCATTATCTATTAATGCAGTATTACTCGTGACGCACCCAACGTATCTTACTTCGCTACGAACAGTGTGTCGTCACAGTTTTCATCAATACATCTAAGTGCGTGAGTTGTAATACCAATTAATAATAATCTTAAAGTCTATGGACCAATACACACGTCCGCAGATAGGAACATCCAATGACACTATGAAATGTGGATTTCCTACTGGCGGGTCTCGTTCTCATAATATCCTCCTGGATATTACCAAGGGCGCACACCATGAGAAGGTGCCTAAAAGTTTTATGAGTCCTCACCCCTAATGACTTGTATTATTTGTGTCCCTAAAATAATATCATCCGGCCATAGAACATTTATTCAAGAACAGTGTTATGGCACTTCCGAGTTCTCATCATAGCAGGGATCCGCTATGACCCTTTAATGCAACAACTGTCCTTAGGAAATTATCACATACATTGTCACACAGAAGAACAATCAAGATGTGATAAGACTTTTGTTAATGAATAAAGTACAATGTAGTTGGTTTAGGCCACCAACTCCAACAGACTCTCACTTGGACTAGAGCCAACTGCTAACAACCTTTAACCCGCTAGCTCTCACATGATATTCATGCTTCTGCTGAGATAGACCTTTAGTCATGGGGTCTGCCACGTTCTCTTCCTTGGACACTCTACTCACAACAACTTCATCCCTCTGATAGAAATCCCTCAAGAGGTGATACTTCCGGAGTATGTGCTTTGTCCGTTGATGTGACCCTGGTTCTTTTGCAAGAGTCACCGCTGCAGTATTATCACAATACAATGTAATAGGATCTTTACTGCTAGGCACCACATCAAGCTCCTGGAAAAAGTTCCGAATCCAGACGGCTTCCTTGGCTGCATCAGAAGCCGCTATATATTCGGACTCCGCTGTAGAATCGGTGACAACTGGCTGCTTAGAACTCTTTCAGCTCACAGCTCCTCCATTGAGACATAAAACATATCCAGATTGTGACTTTAGATCATTCTGATTTGTCTGAAAAACCAGCATCAGCATACCCTCTGATGACAAGCTCCTCGTCTCCTCCATACACCAGGAACATATCCTTAGTTCTTCTCAGATGCTTAAGGATAGTCTTAATAGCAGTCCAATGTTGTTCCTCTGGATCTACTTGATATCTGCCTACCATTCTCAGTGCATAGGCAACATCAAGCCTGGTACATAACATGACATACATGATGGATCCTATAGCCGAGGCGTATGGGATCTTGCTCATCCGATCTTTCTCTTGTTGTGTCTAAGGACACATTTTCTTAGAAAGATGTAAGCAACGTGACACTGGAACCAATCCTCTCTTGGATTGTTCCATACTAAATCTCTTCAGTATCTGGTCAATGTATGTACCCTGACTTAGTCCAAGTAGCCTCTTGGATCTATCACGAATAATCTTGATCCCTAGAATGTAGGCTGCTTCACCTAAATCTTTCATGGAGAAGCACTTGTTCAACCAGTCCTTAACTGACTGTAAGGCTGTTACGTCGTTTCCAATAAGCAATATGTCATCAACATATACTACTAGGATAACGACCACATTCCCATTAAACCGCTTATAAACACATGACTCACATTCGTTCTTAATGAAACCAAATTCCTTTATGGATTTATCAAATCGAATGTTCCATGACCTGGATGCTTGCTTCAATCCATAAATGGATTTCTGCAACTTGCAAACCCGTTTGGCTTCACCTGGTGCCACAAACCCTTATGGTTGTGTCATATAGACATCTTCCTGAAGGTTCCCGTTAAGGAATGCTGTTTTGACATCCATCTGCCAAATCTCGTAGTCATGGTAAGCTGTTATGGAAAGTATGATTCTTATGGATTTAAACATAGCAACTGGCGAGAAGGTTTCATCATAGTCAATTTCTTGATGTTGTCTGAATCCTTTAGCCACTAGCCTTGCTTTATAGGTGCTAACTTGACCTTCCATGTCTAGCTTTCTCTTGAATACCCATTTGCATCCAACATGCTTTCCATCTCAGAATTCATAGCTTCTAGCTATCTTGCGGCTTCTGAGCTTTCTACTGCTTCCTTGTAGGAGAGAGGCTCATCATTGTCCAACAATAATGATTCACCATCCTCAGTGACTAGGAAACCAAATCTCTCTAGTTCCCTTACCTCTCTTGAGCTCCTACGCATTACTTGTGTTTTTGGAACCTCTTCCACGGGGACTTGTGAAACTTGTTCCTGTACCAACTCCCGTGTATCTTGAGCATCAACTTTGTCGAAGTCAATCTTGCTCCCACTATCCTTCTTGAGGATGTGCTCCCTCTCAAGAAATACGGCTTGTCTGGCGACAATCACTTTCTTGTCTTGAGGGATATATAGGTAATATCCTTTCGTTTCCTTGAGATATCCTATAAAGATACACTTCGTGCCCCGGGGTGCTAGTTTGTTGCCTAAGAAGGCCTTAACAAACGCCTCGCATCCCCATACACGTGTATGCAACAAAATAGATTTCTTTCCACTCCATAACTCAGAGGGAATTTCATTTGCTGCCTTAGTTGGTACTTGGTTTAATGTGTATGCTGCAGTTTGTAATGCATATCCCCAAAAGGATAATGGAAGATTCGCATGACTCATCATCGACCTCACCATGTCCAACAAGGTGCGGTTCCTCCTTTCGCTAACACCATTCCACTGTGGTGTATAAGGAGGAGTGAGCTGAGATAGAATCCCAGACTCCCGTAGAAGATCGATGAACTCTTCTTTCAGATATTCTCCACCTTGATCCGATCGAAGCTTCTTTATCTTCTTACCAAGCTGATTCTCTACTTCATTCTTGAATTCCTTAAATTTCTCTAAGGACTCTGACTTATACCTCATTAAGTAGACATAGCCATATCTACTCAAATCATCAGTAAAAGTAATGAAGTAAGAATATCCACCTCTAGCTTCTACTGGAAATGGTCCACACACATCCGTGTGTACCAATCCTAGAAGCTCTGTGGCCATTTCACCTTGTCCACCAAAAGGCAGCTTGGTCATTTTTCCTTGTAAACAAGTGTGACATCTATCAAGTGGTTTTAGCTCAGTAGAATCTAAATAACCATCTTGGCAGAGCTTTGTCAAACGCTTCTCGTTTACATGACTGAGACAGTGATGCCACAACTGGGTGATGTATGAGTCATGTGAGTGTGTTTCATTATCGATTGCTAACACTTTGTTTTCGTAATTTAATACATACAAACCATTATTTAAATGTGTCATACCATAACATACATTTTTCTTATAAAAGTGACAACCCTTATTTCCAAACTTGAAAATAAATCCATCCATATTGACGAAGCGGGAATTTGTCACAGATCCCCGATCAAAATATTATTTACCTAAGAATGCAATATAATGCACTCCCAGGGTCGGTCTCAAGGAGGCAACTTACACAACACCAAAATTCTATTGTCACTATTTATTTTCTAACTAATATATAATATAAAGATGAGTTTGAAATATGCATAAAATATGAATATATATATATATATATATGTAATGCAAACAATATGATGTTAAAAAGAATAAAGAAGACATTTTTTCTTGGAGGATCATAATGGTTGATATCATTGTTTAAAATATTCTCAATATCAATTCAATGTAGTGATCAAAATCTATCACACTACACCCTCTTATTCGAAATGTTATTTCCCCAACACCGAGATCTCTGCACGTGGGGAAATACTCTTCCTAAAGTCGGCTAGGAGATCTCTTTGCCAACCATCGCTACCCAATCCATACTCCATCGTATGCATGACTTATATAGTGAAGGGAAGGATAAATGTTGAATGAGAAGAAGAACTTGGTGATAGAGAAAATGGGGCAATCGCACATCATAATCAATTTAACCACAACCAAAATTCTCAGATTTAAATAAAGAGATTTAAATTTAAGCACAATGAAACTCAAACAACCACTATTCTCCCCCTCAAACAAACATCGAGGTTAGTTCCCCATTTTCATGGAGTTAGAAGAGAATACGGTGTGAGAAACACATAAAAGTAAAAATGGAAGAATGAGGTATGAAGAGGAAGAATAAAATAATTTATAAAAATATGAATAAAAATTACAGAAATAAAACTCCACCTTAGCCCCCCTGGAATGAATATATCATTAACTGGGAGAAGGGACACATATTTATAGGGAGAAGGGGTGACTAATTCACACACAAAACATTTAATCCGAAGGTTTCCGCGTAGATATGCCCTTCAATGACTGAATCTGTAATATTTGTCTTCATAAATGTTGTTCCATAATGTCTCCTCTGTTTTCTCCCCAAATTTCAGCTTCATTGGACGCGCCTAGAAGGATTTATGAATTTAATATTGGCGGTTTCTTTTTTTTTGGAGGCAGCTTCCAGGCAGCTTCCTTCAAATGTATGTCGTTCAATGGCCCTCATAATGGATTCCAAACGCCATGAAATTTATTTTATAAATGCTCCCTTAAGTCCTAGTACATCTCCAAGTTGAATCATCTAATTTGGAGTTGTGTAGACCTAATTGGGTTTCCGTTATGGAAGTGGGGTCCGTTCTGTCCGCCCGGAAAACTCTTCAACTTCATTGAATATTTACGGCCACTAGATGATCGATTCAGCCCCTGGTCCAGAAGAAAAAAATAAAGGAAATTAAATAAGGATTATAAAAAAAAATTAATCATAAAATTTGGACATATATTTAATGATAAATGACCAAAATACCCCTGTGATAACAATATGTTAAAATTGCAGAATTAGTCCATTTTTGCATTTAGGCTCAAAATAACACTAAAACCTAAAATTGTGACAATTACCCATACAATAACACTATGGTGGGATTATAAACAATGATTTAAAGTATAAAATATATGAAAATGTGAGCTTCATCACTCCCTCACACTTAAACATTGCACTCCTGGGCAATCATCTTACATCCAAATCAAATTCCACAAAACAATCAAAAATAAGAAAATATCAATGATCTTATCCAAAATAGAAGTCCATCATGTATCATATATGAAAAAAAATCCTCTCCCATTTTCATTTCAATCATTAAAATTTGTTCAACCTCATAAATCAATCCATGGACCAATCACAACCTACCTCACATTGAATTTTATGTCACTCTTCACTCAAGAGAAATTGAATCTAGAGTTATACTCATACTTGAAAATCGCATGTATCGCCATAGGTTTGTGAAAATTCTCATTTCTCCACTGCGTGAAACATGAAAATGAATTTAATCATGAGGGATTTAATTAAAGGATCAAATGATTATGTGGCTTAGGGTTGGTGGGAAAATGATTAAAAAATGTTCCAGGATAGAAAGAGGAGGTTAGACTTTTAAGTACAATGCATGATTAAATCAAGGGAAAACACAGAAACATCCTCTCTCAATCCCACTTAAAAAATAATGCCAACCCCTTTCATGGCATGGTACATGAGCCAAGAAGTAATTATAATGAATGATATCATCTAAGTTCTCTTTTTTTTCAAAGCTCTAGAAAGACACAACTTTATTTTCTTTTTCTTTTTTTTGAGGATGAGCTGAAAATTGAATACAATGAATGAATGAAAATTCATGCCCTTGATTTTGAGAGGGACATGAGTCATAAAAGAATGTACAATGAGGAATTCAAGCTCATCTCCATTTTTTTATTTTTTTTGAAGGAGAAATAGATGAAACAAATAAAGCACAATGAAATGATGACACATGCCCAATTCTCTTATTATCCACTGCCCAAAGTATTGACACACACCTCAAACCACCCATAAATGATACACATCCCAATGAACACACACGAAAGACCCTTCCCCCACACTCAAACTTGAAATAACCATGCAAAAATACTAAAAGTGCGGGTAGGTAAGGAAAAATTGGCTTGTAATGTGGCTTAAACCTATAAGGCAATTCATGGCATCTAAGGGCTTTTGGAGGATAAATGTTAAGGTGAGTCTCAAGATAAAATTTGGCTAGCCAAAGAGATGCCTCAATCATTTTAAATACATTCCATGAAATCCAAATCTTTGAAAGATAATTATTCACAAATTCTGGTTCTCACACAAAATTCAAGTTTCCCTCAAGAAAGTGTGGGTATTGGGAATAATATGAAAAAGTGGTTTAGAATAACTCACAGGATTGGAAAAAATATTTTGAGTCAGTGTTTCATGGTCATGGATTTCAAAAATCAGTCAAACTCATAAAAATGATTTATAATCCAATTCAAGAAAAATGTTTTCACGTCAACAATCATTTAAAATCCATTATTTCAAAAATCATTTCAACTCTTTCAAAATAAATTGATGTGTGAAAAGTGATAAGAATATTCATTAAAACTCAAAAATCCTAAAAATATAATAAAAAAAATGAAAAGCACGCAAGAAGAACTAAGAAGGTTGACACTCCCCCACACTTAAATGTAACTACCCCTTATTTCAACTCAACAAAATATAAATATAAAGGTAGAAAATCAAAGGGAAGGAAAGATACAACCTGACATTATTTTAGAGGTGGATGCCTTGAGTTAAGCTCCTAGAAGAATCCACTTTAAAACTACAAGAAAGTAATGAAAATACATAAGAAAAATAAATAAAAAGAATGAGAAAAAGAAAACAAAAGAGATAATGATTGGTTTAGACCCCCCAAGCAGGTGCTAGGTTTTTACTGCCCCTAGTCAGGCAGTTTCAGTAGATTATCCCCAATCAGAAGGTGGGTGTGGTTTCATTGAGATGAACTACCACATGTGAGTTTTCCCGATGTCCATGATTGAACACTGAAAGTAAAGAACCCCAAAGAAGATAAGAAAGTTCCCAACCTCAGAGAAAGAATAAAGAAGAAATTTGATTTTTGAAGTGGGAGGGAATAAAAGATAAGGGTGCTCCCTGTTAACTTCGGTGGTGTCCTCCTCCATGTGATATGAAAGTTGATGTAGAGGAGGTAGTCGCACCACCACCAGCTTCTCCAGATCTTCTTCCTTGATTACCAACACTTTGGTGGTCTCATCATCAACATCCAAGGCCCGATCCATTTGTGCTATATCCGAAATTTCAGTAAAGGATAAGTCAGAAAAAAATTCAGTTTAAATAAAATTAAAACATGACGAATCAATAAAGAAATCTTTCCTTTCAAATAAGTCATCTTGGAAATTGATTTCTTCTGATATGACCATTGGAAACTACATCTCAGCAGGTGCATCTTCTTCTTCATCTTCCAAATCAAGAGTGAGGTCAAAAGGTACTGATTGTTCAATATCAAGCATGGAAAGATCATGTTTCATGTTATCTTCGACAAAGTTATTCCAAGATTCTTCCAAAAAATGTTGACCTCCCATCAGTGCATCAGTTGGAATGTGTAATTCTGGGACCTCCTCGAGCAATGGTTGAGTACGAGATGATGTGATTAGTTCCTTTAGAAGTTCTTTCTCACCCGCCTCAGGTTCTTTAACATAAAAAATTATTGGTGAAATTAATTCCACCACTCGTTCTGGTTTAGGTTCTGGATCAGGTTCGGATTGCTCTTAGGATGTGCGTACATATTCAGCAATCCATTCAATTTGGCTCTCCAGTTTTTGAACTTTATCACTAATCCTATGAAATTGAGCATCAATTTCATTGCAAACATTTTCTGACACCTGAGATTGGTCAGTCCATGCAGAATAATAACCATTGAAATACATCATGAACAAAAGTTTTTTTAGTTTTTGAAATTTATGATTTTTTTTGTTTTTTTATGAATAACGGTGTGTGAAAGTGTTGCACCTCCCTGGAAACGGCGCCAATTTGATGAAGCGGGAATTTTTCGCAGATCCCCGATCAAAATATTATTTACCTAAGAATGCAATATAGTGCACTCCCATGGTCGGTCTCAAGGAGGCAACTTACACAACACCAAAATTCTATTGTCACTATTTATTTTCTAACTAATATATAATATAAAGATGAGTTTGAAATATGCATAAAATATGAATATATATATATATGTAATGAAAACAATATGATGTTAAAAAGAAGAAAGAAGACATTTGTTCTTGGAGGATCATAATGGTTGATATCATTGTTTAAAATATTCTCAATATCAATTCAATGTAGTGATCAAAATCTATCACACTACACCCTCTTATTCGAAATGTTATTTCCCCAACACCGAGATCTCTGCATGTGGGGAAATACTCTTCCTAAAGTCGGCTAGAAGATCTCTTTGCTGACCATCGCTACCCAAGCCATACTCCATCGTATGCATGACTTATATAGTGAAGGGAAGGATGAATGTTGAATGAGAAGAATAACTTGGTGATAGAGAAAATGGGGCAATCGCACATCATAATAAATTTAACCACAACCAAAATTCTCAGAATTAAATAAAGAGATTTAAATTTAAGCACAATGAAACTCAAACAACCACCATTCTCCCCCTCAAACAAACATCGAGGTTAGTTCCCCATTTTCATGGAGTTAGAAGAGAATACAGTGTGAGAAACACATAAAAGTAAAAATGGAAGAATGAGGTATGAAGAAGAAGAATAAACTAATGTATAAAAATATGAATAAAAATTACAGAAATAAAGCTCCACCTTAGCCCCCCTGGAATGGATATATCATTAACTGGGAGAAGGGACACATATTTATAGGGAGAAGGGGTGATGAATTCACACACAAAACATTTAATCCGAAGGTTTCCGCTTAGATATGTCCTTCAATGACCGAATCTATAATAGTTGTCTTCATAAATGTTGTTCCATAATATCTCCTCCATTTTCTCCCCAAATTTCAGCTTCATTGGACGCGGCTAGAAGGAGTTATGAATTTAATATTGGCGGTTTCTTTTTTTTTGGAGGCAGCTTCCTTCAAATGTATGTCGTTCAATGGCCCTCATAATGAATTCCAAACACCATGAAATTTATTGTATAAAATCTCCCTTAAGACCTCATACATCTCCAAGTTTAATCATCTAATTTGGAGTTGTGTAGATCTAATTGAGTTTCCGTTATGGAAGTGGGGTCTGTTCTGTCCACCCAGAAAACTCTTCAACTTCATTGAATATTTACGGCCACTAGATGATCGATTCAGCCCCTGGTCCAGAAGACAAAAATGAATGAAATTAAATAAGGATTCTAACAAAATTTTAATCATAAAATTTGGACATATATTTAATGATAAATGACCAAAATACCCCTGTGATAACAATCTGTTAAAATTGAATAATTAGTCCATTTTTGCATTTAGGATCAAAATAACACTAAAACCTAAAAATGTGACAATTACCCATACAATAACACTATGGTGGGATTATAAACAATGATTTAAAGTATAAAATATATGAAAATGTGAGCTTCATCACATATTCAAACAAGATACATAAATTATATTTTTGGTAACACTAGGCACATAATAACAGTTATGTAAAACCAAGATCATCCCAGTCGGCAATGAGAGGTGGTAGTCGCCAATAGCCAATGCAGTCAGCCTTGCGCCATTGGCAGCTCGAAGATCCACCTCTCCTCTGACAATATTTCAAAATCTACTTGGTTCTTGCATTTGAATACAGATGTGAGCCCCACAAGCTGTATCTAATACCCAATGTGTAGAAATAGAAAGATTACACTCGATAACGAATGCACCATTAGCATCCCGACGTTTCTGGGTGCATTTCATCTTCCAGTAGCCTTGCTTGCCACATGCAAAACACATTGCCTCCCGTTCCTTTCCCTGCCTCTGGATCTTCCCCTTCTTGGAGGGACGGTGCTCGGGGGCTTCAGACTATTTATAAGTCTTTGACCCATTTTCCTTGTCCTTCCTTTTCTTATTCACCATATGGACTGTAGGTTTGTCACGCCCCATGTACTTATCAACCCGGTGAGTTAAGGGTAGAAGTTCTGATCTAGGTGCAACTGGAACATGCTCTTCCAGCACCTATAATTTCCTCTCGTGGCGATGGATAACGTATAAACGCCTCTGCCACTCTTGGAAATTGGTGCTTGTGAGAAGGTTTTCCTTCTCGAGTATGGTTTGCAATGATATGTTTGAAGTCATTTTCTTGCCGTTTCTACAAATTAAGATGAGCAAATGTTTTGTACTTTATTAAAAAACTGAGACAAATAAATAAATTAATACTTATTAGTCTCCCACTATTTTATCGAAATCCAATAGCCCTCACCATTGACTTTGGAATATTCTATTGCCTGAATATTCTAGTAGCAGAGATCCATATTGCCCTTCGCATTACCCCAACTAGGGTTGGTCAAGCAACTTGAAGAGTTTTAGGTAGGCATTCCAAATGCCAACTGCATTAACTCGCAACTCCTTGATCCGCTGAGTGGACTCCCCAATCCTGAAATCCTTTTATTTTGGATTTCCTCAACCTTTGTCTCTTGGTCACATCAAGTCCTGCTGTGACAGTCAACCCTTGATGCGAACCAAGTCAAGTCAACCCAAAACCTTGAATTAGAATTCCCCGATAATTGAAAGCACCCCAACTAGGGTTAGTCAAACACTTTAAACTATGGTTCGATTCTAACCAAGATTATGGAATGCTATACCGACTTAATATTTCTTTTGAGAGATTTTATCCTTATACGTAAATTGTCATTTTATTATCTCTGATTACATGCTTGTTAATATTAAGTGAGATATACTTAAGTGATTAACCATGTCTAAGATAATATTTACGTATAAGCCGGTTTTTATTTTAGTTCCATCTTGCATGCTCGTTTAATTCATTAATTGTGTGATCGTGACAACACACCCACAATAAATAAACCATGCAACTGACAGAAATAAAATAAATGGTATGATCATAAGCCTTTTCTATTGGTTAGTTTATCTAGCGGTTGATAAACTAACCCAAGACCTAGAGGAGAAACACCTTGAACCTTTCGGGTTCGTGTTTACAGCTTTCCACCTGTCCACCTTTGTATCTCCTTGGATTGGTTTCACCTTGGCTCCTGACTTGAGCCGCCTCCACTAGCTTGAGATCTCCATCCATTACATATGCATTTATCTCACACGCAGGTGAGGGGTAAAAGGGGTTTTTACATAAAAGAATCCTTGGGCACCCAGACCCTACATATTAATGAGGAGATGGCTCGCAGGACAACAAATTTAATTTAAATAAATAAATTAAAAGAAACCATTCACATACAAAGGTCTCGGTCTAGATCATGATCATCCATACATGCAATGATATTTACGCATAAATAAAACTAGGATTCAATTCTTTAATCGTTCTTGTTTAAGATAAATCACGCTCGAATCAATTAATTATCTTTAATTAATCAATCCTTTTATCTTAAACTCTTTTCTGAACTTACTTGAGATTCTCATCATAATTTTAAACAAATAAATTCATTTAAAATTATCCTTGTACGTAACTTGTACCTTGGAGGCAACCCGGTGAATTCTCGTTCATTACGCAGATGTTAAATTAAACAGATATATATAAAACACCTATCACGTGTTGTGCCTCAACTTTATGTCTGCACCATGGTACACGTCTCAAGGGTTTGTATAATATAATAATAAATTTTAATAAATCTGCGTAATTTGGGTGAGTACACGGCGTGTAGTTCTGACTACACGGCATGTACTTTTCTTCACCGTCCATCCGAAGTACACGCCCGAGGACATGACGTGTTTATGTACTTCGGAAATTTTCGGAGTACACGACGTATTCAGTGGGAGACACACCGTGTAATCTCCGTGTTACACGGTTTCCAGCCGGTCATGCCGTGTGCGGGGTACACGACCCAACCCTAACCCGAAGGGACCACACGCCGTGTTCATTGGACCACACGGCGTGTAATCCGGAAACCGTGTGCCACCTGTTTCTGGTCAACACACGGTGTCTTAAATTCTTAGAAAGAATCCAATACACGGCCTGATTTGGCGGATCGGTCAATGCATTGAACCTAGACTACACGTCGTGTACTTCTGAATACACGCCGTGTATTCTGGTGTTGTACGTCCAGAAACGTTTGGCTTCTTCAGATGAGTTCCTCTATTTTATTTTAATCAAAATTAAAAGAAAAATTCGTTTCTGTGAGGTGAACGAGAAACGAGGGAGGATGAACAGATCTCAAGATTCAGATTTCCAGAACGATTAAACATGAATTGAAATAACTAAATTATTAAATGCGTAAATCACCAACGAAAAACTAAATAATTATAATCAACGATATGACCCGCTCTGATACCACTTGTAGGTTCTGGGCGCAGCGGAAGCGCGTTGGTGGGTTTTCCCAACTTTAATTTTAGTGTTAAACAACGTTCAATCCGAGATCTGTCACGATATAAAACGCCGGATCTTCGGAATGGAACGAAGAACGAAAAAGAAAAGAAGAGTCCTGGAACCATTGAGATAAGATCATCATATGTTGGTTATAATTTATTTAATTAATTCACAAGAATTACCTCGGTGGAATTCTTTCTTCGTCGATGTCACCGGTCACGATCATGTGATCCGTTGTTGCGTCGTAGAATCCAAGTATAGGATTCCTCTAGCGGTGATCCACACGCGCTCCACGTATCTCTGGACATCGCCAAAGGGATCTCTGGGTGCTAGCGCGGAAGAACCTTCGCTTGCGATATCCGCCTTCGACCGCCTTGATCCGGTGGAGGATCTCGCTCTCGTAACTTGAGGGCGTTCTTGGTGGAAAGAGAATTATCTCTTGCCTTGAGAGTATTTCTAAATCCGTTGTGCACAATAATGGCTCTTATGGAAAAAGTGTTGGGGTTGTGAGAATATTTATAATCGGGTTTGAGGTTAACAGAGTTATAACAATAAATAAACGCGTTACGCGTTTTATTTATTTCATTAACTCTTATTGAAACCCCCATATCGAATTATTAATTCCTTGACATGCGCCCACGCTGATTATAATTAATATCATTTAATAAAACAATATTATATCCTCAAAATCCCGACTGGAAAACTACACGGCGTGTAATACTTAATACACGGCGTGTACTTGTTTTCCATAAAACTACACGGCGTGTATATTTAATATACACGGCGTGTACTGTTATTTTCCATTTTTCTCCCCCACATTTATTAGACCTTGAGTAATGACTATTTTTTAAATAAATGTAACTGCATTACTCTCTAATAAATATATTATTTCGCCCACAATATATTCTCTCGAATAACTAGTGTCGAAATAAATCCGATCAGACATCCTTAAATAATTATTAAACCACAGTCGGGAATAATATTTATTTAACTTGTTAAATTAATATTTAACTGAGATACATGGACACACTTAGTGTGTGATCCTCTAGGCCTCTTTCTCAGTGGCATTAGGCGGAGCCTGCCTAAAGTCCAAGGTTAGCGTCTAGCAACACGCAAAGGCACCCATAGAGAAAGAAGTTAACGCCGCAATGATGTGTCACCTCCTACGAATGCTTACTGTGTAATATAATTCATTTGTCTCGATATCTCTAATCAAGCGGGTTGCATGCTAGTATCATCAACCCATGTGCTCGATTATTCTTTCTTTGACTTCCTGAAACTGAACTTGCCCATACCTTACCATGATCATGGATTTATTTAGGCTATATCAATTCCATCAAAGGGCCTGAGATATCTACTTCCGTTATGGAACAGAAGGGACAAATCTTTTCTCGCATTATCTATTAATGCAGTATTACTCGTGACGCACCCAACGTATCCTACCTCGCTGCGAACAGTGTTTCGTCACAGTTTTCGTCAATACATCTAAGTGTGTGAGTTGTAATACTCATTAATAATAATCTTAAAGTCTAAGGACCAATACACACGTCCGCAGATAGAAACATCCAATGACACCATGAAATGTGGATTTCCTACTGGCGAGTCTCGTTCTCATAATATCCTCCTGGATATTACCAAGGGCGCACACCATGAGAAGGTGCCTCAAAGTTTTATGAGTCCTCACCCCTAATGACATGTATTATTTGTATCCCTCAAATAATATCATCCGGCCATAGAACATTTATTCAAGAACATTGTTATGACACTTCCGGATTCTCATCATAGCAGGGATCCGCTATGACCCTTTAATGCAACAGCTGTCCTTAGGACATTATCACATACATTGTCACGCAGAAGAACAATCAAGATGTGATAAGACTTTTATTAATGAATAAAGTACAAAGTAGTTGGTTCTAGGCCACCAACTCCAACACTATCAAGATGAAATAAAATCATAAAGATTAAAAATTAAAAACAATGAATATAATACTTGAATAATGAAACCATGTTGGTAAAATAACTACAAAACATGAGACAAACATTGTCCGCCTTTATTAACATAATCAAACCACATATGAGCTACAATTTCATCTCTAATTTTCTCTCTTTTTTTTTGCATCTTCATCTGCGTCACTTCTTTCGCTAGCTGCTTGTTCAACTTCATAGTGATTTTCAAGGTCATTATCCACCTCGGTAAGAAGATTTTCATTTGGATCTACACCCATTAAAAAATTGTGCAGTATGCAACAAACTAATATGATATTTGATTGTTTCTTCACAGAGTATATAGTCTGTTGTAGTTGATATAATTGGAAATTGTTTCTTTAAAATGTCAAAAACTCTCTCAATAGCATTGCACAAAGAATCATGTTGATTATTAAATAACTCTCAAGCATTTTCTGGAGGATGATTGGAGTACTCCTTCAAATGATAACGTACACCTCTATAAGGTGGTATAAGGCCACTCTGTAACATATATCCCACATCAACGTGATACAATTTTCCTATTTCAAATAAAAAATATCGTTAAGCAATATAATTCAATTTACATATCTTAACAAGTAATTATTAAGTTAAGCATAAATTATCGGTCGCTACTTTCAATTTGTCTTCTCTAGATAATGCATTTTTAATAATTCTCGAGTCAGATGCGGTTCCCTCCCATCCAGGCAACACACAGGTAAATTTTAGATCAAATGTACATGCACATAGCACGTTCAGTGTGGAATAATATTTTCTGCCACGATATCTTGGTGCATCATTATTAGAAACTTTGACACGAATATATGTTTCATCTAATGCTCCAATACAATCATAACAATGAATATATTTGATGATAATTTTTTTAAATATAAAGATAATAAGAATTGAAAATTGAAAGAATGAGTGTATTATATAAAATGTATCTTAAAATATGGGTGAAATCTTCCACTATTGAGTATCACGGTAGAAACTTCAGATCCATCAGGTTGGTAAAGAAATTTATCTTCTAATGAAATCATTGCTCTCAAAAAACCATGAAAATGTTTACTTCTTGTTTCACCGGATCGATGAAAAAAAAAAGATATATTTCTATTTTTTACATTATGTGACAGGATATAAAGACATTTTGCAACTTGTTCTTCAACTGTTGAATAGTTTGCCAGTTTCATACCACCATGTATTTCAAGTATATAACACAAATTTGAAAAGACATGTGGCCTCAAACAAATTATGTTACGACAATCCTTGTCACATTTAAGCTGATCCATGAGTTCAACTCAAACTTTTTAATGTTTCACGTAATCAGTGGATTGATTTATCTGTTTTTTACGATGATAAATTTTAAGATAATACCAAAAAACCAATACACGACATATAAGTTCAACAACTGCTATCTTCCGGCTTACATCTCATTTAATCAAATGATTATTCAATGCTCCATCTTATTGATCCATAAGGCCTACAATTTTTTTTTTAAAATGATTCAATAAATTTTATTTAATGAAAACATATAAATATATATATATATATATATAATAATATTTTTTTATAGATAATGCATTAATAATATTCATAATTTTACTTATTTGTATAAATCATACATTTTATAATATAACCTAATAATAAATATGTATAATCTATTATAAACTATATAAATCCAATATCATTATTTATACTATTCATATCTCAATTTTTATAATTCCAATCACCATTTAACATGTATAAACAAATATATTAATCAATGCATTTCATAAAAATTACAATATAATATTTGTTTTTTGTTTTTTGATAATTGATTTATCTAACACATAGTAATTGTGTACTGCAACAACAAAAAAAGTTGTCAGTATAAATCATTAATCTAAAAAACAATCAATTGTAAATCAATATATCATTAAAAAAATATAAAAATTGCAAAAAAATGAATTACCTATAACAACAATGCGGCAGAAGTTGGTGAAGATGAAGTGAACCCGAAAATAGGTTGCTGAAGTTGGAGACGACGTCGTAGCTTGAAATGATATCCGCAAAGGATTACTGCACTGGTGGAGGAACTAGACTGCGCTTGAAGGGGAATGGTGTTGTGCCCTGTGAACTGGACTGCACTTGAAGGGGAATAGCGCTACGCGGTGCGGTGTGAGTTGGACTGCGCTTGAAGGGGAATGACGTTGTGCGGTGTTAACCCACCTGTTTATATAGACAAAAGGGATAGTTTAGTAAATTTAAAAAATATCTCAAGTAGGCTGAAGATTTCCTTCTAAATCATCCCGATTTTGGGATGATTTGAAATCGGGGGAAATCTCGGGTGGGAGAGAAATCCATTTCTCCCCTTTTCCATGCCTCAAATTTCTCTCGCTCGGATTGACCTCGCCAAATGGATGATATTTGTTGCAATTGTCCTGATTCTTTTCTTTTCCTCCTGATTCAGCGCTGCCAAACAAGGGCCAAGTTCGTTGAACAATAGAAATTACGAAAGAGAAAAAGGTGACCAACAATTTGTATTAGCCTTCTTGAGAATAAAGAACAAGAATTAAAGTAAGAAAGAATAGAGACATATAAAGGAGGGAGAACTAGAAAATGAGAAAGAACACTCCCCTGGGAAGACCACTTCCCGAAGGGCCTGGGGAGACCTCCCAAGGTCCAGCTCCCAGCCAGCCAAGCTGTAAATGCTCCACAGTAGTTCATGCCCCTCACCTGCTCCCAACAGGCCCTATCAATGAAATCATAACTAGTCAGCTCATCCAAGTAGGTAGGCTTCTCTGGAATCCAGGAGAAATTCTGATAAGCAAAATTAAAGGCTGCTCAATGAATGACAATAAAAACTTCAATTAGTTTTATTTCAAAAGCTCCAAACTTTAATTCAGACAACATCCATGCATCGGTTTGTCAATACATGGGTTAAGGATGTACTGTTGCTGCAGCCAAAAGTGCGTAATCATGGGGCTGAACTCCTTCACCTGTTTCCCTGTCATAATCTGCGCATGGTTGACCGTCTTAAGGATAATAGATTGTGTATCAATTATCTTTCACAAATTTTTCCATCCCTTTAAATTTTCTCATCTGCCATCTTATGAAGGAATCATAGAATGGATTGACATCCACAGTGACAAAGGATCATTTCCGATCACAGCCCAGGCCAAAAGCCTTGAGGTCTTCCACTGCCAATGGTAGAAAGTAGGTTAGCCAGTTAAATGGATTCTGGTACTTCGAAATTTCACCATCAGAAAACCCATAACTTCGCATTAATTCCCACTGAAATATGGGTCCACTGGTTTTTTATACAGCATTGGATTTCTTTCCTTGAAACGTTTCAGGCAATGGTTGGGCCTCATCTGTATCCTCGGCTTCCAGTGTTGAGGAACTGTGGTGGGTCCCCAGATTGATTAATCTCATGAGCTGATTGATCAGTAGAGGCCTTAATCGGCATGCCTGTGCAATGGAAGCCAAAATGCAAAAGCACGTTTGCGCCTCTCATCCTGTGATAGGCAGCAGAAAACTAAAATTTTGATAGCGAAAATGCATGCCCAGTATGAAATTATCTATTTATATAAGGAAACAGATGGTTTCCAAAAACAATATTCCATTCAGGGCGCTTTGGATGAGATTCCAGCCTCAAAACATCACCCCTCTCCCGCCAATTTTGAACCATTTCCCCAATCTCTACCCTCAATCACTAGTAGTCAGTCTCTCATTGCAAAACTTTCCCCCATATTAAAACTGTAAAGTTGACAGAAACTACAAAAAACAAAACAACAGGTGGCCATCATATTATATTTACGGTATGCGCATACACACGATTGTCACATGGAAGGTAAAAACATTTTAGAACATGTAAATTGGAATAATATAGGACAATGATAAAAAAGATAGTGTAGATCGGGAACTTTGGAACCAAATACATGAAGGCACAAAGAGAAAAGACACAAATTAAAAAATAATACAATGATAGCCATGTTTGATTGATTAATGCCTGGAAAGACGTTGAAATGAATTAATTGATGTCCACGATTACATACCAACACGTCAAAACTGGCTTTTGAAGAGCATTCGGAGTAAATTCAGCGACTGTTGCCTGAAAATATGAAAAACCAAGGAGACAAGGATGGCGGGTCGAGTTTCAACCTGAAGAAGGGGGAAACGACATTTCAAGATACGCGTCGTCACCCGATCCAGATGACCAGAATTTGACGGGTGGGTTGATGAAGATAATTAACATAAAAGTATATGAAAAAATTAATCTTAAGGTCGTTATTTATGGAATTTAATTATCATGATCATTCATTTTCTCAATCTCTACATCAAAAACCATAAACATGAAATCTTTCTTGAGAATTGGGATTAATCTGGATTTTTGATGAAATGTATATGTAGATTGTGTGTGTGTGTGTGATAATATGATAATGAAATAAGATTTTGAATCTATTGTTTTATTTATTGTTTGTCTTCACTTTATCATGTTTTTTCTTTATTATTACATATTCACTTTTTCATTCATCGACGCTCTCACTTTCAATTAACAACACAAGTCATTTATAATCGACAACGAGATCTCAATTTTGAAATATTTTGTAATTTCAATCTATGCATTAAGTGCAGTAAGAAGATATCAAGCTGATCCAGATGACCACCATTGGATGACATTCAATACAATCTTTAAGCATATGAGACGTACTAAAGATATGTTTATGATTTATGGAGGATATGAGCAACTAGTCATCAAAGGATATGCAGGTGTTAGTTTCCAAACTGATCAAGATGACGTGAAGTCATGAAGCGGAATACATCTTCACTTTAAATGGAAGTGCTGTGAGCTAGAAAGATTAAAAGCAGGTTGTGGTCGTAGATTCTATAGTAGGGTCTGAGTATATTGCAACTTCTGAGACAACTAAAGAAGCAGTATGCGCAACTTCATCCAAGAGCTTGACGTGGTATCTAGCAACAAAGATCATATCACAACCTATTATGATAATACTGCAGTGGTGACTCTCACAAGAGTCAATGTCATATTAGCAGACGAAACACATACTTCGGAAGTATCATCTCTTGAGGGTTTTTTCTCATAGAGGTGAGGTTGTAGTGAACAATATTTCTGTAGAAGACAACGTGACAGATCCCTTGATTAAAGGCTTAACTCTGCAGAAACATGATTATCATGTGAGGTTTAGCAGACTGAAAGTCGTAAGCAGCTAGCTCTAGTCCAAGTGGGGGTTTGTTGGAGTTGGTATCCTAGGAGAAATTGCTTGCACTTTGATTGCATGTATATTCGATATATTGAATATTAATAGAACTTCTTATTACATATTATTCGTTGTTCTACATGACTCTAATGTAATAATATCCTAGAGCATACGTCGCATTGATAAGATCATAACAGTTCTCCACTATGATAAGAACTTTGGCGTGCTATGAGTATAATCTTAAATAATGTTCTACAGTTGGATAACGTACTATGATGAGAAACATAGTACATAGACTGTCAGGTGCGAGTATTCGTAAGCAAATGAGGCTTCTTCTCATGAAGTTCACACTTGGTAATCTTCAAGATGAGAGATTATGATAACAGAACTGTCAGTAGGAATTCTGCATGTTTCGGTGTTATTATATATTTCTATTTACGAGATGGTCATTAGACTTTAAGATTGTCATTAATGCATATCATGACTCATGCACTTAGATTTACTGGAAAAAACTGTGACAACATATGTTTGCATCTAGGTAAGGTACATTGGGTGTGTCACTATTGACATGTCATTAATGGATAAGTCGAGAAAAGATCTGTCTCTTCCATCTATATGGAAACTGATATCTCAACCCTTTGATTATAATAGAACTGTCGCATTAAATTTCATGGTCATGGTGTAACAACGTGTTTACTTCAGATAGTCAAAGAAAGACATATCGAGAAAATATGTTGGTGACATAGATGTGTAACCTGCTTGATGAGATATTGCGAAAAATGCACTATATTACATAGTGAATGTTCATATGTGGTTGTCGCTGTTGCGACATTAAGTTCCTTCTCCTGGATACCTTGACCCGTTGCTAGACAGTAATCTAGGACTTTAGACAACTTCGCCTAACGCCAATGAGAAAAAATCCTAGAGGGTCACACAATAAGTGTTTTTGATGATCTCAATTAAATTTGTTTGAATTTAATTAATTGAATAAATATTATTCTCAAGACCGAAGGATAATTTTATTCATATTTTATTGATCACAGATATTTATTGATGAATGAAATATTTAAATTAAATATTTATCTGGGTGTTCAATAAATTCTAGAGGAGTTCGAACGGACTAAAACTGTGTCCAATGACAAATATTAATTAACAAGTCGGTTAAATAATATTTGTTATTACGCAAGTTAGCGCACAAACCAAAATAATAATAATAATAATATTATTATTATGAAGCATGAGGTTCATTAAATATTATAATATTATTTAATGGTCGACATACAATTAAATAATTATTTTAACCTAAACTCTAACTCTATAAATAGACGATTATGTTTATTGTGCATTGTGTTCAATTGAGAATAGAGAATTGTTGCGCACAATGAATTCTCCGTTGACTCATCTCCTCTTCTCTCCCTCTCAAGAATGAGAAACAAAAGACTGATTTCTTTAAGACCGAATGACGAGAGATCAACTCAAACAACACAATATAATCGATTCACCACACTAATACCCAAATATTGATTAGCGTTTCTTGGAGATCAAAGAAGAACATGTGGATCATCGTTAGAGAGATTCTATCCTTGGATCCTCACCACGCAACAAAGGAAACCCAAAATAGTTTTTTTCAGACGATCGACATCATCAACAAAAAAAGTTCCTAAGTTAAGGTAATCGTTTCTTCTGAAATTAAATAAATTAATTATAAATTTGATGTGCAAGATGCTCACTCTTTGTTTCGGGCATAGAAATATTAAAAAAATACCGCTTACCACCACACGCTTCTGTTGTACCCAAAACCATCAAGGGGTATAAGAGAGATCATGTTTAAATTTATAATTATTTAATTGATTGTTGATCCATACACAATCCTGGTTGAATTTTCATTTCATATTATTCATTCTTAATCTGATCACTACCACAAAACTGGGTTTTTGCAGCAACACCCTTTATCAGTGCTAAAAAAAGCGCTGATAAGGGAACTTTTAACAGCGCTAAAAAAAACACTATTAAAAGCGACCCTTTATCAGTGCTTTTTTTAGCACTAATAAAGACACCCCATTTATCAGCGCTTTTTTAGCGCTGTTAAAGGGGACCCCTTTATCATTGCTTTTTTTAGTAGCGCTGATAAAAAGGGGGCTTTATTAGTGATTTTCCTGGTGCTAATAAAGTTTATATTTCAAAAAAATATTTTTTCATGAAAAATAATATATTGATATATAAGTATATTTATATTGATATAAATATAATATATTTTTTAAATATGTTTTAGATAAGTATAAATAGACTATTACATTTAATATATAAGAAATTTAGTGAAAATGGATTTAAAATATTTTAAAAATATTATTAATTAATAATTTTCTAATTATCATCGACTAATAATAATTTAATAACAATTTTAAGACACAAAAAATCAAAAAAATCAATAAAAGATCTAAAATAAGTTGAAAAATGTAACTCAAACTTCAAACGACCATAAATTTTGATCTGGGTGTTCGTTTGAGCTCTACAGCATATCAAATAGAATCTTGTGATGAGATCTATGTGCTAGTGATGAAAGGGAACTTTTTTTCACATTTTTCGAAGCCAAAAAGGCCCATAAGGCCTCCAAAATTGAGTTTTTAGTCGGGATACTCCGATTTTTTAACATTCAAATAGAAATAAATTCTAATCTGGATGTCCTCTAGGCCTATATCACATATAATATCTAATATTGTTTCATTTTATTCAATTTGACTAGTTTTGGAGTTGAAACAGACTTCTGGATTAGAAGTTATGGTCGTTTTAACATTTTATGGCTTTTCAAATACATATATATATGCATTTATTTGTAAATATATATATGTGTGTGTGCGTGTGTGTGTGTCTGTGTGTGTGTGTCTGTGTGTATTGTATATATGTATGTATGTATGTATTTATTTATTTATAAACACACATAAAAAAACATATTTTATAAATGTATTTAAAACTAATCTTATAAATATATATTAATATATAAATAAATATGCAGATAAAAAATTATAACTATATATATATATATTAATATATGAATAAATATATATGTATTAATATAAATAAATAAATAAATATATATTAATATAAGAATAAATATAACTATATATATATAAATAAATAGATATATCATTAAATAGAGAAAAAAACTAAATGGCTTAGTGGTAAAGGTGCAGACGCGCAAGGGGGGAGGTCTCGAGTTCGGGTTCTGGTGGAAGCAAGGGGAATGCGGGCAAGTGGGAGGGGGTTGCGCAGGCAAGTACAACGTGCGGTGATAGGGAGGGGGGCTCCGCCTAGCACTGATGGGGGGGGGGGGGGTCAAACACCATTAAAATCTCCTCCCGCATTAATACATTTTTTTAACCTTTTTTAATTTTTTTTGACTTTTATCAGCGCTTAAAAAAAGCGCTGATAAAAGGGGTCTTTTATTAGCGCTAAAAAAAGGCACTGATAAAGGATATTTTTATCAGCGTTTTTTTAAGCGCTGATAAAAATCACCTTTTATCAGCAATTTTTTTAGCGCTGATAAAAGGGGAATTTATCACCGCTTTTCTGAGCACTGATAAAAAGGACCCCCTTTATCTTCACCTTGATTAACAGTGTTTTTTCTAGTGCTGTTAATGCCCTTTTCTAGCGCTGATAAAGACCATATTTGTAGTAGTGGATTTGAATTAACATGTTATCAATATATTAATCATATTCATTATGTGTTTTATTTTCTTAAAGGTCTAAGAATATATGAAGAATGATCAAAGATGCCATTGGGAACTGCCCATTTTTGTCTGGTAATAAAGGGTTACACGATGTGTACTCAGAAATACACACTGTGTACCCTAGTACGCTGCATCTGGCCATGTCATGGAATACACGACATGACACATAGTTATTACAAGTGTTGTACGCCGCGTGTTGACTGACCAACCTAACACACAGTTGTCAGACTACACGACGTGTATCAGTATACACGACGTGTATTCTACACGGGTTAGCGGTGTAAATCACATAATCTATGTGGTCATTATACATAGTCAAACTGCGTGAGACTGAAAACATGAAGTATCCAAGATATACACGACGTGTATGTGGTGTACACAACATGTAGTTCATCAATTCTTGTGTTTGAGATACATAATGAGTTATCTGGACACATGAAATTAGAGATATGCAGTGTGTAGCTGGAGTGAACACGTCATGTAATATCTCACTTGAGAACACATCGAGTATTTCATCGCATTGCATGGGAACATGACATTTCAGATCACACGACGTGTATTTGGCCTGTACACGCTGTAAAGACCCCGAATCAAGTAGCTCGAAGACAATGTTTTACTTTATTACATTGGCATAATATATAAGGAATCACATACCAAAGGACCAAATAGTTTAGTAGTTTTGGAAAACTAGATACATACTTGAATATTATATTACAATTGAAAATGTAAATTACAACATAGTGAATCCTTTGAGAACACCATTATTATCCTACCTTAACCTTGCATATGAATCATAATATACATCTTGGAATTCTGGGAAAAAATAAAACATAAAAAAGGGATTAGCTTAGATTCTCAGTAAGGGTAAGCGTACAATGGAAGCTATGAGAAAATAAGACATAAACAATATGGAAAAATTGTTAACCTCCTAGTTTTAATGATCAAAAAATCATTATTATGATGTTATTAATGAGTTTTATATTTTCTATAAGTATTCCATTACTTTAAGGTGAAAAAATTGTCTAAGGATGAGATACCATTGATATTAGCACCGCCGACTCAAGACACCGTTGTCCATGACTCACCGCCAACATAATAATCTCACTAAGTATGAGATATCATCAGGATATCACACTGCCAGAATATCGTACCGTTGGATTGAAAAATTGATAAAGTCTAAGACACCGTCAGACCACACACCACCAGACCAGACACCGCTAGTTGAGACGTTGTCAACATAGTGGAAATTTGGCTAACTCTAAGACACCGCTAATGTCATGCCAACAGAACACAAATTTGGCCAAGTATGAGATACCACCAGACGAGTCACTGTCATTTCCATACTGCCAACACATAATTGTTGCTAAGTTTAAGAAACTATCAGAACACAGACTACCAGAATGAACATTGCTAGTTGAGACACCGTTAGCATAGTGGAAATTTGGCTAAGTCTAAGACACCGCCAGTATCATGCTGCCAGAACAACATACCGCCATAGGGAGACACCGTCAGACCTTGAGACACCACCAATATAAGACACCACCACTATTTTCTTAACATTATATTTTTGAATTACATTATTCTAACAACTATATTTATTGATGTTAATTCCATTTACTATTTTAATGATTGTCTCTTAAATGCTCGATAGAAATCATTGAAGAGAGTGTCAAGATGTGCATTACGAGGAAGTAGTTGATCTGAATATTCTCCTTGCTGCTACTGATAAAGGTGTAACACATTCCTTCATGTAGAAGAGATGAACGTGAAAAGAAAACAATCAGCCAGCTGAGAGTTTGTGACTACTGAACATTCATAGAGCCGAACCTAATTGCAAACAAGAAGAGCTCACCCGCTAAAAACATTCGATTGGAAGCTAAACTACACATTCACATTTGTCACTTTCCTCTAGTAAAAGAACAAGAGTCTGTGACACTCTATTTTCCTGAAGTTTTCAAGAAAACCCGACTCAAGCTTCACTATAGAATCAAATCAAGATTCATAAGCTGCATTGCAACAAACAAAGAATTTCTAAACTCTACACTTTTAGATTGCTATGTTTTATTTGTTTTTATTACATTTTGTGTAGTGTGTGTGCATACTCTGTTTTATCATACACACACTGTCTCCTGTGCTAAATAGAAGATACCCAATGTCTTCTCAAACACTTTTCTTATTTTATTCTCCCACAGATAAGAGTGGTAGAGGTTCTTATGTGTTCGGTTTATTTTTTCTCTCATGTATAAATTTAGAAGAGGTCATGTGTGACCCGAACAGTAGTAAACTATTGTAAAACTCGATTCAGGTTTTGGACCATCTTGTTTATTTTATATAAACTACTTGGCGGTGGGTGATCACCAAGTGGAGAGGACTAAGTCTTGACTTGAGACTGAACCTCTTGTATTCATTCTTTCCACAGTGTGCTTTAATTTTGTTTTACATTATTTTTTCTTTAAAACTGAAAATTGTTTTAACTATAAACAAAATATAGACTTTGATAGTTTATCTTAATTTTTGTTCATATAGTATTTTGATAATGTAAATTGATTTCAAAAGAACTAATAATATTGTATATTATTCATCTGAGACCAAATAAATCTTTAGATAAATCTTTAGAAAGATTGAGATCTATATTATACTATATATTTTGATAAACTGGGTTATATTTAATCATTTGGGGGATTTCAAAATAATCCATTTTAGATAGAAAATTTTATCAGGTACTCAATTAACCCCCTCTTGAGATACTCACTCTAACCAACATTTGGTATCAAAGGTTTAAATATTTTGTATTAAAATTTTCAAATTATTTTCAACTGTGATTTTAGTTAACCTTTAATGATCTTAATTTATATCATTTATAAATTTATCTCTTTAAAATTAATAATCATCAATAAGGTTATGCTACCAACATACCTCCTTTATTTTGAGGGTACAAATTATGACCAATGGAATATTAAGATGAAAATTCATATAAAAATCATGAGTTTTAACATTTAGTCTCCTATAAAAAATGAATATGTTATACCTGATACTGATAGAAGAACTTGGGATGATACTACAAAATTGTCTTACAATAATAATTATAAATATATGAATGCCCTTTACTGTGCACTAGGATATGTGGAGTTAAACATAATATCTACTTGTAAAACAAAATTTGAAATTTGGGACACTCTGTATGTTTCCCATGAGGGAACCTCAAATTTTAAAGAGATAAGGATTAATACTTATACTATTAAGTATGATAATTTTAAGATAAAGCCTGATGAACCCATTTCTGACATGTATCTCAGGTTTAATGAGATTTTCAACATAATGAGCTCGCTTGGAAAACTAGTATCTAATAAGGAATAAATTATGGGATTGCTAAGATGCTTACCAGAAAGATGGGGAGGCACATCAATTTCAATCAGAGAATCATGCAACATAAGTAAACTGCCTGTGAAAGAGTTGATTGAAAAACTTATAATGCATGAAGAGGAATTAAAGCTAAACTGTGAAGAAGACGAGGATACTAAAATAAATTAAGTAGTTTTCAAGACTAATACCTCTAGACAACAAAAGGGAAAAGAGAAAGAGAAAGTACAAGATGCCAGTTCCAGTGATAATGAATCACCTCCTAATAGTGATGAGGAAATTAATCACCTAGCTAGAAGATTCAAGAAATTTTACCAAAAGAAAAAGTTCTTAAGAAAATTAAATTATAAAGGAAATTATGACGATAGTGGAAATTGAAAGAAATATTGGAAGAAGGATGATGATCCAAAAGAATTTGTTTGCTATGAATATAAGAGGAAAGGACACATAAAATCTAACTGTCCAAAGCTAAATTATAAAAATCTATACGAGGATAAGGACAAGAGATACAAAAAGGCCATGAAGGTAACATGGAGTGATTTAGAGGATAACTCAAGTGACTCTGATGCATCACCTGAGGAAAGGCCAGACAAATCCAATATGTGTTTCATGACTAAAGTCAGTGAGGTAACAACTTTACCAAATATTTATAATATTTTGTCTATGCATAATTATAATAATTATGACAATGATAATATTTCAAATGAATAATTATTTTAATACTACCACATTATAGAATACACATTTTATGTGATTAAGTCCAAATTAAATGTTTTAAAAAGACAACATGCTTTATCTGTAAATAGAAAATCTAAACTTTCTATAGAAAAATAAAAAAATATTCAACTGCTGAAAGAAAACACTGAACTTAAACTATCTAATGAGAAATTAAAGAAAGATCTTGAAAAGTTTACAAATTGTATAGAGACACTCACACAAATCTTTGGAAAGAAAGTTGCTCATAAATATGTTACTGCAATAGGATACGATCCTGGATAAAGAAGAATATCTAAAAATACCTTTTTTTCCTAAATCCATACCTAAAATTTCTTCTTCTAATAAATTTTCAAAAGGACCTAACAAGGTTTTTATTTCCAAAAGTTTACAATCTAAGTATAGGAAACCCATCAAGAAATTTTGGGTTCCCAAATCTCTAATTTCTAACATTTTTGGACCCAAATAGATCTGGGTACCAAAATTATTTCTTGTTTAACATATGTTTTGTATAAAAAATGATTAAAGTTCTCCAATAGAATTTTATGGTACTTAGACATTGGTTGTTCAAGGTATATTACATGAGATTATTCATGCTTTAAGATCCTCATAAAGGTTGATGGTGGACATGTCACCTTTGGTGATAATTCAAAAGAAAAAATCATCGGCCTCTGTTAGATTGGTAACAAAAATTCACTTGTAATTTCTAAAGTATTATACGTTGATTGTTTAAAATATAATCTACTAAGCATTTCTCAGTTGTCTGATGGTGGGTTTTATGTTAAATTTTGATAATGATTCTTGAAATGTTTTTTATTATAAAAATGTTTTAGTTTTTACTACTTTTAGAAATGAAACTATTTATGCTATAGATTTAAATTATTTGATCTCTCAAAATGTTTCACGATTAAGTTTCTTTCACAAGGAATCATGGATTTGGAATAGGAGACTAATTCAATGCAACATTTACTCACTTAGAAATCTAACTAGGAAAGGGTTAGTTAGGTATATGCCTAAGCTTGAGTTCCCAATTGATAAAGTCTATTAACCTTTTTCAAAAAGGAAAACAAAGTTTCTTTTAAATTAAATAAATAAGTGTCAAATTCTCAACCCCTTGAGTTGGTTCAAATGGATTTTTTTGGACCTTATAGAGTTTCAAGTCTTAATGGGAAGCACCATGTTTATGTTCTTTAGATGATTTTTCTAGGTATACTTGGGTATACTTTCTAGCTCACAAAAGTGAAGACTACTCTTAATTTAACAAGTATGTTAAGTCTATAGAAAATCTTAGTGGACTTAGAATTAAAACCTTAAGGAGTGATCATGGTCGTGAGTTTGAAAATTGATATTTTGAATCATTTCACTCAAAAAATGGCTACACTCATAACTTCTCTACTCCTAGGTCACCCCATAATAATGGAGTTGTTGAAAGGAAAAATAGAACTTTACAAGAGATAGACATACTATGTTAAATGAGTATGAAATACCTATCTATTTTTAGGAAAAATCTGTCAATACAACCTACTATATCATCAATAGAGTTTTGATCAGACCTTTACTTAAAAATACCCCTTATGATCCATGGAATAATAGGAAATATAAGGTCAATTACTTTAGAGTTTTTTGTTTAAAAGTATTTATTCTTAACACTAAGTATAATATTGGAAAATTTTCTTCCAAAAGTGATGAAGAAATTTTCCTTGGTTATTCAATCTCTAGAAAATCCTATAGAGTTTTCAATAAGAAGACCAAAACTATGGAAGAATAAATCCATGTAAAATTCAATGAAACTGATCCACATGATCCTAATACCTACTTAGAAAACCTCAAGTATGATTCATATTCTCTGAACTTAAATTATAAACCTTTAGATTCTGCTGTCAAACAGCTAGAGAAATCATCAAGTTCTGAAGAATTTCCAGAACTTACAGAACCTGAACTTGAAAATATAGAAGTGACTAGTCCCTTTTTCTCTAGATTTTTTAGAACCATTAAGTACCATCCTTTAGATGTTTCTATAGGTAAACTAAATATAGGAACACAAACTAGATCTTCTATTAGAAATCATGTTGAACATCAACCTTTCTTGTCTTAGCTTGAACCTGAGAATATCAATGAAGATATTAATGATGAATTCTGGGTAATAAAAATTCAAGATGAATTAAATTAGTTTGAAAGAAATAAAGTTTGGGAACTTGTATATAGACTCAAGGAAACCTTTACTATTGGCACTAAATTGGTGTTTAGGAATAAAGTTGATGAGTTAGATACTATAGTTAGAAACAAGGCTAGAATTGTTGCACAAGGTTATAGTGAGGAAGAAGGGATAGACTATGAGGAAAAATTTTCACCTGTAGTCAGACTTGAATCTATAAGAATCCTACTTGCTTATGCAACATATCTAGACTTTAAGATTTATCAAATGGATGTCAATAGTGCATTCTTAAACAATTTTATAATTGAGGATGTTTTTGTTGAACAACCCCTAGTTTTCAAAACCCTCATTTTCCAAATCAAGTTTTTAAATTAAATAAAGATTTATATGGTTTAAAACAAGCTCCTACAGCTTGGTATGATAGGATCAAAAAATTTAATATTTCAAAAGGATTTTAAAAAGGTATAGTTGACCCTACTCTTTTCATAAAATGAATTTCAAAAGATGTATTAGTAGTACAAATATATGTTGATGATATTATTTTTGGATCTTCAAAAAATTATTTATGTATTGATTTTTCTAAAATGATGAAAAATGAGTTTGAAATGAGTTTAATGGACGAACTCAAATTCTTTCTTGGATTTTATATTTTTCAAAAAAAATAATAATTATTTTAAATCAAAGTAAATATACAAAAGATATTCTAAAATGTTTTAACTTGGATAACACTAAGAGTAGTGATAATCCTATGAGCACCACCTATAAATTAGATCTTGATGAAGCTGTGAAACCATTTAATTAAACTAGTTATAGAGGTATGATTGGTAGTATTTTCTACTTGACTGCTATCTGATTAGATATAATGTTTAGTGTGTGTATGTGTGCTAGTTTTCAGGAAAACCCAAAAGATTCACACATTGTTGCTATCAAAAGAAATTTCAAATACCTAAAATATATAACCAACTTAGGATTATTCTACCCAAGAGGACAAACATTTGATTTAGTAAGTTATTCTAATGATTATTTTTCTGGATTCAAGTTAGATAGAAAAATCATCTCTGGAACATGTCACTTTTTAGTCAAGTCTTTAGTTTCATGGTGTAGTAAGAATCAAAATTCTATTGCATTGTCCACTGTTGAAGATGAGTACATAACTGAATGTAGTTACTGTGTACACATTTTGTGGATGAAACACACTCTACTAGACTATGGATATTAATTCTGATATGTCCCCATAAACTGTGACAATACAAGTGTAATTAATATTTCTAAGAATCATGCTTCTCATTCTAGGAAAAAACATATTCATATAATCCATCACTTTTTGAGAGACCATTTTCAAAAAGGAGATATCTCTCTTGAATTTATTAGTACAAAATATCAATTAGCTAATATATTTACCAAGCCTTTTAATTCTAAGAGAATGAATTATATTAAACATGAGTTATGAATGATTAATTTTGGTTAAGTATAATTTGTGATGACATAGCGTTGTGATTGACATACCGTTGTGATGTCATGCCATTGGATTGTCATGTTGTTGGATTATTACACCATTGGCTTTTCATACCATTGGATTATCATACCATTTCCATATCATGTTTTTTCTTTTCATGCCTTTTCAATTTTTCTCTATTTCTAGATATTTTGAACCGTCGGTTTATTTCTCAGTTTATGTTATTTACTGTAACCCTCTGTGTGCTTTTACTCTATTTTGAATTCAATTTCAAGTATTAATTTTATTTTAGAATACCTAAAATACCAAATGATATCAAAATGGCATAATTTATATTCCCAATACACCTTGATCCCAGCGTGATACTCTCGTATCTTTCTCTCTTGAGCCCTGTGTAACCCTTTGCCTCTCGGTTTTCAAATCTTATCCTTACCCTATATTGAGATTGCTAGACAAGTCTTCATGCCAAGAATGAATCATCCTACCAAGTATTCACCTTCTAAGTTTAGATCTTCTAAGAAGTAGAAGAATGAGTCGAGTTCACCTACTCTAGTTGCACTAGTTAATCCCGAGCTTGCCAACAAAATTATTGTACTAGAAAAGGAAGTTGAATCAAAGTGGTTATTGTCTAGTTAGTCTCTGGTACTCAAAGATCTCCAAAACCATGGGTGGTTAGAGTGGTTCTATTTAAAAAAAAATACCTTTATAAACTAATATTAAATATGAGTTCTATCATTATATAGAGTTTTCATTTGATGAAGATGGTACTGATTGGGTAAGAAGTCGTGTGAAAGGGCATCTATTTGGGGTTTCATCAAAGAAACCAGATAAATGTCTAGGTGAACCTCATGATGGAATTTATATGTAGTATTCTAGAATCCAATGATTTGTTTATATATGAGGATGTTCTTGATGTGCTGACAGGATATGACACAACCAGAAGGCCTGTTGCCTCAAAGCTATATGGGGAATGTAGGCCGCTCTTTAAGTTTTTACAATACAGGCTTTGCCCAAGAAAGGGTGATTTTACAACTTTAAGATACCAAGATGTCTATCTTATATATACTATGATATAAGGTCATAAGATTAATCTATGTAGATATATAATGGTATATATGTGTGAGATGATCAAACCTTCCTCCAAATCCAACTCCTTGATCTACCTGAAGTTTATTTCTGCCATGTTGAAGGCCAAGGGCCTAGTAGCTAAGGATGGAGAGTCTAGTATAGACTGTGGTGATTTCTGTCTTATACGTTATACTTGTTTAAGGATGAATATTGACTATAATACCTAGAATAAATAGTGGGTTGGAGATTCTGAGAATTATGAGTATAATCCAGTTGATCATTCAACCAGATCGATGGATGAAGTTGATCCAGGCTTGGAGCCTGATGAAGTAGCTAAATACTATGATGGGGATAAGGAAGAAGATGTTGATGAATAATATGAAAAGGAACCATTTATTGATGTAGGGAGTGATCCTGACTTGTCTCCCAAAGCTTCTCCCATTACTTTTGGAGCTCCTAGTCCACCTAAGAGACTTCCAAAAAGAGAAAAATTGGTTAAAAGTGATGAATAAGAGATTGAGGTCTCTGGAGGGGAGTAGTATAAGATTTCCAAATCCACTGAATTAGATGACGACGATGATGATGATAATTATAATGAGGAGGAAAAAAAGTAATAAGAATATGAGAATAGAAATGGTGAAAATGATAATGGGAATGAAAGGGATGTAGATGATGGATGTGGATATGGAGATGATTCTGACCCTAATGGTACTAGTGGCTGAATTAAGAGGAAGGAAGTGGAGATGCCTATAGATCTTCAGGATGCACTTGTTGAGGGGGAAAAATCCCCATCTGTATAGATATTTCATGATGCTCCAGTGATTGATGAAGTTGAATCCAAATATATTTCCACTAGTTGATAATTTTTTGATTATTCTATGGATGAGAAGATGAGAGTTATAGCTGTTGTAGAAAAACATGTAGTTGAGCTTGAGAAGATGGAGATACCTTCTTCTGAGCAAGGAAATTATGTTCAGATTTATGTCTTGGCTGCTGATAAGCCTCCAGTTGACAACCATATGGAAGTAGAATCTATGGTTAATGGCAAAAAGGATGATTCTAAATAGTTAGTGACACCTCCCGTTGATAAAAAAATCTAAGATAATCCTGCCATCATTAAACACACCTCAACTTCACATAGTTTAGATAATATGCAAAATCTTGGAGTGTCATTTGTTCCTACTGGTGTGTTACCTAATTCCATTGGATCTGTCTCATTTGTCTTACCAGATAGGTGGATTGACCCTATGGAAGAAGAATGGGGAAGTTACTCCAATGTTTTAAGGATTCCTCCATAGAATTGTGGACTTGAGGTTAGAATTGAAGGAGATCATAAGGGATCCTTGATAGCTCAAGTAGATTTTGATGGGATATTAGAAAAGTTTTATTCTATTAGAACTCATGTACCTGAACATACTCCATCTCCTCCTGTTATTTCAGTGGATGTAGTCACTCAAGATCACTTGATTTTTTGTGTGAAAATATTCTTTCTAAAATTCATAAGTGTTTGAAGAATCAATCTTCTCTTCTGACCAAATTAAGTGAAAATGATGTTCGTTATATGTTTGAGTTGGTTGTTATCCATATAAAACCAAAGATGTTGCATCATATTTTTGAGATATAGATTTAGAATAAGAGGATAAGTGGTGAAATGGAATCCCTCAAGTATTTAATTGAAGAAATGATATCTAATTTTAAAGCTTCCATGAATGGAATCCTAAAAATTCTTGAGGATACATCTTCAGATACATCTTCAGATACTTCTGTTTCTCCTCCTCCTCCTCCTTTAGTGTTTGATGTTGATTAATCTAGAATAGTTGTCAGAGATGAGTCGAGAGCTGCTTCAGCCAGTTCTTCTGAAAGTGTCACTGATCAGCCCCAAGAGACCTCGAGTAGTAATTATTATAATTTAGATCATGTTCTCAAATTTATTACCAGTTATGCCCATGAAATAAAAGATGATAGGGAAACTACAACTAATTCCATAAAGTTATATATATCTCAGATTTATAAAAAGCATTCAATGGATTCAAATTTCAAATTCTTGGATGAAAATTTGAGGATGCCTCCTATGACTCAGGCTTTCAAATAACAAGTAAGACAACTCAGGTGGATGACTCCAGTGTTGAAACAATTTATGGAAGATAAATATTATATATTTAGTGAAATGGATAGAGGTGGCCAAATAATCATGGATTTTATAAATCTCATGAATCTATTTATTCATGTTCATATCCAAGCAGTTGTTTCTCAAGAAGCAGTTCCAATTACTCCTCAGTTTTCTCTCAGACCAGGAGTTTCTTGAGATCTTCTAGCACCTTTACCTGCCAGTTTACAACCTTTTCCAATGTATCTTGCTCAACCTTTGAGACACCTCCGGACATTTGTTATTGTGAAAGATCATCCTTGGACTATAGTTGTACTCTCCTTTGGTGTTCCTTCCCTCTTACCTTGATTTGATAATCCTACCTTGGATAAGGAGCAAGAAAAATACAAGGATAAATAAAAAGAACCAATGGACCACATTGTTAAATCTTGAACCTTATTTTTATTGGATTAGACTATATCTATTTGATGGGACTTGGATTGTAATAAATTTTTTACAATCCTATTCAATGTCTTCCTTAACTGTTATTTTGTTTGTTTACTTTTACTGACTTTACTATATTTACTCTGCTACTCTTTACCTTTTTGATAATCCCAAAAGGGGGATAATTATTATTGAAAATTTGTTTTAAATAACTTTATTAGATTATGGTTCTATGATATCTTTGATACTAGCTATTTTTAATTTTTCTATTCATGATACTTATCTTTTATACTTAATCTTTTCTTATTTTCCCTTGATACCATCTAAACTTACTGTGTCGCGACCCCCTCCCACTAAAGATGCCCCTCCTGAGCTGGCAATGGTGAAAGGGAGATAATGACCCCCGAGTCCCACCTCCAGTAGGCCCCGGGGTGGAGAATAGCACCAAGGGTATGAGTTTTCACAATATGGGAGGCATTACCCTTTTTATTATTTAGGATCGGGAAATAGGACAAGTCAACCACAAAAAAGGAAAAAGAACAAGTGTATAGAAATAAACCCAAACCAAGCCCACATGCATGTTTAAACAATTTTATAACAAGGTATAAGTACAAGAAATCTCAAAGTACAATACCAAAAGAAAACAAGAGAACAACAACTGCAACAACTCCAACTGTCCAACTAGTAGGGTCCCGCACGACCCTGATAGTCCTCATGGAAACCTGAAAGTAAACATAGGGTGAGCATACAAGTATACTCAGTAGGGAAACCTAAATCTCTTATGCACAAGTGGGGAGACATCCTAATGTCCCGTGAGAACAACAGAAGAATCCTAGCAAGGAATTCTATCCACCCAACCTCACCAGCCACACTCACCAAAACACAAGCACAACATGTAGTAGTATATAAGAAACAAGAGTATTGGGTACCCCACACAATTTCCCTTTAATTAGCTTCTCTTCCTAACGATGAACGTCCTGATGCTGCCACACTCTCCCCGCCCACACACACCTGGGACTCACAACCACGTATCCCGCCCACACACACCTGGGCCTCATCCCGAAGATTCTTGGGAAATAGTAGAACATGCCCGAAGAGTCTTGGGCTAAAGCCACCCCAATCGAAACCTACCTGAAGAGTCTTAAGTGTAAGGTCGCCTCAAGCCATCACAACCTATGGGAGAAGGAGCAGGAAGGAGCTATTAACTAAGGGAAAAACACCCTCTCCCATGAAATGGGAGTGTTCGACACTAAGTGCTCAACATGGGTGGGGTGTGATAAAACAAAAAAGATACAGATATATATATACCAACCACACAGCCCAGCCTATGGATTCTAAACAGAGAAACTGATCATGTGCCTCGACACTGCTACTACGAAGCATGCATACAACAAAAAACCCAACCCCATTTAGGTTTTCACGTTTCAACAGAAGTAGTTTATTTAGTTCCTTAACCACTGGGAAACTATCCACAACCAACCACATCAATCATTCATAAAACATATCCCTACTATCCACAAATCAAGTTAGGAAAAACACAAGCAACACAACCAAGTCCTTCTTATTAACCAAACAACCCCATTAATTATTAACTCCATTTCATTTCCACACCCCACCATTCATTAACTCTTCGACTTTTATTTATTATTCACAACCCACTGTTCGTTCACAATCAAACCCATCCCCGCAGCCCCGCTTCCAACCGCCATAACCACAACCGCACCATACATCATTATCCCTTTAATACCATTTATTGCAGCCCCACTACCCGTTACAAACATAACATTCACACCAACCCACAACCAAGCCAACCGTAGCCCCGCTGCTCACCCAAACCACAACAACCCACAAAACACCCCCATCACAAGCCACGTATCCAAGAAAACACCCACATGTTCATTATTCCATTTTTTGTTTAACCGGGGTGATCACACAATGGTTCCAGATTTTAAACAGCCAACTTTACGTGATTAATCAATTTCCACATTCCACAAAGTTTCCATCCACAAAAACGGTCTAGAAAGATAGGGAAACATTTAATTGCACAAGAAAAGGCCCCCAACGACCGTGATTTTCAGTAGGTAGAAGCTCATTCAATTCACAACATAATATCACAGGATATAAAGTAATAGCAATCACAAACTTCCCAAACTCGTTCTTTAACCAGTTATTATCTTCATTTAATGGTTCAACTGTTTCTCATGAAAACAAGAGGATACCCACCCCGCACGATGCACAAATTTAGAGATACAAAGGTAAGATCCCTACCTCAACAGGTTCTGATCACAACGCTCCCCCAGATCAACTTTAGAAGATGTCCGTCGGCGTCCGTCACTTCCGTCGAGTCCCGACGAAACCTCCTTGAGTGGATGTCGGAAAGGAAAGGCCGAAGGAAAGACAACAGATCCAAGCTCGGAAGTTCTGCCTCGTTGTTACGATTATGTGGCCGCTGACAGATCGTAAATCAGAGCTCAGATGAAGAAGTTATGGAAGAAAAGGAGCCTTCGAGTCTCTTGGGAGAGCTCTGCTCAGAGGAAAGGGGAGGAGAGGAGTGAATTGAAAAGGAGGAGGGGACCCCTCCTTTTATAGGCGAGAAAAGGAAAAGTACACGACATGTACTTTATGGTACACGGCGTGTACTCGGTTATTTTACATGGTCTCCACGCGGCTTCCAACACAGTTCCGTGGCCGTTGACTGGTCAAAACACGGTTTGAGGGTAATGCATACGCGGGGAAGGACTACACGGCGTGTAGTTTGGACACACAGCGTGTATCCATTTATTGCACATGGTAAGGACACGACTCCAACATGGCACACGACCGTTGACTGGTAACGCGTACACGGGGAAGGAATACACAAAGTGTAGTTTGGACACACGATGTGTATCCATTTATTGCACACGGCAAGGACACGACTCCAACATGGAACACGACTGTTGACTGGTAACGCATACGTGGGGAAGGACTACACGACGTATAGAACTGGGCACACGACGTGCACCCATTATTTCACAAAGCAAGGACACGACCTGCAACACGGGGTATACCCGACAAGGTGGTACACGACGTGTAGTTACACTACACGACGTGTACTCAATTACTTCACACGATGAGGACACGACCTGCAACATGGGGTATACCCAGAAAGGGGGTACACGACGTGTACTCAAACTACACGGTGTGTAGTTTCAAAATTCTGGAAGGTGTGGGAAAAGTCCATTTTACCCTCTAGAACACTTCTTGACATTATTTATGACAAAGGAACGAGCCAGAGAGATCTGGGACATTACATAAGATACCTCTTAAAACATTCTCGTCCCCGAGAATTCAAAAACCAACCCAGAGGGACCCAACAAGATACCTCTTAGGGTTCTCATTATAACAGGAACCCAACCAACAACCCTAATCATATGTGTTAGGAATTCCTTCTCCTATGTCGAGATATTATCCACTTTAGGCGGTACTAACTCGCCTGTATGAGTTTAATCGCATCCTCATTAATGCGTCTCGATTAAGAATTGGGTCTTCCCACTTTCATACATTAGGATTTTTCAACTCATACTACCCCCAACACCACACAACCAACTCACTGCCCGAACACGTGGTTTTGGGAAATTCCTTCTCCTATGTCGAGATATTATCTGCTTTAGGTGGCACTGACTCGCCCGCACGGGTTCAATCGCATCCGAATTAATGCGTCTCGATTAAGGGTTAGGTTTTTTTCCTTTCCCCACACATCCGGACATGTCACACATTACCAGGGAACAAGGAAACAAAAGGTCTCACAACTGACAAGCCAAGTATTCCATATATCAAAGGTACAAAGTACAACATCAACACAAAGCTCAGAAGATCAAGGGAAAACACAAGTCAAAATAACTCTGGGTACTGAGCGTGCATCTGGATCTCCCGCTCCCAAGTGCTCTCCTCAAGGCCGCCATGCCTCCACAACACACGAACCAACGGAATGGTTCATCCACGGAGCACCTTCTCTTTACGATCCTCGATCTTGACTGGAAATTCCTCGAAGGTCGCGTCATCTCCCATATCTAACTCTCCCCAGTCGATAACATGAGAGTCGTCGTGTAAGTACCGACGAAGATGGGAGATGTGAAAGACGTCATGAACCTTCTCCAATTGAGGTGGTAGGGCTAGCTGATATGCCACCTCGCCAACTCGCCTCAACACCTCAAAAGGTCCGATGAACCTAGGTGAGATCTTGCTCCCTTTCCCAAACCTACACTGCCCCCGTCGAGGGGAAACCCTCAAGAACACATGATCTCCCACCTCGAACTCCAAGGGCCTCCTCCGACGATCAACATAAGACTTCCGTTGGTCTTGAGCCGCTTTCATCCTCTCACGTACAAGCTGGACTTTCTCTGTGGTTCTCTGCACTACCTCTGGCCCAAGAGCACCTGTCTCACCAACCTCTGCCTAGAAAATGGGTGAACGACATGGAATTCCATACAAAACCTCAAACGGTGCCATGCCAATAGTAGAGTGTAAGCTATTGTTGTAGGAAAAATCTAGTAAAGGCAAGTGTCGTACCCATGATCCTCCAAAATCTAGAACGCATACTCGCAGCATGTCCTCCAACGTCTTGATAGTCCGCTCTGTCTGCCCGTCGGTCTGGGGGTGGAAAGCAGTGCTAAGGTGTAGCTGGGTGCCAAAAGCATGCTGTAACCACCTCCAGACTTGTGAGGTAAACTTAGTATCCCAATTTGAGACGATAGTCTTCGGGACTCCATGAAACCGCACAACCTTGTCTATGTACCTCTATGCTAAGGTACTCACCGGGTCTGACTCCTTAATTGCTAAGAAGTGAGCTGATTTCATCAGTCGATCCACAACCACCCAGATAACATCATAACCACCCTAAGCTCTGGGTAGTCCTGTGATGAAGTACATTAAGATGTCATCCCACTTCCACTCGGGGACATCTAAAGGATGCAACAAACCACTGGGAACACGGTGTTTAGCCTTCACTTGCTGACACACTAGGCATTTAGCCACAAACTCTGCCACTGCCCATTTCACCCCGGGCCACCAAAACTGTTCCCTTAGGCCTTGGTACATTTTCGAAACTCCTGGATGTACTGCCAAGGCTGAGCTATGGAACTCACAGAGAACTCCCTCACACATTGCCTCCAGAACAAAAAACTTTCCATGGAAAAGCATCCGATGTCGGATGTCCTCTGACCATCCCTCTAGAGCGTTCCCCTGATCGACACGATCACGCATCACTTCCACCTCGGAGTCCCCCCACTGAGATTCTTCCACCTGCTGCAACAAAGAGGACTGCACCATCATATGAAACAAACAGCCTCTAACACCTTCTACCCTAGAATCCAAGTGCAAGGTATCCAACTCTCCCATAACCTTCCAAGCATCAGCAAATTCCCGAACCACTTCCTGATGCGACTTCCTGCTCAGGTAATCAGCCACAACGTTGCCCTTACCTTCAGCGTAAGAGATATCAAAGTCATAGTCTTGGAGAAACTCGAACCATCTCTGCTGCCGTAAGTTCAGGTCACACTGGGAGAAGATATAACGCAGGCTCTTGTGATCTAAGAAGACCAAAAAGCGATCCCCAAAGAGGTAATGTCGCCACAACTTCAGGGTGAACACTACTAATGCAAGCTCTAGGTCATGGGTGGCATAGTTACGCTCATGAGGGCGTAACTTCCTAGACCCATAACAGATCACTCCCTTCTTCTGCATCAGCACACACCCCAGACCAAGGCCAGAAGCATTACAAAACACCTCATACAACAACCCTTCCTCTGAAAACCTGAGTACGGGAGCACTGACCAACTTCTCCTTCAGGTATTCAAAAGATTTCTGACACTGCTCGCTCCATAGTAAGACCTGGTTCTTCCTTGTCAAAGCTTTCAATGGAGCAACAACTCGAGAGAAGTCTGAAACGAACCTCCGATAGTAACCTACTAACCCCAGGAAACTACGAACTTCTGCCACGCTCTTGGGTGATGCCCAAGAAACAACTGCCTCCACCTTCGACGGGTCTACAGACACTCCATGATGAGACACCACATGCCCAAGGAAGTATAATTCTTGTGTCAAGAACTTACACTTCGACAATTTCCCGTAAAGCTGGTGGTGTCGAAGGACTCCCAAGATTGCCCTGAGATGATCAACATGCTCCTCCTCTGACCTTGAGTAGACCAGGATGTCATCGATAAACACAACGATGAACCGGTCTAGAAACCCCCGTAAGACAAAGTTCATAAGTCCCATGAACACATCTGGTGCATTCGTAACTCCAAATGGCATCACCACAAACTCGAAGTGCCCATACCTGCACCTGAAAGACGTCTTCGAGATGTCACTGTCTTTTACCCTCAGCTGATGATATCCAGATCGTAGATCAATCTTGGAAAACCAACCTTCTCACCTCAGTTGGTCAAAGAGATCATCTATACTTGGAAGGGGGTAGTGTTTCTTGACCGTTACCTGGTTCAACCTTCGGTAGTCTATGCATAGACTAAGACCACCATCTGAATTATTCACGAACAAAACTGGAGCACCCCATGGCGATACACTGGGTCGAATAAAACCCTTCTCCATCAGATCGTCAATATGAATCCGCAACTCCTGCAACTCTAAAGGTGCCATCCGATAAGGGGCCATCGAAATCGGACGGGCACCAGACTGTAAGTCTATCCCGAACTCAACATCACGTCGGGGGGGGGGGGGGTAGAGTCACAACCTCCTTAGGAAAAACATCGAGGAACTCCCCAATAAACTCCAGGACGTCCATCATATCTGTATCAGCTGGAACCACTGATATCCCACCTAAAAAGGAAAGGAGAGTATTCACACACCGGCTTCCCAACTGATAGATCCTCTCGCCAACAAAAGCTACACGCTTCCCGTCCATGTCGGAGAACACGAATCTTCTCCGGAAGCAGTCGATAACAGCACTAACAGAAAACAACCAGTCGATTCCTAGGATGACATCGTATGACTACATCTGTAATAGAAGAAAGTCCCCACTAGATCTATGTGGTCCCAACGTCATCCCACATCCCCGACAAACACAAGATACGCTGGTCTGGCCTCCAACTGGTGTACTCAGCACCAGTGGTACGGAAAGTCTCTCTACGTCTAGTCCCAAAGCATGGGCTAGACCAGGTGCAACAAAGGAGTGCGAAGCTCCCGAATCGAACAAAGCAGAAACAAGAGTGCTGAACAAACAAATCGTACCTCGCACCACCTCTGATCCTGCCGGAGCTGTCAACTCTGCTGCGTGAAACTGTCCACGCCTAGATCCTCTGCCTCTCTGATGTCATCCACCTCCCCGACCACACCCTGGTCGAGGTCCCTAAGGAGCACCCTGAGGTCAACCTCCTCCTGCAAAGTCTGCCCTTGGAGGAGCATGGTCCTGCTGCTGCTAGAAGGGCCTCTTCGGCAACTGGTGCTGCTGAGGTGGGTGCTGAACCTTCCCACCTCTACCGTACTGAGCTCGGGTCGGGCACCGACTCTAAACATGCCCGAAACCTCCACAAGAAAAACACCTCAGTCCTGGGCTCATGAAAAAAGTATGAGGACCTGAGGATCTAAACTGGAACTGCTGGGGCCTGCTCCCCACTGGCCTGAACCTGGAAGGTCCCGTCATAGGAGACCTGCTGCTGACTGCTTTCCCCTTCATCGAGCCCGGTTGGATCCCCTCTCATGGTTCAAATCCCAGCGAGTGCATCCTCTCTACAACCTCTTCCTTCTTCTGTACTGCCAAGTACGTCAGAAGGGTGAAGGGGGTGACAATATACTGGAGCGAAGGATGAAGCGCCTCCTCCAAACGTCTCACCTGAGACTCCTCATCCAGAAAGAGATCCAGAGCAAAGGGCAGAAGATCCTTGAACTTGATCCCCAACTCTACGCCTTGATCATGGAAGAAAGGAATTCCTTTCATAATTCCTTCTCAAAGTCAGACCATGGAACCTCTACCTCTATCCTCTCTCCGAGGTAGAGTGTCCACCACTGTCGCGCCGCACCTCTCAGCTGACTGACTGCTAGGGGAACCCAGTACTCCCTCGGAGCACAGATCAAGGTAAAAGCGATCCCTAGCTCCTCAATCCACCCCTCCGTCTCCATATCCTAAGTACTACCCTCGTAATTCTTGAGGGTCTGCCACTGGAAAGAACAGAGAGTCTTCTACCACTGACTATCTTCCTCCTCTCGGTCAATCCTCAACTGATCGACCTCCTGAATCTTCTGGGCCTCGGCCGTCTGAGCCACCTGGGGACGACGTCCAAGTGCCATAGTTGTACGGTAAACAAGGATCGCCTAAGCCCAAGTAGTAAGGAAAACTCAAGGTTTTATTTTATCATTTCATTTCAATTTCTTTCCCAGAACACCCAAATCAAGTAAAACACAATCATGATGATGCATGTACCTTCCCTAGGGTCTCTACCCTGAAATAAATTTAGTATCACTTGGTCGTTCAGTAGGCTCAGAGTCCTTTAATTGGATCATGGGGGGCCCTAAAACCCCATGTCCTAGCCGGTATTCCCTGGTCTATGTCACGCACCGAGATTAACTAACACTATTGCCCTACCATCCCATGCAATACTCACTGTTCCTAACTCCAGACTCCATCCTATCTCTCAACTATCAGCCTCTGATACCATTATGTCATGACCCCCTCCCACCAAAGATGCCCCTCCTGAGCTGGAAATGGTGAAAGGGAGATAATGACCCCCGAGTCCCGCCTCCAGTAGGCCCCGGGGTGGCGACTAGCACCAAGGTTATGAGTTTTCACAATATGGGAGGCATTACCCTTTTTATTATTTAGGATTGAGAAATAAGACAAGTCAACCACCAAAAAGGAAAAAGAATAAGTGTATAGAAATAAACCCAAACCAAGCCCACATGCATGTTTAAACAATTTTATAACAAGGTACAAGTACAAGAAAGCTCAAAGTACAATACCAAAAGAAAAAAAGAGAACAACAACTGCAACAACTCCAACTGTCCGACTGGTAGGGTCCCGGACGGCCCTGGTAGTCCTCCTGGAAACCTGAAAGTAAACGTAGGGTGAGCATAAAAGTATACTTAGTAGGAAAACCTAAATCTCTCGTGCACAAGTGGGGAGACATCCTAATGTCCTGTGAGAACAATAGAAGAAGCCTAGCAAGGAATTCTATCCACCCAACCTCACCAGCCACACTCACCAAAACACAAGCACAACAGGTAGTAGTATATAAGAAACAAGAGTATTGGGTACCCCGCACCATTTCCCTTTAATTAGATACTCTTCCTAACGATGAACGTCCTGACGCTGCCACACTCTCCCTGCCCGCACACACCTGGGCCTCACAACCATGTATCCCGCCTGCACACACCTGGGCCTCATCCCGAAGATTCTTGGGAAATAGTAGAACCTTCCCGAAGAGTCTTGGGCTAAATCCACCCCAATCAAAACCTACCCGAAGAGTATTAGGTGTAAGGACGCCTCAAGCCATCACAGCCTAGGGGAGAAGGAGAAGGAAGGAGCTAGTAACTAAGGTAAAAACACCCTCTCCCATGAAATGGGAGTGTTCGGCACTAAGTGCTCAACATGGGTGGGGTGAGATAAAACACAAAAGATACAGATATATATATACTAACCACACAACCCAACCTATGGCTTCTAAATAGAGAAACTAAGCATGTGCCTCGACACTGTTACTACTAAGCATGCATACAACAAACAACCCCAACCCCATTTAGGTTTTCATGTTTCAGAAAAAGTAGTTTATTTAGTTCCTTAACTACTGGGAAACTATCCACAACCAACCACATAAATCGTTCGTAAAACATATCCCTACCATCCACAAATCAAGTTAGGAAAAACACAAGCAACACAACCAAGTCCTTCTTATTAACCAAACAACCCCATTGATTATTATCTCCATTTCATTTCCACGCCACACCATTCATTAACTCTTCCACTTTTATTTATTATTCACAACCCAATGTTCATTCACAATCAAACCCATCCCCTCAGCCCCACTGCCAACCGCCATAACCACAACCACACCGTACATAATTATCCCTTTAATACCATTTATTGCAGCCCCGCTGCCCATTACCAACATAACATTCACACCAAACCACAACCAAGCCAACCACAACCCCACTTCTCACCCAAACCACAACAACCCACAAAACACCCCCATCACAAGCCACGTATCCAAGACAACACCCACATGTTCATTATTTTGTTTTTTTGTTTAACCGGGGTGATCACACAAGGGTTCCATATTTTAAACAGCCAACTTTACGTGATTAACCAATTTCCACATTCCACAAAGTTTCCATCCACAAGAACGGTCTAGAAAGATAGGGAAACATTTAATTGCACAAGAAAAGGCCCCCAACAACCGTTATTTTCAGTAGGCAGAAGCTCATTCAATTCACAACATAATATCACAGGATATAAAGTAACAGCAATCAAAAACTTCCCAACCCCGTTCTTTAACCAGTTATTATCTTCATTTAATGGTTAAACTGTTTCTCATGAAAACAAGAGGATACCCACCCCGCATGATGCAAAAATTTAGAGAGACAAAGGTAAGATCCCTACCTCAACAGGTTCTGATCACAGCACTCCCCCAGATCAACTTTAGAAGACGTCCGTCGGCATCCGTCACTTCCGTCGAGTCCTGGAGAAACCTCCTCAGGTGGATGTCGGAAAGGAAAGGCCAAAGTAAAGACAACAGATTCAATCTCGGAAGTTCCGCCTCGTTGTTACGATCCCCTGGCCGCTGACGGATCGTAAATCGGAGCTCGAACGAAGAAGTTATGGAAGAAAAGGAGACTTCGAGTCTCTTGGGAGATCTCTGCTTAGAGGAAAGGGGAGGAGAGGAGTGAATTGAAAAGGAGTAGGGTACCCCTCCTTTTATAGGTGAGAAAAGGAAAATTACACGGCGTGTACTTTATGGTACACGGCGTGTACTCGGTTATTTTACACGGTCTCCACGCGGCTTCCAACACAGCTCCGCGACCATTGATTGGTCAACACACGGTTTGAGGGTAACACATACGCGGGGAAGGACTACACGATGTGTAGTTTGGACACATGGCGTGTATCCATTTATTGCACACGGCAAGGAAACAACTCCAACACAGCACACAGTCGTTGACTGGTAACGCGTACGCGGGGAAGGACTACACGGTGTGTAGTTTGGACACACGACATGTATCCATTTATTGCACACGGAAAGGACACACCTCCAACACGAAACACAGCCGTTGACTGGTAACGCGTATGCAGGGAAGGACTACACAGCGTGTAGAACTGGGCACACGACGTGCACCCATTATTTCACATAGCAAGGACACGGTCTTCAACACGGGGTATACCCAGCAAGGTGGTACACGGCATGTAGTTACACTACACGACGTGTACTCATTTACTTCACATGGTGAGGACATGGCCTGCTACACGGGGTTTACCCGGAAAGGGGGTACACAACGTGTACTCAAACTACACGGCGTGTAGTTTCAAAATTCTGGAAGGTGTGGGAAACGTCCATTTTACCCTCCAGAACACTTCTTGACCTTCTTTTTGACAAAGGAATGGGTCGGAGAGATCCGGGCCATTACATACTGGGAATGCTATGTTTTGATTTATACTACCTTGGATATCATGTTTAAACTTTTTTAATACTTTTGATGCAATTATTTGTGATCATCAAAAAGGGGGATATTATTGACATCCTAGTTTTAATGATCACAAAATCATGATTTTGATGTTATTAATGGGTTTCATATTTTCTGTAAGTATTCCATTACTCTAATACAGGTGATAAAATTGTCTAAGGATGAGACACCATTGAGATTGATACCGCTAAATCGAGATACCGTTGTCCATGACTTGTCGCCAGTATAAAAATCTTGCTAAGTATGAGATACCACCAGGACATCACACTGCCAGAATGTCATACCATTGGACTGAAAAATTGAAAAAGTTTGAGACACTGTTAAAACACACACCGCCAGACCAAACACTTCTAGTTGAGATGCCATCAGTATAGTGGAAATTTGGATAAGTCTAAGACACTGCCAATGTCATGCCACCGAAATGAAAATTTGGCTAAGTATGAGATACCGCCAGATGAGGCACCATCAATGTCATACTACCAACACAAAATTTTTGTTGAGTCTAAGACACCATCATACCACACACCTACATACCATACATATCTAGTTGAGATGCCATCAATATAGTGTAAATTTTTCTAAGTCTAAGACACTGATAGTATCATGCCATCAAAACAACATACCGCTAGAGCGAGACATCGTTAGAATTTGAGACACTGCCGGTCTAAGACACCACCACTATTTTATTAACATTATCTTTTTTTAATTACATTATTTTAATGACTATATTTATTGAAGTTTATGGAATTTACTATTTTAATGATTTTCTCTTAAATTATCGATAGAAAGCATTGAAGAGAGTTTCAGGATGTGCAGTACAAGGAAGAAACCGATCTAGATATTCACCTTACTGTAGCTGATAAAGGTGTAGCACACTCCCTTATGTAGAAGAGATGAACATGAAAAGAAAATTTTTAGCCATCTGAGAGTTTGCGACTACTGAACATTCATAGAGCTAAACCTAATTTAAAACAAGAAGAGATCACCCACTACAAAAATTTTATTAGAAGATGAACTACAAATTCACATTTATTGATTTCATCCAGTAAAAGAACAAGAGTCTATGACACTCTATTTTCCTAAAGTTTTCAAGAAAACCCAAATCAATATTCACTGCAAAATCAAATCAAGAGTTACAAGTTTTATTACAACAGACTAAGAATTTCTAAACTCTACACTTTTAGATTGCCCTGTTTTGTTTGTTTTTATTACATTTTGAGCAGTGTGAGTGCATACTCTATTTTATCACATGCACACTGTCTCCTGTGCCAAACTGGAAGATACTCAATATCTTCTCAAGCTCTTTTCATATTAGCTTATCCCATGGATAAGAGTGGTAGAGGTCCTTATGTGTCCTGTTTATTTTTTCTTCTATATATAACTGTGGAAGAGGTCATGTGTGACTTGGATAGTTGTAAACTATTATAAAACCCGATCCAAGTTGTGAATCATCTTTGTTATTTTATATAAACTACTTGGTGGTGAGTGATCACCAAGTGGAGAGGAATAAGTCTCGACTTGAGACTGAACCTCTTGTATTCATTCTTTCCGCTATGAGCTTTAATTTTTTTACTTTATTTCCACTTTAAAACTATTTTTTCAACTATAAAAAAATATATACTTTGATAATTTATCTTAATTTGTGTTCATATAGTATTTTTGATCAAGGAAATTAATTTCAAAGGAACCAATAATATTTTATATTATTCATCAGAGGCCTAATCAATCTTTATATAAATCTTTAGAAATATTGAGATATATATTATAATACATATTTCAATAAACTAGGATATATTTAATCATTTGGGGGATTTAAAAATAATCCATTTTAGATAGAAATTTTTATTGGGTACTCAATTCACCCCCTCTTGAGATACCCACTTTGAATAAAATAAATAAATAACTAAAACACATGTTATTTAATCAATAAAATGAGCATAATATGGCATGAATAAATGATAATCAAATAGTTCCATATAAATAATCACATGAAAATGAAACATAACCATGGATATTCTAATAATAGAATGATCACATAAAATATCAATAACTAATCTCATAATGATGGAATGCATAATTTTGGACATCTAAAACATACCATTAAGTCCTTGGCCAAGAAGTTTACACAAATGAGTAAGGTCTCAGCCAAAACCCGATTAAGTTTGTCTGATGAGACCTACTGATGAATCGGGGGGTTATAGTAGGCCCCAACCATCAATTATTAAGTCCAATACATTACCCATATAAAAGGGGGGAAATATAACAACATAAACATTCATATTGTAATATGAAATACTTTTACCATTCAATAAACATAATCATAAACCATCCAAAGTAATATGTTGAATGATATCAAAATAGTACATCCCTAGTCAAACTGATCAAAAACCATCTATAAAAAGAATAAGAATGATATAAATACAACATATACATAGTGAGTCATAATTACATTAAAGGGTTTATGTCTTTGATGAATAAAAATATCTTTAAAAACATTCTTGAGGAAAATATCATTTTTTACTTTGAAATTAACTTTTTAAAACTAAAATTTCAAAAAACATTTTGAAAATAATTTTCTTTGAAAATAACCTTTTAAACTTATAAAATATGATTTAAAACATTTTAGTGGTCATCATGGCTGAAAATTATGTTCATGCCGTACACATTAAAATAAAGATCACTTTCACTTTTTTTTATAAAAGTCAAATGAACATTGTTTTGAAAATGACATGAAGATTCCTTTCAAAACATTTTATAAAAAGTCAAATATGGGTAAAAATGATTTTAAATAATTTAAATATAATAGTAAAAACTTTTTAATTTTTTTTATATCATATGTACATGGAATAGAAATATTCTCTAATGGAGACTTAAACATAAACAATCTCGAATAATGATGAAATTGTGAAATAAACCCTTAACACTTTGTTATCATTTGAATCATAAGCCCCATGAAATAAAGAAATTAATATGGATATGTATATATAAATAAAATTAATAATATGTATCATAAAATTCATTCATGGTTAGAATATACACCAGACAAAGGATACAAGTGGTGAATAAGGCATATGTCCCACAGAAATAGAGGTGAGATGAGAAACCCTTACCTCAGGTTCAACTCCATTAAAACATGTTAAAAAATCTTTTATAATGGTTTTAAAAATGTTAATAATTTATACCATAACCTTATTCATATTTATAATATCTTATATGATCCTTTTATAACATCTTACCACTAATTCATTAATAATATTTTATTATTTTCCTTGTTTTGAGAGTTAATTGTCTCGTTTTCTCTTGCATGTTTTGTCATGAATGTCCCAGTTATTTTGTATAGGATATAGATCCATATTCTAAATAATGATATTAATGTTTTAAATATCATATTTAATCATTAAATATATTTTTATAACAATTCTTGAATGTTTAAAATGAAAAATGAATCGCATTGCGTCATGAAGACGGTAGGTTGTATGTACGCACGAACGATGATATCATTCCATTAATGAGTAAAATTGTAAGGGAGTGAATGATATATTAAATTTAAAGAATTGATATAATGTAATAACTATAATATATATCCATTATTTCCATCATTATAAGCATCCAAGTAAAGTGGTGATGAAAAAAAATTACACCACGATGTGGAGACGATAAGCCGTACGTACGCACGCATGGTGCATTAATTTTTCGTAGGATGGATAAAAGGTGGAATATGGTTATTTAATAATTATAATAAAACATATAAATATATATGATACTTTATTTATTACTTTATCCAGGAAACAATCCATGAAGAGGAATTAGAATAAGAAATAAACACTACTGGAAATGCAGGATTTCCCAACAGTTTAGAACCGTTGGGAAAGGCTGCAGAACCATTGGTAAATGTTATACCAATGGTTCTGCAACTCGTAGGGAAGTAAGCCATTGGGAAAAGTTTTTCCCAATGGTTTACAGTGAACTGTTGGGATAGGGTGCTGAAAAATTACCCTATCCCAACGGTTTTCAAGAACCGTTGGGAAATAGTGCAAAAATTTATCATGTTTTTCCCAATGGTTCTATGAACCGTTGGAAAAAACCAAATATATTCTCTTTCCCAACGGTTTAGAACCGTTGGGAAAAGTGTTTTACCAACGGTTCATAGAACCGTTGGTAAAACAAGGCCTACACATTCTATGCCAACGGTTCAAAACCGTTGGCATAGCCTCTGCTGGGCAAATTGCCCAGCAGCTCTGCAATTTCCCAGCAAAGCAGCTCTCCAATTTCCTAGCAGATATCCAATTTGCCCACCAAGTCTCATTTTGTGGTTACCTCTCATTTTCAATCCAATTATTGTACCTTCAATAAACTAACACATACATATACAATTATTGTACCTCCAATAACCAACTAACAATTACATATAGAGAACAAATTCATACACATTTAACATATAATGGTGGAACTATACACATCCATAATTAAATTAGAATTTATAACATAATTATAATTTAGATGACAATTATATGTGGAATCTGGAAGTCAATTCATAATTTGATTGGTTTTTTGTATACCATATATTTTTACATGAAATAATGTCCATTTTAAACATAATACATACACCTAGAGAGCTACCAGCCACACCGCGCCTCAGATTTAGGCGGGGTTGACTTTTACACGTCACATATGACCCATGGATCGTTGTGCTAATGTATCGACACAATCCGAATGCGTTTGGTAGGTTTTCCGTATGTCAGTTGATGTTTTTCAATTAAAATGACGTACTTTTGAAACAAAAGGCAGACACTTTGAGTGGTTCCGGCCACACTGTGCCTTGGATTGAGGCGGAGTTGACTCATACACATCACATATGACCCATGGATCATTCTCCTAAAGTTTCAATGGAAACCGAATGCGTTTGGTCGGTTTTCCGTATGTACTTAAATTGTTGTCCATTTTAAGCAAAAGACAGACACTTTGAGTGGTGGCGGCCACACCGCACCTCAGATTGAGGCAGGGTTGACTCGTACACATCACATATGACCCATGGATCATTGTTCTAAAGTATAGACACAATCCGAATGTGTTTGGTCGGTTTTCCGTATGCCAGTTGATGTTTTTCACTTCAAATGACGTCCTTTTGAAACAGAAGACATACACTTTGAGTGGTGGTGGCCACACCATGCCTCGGATTGAGGCAGGGTTGACTCGTACATGTTACATATGACCCATGGATCGTTGTACTAATGTATCGACACAATCCGAATGCGTTTGGTCGGTTTTTCGTATGCCAGTTGATGTTTTTCAATTAAAATGACGTACTTTTGAAACAAAATACTGACACTTTGAGTGGTTCCGGCCGCACCGCGCCTCGGATTGAGGCGAGGTTGACTCGTACACGTCACATATGACCCATGGATCGTTGTTCTAAAGTATCTACACAATCCGAATGCGTTTGGTCAGTTTTCCGTATGTACTTATATTGTTGTCCATTTTATGCAAAAGACAGACACTTTGAGTGGTGGAGGCCACACCGCACCTCGGATTGAGGTGGGGTTGACTCGTACACGTCACATATGACCCATGGATCATTGTGCTAAAGTATCGACACAATCCGAATGTGTTTGGTCAGTTTTCCGTATGCCAGTTGATGTATTTCACTTCAAAGGACGTCCTTTTGAAACAGAAGACAGACACTTTGAGTGGTGGCGGCCACACCGCACCTCAGATTGAGGCGGGGTTGATTTGTACACGTCACATATGACCCATGGATCGTTCTCCTAAAGTTTCAATGGAAACCGAATGCGTTTGGTCAGTTTTCCATATGTACCTAAATTGTTGTCCATTTTAAGCAAAGGATAGAAACTTTGAGTGGTGGTAGCCACACCGCACCTCAGATTGAGCCGGGGTTGACTCGTACACGTCACATATGACCCATGGATCGTTTTGCTAAAGTATCGACACAATCTGAATGCGTTAGGTCGGTTTTCCGTATGCCATTTGATGTATTTCACTTCAAATGACGCCCTTTTGAAACAGAAGACAGATACTTTGAGTGGTGGCGTCCACACCGAACCTCGGATTGAGGCGGGGTTGACTCGTACACGTCACATATGACCCATGGATTGTTCTCATAAAGTTTCAATGGAAACCGAATGCGTTTGTTCGGTTTTCCGTATGTACTTAAATTGTTGTCCATTTTAAGCAAAAGATAGACACTTTGAGTGGTGGCGGCCACACTGCGCCTCGGATTGAGGTGGAGTTGACTCGTACACATCACATATGACCCATGGATCGTTGTGCTAAAGTATCGACACAATCCGAATGCATTTGGTCAGTTTTCCGTATGCCAGTTGATGTATTTCACTTCAAATGACGTCCTTTTGAAACAGAAGACAGACACTTTGAGTGGTGGCGGCCACACCGCGCCTCAGATTGAGGTGGGGTTGACTCGTAAACGTCACATATGACCCATGTATTGTTCTCCTAAAGTTTCAATGGAAACCGAATGCGTTTGGTCGGTTTTCTGTATATACTTAAATTGTTGTCCATTTTAAGCAAAAGACATAAACTTTGAGTGGTGGCAGCCACACCGCGCCTCAGATTGAGGCTGGGTTGACTCGTACATGTCACATATGACCCATGGATCATTGTGATAAAGTATAGACACAATCCGAATGCGTTTGGTCAGTTTTCCGTATGCCAGTTGATGTATTTCACTTCAAATGACGTCCTTTTGAAATAGAAGACAGACACTTTGAGTGGTGGTGGCCACACCGCACCTCGGATTGAGGCGGGGTTGACTCATACACGTTACATATGACCCATGGATCGTTCTCCTAAAGTTTCAATGGAATCTGAATGCATTTGGTCGGTTTTCCGTATGGACTTAAATTGTTGTCCATTTTAAGCAAAAGATAGACACTTTGAGTGGTGGTGGCCACACCGCGCCTCGGATTGAGGAAGGGTTGACTCGTACACGTCGCATATGACCCATGGATCGTTGTTCTAAAGTATCGACACAATCCGAATGCGTTTGGTAGGTTTTCCGTATTCCAGTTGATGTATTTCACTTCAAATGACGTCGTTTTGAAACAGAAGATAGACACTTTGAGTGGTGGCGGCTACACTGCGCCTTAGATTGAGGCGGGGTTGACTCATACACGTCACATATGACCCATGGATCGTTCTCCTAAAGTTTCAATGGAAACTGAATGTGTTTGGTCGGTTTTCTGTATGTACTTAAATTGTTGTCCATTTTAAGCCAAAGATAGACACTTTGAGTGGTGGCGGCCACACTGCGCCTCAGATTGATGTGGGGTTGACTCGTACACGTCACATATGACCCATGGATCGTTGTGCTAAAGTATCGACACAATCCGAATGCATTTGGTCAGTTTTCCGTATGCCAATTGATGTATTTCACTTCAAATGACGTCCTTTTGAAACAGAAGATAGACACTTTGAGTGGTGGCGGCCACACCGCGCCTCAGATTGACGCGGGGTTGTCTCGTACACGTCACATATGACCCATGGATCTTTCTTCTAAAGTTTCAATAGAATACGAATGCGTTTGGTCAGTTTTCCGTATGTACTTAAATTGTTGTCGATTTTAAGCAAAAGACAGACACTTTGAGTGGTGGCGGCCACACCGTGCCTCGGATTGAGGCGGGGTTGACTCGTACATGTCACATATGACCCATGGATCGTTGTGCTAAAGTATCGACACAATCCGAATGCGTTTGGTCGGTTTTCTGTATGCCAATTGATGTATTTCACTTCAAATGACGTCCTTTTGAAACAGAAGACAGACACGTTGAGTGGTGGTGGCCACACCACGCCTTGGATTGAGGCGGGGTTGACTCGTACACGTCACATATGACCCATGGATCATTCTCCTAAAGTTTCAATGGAATCCGAATGCGTTTGGTCGGTTTTTCGTATGTACTTAAATTGTTGTCCATTTTAAGCAAAAGACAGACACTTTGAGTGGTGGCGGCCACAACGCGCCTCAGATTGAGGCGGGGTTGAATCGTGCACGTCACATATGACCCATGGATCATTGTGATAAAGTATCGACACAATCCGAATGCATTTGGTCGGTTTTCCGTATGCCAGTTGATGTATTTCACTTCGAATGAAGTCCTTTTGAAACAGAAGACAGACACTTTGAGTGGTGGCGGCCACACCGCGCCTCGGATTGAGGCGGGGTTGACTCGTACACGTCACATATGACCCATGGATCATTCTCCTAAAGTTTCAATGGAAACCGAATGCGTTTGGTCGGTTTTATGTATGTACTTAAATTGTTGTCCATTTTAAGAAAAAGACAGACACTTTGAGTGGTGACGGCCACACCGCGCCTCAGATTGAGGCAGGGTTGACTCGTACATGTCACATATGACCCATGGATCGTTGTGATAAAGTATCGACACAATACGAATGCGTTTGGTCGGTTTTCCGTATTCCAGTTGATGTATTTCACTTCAAATGACGTCCTTTTGAAACAGAAGACAGACACTTTGAGTGGTGGCGGCCACACCGCGCCTCGGATTGAGGCAGGGTTGACTCGTACATGTCACATATGACCCATGGATCGTTCTCCTAAATTTTTAATGGAATCTGAATGCGTTTGGTCGGTTTTCCGTATGTACTTAAATTGTTGTCCATTTTAAGCCAAAGACAAACACTTTGGGGTCCAAGGAAGAGGGTGGGGGGGCTGTCCGGGGGGCTGTCTGGGGGGCTGTCCGGGGGGCTGTCCGGGGGGTGTTCGGGGGGTTGTTCGGGGTCCAAGGAGGAGGGTGGGGGGGCTGTCTAGGTGGCTGTCCGGGGGCTGTCTGGGGGGCTGTCCAGGGGGTTGTCCGGGGTCCAGGGTGGAGGGTGGGGGGGGGGGGGGGCTGTCCGTGGGGCTGTCTTGGGGGCTGTCCGGCGGGGCTGTCCGGGGTCCAGGGAGGAGGGTGGGGGTTGTCCAGGGTCCAGGAAGGAGGGGGGTTCCCAAACACACAACCACTAAAAGACAACAACATCCATAAAAATAGATAATATATAAAAATAACTCAACTCCAATACTATACTAAGAGTCTAGATAAAACCAACAACTAGAATAGATTAAATATCAAATCTCAGTAATATCAGTCAAAAATGTAATGGATCAACTTGTCCCACATCAACATCACCACCACCACCACCATCATCATCATCACCCTTATCCTTGTCCCCATCATCGTCCTCACCCTCTCCCTCCTCCTCGTCCTCTCCCTCCTCCTCACCCTCGCCACCCGCCTCGCCCTCCTCCTCTCCCTCCTCTTCCGCGTCAGACTCCTCACAATCATCATTGTCAAGCTGTACATCATCCTGACCACCACTAGAACTGCCACCTGGTTCACTGTATATAGAATGTATCGACGACATATACTCATCAAAAGCTGGGATGGCCTCTTCTGGAAGTGTAGGACGTAGAACTTCAATAAATTTCATAAACGCACTGTTTGCCCTAGCAGACTGTTCTGCCGTCTCTGTGGCCCTTTTCTCAGTCTGTTCTGCCTGTGCCCTAACTTGCTGCAGCTCGGTGGCACTACAGCTTGTACCTGAGGAGGGCCAATACCTCGTCGGGGCTATCCTAGGTCGGCAGCGTACTCTGCCAGAATTCTCCTCTCCCAACACCTGATGTAAGTGATCTGTTGGCCCAAAATTGTCTGGTTCTTGGGCATCGAGGGCCTCTAAAGCAGCCTGTTACAAATATAAATATATCATTAAGTTAAAAAATATATATTAAAAAATAAATTCAATATATTAAAACTTACAATCTGCTGCTGAGTCACTTCATTGGCGGCACTTCCATCCTTTTTTCGTCTACTCGAGCAAAACAGTTTTACTCGAGGCACGCGTCCTTCAATATTTTGTATTTGCCTCTACAATGACATTGAAAACTAAAGTTATATGAAAACTTTAGCAAACTATTAAATAATTGAAGAAACAAAAGAAAGTGTAAGTCGTAAAGAAAACTTATAAACAATTGTTATACCTGCTTTCTCTCATGATCAGGCATCGTAGTGCATCCCAGTGTGTGGAGGTATTTTTTTGCATCAATGTTCTTTTTATTTTTTCCAGATGATTCCTAAATAAAATTCGAAAATGAAACAGATAGTATTAATGAAAAACATGAAAGTTATTATTTAAATAACTCAAATGTTATTAATACCTTAAACTGGGTACTCATCCAATGAGTAATCATCTGATGATACTGCTCTATAGGACAATCATCCACAAATGGTACCGCCTCTAACTCAGTGACAACTCTAGCACGCCGGCCCATATACAACTCATGCTTGTAGGCTCTCCAAAGCTCGCCTAAATCCTTTAGACGTTCCGATCGTGCACCCTCACCATCGGGAAAATTAAATTGAAGCTGAAATCAAAATATTAATTCATATAAATACAAAAATAATTCATGGCATTAAATAGAACAGATTTTTTTACCCATATCTCTACCCAAGCTCTATACTTGACCTCATGCGGCAAATGACTCCACGATAGCGGGCTGACGGGAATGATGTTGGAGTATTTGGCAAGCGTCGCCAAAAAACTCCAACATTGCTGCCCTGCTTTCTCAACCATTTGGCTGTCTTCATTATAATCCACCATAACCTGTGTGCGGCAGTTCCACACCGAACGCATGCATGTACGCCCCCGCCCACGCCTCCTGTCAGTAGATGTATCTATCATGAAAGAAAAACAAATATTTTATCAGAACATGTTATAATGAAAATAAATATTTCTATAAAAATTTGTTAGGGTTATATAAATATACCTGTGCCGGTCTGATCGCTGAGTGCCGCTGGATCCACAAAAACTGATGGAACACCCTGTGGTGGAACAGGAGTTGAAGACAATTGAATATAAAAGCTCGGAGAGATAGAAGTAGAAGGAAAAGAAGATGGGACAGCTGTCTGACCGGATGCTGACTGAGGAGTGAGAATCATCATGGGATGTGAAAATGATGGGCCAGAAGATGCAGAAGGTAGCGAAAACATGGGAGGCCTAAATATCCCGTGTGTCTCTAATGACACACCAGGATCAGAATGTGGGAAGGATGACATGTCAGTGGGAGGGGCAGGGTCTAGTCGAGTACGCGCAGCTGCTTGTCCACCTCTAGTACGAACCCTCCTCGTACCACCGGCCTGAGTACTAGGACCAGTACTAGGCTCCTCGTCGAATAACTATCGACGTATAGGTGGATCCTACAAAAATGTTTACAAAAAAATTAATCACATGACATTATATATTCTTTAAATATATCAATTTGAAATAAAGTACTCATTGTAGACACTAATGGTGGAACGCCCATCGCCGTCATTCGACGATTGTTCTCCATCATTTTTTTCCTTCATCTCTCTTCAATTGGATTCATTTCCTGCTTTTGAAAACAAATATGTAATTAATTAGAAAAATAAAACTAATGTGTAACCCAAAAAATGAAATTCAAATAAAATTGCAACCAATAAACATTGAAAATTCACATAATGGTCAATTAAGCTATCAATTGTTTTAGAAGAGATTGAATAGATTTAATAAATCATAAAAGTTGTAATGTTCACCAAGTTAGAAATATTGTTTGACTATGTTTGAATACAGTTCAATTACAAATTAGAAAATTCAATTCAAATAAAACTGCAACCAATAAACATTGGAAATTCACATAACGGTCAAGTCAGCTATCAATTGTTTTAGAAGAGCTTGAATGGATTTAATAAATCATACAAGTTGTAATGTTCACCAAGTTAGAAATATGTTTGACTATGTTTGAATACAGTTCAATTCCAAATTAGAAAATGCAATTCAAATAAAACTGCAACCAATAAACATTGAAAATTCACATAACGGTCAAGTCAGCTAAAACATATTTGTGATCAATACTAAATCAATTTGAATATTACCAACCTTAAAAACCCAACTCGAGGCAAACCAAAAGAATTGAGAACATGGATGAACGATTCTATATATTTTCAACCACAACTTCAGGTTCACAATCAACTCTGACAATTGAGCTATTTGAGTCATCAAAAGAAATAAATGGATTGGTTCCAATGGCACTAGGGACAGTGTCAATTCCATCATCACCATCATCAAAAATATGTTTTGGAATTACTTAAACTATGACACCAAATTCAGGTCGAAGTTGGTCTTTGAAATAAAAAACTTGTTTAGCCATTGATGCCAATACATATGGTTCTTCGGTAGCAAGAGTGTGAGTCGTATTAATTACTCTGAATCCACAATCATCAATAAATGTGCCATGTATCTTCATCGAATCAAACCAATGGAATTTCATCATTGTGACTCGTCCATGAGAGTAATAATCCAATATTATTATTTTCTCAACAACTCCATAATAACCCACATTTTCAAATCGCGGTCTACTATCTGATGCACTAGCATAACAATCTGTTGTGGCAGTAACCATAACAACATCATGTTGTGTTCTCATGTTTTTTGCTCGTTTAGTGACAATAAATTTGTACCCATTGATAAAAATTGATTTACAGTCACGAACCACGGTATTAGGACCAAAATCCAAAGCTCTTATTTCCTCAGAGACAGAGTCAGCAGACAAACTCAATACCTATAATATAAATGACTATTAAAGTTAATTAAATATTGATATAATTATTTTAAACATTAATTTTTTATACCTTCAATTTTAACCAAGCAGAAAACTCTTTGCTATGAAAAGTCTATCTCCTTCTCAAAGATAAAGAACGATGCTTCCTATTTATCATTGTTTTATGTTCCATGTAGATAAAAAATATTAATAGTTTAACAGATATATATGTAAGATATACATAATCAATTTAGTTACCTGATATAGTCATCGAACAAATCACAGTTGAACAAAACTGTGCGATGTGCCATCTTCCGCTCTTCATGGCTTAATGTCTTCAATGTATATGATCCAGGAATTCCTCCTGTTTGAGGAAGTGATGGAAAACTGAGTTCAATTTGCTCATACTGTTCTTCTTCATTTCTCATTGGTCTGTTCAATCTTGTAGTAAGATTAGACAAATACATCGAGCAGAAATCCATACATTCTTGATCCAAGTAACCGTTCATGATAGAACCTTCGGGATGATTTTTGTTTCGGACATAAGACTTTAATGTGAACATATTTCTTTCAGTTGGATACATCCAATGAAAAGAAACAGGTCCTCCGAGAAGTATTTCAGTGGGAATATGGATAGTCAGATGCAGCATGCATGTGAAAAATGATGGAGGAAATATTTTCTCCAACTCACACAAAATTAATGGGGCATTTGTCAACATTTTTTTCAAGAAATACTTGGACAACTTTTTAGCACAAAGATCTCTACAAAAATGGCACAACCGAATAACAACCACCCTTACATTATTGGACAAAAGATGATGGATTACTATTGGAAGCAACTCATGCAGTAGAATGTGATAATCACGAGTCTTCAAAGATTTTAGCTTCAACTCTCTTCTATTGACCCATTTAGATATGTTGCTTGAATAGCCATCAGGAACTCTAATAGTCTCTAATACTTCTAGAAATTGTTTTTTTCTCCAGGTGTCATCACATAATAAGCACATGGAAGTTGCCATTTATTTTCACTGATATGTACAGGATGCAATTCTGGTCTGATGCCCCAATCCACCAAGTCACACCGAGATCGTAAATCATCTTTTGTCTTCCCCTTGACATTTAGAAGAACCGAAAGCAACATTTTGCATATATTCTTTTCAATATGCATTACGTCTAAGCAATGACGCAACAAATTGGTTGACCAATAAGGCAAATAAAAAAATATACTCTTCTTCCTCCAATTGTAACAGGTTTCAGTGGAAACATTCTTTCTCTTTCTAGATTTCATTTGACCCTTCCCGAATGAAAAACTGAAATCTTTCAATTCATTAAGCACGTCAGTTCTTGACATACGCTGAGGTGGATCATCGGTCTCTATGGTATTATCAAATCTTTGACGATTCATTCTATATGGATGATCCTTTGGCAAGAATCTTCGATGTCCCATAAAACTGAAACTACAACGATGTTTCAGTCTTCTAGATCGTGTATTCTTCATACAAACTGGACATGGCAGTTTTCCCTTCGTGCTCCATCCAGACATCATTGCATAAGCCGGAAAATCATTGATCGTCCACATAAGCGCAGCACGCATCTGAAATATGTCTTTCGAACATGAATCGTATGTGCGCACACCCACATCCCAAAGAAGTTTCAAATCTTTTATTAAAGGTTGAATGTATACATCAATATCAATGCCGGGATCAGAAGGACCAGATACGAGTATACTCATGAAAGTGAAAGGTTTTTTCATACACAACCATGGGGGAAGATTATAAATGTGTATAAAAACTGGCCATGTGCTGTGTGAAGTAAGCATCTGTCCAAAAAGATTAAAACCGTCACATGAAAGACCCAACCTCACATTACGCACATTAGCTGCAAAATCAAGATGTCGAGCATTAAATCTCTGCCATGCAAATCCATCTGCAGGATGAACCAACTCATCATTAGTCTTCTTTCTCTTGGTATCATGCCATCTCATTTTTATTGATATTTCATCAGACATAAAAAGATTCTGAAGTCTGGGGATCAATGGAAAGTGCCACATTACTTTTTGTGGAACGCAGGATGGTGTTCCATCAGATTTTGTCTTCCAGCGGGATGTGCCACATTTTATACAATCATTTCGTTCAGTGGTTTCCTCCCAGAATAAACTGCAATCTTTCGGGCAAGCATGAATTTTGTTTCTTGAAAATCCAAGTTCCTCAACTAACTTCCATGCCATATAGTGGTTTGAGGGAATATCTGCATCATCTGGAAGTAAATCCTTCAAGAGGGTAAGAATGTAATCGATTGCTGTATTAGAAATTCCATACATAGTTTTCCCATGAAACAATTGGATTAAAAATTCCAGATTTTTCATTTTATCGCATTGTCGATATACTGGAGTCGTGGAGCATCATTCAATTTTCTCACCCTATCAATATCATCATTTTTACTAGATGCATCAGCTGTCCTCATATCGATGTCTTCTTGAGTCGAAATCCTTTCTTTTTCATGATGACGAATAAACGAAAACCGATCATCTAACAAATTCTCCATTCCAGTCCTTTCATTTCGATCATCACCAATTTTAGATTTCATTTTCTCCCCATTGTGATACCACACAAAGTAGTTTGCTTGAAAACCATTTTTGGTTATGTGGTAGCTGACTTCTTCACGGCTCAACCAAGGTCTACCAACACAATTGGAACATGGGCAGTGTATGCGACCACTATCTAAAGCATTGTGAAATGCAAAATCTATAAAGCTCTCCAAATTGTTTTGAAAATCTCTTGAGATCCGATCGGTTTCATACATACAACTTCTGTCCATTCTGTAAAAAGAATTTACGTAAGTAATTTTTTCATAAACAATTCAATAGGATTGAACTTTAATAGAAAATATATTTCGAAATCCATTTTAAATAATAAAATCCCTTTGATCATTTTTAACAAATATTTGGAGTATTCTCAAGGCACCCCCATTTGGAAAAGTCACATTAAATGCCCAATTTCCACACCAAACCATTGAAAACAATTAACATCAGACAATCATCGACCACAAATAACTTAACTGGAAATTAAAAAACAGAAACCAAATTTGATATAGAATTTAATGTTAAGTTAGGGGAAATGAGATTAAATAGAGACAACAACATCATAAATGGTTCCAACATCATAACTTTTGATTAAAACCACCCATAATAGGAATGAGAATTCCTCATACACCTAATCCCTAATAAAACAAACCAAATCTCCAATTAAAACATTGAATTTAGGGTTTCCACCCCACTTGGACAGCCCTACCCCCACCCCACTTGGACAAACCAGCACCCCCACCCCACGTGGATAGCCCTACCCCCACCCCACTTGGAAAACCCAGCCCCCCCCACCATACCTGGACACCCCTACCCCCCACAACCCACTTGGATAACCCAGCCACCCCCCCCGCACCCCACCTGGACAGCCCTACCGTCACCCCACTTGGACAACCCATCCCCCCCACCCTACCTAGACAGACCCTCCCCCACCCCAACTGCACACCCTCCCCACCCTACTTGGACAACCCTGCCTGGACCCCCCCCACCCAACCTCCACACCCTCCCCCACCCCAAATAACCCTACCCCTACCCCATTTGGACAACACACCCCCTCCCCCACCCTACCTAGATAGCCCCCTCCCCCACCCTACCTAGACAGCCCCTCCCCCACCCCAAACATCCCTAACCCCACCCCATTTGGACAACCCAACCCCCTCCCCCACCCTACCTAGACAGCCCCCTCCCCAACCCTACCTAGACAGCCCCCTCCCCCACCCTACCTAGACAGCCCCTCCCCCACCCCAAACAACCCTACCCCCACCCAATTTGGACCACCCAACCCCCTCCCCCACCCTACCTAGACAGCCCCCTACCCCACCCTACCTAGACAACCCCTCCCCCACCCCAAACAGTCCCACCCCCACCCCATTTGGACAACCCAGCCCCCTCCCCCACCCCAAACAGCCCCACCCCCACCCCATTTGGACAACCCAGCCCCCTCCCCACCCTACCTAGATAACCCCTCCCCCACCCCACTTGGAGAGCCCTCGACATCCTCCCCACTTGGACAGCTCCACCCCCACCCCACTTGGACAGCTCCACCCCCACCCACTTGGACAACCCAGCCCCCTCCACCCCACTTGGAAAACCCAGCCCCCCCCCCCCCACCCCACCTAGACAACCCTAACTGTATTTATGGATAACCAATGAAATCAAGTCAATAGACCTTAAATTTAAAATAAATCAAGGATAAAATAACTCAGGATCATATTGACCTCTTCAATATCAACCAAAATTATTCAATACAGATAAATCACAACAAAACCACAACCTAAAATGATATATTGATTGTGTTCATAAGGGAATCATAATACACAATACATTGTAGAAAAATGGAATGAAAAAATCTAAAATAAATGAAGGCACACCTCTCGATTTAGAATGGAAGAACAAAAATTTCTTGAATCAAAGATAGATGTCCCGTTGGAAATTAGAGTTAGCACCCTCTAGAGCAGGTTGTGAAGTAGGGTTCCAACTATAACCAAAAATTATATATGCCTTATTTTCGTAAGGGGATCATAATACACAATAAATTACACTAAAATAGAATGAAAAAATCTAAAATAAATTAACACACACAAACTGATTTAAATGGGAAGAACAAATCTAAAATCAATGAACTCACACATACCGATTTAAACAGGAAGAAAAAATCATTGAAAACCAGACCTGTTGTGTTGGGAATTAGCGTTTGTGTCAAGATTTAGAGGCAAACCTTGCAGACGATTGAGGTTTTGGGAAAAAATTCCGAGAGGGTGCGTCCAGGTCTCGGTTAGGGAAAAATTTTCGAGATGTCTGGAGTTGCAGATCGATGGTATTTGTGGATTTTCTTTCCCAACAGTTTTAAAAAAACCGTTGGGAAAGTTATGTTATCCCAACGGTTTCAAAAAACCGTTGGGAATAACCTATTAATTCCATCTATACCAATGGTTATGATAAAACTGTTGGTATAGGGGTCTTCATCTTTCCCAACAGTTCCACTAAACCGTTGGGAAAACTCTTTTTTACCCATTTTTCCCAATGGTTTTATCAAACCATTGGGAAAACACAATTTTTACATATCTTTACCAACGGTTTCCAAAAACCGTTGGTAAAGCTTACCTATACCAACGGTTCTTTGAACCGTTGGAATACTAGTGTTGGGAAAAACATGATTTCCAGTAGTGAAACTTGAAGGATTTGGTAAAGATGATTATATCTTCTTCAGTGGACTTCCTTTAGATATCATCTTAAGGACACTAGGGTTGGTCCTTTGAGGAGACTAGAACCTAAAAAACATGTATAATAAAGTTTTTAAGATAAATGGGTAGGGTTTTATAGATTTATAATGTTAAAAGTGTTGTGAATAAGTGAGGGAGGAGGTTCCCTTTTATAGTTGAGGTGAGAGACACCTTCAGAATTTCTCAAAATATTAAAATATAATAAGGCTATTCTAGAGCCAAAGACTTACAAATGGAATATAAATTAATAGGGGATGTAATTTTATACCACATATTATATATTTGTGTTTATTTAATATTTTTATTATTTTTAAATAATTTAATAAAATATTAATTCCATATAATATTATTATTTCCAAATTTCATACTATTCATTACTTTGACATTAAGAATATCAAGATAATAAGATATATTCGAAACAATACTTTTAATACATCCCTAATATGTCATATTCATCTATAAAATTCGTTTAGAACATTAATTAATTCAAATTATATTACTTTTAATATTTTTAATATAATTTATTTGACCTTTTCGTTAATTGAATAATTGCTTCATCATCATTGTGTAATTATTTAATGTAATTATTTATTCACTAAAAATTAAAAATAAATTAATAATATGTATATAAATATTTTATATTTAAAAATACTATTTATAGTAGAACAAATATTTTGGATAACACCATATTAGAAATATTATACTTATTGAAAACAAGAGTATGCTATGTTTGACTTTTAATTAAATAAAGTACTATAAGGGTCATAACCACTTCCTAATGAAAAAAAGGTCATAAATAAGAACATTGAATGATTATGGAAAAAAATTATTCATACAATAATATTTAGTCAACTTTTTGGGTAATTTAATGGTTCTTATCATTTTAATTAAAATCATTTTATTGATTTTCCATTAATTAAATAATTATTACATCATTGTTGTGAAAGCCTTTAAGATATTTATTTATTCCCTAAAAATTAAAAAAAATTAAAATATTCAAAATATAAATATTTTATATTTAAAAATACTATTTATGGTTAAACATATCTTATGGAAAACCATATATTAAAAATGTTATACTAATTAAAAACCATAATGTGAACAATTTGACTTTCTTTTAAATAAAATACTGTAAGGGACCTAATGTCAAAAAATTAGATAAAAGGTCCAAAATTAGACCCATGTATGATTATATTTGAAATATACTCATAAAATAATATTTATTCAATTTTTTTTTTCATTTTTTGGTTCTTATAATTTCAATTAAAATTATTTCATTGATTTTTCTTCTGCTTGCACAAACACTGCATTAATGTTGCATGAGCATTAAAGGCAATTATTTTATATAGAAAAATTGAAAATAAATTAATATCATAAAAAAAATAACCAGGTTTAATATAATCTTTAATATTTGTTCATTATATATATTTACTCATATCCATATCAAGGCAACTTATTTAATTTGTTAATTTGACTTTTCTTGCCTTGCACAAACATTTCCCAATAATTTGGATAATATTCTTATTATATAACTCTAAAATTATAAAATATAAATAAAAATTATCATTTATACATAATAATTGATAAAAAATTCATTCAATTACTTTTTATCACTCAATTATTATCTATAAGACACAAGATTTGACTTTTTCAACACTGCACAGTATTGAAAATGATTTTAATATTTATCATGAAATAAATTCTAATTTACATGTTTTGAGTTATTTTTTTATAATATTCATATTATAATATCATAATTTAGTCATTAAATAAGTTTAATAAATTTTATATCATAATTATGTCTTGACGATATTACAAGAGACGCTGTATTTTATAAAAAAAATGTATTTTTTTATTCACAAAAAAATCAACTTTTTCAAAAAAATAAAAAAAATTCACCCTAAAATAATTTTGAAATTAAAATTTTAAAAATGAAAATTATTATGTAAAATATAATTTATAAGTGTCAAAATTTATTTTTAAAATTAGTATGTTATTAAAATGTGACAAAACTGCCTTTAGCATAATATAGCTTTTTATGTGTAAAATTGGATTTGTTATTGTATTATATCTATCAAATCTATTAGATGAATGTCCAAAAAATTTGATTGAATATATAATATATAAATTTCATAATGTGTTTAATAATATTCATTCTCACCAATTTAACAACTAGGTTATAATGATCACATAATAATATTTCATTGTTCATTTAAGCTGGGTGTTGCATTCAACATAAGCTATCGAAGAGATTAAATTTAAAAAGACAAATACCATAAAATATTGGGGTGTTACATTATCCTATCCTTCAATAAATTGCATCCTTTAAATTTTAATTTGTACTCTGAAAATCAAAGGTTGATACTTGAAAATTCCTTTGTGGGAAACTCACATCGTAAATAGGGTTAATAAAATATCCTCTTAATAAGAGAGAAAGGGAAATACGAAGGTCACTAGAAAATTAGTATTTTGAATAGGAGAACATTAACAGGAATTGAAAATATGGACATGGAAGAAAAATAAAACTATCTAGTTCTGATGGAGAGTGATAGAGAACATGATCATTAAAAAGTTAACCATCACAAAACCATAAGTCCGTGATCGGTTAAAAGACCATTGATTTATCCAAAAGAAAAGTAAACAGATAATGTTTTTGATCCAAAATACCTTTACTAGAGTTGTGGGATTATTTTACTATAATGGTAAGCACTTACTTGACTTATTTTCATGTCATAATCATAATATCATCCTTTGGTTGTGATTCGATATATTTTCACTTCATCTCTTATGCTAGGAAATGGATATTCAAGATGAATTTTTTTATGCCTAGAGAAATTTAATGAATCACAATATACACAATTCATTAATTCAAACTTTAAATATTTACCGAAACCAAAATGGTTAGAACATTTTATCAACATACAATAATATCCAAATTTCAACTTAATCCATTCTATAAGTAGTTAATCTTAAGACTCATCCAAAATACATCTGTATAAATTCAAAATACAAAAATTTAGAAGGAAGGTTACTAAATTTCAAAAATCAAATTAATATTATACTCCCCAAACAATATAATGTATCTCTTAAATATATAAATACCCTAATCACCTTAAAACCTTAATGAAAACATGAATTCTTCCAAAAAATAAAATCTCATGTTGTTGAATATATTCCTTTAATCAAAAAATATAATAATCCCATCAAAGATAACATAAACTATCAAATCAATATCCACCATAATGGTCACCAATAATTTCCCATAAACATATCTTTATCATTATTATCTCAAAATAAAGCACATATTAAGGTTATATTCCCCAAATCATGTTTTTTTGCAAAAGATCAACTTTCCCTCCATCTTACGCTTCTACTACACCCATAACCATCAATTAACACAATCATCTACTCTGCACTGTGCATAATGATGATGATGCCTCTATCATTTCCATCAATGTAAGATAATTATTACATGAAAAAATTATGTTGTATGATTTTCCAAATATTCCCTTGGCATGCTCATTTGTATGTGTGTGTTAGCTCCACTCATTGGAAGAGAAATATCAACAAGTGAGTCTTATTTCATATGTCATATATTATTATATTTATTTTATCCTATTTATAACATTGGAAATGTATATATGAATTATTTTATTAATATTTTATTATGAGAAAAATAATTATCTCTTGAAGAGAAATAAAATCTCATGACTTTCAAATTTCAATACATTCTCTAAATTGAATGTGATTGGTTATTATCAAAATTATGTTAATAATCAACATGTTTGATGTCGATACAAATATCATTCATCAAATGAAAACATTAAACAATGTCACTAAAAGTGGTTAAATGATGAACATTGTATACCTATCGTACATTGAAGTTTACTTCACTAATCATTCCATGAACCATGATGGTGATTTAATAAAATTTGATTTCTCCTATTTCTATGTACACCCTAGAGCAGTTAAGCTTGATTATTATGTATAAATAATCATAACAAGGATCTTGTTTATTCTTGTATTTTTTTGAATAAATGTTGTATTTTTTCATTTATTTTTTTCATTTATTTTATTTCTTATATGTAAAATATATGAAATTAATTAAGTGTTCATGAAAAATAAAATAAATATATTTTATTGATATTCATCCCCCAAAGTGGATGAAAGTGTTGTATTGAATATTCATGTTATTATCTTTAAGACATTATACAACCCAATAAAATAATTTTATTCTATTCCTTGAAGTGAATGAGAATGTTTATTTAAAAATTTTATTACATTCCCTGAAGTTAATGTAAATATATGTGATTTTATTTTAAATCACGTTCAAAGTGAATATGATATTTTGTGATGACCATTATAACTTTTTTTTGTTTATAAGTAAAATAAATAAATAATAATTATATAACCAATATAAGTGGTTCAATAACAATAAATATTTAAATTGAATAATGGATTTTATTAATATTTATGAAATATTGTGCCCCTGGAGAATGATATGAAAACAATGAATTTTGACATTATGTAGAAGAATATTTTTGTTTATCATTTTTTTCTCCTACAACACCAATATCGATATTTTTTTTTATTTATGATGGGTTTATGTATTATCAACAACATCTCATGTATATAATTTTATATTATCCCCTTAAATGGATGTTATTCTTATTAAAATTCATATACATGATGATAGAATTATATAACTTTTATAATCCAATATATTTTATTAAAATAATTATACCACCAAAAGTGGTCGAACAATGATCATCATAATAAATAAATTTAGTATTTTTATACAAGATGATCATTATTGATAAATAATTAATTATCATTAATGAATCATGAAATTCAATGAATGAATGAATTCACTGATATAAATTTAATTTTAATTGCTTTATTTCATTCCTAGATAAAAATGAAATTATTCATATAATTGGTGTTACTCATATTTTAATTTTTATCATGAATATTTGAGAAGTTTAAAAAATTGATTAAATTATTTCTCCTTAATTTGTTGAAATGGATGTTATTATAAGAGACTATAATTTTCCGGCCTGTTTCAGGTATCGGAGATTTCTAGAGAAGAATGGAGAAAAAAAAGTTTTTGTTGGATATGAGATTTCAACTGGAATAAAGAGGTTGTAATGTGTTCATTTGAGTAGAAACACAAAGTGTTGGCTATAGTAGAGGGTGTCTCTACCAGTGGTGAGTTGAGATATGGAGAAAGTGTGCCATGTAATGAAGGGTTCGAAGGGGGAGTGGTCTCATATGACATGATGCAAGGGGGGGTCGTGGCCTGGGGGTGAAAGCTGTGAGAGATAAATTTACCTTTTCTAATATTATAATAGTTTTTTCATAATTCAACATTGTTGGTCATGACATATAGGGTTTTCATAGGATTCTGTCTAAGTGTAGAATCTTACACATGGGATTTATTACTCCCTTGTATTTCTTTTTTTGGTTTTCGGTTCATGGTGTGAAGGTCTTTAGTCATGAAGTGTAAGTGACTTGGGGTGTTTTCTTTTATTTTCATGAGAGGTTGTTGAGTGTGGTTCCAAGTGATTTAATGTGAAGTCCTGGAGAGTTTATTTCTAGGGTTTTTCCAGTTGGGAGTCGTAGTGTGGTGACAGTGTTCATATCGTGACCTTCCTTAGCGATATCAATTTAAAGTGGTTTGAATGAGAGTAATGTCACAAACTAGGATGAGATTTCATTCAAATAGACACCCAACCTAGCCCAAGACAAGGCCTGAGAGTCTTTTCCAATCCTATTGGGCTGACGACTAGCACCAGGCTTCAAAGATATCACTGTGAGAATGATTTATCCCAATAACAACCAGGAATAAATAACCAAAATAGAGCTTTCAACAAAAAATAACAACAACATAACATCAATAAATACATAAAGAAGATCTAGATACAAATACAACTAAGCGAAATATAAACTATAAAGAAAAACTAAAAACAAAATAAAAATGAAATGATCTCCACATGAACTCATGATCACCACCAACTACAAGAAAAACCTACTCTAAAGAAAAACCTGAACTAGAAACCTAAACTTGAAAAACATATCGGTTCTACCAACATTGAGTGGCACAAGTATGGTGTGAGCATAAACAACTCAGTAGGTAAGAACCAAAAAATCCATTCACTTCCTTTCTTAAAATAGTATATAAACACTAGTTTGAAATACATTTATAAAATAAAGTTTTATTATTTTAAATAATCAAACACAGCTTTCAAAAAATTCCTTTTTTAAAACAACACACACAACTTTCCTCATTTCAAAACAATTTTCCATTTTGAAACTTAGTTTAAAAACCCAATATCAAAGAAGAAGAAAAAAAAACAGGTGATCAAAAGATGAGCTAGAAAATAAAGGAAATAATACAAGAAGGTAATAAAATCAAGTGCAACAAAATGAAATAGAACATAAAAATATGTAATCATGATCATTTCCTAATTATATCTAGAGTAATCCCTAGACATACTCAGGTCAGACTCACTTTCTGGCATATGTTGTAGCTCTATAGTCAATAACCAACCTAGATTCTCTAAACCAGCCTCACCAGTGGAACATCCCACCTAGTCTCTCCACAAATCTAGGGGTACCAATCCATCTAATCGGGATAATTAAGCAACCATCACTCGACACTCTAGACAATTCCCATGAATCCCATGATAATAGTACATGGATAATGAGGAGGTCCTCACGTGAATGGCATGAACCAATAACCCATAGATTCCATTGTGCTTTCCTTTCCCAATCTCATACACCAACTATAAGGATAAACTCTCCTAAAAGGGACAACCATAGAGGTTCCCATCACACATTGAACCATCCAGAAGTTCTAACCAGGCCTATACATCATGTCACTTTGAAAACTAGTTTCTCAAAACACCATAAGATACAAATCGGGCCTTTAGACTTAAAATTAAAATCCATTTCCAAAACCTTTTCCAAGACCAAGGTAAAACACCAATTTCATTAGAATATTCCAAATGGGATGAAATTTAAGGAATATTTTTGAAAAATCATATTTGAGTTCATTTGGGGAACAGGGTGGAAGAAAGAAAAAAAGGGAGAGGGGGTAGATGTTTTGAAATCCAGGGTTTAAAATGACCATCATTTTAGAATCCATCATCACTTATGTTCCTATCCATATGTGAACCCCATGAATATATGGATATACCCATATGTAATGTCATAATCATGGTAAACCAAAAAAATACTCAAAAACCAATTTATAGAGTCACCACTTGCATTACCACTAATCACAACAAATCATCACACAAGAAAAAAAGGAAGAAAAGGAACCAAAACCCACACACCAAGATCAAATTACAAGTAAAATAAATACCAAGATCTAACCAAGGCCAAACATGATCCAAAACACCCAATTTCATCCTTCAAGGCCAAGTGGCATTTTATCAAACACTTCGTATACATATACATATATTCATAATTTAGTAAATCCTTTGAAAACCCATTTTTCACCAAATTATCAACATAAAACCACCACTAAAATTTATACTAACACATAAAAATCATGAAAAACACATTTATAAATTATTTAGAAACACAAAAGCATCAAATGGATTGTTTTGGAAAGGAAATGGATGGAAACACCTACCTCAACAACATGTAGAAGTAATGATACTCCAAGAGAATGAAAAACCAAGACTGAGTGATAATTCACACACCCTAACATCAAATAAATAAAAGAAAAACATCATTCCTTGCCTCTAGGGTTCATATAAAATAGAACCAAGCCAAGGTAATCCAAGGAAGTAAGAGTGGTATGGAAGAAGAGGATAAAATTGGTCAAAACCCAAAGGAACTCACCTTAGAAGCTTGAGGAGGAAACCATAGAGGGGGGAGATCCAAAAGAGAGGAGATTAGGAGCCAAATTAGTGTTCCTAGGTTTAAAAATAGGTAGGAGGGGTCAATTGGGGTTAAAATAGGGGAGGGAAAGAATAATAATTTCCACTTTTTAATGAGTATGGGAAACTTTCATGGTTTGGGTGCACAGTTTTCCAAACTGTGCACCAACCGTGTGTACCCTAATGGAAAGAGAGGAAACCCGCATGGATTGGACAAATGGTTTGGAAAACCATGCACCAACCATGTAACATAGTTCAGTAAAAAATGTAGAGCAATCTCACAGACTTTCTGCATAGTTACATCTAACCATGCACAAGTCGTGTGCCATGTACCTAAAACCAAAAAGAGTTAGCATGTTTTTCCCTTGGCCTCACATGGTTAGGCCAAAAAATGCGTAAGAAATTCCAAGAAAACAATGTAAGAAGAAATTGATCTAAGAAACCCTCATCCTTAAATATCCACACAAATTACCCTCATACCGTGCACAGGGACAGTACACACTGAAACCTCAAAAACTCAAAAATTCTCATTAGAAACTCAACTTGAACCTTAACCAAAAGATCCAACATATAGAAAAAAATAAAATAAAACAATACCATGATCGGGGTGTGATAATTACCACCCACACAAAAACTTTATACCCCCAGAAAGTCACCCAACCAAACAAGAGCACACAATTCAAATCCGAAATGAAATGAAGCCAAATGGAACCATGAACCTCTGAGTGAACTTTTAACTCCCCAAGTCACAACTGAACAGATCTAAAGAAATCTATAATAATAAAAATCATGGGGAAGGAAGATGATTTATCCCCACCATAATAAATTTCTTGCACAATGACACCAAGATGGGAATTCCGAACACAAAACAAACTCCCAACACAAAGAAAAAACCCATAGAAGAAACTCGAACCAAATGAAGAAAAAACCACGATTCATAATTTATAAAATACATAGACATATCCAAAACAAAAACAACCCAAAACCAAAACCAATCCATAGTAAAGAGAACTATTTAAAGATTCACTACCATAAGGTACAACCATAGAACTACATGGAAAGGAGACCACCAAGCTTTTGGAATTAAAAAATACTACAACAGGGAAATGTAAATTGTCTCCACTTTGATGATAAAGACAAAAACTAAACCCATGTTCCCCACACCCTCTAGAATTCCTAACTACGCAAATAGATTCACTCAGGGGCCTGTGGCTAGAGCCTCTATGTATCGAAGCATTTGTTTCCCCAAAGTTAGGATCCAGAAACTTCCAAATGAGACTTCCTATTCTATCCATGATGCTTGAAAAACTTCTCCAGGTGACCCAAATGGCCACATAATCAACAAGAATTTTGAGGATTATGGTGGGACTACTTTGAATTCCTAGACTGACCACACTGGAAGCACATGAGTGAACGGTTTGATGAACAAAAATCCGGAATCGATGAAGGTGACTTCTTAGAAATGGGTTCCTATAGAACACACCTATCACTAGATGGGGAAAATTCATGAGAACCAAGAGATATCATATCACCAACTATTATAGATTGTTCTTAGAGAACCAACTTAGCTAGAAACACCTCATCCACAAGTTTCCTGAACAGAACTTTTCTAGATGAGAGAAATTTCTCCTTAATTTCTAAATGAAGATAAAAAAAAGATATTTCATCTGATCCTATAGCACTGTCTCTGGAGAGAAAGGAATCAGGTTTTTAAAATGGTCAACATAGACCTTCACTATCCACTAACCTTGCTGAATACCTGAGATATATTCCACTTTCTTCACCTTCACCTCCTCAAGTATAAACCACTAGATGAAATTGGTCTTAAATTTTTTCCAAGGCTTCCCATATTGAAATGAATATAGGATGATCACCATCAATTGATATTTTCCTAGACCTTAAAACAAAATCAGAACAACACACAATCTCACAACTTCAGGAGTTCCTAATGACCTGAAAACAACTTCAAATTTCTCAAGCCAATCCACAACCTATAATGAACCTTGATCACTATGGAAAACTGGAAACAACCAGGAATAACTCAACTCTGCCACTCCGATGGGAGTCTAGGAAGGGCCAAAAACTAGTTGAGACTCACTATAAACCTCTAGGACATTTATGGGTAGTGCACTATGAAAAACAAAAACACAAAACCCAAATCAACATCCAACCAAAACTCCACCAAATCTCGATCAAAACAACACCATCCAGCAGAATATCAAACTCATATTCCAAACATCATAAAAAAAGCTATATATTTTTTTCAAAAACACCTTCACCATTAAAAATTCCAAATCCAATTTACTCCAATGATACTTTCCAAAATTCAAAACCCACTTTAAAATTCAATTAAAACACCAAATACCACTCTTTAAACAAAAAAAAAACCCAAAATCATTTTCATTTTGAAAACCTTTTCCCCAAAAACCATTTTCTATTTTAAAATTCATTAACACCAACCAAAATAAAGCCACAACATATCTCACACCTAACTTCTGAAATAGGGAACTAGTGGCCACACAAAACCCAACCACAAGTTTAGTGGACCATGCCTCAGGAAAGCACCAACCACAAGGAGGGATTTGAACCATACACCCGGGCTCCACATGGGTTACTACAACATGTAAACCTTCTCCACATCATCGATTCACCTATATTGTTATTCCCCATCCCAAAACCCAAAAACTAAAACAAAATACACAAATCCTAGACTATCCTTGGTAACTCGAGGTTCAATATGAGTAAGAGTTCATAATGATCTTCTCACACCTACCTTCCTGAGTCCTAAAAATCCTATCTCCAATCTACCTAACCCCCTAAATAACAAAGGATTACTATAATACTATTTTATCATGAACTGGTCTGGGATTCCATCCAAATTGAAACCCGACTCGACTTGAGATAAGAACCGAGAGGCATTCCTAATCCTCCTAGGATAGAGACTAGTGTTGGAAATCAAAGATATCACAATGGGAATGATTTATCCCAATAATAACCAGGAATAAATAACCAAAACAAAGCATGAAACCAAAAACAATAATAAATGAACATCAATAAATACATAAACAAGATCCAGATACAACTATATATGTGCAAAATAGAAACTAAAAAGTAAAACTAAAACCAAACTGAAAACGAAACTATTTTTTCAGGATTTACGGTGTGTAATGGGTCTTGATCATCATGTTACCATTTTCACTTTCACTTGAAACTCCCAATTGTTCCCCTATATGTATCTACATATAGACCAACTTTTCAAAGGCCAGTGGTCATCTGGGTTTTTAGGCCCAACGACTCTTAGGTACTCACATTGGTTGAAAGGATGAGAGGTCAAGCTCATTGCACCCTTTTTGGGGGAATTGTTTCCTGTTCAAGGAATCTCTTATAGATTTAATATATGTTCATGAATCTCTTCCTAATCCCGATACAGGTTCGGTTACCCTAACAAAATGACTAAAGGTTAATTCTCTTTAATATGAAAAATACTAGGATTCTTTTAGTGAATCCATCTGTATGTATACAAGGTTCTTAATAATTTTCCAGTGATGGGAAGTTTCTTATATTTTGAAGCCATATAACCAAGTACTTTGGAATTTTCTATCATATAAGGAGGTATTTTATATTCTGAGAAATGGATTGAGCCTTTATGAGGCATTCTACATATCATGGTTGTTGCAGGAATGAAAACCCACATAGTGTATTCACATCCTTAGGACTGGTCCTAAGATATATACCCTTGTACACAAGGGGTGCTCATACCATGCCACCCATCAGGGCTTGTATACTGGGATTTACCTAGTTAATGGATATTCATGGTATCTGATGAGGTGTTTTTTGCATCTCCCTAAGCCCATGTGAGATATACTCAGTGTGAGAAATAAGGGATAACAAAATGATAAACCTCATGGCGTATAGTTATGGGGACTTGGATATTAGAATATTACTTAGGGTGTTTGGTATAGAGATCGGTCATTGAGAATGAATCCTACATATCCTGGGTATAACAGGAATCAGAGTCTTTGTAGTTCGGTTTATGTCGGGGCTTATGCATTGAGACCACCCTGCACCATTGTCAAGGTTTATTAGTGCAGATGATATGATCATTAATTATCCCTAAGAAAACGTTATCCATGATCATTTTTATATAGAATTTATTAAAACTAATCAATGTCATTGCATTGAATAAGAGTCTTAGATGCTGAGATTGCCCTAGATAATTGATATGGTACTCAAACCTCGGGGAGAGGTGGACTACTTATCTTGAATATGGAAGGAATCAGAGTTGTCGTAGTTCCATTTATATCAGGTCTTACACACTGAGGTTGCCCTATATTTGGGGCTTACACACTGAGGATGAACAATGTTTGATTAATGCTCAAATTTACCCAAGAGATGAAGGTAGAACGGTCCTTGTAGTTTAACTTGGGTTTTCGAATCCTCAGAGACCTAAGAAATAACCTATGGACACATACATTCTATGGACTATTTTTGGCTATTAAGTGACCAAATTTGGGTTGATTTTAGATGGGTTTAAGTTAACACTAAAAGTCTTAAGTGAATTCAAATTATGAGAAGGGTTGATCCTAGGTTATTATAAGGAGTGGATTGGATGCATTCTTTTTCTTTTAAAAATATTTCAATTTCTTATATTTGAGATGGGTTCATTTAAGGAGATAAAAAAAAATCACCACTTACTGGTTTAATGCCTAAAAAACCTAATACTAATCACCTATATACTTGAAGGATCAAAGTTTTTAGCACACCAAGGTAAATGTTATTATTAGCACTTGAAATATGTGACCTTAAATTCAATAAGGATGAAGAAGTTTTAAAGTCATCAAATAAAAATATCATTTAAAAGAAGTGATTATCAATTAATGGAGTGAGAAATAACATCCAATCCATCCCCTTTTTAATCCCTTGGATCAACCCATAAGTGGGTTAGCCCTCCATTGATTCTATGGTTTCAATGGAAGCGGAAAGTAGACTCATGAGGGAGGAATTGGAGAAGTAAAAAAAACAATGAAATAACAATCACTCCACCGTTGTGTGATATCTCACAAGGTTTGGTATGAACAAGTTCACACCTTGAGGTAAATGTATAAAAGTGATAAGAAAAATAATAGAAAAAGATAAGATGAAGAACTTTTATAAAGAAACTAAGGTAATTCAAGGAACTTACAATTGAAGGAATGCGATTACAACATCAAATTGGCAGCATAAAATTAAAAAGAAACAAAGATCAAAGATGATCAAATCCTCCACCACCACTACCTTAAATATGAATTTTTGAAGCCTTGGGTCGAGCCTTAAATAGTACAAGTCTCCTCAATTAATTTTGGTAGGCCATAGGTGGGTGGAAAGTTGAGGGAGAGTTGATTTTTCCACCCTTGACCCGAGGTGGAATCCGACTTTCATCCACCGAACAGATGTGATTGTAAGACCTTATAGATGGCAAAATTAGAGTGGGAAATATAAGAATAAAATGGATACCTATATGTATCCTAACATCCTGTAAAATTTGGGCCCATTTAAAGTTATGGATTCCGATATATGATTAGATTATTGGGATGTTTTTCTAGGCTGCAGAATCTGGCCTAGAATTTTATCTCTAACTTGGGCCGCCTAAATAACTACAATGGAGGAAGAATTAGAATTGGCTCATGAAGAATGATTTTTTACTATATGTGTATTCTTATTGGGTTTGTAATGTGGGTCCCACATTCTCATCAGTGGGCTGGTGTCCAATCTGCCTTCTCTAGAATTGCTTCCATTCATATCCAAATATATCCATCATCCTTTATGAATCCTACATTGATCCCTGAATGAAAAATGTTCATATTTAAGTGTAGATACAGTTCCAAAAATATAAAATTAAAATATGAATAATTAAAATCCTTAAAATCAGATGAATCATTGGGCCTAAATTGGTGTACATTAGGCATGAAGTGCACAAATGATAAGAATGGATGTTCAAAATTAAAATCCACAAACTCAAGCCCATAAGATCAAAAATGAACATTTAATACCATTAAAATTTAATTAAAATATGTATTTTTATTATCTAATCACACCCCCAACTTGATATTTTCTAGTCCCGAGCAAAATGTATCTCAACAATATGAAATTCGGATTCCCTTTTCCAAAAACATTTTAATACACAATGATCACCAAAAACCCTTATACCAAACAATCACGAAACCCATAAAAATATTTTAATAAAAGATAGTTTCATAAGCAAATCCAAATCTCAATCCAATTCCTTTGTTCAAATTCATTTCCATATTTCATCCAATATCAATTAAGTATGAGGATGTGTTGTGTATCACAATAGACATGGGGGTTCATCTTTATTCAAGGGGGAAATGAAGGAAGCGCTAGGTGGAATCACATTTCAATATTAAGATGAGTATTCAAAAAAAAATTATTGTATTATTTTTTTTGTTTTTGTTTTTTTTTGCAATTTTTCCATGGTAATTGAAATTGCACTCAAAAGAGTCAACCCCTATAGCGAGACTTTGCCGATGACTCCCAGGCTCAAAGACCTTAGGGAACCAAGTGAAGCCCACATACTCGGGCATCATCTCGAGTTAAATCATTCAAAAAAAATTCAAATTAACAAAAATAGAGATAAAATTACTAACTCTGGGCCAAACAACTATGGAGTCATGATCCCTAAGTGCCGAAAGCCACGCATTAGGTCATTTCATTGCTCTACGTGAAAATTTATTATTTTTTAATTTTTATTATTATTGAATACTCATATTAAAACTAAAATGATCACCAAACCTATGCTATTTATTTGGGGGACCCCATGAACTCAAACTAATACCCCACTATCCAAAGGACGTGCATTGTGATCTTTTTTTATTTGGATGAAAATATAAATGATGAACTATCACATTGGATATCCACATTTTCCAAAATCAATGCTCATGAAATTATACAAGGATTAAAATTAGAATAGAGGCATGCTGAATTATTTGATATTCAGTTTCAAAGTGTGAAATGTGTATTACCATGTTCAAAGTTAAATGAATTTTCCTTCTATTTACACACATTTTCTTTCAAATCATTTTTTTTGACACAAAAGCATTTTTTTTATTTTATCTCCCCCAAACTTAAAATAACACTATCCCCAATGTTTGAAGAAAAGAAAATTTAGAATGGGGTAGAGGAATAGAAGGGGAGTTCAAAAGGGAAATTGAAAATAAGGATCATGGAATGAAGTCACCTGGTGGTTGAAGTTGAGATTCTTGTTTCTCCCTTTTAATCCATTGATCTCGATGTCACTCTAAGAATTTCCTAGTGAAAAAAAACTATATATATATATATTTATATAATAAAGAAAGTAAAATATAAGTATATATATAAAAATTATAGAATAAGGAAGCACAAAAAGCTGTAGGTCAGTGGTAAGCGCGCACCCTTTTCTCCCTTCAGTCCCGAGTTCGAATCCCCGTGGCTTCACCGGTTGTGACGGGGTTTTCCCCACGACCTATGATGTGGACCATTTTTTTATTATTATATTTTTATTTATTTTTTTTGCATTTTTATTTTAACCTACAGACACATAAAAATAAAATAAAATAAACTGATGATACATTGTCTTCTTTTTAAATTTCTGGGTAAGGTATTACTCAAGGATCACACCATGTGACACGGATGAATATGGTGCTCCCCTTTCGTACCCATCCATACTCATAATAGAAGAACATTTCAACAATCTATTTTTTTTAAATATCAAAATGATTAATTAATCCTATTTAAAATATAAAGTTGATTAAAACAAAAAAATGATTGGAAACTTGGAAACCATGGGTTGCCTCCCATACAACGCTTTGTTTAACATCATTAGCTCAACTTGGACCCCTAATTGATTAATTATTTTCGTCATCTAAGGTATGTTCACACAATTCTTCATCAACTTCATGTTTTTGGAATGGTTATATGAATGGTTTGACTCTATGACCATTAAATTTAAAGGTTTGACCATTGGTGGGATCTTGAATTTCTATATCCCCATGGGGGTACACCTTATGCAGTATGTATGGACCTGACCATCTAGACCTTAACTTTCTCAGGTGTAAATGAAGTTTTGAACTATACAAGAGCACGAATTTTCCCGGTTCAAAATGTTTGACTTTGATATTCCTAGATTGGTAGGCTTGAACTCTATATTTATTGATCCTTGAATTTTCATAAGCCTCTATCCTTAGTTCCTCAAGTTTATTGAGATCTAATTTCCTTTTTGTTCCAGCCAATTATAGGTCATAATTTATTTTCTTAATTGCCCAAAAATACTTATGCTCAATTTCAGCAAGTAAATGGCATGCTTTTCCATAAACCAACCTATATGGTGACATTCCTAGGATGGTTTTGTATGTTGTACGATATTCCCAAAGAGAATCCAAGAGTTTCTCGGACCAATCTTTCCTAGAAGGATTGATAGTTTTTCAAGAATATTCTTAATCTCCTTATTTTCTAACTCCGCTTGACCATTGGTTTGAGGATGGTACGTAGTGGAAACTTTTTGAGAAATCTCATACTTAGACATGAGTGAAGAGAATGGACGGTTACAGAAATGGGTTCCTCGATCACTGATTATAGCTCTAGGAATTCCAAATCTAGAGAACATGTTTTCTTTTAGGAATCTAATCACAGTTTTATGATCATTGGATTTTGTGGGAATGACCTCAACCCATTTTGAGACATAATCAATAGCTAAGATAATGTAGAGGTATCCCCTAGAGTTTGTGAAAGGACCCATGAAATCGATTCCCCAGCAGTCAAAGATTTCAATCACTAAGATGGGAGTGAGTGGAATTTGATTTCTTTTTGTGATGGACCCTACTTGTTGACACCTATGACAGCTTTGAAAAAATGTGTAGGAGTCCCTTGAGAGGGTGGTCCAGAAGAGACCACACTAAAGAATATTAGCAGATGTTTTCTTAGAGGAAAAGTGACCTCCACATGCCTCACTATGACATAATTTAAGGATGGACTCTTGTTTAGATTCTGGGACACACCTCATAATGACTTGGTCATGGCAGAACTTATAGAGGTATGGATCATCAAACACATAGTTCCTAACATCAGAAAGGAATTTCCTTTGAGCTTGAGTCCCTAATAATTTTGGGATGACTCCTGTAACTAAGAAATTAGCTATGTCGGCTTACCAAGGGCAGTCACTCACAGAGTATAGGTGTTCATTTGGGAATGAATCAGACACAGAAAGGTGATTTGAGTTGTCTTTGAATTCCATCCTAGAGAGGTGATCATCTAAAACATTTTCAACGCCATTTTTATCCTTGATTGTGAGGTCAAATTATTGTAAGAGAAGGACCCACCTAATCAGTTTATCCTTAGAATCTTGTTTTTGGAAGAGGTATTTTAGTGCAGAATGGTCAGTGAACACAGTGATTGGGGATCCTAAGAAGTAGGACCTAAACTTATCTAAGGAAAAAACAATAGCAAGTAACTCATTTTCAGTGGTTGTTTAGTTGATTTGGGAATCATTTAAGGATTTTCTTGCATAAGCAATGGCATAAGGAGTTTTATCACAATGTTGTCCTAACAAAGCTCCTACAACAAAGTCACTAGCATCACACATAAGTTCGAAAGGAAGGTTCCAATTTGGAGATTTCATAATGGGAGGAGTGGTTAGAGAGGATTTGAGGGTTGAGAATGAACCCTCATAGCTTTCTGTCCAAACAAATGGAGCATACTTTACTAGGAGAGCACAAAGGGGACAAGAGATTGAACTAAAGTCCTTGATGAATATTCTATAGAAACCAGCATGTCTCGAGAAAGACCTCACTTCCTTGATAGTTTTGGGTGATAGAAGGTGACGAATTATGTCAAACTTGGATTTATCAAATTCAATCCCCCTACCTGAGACCAGATGGCCTAGAACTAGTCCCTCTTTAACCATGAAATGGCATTTTTCCTAGTTTAGGACTAGATTATTTTCTTCACATATTGATAAGACTCTCTCCACATTCCTTAGACATCCCTCAAATATATCACCAAACATAGAGAAGTCATCCATGAAGACCTCAAGAAAATCCCCTACCATGACTGAGAATATTCTCATCATGCACCACTGGAAGGTTCCAGGGTCATTTCATAACCCGAAGGGCATGTGTTTGAAAGAAAAGGTGCTGAATGGACATGTGAATGTAGTCTTCCATTGATCCTCTAGGGAGACCTCAATTTGATTATACCCCGAGTACCCATCTAAGAAACAGTAGAAGGTATGACCTGCCACTCTCTCAAGGAATTGGTCAATGAATGGTAAGGGGAAATGGTCCTTCTTGGTGAATGAGTTTAGCTTCCTATATTAAATGCAGAACCTCCATCCACTACTCACCCTAGTTGGAAGAATCTCTCCATCCTTATTGGTTGTCACTATGATTCCTGCCTTTTTGGGAACCAATTGGATTGGGCTAACCCACTCACTCTCAGCTATGGGATATATGATACTAGATTTTAACAATTTTAGAAGTTCCTTCCTTACTACCTCCATGAGATTAGGATTGAGTCGCCGTTGAGGTTGACGACATGGCTTTGAATCAAATTCCATAAAAATCCTATGAGTCCCAATAAGTGGGATAATCCCAGGAATATCAGACAGGGTCCAACCAATGGCTTTATTATGTTTCCTAAGGATATCTAGAAACATCCTCTCATGATTGGATTCAAGAGAAGAATAAATGACAATAGTATGTGTTTGATTGTCCCCTAGGAAGGCATACTTGAGTGCAGCAGGAAGTTCCTTAAATTCAAGATCAGGTTGGTTCGAAATTTCAGCAGAATATTGGGACATTATATCAATATCAATTTTGTTTCCTAGAGTTTTAGATAGGATTGATTCCCCACATGTAGAAGTTTCAGCTACTAGATTAAATTGATCAGATTTAGGGAAGGAATTTTGATTGGTCTCCATGAAATTGTTTTCCGGAAAGGTTTCACTGATTATTGGACCTAATACTTCATCATAAGAGTAATTTTAAAATGATTCAATCCAAGGAGATAGACTTCCTTCATGTGAACAAATGAAATCAATCTCATCCTGAATTAAACATCCATCAAATATTCCTTGATGTTATATGGATTCATTATCAATGATTCCTATCATGTTTACTTCATTAATGTCCTCATCATCCCCTATTTGTGAGCTTGAATTATAGATGTTCAAGTCTAGACTCATGTTTCCAAAGGTGATGGTCATGTTCCCATTTCGAACGCGGATAACAGAGTTGATTGTTGCAAGGAAAGGACGACCAAGGATGTTTGGGGTTTGTTCCTTATTTCATAAGTTTGGATGGTTTTCAAGGACAATGAAGTTAGCAGGGTAGATGAAGTTTTCAACCTTTACCAGAACATCCTTTAAAATCCCCTTTGGAACCCTAATGCTATGATCAGCAAGTTGAAGTGTGACAGATGTGGGTTGGAGCTCTTCTAGGCCTAACTGGAAGTACACAACATATGGGATGAGATTGACACTAGCACCTAGGTCACACAAGGCCTTGACAACTTTTATCTCTCCTAGTTCAACATTGATGTAAGGGCAACCCAGGTCTTTCAACTTAGGAGGAATGGTCCCTTGAATGGTGGTACTCACATTAGCAGCCAGAAGGACTTGGTTTTTATGTGAAATTTTTCTTTTAAAAGTGCACAAGTCCTTAAGGTACTTTGAGTAGGCAGGTATGTTTTGGATGCATCGATAAGGGGAATGTTTAACTTGACTTGTGAGAATACTTCCCTCAATGTTTCACTCAATTCAGGCTTGGTTTTCCCCCTCATGCGTTGAGGAAATGGTGCAGGTTGTAGGGTTGTTTGTTGAAGAGTTGTTTCTTTGACAATGTTATTGTGTTTTTTAGCTTGATCATTTAGTTCATTTGAATTTTCATCCAAGTTTGAATCTTCAGGTGGGTTCTGAATTAGTTGTTCAGGTTTCTCAATTGATTTCCCACTTCTTAAAAAAATCACTGCATTTAGTTGTTCATTAGTTGTTTGAGTGCAACTTGACTCTCCCCTTGAAGTTTAGGATGGTACCACCTGAGTAGGCATGAGTGCCTTTCTAGTTTTCATGGTTTTAAGTTCTTGTTTTAGGGAAGAGACTTCCGAGTTCATCCTTTCCATTTGTTTTCACAGTTGTTCTAGTAGGATTTGTGGAATAGTTTGGGTTGGTTCTTGAGAAGATTGGTTTATCTCGGTGGATATTTTGGAGGTGGGATGGTTTGTTGAAAATGGACCTGTGGCTGTTGGTATTGGATAGGTTGGGTTTGTATCTAGTTATGGGTTTGGTAGTTCTATTGGGTGTAAGGATTTTTTCCCTGTGGTTGGCTAGGTTTCTGGTTATATTTCCAGCGGAAGCCTAGGTGGTCATTATACCTTGGGTTGAAGTTGTTTTGGTATTGAGGATTTTGAAAGTTCAAAGCATTTACTTCCACTGGGGGTCCTCCTAAAAGAACATCCTTGATGGATGTAATGGTTGGGTAGTTTTCTGTATTATGGTCATGTTTGTCACTAATTGTGAAAACATGGTCTATAGTTTGGATTTCATGGAATTTCCTAAGGTCTATCTCTTCAACCTTCCTAGAGAGTGCAACAAGTTTAGCCCCAAGGATTTACTCTTCTCTAAGTGTATTAATTCTATTAGTTCTTTGTGGCTTTTCAGAATAAGGTGAATTTACCCATGTTTGGTTTTGTTCAGCAAGGATTTCTAGATACTCGTAAGCATCATTTGAGGCTTTTTTTAAAGGTTTCATTACACATCATGTCAATGAATTGTTTGTTCCCCAGACCCAACCCTTCATAGAAAATTCTCACTTGTTCAGGAATATAAAAACCATGGTGTGGAACCATGTTTAGAGTGTCTTTGAACCTCTCCTATGTTTCATAGAATGACTCTCCCTCCTTTTCAAAAATGTTTTGGATGCTCTTTTTAAGTGCAATTGTTTTGTGTTGGGGAAATTATTTTTTGTAGAATTCTATTTGTAATTGGTCCCAAGAGTTTATGGATGATGGTCTCAAATTGTTTAGAATTTTTTTTGCTCAATCCTTTAAAGAAAAAGGAAATAGCCTCATCTTAGTAGATTCTAGTTGATGTGGGGGACACATGGTTTCTACAATGTCATTGAACTCCTTAATGTGAAGGTAGGGCATCTCAGACTCCATTCCATGGAATGTGGGAAGGTGGTTTAGGACATGGGGTTTAAATATGTAGTTGGCATATCCTATGGAATTGTTTCTAATTCATGAGGGGGAATTGGTCCAAGAAGGTGCGAGGTATTCATTCATGGTTTGATCAATTTCATTCCCCAAGTTTGGGGTTGCCTCATTTGGGTTTCCATTTTGGTTCCCACCCGGGTTTATGAGTTGGTTTATTTGAAGAACTTCCATTTAAATAGGCTCAATTTTTGACTCTGGATTATTAGGGAGATTAGGATCTAATGGAAAGATTTCCCTTGGTGTACTTGACTCCCCAACCCCAGGACTATCCACCCTAACTAGACGGTTTGATTGATCACGAGTGTAGGCGGACATGCGCCAAAAGAAAAAAAATAAAGAAAGGGAAAAGATAAGAGAATTTGGATGAGAAAATAAGAAATGGGGGAGAATAGAATGGGTGTTGAGATGAAATACTTTGGTCCCTTCCAATGATTCCAAAATTTTATTCATGCTCAAATTTACCCAAGAGATGAAGGTAGAACGGTCCTTGTAGTTTAGCTTGGGTTGTCAAATCCTCAGAGACCTAAGAAGTAACCTATGGACATGTACATTCTATGGAATGTTTTTGGCTATTAAGTGGCCAACTTTGGGTTTATTTTAGATGGGTTTAAGTTAACACTAAAATTCTTAAGTGAATTCAAATTATGAGAAGGGTTGATCCTAGGTTATTACAAGGAGTGGATTGGATGCATTCTTTTTCTTTTAAAAATATTTCAATTTCTTATATTTGAGATGGGTTCATTTAAGGAGATCAAAAAAAATCATCACTTACTGGTTTAATGCCTACACACACTAATACTAATCACCTATACACTTGAATTATCAAAGTTTTGAGCACTCCAAGGTAAAGGTTCTTATTAGCACTTGAAATGTGTGACCTTAAATTCTATAAGGATGAAGAAGTTTTAAAGTCATCAAATAAAAATATCATTTAAAAGAAGTTATTATCCATTAATGGAGTGAGAAATAAAATCCAATCCATCCCCTCGATAATCCCTTGGATCAACCCATAATTGGGTTATCCCTCCATTTATTCTATGGTTTCAATGGAAGCGGAATGTAGACTCATGAGGGAGGAATTGGATAAGTAAAAAAAACAATGAAATAACAATCACTCCACCGTTGTGTGATATCTCACAAGGTTTGGTATGAAAAAATTCACACCTTGAGGAAACGGTATCAAAGTGATAATAATAAGAATATAAAAATATAATATTAAGAACTTTTATAAAGAAACTAAGGTAATTCAAGGAACTTACAATTGAAGGAATGCGATTACAACATCAAATTGGCAGCATAACATTAAAACGAAACAAAGATCAAAGATGATCAAATCCTCCACCACCACTACCTTAAATAGGAATTTTTGAAGCCTTGGGTCGATAATTCAGTAGTACAAGTCTCCTAAATTAATTTTGGTAGGCCATAGGTGGGTGGAAAGATGAGGGAGAGTTGATTTTTCCACCCTTGACCCGAGGTGGCATCCATCTTTCATACACCGAACATATGCACTTGTAAAACCTTCTAGATTGCCTAATTAGAGTGATCCATAGAAGAAGAAAATTTATCCCCTGATTTATCCTAACCTCCTGTAAAATTTGGGCCCATTTGGAGTTGTGGATTCTTATATATTATTAGATTAATGGGATTTTTTTTCTGGGACACAGAATCTGGACCAGAATTTTATCTCTAACTTGGGCCACCTAAATAACCACAATAGAGGACGAATTATCATTGGATACTGAATAATTATTTGTTCCTATATATTTATTATATAATCCCACAAAATTTGGGCTTAATTGGGTTTGTAATGTGGTTCCCACATTCTCATCAGTGGGCTGGTGTCCAATCTGCCTTCTCTAGAATTGCTTCCATTCATCTCCAAATATCTCCATCATACTTTATGAATCCTCAATTGATCCCTGAATGAAAAATGTTAATATTTAAGCGTAGATACAGTTACCAAAATATCAAATTAAAATATGGATAATTACAATCCTTAAAATCAGATGAATCATTGGGCCTAAATTGGTGTACATTAGGCATGAAGTGCACAAATGATAAGAATGGATGTTCAAAATTAAAATCCACTAACTCAAGCCCATAAGATCAAAAATAAACATTTAATACCATTAAAATGTAATTAAAATATGTATTTTTATTGGATAATAAATGTTATCAAGTCATAGGATGCCCTTTTGGCATTGCCTTCTTATGGAGAGGGTGTTGCATAACCTAGTTGGCATGCCTTGGGGCCATTGCATGACCTGACCTGAAACATATAGAGGGTGTTGCAAGATCTAGTGTGGAACGGCCCAATGAGTGTTTCATGTCTTGGATGAAACTCTTGGGAGACACCATGAGTCCTGGAAGACATGTCTGGAGGGCATCGCGAGACTCTATTGACTTGCTGGGGGGGTGTCGCAAGTGTTTAGTCATCACGTCTAGACGCCTTCATGGGGACTCAGCTGGCACAAACATGCACTGTTATATGAGTCAGATGATGTGTTAGAAGGAAATTTCAAGTCCTGGGTGACATAACTAGAGGGTTTTTGAGATCAAATTGGAGCCCGTGAAGAGACCACATGATTGACTTTGGCATGCATGGAGAATTTCACATGTCTCAGATGGTTCATCGAAGCATCATCACGAGATCTGGGCAATGCGTCCCGATGATATCATGTGTCCTCGGATGACACATTTTAAGCATATTCGGGGCAATAGACATGCATTTTTCTTAAGCCTTCCACCTTTGATCTTGTTTCTAACCCCTGTGTTGTGAATGCCTTGGTCTTGTTTGGTGTCAATTCGCCTTGAGTCTTGCGTGATCTAGTGGGCTTGTGAAATGTTCTTCACATAACCCACTAGAGGTCTTTTTAATGATCCATGGATGATCACATGAAGTGCTTTATACCTAGAGAATGACTACTCCAGCTACCTACTAGTATATTACCTGCCAGAAAGCTGGTCGGTCGTGTGATTGGTTGCTCAGAGAAGTCCACAAAAGGGTCTGAGAATTCGGTGTGCGTAGTAGTGGTCAAATTCCAAACCTTTATTTGTATTGTCATTGGGAATTTATAGGAATATCCACTCTGAGTACTTGTCAGTTTGTTCAGTGTATCTGGTGCGAGTCTAGGATGGAGTTGACAATGGAGACCTGGCGCCACACGACTTAGCAAGTCTCTATTGTGGACCATGCCAAGGTTATCACCTAATTTTCAGCTGCCTCAATTCCCTCTATCAACATGTCCTTGCTCATTAATGTAGTAACATTGAAGGACTTCCATGGTGTCATGTTCTACACATCCAAAGGCCTTCGGAAGACCTAAGTGCCTATTGGAATACATCTGCGAGACCTTGGGTGACTTGTCTTGGGGTATCATAGGGTCGTGATGTGGGTATTCCGGGTGCGTCGCATGTCTTTAAGTGACCATAAACACCTCTCACCTCCTCCCTTTTGATCTCCTTTGTTTTATCTGACAAAGTTTGGGAGTTATGCGATATTTCATGTGTCTTGTTGAGGGTATATCTTCTATTTTTTCATGATGCATCACGTGACCAATATGGGTCATATGAGGGAGCGTGAGGAAATATATTCATTCAATCCTTGGCGTGCTGAGGAGTTGTTCATATACACCCAAAGACTTCCATGTGGAAAAGCTGACAAGCCAAAGGGATTTCAAAAAATGTGACAAAAACGTCACTGAGGACTTGTGGTTCTTTGTGGGTCACCCGGGGCGTGCACCACATGTTCTTTAGTGACTGTGAACCCATCTCGGCTCCTCCATTTCTACTTCCTTTTTTTTATTCTACAAAGGCTAGGGGGTATGCAAGTTTTCATGAGAAATATCTAGGATTTTTACTCTATTTTTGGATGATGCCTCATGCGACCAATATGGGTCACATGAGGTTGTACAAGAATTTTGTGGGAAAATCCATTCCTCTATCCTTAGGGCGCTATAGGGTTATCTAGACACACCTGGGGACTTCTACATGACACAACTAACAATCTAGAGGGCTTTCTCAATGTAAGAACCCGGTTCTTATTTTTGAGGTATGAGCTTCTTCTTTTTCCTTTTCCTTAAGTGTTTTTGAGAAAATATGGAAAATGAGGAAAAATCCTAAATTTTTGAACTACATGACATGTACTTTTCCACACGCCATGTACTGTTGGCCGTGTGGGATGGGTACACGGGGCATGTAGCCATGTCAGCGACGAGGGGTGTAGGAACCGACTACACGCCGTGTAGTGGTACCTTACACGCCGTGTAGTCAGTCAGCGAGTCTAAACAGTAAGGAAGTGGAGTAGCCGCCAGCTGGGCGACAGTATACGCTGTGTACTCGGAAGTACATGTCGTGTACTCATGTCGACAGATGAACAGTGTGATGGTGCCGCCAGAGGAACAGTAAATGAAGGAAGTACACGTCGTGTAATCAGAAGTACACGCCATGTACTTTTTTTTTCAGATTAAAACAGGTAGTAGCCTCCTCATTTGGCAGAGGAAGCATTTGAGCCATTTTGGAGCCAAGGAGGAAGGCCGAACCTTTGAAGATCTGCCAGGTGTTCGTCTGGAATCCGTTTCGGTTTCGGACGATCTCGTTGGAACCGCATGGGTAATCCCTTCCTTCTCCTTAAGACGTACTTACCAATTCTTTCTTGAGTGAAAGTTATTTACATTTGAATGGGTTTTGTTCTTCGTTAGATCTACGCTGTTCTTGGGCGTTTCTAGAGTCGACGTTCGGGTATAACGTTCGTTGGATTATAAGGTAGGTGGCTTGGTGTAAATTTCCAACTGTCGTGCGTTTTTGTGCGTTTTTGTGCCACGAACCCATGTTGGGGTGTCATGTGGCTGAGGCCGTTGCTATATTTAATGCCTAGAATTGCATAGGTGATTAAATTGTGATAATAAAATGCTGGTTGGGATCGTTGCTTGGATCCAAAACCACCCCGAGGGTGTGTTTCAATGTTTATCCATTTGGCCAGGATACCCAAGGGTATGCCTTTAAAGTAGTAATCATAGAATTGCCTTGAGAGGAATTGCTTGTCTACTGCATTTGACATGTTGGGCATGGCCCGATTACCTGTTTAGCCTGAGGGCGTTGTTGTGATTAGCCTGTGGGCACTGCACTATTTAGCATGTGGGCCATAGTTATTTCGGCCTGAGGGAAACTTCTTCCATGCTTGTGGGAAGCTGATTCTGTGCCTGTGGGTGACACTACCTACGCCTGAGGGAAAACTCTGTTATGCCTGAGGGCAGATTCTTGTGTTGGATACTCGTTACCTGAGGGTAGGAGTTTACGTGTCTGAGTACACTAGTTGTTTACTTAGAAATGCACTGTGGTGATTTCTTATATAAAATGGATTAAATGAATAATTAAATGGCAATTTAACTGTTAAGTTAGTTACTTTTTAGTACTGCTTACTTTATTGAATTTTACCACTGCACACTATTGTTGCATGTTAGCACGCAGTTGAGCGCATGCCTTTGGTGGGTGCCTACTGAGATATATTTCTCACACCCTTTTTGGGTCACGCTTTTCAGACCAAATAGATTATGTTTCTACAGGTGTAGATAGGGGAAAGAGTCCCTATATAGGTACTTGACTTTTACTGAGGAGTAGAAGCGCATGGGACCGAGCCTAGGCTCGCGATGCCGTTGCCAGCTATTTTTCTTGTTTTTCTGTACTCTGTATTTTTTTGTACTATATCGATGTATAACATGCTCTGGCTGTTTTCTTAGAACTAGTGACATGTTGCATATTTTTTATACTATTGGTTATATCATCTGCTGTTTTTCATTTTAGTTGTGTATAGTTTACTGCTTCCGCTGTTTGTTGTATGTTTTATTTAAATTCCGCTGCGCTACACTTTGAAAAATGAGGGCATAGTTTCCCCACTATTAGACCTGGGCCCTCGCTGCTAGTCGGCAGCCTCTGGCATTTGGGGAAATGCGCTTGAGGTCACGTGGCGAACCGGGCTCGAGGCACCCGTTGCATGGCACCCGGGTCCGGGACGTTACAAAGTGGTATCAGAGGGGTTATTTTCTTTGACTTACTATTTGAAGCCGTAGTTAGGGATAGGAAGAATGGTAGTTGGTAATAAGTTGTGCCTGGGCGTAGCTAACCCGTGTACAGGGAAAAGCCAGTCTACCTCGTATTTTTCAATTCTTTTGATTTTTCAAATTTTACAGTTGATTTGATTTCACCGTTGGGTGACGCACTTTGAGATTGTGCAGTTTATATTTTATCTGTGGGTTCTATTTAGTTGTAACCCGATGAGATGAGGGTATGTCGTCTCATGCATCATATAGGCACATGCTAGATATCACATGTCATGCATAGTTTCCATGCCATGTAGGTGCATTAGAAAATGCATGTTGTTGTGATAGTTGTTGTGATAGAAAAGCATGCTGTTGTGATAGCTGCTCTGATAAAATACCTACTATTTGATAGGGTAATTTTATGTGATCTTGTTTATAGAATGGATGCCAAACTTTGGTTTTTGGGGAGTATGGGCCCCCATTGACTGGAATTTGGTGGATCATTGACTGTTTATTGGTTATAACACATATGAGATGTCAAACGTTGATTCTTGGGGAGTATGGCCCCCCCCACGGGTCAGAATTTGACACTTAGGTGTTGTTTTTCAGAATTTTATGGGTTCTGAAGAAGTTTCTGAGGCATACTGTCTGGAAACCTAGTATACAGGCTGTGTAGTATTTTTATACACGCCATGTATGTTCTTCTGTTCGGGAAGAAAAATAAACTTTTTGAGTACATTCCATGTACCCTAAGTACACGTCGTGTAGTCTCTTCTCGTGTCACAAACTGTGTGGGCGGCGACACGGGGTAGGTAAAGGCTTGGGTAAAACACGTCGTGTAGCTTGAGTACACGCCGTGTAGTGTTGACCCGGATTCCGGCCGTGTAACTAACAACACGGGTCGGTGAACTCCTGTACAGAGCACGCTGTTTCAATGATGAAAACGCCGTGTAGTGTTGACCCAGAGTCCAGCCGTGTAACTAACAACACGGGTCAGTGAACTCCTGTACATAGCATGCCATTTCAATGATGAACATTCCGTGTAGTGTGACCTAGGGACTCGGCTGTGTAACTAACAACACGGGCCGGTGTCACCTCTCCCTGAACACGCCATGTACCTTTGGGACACGCCGTGTAGTTTTGTCTGAGGACAGACCGTGTGGAGTTAGCCGTGTGGCTGGAAAACGGGGTGTTGTACACGCCGTGTACGGGTGTAACACGCCGTGTGGTGTTAAGACGAGTAGTCGGCCATGTCACAGATGACACAGGAAGTTTGAAAATAACACCATACATGCCGTGTAGATTATTTACACACCGTGTAGTTTTTGTTGAATGGAATCTGTGTGGGTTAGCCGTGTAGAAGGACCCGGGCAGGGGAAAGGAAGTCAAGTACATGCCGTGTAGTCATTGTACACACCGTGTAGTCTTGTTTTGAAATTTTGAAATGCCTCCTTCCTCTTGTTTCCTTTGTGGTTCCTTCACTTTTCGGTCTTAATAATCTTGAATCTGAGGCGTGCTTTTGACCTTGTAGTGTCATGCCGCCTAGACGACCGTGCGTTGCTTTCCAGGAGAGCAGCGATGACTATACTCTGGAGATGGTGGGCCATGGGCTACCAGTTGATCCTACAGCAGAGCCAGATGTGGTGCCAGCTACTATACCAGACACAGGCGCGGAGGCGCAGTTCTATGAAGGCTTTATGCGGTTCATGAAGACCTTTCAGGGAGCATCGCAGGCTGCTACATCTATGGCTGAGCTGACTCGTATCTTCTAGCAGCAGCATCCGCCTACGTTTTCAGGGGATGGTGGACCACAGGCTATGGAGTCTTGGTTGGGGTTGATGTAGACTATTTTCGAGCATCTTGAGATGCCTCCAGGGCGGAGGGTCAAGCTCGCGACGTATATGCTGCGTGATTCCGCCAAGAGGTGGTGGGATGTGACCACCCAGTCAGAGCATCACAGGGACATGGTGTGGGAAGATTTTCAGGAAGTCTTCTATGAATTCTTCTTTCTCGAGATGCTGATGGCAGATAGAGCTTGAGAGTTCATGAATCTGAAGTAGGGCGCTATGTCAGTGATGGATTATTCTGCTCATTTTACGGAGCTTCAGCATTTTTCACCCGTGCTAGTGGGTGATGAGATGTTGAGAGCCATACATTTTGAGGATGGTGTTTGATATGACATCTGAGCACTGGTGAATGTTTTCAGGTTTCCTTCAATACATGATATTGTGAACCAGGCACTGATTACTGAGTGGAACCTGTGGGAATCGAGTGGTGTGGGCCAGGGCAGGTCAGCACCAGTTACTAGTATTATTTCTGTTGGCAAGAGGAAGAGATAGATGAACTTCTCTCAGGGTGGCAGTACCAGTCAGAAGAATGCTTCAGGTGGCCAGGTTATGTGCTACCAGCGTGGTAGAGAGGGGCACAAGAGGCCGTAGTGTCCATAAGACTCAGTGGAGTGCCAATCTTACGGCAAGTTGGGTCATCTACAGTGCTTTTGCAGGGCATTTCCACCAGCAGCTAGAGAGAGGGGTTCTGTGTAGACTCCGCGTATGGGATCAGGACCAGTGGCTTCTTACCAGTCGGGGAACTAGATTACGTAAGGTCATTTAGGCAGAGATGGTGGTCGTGGCCGTGGTAGCCAGACACTAGGATCTCAGAGGCAGCAGGGAGGGACAACTCAGGGTAGCCAGGCTGTGTCACAGGGCCGCGACACTGGGTAGGCATATGCAGTGTAACAGACCCAGCAGGAGCAGGATCCCGAACCTTCTACATTCAGAGGTACTATTTTAGTAGCTTCTGTCTTATCTTCAGTACTTTTTGATTTTGGTGCTACGCATAGTTTCATATCTTTACCCGTTGTGGAGAGCCTTGGGATATGTGTTTCTACTTCTTCTGATATGATGACGCTAGACACTCTGTTGGGGACTAGGATGGATGGTGTGCGTCAGTGTAAGGAGTTCCCCCCTGAGGTTAGAGGGTGTCACTTACTTTGGGACCTCTATGTCTTGGAGATGAAAAGCTATGATGTCATTCTCGGGATGGACTGGTTGGTTCCCTTTCGAGCCTTTGTAGACTGCTATCGTCGCAGGGTGCGTTTCACGTCACCAGAGGGCGGAGAGTTTCTATACAAGGGCGAATGGGATGTTCAGGCGAGTCGAGCTGGACCAGAGCATCATGGGCGAGGTGGAGTCACAACCCATATTGCAAGTTTATATCTGGATGACCAGGGGAATTTTCAGACAGTTTTCCCTCCAGATTTTGATCGTTTTAGGGATGTCTTCTCGGAAGACTTTTCAGGTCTCCCTCTGGAGCATGAGGTGGATTTCTCTATCGAGCTTGTGTTGGGAGTAGCACCGGTGTCCATTACTCCTTATAGGATGGCTACACCTGAGCTGTAGGAGCTCAAGAGGCAGTTATAGGAGTTGTAGGAAAAGGGTTTTATCCAACCTAGTACTTCTCCTTGGGGTTTGCCGGTCCTTTTTGTGAAGAAGGCGGACAATACCCTCAGACTTTGCGTGGATTATCGGAAGTTGAACCAGTTAACGGTTAAGAACCGATATCATTTTCCAAGGATTGATGATCTTTTTTATCGGATTCGTGGAGCACGCATGTTCTTCAATATTGACTTGAGGTCAGGATATCATCAGCTACGCATGAGACCATCAGATATACCGCTTACATCTTTTTGGAGCAGATATGGTCTGTACGAGTATTTGGTTATGCTGTTCGGACTCATGAACACGCCAGCAGTTTTCATGGCTCTGATGAATCGTGTGTTCCATCCGTATCTTGATTCTTTTGTGGTTGTATTCATGGACGACATCTTGGTGTACTCTCACACTCGACACGACCATGCCACCCATCTTGAGATCGTATTGATTACACTGAAATAGCATCGACTATATGCTAAGCTCTCGAAGTGCCACTTTTGGATGGACCAGATTCAATTCTTGGGTCATATCATCTCAGAGGCAGGAGTTGTAGTAGACCCAGAGAAGGTGAGGGTAGTAGTTTCCTGGGAGAAACCTAATAACGTGTTTGAGATACAGAGATTCTTAGGGCTGGATGGTTACTACAGATGCTTCATACAGGACTTCTCCTGCTTAGCAGCACCGTTGACGGGACTGACTAAGAAGGGTGTGAAGTTCGTTTGGTCAGAAGCTTGCGAGACAGCTTTTCAGGACCTAAAGGGAAGGCTGACATCAACACCGATCCTGATGCTCCCAGATCAGGGGAAGAGCTATACAGTTTACTATGATGCATCAGGTATTGGGCTGGGAGTAGTGTTGATGCAGGGTGATCGAGTCGTTGCGTACGAGTTTCGGCAGTTGAGGCCACATGAGAGGAATTACCCGACGCATGATCTCGAGTTGGCTGCAGTTGTTCATGCATTGCGCTGTTGGAGACATTATCTATTGGGAGAGCATTTTGTGGTTTTCACCGACCAAAAAATCCTCAAGTATATCTTTACTCAGCGTGACCTGAATCTGAGGCAGAGAAGGTGGGTCAAGTACCTACAGTCCTTTGATTTTGAGCTTGCCTATACACCTGGTGAAGGTAATGCAGTAGCCAATGCACTGAGTAGGAAGACTCAGATACAGGCGGTGCAGAAGGCCAGTAGTGAGTGGAAGCTCATGGCCTTGTTCTCTGAGATGCATCTGGAGGTGCATGACAGTCAGGGGCAGACTTATCTTTCCTCGTTAGCTATGACTTCTACCCTCCTGGATAGAGTGAGGATGAGACAACTATCTGTTTCAGAAGGCCTAGATCTATGGGAGTCGATGGAAAGTGAGGACCCTCCTCCCAATTGGACGATAGGTGATGATGAGGTTTTGCGTTTCCATGGACGAGTATGAGTTCGAGGGGATATACGCGAGGAGATGATGCAGGAGTTTCATGCTTCAGCTTGGACAGTTCATCCTGGGGTTACCAAGATGTACCGTGACTTGAGGCGTCAGTACTAGTGGCTGAGTATGAAGAGAGATGTAGCTGGTTTTGTTACGAGGTGTTCCACCTATCAACAGGTGAAGGTGGAGCACCAGAGACCAGCTGGGCTGTTACAGTAGTTACCCATTCCAGAGTGGAAATGGGATGATGTCACGATGAATTTCGTGATTGGATTGCTGAGGTCACCTCATGGCAATGATGCTATGTGGGTTGTTGTGGATAGACTCACGAAGGTAGCTTACTTATTTCCGATCAAGGAGACCTTCAGTGTTGACGAGCTCTGAATTCTGTATATCTGAGAGATCGTACATCTTCATGGGGTACCTCATTCTATCATTTCAGATAGGTACGTCCGCTTTACGTCTCATTTCTGGAAGAGTCTTTAGAGGGAACTGGGTACACATGTGCTTCTGAGCACAACATACCACCCTCAGACAGATGGCCAGTCAGAACGTACGATACAGGTACTAGAGGACATGCTGCGCGCATGCATCCTAGACTTTGGGGTCTCTTGGGAGAATCATATACCCTTAGTCGAGTTTTCCTATAACAACAGTTTTCAGATGACTATTGAGATGGCACCATATGAGGATTTATATGGTAGGCCATTCCGATCACCTTTGTGCTGGTTAGAGGCAGGTGGGGTAGCTTTACTGGGACCACAACTCATGCATGAGACTTCTGAGCAGGTCCAGTTGATTCGGAAGCGGATGGCTACCGCGAAGTCTCGACAGAAGTCATATGCTGATCGCCACAGACGACCTTTGGAGTTCGTGGTCGGGGATCAAGTTTTCTTGCGTGTTTCTCCGAGGCTGGGACACAAGCGGATCAGGAGATAGGGTAAGCTTTCACCGAGGTATGTGGGTCCATTCGAGATTCTGGAGAGAGTTGGGCTGGTTGCCTATCAGTTGCAGTTACCGCAGCGATACCGAGCCATGCATGACGTCTTCCACGTGTCTCGGTTGTGTCGCTATCATTCAGACCCGTCTCACATCTTTCAGCCTGAGGAGGTTGAGCTAGAGGCATATGCGTCCTTTGAGGAGCATCCGATTCGTATTGTTGACAGGAGCACGAAGGTTCTCTGAGGCCGGTCAGTTCCTCTCGTATGGGTGCTATGGCAGCATGGGAGAGTGCAGGACGAGACCTGGGAGCGGGAGGCCGACGTACGTGCTCAGTGTCCAGAGCTGTTCTGAGCTTTATCTTCACCACCCTGGGAAGGGCAATTCGGGGATGAATTTCTATAAGGGGGGAAGTTTGTAAGAACCTGGTTCTTATTTTTGAGGTACAGGATTCTTCTTTTCCCTTTTCCTTAAGTGTTTTTGAGAAAATATGGAAAATGGGGAAAAATCCTAAATTTTGGAACTACACGCCGTGTACTTTTCCACACGCCGTGTATTGTTGGTCGTGTGGGATGGGTACACAGGGCATGTAGCCATGTCAGTGATGAGGGGTGTTGGAACCTACTACACGCCGTGTAGTGGTACCTTACACGCCATGTAGTCAGTCGGCATGCCTAAATAGTAAGGCGGTGGAGTAGCAGCCAGCTGGGCGATAGTACATGCCGTGTACTTGGAAGTACATGTCGTGTACTCATGTCGATGGATGAACAGTGTGGCGGTGCCACCAGAGGAACAATAAATGAATGAAGTACACACCATGTACTTTGTTTTTTCGGCTTAAAACAGGCAGTCACCTCCTCATTTGGCAGAGGAAGCATTTGAGCCGTTTTGGAGCCAAGGAGGATGACCAAACCTTTGAAGATACACCGGGTGTTCGTCTGGAATCTGTTTCATCTTTGGACGATCTCGTTGGAACCACACGGGTAAGCCCTTCCTTCTCCTTAAGCTGTTCTTACCAATTCTTTCCCGAGGGAAAGTTATTTAAGTTTGAATGGGTTTTGTTCTTCATCAGATCTACGCCGTTCTTGGGCGTTTCTAGAGTCGACGTTCGGTTATAACGTTTGTTGGCGTATAAGGTAGGTGGCTTGGTGTAAATTTCCAACTTTCGTGCGTTTTTGTGCATTTTCGTGCCACGAACCCATGTTGGGGTGTCATGTGGCTGAGGCCGTTTCTATATTTAATGCCTATAATTGCATAGGTGATTAAATTGTGATAATAAAATGCTGGTTGGGATCGTTTCTTGGATCCGGAACCACCCCAGGGGTGTGTTTCACTATTTAGCCGTTTGGCCAGGATACCCGAGGGTATGCATTTAAAGTAGTAATCGTAGAATTTCATTGAGAGGAATTGCTTTTCTACTGTATTTGACATGTTGGGAACGACCCGGTTACCTATTTATCCTGAGGGCGTTGTTGTGATTAGCCTGTGGGAACTGCACTATTTAGCCTGTGGGCCGTAGTTATTTTGGCCTGAGGGAAACTTCTTCCATGCCTCTGGTCAGCTGATTCTGTGCTTGTGGGCGACACTACCTATGCCTGAGGGAAAACCATGTTATTCATGAGGGCATATTCTTGTGTTGGATACTCATTACTCGAGGGTAGGAGTTTACGTGTCTGAGGACACTAGTTGTTTACTTAGAAATGCACTGTGGTGATTTATTATATAAAATGGATTAAATGAATAATTAAATGGAAATTAAACTATTAAGTTAGTTACGTTGTAGTACTGCTTACTTTATTGCATTTTACCACTGCACACTATTGTTTCATGTTAGCACGCAGTTGGGCGCGAGCCTTTGGTGGGTGCCTACTGAGATATATTTCTCACACCCTGTTTGGGTCATGCTTTTCAGCCCAAACAGATTACATTTTTGCAGGTGTAGATAGGGGCAAGAGTCCCTATACAGGTACTTGACTGTTGCTGAGGAGTAAGAGGGCTTGGGACCGAGCCTAGGCTCACGATGCCGCTGCCAGCTATTTTTCTTTTTTTGCTGTACTCTGTATTTGTTTGTACTGTATCGATGTATAACATGCTCTGGATGTTTTCTTAGAACTAGTGACATGTTGCATCTTTTGTATACTGTTGGTTATATCATCTGTAGTTGTTCATTTCAGTTGTGTATAGTTTACTGCTTCCGCTGTTTTTTTATGTTTTATTTAAATTCCGCTGCGCTACACTTTGAAAAATGAGGGCATAGTTTCCCCACTATCAGACCTAGGCCCTCGCTGCTAGTCGGAAGCCTCTGGAATTTAGGGAAATGCGCTTGAGGTCACGTGGTGAACTGGGCTCGGGGCACCCATTGCGTGGCACCCGGGTCTGGGAAGTTACACTCAAGATGAGGCAAACATGTTGTCGAGGCCTTGCAATGCCTCATGGATCTCCCAGGGCGCGCATCACATGTCCTTCAGTGACCGCAAACCCCTCTCGCCTCATCCTCTTTATTTCCTTCATTTTATGTGATGAAGGCTTGGAGGTATTGCGAGTTGTCCTGAATATCATCAAGGAATTTTATCCTTCCCAATGATGATTTGGCACATGAGCTTTTTGATTGCTAGGGGTATTTCCCTTTTCAATGTTGTTCTCCCTTATTTTCAAAGCATTTTAGGTGGTTTTTCAGGAACTTTCCATTGAAAAACTAAGTGGCCCTAGGGGTTCTCATTTGGTTGTCTAGGGATTATTCGTGATAGAAAGAGGTCTCATCAAAGGGGGATCCACGAAACTTTCCACGGGTTATGCGCCCTGTATGGAACCTTCACGCGACCTTATCTCATGCGTTCCATGAGACTTAGACCATCTTCTTCTTCCTTGATTTTATAGGGAAGGTGACACCCATGTTCAGGTATTTATCCATTTTTGATTTTACCAATGATTACTTAGTGGGATTCAACAAATCCCCCCTCTCAGGAGAGACATCTGAGGGGACAATGACTCGGTTCTGAGGAAAACTAATGTCCGCCAGAGTATTTGATGGTGTCACAAACCAATGCCTTAGGTGAAACTTGGTCTATATGGAAATCTTTGGTATTCCGAAAACTACCTATATATATGGGGGAGGTAGAGGAAAAATCATCCAACTTTCCACCTCCTTCTCCAAATCACTTTTGTTGTTGCCTCTATCACAAGACTCCACTGCAAACCCTAATCGTGAACCCTGATCACAAGCCTTCACCGTGAGTCTATTCCGCCTGATCTCTTGCACATGAATGCTCTCTTCTCAGATGTTCATCTGCCACAACCGTGAACTACTACTCGGTAATCCTTTAGACTTATTCTATGAAGGCTACGACTATCATGGGTACTCCACAAGACTTGATGATCTGATGTTTCAGGAATTTTCGAATAGCATGACCATGTTCGGGTCACTCGTTCATGAATCTCTAGGGGGGCCACATGACATGTGTGATTCCTTGTAGGGATTATGCATCCCACAATTTCTCTAGAGGTCAGGCGGCTCATGAAATTCTTGATGTGGTTCAAAAACCCTTGGTCGAGTCATGTGATTCACATAATGCTATTGAAATATTTATCTTTGACAAGATTTTATGTTCTCTTTTCCTAACAGGTGGAATTTACTAATTTTTAGATGGATTCTGATTCTCATCAACCCACTGATAATATGTCAAAGATGGAGGTGAGGAAAATAATTTCTCATCATGATTCTATGGTGGAAAGCATGGATCCCACCTACCGTCGTTCAATAGGGTTGTATTGGTAGAGTATGCTGAAGTTAATGGGATAAAAATTATCAAAATATCCCCTCTCAGACTTCTTAATACTTTACAGGTTTGGTCTTACCAATGATGTTTCCATAACTCCATAGAAATCATCATTAATACCCTCTTCATATATCTAGAGGGCCCAAAATAACCTATGAGCTAACATTTCACTAGGTGGACACTTTATCTCCAAAGGGAACCGCAAGGATTGTCATCTTATGAAATTTATGCTGACGAAATTTGATGGGACTGATCATGTATCTGGCCAATATATCCACATGTATCGCTCGATAATGTGACAATCATCCACTGATCGAACATACGGGTGGAACTCTACTTGGTACTTCTGATTAGGGGGAAGCTTTGGACTGGACTGGGGATGGACCTTTTAGGTTCAATACATTCTTTCTGAATTTCCTAGAGAGCTAAAGGAAGTTAGGATATATGAAGCTATTTGGATATCGCAGACATTGACATATTGTAACAAGAATTTAATGGTGGAGCTGCTTAGACACTAGAGCCCTAATACGAACACCAACCACTTCACACAGGATGAATTTGGCATTAGTCTCCGAGATATGGATCAGATTTGTGGTGTGCCTATACTCAGTGGCATGTATGAAAAATTATTACCTCCCCAATCTTCTTGGGATGATATGACCAAGAATCCTCCCTTAGCTCAAAAGTTGATTAATTTAGCTAAGAAGAACCACCCGAAAGGGGTGCTTCCTTGGGAGGATGTACCTTTCAAAAAATGGGATGAATACTTTATTAAGAAGACTGGTCCTGAACCAGATGTCAGGAAGACTAAGTCTTAGATTATGAAGGATACCCACAATGCACCGGGTGCTTACTGGCCTACAGTTGAAGTTGGGAAGTTCAAATATTGGGGATGGGAGGTTGTTCCTGGTGTTGATTGGTTTCTCCAACTAGCAGACTTCCTTACCATGTACTTGAGTGGGTACTTACTCCCAATGAAGGAGAAAAGGGGATTCATAGTTTCCACTTTTGCGATGGTGACCAAGATGGTCGGGGGAGAGTGTGTTGGACTATCGATCCCTATGTTGGCTAAGATTTAGCACATCCTACATCATATTTATAAGGGGGAATCCCCTTACAAAATAATGGGCCCCTTCCAAGCATTATGGGGTTGGATGGGGGAACACCTATGCGGTTATGACTATCTAAATATTCAGGAAATCCCCAACACTGACTTTGTTCCATACTTGCAATGAATGAATGGGTAAGACCCATTGTATTGAAATATCAAGAAGTCAGGGATCTGGTGAAACTTCATGAACATTTATCCATTAGGATATATGGCCTCATGCTGATTGGAAGTTTTACTGATTATGGTAAGGATAGCCTAAGAGAGCGTGCTTATATGATGTACCTTTGTGAGGGGGCTCTCTCTACCTACATTTATGGGGACCTCATTTTCGAATGGTATGAACCATGCTGTTTTAGCCTCCAATTTTTGTGTGTTCATGTTGAGGCACAACGGAGGTGTGAGGCACCTAAAACACACAAAATGGAAACAAAACAGATCAACACACAGATTTTACATGGTTCGGCTTTGAAGCCTACATCCATGGGAGAAACATAGGCTCTTATTTATTTACTCTCTCCGGCGGAGGATCACTAATAAACATATTTCTTAAAAACATGGGAATACAACCCATTTTATAGATGGAGGAAAACTAGAAATTTCTCTGGTTGTTGGGGGTAGCTCATCTACCCTTTATGAAACCTTCTGTCGCCTGCTCCTCGTATGTGGTCGGCTTCCCACCAAGGAAGACTCCTATAACCGTTGCCGACAATCTCTCCTGCTATCTCCACCCCATATTGGGAGTGGCCCCCAAAAATATCCCCCTCACAACTAATTTGGGGTAAAAGCTTGACCTGAAGTCTCCTTGCAGGTGTTAAAAACTTCATAAGAAAATCGGAAATGCTTCTTCACGCTAGATGACGTGGAACTTCCACCATATTCACTTGATCTCGGGCTGACTGCATTCCCCATCAAATGATACAACCCTTGGGAATCCTTCCTAGTAAGCTTCACTGCATCCCCGGGTGAGACTTCCAACACTCCACCTGCTATGGAAATCTTGTACCCTTTCACATCAAGCCTACTTAATGATACTAAGTTCCATCTCAAACTTGGAATGAATTTCATGTCATCCAACTTTCGTACTCCTCCATCGGGTGTCTTGGATTTCACTGTCCCAACTCCTCAAACCTCACATGTTGACCCATCACTAAGTCTCACCGAGTCTTGTACCTACTAAAAAGTATCAAATGAACCTCTCGACATACATATGTGTGCCAAGCTCCCTGAATCCAAAACCCATCCATCTTCCTTTGTATTTTGAGCTCGTTCGTTCTTCCTATTCAGAAATAAAAATTCACACTTCATGTGCCTGTATCTTTTGAAATAATGACACTGCACTTCTCCCTATTCAAATATCTTATCTGAGTGCAAGCTTCTCGTTGTCACATAGACTTCATCATCTGCTGATAATTTTGTGATGTTCGCATCCTTCTCTTCAACTTTGTCTTTCCCATCAACATGCCATTTGTGATATCCACAGTCACTTTTATAGTGACCCTTTTTCTCACACAAAAAATACATGATTTCTCTAGGATCACATCCCCTTGATTTTTTCCACCATTCTCTTCCTTCTGACTTCCAATGTCGGCTCCTCCCACGTTGATCATATCACATCAACATGATTTTCTCGCCTAAATGATTCACAGGTATTTGGAATGCCTCTGAATCTTGAGGCGATGCCATCATCTAGTCCAACTTCAATGTTTCCTTCCCCATGAGCAATGCGGTCACAATCCCATCAAATGAGATTGGTAGGGATGATAAAAGAAAAAGTGGTTTATCTTCCTCTCCAACCTTCACACTGAGCCCCAATAATTGTGTCGGGATGTTGTTGAATTCGTTGGTGTGATCTAAAAAATTTGTCCCCTCGTCCATCTGCAACTGGTACAATTTCCTCTTCAAGAATAATTTGTTGGTGAGAGACTTCACTATATACTGCTGCTCCAACTTCTTCCAGATCACCTTCAGTGATGTCTCATCCAACACCGTGTACTTTACCTCATTCACCAGACATAGTCGAATTGTGCTGACAACCTGTATCTCGAGCTCTTCCCAATCATCTTTATTGGTTGTCTTGGGATTTTCTCTGATCAATGGTCTGATCAGGCCCTGCTGAACCAAAATACCTTTCACCATGCTTTTCCACAAGTCAAAATTGTTTTGACCATCGAACTTCTCGATATCAAACTTTGGTAGTGCTCCGCCCCCAGCCATCATCATTGTCGCAAAATGTGATCACCACTATCGATGTTTCACCCTTATGAAACTACTTTATGGAGAGTGAATTTTGAAAAACTAATCATACGGATGCATTCGAAATAGTCGAAATAGTCGGAATCGACTCCCGGATCTCCGAAAATGGAGTTCAATTGGCCAAGATTTCACCAAAACAAAATCAATGATCCAGATCACCTGCCGACATGGTGCTGATGTGGCACGCCAGAGCACATGTCGGAGACTCTCTGAATTTTTCACTAGCAGCATGAATAGTATCTTCTTCTTCGACAAGGGGTTATTGTTCACCCACAGGTTTGACCAAACTTTGACCGACCCTATCTCCTTCGTTTTAGCTCTGTTTTCAATGCCGCTTATGCTATTGGAATCATCTTGTTGTCCTCTTCATGGATCTGGGCTCGAAAAAATTTTCTGACCAACATCAATTTTCCAGTCACGAAAAAATTGGTTTTTGCCTCACTGGTTCAACTCCGCTCACTCTGACTCACCTCTTATACCACTTGTTGGGGCGCAACGAAGGTGTGTGGCACCAAAAACACACAAAACAAAATAAAAAAGGATCAACACACAGATTTTATGTGGTTCGGCTTTGAAGCCTACATCCACGAGAGAAACAAGGGCTCTTCTCTATTTACTCCCTCTGGCAGAGGATCACCAATACATATATTTTTTGCAAATATGGGAATACAACCCATTTTATAGATGGAGGAAAACTAGAAATTTCTTTGGTTGTTGGGGGTAGCTCATCTACCCTTGACAAAACCTTCTGCCGCCTGCTCCTCGTCTATGGTTGGCTGCCCACCAAGGAAGACTCCCGCAGCCATTTTTGACAATCTCTCCTACTATCTGCACCCTATATTGGGAGTGTCCCCTACAGTTCAATCAATGTGTCTTGGTTCTGTTCATGTTAGAGTTGAGGAACACCCGATGGTAGCTTTCTAATTTTGGTTGATGTTCACCAGAGAATAAACCGGTGTGGAAATACGCCTTCCTTCTCTTGATGAAACAATCAGTTTATACCAAGTCTATGTAGATGTTTGGATCCACTCATATCCTAACGGGAAATTATCCAATTTAGTAGATGAGGCTTGCCGACCCCTGATAGTTTAATACAATCCCAGGCCTGGAAAGAAGTTGGTCTCAAAAAGGTTGGAAGCTCTGGTAGCTCATCACAAGGAAGTAAAATTCTTACCATTTCCAGCAGAGGCATCTACCACTTCATATACAAGGGATGTGCATGACTTAATATTCCCTACTGCGTCTAATCAATGAGAGATATGGAAGGTGAAGTATTCCGAGGATGCCCTCTGGGGAATATTGGTCCTTTTAGAGGTTCTTTTGGATGTTTTTTCTTATATAATTTCTCCTCATGGAATTACCTTTAGGGAACATCTATAGGGAGTGAGGGACTTCCTTGGAAGTATTGAAACAATCTTGGTGAGTCCCTGAGGTCGGATATTTTATTCTCCATGAGTCCATCAAATGGTCTTTCTGGGCACACTCTAAATTGATCCAGACAAACAAAGCTACACTATCATTGAGGAAGCAGTAAGCCTGGGTTTATTTTGGATCTTAAGATGTCATAGTATCCCTACAACTGTGCTGACATCCTTTATGTATATGGATACAGGAGGAGGCTGCTGAAGATCGCCTGTACCTATCATCTCTTGAATATACTCCTTATGGTACGGTCATCAGAGAGGAATTAAATGACAAATTTGGAGCTAATGATGGAGGGTATCTAGATCAACTGGCCTTGATAAAGGTGGAGTCTTCCTCTTTTAAGGGGATGGATCCAACTTCAACGCCTTCTGGAGGCCCTTCTTCAGAAAAGAAGAAAAATAAAAAGAGGAAGAGAACTGCATTGTCGAATCCTTATCCTATGGGACCCTCAAGTGAGCAGGGTATTTTATTCTCCTCTTTATCCTGGATTATTCTAGTGGTATATTTATAATTTACTGGGAATTCATAGGTCCCCGTTGGGCTCATTTAGAAGAGCGCGTGTCTATTTATGAGGGCACAAATGAGAATTTTGTGTCTCAAGTAGATCTGCAACAATTAGACCCAATTCATCAAGAAATAGATATGGTTGATGTTCCTAATCAATCACATTCGTTATCTACTATAGATGTTTCAATGAACATACGATCTGATTTGGCATGAATGGAATCATTTTTGGATGGTGACGACATAGGTAGTTATTCTTCTACTTCACAGGAAGGCATGGAGGTGAATCTTAAATAAGGTAAATGATTTTCATGGATGATCCATTTTTATCACCTTTTTCATACCTCTTAGTATTATCTCTTATTTTTTGTAGTCTTTAAATGAGATGAGAAAAGTATTTCCACATAAAAGGCACTAGAGGTATCATGAAGTCATTCATCACAAGGAGTTACATCTTCCTCGAAAGATGGAGTTGTGGTAGCGAATGATGCTGGCAACCCAAATGAAAAAGTATGTTCTTATCCTCGATAACATCTACTGATATTTGGTTTATCCCATAGCTGACATGTACCTAAACTCCTCATTACAGTATCCTCACCCTAAAGTTTAGAGGCTTTGGTACCCACCCCTCTGGGAGTTCTTCCAATTGAATCCACCAATGAAGAGACTGGTTCTCTTCCCTCACCATCAAATACTGTGGGTAAAACCCCTTCTTTGAGTGATCTCGTTCCAAAGTATATCCCCATTCCCAAGATAAACCTAGATCATGGTCCTGGATCTGTAGTGTTTTATAAATCAATGTGGTAATAGATATGGAGGTAGATCTAGATTCTAGTGTTAGAAACCCCATTGGAAGAATTGAAAGACCGATTAGGTTATCTTCAATTCATGTTTCATGCCCTTGGATATGAATTATTTAACTCACCTGCCATTCATTATTGGGTAAAGGAAGTAATCTCTATATGATAATAGAAGAGGGCCCTTTAGTTGAGGGTAATAGCTTCCAAGGCCTCCTCTACAGTGAAGCAAAACTGGAGCCGCACTGTGAATGAAGCTACCCAACAAGAAATGGAGTATGATGCTCAATAAGATGCAATTAACACTGGGAAGACTCAGTCTGGTCATCTCCAATATGAAATCAAGCGTCTTCAAATAGAGCTATCCTAGTTTTAGTATGCCTTCTAGATATTGTAAAAGACTATACCAGAGTAGTAAGGGCTCCTGGATTCAATAGAGAAAGCCAGGTTTGATGCTGTCACCAAAGTGGAGGAACTGCAATGTGTTGTGGAAGCGAATACTGAATCTGTTAATCAACTGCACCAATCTATGTTAATGGAGAAAAGTCTTTCTAATCTTAAAGTCTCTTCTGAGTAGGTGCTATGATGGAGGAGGAATTTTGAAACCATACTTTGGATCGTACGTCCATAGGAGAGGCTCCGACATGTGGAGATACCTCCTTTTGTATGGTATTGATGAAATAATTTATTTTATTGTGCATGATGTGTATGATATCCCATTATTCTGTTATTTTAGAATTTGTTTTTTATGCCGATTCCTTGCTCTATCTTGAATAATCTTGAATGCCTAATATGCAGAGGGATCATCTGGGTATGAGATATGTCTTGAAGGATGATTACCTTGAATATTTGTGGGAAGTAATTAAAATATGATGAGGCCATGTAGTGGGCCTCACAATAACTACCATGAAATTTAGTTTAGGGTATTTTAGCTTAGACCAACTGTTGCTTTAGTTTAGGGACTTTTATCTCGGACCATCTATTGCTTTAGTTTAGGTTCTTTTAGCTTGGACCATCTGTTTCTTTAGTTTAGGGTCTTTTATTTCGGACCATCTATTGCTTTAGTTTATGGTCTTTTAGCTCGGACCATCTATTTCTTTAGTTTAGGGTCTTTTAGCTTGGACCATATGTTTCTTTATTTTAGGGTCTTTTAGCTCAGACTATATATTTCTTTAGTTTAAGGTCTTTTAGATTGGACTATCTGTTTCTTTAATTTAGGATCTTTTAGCTTAAACCATATATTTCTTTAGTTTAAGGTATTTTATCTTGGACTATCTATTTCTTTAGTTTAGGGTCTTTTATCTCAGACCATTTGTTGCTTTAGTTTAGGGTCTTTTAGCTTGGACCATCTTTTTCTTTAGTTTAGGGTCTTCTATTTTATACCATATATTGCTTTAGTTTAAGGTCTTTTAGCTCAGACCATTTGTTGCTTTAGTTTAGGGTCTTTTAGCTCAAATCATCTGTTGCTTTATTTTAGGGTATTTTAGCTCAGACTATTTGTTACTTTAGTTTATGGTCTTTTAGCTCAGACCATATGTAGCTTTATTTTAGGTTCTTTTATCTTGGATCTCATGTTTCTTTAGTTTAATGTCTTTTATATTAGACCATCTATTTTTTTTAGTTTAAGGTCTTTTAGCTCGGACCATCTATTGCTTTAGTTTAGGGTCTTTTAGCTCGGACCATCTGTTTTTATAGTTTAGGGTCTTTTAGCTCATACCTTTGTGAAATATAGGGTTGGCATATCAGGGATGACTCAAAAAACTATGGGGTGATGAGTTTCACCATGGTACTACTAGGGATCACGAGGATTGGAGTTCCTTTATCACAAGGAGGAGATGCCTTTAGTTAGCAGGTTAAATACCTTATGCGTCGATAACATGGACAAATAAATCTGGTCTCCACTATTTTCTAGGGGATACATTAGGCTTATGGCGTGAATATGGTTGAGTTAGAAATTCTAGGGCAGCTAGCCCCCCTGGATAGTTGGGGTGTGGGCAATGTAAATCATAATAAAAAAGTCTGAGCCAAGTAATATGGGATGAGGTAGACATTCTGAGTATATCCCTTAAAACTATGAGGTGTCAGGTTTCACCATGGTGTTTTTGAGGATTGCAAGGATTAATAGATCCTTTATGTTGGGTCAAGATGAATTCAGTCAGTGGTTCTGACCCCTTCTGCATCGGTAGCATGGCCGAACGAAGAGATCTTTTTTCCTTTCTAGGGGATATGAAGTGTTTTTGAAGACTCAAACTCCTAAATGATGAAGTTAGGTATGGATGTAAGGCTATATTGGATAGGTTCTAGCACCCTAGGGAAAATTATCTCCAATTGAACTACTCGAGCCGCACACCTTGTGGTTTTGAATCATGAGGTTTAGGCCACCAAAAGGTTCAATAATGAAGGGTTGCATTCCCACCTTGATAACAGGTACAAAAAATGGTGATGAAACGCTGAGGATATCGATCCTGCTCGGATAGTCTGATATGGAGACTGTAAATCATAGTCCAAAGTGCTCAAGCCATGAGAAAGATATAGGATAGTCACATCAGGAATATCTTAATACACAATGGGATGCTAAGTTCCATAGTGATGACACCAGGATCACAAGAATAAAAAAGACCTTTATATTGGGCCAAGATGTCTCTGGTTGGTGGGTCTAAGCCCTTCTGCATCAGTAGCATGGCCGAGATGAGAGATCTCTTTTCTTCTTTAGGGGAAATGAAAGGTTTTCAATGACCTGAGATGCTTTAGATCATGAAGTGGGATTTATGGAAAATGTAAGATCCAAGAATGGTTCGAGCACCCTAAAAGTTTCATCACACATGTCGAACATATTCTTATGGTGAGGAGATGCGAAAAATCATTGCTCTAGTTTTTTCCTAGATCGGGGGGTCCAGAGATAATAGCTTGGATTTTACTAGGGCTACATAGTAGACCCTATTACATTTATTTCTTATTTATGTTTTTGCACTAACTTTTTCCTAAAATCTAAGGAAGAAGAGTTTAGAGGGTGGAGACTCGACTTTTGCTCAAGCCACCCATTGCAGGTTTTGTACCTAACAAGTTTTATGTCTCTTTTGTTAGTAGTTTAAGGTCTTGAAATTGGGACCATTATGTGATAGAGTTTAAGGTCATATAGATTTGACCAAAATATAGTAAGTTTAATCTCATGAATGACATGGAACTAATATGAGAGATGTTACATAAGAGGCTAATTAGGATACCCAGGGTCAAGAGTACTCTAACATCCTTTTGAGAGGGAGGTGGAAGCATTGTAAATCATGACTCAAGTTCCTCATATCATGAGGAATGATATGGGACAATCATTTTTGGGCTTACCTAAAACACAATGGGGTTCTAGGTTCTGCCGTGGTGATTTCAGGCTCACAAGAATCAGGAGACCCTTTATATTGGACCAAGACGCCACCAGTTGGTGGGTCTAAATCCCTTTTGCATTAGTATCATGGCCAACCGACAAATCACTTTTTCCCTTTTCAAGGGAAAAGAAAGGATTGTGGTAATTTTAGGTATATGAGATGCAAAGTGTGGCATATGGATTGAGGTTCTTTCAAAATATGGTAGAAGTACCCTATACTCTGGTTGACTGGGGTAAGTCTCTTGTGGCCCTTTGATAAGGAATGAAAAATTATATATGGTCTTTATATTTTATTTTCATTTAGTGGGGATGTGAATTCATTCAATTTAATGTCATGTGGTAAGGATGTACTTCCATATAGTTTAACATCATGCGGTAAGGATGTACTTCCATGCAGTTAAATGTCATGCAGTAAGGATGTATTTCCATGAAGTTTAATGTCATGCGATAAGAACATAGGTGAATAAATGGGAATGTTGCAGTTGGGCCCAAGGATAGAGACTAGGCATTACTATGTATCTCATGGAAATTAGAATCAAACCACATGTAGTTATGGAAATCCACACAATTTAACATCTTGTGGTGTGGACGAGGGTGAAACTATGTGAATATGATGGAACAAATGAGGTCTGTGAAGTATCGAGCTCAAACCCCAAAGGGGGGATTCCTAAGTATCCCAATTGGTTGGGAATAAAAGTCCACATAGTTCTAAAAATCCATGTATTTTAACATCTTGCGATGAGGAATTGGTTTCGTGCAGTTTAACGTCATGTAGTGAGGATGATGCAACACAGTTTAATGTCGTGTTGTAGGGACACATGTGGATAGTTCAGGGTCATGTGGTTCAGACTATAAGATGGATTTCCTGATGTGGATATGCACAGTGTGGTTCCATGAAGAAACCCTATGTGAATGAGGACCAATGAGGTATCATACACACCACACACCTTTCTAGGAAAACTTAGGCCAAGGGGATAGAATGGTTATACCTGCAGCTGGGCCCGAAGATGATATGTTTGAGCATCACTACATATCTCATGAGGATGAGAATCAAGAAATACATAGTTTTGGAGAAGGAAATACTCTATGCAGGTTTTTCCCATGCGTATAGGTGGGCATCATTTCCATTGAAGGTTATAGATGGGCCCAGGATTGGGGATCTGGGCATCACTACGTATCCTGTATGGGAAGGAATCAAGCTATGCATAGTTCTAGAAATTCCATATAGTTTAACATCATGCGATAAGGAAAAAGGTGAACTGTCATGAATTGATGGGGGGTATTGTGGTTGGGCCCAGGAGTAGAAGTCTAGGCGTCACTACATATATCATGAGAATGAGAATCAAACCACATGCAATTCTTAGATAATTGTGCAGTTTAATGTCGTACGGTAAAGACACATGGTACTCCTTTTATGCTCTTGCATTTAAGACCATAATGGACCAATGGTGTACCTCTATTCCTTGATCGTGAGGTTAAGTCCCTGCCATAATTCCTATGCTCACGTGAGCTATTCTTGGTGTGAGAAACAAGGAGCGGTGTAGGTTTCCCTACAATGCAGAGACAAAAGAGGGATACGATGAGGGTATTCTACATGATGCAGTGGCTGGACCAAGATATGGGATCAAGGCATCCCTATGTATATCATTCATAATTAGAATCAATATACATGTAGTTCTATGAGGACCGTTCTATTTAACTTCATGCAACAAGGACTTATGGTGACCCATTGTGAAGGGTAAGGAGAGTTGTAGATCTGTGCAATTTCTTGTCATGCGGTGAGGTCATTAGACATGAAGTTTAATGTATTGCGGTAAGGAAATTATCCGTGAAGTTTAATGTCTAGAATTAAGGATGAAATCTATATAGTTTAACTTCATGTGGTCAGGATGAGACATTCCATCCAGTTTATCATCATGCGGTGAGGATGAGTGATGAGGCTTACTCTAATGTGGATGCCCATTTTTGAGACAGTTATGAAAATTAATTCTTGAGTAATCTTTCATTGGTGGGTAGAGTGACGCTCTACCCATCTATGGTAGCTATAGAATAGGCTCCATTATGATAGAACTTATGTATGATATAAGGTCCTTCCCACTTGGGATCCAATTTCAAGGGTTTCTTCCCTAGTATCATTGGGGTTTTGAGAGCCAACACCAATTCTCTCTAAAGGAATGACTGGAGGAAAACCTTTTTATTGAAGGCTCATGCAATTCGACTCTGATGGATTTCCAGATTGTTCAATGCGCGCAACCTCTTCTCATCTAAACGTTCCAACTCATCCAGCCATTTTTGAGATTTTTCATCATCTGAGATCTATCTGCAAATGGCTATTCAGAGTGAGGGAAGTTGGACCTCTATGGGTAACACTGCCTCAGTTCTGTACACCAGTGAGTATGGTATTTCTTGTGTAGTAGTATGTGTGGTGGTACGGTAGGCCCATAACACATGGAGGAGTTTATCTAGATAAGAATTATTATCCTTGTTTACCATCTTTTAGAGTATATTCGATAGAGTCTTATTGAAGTCCTATATCTGTCCATTTTCTATTGCATAATAGCAGGATGAGTGATTAGAATCTACATTGTACTCTTGGTATAGCTTGGAATAGAAGTTGGTGTCATTTTCTATCAATATTGCATGAGGGGCTCTGAACTAGGTGATGATATGAGACTTCACAAAGTTGATGATATTCTTCATCCCAAATTCCTTGAGGGGTATTGCCTTAACCCATTTGAAAAATAAGTTGGTAGCAGTAAGGATATACTTGAACTACTTAGCTGTGGCTGGGGGATATGGCCCCACAACATCCATCCCCCAAATAGAAAATGTCTAGGATTATTTGGATATGTATAGAAACTTCGGGGGATGATGAATGAAGTTTTCATGAATTTGGAATGCATCACATTTCTTGGTGAATTCCAAACAGTCTTGTATTATGGTTTTCCAGTAATATCCCAACCTCCTGTTTTGGTTTGAGAGCCTGGTCACAAATTTATGGGCACTGCACGATCCTGCGTGGACTTCCTCTATGACTATGAGAACTTATCATTCCATTATGCACCTGAGGAGGATTCCATTGAATCCATGCTTGTATAGGTTTTTCTAATCATTTGGTCCATCTTGTAGAGTGAAGTTTTCTGCCCGACACCGAATCTATTCCCTTCCAGCTCAATCTATTGGGAGAGTCCCATCCTGAAGATAACTGATTATGGGCTCCATCCATCTAGGGGTGTCCACTAGTACATCGTGCTATGGGGTGGTGTTTACCTGATTTATTTCTTCCATATCACATACAATGATTGAATATACCATTCTATAGTGTGTGATATAGAAGGTTGATTCCTCCTGATTTGGGTCGGTGAGGGCTGTGGCTACGTTAGCCAGCACGTCATCATGAGCATTCTACACTTGGGGAATATAATTCAATGTGGGATCAAAAGGGAATTCTGCCATCAATCCCCTAACATAGCCAGTGAGGGGGGCCAACTATTCATTCTTAATAGAATATTCACTATTATTCTACTTTATCACCAATTCTGAGTCCCCTTTTATATTTAGGTAGGCAATGTATAGCTGTAGGGTGAGTTCCAATCCAGTGACGAGGGATTGGTACTTGGACTCATTATTTTTGCAACCTTCAGATAGTGAGAAAGAGTAAAACAAAACTGATTTATCTAGAGAGACAAATACAATCCCTAGACCAACCTGGTTGAGCTTTAGTTTTTCCATTCTCGTGCTGATAGGACTCTGGTAGGGGCCATCGAAGTACATCTCCCATGTCTGGGGAGTGTCATGGGCATAGAATACCTCTTAATCAGGGATCTTGATTTCTTCTAGTGTATTTTCCAGGACATGATGTGTTGTAAGGAAATCAGTAAGGGCCTTCCCTTTCACCAACTTATGGGATATGAACTGTATGCCATATTTCTTCAGAATGATCACCCACTAAGCCAAGAACCCAGTCAACATGGGGTGTCCAAGTATGTACTTGAGTGGGTCAATATGGGAGACCATATGGAATTCGTTGTGATGAAATTAATTCCTCATCTTTTATACTACAAAGATGAATGCATGGAAGTTCTTTTCGACATTGGAATATCATGTCTCAGTAACCAGCATAGTCTGAATGAGGTAGTAGAGATTTTTCTTGTTTTTCGCATCATTTTTCTATGTGAGGTGGGTGCCAAATTAATGTTCCATAGTGGAAACATATAAGATGAGTGTCCTCCCTTCCACTGGAGGCATCAGAACTAGTGGGTGCAGTAAGTACCACTTTAGACTTTCGAATGATTTCTAGAAATCATCATCTCATTGGTAGGTGACTCCATTTTTCATTATCCTGGTGAAGGGGAGAGATTTTCCTATCAGGTTGGCTATGAATCGCCGAATTTATGTGAGGTTCCCTTGAAGTCCCATCAGTTATTTGAGATTTTTGGGGGATGGAATTGCTTAAATAGAATTGGTCTTCTCTGGTTCAACCACAATGTCATGGTGTCATACCAAAAAGCTATGGAACTTTCCAAACATTACCCCAAAGGCACATTTAATTGGATTCATCTTTAGACTATGGTGTTGCATCTTTTCAAAGATTGTTCAAATATCTGTGAAGTGATCACATTGCTATTGGAATTTGATGACCAGGTCGCCAACATAACACTCAGATATCCTCCCAAAAAACAGCTTAATGATGTGGTGCATGACACACTGATATGTGGCACCAGTATTCTTCAACCCAAAGGGCATGAAATGGTAGTAGAAAATTCTCTGAGGTGCTCTGAAAGAAATGGCTTATTCATCCTTGGGAGCCATTTTGATCTAGTTGTACCCCGAGTACCAGTCCATGAAGGAAAGGTCTTGGAAGCCAGAAGTTACACCGATTAAGAGTGTTGTGATCATAAATGGGAAATAATCATTCAGGAAATGCTGATTAAGCTCTCTAAAGTCATTATAGACCATAATATACCCATTATTCTTCTTGGAGGGGATGATTTTGGAAATCCATTTTGGGTATTTCACTTCTCTAACAAAGTTGGATTTGATTAACTTATTAACTTGTGCCTATAAATTGGTGGAATAATAGGGGTGCATTCTCCTATCCTCCTGATTGAAGTATTGATGCTCGTTGAGTAGTCTGAGATGGTGCGTAGCCACATCTGGATCCAGTCTAAGCATTTCTGTATAGTTCCAGGGAAACACGTATCAATGCTGCTTTAGAAATGTAATGTATAACTCTTTCTATTCAAGGGTCATAATGGATCTAATTAGAGTAGGTCATAGATCTTAATCTATCCCTATATTTATATGTATGAGCTCATCTATAGTGGTGGATATGCCTTCCTTGAATGCTGGAGGGGAGTTTCTAAGATCATCTTCATCTATTTGTGAATCTGTGGAGACATATTCAGTTGAATGTGGAAATCTAGGGGCCTCTCCGTTAGTATCAGGGTGAGGGAGGCCACTGGGAGAAACATCATCACCCCTTGCTATCTAGACCTTGTTTATGGGGAGCACATAATCATCATCGACCATGCTCTATGTATTGATAGGGGTAGTCCCTAATCTATTGGGAGCTGCAATCTGTATATCATAATCCACCATTGGTCACTTACTTCCCTTCTTATAGAAGTTTGCTTTTGATTATATGGCTCTATAAGTTTTTAAGTGATATTTTTCACCATGTTGTATTCTGATCTTTCCATTGATGGGGTATTTCAGACATTGACGGAATATCGATGGAACCTCCAAGTGGCTATGGAGCCAAGGACTTCCAAGAAAGAAATTATATGTGGTGTCTTACTGGATAACCATGAACTTGACCTCATATGTGAGGTCCAAAAAATTTTCATTGATCTTGATCTTCCTAATAGGCCTTTTCTCACACTTATCATATCCCTAAATGGTCAGCTTTGTAGGGGATAAGTTTCCTTTACATACCCCAAATGTTAGAGGGTCTGAACCAGGATGAGGTTGATCCTAGACCCATTATAAATCACTATCCTTTTGAAATTGACATTATTGAGTCTACCCAAAACATATAAGGGCCTGATGTTCCCTTTGATGGCCTCTTCCTGATCTTGATCGGTGAATGGGATGGTAACCTGAGAATACATAGTCTCCACTTGATAGATCACGGTAGCTGTGACTTCCATATCAAATTCCCATGGTCTTTGAATGGATTCAAAAAGTTCCTCCTTAAGTTCTTTTGAAAGATGAATCACATCAAGGATTGAGAGATTGGATGGGACTACAACTAGCTATTTTAGAATATCATACTTTTGCACCAGAGGTCTACGCTTCCCAATGCGGGGATTCTCTTTGGTATGTGATTCAAGAGGTAGAGAATCTGAGGTAGATGGGCCTGGATTTTGTTCATATGTTGGGGGAGTATCAGTTTCTAGTGGTTCAGGTTTCATCAGACTTCCTCATTGCTTAGGTTGATCAGATTGAACCCCTTTTAAGCGGTCATGCAAGACAATTGGTTTTGGGTGACTACTGGAGGGTTATGAGGCACCTTCTTGTCTCCTTTGAACCTATTGGAGTGATTTTCCAAGATTCCATACTTCATATATATCCTCTATGGTGAGATGATTGGATTATTGAGTCTAACCACATCTGCACTATCCCCTGTATCCTTGGCTCTGGGGAAAATGACCTCCCATTCCACTTTTATGTGAAAGAAAACCATATTCGGGGGCATAATCATCATCAAATAAGGGTTTTTTCAAATGTATTATGTTGAAAGAACCAAATATGAACTATTCATCCGATGAGGATTCCATTTGGTGGGGTGGTGCCTGTGCTACTGAAATCACGGGGAAGAAATATGAAAGTGTTAGGGCTTGTTTTGGGAGAGAATATGTTTCTTCCTCTTATGTCTCTTCATATTTCTAGTGGTTGTACCCAACCTTTAGAGGCACATCTAACGCCTTATTCTTGGGTGGTGGATCTGCTATGAGTTTGCGTAACTGTTCCTTCAAAGCTTCATGAGCCTGATCAATTGTTTTCTGAGTCATCCAGTTGTCAAACTTTGCCCGCCCGCCTGGATGGAACTTTTTTCCAACCTTCCTCTTCTTCTAATTGGGAAATGGTTATGCAGGCCACCTTCTCTGGAGAATTGTCTAATGTAACCTATCCAAAGTCAACCATTCTTATAAGTACATCCTTTAAGATGAAATAGTTCTAGATATTATGAACGAACCTTCTATGGAAAGGATAGTAGTCAGGACAGTCGGTGAGGTTGACTTCATCAGTCCTCCTGGGTTTTGGGAGTGTGAGCAGATTATTTTCCATGGATGCTAAGAAATAACTAGGGACATATTCATTTCAGAAAGAGTACACTTTTTTCATCTATTCCTAAAATCTTGAGTGACCCTGGTTTCTCTGTGCTTCTGGCCGAGGGCGATTCTGTGGTGGCCACCATTCAATGGGAGGTGCTGGGTAGTTCAGAGATTTCCTGGGTGGTTGAATGGGTATTGATGCATGCTTGAGGTCAATATATGTAGATTATTATCTTCCTGGTTTCTTCCATTGTGTTATGGGCATGAGTCGAGATTTGGATCGGGTTCACTGAATAGCCTCTTCAAGACGTTGTGCTGTTTTAGTGAACTCTCTAAATCCGATTGTATATTTCATAGGGACTAGGGGTGTCTAAAACTCATCCCTAATATTTTCAGTATAGAGTTATATAATTTTCTCCTACGAGAGATGGATGCTGATATAATAGGTCAAACCCTTCCATATTTCTATGAAATCAGACACCCTCTCATTCTCACGCTATTTGCAGTTTGTTAGGTCGACGATCATCATTTTACTCAGCGTCAAACTGAACTGATAAAGGAACTAATGATGAAGGTCTTCCCATCCCATAATAGATATTGTTGTAAGACTACTATAATAAACAAAGTCTGGTCATATTAGTGTCTGTATGAAACGACTCATCTTTTTTTCCTCCAGCAGATCTATATGGCCCATCATCGGCCCACATTGGGACATGAAGTGTGTGAGATGCTATTCAGTGTTTCCTGCACCATCAAAGGTAGAAAAGGTAGAGTTTCCTAAGTTGGTTGGAGGTATATTATCATCCACCTATTCGGGTTATGTATTCCTTTCAGGTTGCACAGATGCACATCGCCCTTCGATGGATTCCCTTTTATTAGACAAGGATTCAATAGTTGTAAGTAGCTCTAGGGGCACTGCTGTCTAAGATGCCTTCTGTGCACAGGGAGTAGATGGGGGATGATGAGGTGATCCCACTTTCATCTCCTGCTGATTCTCAATTCTTCCTATGACTGAAAGATTAACCTGGCAAGGGAGAGGCTGTTGTCACAATAGAGGGAATTTCTGATCATTTTCATCTTCCTTATTTATATAGACTAGTTTTCTAGATCTATATCCGACATGATATTTAGCTACTTCTATTACTGGTGGATTAGCCATGGGAGGGAGAATATTCACCTCCGGCTGGAGATGATACCCAATGGTAATTTTGTCCCCTGAGTAGATCCTCATTGAGTTATCAGAGATATCATATTTTACTCTCATATTTTGACAACTGTTCTTCTATAGAAAACAACTAAGATGTATTTTCATCTTTTCCCTTTATCTTTTCTAATATTCCACTGAGGATGTGGTAGCTCATTATTCGATGGTTCCAAATTTTGGAGCCTCATTTTGTTCAAAGAGCATGAAACCTCATTTGGTGCATTTAGGTCACCCTCCTCCTGGGGTACATGCTCCTTGTTACGACCCTACACATATGCATCTTGATCAATGTATTCCATGTTAGCAGTGACAACATTCATAGAGGCATATCAAGCAATGTTGGTTATGCCATTTCTTTCCACACAACAATCTGATTCTTTATGGCTTCCATCAGGGTCGTTATTCAAAACCTTGGCCTTATTGGTCTATTTTGTCTTACGATGTTGATGGGGTCTGATTACCTTCACTGTCTGTTCCTCTTCTCTTGGTTTATGAATAATTACTTGGAGGGAGTTTCCGGTCGTGGTTTTTGAGTGGGAACCAACTATCAGAGGTGTGTCTCATGGTGGGAGGAACTGGTGGGATACCGACCATTGATCACTTCCTCCCAACCTAGAGAATACTTATTCTCTCTATGGTGCTACTAATGATGAAAATTCCCCTAGTCTTATGGGGTGGGGGTCATTTGGGGTTATCATTGGTATTGACTGACCCTTTCGTTGAGTATCTGATGACTCCTACCAGGGAGTTGATTATGATTCCTACGGATATGAAGATATAAATGCACCCAACCCATTAGGGTGGGGATGATCTGGAATCACAGTCGATGTCTCCAGGGTCCTCTTGGGGGGACAATGATCCTGGAGATGGTGATTGAGATATAAATATCCCTAGCCTGACAGGATGGGGTTCACCTACGGCTTCTAAGGATATGTCCCAAATCATCTCGGGAATTGATGATCTGAGGGGTGGAGTCGGTGGTGGATATTCTCCTAGCCCAGGGGGCCAAGTCCTATCTTGAGTGTTTGTTATGTAATCTACTGATGTGGACTCCACAATTTTGTGCAACTGTGCTTTCATGGGAGTAGGGTGCAATGTCAGCCCATGATGAGGGTCGTTACTTGAAGGAAGTTGTCCGGGTGATCACAACTTAGAACTCTATGTTCATAATTTCCTCTTATTATCTTGAGGGGATTGGTTTGAAGTCTTGTTGGATATCCTCCCTCCCCGTCCATGGTGTCTGGGCACCATTGGAGTAGGGGAATTCTATTGCAGTGACCAACTATCCCGAGCATTACCCATTCCCCTGATTTCCATGGAGGCTATGACATTTCAGGATGCTATCATAGACTTTCAGCTATGCCTTTGATTCCCTGACGATCACCACTATCTCGTTACTTTGATCCATAGAGGATATCAAAGATCAAAATCATGGAATATGTATTTCTCTTTCTAAGATATGGGAAGGATAAGAGGAGAGCTCTCAAATTTGAGTGGATTAATATTTCCATGGAAAAGAGTTCCCTTTTTCTTATATAATGGGAATTAAATACCCAAAGAGGGTTTCCCGGCCCTCATATAAATAATGTACACTAAATAAGTCATAAATAATGCATTATGAACAACTATCTGTATCATTATGTCATTTATATTTTATCAATTACTGGTAATATATAATAAATATATCATGTGATACAAATGATTCATTAACTCAACTCATAATTCCCATAAATATTAAATGAACCTTGAATATTAAAATAATATTCATTCATATAATTTTTTTCCATGTATCCACTTAATACCTTTGGAATAATTTTAATAAATAAATTCAACTCCAATTATTCTATACTTAAACAGTAATGAATTTATTTATTCATTGGTGATCGTTTATTATCGAACATGTATCAGACCCTGCAGTGGGGCCAACCATATCCTATATTCCTATTTATCAAAATAGGGAATAATTTTGAATATTCTAAGTGTGTGACCCTCTAGGTACTTATCTTGATAACAATGAATACTATTAAAAAACCAAGAGAAGAGTCTAGAAACCCATCAAGTCCTATAAAGAGATAAGGAAAAGTCATAATAATGAAAACCTTTCCTACAAAAACACACCGTGTAATATAATATCTTCATCCTGTGACATCTCATAAAGAAATAGGCACACCTTGTGTCATCATCCATACTTACTTTATTATTTATTTAACTTACTAGATATAAACCTTCTTCTACTATAGACACAGATTTAGTGAAGGTACTACCATCCTGATCAAATAGGATTGAGATATAACTTAATTTCAGAAGTGATAAATTCTATCTTGATTATTCAATCAATTTCATACCACCAATGATGCATCCAACTCAAGCTACCTCACTATGTCATAAATGTCATAGTTTTTTCCTTGAATCAAAGTACATGATCAAATAATATACACTGATAATAATCTCAAGTCAGGAGACTATTACATATGTTCGCATATTGGAACTACCAATGACACATGAAACATGTGGAATTACTATTGTCGGGTCAGTCCCCATTATCTCATCTACTCGAGATCACCATGTGAAAACTTCATGAGAATAAATCCCAATGCTTATGATCCCCCAACACCTTATGGTCACACATCATTTGTGTATTGTCAGCATGATGTATCTGGACCATAGGACATAAATTTAAGATTACTGTCATGGTTTCTCTAGGTTCTTGTTATAGCTTGAGAACTATTATAACCTTTTGATACGATATGTAATCTAAGGAAATTACCATAAATATAGTGGACATAGAAGTATAAACACTGTTATAGTAAGGAAATCACATGTATATATAAAATTGTAAACATGTAATGGTAATCAAAGTACATACATGAGTTGGGTCTAGGGAACCCACTTATAACAAAATTATCCAATGATAATCCTATGTCATGTAAATCCTTCTTTTAGTGGAAATATTGATCAATTTTTCTGCTTTTTATTGTTTTCAACCAAACATTATATCCTTCCATAGATGAAAAAATCATTAAGAAACTAATAAAGAATGATCAATTAATTAACAAAAATCAATGTATTTAATATTATAATATTTATAAATGAAATGTAACTATCAAACTAATATACCTATAAGAAGGAATAATGACATCCACCACTCCATTCAGAGTCTGGGTAGGGTCAAAACTAAGAGCCTAATAATAAGAGAGATTAATCCTAGAAACAAAACCCTACCATTTACTAAGAACTTTCTGGGAGGTATACCTAAAAAAATACAAAACATGAATCCCAAATATCTATGTTTCAAAAATCAAATGAAACAGTCCCATCATCAACCATGAGACAAAAAAACACTCACCAAGTAAAATACTTTTAAATACTCCCTTTCTACAATTTTTTTAAATATTTCAAATTAGAATCTCCCTTTATAAGGGTCCAATGACTCATTTTAAAAGAAATCACACTTTTAAAATAGTAAAACCCATTTTAAACACTTTAACTCATTCAAAAAATCACAAGAAAACCCATTTCATAGTCCAATTATAGATTAAGATCCAATTTTTCATTTCGAAACACATTATATTTTTTTAAAAATATACCAGCCTTGAAGACCAATGTTTTTTTTCAAAATAAGGAACTCACACCTCAAGTTATCTTTTCAGTTCAAAAACACCTCATCCTCTTAAAACTTTTTGAAACCCACAATTGTTAAAACATTCATCAAGGGTATCTTTTAAAAAACACACCACCTACATGGTTCCAAAATAAATTCTTTAAATTTATCCCCTTATCATTCCAAAATATTATATGTATTTTATCACAAAAACTAAAAATTCCCACTGAACTCATCTTTTTTAAATAATTTATAGATTTTTCTTTCATAACTGATATGATTTTCAAACCCCAAAATGATATCAACCACTTATAAAAAGTGTTTCATAAGGAAAAATCCATTTTTCAAACAATCCCTAAGCCTTCATTTTAAAACAAAACCATTTTTTTAAATCTATCTTTCACACACCCAAAACTAAATTTGAAAACACCCATAAGAAATACATACCAAAAATATCAATAAAAACCAATCCAACTACTTCAACATATTACAAGAGCCTCCTTAATTCATTTCCCATTCCTTAAAGTCACTTAATGAAAATTTATGGATCATGAGGTCTAGATAAAAAAACAAGTAGTTGTAGAATTTTTCATGAATTGATCACATGGTTGAAGTCCAGGTTCCAATCATGCAATGGTCTCTGAATAGTCTCTAGAATCAAGCATTTGGTTACTATATGGTCTACCAATCCATACAAGTAATCATCACAACTCAAATTACTTTTACATTTTCTTCCCAAATCCAAGAACAAACCTCAAGTAAACTCAATAAATGTCAATGAGGATCAAACACCATCATAATAAATATCAATCCATAAGAATAATAAAAATGAAAAACAAATACCAACCATCCCTAGTAGCTCAAATATCATGGAGAGAAAGATCTATCCAGGATCTTCCCTCTCCCACATCTTAAGTTACAAAAGTCCTATCCTCCCTTATATTAATTTCGTAAAAAATAAGAGAGAACTATAGAACCTAGGCCCTTATTTGAACCTAGGATATGATACCATTTATAATGAACCATCCTAGGCTGACTCGACATGTCTCCTAACCCAGTTCACCATTCGATTCGAAGGGCACTACTGATCCCCACAGGCTGGAAACCATTTCTCAAGCATCAAATAAAATTTATTTAGGAATAATTTCACCCTCAAATCATAGTTAACAAGAAAAAAATTATTTTGAAAAAAATCTAGCATGACACATCCAAATGTTGGACGTTCATGAAAAAAAATATAAATATAATAAAATAAATAAAGGAACCAAAAAATTCATAAAAAATAATAAAGATTCAATCCATTTGTATAATAATACAATAATATCCAAAATAAATATATAACAATATACATAAAATGGAAACTAAATACAAAAAAAGACAGGTTTACTTGGCCAAAATAATAACATCCTAAAACATAGTGCAACATAACCACCTTATAACCCAATATTACTCACCACATCCCAAATCACCACCAATGAATAAAAAATGAATCCAATCTAAAGGTGAAACCTATATCCCATGTACAATAAAGAAACTACACACACATAATGTGTATATAGAGTGTAAGATAACAAGCCTATTATGATATCACCAAAGAGTCTATGAAATTCCTTTCATTATGTAGTTAATCATTTCTAGGAGAAAAAATAAAATAAACCAACATCATTGTTTATACTACCATGAATCAAATCAATTATTTACTTGGAAAACACTTTAAAATCTGTAATATATGCCTTTTATTTTCATGAATACCAACAAAAAACCCTTTTATCATTGAAAATCTTTCATAAAATTCCGAAAAAGAAAATAATTACTTTCTTTTTCGGATGCCCAACCCTATTTTTCTAGTTTTGTATTGAAACGGTGTTTGGTTTTGACCTTGAGTGTATGGTTCTAGGGATAATAGAGCATGTTAAATGCTTCTAATCCTTCATCAACACCCTAGATGATGGGTGGTCACACGATTGGACTTGACTCATGAGAGATGTCAAGTCTGTTGGTTGAAATCATCAAAGATGCCTTGAGTCTAGTGAGACTAATGTTCATATAGGTATGGAAAAATTCTTGAGAGGGTTCATGATCCTAGAATTAGAAATTTACGAATCATAGGATCTTGATTCATGTTGGTAAGTGGTCATAGGGGAACATGCAATCCTAAAGTTCCAATGAGTCCAAGATGGTGGCAACCTGCTAGATTTTCTCAATTTCATTTGGCTCTAGATCAGTAAGACAAGATACCCATAGTACCACTGAGAATCATTTAGGGATTATAGAAGCGCGAGCTATGTGGTGGTGATAATGCCACAATGAACTCTAAATCATGACTAGTTGTAAAAGAGTCATGGGGTTGTGGTGAGTCTTAGTCTACAAACCCCTATAGGAGTTTTGTAGTACCCCTAGTTTCTGGTATGTAAATCTTACTTGATGTTTTTCATGGTTTTAAAGTTAAGGGTGATGAATGAGAGAGTCGCGAGAACTTTGAATGAAGTTTTGAGGAAAAGGGGAAGTCGCACGGACGACGCACAATTTGTCTAAACCATGCGGAAAAACCGTGCGTAGTTGGTCTTGGGGGCAATAGATTCCATATGGGCGATGCACGATTTGTCTATCCATGTGGCCAAACTGTGCATGGAGGGTCTGCTGAGGTAGTGACTAATGCACGGTTAGCGCACGGTTTGTCTAACCATGCGAGCAAACCGTGCGACCACTTAAACGAGATCCTATTAAGGTGGATCTCATGTGTTTTTGCCTCTAAGTGGCTCATTTTTCCTCCTAATCGGCCATAACTCGGGATTTTGCTTCTCCTAAGGTCAAATAGGGTTCTACCATTGTTCCAGAGGTGATCCGAAGGCTTCTCTTGGCAAATCGAAGCCAGATTCTTGAGGTATGTGATCGTTCTTCATCGTTCTTGTTCGGTTTCTTAGATCTACTTAGATCTGCTTCTCCTATTCTCTTGGTTTCTTAGATCTATGTCCATTATGGGTATATCTAAGTGTGTGGATTCCAAATATTATGAGATTTGGTCTTGTTATTTCTAGGTGAATAGATCTAAGGCGGGTTTTTGAAGAAGCAACCCAGTTTTATTGAGCGTTCTTCGTTCATTGTGGTTTTCATCAAAACCCTAAAGGTAAGAGGCTTCTATCTCAACTCCTCTTGTTAGAATTGATTGGATTAGATTAAAATTAGGTTATTTTAATGGAATTTATTGTGAAAATCATAGAACAAATCTTCTTTAGTGATGATTTATGGTTTTAGTGAAATTGTGAAATCTTGGTGAATTGTTGTGCAAGTGATTTGGCTTCTTGAATTTAAAATGTTGATTTTAAATTCTGGATTTTCTGAAATTGTAAATGATTTGATGAAAAATTGGTTTTCAATAAAAAGGTAGTTTTATTGAAATGGTTTGGAATTGAAATGGTTTGGTGTTGTGATGGTTTTGATGGAATTGGTTTTCAATAAAAAGGGAGTTTTATTGAAATGGTTTGGAATTAAAATGGTTTGGTATTGAAATGGTTTTGATAGAAATGGTTTTCAATAAAAAGGTGTTTTTATTGAAAGGGTGTTTTGGCATGATTTATGGTCATATGTGGTGTGTTTTCATGTTGCATGTACAAGGCTTGGTTGAAATATGACCTTGTGCTCGATGCCAAACATTTAATGGAACATGGTAACTATATGTACGAGGCTTGGTTGAAATATGACCTTGTGCTCGGTTCCAAAGGTGTCATGGAACATAGGAAACAATTACCTTGTGACGACTTGGTAGATCGATGAGAAACCACTCATGAGTATGGAACTATCATAAAGAAGCATGCATGGTTGGTTTCATGGGTTGGGAAATGGTTGGGTATGCCAAAATGGGATGTTTGTAAAATTGTTCTAAAGATTGTTTAATTATTTTTCTGGAAAAACAACTCGCTAGAAAATTGGTTTCTTTTGCATTGAATGATTTTGGTTGTAAGTGGTTTTGGGAAACTTGTTTATATTTATTTATAAATTGCTTTTAGGAAAATGTTTTATATAAACTATTTTTATATAAATGTTGTTAACTCTTCTATCCTAGTGGCATGAGAAGGGAAGTCATTGGGGAAACCTACTGAGTTTTATACTCACCCCTGCGTTGGAAATTTGGTGCTTTTGTAGATGTTATGTTCTAGGATACAGGTAAAGGTAAAACATTGTTAGTGGTTTGTGGTGATGCTTGGGAGATTTTGTGGAGCTTGGAGCTTGTGGAGTACAAAGTCGTGGTGTCTTTTGAGAGTCTTGAGTTGTTCATCCGTTGTGTACTTTGATGCTTAGTTTGGTCTTCTGTTGTTGTGTAATTGATGTGGTTTGACATAATTTAAGTTGTTTAGTTTTCATTCATTTGTTCATGCATCATAGTGAATGTTCGGTTATTCTTGGTTGGTTTATGGGTTATTTCTTAAAGGGTTAATCATCCCCCAAATTGTATTTGAAACCCTTCGGCATTTATTTCCAGCCTTTGGCATCTTGGGGATGTCACTTAAGTTTCATTAATGACTCATTGTACTCTCAACCCAATGAGAATTGGCGGGTCATTACAAATGTTATCAGCTTGTTCAGTCCCTACCTAACAAGTAGTCATCGATGTTCCTAGTCTTGAAGTTGAAATTCATTCTTGTCTATTCCTTGGGTTGAAATCTAATACAGGAGTAGTATTGTTAGAACTTGAATGGTATAACATAAAAGGACATAGCTAACCCGTTTATGCTGAACTTCAAGTTACCAGGGAGTTGGGTATATAAGTGTTTTGGATACACTTCTATAATGTTAGAAATATCACTGTCATGGGTTTAGCCAATGATATAAGCATGGCATGCATTTTAGAGGAATGAATTCCCACTAGGATTTCATATCTAATTGTGAGGAATGACTTATGATTTTCTGCAAGGTGAATTTTTTTGAAAATAAAAATGCAGAAATTGTTTTAAGTGAAATATTTTGAAAACATGATATTTGGTGTATTTTGAAAATGGGTTGATTTTCAAAAAGGCATGTTGAATGTTTTCAAAAATATTTGAACCTAGAAAAATGATGTTTTGGAAAAAAATGTTGTGATAGTTGATGTGATAGAATTTGAAATGATAAGCCATCGGTTGCTAGAGAGTGATATTGATAGAGGATGTTGTTGGTTTAGAAAATGGAACCCGGTAGGCATCGTCGAAACCAACCCAAAGAATCTGTGGAGAATGTGGTTCCACCTGAACCACGGGTGAACCAAGAGCTGGTTCAGAGTATTTTCTAGGATTTTAATGCTGTTGATACGGGGAACTGGAGGAATGAACCAAAGCATGTGGACCATACCATCCAGTTCATGAAGCAGAATCCACCAAACTTTCGGGGTGATGCTGAACCCAAAAAGGTAGAGGTGTGGCTAAGTAGGATGAATCGTATCTTCAATTTCATCGGTACACCATCAGAACTCAAGGTCAAGTTGGTGATGTATATTCTTGATGATCTTGCACGTCAATGGTGGGATTTAGCGGTGTAGGCTAAATTAGATGAAGGCCTTACATGGGAGGATTTGGAAGAATTGTTCAACAAAAAATTCTCTCCTCACACGTTCAAAATCCAGAAAACAACGGAATTTTTCATCATAAAATAGGAGAGCCTCTTTATCACAGAGTATGCGGGTAAGTTCATGAATTTAGTTTGTTTTGCACCAGAGGTTGCAGCAAGTTTGTCCTTGAAGGAACACATCATCGAATTGGGGATAAGGTAGGAGATTCGATCGAAGATAGCGGTGCTCTGTATTATGGATTATACATAAATGGTGAACAGAGCGACTATTGATGAGCGCGATATCTCGGGATCGATAGGAGGAGGACTGATGATACCTACAGGAAATGGTGGGAACTATACCACTGGGAACAAGAGGAAAAGGGACACCTATTTCCACGGTGCAAGTGGAAATCGGAACCAGACGATGGGATCAGTGAACCTTCCTCCATGACCCCAGAGCAAAGCAGGTTGTTTTCAGTGTGGTTCGCAAGACCACATAAAGAGGGACTGTCCAGCACAACCTAGAGCATATCATAATTGTAAAAATATGGGACATCTTCAGCGCTATTGTCGTAGTGCTCCAAGTTCAAGTGCTCGAGACACTTCTAAGCTGTCGAAATCATCATATGATTCCACTGGATGAGTGATAGAGCACTGTCATGGGTTCCCTAAAATGATTAGTGTGCTTTTGGGGTACTTAGGTGCAGCAGAGTGGCTGACCAAGGTCGTCTCTCAAAGGAGGAAGTGAATTAAAAAAAAAATCTATAGGTATTCCAAAAATAAAATAAAATACAAAAAAAATGCTACTTGAAAGGATGGGGGTTGTTTGAAGTTTATAAAACTTGAAAAAGTTTTCTGGAAGAAGATTGCATTTTTTTAAATTTTGAAATGAAGTTTAATTAAAAAGACACAACAAGAATATGTTTTTTTAGAAAATATTTTAAAAGACGTAATCGATCTAACTCTACCTATTCAATAAATTATTTATCATTATCATTTAAATTAACATCCACTTAATTATGACCTCTTAACTTGTTAACCCCCTAACCCTATGAGAATTAACCTTACCACAAAGATGAAGTTAATTAAACCCTAGGTTATCTTCGGAACATGTAATCGCAACACCCTACTTTGATTGATGTTCTAAGGATAGATTATGGTCAGTGGTAAATTAAGGCACATATACATTCTGTAAATGAGGATGAATTGTGTTTAGAGATTATATTTGAACTCTACAAATTTATCCCGTATGGTCTTGTATTACCGATTAAGATCGCGCTCTCAGAATTTACACAAAATCCCGACCTCGGGTGTTTTTGTGTTAATTGTTCAATTGCTTGATTAGTTTCTTACAATTTAAAAACAAAATTCATGGATCATATTAAGTGAATTACAGTATCTCAATTATTCAACATAATTAAATGAAGAGGGTAGAAGATATATCGATTACTAAAAGACTACTCTTCCATGGGTGGCGTAATCATCGTAGAAGCGTTTTTCATGTGCAAAAGTTTATAATGGATATAACCCAATAACACTTATACTAAAGAATTCCAACCCAATTAGGAAGATTAAGAGAAGAAGAAATTTAAACAAAACAGAAGAAAAGATGAGGAATAAAATAATATCAAATAAGTTTATTACATAAATGAAAACATTAAAAAATGAAGAAGAGAAGGAGGCTTCGATGAGGGGATCCTTGCTTCAAGAGATAACCCTCTTAAAATGGTTGGAAAATTTGGGTGAAACAAATTATCCTCTACCTAAAATCTTCTAATTCACTTCTCAAACCCAACAAATGAGAAAAACATCAATTTATAGAGTGGTGGGGAGGCTAGGTTCAAAGTGGTTTCAAGTGTGAATGGGGAATCTCGGACAAATATTTTATTCCAAATTGAACCGCCAATTTGACCACGAAAACGCATGAATTGACCGGCCTTCCAGAAGGATCATATGTTAGGATATGAGTTTTTTATCTACTCTAAAAGGTTGGACCTAATCCAAGCCCAGATGAAGGAGTTATGTCCGAAATACAGAATCTTCTCCATTCTGGCGTGTCCAGCCCACCTTTGACTTTATGGCCCAATTACTCCATCCAGATGAATTCTTTTTATCAAGTGTCCTGAATAAAAGTTGTATCCAATGAAGTAAGTAACACATTTACAAAATATTAAGTTAAAATAATTCAAATAATAATATTTACGAAAGAAATTCTACAGTGATTTTGAAAGGGTAAAACTGGAATTTTCATCAAATATTCAAATGAATGATCTAATCCCAAATAATTTCTAATTGAATATATTTAACATAATGTGAGGAAATTATATCATTTATTATTAATAAAATATTCAATAAAATAGTGTTTTATCAACTCCCCCACACTTACCCTTTTGCACTCCTGAGCAAAATCTTATATCAAGTAAACATCAATATCAAATCAAAACCAATTTTAAAACACATATCCTTGAGATCAAACAATTACAAACCAAGAAACAAAAGATATAATGCCTCATAAAAAACCATTATTTCAAGTTCCTAATTTATATCATTCAATATATTTCCACTTTTTTTATCCTCCCATGAACAAAACACTTACCTCACTTGAATTTTCTCTTATCACACAAATGTCATTTTTTTGCAATGTCTTTCTCATCCAAACTCATACAAGGGTCATCATAGTCTTGATAAATTCCTACATCGCCACCCGATGTGATTCAAGGATGTATGTTTATCATGCGGACTTTTCAGGGTTGTTCTCTGGCTTTCGGTTGGTAGGATTTAGATGTGAAAAATTCTGAGGCTGAATTAGGATGGCTTGACTCTTTTTGAAGAAAAATTGCATTAATCTAATTTTCACTTAAATATGGTCTTCTCCTCAATACCCATAGTATCAATTCATCTCCATAATCATGAAAAGTCATGAAAATTTTACACCATTCATCATTTTATCATAGAAAATTTCAATCTTCTCAAACACGATTTTCTTGAAAGCTCCAGATAGGCACAACTTTCCACCTCAATTAGAAGCTCCAGAAAAGGCATAACTTTACTTGTCATGAAAGCTCCAGAAAAGGCACAACTTTCAATATAATGACTTTCTTCAGTAGTAAAAACATCTCTTAAGAATTTAATTTTCCACCCAAAGTATCACAGAATGTGGTAGCACAACACAAGATAGATTCCCCCACACTTAAGCTCAACTAGATTATGAAATTTCACTTCAAGAGTTGGTTGGATAGAGAAAATTGGCTTTTAATATGGCTAAACTAACAGGATGTTCATGGATTCTAAGGGCTAAAAGGATTAAATGTTCAAGTTAGGCCATTATAAAAAAGGATTCTTTGAAATAGGGGCTTTAATACCTAACAAATGCCTCAATCATTTAAACATAAGTACCTCAAACCCTCAAGTTTTGAAAGTAATAGATCAAATTCTAGTTAATTCAAGCATGATTTGGTTCTCTCAAGAAGTGAGGTGAATGTAAAGAATATGAAAATAATGGTTCATAAGCCTCACAGGAAAGTGATTTCAAATATAAAGACAGTGAGATGTGGCATGAGATTCAAAATTTAGTGTACTTTTCATGAAATTACTAAATATTTGACCTTGAAACAAAGTAATTTCAACATTCATTTAATCTTAGTTTCAAGGTATAAATTTTTTCACTCATTTATATGAATTTCAAAATTGTGATGATAATCATTTCAGCTCAAAAATTTCAAAAACACAAAGAAAATTGAAAAATAAACACACAAAATTTGAAAAACACACAAATATTTTGTTTGTTTTAAACTGGAAAACAATTGAAATTACTAAACTAAAAGGTTCCCTCCTCCACACTTAAAATATTTAATTGTACTCAATGTGAACCCATGAGATGATATATGAACATGAAATGCAGAATTTTTAAATAGGACAAATAATATAAAAGTGAAAGGGTTAGGAACAGCCTGATGTGCTCAAGTGATGATGGGGTCATGCAGTGTGATAAAATCCACTGCATTAGTAGGAAGTCCCTCAATGGATCTCTTCAAACGTTTCCCATTGACTTTAAAGCACCTTCTAGTGTCCTCTTGTGTGATCTCTACTGCACCATAAGGAAAAACATTAGATACAATATAAGGACCTAACCATCTGGAATGCAACTTACCAGGCATCAGCTTCAGTCGTGAACTATAGAGAAGGAATTTCTCTACAACATGAAACTCCCTTTGTTGGATCATTCTATCAGGAGATGCTTTGGATCTTTCCTTGTAGAGCCTTGAGTTCTCATATGAAGACAATCTAATATCCTCAAGCTCTTGAATTTGCAGCTTCCTTTGGATTCCAACTTGGGCCAAATCCATGTTGCATTTCTTTATAGCCCAATAAACACGATGATAAACTTCCACAGGGAGATGAAACGCTTTCCCAAAAACAATATGAAATGGGGACATGCTAATGGGTGTCTTGTATGCTATCCTATAAGCCCACAATGCATTATCCAAGTGCTTTCTCCAATCCTTCCTATTTGGCTGCACAGTTTTCTCCAATATTTGTTTCAACTCACGATTTGAAACCTCAGCCTGGCCATTTGTTTGGGGGTGGTATGGTGTTGATGTTTTGTGTGTCACCCCATACTATCGAAGGAGGGAAGAAAAATTCCTATTGCAGAAGTGTGTCCCTTGGTCATTGATGATGGCCTTTGGTACTCCAAACTTGCAGAAAATTTGAGCCTTGAAAAAATCCACTACAACATGAGAATCGTCAGTGCCGGTGGCCTTGGCCTCCACCCATTTACTCACATAATCAAAATCAACCAAAATATACAAAAATCCAAATGAACTCGAAAAAGGACCCATAAAATCAATGCCCCATACATCAAAAATCTCACAGAATAGTATGGGTTTTTGGGGCATCTAATGTCTCCTAGAAATGTTCCCAGTGTGTTGGAAACGAGATCATGACTTATAAAACACATGGACATCATGGAATAATCTAGGACAATATAATACAGAGTCCAAAACCTTCCTAGATGTCCGTTGGGGTTCAAAGTGTCCACCACAAGCAAGTGTATGATAGAAATGAAAAACAGACTCAAAATCATGATCGAGAACACACCTCCTAATGACTTGGTCACTACACATGCGCCAGAGGTAAGGATCATCCCACACATAAAACCTAGACTCACTTTTTAATTTTTGGACTTGATGATTCTTCGAATTTACTAGGATTTTAGAGGAAACAATGCAATTAACTAAATCAGCATACCAAGGATGCGTACCTGAGATGGTATAGAGATGCTCATCGGGGAAAGTGTCCCGAAGTGGTACCTGGTCCAAGGTGTCACCCTCTAGTGTGTGAGTAAGCCTACTCATGTGGTCCTCCACCAAATTTTCTGACCCCTTTTGTCCTTTATCTCAATATCAAATTCCTGAAGAAGGAGCATCCATCGAATCATCCTGGGATTTGCATCTGGCTTATTCAAGAGGTACCTCAGAGCTTAATGGTCATAAAAAAAACTACTTTAGAGCCCAATAAATATGAACGGAATTTATCTAAAGCAAATATGAAATCAAGAAACTCCTTTTCTGTTGTGGTGTAGTTTGATTGGGAAGAATCCAACGTCCTCGATGCATACGAAATCACATGTGAACGTCCCTCCGCCCTCTGAGATAAGACAGCTCCAACCGCGAAGTTGGACGCATCACGCATAAGCTCAAATGGAAGGTCCCACCACGGGGGCTGTATGATCGGTGGAGTGGTCAGACACTTCTTTAGCTCATCAAATGATACCCTGCATGAATCATCAAAATTGAAGTCAATATCTTTTTGAAGAAATCGAGATAAGGGTAGAGAGATCTTACTAAAATCTCTGATGAAGCATCGATAAAATCCAGCGTGTCCAAGGAATGATCGAACATCACACACACATGTAGGATATGGCAGGGATGAAATAATGTCTACCTTAGATTTATCAACTTCAATGCCATGTTGTGAGACTATATGACCTAAGAAAATTCTCTTTTAGACCATGAAATGACATTTTTCAAAATTTAAGACCAGATTCTTCTCAATACAATGATGCAACACATCACCCAAACTAGAGATACATTCATCAAATGAGGATCCATAAACTGTAAAATCATCCATAAATACCTCCATGCAGGTCTCAATGAAATTTGAGAAAATACTCACCATGCATCTCTGGAAGGTACCTAGGGCATTGCAAAGTCCAAATGGAATCCTTCGGTAAGAAAAGGTACCGAATGGGCAGGTGAATGTCATCTTATCCTAGTCCTCTGCTGCAATGGGAACCTGAAAATAGCCAGAGAAACCATCCAAGAAGTAATAATGTGTCCTAACTACAAGTCTCTCAAGCATCTGGTCAATGAATGGAAGTGGAGAATGGTCCTTACAAGTGGATTGATTTAGTTTCCTATAATCAATACACACTCTCCAACTGTTTTGTACTCTCACAGGAACTAACTCATCATTTTCATTTTTTATAACAGTGAAACCAGTTTTCTTTGGTACAACCTGGATAGATCTAACCCATTGTGAGTCAGAAATAGGGTAAATGATACCTGCCTCAAGTAATTTTTCTACTTCATTCTTAAAAAATTCTAAAAGTGTTGGATTAAGTCTCCTTTGTGGCTGCCTAATCGGTTTAGCGCCATCCTCTAAGAGAATCCTATGCATGCAAATGGAGGGGCTAATACCTGATATGTCTACCAATGTCCAACCAATTTCCCTAATGTTATCTCTCAATAGATTCAAAAGTTTTTCTTCATGTTCAAAAGAGAGATTGTTATCAATGATAACATGTAATCTATCACCACTCAGCAAGTATGCATATTTAATATTTGGGGGAAATGGCTTGAGTCCCAATGTAGGGGGGTGATGTATGGATGGAGAAATTGATGCAATAGACATATCTACATAATGAAAATCAGTATCAGAATAAAAATCATCAAAATTAGAAAATAATGCATCAAATCCATCAGCATACTCAACAACCATGTCATAATCAGAGTTTATATGATCAGAATTTGAATCCACATCAAAATAAAATCCAAGAGAGGTTTGTCCATCAAAAAGAGGTGTGTAAGTACTCTTTGAAATCAAACTAGAACCAATACTCATAATCTCTCTAAACATAGTACAATAAAAACCCATGGAGTTTTTACTTTGTGGTTAAAAATGGGAGATAACAAAAGCATAATGGTCCTCAGAGGGGTACTTCATGGAGTCCATAACATTAAAAATTACAACTTCATCTCCAAAATCCATGGAAAGTGTACCCTCATGAACATTTATGATAGTTTTTTCAGTTTTGAGGAAGGGTCTACCTAAGATAATGGGGGCATTAGAACTTACCTGATCATCCTCCATGTTAACCACATAGAAATCTGCTAGAAAGATCATGTCTCTTACCTGGACAAGTACATCCTCAAGGACTCCCACTGGATATGCCGTAGCTCTATTCGCTAATTTCACCACTACTCTCGTCGTCTTCAACTCACTAACCTGTAAAGAAGAGAATACAGAGTGAGGCATCACATTTATTGAATCTCCTAAATCACAAAGAGAATCAGAGAAGTGAAACTCCCCAATGGTACATGGGATGGTAAATGTCCCAGGATCCTTTCACTTTGTTGGCATTGCTAGAGTTGGTGTAATGAGTGATGAGAAATTCCTTCAAAGTTTGATCCTCTCATTTCCCTTGAGCCCTCTTCGATTGGTACAAAGTTATTTTAAGAATTTTGCATACCTTGGAATTTTTTAATGGATTCAAGTAGAGGAATGTTGATCTCCACACGCTTGAATGTGTCTAAAACTTCTTTTTGCATCGCCTCTTCATCCATATTCTTGGTTTGAACAACCCTGTTTGGAAAAGGAAGGGGTTTAGGAGGAACATCATCAATCTTTTTCTTACCTTTATCTTTATCCTTGGATTGATCATCAGTTGGTATGGAATGCGGCTTCTCTGGAGTTGAGGTGAATCCCGGTGGAATGGTAGGTACAGATGTATCGTTCATTTGCTTCCCACTTCTCAATGTGATGGCACTAACATTACCCTTTGGATTTGGAGTGGGTTGGGAAGGTAGATTTCCGGAATTCTTACTTACAAGTTCATGGAGGGTGGTAGAAATATGGCTCATTTGAGTCTTCAACTCCCTGAGCTCTGAACCTTGACTTTTCAGCTCATTCTGTTGATTAAGAAAAATTTGCTTAAAAAGGTCATCAGTGTTAGAATCTACCTTGGGTGGGGGATTCCCTTGTTGTTGGATTGATGATGCTTGAAATTCAAATCTCCTTTGGGGTTGTTGGAATCCCTTCTAGTAAGGTGGAGGCTGCTGGAAGTTTTGTTGAAAAGGGGGCCTTTGTTGTTGTCCAGAGTCATAACTCATGTTCGGTTGATCCTTCCACCCTTGGTTGTATGTTGGAGAAAATGAATCAAACTTCTTTTGGGGGTATGTTTTTTGTTTCTGCTGATATGGTCTCCCTGGGAATACTGCTACGCAATCCTCTGTCTCTTGTAGTTGTGGGCAACAGTCAGTTGGGTGGCTTGTCTCAGTGGAAATGCCACAAGGCCTTGAAGAAGTGGGTTGGGATGTCTTTTGAGCCAAATAAATCTTCCTCACCATAGTGGTAAATTTTTCCAACTTGGTATCAATCAAATTACTTTCAAGAGAAGAAGGACTTACCTGATGTACTCCCCTGACATGTGGTGTACCTCTATCGCCAAATTGTTGAGAGTTTTGGGCTATCTTGTTGATCAACACACGCGCGGATATTGGTGTCTTGTCCACCAATGCTCCTCCAGCTGCAACATCTACCGTGCTTATCTCCATAGGTGTGAGTCCTTCATAGAAGTACTGGATGAGTAATTGCTCACCGATTTGGTGATGTGGGTAGCTTGCACACAACTTCTTGAATCACTCCCAATACTCATACATTGACTCCCCTTGTGATTTCTTGATCCCCAAGATCTCCTTAGGAATGGAAGTGTTCCTCGATGCTTGAAAAAATCTCTACAAGAAAAGACGTTTCCAATCATTCCAACATTTTACATCTTCAGGTTGTAAATAGTACATCCAATCCTTTGCAGCACCATCAAGTGAAAATTGGAATGCTCTTAATTTTATTTGATCTTAAGAGACATTTCTAGGTTTTAGGGTTGAATAAACCACATTAAATTATTTCAAATGTTTATTGGGATCCTCACCAGAGAGGCCATGAAACTTTGGAAGTAAGTGAATTAACCCAGATTTTAGTTCAAAGTTCGATTCGAGATTTGGGTATGCAATACAATTTGGTTGATAATTAATATCAGGTGAAACTGATTCTCAAATGGTTCTATTTAGCTAATTTTTATTATTTCCAGCCATTGGTTCTTCTTTTATGTTTGAATTTGAATAGCTTCCAATTTCAATGTTTCTAGAAGAGAAGAATTCACCAACTGGTTGAATATTGAAACTTTCCGTAGACTGAGAATGTCTGATTCATGCCCTAAGGGTGCGTTCAATCTCAGGGTCAAGATCTAAGAGATCCTCGGGATTAGTTCATGTCATAAATCAATGAAAGATGAAAAGAAGGAAGGTGTACCATAGTAAAATAAAAATTATAAGTTTGATTTGATGGTCCAAAAAGAAGTAGAAGGAAATAAAAAAAGAAGGAAAAAAATCAGATTGGGTAAAGACGAAAGAAAGAAGAGAGGAAGAGAATTAAAATGTAAAATAAAATAAATACCTCTAATTGATTGAAATAATTACTTGCCTCATCAAAAATGGTGCCAATTTGATAGAGCACTGTCGTGGGCGCCCTAAAATTATTAGTGTGATTTTGGGGTATATAGGTGCAGCAGAGTGGCTGACCGAGGTCATCTCTCAAAGGAGGAAGTGAATTAAAACAACTTTCTAGAGGTATTCCAAAAATAAAATAAAAGAGAATAAAAACACTATTTTAAAGGATGGGGTTTTTTTGAAGTTTATAAAACTTGAATAAGTTTAGTGGAAGAATATTGCATTTTTTTTAATTTTGAAACGAAGTTTGATTAAAAAGACACAACAAGAAGATGTTTTTTTAGAAAATATTTTAAAAGACGTAATGGTTCTAACTCTACCACTTAAATAAATTATTTATCATTATCATTTAAATTAACATCCACTTAATTATAACCCCTGAACCCTACGAGAATTAACCTTACCACAAAGATGAAGTTAATTAAACCCTAGGTTATCTTCGAAACATGTAATTGCAGCACCCTACTTTGATTGATGTTATAAGGATATATTATGGTCAGTGGTAAATTAAGGCACATATTCATTATGGAAATTATGATGAATTGTGTTTACAGATTATATTTTAACTCTACAAATTTATCCCGTATGACCTTGTACTACCGATTGAGATCGCGCTCTCACAATTTACACAAAATCCCGACCTCGCGTGTTTTTGTGTTAATTGTTCAATTGCTTGCTTAGTTTCTTACAATATAAAAAACAATTCATGGATCATATTTAGTGAATTAAATTAGCTCAATTATTCAAAATAATTAAATGAAGAGTGTAGAAGATAGATCGATTACTAAAAGACTACTCTTCCATGGGTGGCGTAATCATCGTAGAAGCGTTTCGCATGTGCAAAGGTTTATAATGGGTATAACCCAATAACGCTTCTACTAAAGAATTCCAACCCAATTAGTAATATTAATAGAACCATAAATTTAAACAAAATAGAAGAAAATATGAGGAATAAAATAAGATCAAATAAGTTTATTACACAAATGAAAACATTACAAAATAAAGAAGAGAAGGAGGCTTCGATGATGGGATCCTTGATTCAAGAGCTACCCCTCTAACAATGGTTGGAAAATTTGGGTGAAAAAAATTCTCGTCTGCCTCCAATATCCTAATGCACGTCCCAAACCCACAAAATGAGAAAAAAACCAATTTATAGAGTGGTGGGGAGGCTAGGTTCAAAGTGGTTTCAAGTGTGAATGGGGAATCTCGGCCAAATATTTTATTCCAACATGTACCGACCATTTGACCACCAAAACGCGTGAAGTTCCTGGCCTTCCATAAGGATCATATGTGAATATATGGGTCATCTATCTCCTATAAAAAGTTGGGCTCAATCCAAGACCATTTTAAGGAGTTATGGCCGAAATACAGAAGCTTCTCCATTCTAGCGTGTCCGGACCACCTTTGACTTTATGGCCCAATTAATCCATCCAGATGCATTATTTTTATCAAGTGTCCTAAATAAAAGTTGTATCCAATGAAGTAAGGAACACAATTTCAAAATATTAAGTTCAAATAATTCAAATAAAAATATTTATGATTGAAATACTACAGTGATTTTGAAAGGGTAAAACTGGAATTTTCATCAAATATTCAGATGAATGATCTAATCCCAAATACTTTCTAATTGAACATATTTAACACAATGTGAAGAAATTATATCATTTATTATCAATAAAATATTCAATAAAATAGTGTTTTATCAATGAGGACAATAGAATCAGTCACATCAGTAGAGCAGAGCTAGCCATGGTGATTCTAGAAATACTATGACTCCTCAACCAGGGCAACCTCAGCAAGGAAAAAATGAGAAAAATATAGTGAAGAAGAGATTGTATGGAGCAGAGAAGATGATTGTTGATTATCAGGCTGGGCCATCTATAGTAATAGGTATGATTATTTTTAATTCTACCTTTGTGCAAGTGTTGTTTGATACTGGTGCATCACATTCCTTCATTGCTTCTCATGCTGTTGACTTTCTATGTTTAAAAATGGATATGATGCCTTCTGTTTTGAAACTGAAAACTCCTCTTGGTGAAATAGAATGTCAAGCCTTTGTGTGTAGAGCATGTGCCATAACTGTTGATGGAGATGAGTTAAAATGAGAATTATCAATGTTGGAGATGGATGTCTATGATGTAATACTGGGTATGGATTGGCTGACAACATTCAAGGCTCGAATCAATTGTTATATGAGAACAGTTAGTTTCATTGTTAAGGACGAAATCAAGCATCTCTTTAGAGGAGAGGGGATTGTAAAGAGTGGTGCAAAGAGCTTGTTGGCACCAATGGTCTGAACGATCTATTACCAATTGGAAGCTTTGACTTTGGCATCAATGGAAGAGATCGAGGAACATATTTTTCTAGCTGTTGTGGATCAATTTCCTAATGTCTTTCCCAACAACTTCTCAGGGTTACCACCTTTAAGGGAATCAGAGTTTACAATTTATCTCCTTCCGGGGACCAGTCCTATTTCACTTCCATCTTATAGGATGGAACCAAAAGAGTTGTGGGAATTGAAAGTGAAGTTAGAGGAGCTATAAAGAAAAGGGTTTATTCGACCAAGTACGTATCCATAGGCAGCACCAGTTTTGTTTGTGAAGAAAGCAGATGGAACTCTTCGGCTGTGTGATGATTATCGTAAGATTAACCAAGTTAAAATAAAGAATATATATCCACTTCCATGCATTAATGATTTATTTGATCAATTAAGGGGAGCTTATTGGTTCTCCAAGATTGACTTGCGATCAAGATATCACAAATTTCTAGTTTGGAAGGATGATATTCCAAAGACAACTTTCAGAAGTAGATATGGACACTATGAATATGTAGTCATGCCTTTTGGTCTAACAAATGAACCACTAGTCTTCATGGAATTGATGAATCATATATTTCAACAATATCTGGATTCTTTTGTTGTGGTCTTTGTGGACTACATTTTGGTCTATTCAAAAACAGGGGCTGATCATGAGGTGCACTTGAAAACAGTGTTACAAATCTTGAGAGATCATTTCTTGTATTCCAAATTATCAAAGTGTGATTTTTGGATACAGGAAGTATGTTTCCTTGGCCATGTCATTTCTGAGAAATGTGTTTCTATTGATCCTGAAAAGATAGAAGTCATTATCTTTTGGAAACCACCAAAGAATGTGTTCGAGATATGAAGTTTTCTTGGTCTAGCTGGTTACTACTGACGCTTTTTGCATGATTTATCACGACTATCTTCACCAATGACAGCTCTGACAAAGAATAATGCTCCATTCCTATGGACAGAAGAATTTCATAAGTCATTCTAGGAACTGAAAGTTCAGCTTACATCAACACCTATCTTGATTTTACCAAAATCAGGATAGGGGTATGTGGTTTATTATGATGCTTTATGATCAGGGTTGGGCTGCGTTCTCATGAAAAGAGACCATGTGGTTCCTCGATGCTTGAAAAAATCTCTACAAGAAAAGACGTTTCCAATCATTCCAACATTTTACATCTTCAGGTTGTAAATAGTACATCCAATCCTTTGCAGCACCATCAAGTGAAAATTGGAATGCTCTTAATTTTATTTGATCTTAAGAGACATTTCTAGGTTTTAGGGTTGAATAAACCACATTAAATTATTTCAAATGTTTATTGGGATCCTCACCAGAGAGGCCATGAAACTTTGGAAGTAAGTGAATTAACCCAGATTTTAGTTCAAAGTTCGATTCGAGATTTGGGTATGCAATACAATTTGGTTGATAATTAATATCAGGTGCAACTGATTCTCAAATGGTTCTATTTAGCTAATTTTTATTATTTCCAGCCATTGGTTCTTCTTTTATGTTTGAATTTGAATAGCTTCCAATTTCAATGTTTCTAGAAGAGAAGAATTCACCAACTGGTTGAATATTGAAACTTTCCGTAGACTGAGAATGTCTGATTCATGCCCTAAGGGTGCGTTCAATCTCAGGGTCAAGATCTAAGAGATCCTCGGGATTAGTTCATGTCATAAATCAATGAAAGATGAAAAGAAGGAAGGTGTACCATAGTAAAATAAAAATTATAAGTTTGATTTGATGGTCCAAAAAGAAGTAGAAGGAAATAAAAAAAGAAGGAAAAAAATCAGATTGGGTAAAGACGAAAGAAAGAAGAGAGGAAGAGAATTAAAATGTAAAATAAAATAAATACCTCTAATTGATTGAAATAATTACTTGCCTCATCAAAAATGGTGCCAATTTGATAGAGCGCTGTCGTGGGCACCCTAAAATTATTAGTGTGATTTTGGGGTATATAGGTGCAGCAGAGTGGCTGACCGAGGTCATCTCTCAAAGGAGGAAGTGAATTAAAACAACTTTCTAGAGGTATTCCAAAAATAAAATAAAAGAGAATAAAAACACTATTTTAAAGGATGGGTTTTTTTTGAAGTTTATAAAACTTGAATAAGTTTAGTGGAAGAATATTGCATTTTTTTTAATTTTGAAACGAAGTTTGATTAAAAAGACACAACAAGAAGATGTTTTTTTAGAAAATATTTTAAAAGACGTAATGGTTCTAACTCTACCACTTAAATAAATTATTTATCATTATCATTTAAATTAACATCCACTTAATTATAACCCCTGAACCCTACGAGAATTAACCTTACCACAAAGATGAAGTTAATTAAACCCTAGGTTATCTTCGAAACATGTAATTGCAGCACCCTACTTTGATTGATGTTATAAGGATATATTATGGTCAGTGGTAAATTAAGGCACATATTCATTATGGAAATTATGATGAATTGTGTTTACATATTATATTTTAACTCTACAAATTTATCCCGTATGGCCTTGTACTACCGATTGAGATCGCGCTCTCACAATTTACACAAAATCCCGACCTCGCGTGTTTTTGTGTTAATTGTTCAATTGCTTGCTTAGTTTCTTACAATATAAAAAACAATTCATGGATCATATTTAGTGAATTAAATTAGCTCAATTATTCAAAATAATTAAATGAAGAGTGTAGAAGATAGATCGATTACTAAAAGACTACTCTTCCATGGGTGGCGTAATCATCGTAGAAGCGTTTCGCATGTGCAAAGGTTTATAATGGGTATAACCCAATAACGCTTCTACTAAAGAATTCCAACCCAATTAGTAATATTAATAGAACCATAAATTTAAACAAAATAGAAGAAAATATGAGGAATAAAATAAGATCAAATAAGTTTATTACACAAATGAAAACATTACAAAATAAAGAAGAGAAGGAGGCTTCGATGAGGGGATCCTTGATTCAAGAGCTACCCCTCTAACAATGGTTGGAAAATTTGGGTGAAAAAAATTCTCGTCTGCCTCCAATATCCTAATGCACGTCCCAAACCCACAAAATGAGAAAAAAACCAATTTATAGAGTGGTGGGGAGGCTAGGTTCAAAGTGGTTTCAAGTGTGAATGGGGAATCTCGGCCAAATATTTTATTCCAACATGTACCGACCATTTGACCACCAAAACGCGTGAAGTTCCTGGCCTTCCATAAGGATCATATGTGAATATATGGGTCATCTATCTCCTATAAAAAGTTGGGCTCAATCCAAGACCATTTTAAGGAGTTATGGCCGAAATACAGAAGCTTCTCCATTCTAGCGTGTCCGGACCACCTTTGACTTTATGGCCCAATTAATCCATCCAGATGCATTATTTTTATCAAGTGTCCTAAATAAAAGTTGTATCCAATGAAGTAAGGAACACAATTTCAAAATATTAAGTTCAAATAATTCAAATAAAAATATTTATGATTGAAATACTACAGTGATTTTGAAAGGGTAAAACTGGAATTTTCATCAAATATTCAGATGAATGATCTAATCCCAAATACTTTCTAATTGAACATATTTAACACAATGTGAAGAAATTATATCATTTATTATCAATAAAATATTCAATAAAATATTGTTTTATCAATGAGGACAATAGAATCAGTCACATCAGTAGAGCAGAGCTAGCCATGGTGATTCTAGAAATACTATGACTCCTCAACCAGGGCAACCTCAGCAAGGAAAAAATGAGAAAAATATAGTGAAGAAGAGATTGTATGGAGCAGAGAAGATGATTGTTGATTATCAGGCTGGGCCATATATAGTAATAGGTATGATTATTTTTAATTCTACCTTTGTGCAAGTGTTGTTTGATACTGGTGCATCACATTCCTTCATTGCTTCTCATGCTGTTGACTTTCTATGTTTAAAAATGGATATGATGCCTTCTGTTTTGAAACTGAAAACTCCTCTTGGTGAAATAGAATGTCAAGCCTTTGTGTGTAGAGCATGTGCCATAACTGTTGATGGATATGAGTTAAAATGAGAATTATCAATGTTGGAGATGGATGTCTATGATGTAATACTGGGTATGGATTGGCTGACAACATTCAAGGCTCGAATCAATTGTTATATGAGAACAGTTAGTTTCATTGTTAAGGACGAAATCAAGCATCTCTTTAGAGGAGAGGGGATTGTAAAGAGTGGTGCAAAGAGCTTGTTGGCACCAATGGTCTGAACGATCTATTACCAATTGGAAGCTTTGACTTTGGAATCAATGGAAGAGATCGAGGAACATATTTTTCTAGCTGTTGTGGATCAATTTCCTAATGTCTTTCCCAACAACTTCTCAGGGTTACCACCTTTAAGGGAATCAGAGTTTACAATTTATCTCCTTCCGGGGACCAGTCCTATTTCACTTCCATCTTATAGGATGGAACCAAAAGAGTTGTGGGAATTGAAAGTGAAGTTAGAGGAGCTATAAAGAAAAGGGTTTATTCGACCAAGTACGTATCCATAGGCAGCACCAGTTTTGTTTGTGAAGAAAGCAGATGGAACTCTTCGGCTGTGTGATGATTATCGTAAGATTAACCAAGTTAAAATAAAGAATATATATCCACTTCCATGCATTAATGATTTATTTGATCAATTAAGGGGAGCTTATTGGTTCTCCAAGATTGAATTGCGATCAGGATATCACAAATTTCTAGTTTGGAAGGATGATATTCCAAAGACAACTTTCAGAAGTAGATATGGACACTATGAATATGTAGTCATTCCTTTTGGTCTAACAAATGAACCACTAGTCTTCATGGAATTGATGAATCATATATTTCAACAATATCTGGATTCTTTTGTTGTGGTCTTTGTGGACTACATTTTGGTCTATTCAAAAACAGGGGCTGATCATGAGGTGCACTTGAAAACAGTGTTACAAATCTTGAGAGATCATTTCTTGTATTCCAAATTATCAAAGTGTGATTTTTGGATACAGGAAGTATGTTTCCTTGGCCATGTCATTTCTGAGAAATGTGTTTCTATTGATCCTGAAAAGATAGAAGTCATTATCTCTTGGAAACCACCAAAGAATTTGTTCGAGATCTGAAGTTTTCTTGGTCTAGCTGGTTACTACTGACGCTTTGTGCATGATTTATCACGACTATCTTCACCAATGACAGCTCTGACAAAGAATAATGCTCCATTCCTATGGACAGAAGAATTTCATAAGTCATTCTAGGAACTGAAAGTTCAGCTTACATCAACACCTATCTTGATTTTACCAAAATCAGGATAGGGGTATGTGGTTTATTATGATGCTTTATGATCAGGGTTGGGCTGCGTTCTCATGAAAAGAGACCATGTGGTTCCTCGATGCTTGAAAAAATCTCTACAAGAAAAGACGTTTCCAATCATTCCAACATTTTACATCTTCAGGTTGTAAATAGTACATCCAATCCTTTGCAGCACCATCAAGTGAAAATTGGAATGCTCTTAATTTTATTTGATCTTAAGAGACATTTCTAGGTTTTAGGGTTGAATAAACCACATTAAATTATTTCAAATGTTTATTGGGATCCTCACCAGAGAGGCCATGAAACTTTGGAAGTAAGTGAATTAACCCAGATTTTAGTTCAAAGTTCGATTCGAGATTTGGGTATGCAATACAATTTGGTTGATAATTAATATCAGGTGCAACTGATTCTCAAATGGTTCTATTTAGCTAATTTTTATTATTTCCAGCCATTGGTTCTTCTTTTATGTTTGAATTTGAATAGCTTCCAATTTCAATGTTTCTAGAAGAGAAGAATTCACCAACTGGTTGAATATTGAAACTTTCCATAGACTGAGAATGTCTGATTCATGCCCTAAGGGTGCGTTCAATCTCAGGGTCAAGATCTAAGAGATCCTCGGGATTAGTTCATGTCATAAATCAATGAAAGATGAAAAGAAGGAAGGTGTACCATAGTAAAATAAAAATTATAAGTTTGATTTGATGGTCCAAAAAGAAGTAGAAGGAAATAAAAAAAGAAGGAAAAAAATCAGATTGGGTAAAGACGAAAGAAAGAAGAGAGGAAGAGAATTAAAATGTAAAATAAAATAAATACCTCTAATTGATTGAAATAATTACTTGCCTCATCAAAAATGGTGCCAATTTGATAGAGCGCTGTCGTGGGCGCCCTAAAATTATTAGTGTGATTTTGGGGTATATAGGTGCAGCAGAGTGGCTGACCGAGGTCATCTCTCAAAGGAGGAAGTGAATTAAAACAACTTTCTAGAGGTATTCCAAAAATAAAATAAAAGAGAATAAAAACACTATTTTAAAGGATGGGGTTTTTTTGAAGTTTATAAAACTTGAATAAGTTTAGTGGAAGAATATTGCATTTTTTTTAATTTTGAAACGAAGTTTGATTAAAAAGACACAACAAGAAGATGTTTTTTTAGAAAATATTTTAAAAGACGTAATGGTTCTAACTCTACCACTTAAATAAATTATTTATCATTATCATTTAAATTAACATCCACTTAATTATAACCCCTGAACCCTACGAGAATTAACCTTACCACAAAGATGAAGTTAATTAAACCCTAGGTTATCTTCGAAACATGTAATTGCAGCACCCTACTTTGATTGATGTTATAAGGATATATTATGGTCAGTGGTAAATTAAGGCACATATTCATTATGGAAATTATGATGAATTGTGTTTACATATTATATTTTAACTCTACAAATTTATCCCATATGGCCTTGTACTACCGATTGAGATCGCGCTCTCACAATTTACACAAAATCCCGACCTCGCGTGTTTTTGTGTTAATTGTTCAATTGCTTGCTTAGTTTCTTACAATATAAAAAACAATTCATGGATCATATTTAGTGAATTAAATTAGCTCAATTATTCAAAATAATTAAATGAAGAGTGTAGAAGATAGATCGATTACTAAAAGACTACTCTTCCATGGGTGGCGTAATCATCGTAGAAGCGTTTCGCATGTGCAAAGGTTTATAATGGGTATAACCCAATAACGCTTCTACTAAAGAATTCCAACCCAATTAGTAATATTAATAGAACCATAAATTTAAACAAAATAGAAGAAAATATGAGGAATAAAATAAGATCAAATAAGTTTATTACACAAATGAAAACATTACAAAATAAAGAAGAGAAGGAGGCTTCGATGAGGGGATCCTTGCTTCAAGAGCTACCCCTCTTACAATGGTTGGAAAATTTAGGTGAAACAAATTATCCTCTGCCTCCAATCTCCTAATTAACGTCCCAAACCCACCAAATGAGAAAAACAGCAATTTATAGAGTGGTGGGGAGGCTAGGTTCAAAGTGGTTTTAAGTGTGAATGGGGAATCTCGGACAAATATTTTATTCCAAATTGCACCGCCCATTTAACCACCAAAACGCATGAATTGGCCGGCCTTTCAGTAGTCTCATATGTGAGGATATGGGTCCTCTATCTTCTATAAATTTTTTGGCTCAATCCAAGCCCAGATGAAGGAGTTATGAATGAAATACAAAAGCTTCTCCATTATGGCGTGTCCAACCCACCTTTGATTTTATGGCCCAATTACTCCATCCAGATGCATTCTTTTTATCAAGTGTCCTGAATAAAATTTATATCCAATGAAGTAAGTAACAAAGTTAAAAAATATTCAGTTCAAATAATTTAAATAAAAATATTTATGATTGAAATACTACAGTGATTTTGAAAGGGTAAAACTGAAATTTTCATCAAATATTCAAATGAATGATCTAATCCCAAATACTTTATAATTGAACATATTTAACACAATATGAGGAAATTATATCATTTATTATCAATAAAATATTCAATAAAATAGTGTTTTATCAACTCCCCCACACTTACCCTTTTGCACTCTTGAGAAAAATCTCATATCAAGTAAACATCAATATCAAATCAAAACCAATTTTAAAACACATATGATTGAGATCAAACAATTACAAACCAAGAAACAAAAGATATAATGCCTCATAAAAAACAATTATTTCAAGTTATTCATTTATATCATTCAATATATTTCCACTTTGTTTATCCTCCCATGCACAAAACACTTACCTCACTTGAATTTTCTCTTATCACACAAATGTCATTTTTTTTGCAATGTCTTTCTCATCCAAACTCATACAAAGGTCACCATAGGCTTGATTAATTACTACATCGACACCCGATGTGAGCCAAGTAAATATGTTTATCATGGGGACTTTTCAGGGTTGTTCTGTGGCTTTCAGTTGGTAGGATTTAGATGTGAAAAATTCTGAGGCTGAATGAGGATGGCTTGACTCTTTTTGAAGAAAAATTGCATTAATATAATTTTCACTTAAATATGGTCTTCTCCTCAATACCCATAGCATCAATTTAGCTCCATCATCAGAAAAAGTCATGCAAAGTTTACACCATTCATCATTTCAGCATAAAAAATTTCAATCTTCTCAAACATGATTTTCTTGAAACTTCCAGATAGGCACAACTTTCCACCTCAATTAGAAGCTCCAGAAAAGGCACAACTTCACTTGTCATGAAAGCTCCGGAAAAGGCACAACTTTCAATATAATGAATTTCTTTAGAAGCAAACACATCTATTAAGAATTTAATTTTCCACCCAAAGTATCACAGAATGTGGTAGCACAACACAAGATAGATTACCCCACACTTAAGCTCAACTAGATTATGAAATTTCACTTCAAGAGTTGGTTGGATAGGGAAAATTAGCTTGTAATGTGGATAACCTAACAGTCTGTGCATGGATTCTAAGGGCTAAAAGGATTAAATGTTCAAGGTAGGCCATTATAAAAAAGGATTATTTGAAATAGGGGATTTAATACCAAACAAATGCCTCAATCATTTAAACATAAGTACCTCAAACCCTCAAGTTTTGACAGGAATAGATCAAATTATGGTTAAATCAAGCATGGTTTGGTTCTCTCAATAAGTGAGGTGAATGTAAAGAATATGAAAATAATGGTTTAGAAGCCTCATAGGAAAGTGATTTCAAATATAAAGACAGTGAGATGTGGCATGGGATTCAAAATTCAGTGTACTTTTCATGAAATTTCTAAATATTTTAACTTGAAACAAAGTCATTTCAGCATTCATTTAAGCTTAGTTTAAAGGGATAAATTGTTTCATTCATTGATATGAATTTCAAAATTGTGATGAGAATCATTTCAGCTCAAAAATTTCAAAAACACAAAGAAAATTGAAAAATAAACACACAAAATTTGAAAAACACACAAATATTTTTTTTGTTTTGCTTTTTTAAACTGGAAAACAATTGAAATTACTAAACTAAAAGGTTCCCTCCCCCACACTTAAAATATTGCATTGTCCTCAATGTGAACCCATGAGATGATATATGCACATGAAATGCATAATTTTTAAATAGGAAAAATAATATAAAAGTGGAAGGGTTAGGAACAGCCTGATGTGCTCAAGTGATGATGGGGTCATGCAGTGTGATAAAATCCACTGCATCAGTAGGAAGTCCCTCAATGTATCTCTTCAAACATTTCCCATTGACTGTAAAGATCCTTCCAATGTACTCTTGTGTGATCTCCACTACACCATAAGGAAAAACAGTAGATACAATATAAGGACCTAACCATCTGTAACGCAACTTACCAGGCGTCAGCTTCAGTCGTGAACTGTAGATAATGACTTTCTCTCCAACATGAAACTCCCTTTGTTGGATCATTATATCATGAGATGCTTTTGATCTTTCCTTGTAGAGCCTTTAATTCTCATATGAAGACAATCTAATCTCCTCAAGCTCTTGAATTTGTAGCTTCCTTTGGATTCTAGCTTGGGCCAAATCCATGTTGCATTTCTTTATATCCCAATAAGCCCGATGCTCAACTTCCACGGGGAGATGACACGCTTTCCCAAAAACAATCCGAAATGGGGACATGCCAATGGGTGTCCTGTATGCTGTCCTATAAGCCCAAAATGCATCATCCAAGTTCTTGCTCCAATCCTTCCTATTTGGCTGCACGGTTTTCTCCAATATTTGTTTCAATTAACGATTTGAAACCTCAGCCTGGCCATTTGTTTGGGGTTGGTATGGTGTTGATGTTTTGTCTATTACCCCATACTTTTGAAGGAGTGAAGCAAAATTACTATTGAAAAAGTGTGTCCCTTGGTCACTGATGATGGACTTTGGTACTCCAAACCTTCATAAAATTTGAGCCTTGAAAAAATCCACTACAACATGAGAATCGTCAGTCCTAGTGGCATTGGCCTCCACCCATTTACTCACATAATCAACAACTACAAAAATATAGAAAAATCCAAATGAACTAGGAAAAGGACCCATAAAATCAATTCCCCATATATAAAAAATATCACAGAATAGTATGGGTTGTTGGGGCATCTTATGTCTCCTAGAAATGTTCCCAGTGTGTTGGCAACGAGAGCATGACTTACAAAACACATGAGCATCATGGAATAAGCTAGGCCTATATAATCCAGAGTCCAAAACCTTCCTAGCTGTCCGTTGGGGTCCAAAGTGTCCACCACAAGCAAGTGTATGATAGAAATGCAAAAAAGACTCAAACTCCTGATCGGGAACACACCTCCTAATGACTTGGTCACCACACATGCGCCAGAGGTAAGGATCATCCCACACATAAAACCTAGAGTCACTTTTTAATTTTTGGACTTGATGCTTCTTCAAATTTACTAGGATTTCAGAGGAAACAATGTAATTAACTAAATAAGCATACCAAGGATGTGTACCTGAGATGGTATAGAGATGATCATCGGGGAAAGTGTCCCGAAGTGGTATCTGGTCCAAGGTGTCACCCTCTAGTGTGTGAGTAAGCCTAATCATGTGGTTCGCCACCAAGTTTTCTGACCCCTTTTTTTCCTTTATCTCAATATCAAATTCCTAAAGAAGGAGCATCCATTGAATCAGCCTGGGCTTTGCTTATGGCTTCTTCAAGAGGTACCTAAGAGCTGCATGGTCAGAAAAAACAACTACTTTAGAGCCCAATAAATATGAACCAAATTTATCTAAATCAAATATGATAGAAAGAAACTCCTTTTCTGTTGTGGTGTAGTTTTATTGGGCAGAATCCAACATCCTCGATGCATATGAAATCACATGTGAACGTCCCTCCGCCCTCTGAGATAAGACAGCTCCAAACGCGAAGTTGGATGCATCACACATAAGCTCAAATGGAAGGTCCCACCGCGGGGGCTATATGATCAGTGGCGTGGTCAGACACTTATTTAGCACATCAAATGATACCCTGCATGAATCATCAAAATTGAAGTCAATATCTTTTTGAAGCAATCGAGATAAGGGTAGAGCTATCTTACTAAAATCTCTGATGAAGCGTCGATAAAATCCACCATGTCCAAGGAATGATCGAACATCACGTACACATGTAGGATATGGAAGGGATGAAATAATGTCTACCTTAGATTTATCAACTTCAATGCCATGTTGTGAGACTATATGACCTAAGAAAATTCCCTTTTCGACCATGAAATGACATTTTTCAAAATTTAAGACCAGATTCTTCTCAATACAACGATGTAAAAAATCACCCAAACTAGAGAGACATTCATAAAATGAGGATCCATAAACAGTAAAATCATCCATAAATACCTCCATGCAGGTCTCAATGAAATCTTAGAAAATACTCACCATGCATCTCTAGAAGGAACCTGGGGCATTGCAAAATCCAAATGGAATCCTTCGGTAAGGAAAGGTACCAAATGGGCAGTTGAATGTCATCTTCTCCTGGTCCTCTACTGTAATAGGAACCTGAAAATCGCCAGAGAAACCATCCAATAAGCAATAATGTGTCCTACCTGCAAGTCTCTCAAGCATCTGGTCAATGAATGGAAGTGGGGAATGGTCCTTACAAGTGGATTGATTTAGTTTCCTATAATCAATACACACTCGCCAACTGTTTTGTACTCTCACAGGAACTAACTCATCATTTTCATTTTTTATAACAGTGAAACCAGTTTTCTTTGGTAGAACCTGGACAGGGCTAACCCATTGTGAGTCAAAAACAGGGTAAATGATACCTGCCTCAAGTAATTTTTCAACTTCAATATTAACAACTTCCAAAAGTGTTGGATTAAGTCTCCTTTGTGGCTGCCTAATCGGTTTAGCCCCATCCTCCAAGAGAATCCTATGCATGAAAATGGAGGGTCTAATACCTGATATGTATTCCAATGTCCAACCAATTTCCCTAATGTTATCTCTCAATATATTCAAAAGTTTTTCTTCATGTTCAAAAGATAGATTGTTAGTAATGATAACGGTTAATCTATCACCACTCAGCAAGTATACATATTTAAGATTTGGGGGAAATGGCTTGAGTCCCAATGTAGGGGGGTGATGTATGGATGGAGAAATTGATGCAATAGACATATCTACATAGTGAACATCATTATCAGAATAAAAATCATCAAAATGAGAAAATAATGCATCAAATCCATCAGCATACTCAACAGCCATGTCATAATCAGAGTTTCTATGATCAGAATTTGAATCCACATCAAAATCAAATCCAAGAGAGGTTTTTCCATCAAAAACAGGTGTGTAAGTACTCTTAGACATCAAAATAGAACCAATACTCATAATCTCTCTAAACATAGGACAATAAAAATCCATGGAGTTTTTACTTGGTGGTTCAAAATGGGCGATACCAAAAGCAGAATGGTCCTCAGAGGGGTACTTCATGGAGTCCATAACATTAAAAATTACAAATTCATCTCCAAAATCCATGGAAAGTGTACCCTCATTAACATTTATGATAGTTTTTGCAGTTTTGAGGAAGGGTCTACCTAAGATAATGGGGGAATGAGAACTTACCTGATCATCCTCCATGTTAAGCACGTAGAAATATACTGGAAAGATCATGTCTCTCACCCAGACAAGTACATCCTCAAGGACTCCCGCTGGATATACTGTATCTCTATTCGCTAATTTCACCACTAATCTCGTCTGCTTCAACTCACAAAACTGTAAAGAAGAGAATACAGAGTGAGGCATCACATTTATTGAAGCTCCTAAATCACAAAGAGCATTAGAGAAGTGCAACTACCCTATGGTACATGGGATGGTGAATGTCCTAGGATCCTTTCACTTTGTTGGCATTGCTAGAGTTGGTGTAATGAGTGCAGAGAAATTACTTCCAAGGTTGATCCTCTCATTTCCCTTGAGCCCTCTTCGATTGGTACAAAGTTCTTTTAAGAATTTCGCATACCTTGGAATTTTTTAATGGATTCAAGTAGAGGAATGTTGATCTCTACACGCTTGAATGAGTCCAAAACCTCGTTTTGCATCGCCTCTTCATCCATCTTCTTGGTTTGAACAAACCTGTTTGGAAAAGGAAGGGGTTTATGAGGAACATCATCAATATTTTTCTTACTTTATCTTTATCCTTGGATTGCTCATCAGTTGGTATGGAATGAGGATTCTCTGGAGTTGAGGTGAATCCTGGTGGAATGGTAGGTACAGATGTATCGTTCATTTTCTTCCCACTTCTCAATGTGATGGAACTAAGATTCCCCTTTGGATTTGGAGTGGGTTGTTAAGGTAGATTTCCGAAATTCTTACTTACAAGTTCATGGAGGGCGGTGGCAATCTGGCTCATTTGAGTCTTCAACTCCCTCAGCTCCGAACCTTGAATTTTCAGTTCATTCTGTTGGTTAAGAACAATTTTCTTCAAAATTTCATCAGTGTTAGAATCTACCTTGGGTGGGGGATTACCTTGTTGTTGGCTTGATGATGCTTGAGATTCAAATCTCCTTTGGGGTTGTTGGAATCCCTACTGGTAAGGTGGAGGTTTCTGGAAGTTTTGTTGAAAAGGGGGACTTTGTTGTTGTCCAGAGCCATACCTCATGTCCGGTTGATCCTTCCACCCTTGGTTGTATGTTGGAGCAAATGAATAAAACTTATTTTGGGGGTATGTTTGTTGTTGCTGCCGATATGGTCTCCCTGGGAATAATGCTGCGCAATCCTCTATCTCTTGTAGTTATGGGAAACAGTTAGTTGGGTGGCTTGTATCAGTGAAAATGCTACAAGGCCTTGAAGGAGTGGGTTGGGATGTCTTTTGAGCAAAAGCAATCTGCATCACCATAGTGGTCAATTCTTCCAACTTGGTATCAATCAAATGACTTTCAAGAGAAGAAGGACTTACCTGATGTACTCCCCTGACATGTGGTGTACCTCTATCGCTAAATTGTTGGAAGTTTTGGTCCATCTTGTTGATCAACGCATGTGCGAATACTGGTGTCTTGTCCACCAATGCTCCTCCAGCTACAACATCTATCATGCTTCTCTTCGTAGGTGTGAGTCCTTCATAGACGTACTAGATGAGTAATTTCTCACTGATTTGGTGATGTGGGAAGCTTGCACACAACTTCTTGAATCGCTCCCAATACTCATACATTGACTCCCCTTGTGCTTTCTTGATTGCCGAGATCTCCTTATGAATGGAAGTGGTCTTCGATGCTGGAAAAAATCTCTACAATAAAAGATGTTTCAAATCGTTCCAACATGTTACATATTCAGGTTGTAAATAGTACATCCAATTCTTTGCAGCACCATCAAGTGAAAATGGGAATGATCTTAATTTGATTTGATCTTCAGAGACATTTATAGGTTTTAGGGTTGAGAAAACCACATTAAATTCTTTAAAATGTTTATTGGGATCCACACCAGAGAGGCTATGAAACTTTGGAAGTAAGTGAATTAACCCAGATTTTAGTTCAATGTCCGATTTGAGATTTGGGTATGCAATACAATTTGGTTGATAATTAATATCCGGTGCAGCCAATTCTCGAATGGTTATATTTATCTCATTTTTATTATTTCCAACCATTGGTTCTTATTTTATGTTTGAATTTGAATAGCTTCCAATTTCAATGTTTCCAGAAGAGAGTAATTCACCAACTGGTTGAATATTGAAACTTCCCGTAGACTGAGAATGTCTGATTCGTGCCCTAAGGCTATGTTCAATCTCAGGGTCAAGATCTAAGAGATCTTCGGGATTAGCTCATGTCATAAATCAATGAAAGATGAAAAGAAGGAAGGTGGACCATAGTAAAATAAAAATTAGAAGTTTGATTTGATGGTCCAAAAAGAAGTATAAGGAAACAAAAGAAGAAGGAAAAAAAACTCAGATTGGGTAAAGACAGAAGAAAGAAGAGAGGAAGAGAATTAAAATGTAAAATAAAATAAATACCTCTAATTGATTGAAATAATTACTTTCCTCCCCGGTAATGACACCAATTTGATAGAGCACTGTCGTGGGTGCCCTAAAATGATCAGTTTGATTTTGGGGTACTTAGGTGCAGCAGAGTGGCTGACCAAGGTCGTCTCTCAAAGGAGGAAGTGAATTAAAACAACTCCCTAGAGGTATTCCAAAAATAAAATAAAAGATAATAAAAACACTACTTGAAAGGATGTGGTTATTTGAAGTTTATAAAACTTGAAGAAGTTTGTTGGAAGAATATTGTATTTTTTTTGTTTTTAATTTTGAAATGAAGTTTGATTAAAAAGACACAACTATAAGATGTTTTTTAGAAAATATTTTAAAAGAAGTAATCGATCTAAATATACCTAATCAATAAATTATTTATCATTATCATTTAAATTAACATCCACTTAATTATAACCCCTTAACTTGTTAACCCTCGAACCCTATGAGAATTAACCTTACCACAAAGATGAAGTTAATTAAACCCTAGGTTATCTTCAGAACATGTAATCGCAGCACCCTACTTTGATTGATGTTCTAAGGACAACTTATGGTCAGTGGTAAATTAAATCACATATCCATTCTGGAAATGAGGATTAATTGTGTTTAGAGATTATATTTGAACTCTACAAATTTATCCCGTATGGTCTTGTATTACCGATTAAGATCGCGCTCTCACAATTTACACAAAATCCCGACCTCGTGTGTTTTTGTGTTAATTGTTCAATTGCTTGCTTAGTTTCTTACAATTTAAAAACACAATTCATGGATCATATTAAGTGAATTAAAGTATATCAATGACTCAAAATAATTAAATTAAGAGGTTAGATGATAGATCAATTACTAAAAGACTACTCTTCCATGGGTGGCGTAATCATCGTAGAAGCGTTTTGCATGTGCAAAGGTTTATAATGGGTATAACCCAATAACACTTCTACTCAAGAATTAAAACCCAATTAGGAAGATTAAGAGAAGAATAAATTTATACAAAACAGAAGAAAAGATTAGGAATAAAAGAAGATCAAAGAAGTTTATTACACAAATGAAAACATTACAAAATGAAGAAGAGAAGGAGGCTTCGATGACGGGATCCTTGCTTCAAGAGCTACCCCTCTTACAATGGTTGGAAAATTTGGGTGAAACAAATTATCCTCTACCTCCAATATCCTAATGCACGTCCCAAATCCACCAAATGAGAAAAAACCAATTTATAGAGTGGTGGGGAGGCTAGGTTCAAAGTGGTTTCATGTATGAATGGGGAATCTCGGCCAAACATTTTATTCCAACTTGCACGGCCCATTTGACCACCAAAACGCGTGAATTGGCCGGACTTACAGAAGGATCATATTTGTGGATATGGGTTATCTATCTCCTATAAAAGGTTGGGCTCAATACAAGCCTAAATTAACAAGTTATGGCTGAAATACAGAAACTTCTCCATTCTGGCGTGTCCAGCCCACCTTTGATTTTATGGACCAATTACTCCATCCAGATGCATTCTTTTTATCAAGTTTCCTGAATAAAATTTGTATAAAATGAAGTAAGGAAAATAGTTACAAAATATTAAATTCAAATAATTCAAATAAAAATATTTATGATTGAAATACTACCGTGATTTTGAAAGGGTAAAACTGGAATTTTCATCAAATATTCAAATGAATGATCTAATCCCAAATAATTTCTAATTGAACATATTTAACAAAATGTGAGGAAATTATATCATTTATTATCAATAAAATATTCAATAAAATAGTATTTTATCAACTCCCCCACACTTACCCTTTTGCACTCCTGAGAAAAATCTCATATCAAGTAAACGCCAATATCAAATCAAAACCAATTTTAAAACACATATCCTTGAGATCAAACAATTAAAAACCAAGAAACAAAAGATATCATGCCTCATTAAAAACCATTATTTCAAGTTCTTAATTTATATCATTCAATATATTTCCACTTTGTTTATCCTCCCATGCACAAAACACTTACCTCACTTGAATTTTCTCTTATCACACAAATGTCATTTTTTTTGCAATGTCTTTCTCATCCAAACTCATACAAGGGTCAGCATAGGCTTGATAAATTCCTACATCGCCACCCGATGTGTATCAAGGACATATGTTTATCATGAGGACTTTTCAGGGTTGTTCTATGGCTTTCGGTTGGTAGGATTTAGATGTGAAAAATTCTGAGGCTGAATGAGGAGGGCTTGACTCTTCTTGAAGAAAAATTACATTAATCTAATTTTTACTTAAATATGGTCTTCTCCTCAATACCCATAGTATCAATTAAACTCCATCATCATGAAAAGTCATTAAAATTTTACACCATTCATCATTTCAGCATAAAAAATGTCAATCTTCTCAAACATGATTTTCTTGAAAGCTCCAGATAGACACAACTTTCCACCTCAATTAGAAGCTCCAGAAAAGGCATAGCTTCACTTGTCATGAAAGCTCCAGAAAAGGCAAAACTTTCAATATAATGACTTTCTTCAGTAGCAAACACATCTCTTCAAAATTTAATTTTCCACCCAAAGTATCACAGAATGTGGTAGCACAACACAAGATAGATTGCCCCACACTTATGCTCAACTAGATTATGCAATTTCATTTCAAGACTTGGTTGGATAGGTAAAATTGGCTTGTAATGTGGCTAACCTAACATGATGTGCATGGATTATAAGGGATAAAAGGATTAAATTTTCAAGGTAGGCCATTATAAAAAAGTATTCTTTGAAATAGGGGCTTTAATACCAAACAAATGCCTCAATCATTTAAACATAAGTACCTCAAACCCTCAAGTTTTGACAGGAATAGATCAAATTCTGGTTAAATCAAGCATGGTTTGGTTCTCTCAAGAAGTGAGGTGAATGTAAAGAATATGAAAATAATGGTTCAGAAGCCTCACAGTAAAGTGATTTCAAATATAAAGACAGTGAGACGTGGCAAGGGATTAAAAATTCAGTGTACTTTTTATGAAATTACTAAATATTTGAACTTGAAAAAAAGTCATTTCAGCATTCATTTAAGATTAGTTTCAAGGTATAAATTGTTTCACTCATTGATATGCATTTCAAAATTGTTATGAGAATCATTTCAGCTCAAAAAATTCAAAAACACAAAGAAAATTGAAAAATAAACACACAAAATTTTAAAAACACACAAATATTTTTTTTGTTTTGTTTTTTTAAACAGGAAAGCAATTGAAATTACTAAACTAAAAGGTTCCCTCCCCCACACTTAAAATATTGCATTGTCCTCAATGTGAACCCATGAGATGATATATGCACATGAAATGAAGAATTTTTAAATAGGACAAATAATATAAAAGTGAAAGGGTTAGGAATAACCTGATGTGCTCAAGTGATGATGGGGTCATGCAGTGTGATAAAATCCACTGCATCAGTAGGAAGTCCCTCAATGCATCTCTTCAAACATTTCCCATTGATTGTAAATCTCCTTTCAGTGTCCTCTTGTGTGATCTCCATTTCACCATAAGGAAAAAAATTAGATACAATATAAGGACCTAACCATCTGCAACGCAACTTACCAGGCATCAGCTTCAGTCGTGAACTGTAGAGAAGTACCTTCTCTCCAACATGAAACTCCCTTTGTTGGATCATTCTATCATGAGCTACTTTTGATCGTTCCTTATAGAGCCTTGAGTTCTCATATGAAGATAATCTAATATCCTCAAGCTCTTGAATTTGCAGCTTCCTTTGGATTCCAGCTTGGACCAAATCCATGTTGCATTTCTTTATATCCCAATAAGCCCGATGCTCAACTTCCACAGGGAGATGACACGCTTTCCCAAAAACAATCCGAAATGGGGACATTCCAATGGGTATCTTGTATGTTGTCCTATAAGACCACAATGAATCATCCAAGCGCTTGCTCTAATCCTTCCTATTTGGCTGTACGGTTTTCTCCAATATTTGTTTCAACTCACGATTTGAAACCTCAACCTGACCATTTGTTTGGGGGTGGTATGGTGTTGATGTTTTGTGTGTCAACCCATACTTTAGAAGGAGGGAAGAAAAATTCCTATTACAAAAGTGTGTCCCTTGGTCACTGATGAGGGCCTTTGTTACTCCAAACCTGTAGAAAATTTGAGCCTTGACAAAATCCACTACAACATGAGAATCGTCAGTCCTAGTGGCATTGGCCTCCACCCATTTACTCACATAATGAACAGAAACCAAAATATACAAAAATAAAAATGAACTAGAAAAAGGACCCATAAAATCAATGCCCCATACATCAAAAATCTCACAGAATAGTATGGGTTTTTGGGGCATCTCATGTCTCCTAGAAATGTTCCCAGTGTGTTGGCAATGAGAGCATGACTTACAAAACACATGGGCATTATGGAATAAGCTAGGCCAATATAATCCAGAGTCCAAAACCTTCCTAGCTGTCCATTGGGGTCCAAAGTGTCCAACACAAGCAAGTGTATGATAAAAATGAAAAACAGACTAAAACTCATGATCAGGAACACACCTCCTAATGACTTGGTCACCACACATGCACCAGAGGTAAGGATCATCCCACACATAAAACCTAGACTCACTTTTTAATTTTTGGACTTGATGCTTCTTCAAATTTACTGGGATTTCAGAGAAAACAATGTAATTAACTAAATCAGTATACTAAGGATGCGTACCTGAGATGGTATAGAGATGCTCATCGGGGAAAGTGTCCCGAAGTGGTACCTGGTCCAAGGTGTCACCCTCTAGTTTGTGAGTAAGCCTACTCATGTGGTCTGCAACCAAGTTTTCTGACCCCTTTTTTTCCTTTATCTCAATATCAAATTCCTAAAGAAGGAGCATCCATCGAATCAGCCTGGGCTTTGCATCTGGCTTGTTCAATAGGTACCTCAGAGCTGCATGGTTAGAAAAAAAAAACTACTTTAGAGCCCAATAAATATGAACGGAATTTATCTAAAGAAAACATGGCAGTAAGAAACTCCTTTTCTGTTGTGGTGTAGTTTTATTGGGAAGAATCCAACATCCTCGATGCATATGAAATCATATGTGAACGTCCCTCCACACTCTGAGATAAGACAGATCCAACCGCGAAGTTGGACGCATCACACATAAGCTCAAATGGAAGGTCCCAACATGGGGGATGTATGATCGGTGGAGTGGTCAGACACTTCTTTAGCTCATCAAATGATACCCTACATGAATTATCAAAATTAAAGTCAATATATTTTTGAAGGAATCGAGATAAGGGTAGAGCGATCTTACTGAAATCTCTGATGAAGCATCAATAAAATCCAGCTTGTCCAAGGAATGATCGAACATCACACACACATGTAGGATATGGCAGGGATGAAATAATATCTACCTTAGATTTATCAACTTCAATTCCATGTTGTGAGACTATATGACCTAAGAAAATTACCTTTTAGACCATAAGATGACATTTTTCAAAATTTATGACCATATTCTTCTCAATACAATGATGCAACACATCACCCAAACTAGAGATACATTCATAAAATGAGGATCCATAAACTGTAAAATCATCCATGAATACCTCCATTCAGGTCTCAATGAAATCTGAGAAAATACTCACCATGCATCTCTGGAAGGTACCTGGGGCATTGCAAAGTCAAAATGGCATCCTTCGGTAAGCAAATGTACCGAATGGGCAGGTGAATGTCGTATTCTCCTAGTCCTCTCCTACAATGGGAACCTGAAAATAGCTAGAGAAACCATCCAAGAAGCAATAATGTTTCCTACCTTCAAGTCTCTCAAGCATCTGGTCAATGAATGGAAGTGGGGAATGGTCCTTACGAGTGGATTGATTTAGTTTCCTATAATCAATACACACTCACCAACTGTTTTGTACTCTCACAGGAACTAACTCATCATTTTCATTTTTTATAACAGTGAAACCAGTTTTCTTTGGTACAACCTAGACAGGGATAACCCATTGTGAGTCATAAATAGGGTAAATGATATCTTACTCAAGTAATTTTTCAACTTCATTCTTAACAACTTCCAAAAGTGTTGGATTAAGTCTCCTTTGTGGCTGCCTAATCAGTTTAGCCCCATCCTCCAAGAGAATCCTATGCATGCAAATGGAGGGGCTCATACCTGATATGTCTGCCAATGTCCAACCAATTTCCCTAATGTTATCTCTCAATAGATTCAAAAGTTTTTCTTCATGTTCAAAAGAGATATTGTTAGCAATGATAACAGGTAATATATCACCACTCAGCAAGTATGCATATTTTAGATTTGGGGGCAATGGATTGAGTCCCAATGTAGGGGGGTGATGTATGGATGGAGAAATTGATGCAACAGACATATATGCACAATGAACATCAGTATCAGAATAAAAATCACCACAATTAGAAAATAATGCATCAAATCCATCATCATAATCAACAGCCATGTCATAATCAGATTTTATATGATCAGAATTTGAATCCACATCAAAATTAATTCCAAGAGAGGTTTGTCCATCAAAAACAGGTGTGGAAGTACTCTTAGACATCAAACTAGAACCAATAATCATAATCTCTCTAAACATAGGACAATAAAAATCCATGGAGTTTTTACTTGGTGGTTCAAAATGAGAGATAAAAAAAGCAGAATGGTCCTCAGAGGGGTACTTCATGGAGTCCATAACATTAAAAATTACAACTTCATCTCCAAACTCCATGGAAAGTGTACCCTCATGAACATTTATGATAGTTTTTGCAGTTTTGAGGAAGGGTCTACCTAAGATAATGGGGGTATGAGAACTTACCCGATCATCTTCCATGTTAAGCACGTAGAAATCTACTGGAAAGATCATGTCTCTTACCCAGACAAGTACATCCTCAAGGACTCCCACTAGATATGCCGTAGCTCTATTCACTAATTGCACCACTACTCTCGTCAGCTTCAACTCACCAACCTGTAAAGAAGAGAATATAGAGTGAGGCATCAAATTTATTGAATCTCCTAAATCAAAAAGAGCATCAGAGAAGTGAAACTCCCCTATGGTACATGGGATGGTGAATGTCCCGGGATCCTTGAACTTTGTTGGGATTGCTAGAGCTGGTGTAATGAGTGCTGAGAAATTCCTTCCAAGGTTGATCCTCTCATTTCCCTTGAGCCCTCTTCGATTGGTACAAAGTTATTTTAAGAATTTCATATACCTTGGAATTTGTTTAATGGCTTCAAGTAGAGGAATGTTGATCTCCACACGCTTGAATGTGTCCAAAACCTCTTTTTGCATCACCTCTTAAGCCATCTTCTTGGTTGGAACAACCCTGTTTGGAAAAGGAAGGAGTTTAGGAGGAACATCATCAATATTTTTCTTACCTTTATCTTTCTCCTTGGATTTCTCATCAGTTGGTATGGAATGCAGATTCTCTAGAGTTGAGGTGAATCCGGGTGGAATGGTAGGTACAAATGTATCGTTCATTTTCTTCCCACTTCTCAATGTGATGGCACTAATATTCCCCTTTGTATTTGGAGTGGGATGGGAAGGTAGATTTCCAGAATTCTTACTAACAAGTTCATGGAGGGCGGTGGCAATCTGGCTCATTTGAGTCTTCAACTCCCTCAACTCCGAACCTTGACTTTTAGCTCATTCTGTTGATTAAGAAGAATTTTCTTCAAAAGGTCATCAGTGTTAGAATCTACCTTGGGTGGGGGATTCCCTTGTTGTTGGCTTGATGATGCTTGATATTCAAATCTCCTTTGGGGTTGTTGGAATCCCTGTTGGTAAGGTGGAGTCTGCTAGAAGTTTTGTTGAAAAGGGGGCCTTTGTTGTTGTCCAGAGCCATACCTCATGTCTGGTTGATCCTTCCACCCTTGGTTGTATGTTGGATAAAATGAATCAAACTTCTTTTGGAAGTATGTTTGTTGTTGTTGCTGATATGGTCTCCCTGGGAATACTGCTGTGCAATCCTCTGTCTCTTGTAGTTGTGGGCAACAATCAGTTGGGTGGCTTGTCTCAGTGAAAATGCCACAAGGCCTTGAAGGAGTGGGTTGGGATGTCTTTTGAGCCAAAGCAATCTGCCTCACCATAGTGGTCAATTCTTCCAACTTGGTATCAATCAAATGACTTTCAAGAGAAGAAGGACTTACCTGATGTACTCCCCTGACATGTAGTGTACCTCTATCGCCAAATTGTTGGGAGTTTTGGGCCATCCTGTCGATCAAGGCACACGCAGCTACTGGTGTCTTGTCCACCAATGCTCCTCCAGCTGTAGCATCTACCATGCTTCTCTCCATAGGTGTGATTCCTTCATAGAAGTACTAGATGAGTAATTGCTCACTGATTTGGTGATGTGGGCAGCTTGCACACAACTTCTTGAATCGCTCCCAATACTCATACGTTGACTCCCATTGTGCTTGCTTGATCCCCAAGATCTCCTTACGAATAGAAGTGGTACTCGATGCTAGAAAAAATCTCTGCAGGAAAAGATGTTTCAAATCATTCCAACATGTTACATCTTCAGGTTGTAAATAGTACATCCAATCCTTTGCAGAACCATCAAGTGAAAATAGGAATGCTCTTAATTTGACTTGATCTTCAGAGACATTTCTAGGTTTTAGGGTTGATAAAACCACATTAAATTCTTTCAAATGTTTATTGGGATCCTCACCAGAGAGGCCATGAAACTTTGGAAGTAAGTGAATTAACCCATATTTTAGTTCAAAGTCCGATTCGAGATTTGGGTATGCAATACAATTTGGTTGATAATTAATATCAGGTGCAGCCAATTCTCGAATGGTTCTATTTAGCTCATTGTTATTATTTCCAGACACTGGTTATTCTTTTATGTTTTAATTTTAATAGCTTCCAATTTAAATGTTTCTAGAAGAGAGGAATTCACCAACTGGTTGAATATTTAAACTTCCCGTAGACTGAGAATGTCTGATTCGTGCCCTAAGGTTGCGTTCAATCTCAGGGTCAAGATCTAAGAGATCTTCAGGATTATTTCATGTCATAAATCAATGATAGATTAAAAGAAGGAACATGGACCATAGTAAAATAAAAATTAGAAGTTTGAGTTGATGGTCCAAAAAGAAGTAGAAGGAAATAAAAGAAGAAGGAAAAAAATCAGATTGGGTAAAGACGAAAGAAAGAATAGAGGAAGAGAATTAAAATGTAAAATAAAATAAATTCCTATAATTGATTGAAATAATTACATGACTCCCCAGAAACAGCGCCAGTTTGATAGAGCACTGTCGTGGGTGCCCTCAAATGATTAGTGTGATTTTTGGGTACTTAGGTGCAGTAGAGTGGCTGACCAAGGTCGTCTCTCAAAGGAGGAAGTGAATTAAAACAACTTTCTAGAGGTATTATAAAAATAAAATAAAAGAGAATAAAAACACTACTTAAAAGGATGGGGGTTGTTTGAAGTTTATAAAACTTGAAGAATTTTGCTGGAAGAATATTTCATTTTTTTTGTTTTTAATTTTGGAATGAAGTTTGATTAAAAAGACACAACAAGAAGATGTTTTTTTTAGAAAATATTTTAAAAGACATAATCGATCTAACTCTACCTCTTAAATAAATTATTTATCATTATAATTTAAATTAACATCCACTTAATTATGACCCCTTAACTTGTTAACCCCCGAACCCTATGAGAATTAACCTTACCACAAAGATGAAGTTAATTAAACCCTAGGTTATCTTCAGAACATGTAATCACAGCAGCCTAATTTGATTTATGTTCCAAGGATAGCTTATGGTCAGTGGTAAATTAAGGCACATATACATTCTTGAAATAAGGATGAATTGTGTTTAGATATTATATTTTAACTCTACAAATTTATCCCATATGGTCTTGTATTACCGATTAAGATCGTACACTCACAATTTACACAAAATCCCAACCTCGCGTGTTTTTGTGTTAATTGTTCAATTTCTTGCTTAGTTTCTTACAATTTAAAAACAAAATTCATGGATAATATTAAGTGAATTACAGTATCTCAATGATTCAAAATAATTAAATGATTAAGGTATAAGATAGATCGATTACTAAAAGACTACTCTTCCATGGGTGGCGTAATCATCGTAGAAGCGTTTTGCATGTGAAAAGGTTTATAATGGGTATAACCCAATAACGATTCTACTCAAGAATTACAAACCAATTAGGAAGATTAATAGAAGAATAAATTTAAACAAAATAGAAGAAAAGATTAGGAATAAAATAATATCAAAGAAGTTTATTACACAAATGAAAACATTACAAAATGAAGAAGAGAAGGAGGCTTCGATGAGGGGATCCTTGATTCAAGAGCTACCCCTCTAACAATGGTTGGAAAATTTGGGTGAAAAAAATTCTCGTCTGCCTCCAATATCCTAATGCACGTCCCAAACCCACAAAATGAGAAAAAAACCAATTTATAGAGTGGTGGGGAGGCTAGGTTCAAAGTGGTTTCAAGTGTGAATGGGGAATCTCGGCCAAATATTTTATTCCAACATGTGCCGACCATTTGACCACCAAAACGCGTGAAGTTCCTGGCCTTCCATAAGGATCATATGTGAATATATGGGTCATCTATATCCTATAAAAAGTTGGGCTCAATCCAAGACCATGTTAAGGAGTTATGGCCGAAATACAGAAGCTTCTCCATTCTAGCGTGTCCGGACCACCTTTGACTTTATGGCCCAATTAATCCATCCAGATGCATTATTTTTATCAAGTGTCCTAAATAAAAGTTGTATCCAATGAAGTAAGGAACACAATTTCAAAATATTAAGTTCAAATAATTCAAATAAAAATATTTATGATTGAAATACTACAGTGATTTTGAAAGGGTAAAACTGGAATTTTCATCAAATATTCAGATGAATGATCTAATCCCAAATACTTTCTAATTGAACATATTTAACACAATGTGAAGAAATTATATCATTTATTATCAATAAAATATTCAACAAAATAGTGTTTTATCAATGAGGACAATAGAATCAGCCACATCAGTAGAGCAGAGCTAGCCATGGTGATTCTAGAAATACTATGACTCCTCAACCAGGGCAACCTCAGCAAGGAAAAAATGAGAAAAATATAGTGAAGAAGAGATTGTATGGAGCAGAGAAGATGATTGTTGATTATCAGGCTGGGCCATCTATAGTAATAGGTATGATTATTTTTAATTCTACCTTTGTGCAAGTGTTGTTTGATACTGGTGCATCACATTCCTTCATTGCTTCTCATGCTGTTGACTTTCTATGTTTAAAAATGGATATGATGCCTTCTGTTTTGAAACTGAAAACTCCTCTTGGTGAAATAGAATGTCAAGCCTTTGTGTGTAGAGCATGTGCCATAACTGTTGATGGAGCTGAGTTAAAATGAGAATTATCAATGTTGGAGATGGATGTCTATGATGTAATACTGGGTATGGATTGGCTGACAACATTCAAGGCTCGAATCAATTGTTATATGAGAACAGTTAGTTTCATGATTAAGGACGAAATCAAGCATCTCTTTAGAGGAGAGGGGATTGTAAAGAGTGGTGCAAAGAGCTTGTTGGCACCAATGGTCTGAACGATCTATTACCAATTGGAAGCTTTGACTTTGGCATCAATGGAAGAGATCGAGGAACATATTTTTCTAGCTGTTGTGGATCAATTTCCTAATGTCTTTCCCAACAACTTCTCAGGGTTACCACCTTTAAGGGAATCAGAGTTTACAATTTATCTCCTTCCGGGGACCAGTCCTATTTCACTTCCATCTTATAGGATGGAACCAAAAGAGTTGTGGGAATTGAAAGTGAAGTTAGAGGAGCTATAAAGAAAAGGGTTTATTCGACCAAGTACATATCCATAGGCAGCACCAGTTTTGTTTGTGAAGAAAGCAGATGGAACTCTTCGGCTGTGTGATGATTATCGTAAGATTAACCAAGTTAAAATAAAGAATATATATCCACTTCCATGCATTAATGATTTATTTGATCAATTAAGGGGAGCTTATTGGTTCTCCAAGATTGACTTGCGATCAGGATATCACAAATTTCTAGTTTGGAAGGATGATATTCCAAAGACAACTTTCAGAAGTAGATATGGACACTATGAATATGTAGTCATGCCTTTTGGTCTAACAAATGAACCACTAGTCTTCATGGAATTGATGAATCATATATTTCAACAATATCTGGATTCTTTTGTTGTGGTCTTTGTGGACTACATTTTGGTCTATTCAAAAACAGGGGCTGATCATGAGGTGCACTTGAAAACAGTGTTACAAATCTTGAGAGATCATTTCTTGTATTCCAAATTATCAAAGTGTGATTTTTGGATACAGGAAGTATGTTTCCTTGGCCATGTCATTTCTGAGAAAGGTGTTTCTATTGATCCTGAAAAGATAGAAGTCATTATCTCTTGGAAACCACCAAAGAATGTGTTCGAGATATGAAGTTTTCTTGGTCTAGCTGGTTACTACTGACGCTTTGTGCATGATTTATCACGACTATCTTCACCAATGACAGCTCTGACAAAGAATAATGCTCCATTCCTATGGACAGAAGAATTTCATAAGTCATTCTAGGAACTGAAAGTTCAGCTTACATCAACACCTATCTTGATTTTACCAAAATCAGGATAGGGGTATGTGGTTTATTATGATGCTTTATGATCAGGGTTGGGCTGTGTTCTCATGAAAAGAGACCATGTGGTTGCTTATGGTTCAAGGAAGTTGAGAGTGCATGAGAATAATTCCCCATCACATGATTTGGAGTTAGCTACAGTCATCCATGATTTGAAAACATGGAGACATTATCTCTTTTGTGAGAAATTTACCGTGTTTACAGATCACAAAAGCTTAAAACAAATTTTCTCACAACGATATTTGAATCTGGGGAAAAGGAGGTGGATGGAGTATCTTCAAATGTTTGAAGACCTTTGTCGTTCATTGTGGGTGATCATGTCTTCTTGAGGATCTCTCTAAGGCTTGGACATCGTCATTTTGGGAAGTAGGGAAAGTTATATCCTAGATACATTGGCCCTTTTGAGATAATGGAAGGGGTTGGAGAGGTGTCATATCAGTTGGAATTACCACCACGGTTCAGTTTGGTGCATAATGTGTTCCATGTATCTTTGTTGAAAAAGTATTAGCCTGATCCCGACCATGTGATCAGATGGGATCACGTTGACCTAGATCCGGATCCATCATTGATACATATCTCGATACAGATTGTGGATAGGCAAGAGAAATTCTTGAATGGAAAAAGCATCGGTCTAGTGTGGGTTTTATGGTAGCATGGTCAGATTCAGAAAGAGACTTGGGAACGTGAAAAGGAAATGAAAGAGCAGTGGCCAGAACTCTTTTAGTTGGGTGAAGGTTTTATACTTTCCGAGTACAGAAAGATCAATGGTGGGGAGAATTTAGTACCCCTGGTTTCGGGTATGTGACCCTTAATTGATGATTTTCATGGTTTTAATGTTAAGGGTGATGAATGGGAGAGTCGGGAGAACTTTGAATGAAGTTTTGAGGCAAAGAGGAAGTCACATGGACGACGCACGGTTTGTCTAAACTGTGCTGCAAAACCGTGCATAGTTGGTCTTGGGGGAAGTAGCTTCCACACAGGCGATGCATGGTTTGTCTAACCGTGTGGCCAAACTATGCGTGGAGGGTCTTCCGAGGCAGTGGCTAACGCATGGTTAGCGCATGGTTTGTTTAACCGTGCGAGCAAACCGTGCGGCCACTTAAACGAGATCCTACAAAGGTGGATCTCACGCGTTTTTGCCTCTAAGTGGATCATTTTTCCTCATAAGCAGCCCTAACTCGAGATTTTTCTTCTCCTAATATCAAATAGGGTTCTCCCATCATTTAGAAGGTGATCAAAGGCTTCTCTTGGCGAATCGAAACTAGATTGTTGAGGTATGTGATCGTTCTTCATCGTTCTTGTTCGGTTTCTTAGATCTACTTAGATCTGCTTCTCCTCTTATCTCTTTTTCTTAGATCTATGCCCGTTATGGGTAGATCTAAGTTTTTGGATTCCAAATATGATGATATTTGGTCTTGGTATTTCTAGGAGAAGAGATCTATGGAGGGTTTTTGAAGAAGCAACCTGGTTTTCTTGAGCGTTCTTCGTTCGTTGTGGTTTTCATTAAAACCCTAAAGGTAGGAGGCTTCAATCTTGAATCCTCTTACTATAATTGATTGGATTAGATTCAAATTGGGTTATTTTAATGGAATTTATTGTGAAAAGCATATAACCAAATCTTCTTTAGTGATGATTTATGGTTTTAGTGAAATTATGAAATCTTGGTGAATTGTTGTGTAGGTGATTTGGCTTCTTGAATTTAAAATGTTGATTTTAAATTCTGGATTTACTGAAATTGTAAATGGTTTGATGAATTTTTTTTTTCAATAAAGATGTATTTTTATTGAAATGGTTTGAAATTGAAATGGTTTGGCGTTGTGATGGTTTTGATGGAATTGATTTTCAATAAAAAGGGAGTTTTATTTAAATGGTTTGGAATTGAAATGGTTTGGAATTGAAATGGTTTTGATGGAAATGGTTTTCAATAAAAAGGTGTTTTTATTGAAATGGTGTTTTGGCATGATTGATGGGCATATGTGGTGTGTGTTCATGTTGCATGTACGAGGCTTGGTTGAAATATGACCTTGTGCTCGGTGCCAAATGTTTAATGGCACATGGTAACTATATGTATAAGGCTTGGTTGAAATATGACCTTGTTCTCGGTGCCAAAGGTGTAATGGAACATGGGAAACAATTACCTTGTGACGACTTGGTAGATCGACGAGAAACCACTAATGAGTATGGAACTGTCATAACAAAGCATGCATGGTTGGTTGCATGGGTTGGGAAATGGTTGGGTATGCCAAAACGAGATTTTTATAAAATGGTTCTAAAGATTGTTTAGTTATTTTTCTAAAAAAAACTCATTAGAAAATTGGTTTCTTTGGAATTGAATTCTTTTGGTTGTAAGTGGTTTTAGGAAACTTGTTTATATTTAGTTATAATATGATTTCAGGGAATTTTTTTATATAAACTATTTTTATATAGATGTTTCTAACTCTTCTATCCTAGTGGCGTGAGTAGGGAAGTCATTGGGGAAACCCAATGAGTTTTATACTCACCCCTTTGTTGGAACTTTGGTTCTTTTTCAGATGTCGTGTTCTGGGATACAGGTAAAGGTAAAGCATCTTATTGTTAGTGGTTCATGGTGATGCTTGGGAGATGTTGTGGAGCTTGGAGCTTGTGGAGAACGAAGTCATGGTGTCTTTTGAGAGTCTTGAGTTGTTCATCTGCTGTGTACTTTGATTCTTGGTTTGGTCTTCTTCTGTTGTGTACTTGATGTGGTTTGACATAATTGAAGTTGTTTATTTGTCATTCATTTGTTCATGCATCATATAGTGAATGTTTGGTTATGCTTGGTTGGTTTCTGGGTTATTTCTTAAAGGGTAAATTGTCCCCCAACTTGTATTTGAAACCCTTCGGCATTTATTGCCAGCCTTTGGAATCTTGAGGATGTCTCTTAAGGTCTAGTAATGACTCATTATACTCTCAAGACAATGAGAATTAGCGGGTCATTACAAATGGTATCAGCTTGTTCGGTCCCTACCTAACAAGTTGTCATCGATGTTCCTAGTCTTGGAGTTGAAATTCCTTCTTGTCTATTCCTTGGGTTTAAATCTTAGATAGGAGTTGGATTTTCAGAACTTGAATGGTATAGCATAAAATGACGTAGCTAAACCAATTTTGCTGAACTTCAAGTTACCCGGGAGTTGGGTACATAAGTGTTTTGGATACACTTCTAGAATGTTGGAAATATCATCATCATGGGTTTATCCAATGAGATGAGCATGACATGCATTTTAGAGGAATGAATTTACACTAGGAGTTCATATCTCATTGTGAGGAATGACTTATGATTTTCTGCAAGGTGTGAATTTTTGAAAAGAAAAATGCAGAAATTGTTTTAAGTGAAAGACTTTGAAAATAAGATATTTGGTGTATTTTGAAAATGGGTTGATTTTCAAAAAGGCATGTTGAATGTTTTCAAAAATATTTGAACATGGAAAAAGGATTTTTTGGAAAACAATGTTGTGATAGTTGATGTGATAGAATTTGAAATGTTAAGCCATCAGTTTCTAGAGAGTGATATTGACAGAGGATGTTGTTGGTTTAGAAAATGGAACTCGGTAGGCGTCGTCAAAACCAACCCAAAGAAGTTACGGAGAATGTGGTTCCACCTGAACCATAGGTTAACCAAGAGTTGTTTCAGAGTATTTTCCAGGATTTTCATGCTGTGGATATGGGGAACTTGAGGAATGAACCAAGGAATGTGGATCATACCATCCAGTTCATGAAGCAGAATCCACCAAACTTTTGGGGTGATGCTGAACCCGAAAAGGTGGAGGTGTGGCTAAGTATGATGAATCGTATCTTCGATTTCATCAGCACACTATCAGAACTCTAGGTCAAGTTGGTGACATATATGCTTGATGATATTTCACGTCAATGGTGGGATTTAGCAGTGCATGCTAAATTAGATGAAGGCCTTACATGGTAGGATTTTGAAGAATTGTTCAACAAACAATTCTATCCTCACACGTTCAAAATCCAGAAAACAACTAACTTTTTCAGCCTGAAATAGGAGAGTCTCCCTATCACAGATTATGCGCCTAAATTCATGAATTTAGTCTGTTTTTCACCATAGGTTGCGGAAAGTGCGTCCTTGAAGGTACGCATCTTCGAATTGGGGATAAGGAAGGAGATTCGATCGAAGATAGCACTGCTCTATATTACGGATTATATTGAAATGGTGAACAAAGTGACTATTGATGAGCATGATATCTCAGGATCGATAGGAGGAGGACTAATGATACCTATAGGAAATGGTGGGAACTCTACCACTGGGAACAAGAGGAAAAGGGACACCTATTTCCACGGTGCAAGTGGAAATCAGAATCGGACGGTGGGATCAGTGAACCTTCCTCCATGACCCCAGAGAAAAACAGGTTGTTTTCAATGGGGTTCGAAAGACAACATAAAGCGAGACTGTCCGACACAACCTAGAGCATGTCATAATTGTAAAATGATGGGACATATTCAGCTCTATTGTCACAGTGCTCCAAGTTCAGGTGCTCGAGACACTTCTCAGCTGTCGTAAGAATCGTATGCTTCCACTGGATGAGGACAATAGAATCAGTCTTATCAGCAGAGAAGAGCTAGCCATGGTGATTCTAGAAATACCATGACTCCTCAACCAGGGAAACCTCATCAAGGAAACAAGAAGAACAATATAGTGAAGAAGCAATTGTATGGAGTGGATTAAATGATTTTTGATGATCAGGATGGACCATCTACAATAATATGTATGATTATTTTGAATTATACCTTTTTGAAAGTGTTGTTTGACACTGGTGCATCACATTCCTTCATTGCTTCTCGTGATTTTGACTTGCTATGTTTAAAACTGGAAGTGATGCCTTCTATTTTGGAACTGAAAACTCCTCCTGGTGAAAGAGAATGTAAAGCCTTTGTGTGTAGAGCATGTTCCATAACTATTGATGGATCTGAGTTAAAATGGGACTTCTCAATGTTGGAGGTGGATGTCTATGATGTAATCCTAGGTATGGATTGGCTGACAACGTTCAAGGCTCGAATCAACTGTTATACGAGAACAGTCAGTTTCATGACTAAGGACGACATAGAGCATCTCTTTAGTGGAGAGAGGATTGTAAAGTGCGGTGAAAAGAGCTTGTTGGAACCAATGGTCAGAACAATATCTTTCCAATTGGCAGCTTTGACTTTGGAATCAATGGAAGAGATAGAGGAACATAGTTTTCCAGCTGTTGTGGATCAATTTCCTGATGTCTTTCCCAACAACTTCTCAGGGTTACCACATTTAAGGGAAGTGGAGTTTACGATTGATCTCCTTCCGGGGACCAGTACTATTTAACTTCCATCTTATAGGATGGCACCAACAGAGTTATGGGAATTGAAAGTGCATTTAGAGGAGCTGGAAAGAAAAGGGTTTATTCGACCAAGTACGTCTCCATGGGCAACACCAGTTTTGTTTGTGAAGAAAGAAGATGGAACTCTTCGGCTGTGTGTTGATTATCTTAAGCTTAAACAAGTTATGATAAAGAATAGATATCCACTTCCATGCATTGATGATCTGTTCGATCAATTAAGGGGATCTCAGTGGTTCTCCAAGATTGAATTGCGATCAAGATATCACAAATTGCAAGTTCGAAAGGATGATATTTCAAAGATAGCCTTTCAGAAGTAGATATGGACACTATGAATATGTAGTCATACCTTTCGGTCTAGAAAATGCACCAGAAGTCTTCATGGAATTGATGAATCAGATATTTCAACAATATCAGGATTCTATTGTTGTGGTCTCTGTGGACAACATTTTGGTCTATTCAAACACAAGGGTTGATCATGAGGTGCACTTGGAAGCAGTGTTACAAATCTTGAGAGATCATCACTTGTATGCCAAATTATCAAAGTGTGATTTTTGGATACATGAAGTATGTTTCCTTGTCAATGTCATTTCTAAGAAAGGTGTTTCTGTTGATCCTGAAAAGATAAAAGCCGTTATCTCTTAGTAACCACCAAAGAATGTGTTCGAGATACAAAGTTTTCTTGGTCTAGCTAGTTACTACCAACGCTTTGTGCATGATTTATCATGACTATATTCACCAATGACAACTCTGAAAAAGAATAATGCTTCATTCCTATGGACATAAGAATGTCAGAAGTCCTTCCAGGAACTGAAAGTTTGGATTACATCAGCACCTATCTTGATTTTACCAGAATCATGATAGGGGTATGTGGTGTATTGTGATGCTTCGGGATTAGGGTTGGGCTGTGTTCTCATGAAAAGAGACCATGTGGTTGCTTATGGTTCAAGACAGTTGAGGGTGCATGAGACGAATTACCCAACACATGATTTGGAGTTAGCTATAGTCATCCAGGCTTTGAAAACATGGATACATTATCTCTTTGGTGAGAAATTTACCGTGTTTACGGATCAAAAAATCTTAAAACACATTTTCTCAGAGAGATATTTGAATATGAGGAAAATTATGTGGATGGAGTATCTCCAAATATTTTACTTTGACTTGATGTACACACCGGGGAAAGGAAATTCAGTGGCGGATGCATTGAGTTGAAAGTAATATGCTCAGTTAGTGAAATAAGCTTTAGATGAATGGTAGTTGATGTCGGTCTTAGCCGACATGCATTTGGAATGTGAAGACCGAGGTGATGTTGTGGTTTTCTTTTCATCTACGCTGGTTCCTGATCTAGTAAAAATGATCAAATAAGCACAAACATCTAATGCAAAATGGTTGGTTGTAAGTTCAAAACTCAATGGTGGGGAGACCATTGAGGGCTGGAAGCTTGATGGGGGTTCATTTTTGTTTTTCAGAGATCCGATGGTTGTACCTATAGTTTTTCAGGAACAACTCCTTCATGCTTGCCACTATTCAAGATGGGCTGTACATCCAGGTACACAGAAGACGTATAAGGCATTGGAGGCGCAATTTTGGTGGAGCGACATGAAAAGGAAGGTGGTTGAGTTTGTCTCGCGGTGCTTAACTTTTTAGCAGGTTAATGCAGAGCATCAAAGACCAGCTGGTATGTTACAATATTTTTCTATCCCAAAGTGGAAATGGGATCAGATAGCAATGAATTTTGTTACAGGTCTTCCAAGAATGGTCCGGAAACACGATGCCATTTGGGTGATAGTGGATCTTCTAACCAAGTCGGCCCATTTCATCCCTATTCTTGAAACTAATATGGTGGAGGATATTTCAAAAATCTATATCTAAAAAGTGGTAAATAGGCATGGTGTACCGATGTCTATAGTCTCAGATAGAGATCCGAGGTTCACATCTCATTTCTGGAAATCATTACAATAATCCCTTGGAACTCAGTTGACTATGAGCACGTCGTATCATCCTCATATGGATGGGAAATCCGAGCGGACGATACAAACATTGGAATACATGTTACGAGCTTGTGTAATGGATTTATATGGCTCATGGGAGGATCATATAGCCTTAGTGGAGTTCTCATACAATAATAGCTATGAAGCCTCAATACGCATGGCTCCATTTAAAGAATTGTATAGGCTTCCTTGTCGTTCTCCACTATGCTGGGTGGAAACGGGAGAAACTTCAATAGTCTGGCCAAGCTTTGTCCAAGAAACAACAGAGAAGATCAAGTTGATTAGAAAAATGATGGAGACAACTCATATTCATCATAAATCTTATGCAGATCACCGTCAAAGACCGTTGTCGTTCGTTGTGGGTGATCATGTCTTCTTGAGGATCTCTCCAAGTCTTGGACATCATCGTTTTGGGAAGTAGGGAAAGTTATCTCCTAGATACATTGGTTCTTTTGAGATACTAGAATAGGTTGGAGAGGTGGCTTATCAGTTGGAATTACCACCACAGTTCAGTTTGGTGCATAATGTGTTCTATGTATCTTAGTTGAAAAAGTATTAGCCTGATCTTGACCATGTGATCAGATGAGATCACGTTGACCTAGAGCCAGTTGATTTGTTGATACATATCCAGGTATGGATTGTGGATAGGCAATATAAATTCTTTCATGGAAAAAGAATTGGTCTAGTGCGGGTTTTATGGTAGCATGGTCAGATTCAGGAAGAGACTTAGGAACATGAAAATGAAATGAAAGAGTAGTGACCGGAACTCTTTCAGTTGGGTGAAGGTTTTCTACTTTCCAAGGATGTAAAGACCAATGGTGGGGAGAATATAGTACCATCAGTTTTTGGTATGTAACCCTTACTTGATGATTTTCACGGTTTTAAAGTTAAGGGTGATGAATTGGAGAGTCGTGAGAATTTTGAATGAAGTTTTGAGGCAAAGGGGAAGTCACACGGATGACGCACGATTTGTCTAAACCGTGTGAAAAAACTGTGCATAGTTGGTCTTGGGGGCAGTAGATTCCACATGGGCGATGCATGATTTGTCTAACCATGCAGCCAAACCATGCGTGGAGGGTCTTCCGAGGTAGTGGATAACACACAATTAGCGCACAGTTTGTCTAACAATGCGAGCAAACCGCGCGACCACTTAAACGCGATCCTATAAAGGTGGATCTCATGTGTTTTTGCCTCTAAGTGGCTTGTTTTTCCTCTTAAGCAGCCCTAACTCGGGATTTTGCTCATCCTAATGTCAAAGAGGATTCTTCCATCATTTTGAAGGTGATCTTAAGGATTCTCTTGGCGAATCGATGCCAGATTCTTGAGGTATGTGATTGTTCTTCATCGTTCTTGTTTCTTTTCTTAGATCTTCTTAGATCTGCTTCTCCTATTCTCTCAGTTTCTTAGATATACACCTATTATGGGTATATCTAAGTGTGTGGATGCCAAATATGATGATATTTGGTCTTGGTATTTCTAGGGGAATAGATCTAAGGCGGGTTTTTGAGGAAGCAACCTGGTTTTCTTGAGTGTTCTTCGTTCGTTGTGGTTTTCGTCAAAACCCCAAAGGTAGGAGGATTCACTCTCGACTCCTATTTTTATAATTGATTGGATTAGATTCAAATTGGGTTATCTGAATGGAATTTATCCTGAAAAGAATAGAACAAATATTCTTTAGTGATTATTTATGGTTTTATTGAAATTGTGAAATCTTGGTGAATTTTTGTGCAAGTGATTTGGCTTCTTGAATTTAAAATTTTTATTTTAAATTATGGATTTTCTGAAATTTTAAATGGTTTGATGAAAAATTGGTTTTCAATAAAAATGGAGTTTTATTAAAATGGTTTGGAATTGAAATGGTTTTGCGTTGTGATGGTTTTGATGGAATTGGTTTTCAATAAAAAGGGAGTTTTATTAAAATGGTTTGGAATCAAAATGGTTTGGAATTGAAATGGTTTTTATGGAAATTGTTTTCAATAAAAAGGTGTTTTTATTGAAAGGGTATTCTGGCATGATTGATGGGCATATGTGGTGTGTGTTCATGTTTCATGTACGAGGCTTGGTTGAAATAAGACCTTTTTCTCAGTGCCAAACGTTTAATGGCACATGGTAACTATATGTACAAGGCTTGGTTGAAATATGACCTTGTGCTCAGTGCCAAAGGTGTAATGGAATATGAGAAACAATTACCTTGTGACAACTTGGTAGATTGATGAGAAACCACTCATGAGTATGGAACTATCATAACAAAGCATGCATGGTTGGTTGCATGGGTTGGGAAATGGTTGGGTATGCCAAAATGGGATGTTTGTAAAATGGTTATAAATCTTGTTTAGTTATTTTTCTAGAAAAAAAACTCGCTGGAAAATTGGTTTCTTTTGCATTGAATGCTTTTGGTTATAAGTGGTTTTGGGAAACTTGTTTATATTTAGTTATAAACTGCTTTCTGGAAAATGTTTTATATAAACTGTTTTTTATATAAATGTTGCTAACTCTTCTATCCTAGTGGTGTGAATAGGGAAGTCATTGGGGAAATCTACTGAGTTTTATACTCACCCCTATGTTGGCACTTTGGTTCTTTTGCAGATGTCATGTTCCGAGATACATGTAAAGGTAAAGCATCTTATTGTTAGTGGTTCGTGGTGATGCTTGGGAGATGTTGTGGATCTTGGAGCTTTTGGAGCACAGAGTTTTGGTTTCTTTTGAGAGTCTTGAGTTGTTCATCCGCTGTGTACTTTGATTCTTGGTTTTGTCTTCTATTGTTGTGTACTTGATGTGGTTTTCCTTAATTGAAGTTGTTTAGTTCTCATTCATTTGTTCATGCATCATATAGTGAATATTTTTTTATGCTTGGTTGGTTTATGGGTTATTTCTTAAAGGGTAAATCGTCCCCCAACTTTTATTTGAAACCCTTCAACATTTATTGCCAACCTTTGGTGTCTTGGGGATATTGCTTAAGGTCTAATAATGACTCGTACTTTCAAGACAATGAGAATTGGCGGGTCATTATAAGTTTTGTGGTTGGGAGTTGATGACATTATTATGGGAAGGGAGGTATGGGGCCTTGGTTGAGTTGATATGTCCTTATAGTGAGAGGTGACATCATGGATGGATCAAATTGAAATCTAACAGACACTCGAGTTTGACCCAAAAAAATATGTCAGGGGTTTATGAATGTGTTGAGTGTGGCTTGAAGGAAAAGTACATATCATTTTTAACTGGAACCTTGGATTTTACTATAATGTCCCATACCCAGTTCACTTATAGTAACCAAACCTGGTTGGTCACATGGCCTCAAGTGCCTCCTCATATGCTAGAGGTTGTTGACTAGCAGCGAAGGTATATGATGGTACGGTGGGGAGAATATATCCTCTTTATCAGAGTAGAGTATAATGGTAATATAAAAATAAAACAATAGTGGAAGAAATATAATGAATAAAAATACATAAATCATCTAGATATAATAATCTGGCAAGTATAAATAATAAACCAAACTACATCCAATAAAATATACAAAAAAATTATTTCATGATGCTATATAAAAATGGAATATATAAGGGGAATAAGCATATACAATATATTCTATACAGAATAAACAAGAAGGAAAAAAGAAATCTCCAATAACATTGAGAGAAAAAAATTGGTCCTCTACTCTTATACTCCATCATAGTAAAAATAATCAAGAATCCATAGTTAGGAACCTTATTTTATCCCTATTCACATCCATGAAGTCTATCTGGGTACTAAATGGTGTCCTGCACAAGGTATGAGTAAAACTCAGTAGGCCAATATGAACAATGTCTAGAACCATCTAGTATGTGAATATAAAATGATCAATGTACATGTATAATAAACCAAGATAGAAAATAAATAAACCATGTTAGTCTGGGTTCCTCATGGAACACCCAATCGATACTATGTACTTCAACCTAAGTTGAAAACATCTCTGATCATTTTAGATTTTAAATTTATATTTATAAATCTAGTACTTGAGGCATACAACCAAGTAACACATACAAAGTTATGGTCATATAAGGTTCCATGATTTTGATTTCATTAAGATTCATAAGCAGGTGGAGTTCACAGGGGTGTACCTTTAACACTTCACATAAAAGGAAAAAGCACTACCTGAGCCCTAGGACCATGTCCTAGGTAGCCTTGATGAGATACCTAAAAGGATCACAAGGAATAATCCAAGGTGGTATTTAACATCAAGACAAATCAAAGGAGAATCATCCAAGGAATTATTTTAATTTCTGAAAATATAGGTGAACTCTCGGTGCTATGTCAGGGCATTTACAATCATAAGACAAATACTGAACCCAAGTGTGTCCTTCCACTTGGAAAACACATTAAAGAATTGGTTGGTGTCCCATGATTCTATCCAAGTAAAACCACAACAGGAGTCCAAGTATCACTCAGGGAATTCCACACCTTTAAATTAATTCTAGGTTTGTGATTGTAATCAAGTATGATATAATAATTATTTAAGTTCCATAATTATAATTATAGTAATGATCATGTTACATAATTTAACAAGAGTTAGGTGACATGGTCATGCCATTCACATTTCATTTAATCCCATTTATCTATGGTCATAATTCATAATTTAACTAGGTTCAAGTGATATAGCCTTGCTATCCACATTCCATCCATTTCAGTCAACATTTCAATTTATCCAGTTTATCCATTTGAATCATAATAAATAATCCAATCCCACTTAGGAGGTGGTTTGGTCTCAAAGGAATTTATAAAGTGTTAAGGTGATATGATAAAAACACCAAAAGGGGTGGTACTAGACAAAGTAGAAAACCTAAGAAAATATCTAGGGTTTATGAGAGTATCACATCAAGTTCCAAACATTTAATTCAAGGAAAAACACATTTTAAAGGCATCAGATGGAAATTTTAGTGCGTGACATGACAACACATGTTATAGTCAACCAAAATTTTATGGAAAATATATATACCACCTACCTTATAATAGTAGTAGACTCCTCATCTGATATCAGCTTATGATTCAATCTAGAATAGGATAAATCAAATAAATGGATAAATTCCTTAAAAATAGGGCATATTAGCTCGCATGGATTTATCATTTCATACGGTGAAAGAAAAACATAAATTAAGTAAGAGGATTATCTTACCAATGGATAACCAAAATGATGAATGAAAAGTGATTATGATACCATACAAAGGATATCCTTCAATACCAAGGAGGAGAGCTAAAGGGATATCTCAAATAGAGGAGGTGTTGTGCGTTTGAGGGAAAAGAAGGAGGGTTAAATGTTTAAAGGGATGGATAGAAAAAATGTAATTTCACCCTTTAAAAAGGGGTGCATAGTTTGGATGCATGATTAAACTAACTGTGCTCCAACCATGCACTAACCATGTTCCAATACTTTCCAATAATATAAAAACCTCGTACGGCCTAGAGAATGGTTAGAATAACTGTGTATGGCCCGTGAACACTCTCTATCCAAAATCCACCCAGCCTCGCATATCTAGGAACCCGGTTCTAAAATCCATGTGCCATTCATGTTTCTCAGCTCTGCAAACTCCACAACAGTTTCTTGCATTGTTGTGCAGCCTTAGGTGCATGGTTAACCTAACTTTGTGACACCCCTTATGGCCTGCATGGTTGTGGTGCATGATTATCATTAACTATGTGCCTCACCCCTTACTTCTAAAAACTCATAACTTTAAGATCAGAATGATCCCACACTCCTTTAATTCCTTTCATATACTCTTATGAAATTTTATTAGAGTAAAATAAGAAGTTTAAATAGAATTTAAAAATTTTTTTCCTCTTAAAAAATATGATATCTTACAACCTACCCTCCTTAAAACAAATTTTCCTCGACTTTCCATTCTAAGGGTAGTTAAGTATCATTTGAGATTAATTTCACCCACCGAGAATGTACATCAGCCTATCATTCCCATGTCTCTTTATGTACATGACCATTCTGTCATGCACCCAAAATAAAGGAATTATCCTACCTATGAGAGCCTTCATGCTCTGATCAATGATGAAAATAGGATTCTCTTCAAAAGAATCATCAACTCCCAACTCAACCTCATCAGGATGAAGGATATGAGATGAGTCTAAATGATAACAACATAGTTTAGAAATGTGAAAAACATCATGCATAGCCCTGTATCTCTAAGGGAGTGGTATCTAATAAGACATTGGTCTGACCCTCTCCAAACCCTCAAAATTTATGATGAACTGAGGTGATATCTTACCTTTCCACCTAAATTGTCGGTGTCCCAATCTAGTCAAAACATACAAGAAGACCCGATATCCCACCTCAAACTCCAGATATTAGTGGTGACAATAAATATAAGACTTATTCCTAGACAAATATATAGCCATACACTTCCTAATAATATGTACCTACTCTGAAGTCTCCTAAATGAGATGAGGTCCCAGTAGTGCCGAATCTCTTGCCTTTAACTAGAACATGGGTGAATGTCATGACCTGCCATATAAGGCCTTATAAGGATCCATCTGTATAGTATCTTAGAATCTGTTATTGTAAACCAATTATATAAGAGGTAAATGTTTCTACCAAGAAACTCTAAAATCAAGGATTCATTCTTGGATCATGTCCTCTAATACATATATAGTATGCTCAGACTGACCATTGGTCTGTGGGTGATAGGTTGTACTCAGAAGTACTTGTGAACCCAAAGTCTTCTGCAACCCCCACTATAACCATGATATAAAGAGAGTGTCTCTATTCAAGATGATGGTACATGGAACTATGTGAAGGTGTATAATATTTTGGACATAAATCCACCCAATATTTTCCACTGATATGACCTCACTGATAGCCAAGAAGTGTGTGACCTTTGTCAACCTATCCATGATAACCTATACTGCATCACTATCTCATGGTGAACTAGGTAAACCTATCACAAAATATATAGTGAAATCATCCCATTTCCAATTAGGAATTAGAAATGGATGTAAAATTATCATAGATAACTGGTGTTCCACCTTCATCTACTGATATGTGGAACATCTAATAATAAATCCAGCGATCTCTCTTTTTATATCAGGCCACCAATGCTGGTGGAATAAGTCACGTTACATCTTGGTAAGTCGGGGATGCACTTTCCATTTGGAGGCATGATATTATCACATCAACTCCTCTTATATGTCTTCCAAAACAAAGGAATTCTTGTGAATATATAAGATTTCATCCTCATTAATGACCCAACTAGGTGGTGGGTCCTTTCCAAAAACACTCCCCCTTAGGATTAATCCCTAGGGACCAAAAATCTATCTCATATACACTCTATAAAATAGTGAATAATTTACTAATAATGATAAGAATACATGCTACCCAATATGTTCCTACACCTCTAAATTAATCTTAGAAAAAGGCCATCAACTACCATTCACTACTAGCCTCTTAAAATGCTTTCATCTAAGTCTTCTGGCTCAAATCACCAGCCACTACATTGCCTTTACCTAGCATATAAGCAAGAAAAAAATAAAAGGAATGTAGGTATTAGACCCATATTCTCCATATAATATTCAATTCATGCTGAGTGAATATGAATTTGATACTTTTTTGATTTGTGTATACAATGAACCACTCTGCCAACAAATAATGCCTCAAAAAATGAAAAGGCATGAACCAAAACTACTAGATCGAGGTCATTTATTAGATAGTTCCTCTCACGAGGTATCAAATGGTGAGACTCGTATGCCACAAATAAATCTCCTTGCATTAGAAATACTCCCAAATTGATGCCTAATACATCAAAATAAACCGTATAGCCTCTTTCAAGCTCAGGTAGAATTAGGATTGACACTGATGTAAGTATTCCTTTTAACTCTTGAAATACCTTTTCACAAGATTTTGACCACAAAAATTTAAAACATTTCTTAGTAAATCTTATAAAATTTTCTACAAGGAGTGAGAAATAATAAATAAAAAGCCTATAATATCCATCCAACCCCAATAAACTCTGAATATCAAAGACATTCCTAGGATGATCCCAAGAAATTATGACTCTCAACTTCTTTAGATCCATATATACCCAAGATTTTGATATAACGTGACTTGGGAAGTGAACTTTATCAATCTAAAATTGGAATTTTGTGAGATTGGAACACAACCTATGCTCTCTCAGTTTACTCAAAATGATTTCAATGTGTTTGGAATGAATGTTTTGAGTTTGTGAGAAAACCAATATGTCTTCCATGAAAACAACCAAAAAATAGTATAGATATGGGTGGAAAACCCGATTCATAAAATCCATGAAAATAGATAGCATGTTCATGAGGCCAAAAAACATTACCAAATACTCATAAAGGGCATACCTACTTTGGAAACACTACTGGAAATATAGTACTTCCCAAAGGGTTCTAAACCGTTGGGAAAGGATGCAGAACCGTTGGTATATGTTATACTAACGGTTCTGCAAACCGTAGGGAAGTAAGCCATTGGGAAAGCTTTTCCCAATGGTTTATAGTGAACCGTTGGGATAGGGTGGGAAAAAATTAACCTATCCCAATGGTTCTGCCAAACTATTGGGAAAGTTTTTCCCAACAGTTTGGCTTAAACCGTTGGGAAAGCCCAAGCACTCTCCTCTTTCCCAACGGTTTCTAAACCATTGGGAAATGTTTTTTACCAATGGTTCATAGAACCATTGGTAAAAAAAAAACTCATTGATTCTATGCCAACGGTTTGAAACCATTGGCATAGCCTATGCTGTGCAAATTGCACAGCAACCTTTAATTTGCACAGCAGCTCTACAATTTTCCCAACAGGTCTCATTTTGTGAATTCCATCTCATTTTCAATCCAATTATTGTACCTGCAATAAACTAAAACATACATATACAATTATTGTACCTGCAATAACCAACTAACACATACATATAGAGAACAAATTCATACACATTTAACATATAATGCATCCTGGAACTATACACATCCATAATTAAATTAGAATTCATAACATAATTATAAACATACATAATTCATTTAGAATTCAATTTAAAATTTAGATGAAAATTATATGTGGAATCCGGAATTCAATTCATAATTTGATCAGTTTTTCATATACCATATATTTTTACCTGAAATGATGTCCATTTTAAACAAAATACATACACCTAGAGTGATACCGGCCAAACTGTGCCTCAGATTGAGGCGAGGTTAACTCATACACGTCACAAATGACCCATCGATCATTGTCCAAAAGTATCAATAGATTCCGGAAGTGTTTTATTGGTTTTCTGTATGCTAGTTGATGTTTTTCACTTAAAATAAAGTCCTTTTGAAACAAAAGATAGACACTTTGAGTGGTTCCAGCCACACCGCGTCTCAGATTGAGGTGGGGTTGAGTCGTAAACATCACATATGACCCATGGATTTTTCTCCTAAAGTTTCAATGGAAACCAAATGCGTTTGGTCGGTTTTCCATATGTACTTAAAATGTTGTCCATTTTAAACAAAAGAGAGACACTTAGAGTGATCCCGACCACACCGTGCCTCGGATTAAGGAGGGTTTAACTCGTACACACCACATATGACCCATGGATCTTTTTCCTAAATAATCAACACATTTCTAATGCGTTTGGTCAGTTTTCCGTATGTTAGTTGTTCTTTTCACTTATAATCCAGTCCATTTTAAATAAAAGAGAGACACTATGAATGGTTTCGGCCATACTGCACCTTGGATTGAGGCGGGGTTGACTCTTACACATCACATATGACCCATGGATCATTGTGCTAAAGTATCGACACAATCCGAATGCGTTTGGTCAGTTTTCCATATTCCAGTTGATATTTTTCACTTAAAATGACGTCCTTTTGAAACAAAAGATAGAAACTTTGAGTGGTGCCAGCTACACCGAATCTCAGATTGAGGCGGGGTTGATTTGTATACGTCACACATGACCCATGGATCGTTCTCCTAAAGTTTCAATGGAAACCGAATGCGTTGGTCAGTTTTCTGTATGTACTTAAAATGTTGTCCATTTTAAACAAAAGGGATCCACTAAGAGTGATCCCGGTCACACCATGCCTCATATTTATCCCGGGTTGACTCGTACATGTCACATATGACCCATGGATCATTTTATTAAAGCATAAATACATTTAGAATGCGTTTGGTCGGTTTTTCGTATGTCAGTTGTTCTTTTCTCTTATAATCCTGTCCATTTTAAACAAAAGAGAGACACTGTGAATGGTGTTGGCCACAACACACCTCGGATTGAGGAGGGGTTGACTCCTACATGTCACATATGACCCATGGATCGTTGTACTAAAGTATCGATATAATCCAAATGTGTTTGGTTAGTTTTCAGTATGCCAGTTGATGTTTTTTACTTAAAATGACATCCTTTTGAAACAAAAGACAGACACTTTGAGTGGTTTCATCCACACCACGTCTCAGATTGAGGCGGGTTTGATTCGTACATGTCACATATGACCCATGGATCGTTCTCCTAAAGTTTCAACGGAAACCAAATGCATTTGGTTGGTTTTCTGTATATACTTAAAATGTTGTCCATTTTAAACAAAAGGGAGCCACTTAGAGGGATCCCGGACACGTTGTGACTCGAATTGAGCCCGGGTTGACTCGTACACGTCACATATGACCCATGGAACGTTGAAATAAAGCATAAAAACATTTAGAATGTGTTTGGTCGGTTTTACGTATGTCAGTTGTTCTTTTCACTTATAATCCTATCCATTTTAAACAAAAGAGAGACACTGTGAATGGTGTCGGCCACACCGTGCCTCGGATTGGGGCGGGGTTGACTCGTACATGTCAAATATGACCCATGTATCGTTTTCCTAAAGCATCAACACATTTCTAATGCATTTGGTCGGTTTTTCGTATGTCAGTTGTTCTTTTCACTTATAATCCTGTCCATTTTAAACAAAAGAGAGACACTATGAATGGTTCCAGCCACACCATGCCTCGGATTGAGGAGGGGTTGACTCTTACATGTCACATATGACCCATGGATCATTGTGCTAAAGTATCAACACAATCAGAATCCGTTTGGTTGGTTTTCCGTATGTACTTAAAATGTTGTCCATTTTAAACAAAAGAGATCCACTTAGAGTGATTCCGGCCACACCGTGCCTCAGATTAAGGCAGGGTTGACTCGTACACGTCACATATGACCCATGGATAATTTTCCTAAATCATAAACACATTTCGAATGCATTTGTTTGGTTTTCCGTATGTCAGTTGTTCTTTTCACTTATAATCCTATCTATTTTAAACAAAAGAGGGACACTGTGAATGGTGTCGGCCACAACACACCTCAGATTGAGATAGAGTTGACTCGTACACATCACATATGACCCACAGATCGTTTTGTTAATGTATTGACACAATCCAAATGCATTTGGTTGGTTTTCCGTATGCCAGTTGATGTTTTTCACTTAAAATGACGTCCTTTTGAAACAAAAGACAGACACTTTGAGTGGTTCCGGCCACACTGCATCTCATATTGAGGCGGGGTTGAGTCATACACGTCACATATGACCCATGAATAGTTCTCCTAAAGTTTCAATGGAAACCGAATGCATTTGGTTAGTTTTCCGTATGTACTTAAAATGTTGTCCATTTTAAACAAAAGAGAGCCACTTAGAGTGATCCCGGCCACACCGTGCCTCAGATTAAGGCAGGGTTGAATCGTACACATCACATATGACCCATGGATCGTTTTCCTAAAGCATAAACACATTTCGAATGCGTTTGGTCAGTTTTCCGTATGTCAGTTGTTCTTTTCACTTATAATCCTGTCCATTTTAAACAAAAGAGAGACACTATGAATGGTGTCGGCCACACCGCGCCTTTGATTGAGGCGAGGTTGACTCGTACACATCACATATGACCCATGGATCGTTGTGATAAAGTATCTACACAATCCTAATGCGTTTGGTCAGTTTTCCGTATGCCAGTTGATGTTTTTCACTTAAAATGACGTTCTTTTGAAACAAAAGACATACACTTTGAGTGGTGCCGGCCACACCGTGTCTCAGATTGAGGCGGGGTTTATTCGTACACGTCACATATGACCCATGGATCGTTATCCTAAAGTTTAAATGGAAACCTAATGCATTTGGTTAGTTTTCTGTATGTACTTAAAATGTTGTCCATTTTAAACAAAAGGGAGCCACTTAGAGTGATCTTGGCCACACCGTGCCTATGATTGAGCCCGAGTTAACTCGTACACGTCAAATATGACCCATGGATCATTTTCCTAAAGCATCAACACATTTAGAATGCGTTTGGTTAGTTTTTCGTATGTCAGTTGTTCTTTTCACTTATAATCCTATCCATTTTAAACAAAAGAGAGACACTGTGAATGGTGTCGGACACACTGCACCTCGGATTGAGGCGGGGTTGACTTGTACATGTCCCATATAACCCATGGATCGTTGTGCTAATGTATCAAAACAATCCGAATGCGTTTGGTCAGTTTTCCGTATGTCAGTTGATGTTTTTCACTTAAAATGGCGTACTTTTGAAACAAAAGACAGACACTTTGAGTGGCATCGGCCACACCGTATCTTAGATTGAGGCGGGGTTGATTCATAAAAGTCACATATGACCCATGGATCATTCTACTAAATTTTCAATGGAAACCGAATGCGTTTGGTCAGTTTTCTATATGTAATTAAAATGTTGTTAATTTTAAACAAAAGGGAGCCAGTTAGAGTGATCTCGGCCAAACCGTGCCTCGGATTGAGCCCGGGTTGACTCGTACACGTCACATATGACCCATGGATCATTTTACTAAAGCATAAACACATTTTAAATGCGTTTGGTCGATTTTTCTTATGTCAGTTATTCTTTTCACTTATAATCCTATCCATTTTAAACCAAAGAGAGACACTGTGAATGGTGTCGGCCACCCCACGCCTTAGATTAAGGCGGGGTTGAGTCTTACACATCACATATGACCCATATATTGTTGTTCTAAAGTATCGACATAATATGAATGCGTTTGGTCAGTTTTCCATATGTCAGTTGATGTTTTTCACTTAAAATGACGTCCTTTTGAAACAAAAGACAAACACTTTGAGTGGTTCCGGCCACACCGCATCTCATATTGAGGAGAGGTTGAGTCGTACACGTCAAATATGACCCATGGATCATTCTCATAAATTTTCAATGGAAACCTAATGCTTTTGATTGGTTTTCCGTATGTACTTAAAATGTTGTGCATTTTAAACAAAAGAGAGCCACTTAGAGTGATCCCGGCCACACCGTGCCTCGGATTAAGGTGGAGTTGACTCGTACACATCATATATGACCCATGGATCGTTTTACTAAAGCATCAACACATCTCAAATTCATTTGGTCAGTTTTTCTTATGTCAGTTGTTCTTTTCACTTATAATCCTGTCCATTTTAAACAAAAGAGAGACACTGTGAATGGTGTTGGCCACACCGTGCCTCGGATTGAGGCGAAGTTGACTTGTACACGTCACATATGACCCATGGATCATTGCGCTAAATTATCGACACAATCCGAATGCCTTTGGTCGGTTTTCCGTATGCCAGTTGATGTTTTTCACTTAAATTGACGTCATTTTGAAACAAAAGACAGACACTTTGAGTGGTTCTAGCTACACTGTGTCTCAGATTGAGGCGGGTTGATTCTTACACGTCACATTTGAACCAGGGATCATTATTCTGAAGTTTCAATGGAAACAAAATGCGTTTGGTCAGTTTTCTGTATGTACTTAAAATGATAATATTAGAAAATTAATAGAAGATAAAACTTTTACTAAAAATCCTTGTGGAAGTATTAAGGTAAACATGATTTATGAGAATCCTCATGTGTCTATTAGTGGAAAGGTATTTACTTAAAATCTTGTGGACATTCATATAGAATATTTTTATATCATTCTTAGTATGGATTAGATTTTAGTTTATCATGCTATGAAACATTTCAGAGCTAACAATGTCATGCCCAATGAATAAATCCCTTTTATAACATACCAAGAATATATGATATTTATTAGATGTGTAAATGTGATTCAAATTTATTATCATGATGAAAATAAATAAAATATATATTATATATTTTCTAGTAGTAAATGAAATCAAGGAGGGTGGGGGGGCTGTCCGGGGGGGCTGTCCGGGGGGCTGTCCGGGGGGTGTCCGGGGGGCTGTCTGGCGACCAAGGAGGAGGGTGGGGGGGGGGGCTATGCGGGGGGCTATCCGGGGGGTGTTTTGGGGGTTGTCCTGGGTCCAAGGAGGAGGGTGGGGGGGCTGTCCGGGGTCCAGGGAGGAGGGTGGGGGGGCTTTCTGGGGGGCTGTCCGGGGTCCAAGGAGGATGGTGGGGGGTTTTCCAGGGTCCAGGAAGGAGGGGGGTTCCCAAACACACAACCACTAAAAGACAACAACATCCATAAAAATAGATAATATATAAAAATAACTCAACTCCAATACTATACTACGAGTCTAGATAAAACCAACAACTAGAATATATTAAATATCAAATCTCAGTAATATTAGTCAAAAATATAATGGATAAATTTGTCCCACATCAACATCACCATAATCACCATAATCATCACCCTTGTCCTCATCCCCATCATCGTCCTCGCCCTCCTCAGCGCCCTCCTCCTCGCCCTTGCCCTCCTCCTTGCCCTCGCCACCTACCTCACCCTCCTCCTCTCCCTCCTCTTCCGCATCAGACTCCTCGCCATCATCATCGTCAAGCTAGAAATCATCCTAACCACCACTAGAACTGCCACCTGGTGCACCATATATATAATGTATCGATGACATATATTCATCAAAAGCTGGGCTGGCCTCTGCTGGAAGTGTTGGACATAGAACTTCAATAAATTTCATAAACGCACTGTTTTCCCTAGCAGACTGTTCTGCCATCTCTGTGGCCCTTTTCTCAGCCTGTTCTGCCTATGACCTAACTTTCTACAGCTCGGTGGAACTACATCTCATACCTGAGGAGGGCCAATACCTCTTCAGGGCTATCCTAGGTCGGCAGCGTACTTTGCCTGGATGCTCCTCTCCCAACACCTGATGTAAGTGATCTATTGGCCCAAAATTGTCTGGTTCTTGGGCATCGAGGGACTCTAAAGCAACCTGTTACAAATATAAATATATTATTAAGTTACAAAATAGATATTAAAATATAAAATCAATAGATTAAAACTTACAATCTGCTGCTGAGTCGCTTCGTTGACGACACTTCCATCCTTTTTCCGTCTACTCGAGCAAAACAGTTTTGCTCGAGGCACACATCCTTCAATATTCTGTATTTGCCTCTACAATGACATTGAAAACTAAAGTTATATGAAAACTTTATAAAAAAATTAAATAATTGAGAAAAAAAAGAAAATGTAAGTCGTAAAGAAAACTTATAAAAAATTGTCATACCTGCTTCCTCTCATGATTCAGCATCATTGTATGTCCTAGTGTGTGGAGGTATTTTTTTACATCAATTTTTTTTATTTTTTCCAGATGATTCCTAAATAAAATTATATAATTCAAAGGATAATATTAATGAAAAACATGAAAGTTATTATTTAAATACCTCAAATGTAATTCATACCTTAAACTGGGTACTCATCCAATGAGTAATCATCTGACGATACTACTCTATAGGACAATCATCCATGACTGGTACTGCCTCTAACTCAGTGCCAACTCTAGCACGCCAGCCAATATACAACTCATTCTTGTAGGCTCTCCAAAGCTCGCCTAAATCCTTTAGATGTTCCGCTCGAGCACCCTCACCATCGGGAAAATTAAATCGAAGTTGACATCAAAATATTAATTCATATAAATAAAAAAATAATTCATGGCATTAAATACAACAGATTTTTTTACCCAAATCTCTGCCCAAGCTCTATCCTTGACCTCATGTGGAAAATGTCTCCACGACAGTGGGCTAACGAGAATGATGTCAGAGTATTTGGAAAGCGTCACCAAAAAACTCTGACATTGCTGCCCTGATTTCTAAACCATTTGGGTGTCTTCATTGTAATATACCGTAACCTGTGTGTGGAGGTTCCACACCGAACGCATGCATGTACGCCCCCGCCCTCGCCTCCTATAAATAGATGTATCTGTCATGAAAGAGAAACAAATATTTTATCAAAACATGTTATAATGAAAATAAATATTGCTATAAAAATTTGTTTGGGTTTTATAAATATAACTGCGCCAGTCTGATCGCTGAGCACCGCCGGATCCATAGAAACTGATGGAACACCCTGTGGTGGAATAGGAGTTGAAGACGATAGAATATAGAATCTCGGAGAGACAGAAGTAGAAGGAAAAGAAGATGGGACAACAGTATGACTGGATTCTGACTGGGGAGTGGGAATCATCATGGGATGTGAAAATGATGGGGCAAAAGATGTAGGAGGTAGCGAAAACATGGGAGGCCTAAATATCCCGTGTGTCCCTAACGACACACCGGGATCAGAATGTGGGAAGGATGAAATGTTAGTGGGAGGGGCAGGGTATAGTCGGGCACACACAACTGATCGTCCACCTATGGTATGAACCCTCCTCATACCACCGACCTGAGTACTATGACCAGTACTAGGCTCCTCGTCAAATAACTGTCGATGTATAGGTGGATCCTACAAAAATGTTTACAAAAAAATTAATCACATGAAATTATATATTCTTTATATATATATATATTTGAAATAAAGTACTCACTGTAGACACTAATGGTGGAACTCCCATCTCCGCCATCCGACGATTGTTCTCCATCATTTTTTTCTTTCGTCTCTCTTCAATTGGCTGAATTTATTGCTTTTGAAAACAAATATATAATTAATTAGAAAAAGGAAATTAATGTGTAAACCAAAAAACTAAATATATGAGGGAATAAGGGGATTCATTGGTAATTTAGCTATCAATTGTTTTAGAAGAGCTTGAATGAATTTAATAAATCATAAAAGTTGTAATGTTCACCAAGTTAGAAATATTGTTTGACTAGGTTTGAATACAGTTCAATTCCAAATTAGAAAATGAAATTCAAATAAAACAGAAACCAATAAACATTGAAAATTCACATAATGGTCAAGTCAGATAAAACATATTTGTGATCAATAATAAATCAATTTGAATATTTCCAACCTTAACAACCCAACTTGAGGTAAACCCAAAGAATTCAGAACATGGATAAATGATTCTATATATTTTCAACCACAACTTCAGGTTCACAACCAACTCTGACAATTGAGCTATTGGAGTCATCAAAAGAAATAAATGGATTGGTTCTAATGGAAATAGGTACAATGTCAATTCCATCATCACCATAATCAAAAATATGTCATGGAATTACCTCAAATATGACACCAAATTTAGGTCGAAGTTGGTCTTTGACATAAAAAACTTGTTTAGCCATTGATGCCAACACATATGGTTCTTCAGTAGCAAGAGTGCGAGTAATATTAATTACTCGAAATCCATAATCATCAATAAATGTTCCATGTCTCATCATCGAATCAAACCAATGGAATTTCATCATTGTGACTCATCCATGAGAGTAATAATCCAATATTATTATTTTCTCAACGACTCTATAATAACCCAAATTTTCAAATCGCGGTCTACTATCTGATGCACTGGAATAACAATATATTGCGGTAGTAACCATAACACCATCATGTTGTGTTCTCATGTTCTTTGCTCGTTCAGTGACAATAAATTTGTACCCATTGATAACAATTGATTTACAGTCACGAACCACAGTATTAGGACCAAAAACCAAAGCTCTTATTTCCTCAGAGACAGAGTCAGTAGACAAACTCAATACCTGCAATATAAATGACTGTTAAACTTAATTAAATATTGAAATAATTAATTTAAACAATAATATTTTTACCTTCAATTTTAACCAAGAAGAAAACTCTTTGCTATGAAAAGTCTCTCTCCTTCTCAAAGATAAAGAATGATGCTTCCTATTTGTCATTGTTTTATGTTCCATGTAGATAAAAAATATGAATAGTTTAACAGATATATATGTAAGATATACATAATCAATTTAGTTACCTGATATAGTCATCGAACAAATCACGGTTGAAAAAAACTGTGCGATGTGCCATCTACCGCTCTTCATGGCTTAATGTCTTCAATGTATATAATCTAGGAATTCCTCTTGTTTGAAGAAGTGATGGAAAACTGGGTTCAATTTTCTCGTACTGTTCTTCTTCATTTCTCATTGGTCTGTTCAATCTTGTAGTAAGATCAGAAAAATACATCAATCAGAAATCCATACATTCTTGAGCCAGGTATCCGTTCACGATAGAAACTTCAGGATGATTTCTGTTTCGGACATAAGACTTTAATGTGAACATATTTCTTTCAGTTGGATACATCCAACGAAAAGAAATAGGTCCTCCGAGAATTATTTAATTGGGAATATGGACAGTCATATGCAGCATGCATTTGAAAAATGATGGAGGAAATATTTTCTCCAACTCACACAAAATTAATGGGGCATCTGTCAACATTTTTTTCAAGAAAGACTTGGACAAATTCTTAGTAAAAAGATCTCTAAACAAATGGAACAACTGAATAATAGCCACCCTTATATTATTGGACAAAATATGACGGATTTCTATTGAAATCAACTCATGCAGTAGAATGTGATAATCATGAGTCTTCAATGATTTTAGCTTCAACTCTCTTCTGTTGACCCGTTTAGATATGTTGCTTGAATAGCCATCAGGAACTCTAATAGTCTCTAATACTTCCATAAATTGTTTTTTTCATAGGTGTCATCACATAAGAAGAACATGGAAGTTGCCATTTATTTTCACTGATACGCACAGGATGCAATTTTGGTCTGATGCCCCAATCCACCAAGTCACACCGAGATCGTAAATCATCTTTTGTATTCCCCTTGACATTTAGAAGATCCGAAAGCAACATTTCGTATATATTATTTTCAATATGCATTATGTCTAAGCAATGACGTAACAAATTGGTTGACCAATAAGGAAAATAAAAAAAGATACTCCTCTTCCTCCAATTGTAACAGGTTTCAGTGGAAACATTCTTCCTATTTCCAGATTTCATTTGACCCTTCCTGAATGAAAAACTAAAATCTTTCAATTAATTAAGCACACTAGTTCCAGACATACGCTGAGGTGGATCATCGGTCTCTATGGTATTATCAAATCTTCGACGATTCATTCTATATGGATGATCCTTTGGAAAGAATCTTTGATGTCCCATAAAACTGAAACTACAATGATGTTTTAGTCTTATGGATCATGTATTCTTCATACAAACTGGACATGACAGTTTTCCCTTCATGCTCCATCCATACATCATTGCATAAGTCAGAAAATCATTTATCATCCACATAAGCGCAACACGCATATGAAATATGTCTTTAGAACATGCATCGTATGTGCGCACACCCACATCCCAAAGAAGTTTCAACTCTTTTATTAAAGGTTGCATGTATACATCAATATCAATGGTGGGATCAGAAGGACCAGATATGAGTATACTCATGAAAGTGAAAGGTATTTTCATACACAACCATGGGGGAATATTATAAATGCGTATAAAAACTGGCCATGTGCTGTGCGAAGTAAGCATATGCCCAAAAAGATTAAAACCGTCGCATGAAAGACCCAGCCTCACATTATGCACATCAGCTACAAAATCAAGATGTCGAGCATCAAATATCTACCATGCAAATCCATCTGCAAGATGAACCAACTCATCATTAGTCTTCTTTCTCTCGGTATCATGCCATCTCATTTTTATTGATATGTCATCAGACATAAAAATATTATGGAGTCTGGGGATCAATGGAAAGTGCCACATTACTTTCTGTGGAACGCGGGATGGTGTTCCATCAGATTTTGACTTCCAGCAGGATGTGCCACATTTTATACAATCATTTCATTCAGTGGTTTCCTCCTAGAATAAACTACAATCTTTTGGGCAAGCATGAATTTTGTTTCTTGAAAATCCAAGTTCCTCAACTAACTTCCATGCCATATAGTGGTTTGAGGGAATATCTGCATCATCTGTTAATAAATCCTTCAAGAGGGTAAGAATGTAATCAATTGCTATATTAGAAATCCCATACATAGTTTTCCCATGAAACAATCAGATTAAAAATTCCAGCTTTTTCATTTTATCACATTGTCGATATATTGGAGTCGTGGCAGCATCATTAATTTTTTTCACCCTATCAATATAATCATTTTCACTAGATGCATCAGCTGTCCTCATATCGAAGTCTTCTTAAGTTGAAATCCTTTCTTTTTTATGATGACGAATAAACGGAAACAAATCATCTAACAAATTCTCTATTCCAGTCCTTTCATTTCGATCATCACCAATTTGAGATTTCATTTTCTCCCCATTGTGATACCACACAAAGTAGTTTGCTTGAAAACCATTTTTGGTTATGTGGTAGCTGACTTCTTCACGGATCAACCAAGGTCTACCAACACAATTGGAACATGGGCAGTGTATGCGACCACTATCTGAAGCATTGTGAAATGAAAAATATTTAAAGCTCTCCAAATTGTTTTGAAAATCTCTTGAGATTCGATTGGTTTCATACATCCAACTTCTGTCCATTCTGTAAAAAGAATTTATATAAGTCATTTTTTCATAAACAATTCAATAGGATTGAACTTTAATAGAAAATACATTCAAGTAAATGATACAGGAATAAGTTTCTAGTCGATGTAGTGAACTATTAAAATAATGTAAAGAACAAGTACTCATAAATTAAATTAAAATTTATTTATATTCATTTTCAATAGGTCTATAAGAGGCACATGCCTCAGGTCCTATCATGTGTTATAGGCATCCCAAATCATTCACTCATGTTCAAAAACTCATTATTGACACCTCTATGGCCATACCTTTCATTACCCAATTACTTCCCCAAGTCAAGCGCAGCCCATGGGTGAATGAATTTTCGGCTTCTACACTAATAGGTTGTTCATGGATTGTAAAAAGATTTAATTTCATTAAGTAGAGACAAAAACATTTATTTTTAAATTTGAAATTAATAATAAAGTATGTCAATGATAACAACATTACTGAATTAAACTTATGACTTATCTAACATTTTTATGGCTCTCTACACATGCTAGAATGGGTAGTGAAAAGCACCCCACCCTTATAAAAGTGAGTATTGTCCAAGAAGGACACATAATATAAAACATACAATGAGAACCATATTTAGTTGACCCTAAAGTTATATTAGTACAGTCATCTTGGGAGAAATGGAATATATGATCCTGGTTAACTGATGAATTCAAAAGCTCGTATTCCATATGTTGGACACTATCTAAGGTAAGAAATCATGCGAGGATGGGTTTAAATAATTTAATTTCTTACATGATAGTGAGAATGAAGGCTTAAATTAATGACTTGAGTTCACTGATACCATGTCAACCGTTATACACACCATGTGAACCCTTATACACACCATGTGAACCCTTATACCATATCGTCATTATTACAACCATTAATAACAACTTATGAAATAACATCACTTGTTAAAGATAATAAAATTGAACATAAATCAATAATAATATTTTATATATCAAGTAAAATGAATTTATACTATCTTACATCCTAAATGACCACCCACAACCATGATTAATGACCACAAATCTCCCCTTTCATCCAAATCAAAAGTGAAAAAAACACATAGTTGCAGAAAACAACTTCATTTGTGTGAAGAATAATAATCTCATGGTCCTCATGATATTTGAACCACGCAGTCATGATTTTCGAGATAAACTTGTATCCATGAAACCATATGAGAAACACGATTGAATACATGCATTTTTCTGATTTTCCCAAGCATTTTGAGGAACCCCAAATCAGTGAAAATGGTCATTGTGTTTTAAAAAGGTGATTGAATAACACATGTATGATGTCAAAGGAATAATGATTAATGGTTATATTAGAAAAACTAATATTCACTAATATTGTGAATTTGAAATTCTGTGAATTAGTTTCATGAAGAAAGAAGAAGTACTAATTAGGGACCACATACTATTTTAAAAAGTTCAAGAAGATACTCCATATGTTCTATTGTGAAAAGGATAAGTGAGTAGTGTGTCATTATATATATATATATTTTGATAGAAACATGATACATACTTGTTATGTAATACACATAGTGTACAAAAATTAAGATGAACAAGATCTTCATGTTTGACATGATCTTAATGAAAGGAGTTATTTTCATGAAATAATATCAATAAATATTACAAACAATTTCTTATTAGTTCATATACATGAAGCTATAATATTTGAAGCATTGAGATTAAAAAAACTATGAATCTTTAAAATTAGAACACAATAAAGAGACACCATGCCCTTATAAATGTAAATGTGTAATGAAAACATTAATTGGACATACACCGACATAGGGATTTGAGTACACAATTCATGGAACAATCATAAAATTTTACAAAAACCCTAAAAATTGGGAATAAAGAAATCGTTGAGAATAGAAGGATATGATTGATAAGAGGTGGAACTATATACTTGATAAAATATAGAAGGAGTCTAAATTGGCAGCTACTGATCCGATGGAAGAGGTGGGGCTTCTGAAGTGCTTATGCGAAGGAATTGCTTCTGGAGACCAGCAGAAGGGTTCTGGAATTGTGGGGAGGTGGCTGCCTGGGTTTGGAGAATTTGGGGATTTTTTTCCCAACATTTTTTAAAAACCGTTGGGAAAACTAAATTTTTACCCATCTTTCCGAACGGTTTCATCAAACCGTTGGGAAAAGTGATTTTTCCCCATCTTTCCCAACGGTTTTATCAAACTGTTGGGAAAATTCACTTGTTCCAGATCTTTACCAATGGATTATGCAAACCGTTGGTAAAGATAACATATACCAATGGTTCAAAGAACCGTTGGTATACAAGTGTTGGGAAAAGTCCGCTTTCCGGTAGTGAAAGTAGAACACAATATATCTGAAGGCCAAAATCATACCCGATGATAGCCTGACCTCAAATAAATATTTGATAAAACCCAATATCCTTAAATATAATCAAAGAGTTAATATATTCAAGGTAGTGGATACAATTTCTTAACCATAAGATAATTTAATTTCTAGTAATCCACACAAATCCTAAGGGTTTCGTCCACCTTCTTAGTGAAAAGCATGGGTGAACCCCATGGTGAAGTACTGAGTTGTATAAACCCTTTATCTTCCAAGTCCTATAACTACATTTTGAGACTCTAAAGATCAGTAAGTTCCATATTATAGGTAGTAATATAATCTAGTTCCTCTAATAGCACTAGCTCAATAGTATACCCCACCTCCATCATGGGAGGTAACCCAGTAAAGTTATTAGGGAAGATATCCCTGAAATGGTTCACTATAGGAGGGATTTCTATTTAATATGATCCCTAATCACTCAAAAAATATTGGAAATATGGGATGTCACTCTTCCAAGGCCACAATGCTCAGGTCCCACTCGACTATCTTAGACATCCCATTCTCTATTATAAATATAATTACTGCCCTTGAGTGATGTGAAGGACACCCTCTGGTGATAAAAATAAATAAGGGCTTGATAAATAACCAACAAATATATCCTAAGAATGATATCAAATATTGACATCTTGAGTATGAAAAGGTTCTACAAGAAATGATAATCACTAATATCGAGGGGGAACTCCTTGCATTAGTGTATACTTTATGACCGAACTCCCAACAGAGTATCAAGTGTTATCACTCCAAAAAAGTATTCGATCTCAAGGATGGGTCTTTTCATAATAGCCATAGATATAAAAGAGTGGTAAGAACCTATATCAAATAAATCAAATAATAGATTCAAGGATACTAAAATCATACCTCGAACTGTAGATGGTCTAAAACTCTGTTCCTTAGGTGTAGGCTATACTACATATATCTGGACGAATCTGCGACCCTGAGTTGCAACCTGACTACCCTAGGAAGGTATGACCTGCTGGAACTATCTCAAATATGGTAGTCAACCAAAAAAATTTCACCTATAAATGGATGACATATATGATCCCATCCTCAAATAACCTAGCCTTGGATAACTCATCACCAAGGAGAGCAAGAATGAAATTTTAAAGCTCCATGAAACAAGTAGAGTAGTCCATAACAGATAAAGGTACCTAATTAAGGATCATAAAATCTCTAGATTGGTCAGTATTCAATATCTCATGAAATAAATAGTTATACAAGAAAGTTTGGAAATACATCCAAACCATATCTCAATTCTGATCATCCTAGGTCAAAAAATCCCACCATCTCTTGGATGGACCTTTAAGAATGTAAGTTTCAAGATTCACTCTCCTTTATGAAGGTGTATCTAAATTATCAAAGATAGATAGCATGGACTCTATCCATGACTCAACAACCTAGAAACTAAATTCCCTTGAAAAGGTAGGAGGGTGATTCTACTGGAACTATCTAGTCAACTCTTCCATAGAAGAGGTTGTCTGTGGTGATCCCTATATAGAATGTACTAGCCATAAGAATCCCTCTCAAAACTAAGAAACGATGCCAAGATAAAGAATAGACAGAGGTTCTTCAGGTGGCACTTCAAGAGTTAATATCAGTGGTTTAGGTCCCAAAACCTATAAAGTACGGTTTTCACTACTTTCTTGGTGCATGACTTGAGGCCATCATAGTGGTATATTTCTACAATGCCAAATTCACTCCTTAAAATATAAATTGATAATAGAAATTATCACAGATAAAAGAATATGATAGGTATAAATCCTTCCTATATAAGGGTTAATATCCATCTTACTACTCTTAAATCTAGGTCGAGGTGATTTATAAGATCATAAAGTATCACAATAATCACTCCCAGCTGTCCACTACTAAGGTTGGGTCTGGGTCAAGGTCTCATATCTCTTAGCATAGGTTCCCGTATATGGAGTTTCAATTTTAAGTTATAGAGGAAAACACTCTTTAATTTGCATCTGAAATCACCATTTATTGGAAACCATTTCATTCAAATATTTTAATTTAGTAATTTTATGTGTGTGTGTGTGTGTGTATATACCCTAGTGCTGTTAGATGCATCTTCCATTCCCATGTTATAAAGTCCCAAGCTTTATAAGCTATAATTAGTAATTTATGTAACTGAAACCAACCTTTTAAATTGTTTTAATTTTATGGATCACCAATTTTGATTTATATATGTCCATACACCTTAAAAATTACAATTGGAATCCATTTAATTTCAACAACTAACATTTCAACCCATGCAACCAATGGTCCATGACTCAAATATTCCATAATTGGTTAGTTAGAGTGCCACCATCAAGCTATATGGGAAAATACCATTTAGGTTGATTAAGACACATTAATTAAATAATTATTTATATCATCCATCTTGTATAAATGTTAGTCAATAATAAATATAGTAGTTAAGGCACTACAACATGCTGTAGGAAATGCATGGAATAAGTAAACCTAGAATGAAATATGCATGAAAAATAAACCCTAAGGTGCTTGTAATGATGTATGAATAATACCTATTTGATATACCGGGCCAAGGGTTAATTAAAATACATAATGATAATAAATGCCCAAAATCATGTGCATCACCCAATGGTGAAAATTAGTACAACTATAGTAGGAAAAAACCAAAATAAAAAATCCCATCCAGGAAACTTAGGTTTTCCCCGCATGTGGGTAAGCTACTCCCATACATAAGCTCATTACCAAATTTTGAAACTTCTTAATCTCCTGTCTACCAACCCAAAATAGTAAGATAATGAAAAGAAAACACTGATACCAATTATAACACACCAAACCTGATTCATTCATAGTAACCAAACTCGGTTGGCCACATGGCCTCAAGTGTGCCTCCCCTTATACTAGAGTCTTTCGACTAATAGTGAGAGTCTATGATGGTATGGTGGGGAGACTATATCCTCTTTATCAAAGTAGATCACATTGGTAATATACAAATAAAAAAATAGTGGAAGAAATTAAATTAACAGTGGAGACATAAATCATCTCGATATAATAATCAAATAGGAATAAACAATAAGCTAAACTATATCCAGTAACAGATACAAAATTTGATGACCTGATGCTATACAAAAACAGGGGATACAAGGGGAAAAGACATACATAGTTTATGCTATACAAAATAAACAAAAGGCTAAAATCTATCTCTAATAACATCACGAGCATAATCCCATTCCTTTACTCATATACTCTATCTTAGTACACACAATCAAGCATCCCTAGCTAGACACTTTCCTTTATCCCTAACTGCATCCATAAAGTTTTTCTGGGTACCAAATGGTGGCCCAAAAAGGGTGTGAGAAAAAATCATTAGGTCAACACCAAAAATGTCTAGAACTATCCATTATGTAAATATAAAATTATTAGTGTGAAGGTATAATAAATTAGGGTAGAAAATAAATAAGCCATGTTATTCTAGGTTCCTTGTGGAACACCCACCCGATACTACCTACTCTAACCTATGCCGAAAATGGATTTGAGAATTTTAAATTTTAAATTTATATTTGTAAATTTGGGACCTGAGGTATACAACCAAGGTATCCATACATAGTGATGGTCATACAAGGTTCCATGATTTCTATTTAATTAAGCTTCGTAAGTAGGTGAAGTCCCCGTGGGAGTACCCTTGGTAGTTCACCTAAAAGGGAAAAGTACCACCCAATCCCTATGATAATTTCCTAGGTATCCTTAGTTAAAGAATTGAAAGGGGCCAAAGTAATAATCCAAGGTGGTCTATAATATCAAGTTGAATCTAAGGGGAATTATACAATACATTTATTTAATTTTTAGAAATATAGGTGAACCCTCAGTGCCAATCCATGGAATTAAAAATCATAAGACAGAGACCGAATCCAAGTGTGGTCTTTCACTTGACATAAACATCATTTAATTGGTTGAAATATCATGATCCCATCCAAGGAAAACCACAATAGGAGTCCAAGTATCACTCAGGGCATGCCACACCTTTAAAGTAATTCATACTCCATGACTTTAATCAATCATGATATAATAATTATTCAAGTGCTATAATTATAATGATAGCCACGATCATGTAACATAATTTAACAAGATCTAGGTGACATGGTCATTCCATTAACCTTTTATTTAATCCCATTTATCCATGGCCATAATTTAAAATTTAACTAGGGTCGAATGATATGACCTTTCTATCCTTATTCCATCCATTTCATTTAACATTTCAATTTATCCACTTGATTCATTTGAATCATAATAAATAATACAAAACCAATTAGGAGGTTTTTTGGTCTCGTATGAATTTATAAAGTTTCAATTTACAAAAAATTTAATTTAAGGAAAAATAAAATTTAAAGGTGTCACATAGAAATTTCAACATGTGGAATGAAAAAACATGATATTAAAAACCAAAATTTTAGTGAAAAGTGATATAACACCTACATTATACCATTAGTCGACTCCTCATCTGATATCATCTTCTAATTCTATCTAGAATGGGGGAAATAAAAGAAATAGATAAATTACTTAAAAATAGGGAATATTTTATCACATGGATTTAGCATTCCATAAGGATAAAGAAACAAATAAAGGAGTAATATGATTAAATATCTTACTGATGGCTAACCAACTTGATGAACGAAGAGTGCTTCTGATTCCAGACAGAGGAGATCCTTCAATACCAAGGAGGGGAGTTAAGGGGAGCTCTCAAATATAGGAGGTGTTGTGCATTTGAGGGAAAAGAAGGAAGGTTAAAGGTTTAATGGTCTAGTGGTAAAAAATGTAATTTCACCCTTTAAAAATGGGGTGCATTGTTTGGCCACATGGTTAGAATAACTGTTCTCCAACCATGCACCAATATTTTCCAAGAGGAAACAACCCTCACATGGCCTACTGCATGGTTAAACTAACCTTGCATAGTCCATACACACTCTATTTCCAAAATCCACCCAGCCTCACATGGATAAGGGTATGGTTATACAAACCATGCACCAAGCATGCATCTCATCTCTACAAATCCACTGTAGTTTATCACATGGTTGTAAATCTTTAGGTGAATTGTTAAATTAACAATGTGAAACCCCTTATGGCCCACACTGTTGATGGGAACAATTAGAACTAATCATGAGCCTCACTGTATCCTTCCAAAAATTCATAACTTTGGGCTCCGAATGAGCCTGTACTCCTCAAATGCCTTCCATATGATCTTAGTAACTTTTATTATAGTAAAAAATAGGTTTAAACAATAATTTAATGAATTCAAACCTCTCTAAAAATTAAATATCTTACAACCACCCCTCCTTAAAATAACTTGTCCACAAGTTTACCTTCTAAGAGTGTTTGAGTATCATCTAAGAATAATTTTGTCCACTAATCACGTATGTCATACCTCTCTCCCAAGTCTTATCCTATACATGGATATACTACTATAGCACTCAAACTAGAGCATCTGACCTACCTCAGATAGAATTCATGCTCTAATCAATGATAAAAATAGCATGCTCCTAAAAATAAGCATCAGTATTTAACTCAACCTCATTAGGATGAAGGAAATGAGACAATTTTGAATGATAAAAAAGTAGTTGAAAAACATGAAAAACGTTTTTCATAGACCTATATTTCTGATGGAGTGTTATATGATAAGCCACTAGTCTAACCCTCTCTAAATCCTCAAAATGTCTAAAAAACCAAGGTGATAGCTTACCTTGTCGCCTAAACTATTAGTGTCCTAGTCTAGTTGAAACATGCAAGAAGACCCAATCTCCCACCTCAAACTCTAGAGGTCAATGAATATGATCGATATAAGACTTCTTCCTAGACTCAGTTATAGCCATACGCTTCCTGATAAGATGTACCTACTCTGAATTTTCTTGAATGAAATGATTTCCCAATAACACTACCTTTTACCACCTCTAAATAGCACATAATTGAACAACATGACCTACCATATAATTCCTCATTAGGATCCATCTGTATAGTATCTTAAAATTAGTTACTGTAAGATAATTCATAAAGGGGTAAATGTTTCTACTAAGAACCTACAAAATCAAGGATACATACTTAGAGAATGTCCTATAACACCTATATAGTATGCTCTAATTGACTATTGGTTTATGAGTGATAGGCTGTACTCAGAAGTACTTGTGAACCCAGAGTCTTCTGCAACCCCTACCAGAACTGTGATGTAAATAAAGCCTCTCTTTTTGAGACAATGGTATGTGGAACTCCATAAAGGTGTATAATCTTTCAAACAAAAAACCTTCCAATCTCAATCACTGAGAAGGCCCCTTGAAAGGAAATAAGTGGGATACCTTTATCATCCTATCCATAATAACCCATGATGCTTCATTTCCATGTGGTTACCTAGATAAACCCGTCACAAAATCCATAATGATGTCGTCCCATTTCTACTCAGGAATTGTAAATGGCTATAAAAGTCCCATAGGTTTCTAGTGTTTTCCCTTAACTTGATGATAGGTGGAACACCTAATAACAAAATTTGAAATCTCTCTTTTTTATACTGAGCCACCTATACTAGCGACACAAGTCATAATACATCTTGGTAAGTTTGGGATGCACTACCCATTTGGAGGCATGGAAGTTTCACATCAAAATCCTCTCATATGTCTTATAGAACCTAGAAACACCCATGAATATTTAATATCTCATATCCACCAATGAACCAATCAGGCAGTGGGTCCCCTCATGAAACACTCTCCCTTATGAATAATCCCTCAAGATCAGAAATCTATCTTATCTTCACTCTACCCAATAGTGAAGAGGTAACTAATAACAATGAGATTACATGATTCTTGATATAGCCCTACACCTCTAAATTCATCTCATAAAACAAGGCTATCCACTACCATTCACTAATGGACTCCTGAACCACTTGTGTTTGAGTTTTCCAGCTCATAGCATCAACCACTACCTTGCCTTTACCTGATGTGTAAGAAAGGTCAAAATCAAAGGACTGTAGGTATTAAAACCATCTTCACTATTTTATATTCAAGTTACATTGAGTGAATATTTATTTGAAACTTTTTTGATCTTTTTATATAATTAGCTACTCTCCTAATAAATAATTCCTCCAATAAGGCAAGTCATGAACCAAAATTTCTAGATCTAGGTCATGCATTTGGTATTTTTTCTCATGAGGTCTCAACTAGAAAGACCCGTACACCACAACTCAATAAACTTGAATTAGAAATTCTCCTTTCCTAATTATTTATGCATCAAAATAAACTATATAACCTATACTAGGATTAGATAGAATTTGGACCAGTGCTGAGGTAAGTCTTCCTTTCAACTCCTAAAATCATTTTCACAAGCTTCAACCACAATAAATTAACACATTTCTTAGTTAAGGTTGTAAGAGGCACCTAAAGGAATGGTAAATCATGAATGAAATGCCTATAATATCCAGCTATCCCTAAGAAACTCTGAAAATAAAATATGTTCCTAGGAAGATCCCAATAAACTATTCCTCTCACCTTCTATGGATCCACATATATCCCAGATTCTGATAAAATTTGACCCATGAGGTGAAATTTATCAATCTAGAAGTGGAATTTTGTGATCTTGGAACACAACCTATTATCTCTAAGTATACTCAAAATGATTTCAAGGTATTTGGCATGATCATGTATAGTCTATGAGTACCCCAAGATATTGCCTTTGAAAAAAACCACAAAAGAGTCCATATATATGTGAAAAACCTGATTCATCAAATCCATAAAAACCACCAGCATATTCATGAGACCGAACAACATTACCAAATACTAATAAAGGATATCACTACTTTAGAAAGTATTATGAAACATATTTGAGGGACTAACTCATACCTGATGATAACCTGACCTCAAATAAATCTTTGAGAAAACTTTATCTCCTCAGAGCTTATCAAAGTGGTCATCTATTCGAGGCAGTGGATACTGGTTCTTAACTATAAGATGATTCAATTTTCTGTAATCTATGAAAATACTAAGTGTTTTGTCTGCCTTGTTGAAAAGGATGGGAGAACCCCATGGTCAAGTATTGCATTGTACAAACCCTTTAGTTTCCAGGTCCTCTAACTTCCTTTTGATTTCTTTAATCTCAATAGGTGGAATCCTATAGGGAGGAATATATATTGGTTTTTCTCTTGGTATTATCTCAATACTAATCTCTACATATATCATGGAAGGTAACCTAGTAAAGTATTTATGGAATATGTCCCTAACATGGTCCACTACAAGAGGGAATTATTTATGACTTACTCCTTGATCACTTAGAAGAATACTGATAATTTGTGATATCACTCTGACCAACCCATGATGCTCAAGTCCCACTTGACTAGCATGGAAATCCCATTATACTTTATAAATATAATTTCAACCCTCGGGTGATGTGAAGGACACCCTCCAGAGAAAAAAATCAATATGACCATGATAAGGAACCAACTAGCCCATCCTAAGAATGATTTCTAATCCTGACATCTCAAGGACCAAAATGTTCCACAAGAAATGATAACTACTAATATTTAGGGTGAGCTCCTTGCATTGGAATAAACGTTATGATTGGACTCCCAACAGATTATAAAGTTTCATCACTCCACAAAATTATTTGATCTTAAGGACAATGATTTCCATAATAGCTACATATATGAAAGGGTGAGAAGCACCTGTATAAAATAAAGCAGATAATTGACTCAAGGATGCTAAAATTGTAATTCAAACTATAGATGGTCCAACACTCTGATCCCTAGGAGTAGGCTTTACAAAATATATCTAGCCTAATCTATAACCCCAAGTCACAACCTAACTACCTTGAGTAGGACCACCCTATTAGAGTTGTATATCAGAAGTATTACCTCCTTGGCCTCATCCACCTCATTGAGCTATATAAACTATATTACTCTACATCCTTGTTTGATGTGGAGCATCTAATCTCACTCCTAGAGTTGGATTCAGTGTAGAACCCCTATAATTGGAAACTAGAGGAAATTTTATGAAAAACTTCTGAATATGGATTATCTTACTGTAGGCCTAACACTCAACTGAGTCCTTACTAAAATGGGGATTTGTGTGACCTGGCCTACTACACTAGTGATAGATCACATGGCTACCTAGGCTCACACTCTAAATTCTACCGCCTCTATAGGAAGGATCAAAAGGGTGATTACTACCGCTGGTTAAAGTACTAATTAGTCTAGATACTGAACCTCTCTAGCCCACACCTTCAAATTTCACTCATTGACGAGGTCACGATTCACTATCTTGAATACAATAGTCAATCAGAATATGTTCACCTACAAATAGATGAAATACATTATCCCATCCTCAAATCAACTAGCCTTGGAAAAATCATCACCAAGGAGAGCAGGAACAAAACGCTGAAGCTCTATGGGACAAGAAGAGTAGTCCATAACATATAAAGTGCCTTACTCCAGGTGTATAAAATCTATAGATCAGTCAGTCCTCAATATATTAGGAAAGAAATAGTCATAGAAGATAGTATGAATATCCATCCAAACCATATCTTGATGATGATTAGCCTGGGTCAAAATATCCCACCATCTCTTGGATGAACCGCTAAGCATGTAAGTTGAAACCTTAAATATCCTTTCTGTATGTGTGTCTAAATGATCAAAGATAGATATCATGGCCTCTAGCCATGACTCAACAGATTTGGGATTACCTTCCCCTAATAAGGATGGAGGTTTTTTCTACTATAACTCCCTAATCAACTCTTCCATAGAAGAGGTAGGTCATGGATATCCCTGTATAGACTGCAATATCCGTAATAATGCCTCTCAAAACTAAGCATCGAAACCCATATCGGGAATAACATGAGGTTCCATAGGTTTCAATTTAGAAGGTAATACCAGTGTTTCAAGTCCCACAACCTCTGGAGTATGGTCATCAACACCTTCTTGGAACATGAATCAAGGTCTTCATGGTGATATATTTCTATAATTCCAAATTCACATCTTAGAATAGAAATTGATAAAATAAATGATTATAAATAAAAGAAGAGGAAAGATACAAATACTTCCTATATAAGGGTCAATACCCATATTCCTGCTCCTAAATATGGCTCTAGGTAATTTAGAATATCATAAAGGATCACAAGAGACACTCCTAACTTCCCATTACTAAGGTTGGGTATGGGTCAAGGTTTCATATCTCATAGTAGAGGTTCCAATATATAGAGCGTCAATTTTAAGTTATAGAGAAAATCAATCTCCAAGTTGTAATTGATATCCCCATTTAATAGTAACCATTTAATTCAAAGATTTCAATTGAGTAATTTTATGTGTGTGTGTGTGCATCCGAGTGTAGTTAGATGCATCTTCCATTCCCAAGTTATAAAGTACTATGCTTTATATATTACAATTATCACTTCATGTAACTAAAACCATCCTTTTAAGATGATTTAATTATATGGATTACCATTAAAAATTTATAGAGGCCCATACACCTTATAAATTACAATTGGAATCCATTTAATTTCAATCACTAACGTTTTAGCCTTTGCAACCTATGGTCCATGGATCAAACATGATATAATTGGTTAGTTAGTGTTCCACCATCATGGTATGTAGGAAAAAACCATTTAGGTTTATGAATACACTTTAATTAAACAACTATTTATATCATCCATCCTATAAAAATTTCAGTCAATAATAGATATAATAGTCAAGAAACTATAACATACTGCAAGAAATGTACACAATAAGTAAAAATGTCATGGAATATGCATGATAGATAAATCCTCAAGTACCTATAATGATGAATTAATAATACCTCCTTACCATACCCAACCAAGGGTTAAATAAAATCCATAATGATAATAAATTACACAAATCACGTGCATCACCCAATGATGAAAATAAGTATAACTGTAATAAGAAAAAACCAGAATAACAAATCCCATCTAGGTAACTTGGACTTTTCCAAACATGTGGGTTAACTAATCCCAAGAATGGGCTCATTACCAAATTATGTCACTTACTAATATCCTATTTAACAAACTAGAATAGTAATATGAGGAAAAGAAATCTCTGATACCACTTGAAACATCCCAAATCTGGCTCACTCACAGTACTCGAAACCGGTTGGCCACATGGTCTCAAACGTGCCTCTCCATATACCAAAGGATTATAACTAGAAGTGAGGGTATATGATGGTATAGTGAGGATACTACACCGTATTTATCATATTGGATCACAAAAGTAATATACAAATAAAACAATAGAGGAAGAAATATAATGAATAACAGAAACATAAATCACCCGGATATAATAATCTGGAAGACATAAATAATAAGCCAAACCATATCCAGTAACATATAAAAAATATGATATCATGATTATATACAAAAATGGAGGATACAAGGGGAATAAAAAGACACATTACATTCTATATAGAATAAATAAAAAGGCCAAAATCTATGTCTAATAGAATCACGAGTACATGCTTGGTCCTCTGCTCCCGTACTCCATCCTTATACATACAATCAAGTGTCCATAGTTGGGTGCTTTAATTTTTCCCTACCTACAACCATGAAGTTTGTTCAGGTACTAAATGGTGGATTGAATAGGGTTTGAGTAAAACTCAATAGTCCACCACCAATGGTGTCTAGCACTATCCAGTCTATGGATATAAAATGAGAAGTGTGTAGGTATAATAAATCAGGATAGAAAATAAATAAACCATGTTAGTCCAGGTTTCTTATGGAACACCCACTTGATACTACCTTCTTCGGCCTAAGATAAAAATTTCTATGAGAATTTTAAATTTTACATTTATATTTATAAAGTCATGATATAAGGTATACAAAAAATGCATCCATAAATAGTGATGGTCATATAAGGTTCTATGATTTCCATTTCATTAAGCTTCATAAGTGGGTGAAGTCCACAGGGTTGTACCCTTGGAAGTTTACCTAAAAGGGAAAAGTAATAACTGAGCCCTAGGATAATTTCCTAGGTAGAATCAGTGTGAGACTTGAAAGGATCCCAAGGAATAATCCAAGGCAGTTCGTAAAATTAAGCTGAATCCAATGAGAATCATCCAAGGTATTCATTTAATTTTTGAAAATATAAGTGAACCCTTAGTGCTAAGCTAGTGAATTCAAAATCATAAGACATAGACTGAATCCAAGTGTGGTCTTACACTTGGTAGACATGTCAATGAATTGGTTGGTATCCTATGATCCCATCCAAGGAAAACCACAACAAGAGTCTAAGTATTTCTCAGAGCATTCCACACCTTTAATGTAATTCTAGTTCTATGACCATAATCAAGCATGATATAATAATTATTAAATTTCCATAATTAAAATGATAACCACTATCATGTTACATAATTCAACAAGATCTAGGTGACATGGTCATTCCATCCACTTTCCATTTAATCCCATTCATCCATGTTCATAATTCAAAATTTAACCAGGTTCAAGTGATATGGCCTTTCTATCCACGTTCCATCCATTTCATTTAACATTTCAATTTATCAAATTCATTCATTTGAATTATAATAAACAAGCCAAACTGACTTAGGAGGTGGTTTAGTCTCATGTTCATTTATAAAGTGTCAAGGGAATATGATAAAAACACCTAAAGGGGTGGTACTAGTTGAGGTATAAAACCTATGATAATATCATGGGTCTATATTAGTATCTCATCAAGGAAAAAACATTTAATTCAAGTGAAACACATTATAAAGGCATCACATAAAAATTATAGTGCGTAGAATGACGACACATGATATAGAACACTAATTTTTTAGGTAAAAGATCTATACTTCCTACCTTATACCAGTAGTAGACTCCTCATTTGACATTAGATTCTAATTTAGTATAGAATGGGAGAAATTGAAGAAATAGATAAATTTCCTAAAAATAGGTCATATTAGTTAGCATGGATTTATCATCCCATACAACAAAAGAAATTAATAAAGTAATCAAGATTATTAGAGATCTTACTGATGGCTAACCAACATGATGAACGATGAGTGATTTAGACATTGGATGGAGGAGATCCTTCAATTACTAGGAGGAGAGAAAAGGGGAGATCTCAAATGGAGGAGATGAGCATGGATAGTTTCATGTCATGGAGGCGCTAGCATTATATGGGCCAAATATTTTCTTAGGTACCATCTATTTATAATCTAAAATAGATTATGCTTTATTTTATTCTAGATCATTTCATTCTTTCATTTCACTTGCATTGGTCCTCACCTTGGGACTCAAGGTAGAGAGGATTCTAGTGCCCCTAGTTTTGGTTATTATAGTTGAAGATAAATCAAGTCTACATGAAATTTTATGAGGTTATGAGATGATGTTGGGGCAATATCATTTGGTCAAGGATTTATTCTTTCTATAGATATGACCCTATGATGTCATCCGTGGAATCGATTGGTCACATTCTATGCATGTAATCATCAATTTATTATAGATTAGAGTTGTATTATAGGATATGGAAGGTTATTTTGCAGTGTTTTCTAGTGAATGGGATCATTATATTTTTCATAGGCATTCAATGCCTCTTTTGTCTCAGTTAACAGCACTTTCATTGGATTCAGTAGTGGTGTAGGTGGTGGAGTTTCCTAGAGTCATTGAGGAGTTTTCGAATATTTTACCCAATTTGGTTGTAACCCTACCCCCTTGATGTGATATCAAGTTTGGGATAGAGTTATATCCTATATCCTCTCTAATATTGATGGATACTTATCTAATGTAACCTTATGAATTGTGAGAGTTGAGGATCAAGATCATCGATCTGACATAGAATGGTTTCTTCCAGACTTGTGTGTATCTATGGGGTGCTCCAATGCTATTGTCTAATATGTCATATGTTGGTATGAGGTTGTGTATAGATTACCAATGATTAAATTAGGTTATGGTAAAGAAACATTATCCCCTCCTTAGGATAGATGAACTATTTGATTAATTAAAGGGATCTAGGTGGTTTTTGAAGATTTATTTTTGGTCAGAGTATCATCAAATGAGGGTAAAGGAGGAGAATATCTAAAAGACTACTTTCTAGTGTGGGTATGGGAACTTTTACTTCATAGTTATGAATTTTAGGGTTATGAATTCCCTGAATATTTTTATGAGACTCATGAACTTTGTGTTTTTTGAGTTCATGGATCAGTTCATGGTAGTATTCATTGATTACATACTTTTATACTCAAAGTCAGAGGAGAATTATAATCATATTAGGGCTATTTTGAAAGTACTTCAACACCACCACCTTTATGGGAAGTTGTAAAAGTGAAAGTTTTAGATGACTGAGGTGAATTTTATCAGGCATGTGGCGTATCAATAGGGAGTAACATTTGAACCTTTGAATACAAAGGTGGTTGTTTCTTGGGAAACACCTTTGAATGTTGTGAATTTCTATAGTTTCCTTAGTCTCGTGGGATACTATCATAGGTTCATTTCTGATTTATCTTGGATTTATACCACATTGACAACCTTGAATAGAAATGACTAGGATTTTGTATGGGCTAATTGGTGTATGGAAGCTTTATACTACCTAAAGTGTAAGTTGATCGGTGACCCTATTCTTCTATTACCAGACGAGGTAGCGATTTTTGATGTTTTTATATGATGCTTACTATCTTGGTTTGGGTTAAATATTGATGTATAAAAGGGAAATTATCTCATATAGGTATAGGGAGTTACATCCCCCCAAGCATAACTATACCACCCATTATCTCAAGTTAACTAAAGTTGTGTTTCTTTAAAGTTGTGGTGAAATTACCTTATTGAAGAATGATTTTTGGTCTGAACATATCACAAAATATTGAGGTATATTTTCTATCAATGAAACCTAAATATATGTTAGTGAAGGTGGATGTAGTTCATGTAGGACTATGAATTTGAGATCTCCTACACTCTGAGGAAAGGGAATGTTGCAGTAGATGTGTTGAGTAGGAAGTTATGAGGGGATGCTTTTCAGGAATCTTTAGATTCTTGGAGAGTGATAGAGGATCTTTACATGATACATCTTGATATAGAGGAGCTTGGTGGTAGAGGTTTATTGTAATAGATGATGGTGAAATACTATTTATTGTAGAAAGTGGATGAGTCATAGTAGGGAGATCCTAAGGTAGAGGTAATGTGGGATTGTATTTACAGAGACTCTAGTTTTTCTGTGTAAAACTTTTGAATATTTCTAAGAATATTTTCGGAGCCAGGTGCTGAGACAGTGCATTATTTAGAGCCCCAGTGAGCCCAAAATTAATTTTATAAAAATAATAAATATATTTTTATTGCGTGTGCACGGTTTTCCTGAAAAAGTGTAATATCTCACAAACATAGTCTCAAATCCGAAATATGAGACCTTAGTTGAATATGGAATGTAGAGTTTACCCTAGGCGGAACCTAAAGTTGGTCGGCATGGGATGTTCATATGGGGAAACCATTGGTGGCTGCATTGGATAAATTAATTAATTTATTTAATAATTATAACCCAAATTACTCACATAAGGAGGATTAGATAAGAAATATGAGACCACTGTTGAGTTCAGATTGCAGTGTTTACCCTAAGCATGACCTAAGGTTGGTTGGTGTGAGATGTTTGGATGAGGCAGTCATTGGTGGGTACGTTTAATTAAAATAAATAAACAATTTATATATTTTTTCTATTAAATGACCTAATTAAACCCTCTATAAAAACCCTCTTATGATGATTTTCCAAGGGTTGGACATATAATCCTTTCTAGATCCAAGAAAAGGAGGAGAGTGTTCTTCGTTGGAGGATCAACATTGAACAATGAATAATGGTAAAATTGAGATGGATCAATGGGTAGCGATTGCAGTGGGTCTTCCTCATCAATGGCAGACACATTCTTTACCAAAAATTGATCCATAATCGAGGTAGGATACGTTATATGTGGATTTCCTCCCTTATAATTAAAATATTGATCATGATCAATTCACTCTATTTGATTTGTGTTAATTTGATCCTTTTCATGAGCCCATATATCAAAATAAATTATTTTTTCAATTTATTTCTTCTTTATGCCATGTTTATCCCCCTAGTTTCCCTGCTATGGGATTATTGGTTGATAATGTTTGACCAATGATGTTTATCACATTTTTTGGGTGCTTTACCCTCAACATTCTTTGCATTCTTCATCATTGGACCATGGGGTCACGATTCAACTTTTTTAGGGTGGGTTCGAGCATGGTTGGACCCCCAGATTCCTGGCGGTAGAAAGAACAACACATGGATCAATGGTTTGTGGATGGATTGATGAATGGGTGGGATGATGTTTGGTGAATGGATTAGTTTGGTATCATGGGTTTGAGATTTGTGACCATAGGTGGTTTATTATTGGATCAGTGATCCCCATTTTCCTGGTTGGCATGTGGAAATGACATGTGGTGCGATGAGATTGGTTTCGAGCAGAGATTGTATGCATGGTCTCATGGAAGAGGCTTCTTGATAAGGACGTGATGGTGGCTAGATTCAGATCTCCGATGAGGTGGTCAGACATGGTCAACATAGTGGGCGCTAATAATTAATAATAATAATATAATGGTGACGAGTTGAGAAAAATTAAATAAGGTTTATTATTATTATTATTATATTAATTAATAATAATAATATTTATATAAATTTTGTGGTTAATTAAATTAAATTATTTTAATTTAATAAAGAAAAACCGTTTTAATTAAATGATTTTAATTAAAATAAAGAGAAAACATTTTAATTAAATTACTTTTATTAATATCATTTTCATTGAAATAAAATTAAATGAGATTTTATTTTTATAAATGAAGAAAAATCATTGATTTGGTTGACAAAAAAAATCCAAAATGGTGGCGCACCTCCTTTACAACATGGGGGATAATGTTTTGTTAATTTTATCATTAATAATAACAATAATAATGATTTAATGGATTTAAATAAATAAATAAAAGAAACATGTTTAGAAGAGGAGGGTTGGGCATGCTGGGTGTGAGAGAAGTGGTAGAAGGGTTTGTGTGTGCACCTTTGATGAAGGTTTAGAAAAAATAAGAATCAAAATAATAATGATATAATAATAATATTATTTTTTTATTATCAAAACCTAAATCCGACCATAACTTCTTCATACGGTATCTGATTGACTAACCATAAGTGGTAGTGTGACCCTAGAATTGAGGCGTTCATTTTTTAATAATGATGTTGGATACCTTTTTTGGACTCGTCCCTCAGGTCAACAAAACACCCAATAATAATAAAAATTATTTTTATTATTGAATATAGTATCCAACATATCTTCCTCATATGGTGTCAGAATGACGAACTGTCTACGATGATGCGACCCTAAAATTAAGGTGTGGGTTTCAAGACCAATTTTTTGTATTTAATTTGGACTCATGGGTGGGGCCCATGAGATTACTTTTTGTGATTTATATAGAGAAATGTGTCTATTTCATTGAGTGTCTGTTTTGGGCAGGTAAATATCCTATCATGAGTGTTTTTCTACATAGAATGTGATGGTGCTCTTAGTTTTAGATTTTGATATGCGATGTGATTTGTTATGGGCATGGAACCTATTGAGGAAACACTTGATGATGATAGTGATAAGGAAAGATCAAGAGAGACTCCTCCCGAGTGGTACCCTCTAGCTAGGCTGAAAAGCGGGTCTTCGACGTCTTCCAAGTGGTACCCTCCAGCCGGGCTAGGAAGTGGGTCCTCGATGTCTTCCGAGTGGTACCCTATAGCTAGGCTGGGCAGTGGGTCCTCGACATCTACCTATTGGTACCCTCTACCTGGGATAGGTAGCGGGTCCTCGATGTTTACTAAGTGGTACCCTCCAGCTAGTCTAGACAATGGTTCCTTAATATCTACCGAGTGGTACCCTCTAGTTGGGCTAGGCAGTGGGTCCTCGATGTCTTCCAATTGGTACCCTCTAATTGAGTTGGGTAGTGGGTCCTTGACATATTCAGAGTGGAACCCTCCTATTGTATTTGGGAAGGGTTCCTTAACTTCAATTTTTTCCCTTAACAGTGCGACACAATGATGAGCTATGGTTTGACTTGGACGATTACTTTTGGACAGACGCGTGAGATGCTAGGAATCATTGATGGAATTTTGGAACTATTGGCTACTCTTATTCTTGGGGTGAGCTATGATATGGAGATCCACTTACTCTCTTATTTGGGATTATTTTACCGAGCATATATATCTATCCTTATTTTTTACCTACACCTTGGATTTGGATACTCTCCTTCCAGGAGAAGTGAATACTCATGAGGTATACCATTTTATTTCCATGTTTAGATTATTGTGGTTTGATGAGTCTACTCTCCTATTATAGGTTGTGAAGAATCGATGAGTAGTTAATCTACTCACCATGTTGAGCCTCTTGTGTTTGGATGAGGTTACCTTCACTCTCTTTTTGGGTTGAGTTATACTCTTTTACTGTACCTTGTGATATCTATGGTCTTTCTCTTATACTGCATCTCTTACCACTCCCCCTTTAGCTTTTGGGGCATCCTACTGGGTATGTTTATGCTCACCCTTGAATGGGCTTTTCCTACACATATTGTGTCTTATGTAGACGACATATAGGTCGACCATGAATATAGAGGAGATTAGGGATACTGGGTTCTTGGACCATGTACAATGGTCATAACTTGGGATTAAAGACCTGGACTCTCTCAGAAGTTTTACTTTTCCTATTTTTTCAGGTTGGGACATATTTATGGTTGAGAATGTATTTTTTCCCTTTAATTTTTCAGTTTTTATTTTCATAATTTTGTACATACTAGTGGTTATTCATGCTTGGTTTACTTTATAGTTGTGTTTCATATTTTACTCTTTCCCTCTACACTTTTTCATCAAGATGGATGTGTGTGTGCATACAAGTACTTAGGAAAAGGCCTCCCCAAGTTAGATATACCTTAAATTCTTGTCTCCACCCCTAGCCTATGAAGATGGGCTTGGGGTAGTTATGGATCAATCCTCGGCTTGGGTTGGGTCGTGACATATTGGTATCAGAGAAAGTTTTTTCCTTGGGAAGTTGTTTAGATGCATCCCCTTAAGAGGTTTTGGTTGGTTTTAGGGAAATAGTCTTAAAGTGTCTCAAGTATGCCTATGAGGATAGGGAATCCAGTGATGATGTGGTGACTGAAATATCCATTCACCAAGATCTTGGCTACCTGCTTTTCAACTCAGTATGCCGAGACATTTGTTGTAGAGATTAATGGTACATACATCATATAGGATTGATTATTTGATTGTACTTATTGAGATAGATCCCCAATGTTGTTGATATATATATATGCTCATCTGACCACAATACTCCTTGATAACTTTCAGGATGCCTTTATGATGACAACCAGCTAGGATACCAGCTCTGGTTTGTAACAACGATCCAATGAGTGATGTGGATTCAGTTCAGGGTCTATCCTATGAGCACATTCCTCTATATGGGAAGGTAATAACACATCCCCCTGTTGAGTAGTAGATCGTTCTAGTAGAGCAGGCAAAGGATGTGCGTAGGCTTGGCGCACCTCGAGAGTTCCAACTTCAGAGACCACTGAGGTTTTACGGTGAGCCAGATCCTCAGGAAACAGAGGATTAGATAGAGTTAGTGGTCCATATCTCTAGGATTGTTTGGACCTTGATAGATCAGGAATTTTTAATGGAAATTATCCTCTTCCATGGAGAATCTTGGCATTGGTGGAGCCTTGCTATGTAAATGCATGATGAGTCAAAACTCTTGTGGCCTAAATTCCAGTAGTTGTTCCCTGAGGAGTACTACCCCTCCTGCTTACACTTAGTTCAGATCTAGGATATTTTGGAGCTATATCAAATCCGATGATAGTGGCTGAGTACATAGCAAGGTTCACAGACCTTACATGTTACTCCCTTAACATGATCTGGGATGGATACTTTCGAGCACAAAAGTTTGATCAAGGACTCCATAGAGATATCTGAGATAGAGTTGTAGCATTGCGAATTACCACCTATTCCAAGGTGATAAATTAGGAACTGGTGGTATACATATTTCTGTCAGAGGGACTCCATATAGTTGGAGCTAATAGTGAGTTCCATAGAGCTGAGTTGTTGGAATAGCTAGAAAACGTCAGGCACTAGGATCTCAGCACTAGAGACCTTTCCATGATCAGAATCTGGTGCATGACCAGAGACATAATAGAGTTCCAGGGTATCCTATAGAGGGTAAATTATTTTATTATGATGGGAGAGGTCACATGGAATGAGAATTCCTGACCCAACGTGCTAATCAGCATAGGGAGATAGCTGACAAACTACCATGGAAGCGACAGTTCCATGATTAGGGATCTCCCAGGTGTGGATAGGGCGGTCCCCAAGGAGGAAGATCTAGAAGAGGAGTAGGATTAGATATAGTTGGTGGAATTCTCTATGATATCCTTACACCAACAACACCAGGAGTCCCACGTCAGGCTCATGGAGATGGTGGCGAAATCCATAGACAACTATAGGCTTTGGATGTCTATGATCCTGCAGTGCATGAGATTATTAGAGGTATGGTCTAGGTCCTTTCTACTTTCTATAGTAGAAATTTTTAGACACTGTTGTGAAGTACTCTTTTATTTCTGCTCCTTACTCGAGGTTTAACTGGGGTGATGCGGGGTGCTGGTGTAACCCCGTGTGGGTGTTATTTAATGTATATTCGAATGCATGAGGAAGAGGGGTACTTCCCCCATCGAGACACATTTTTATGATGTGATAAAAACCATGAGGGTGAGTTAGTGTCACCCAAAGAGGATAGTATTAAGGTGTGGTGGATGAATCCCTATATCTTGTGTGTTTGGTGTTGGGTGATGTGTTGGTGGTTGCTAACAGAGGTCCTAGTAAGACTCAGTGTGAACGTTTGGGCATTCCTTTTTTTTTTCATTTGTACCCTCATGCACTTGATGTAATCTTTTCATGCAAGACACTTGAGGAGGATGTGACACAGTTTGACCTAGCTTTAGACTCATGAGGAATAGGGAAACTTTCCCCATCAAGATGTGTTTTTGTGACGCGACCAAAACCATGTGGGTGAGTCAGTGCTTCCCAAAGTAGATAATGTAGAGGTGTAGGGAATGAGTTCCTTATAATTTTTCATTTAGATCAAGTTTGTGCAATGGATTTTAAGAGTAGGGCCTGGCATTACCAGTGGAGTTTTTCTTCTTGATCTGTTTTAATTGGGATACCACTAGTGGATGTGGTGGAGTTTCTAGTTTGGGGTTATTCTCCTTCCAAGAGAGGCGAAGACGTGTGAGGTATGCCATGTAATTTCAGTGTCTAGATTCTCATGGTTGGATGATTCTACTCACCTGCCTTTTTTGTTGGTACCCCTTAATTCTCGACGTTAACCTTAATGCATCTGCAGATAGTTATCTCACACGAGTCGAGGTAGTTGAGACCCCATGAATAGAACTATGTGAATCACTACCTAGAGCTAGAAGTGGTAGTATTCACCTTGAGGATATAGAGGTACTAACTTATGAGGTACATCAAATGCGAGGTCTTGCATGACCATATATACTTAGGAGTTTCACCTAATGGATTTTCTGAATAAGGGAATCAATTTATCCTTTTCAGGTACGAACGATGATTCTAGTCACATTATTAGAGGATATAATTAGGGAGTTTCACACTTCTCTCTTGTATGTACATCCTAGGATAGAGAAAATGTATGGAAAATCTAGGTGCTGTCTCAGTATCCCCACCTTTTCCTTAGTTTGTTCTTTTCAGGGAAAAAAATCTTTGAATAAGGGAATAATATAAAGACTCTTTTTTTGCTATGTAAGAATTTCGAATATTCCTAATAATATTTTCAGATCCAGGCATTGAGGCGACATGTGATTCTGAGGCTGGTCAGTTTGGAATTAATTTTATAAAAATATTTAATATATTTTTATTTCATGTACACAGTTTTCCATAAAAAGTGGAATATCTCATAAACAGAGTCTCATATCAGAAATATGAGACCAAGGTTAAATCCAAAATGTATATTTTACCCTAGTCACGACCTAAAGTTGGTTGGCATGGGACATTCAGATGGGGAAACTATTAGTGGGTGCATTGGATAAATTAATTAATTTAATTAATTTATTTAATAACCATAACCCAAATAACTCACTTACATAGGCTCATATGGGAAATATAAGACCATATTTGAGTTCGGAATGCAGTGTTTACCCTATGTGTGACTTAAAGTTGGTCAGTGTGAGACGGTCAGATGAGGCAGCAGTTGACGAGTATGTTTAGTTAAAATAAATAAATAAATAATTTATTATTTTAATAAACAACCTAATTAAAACCACTATAAAAACACTGTTATGTATTTTTTATAAGGTTTGGATTCATAACACTTTCTAGATCCAAGAGGAGGAGGAGATAATTCTTCTTTGGAAGATCAACATCGAACGACAAACGATGATCAGATTGAGATGGACCAATAGGTAGTGATCACAACATGTCTTCCTCATCACTATATGATGCATTATTCACCAAATAGTGATCCATAATTGAGGTAGGACTCATTATATGTGGTTTTCTTCCCTTATAATTAAAATATTGATCATAATCAATTCCCTCTATTTGATCTGCATTAATTTGAGCCTTTATATGAGCCCATGTATCGAAATAAATTATTCTTTCAATTTATTTCATCTCTATGCCACATTTATCACCACAATTTCTCCACTATGGAATCATTGACCAATAACTCTTGACCAATGATGTTTACCACCTTTGTTATTGGTGATTTTACCCCACCATTCTTTGCATTCTTCATCATTTGACCACAAGGTCATGATTTGAATTTGCTGGGACGGGTTCGAGCATGGTTGAACCCCCTGGATTCATAGAGATAGCACAAAAGACACACAAATCAATGGTTTATGTATGGATTGATAAAAAAGAGGGATGATGTTTGGTGAATTGATAAATTTGGCACCAATAGTGTGATATTTTTGATTATAGGTGGTTTGATATTGGATCGGTGATCCATATTTTCCCAGTTGGTGTGTGGTGCAATGAGATAGGTTCTAAGTGGAGACTATGCATGGGGTCTCTTAGTGGAGGCTACTCACCGAGGACATGATGGTGGATGGACTCGAATCTATGATGAGGTGGTTGAATGTGGTCAACACGGTGGGTGTTAATAATAATAATAATAATTAATTATAATGGAGAAAATTTGAGAAAAATTAAATGAGGTTTGTTATTATTATTATATTAATTAATAATAATAATGATGACAAAAAAATTGTGGTTAATTAAATGAAATGATTTTAATTTAATAAAGAAAAACCATTTTAATTAAATTATTTTAATTAAAATAAAGAGAAACCGTTTTAGTTAACTAATTTTTATTAATATCATTTTCATTTAAATAAATTTAATTAAGAATTTGTTTTTATAAAGGAAGAAAAATAATTGATTTTGTTGAAAAAAGAAATACGAAATGGTGGAACACCTCTTGTAGAATGTGGGGGAGAATGTTTTGTTAATTTTATCATTAATAATAATAATAATAATAATGATTTAATGGATTAAATAAATAAATAAAAGAAACATTTTTTAAAGAGAAGGGTTGGACATGCTGGGAGTGAGAGAAGTGGGAAAAGGGTTTATGTGCATTCCTTTGATGAAGGTTTAAAAAATAATAATAAAAATAATAATGATATAATAATAATAATATCATTTCTATTGCCAAACCTAAATCTGATCATAAATTCTTCATACGGTATCCTATTGTTAAACCATTAGTGGAAGCATGACCCTAGAATTGAGATGATCATTTTAAGAATGATGTTGGATACCTTTTTGGACTCATTTCTTAGGTCAATGAAACAACCAATAATAATAATTTTTTTTGGAATATAGTATCCAACATATCTTCTTCATACGGTGTCAAAATGATGAAACATCCGTGATTGTGTGAACCTAAAATTAAGAAATACTTTTCAAGACCAATTTTGGGTATTTAATTTTGATTCATGGGTGGGGTCCATGAGATTCCTTTTTGTGAATTATATGGAAAAATGTGTCTTTTTCACTGAGCATTTGTTTTGGGAAAGTAAATATCCTATCATGAGTTTTTTTCTACATAGAACACAATGGTGACCTCATTTGTGGATTTTGAGATACAATGTGATTTTTATGGGCATGCAACCTTATTAGGAAATCCTTGATGATGGTAGTGATCAGGCAGGATCATGAAAGACTACTCTTGAGTGGTACCCTCTAGCTAGGATGGGACCTCGACATCTTCCAAGTGGTACCCTTCAGTTGGGATGGGCAGTGTGTCCTCGATATCTACCGAGTGGTACCCTCCAGCTGGGATGGGTAGTGGGTCCTCGATGTCTACCATGTGGTACCCTCCAGCTGAGTTGGGCTGTGGGTCCTCAACGTATTTCGAGTGGTACCCTCCAGTTGAGCTGGGCAGTGGGTCCTTGATTCCTTTAGAGTGGAACCATCCTATTGTACCAGGGCATGGGTCCTCTCATTTGATTTTGTGCTCATAAACTTTGAGGTACAGTGAAAAGCTATGTTTTGACTTGGATGGTTACTTCTAGGAAGACTTGTGAGATGTTGGGCATCGTTGATGGAATTTTGGAACTGTTGGATACTCTTCTTCTTGGGATGAACTGTGAGATAGATATCCTCTTACTCTCTTGTTTAGGATCCTTTTAATGATCATATATATCTATCCTTCTTCTATATCCACACCTTGTATTTGGACACTCTCCTTATGGGAGAGGCAAATATGCATGGGGGTATGCCACAAGCTTTTTGTGTTTATCTTCTCATGGTTGGATGAGTCTAATCTCTTGTTATATGTAGAAAAGACTCGATGAGTAGTTTATCTACTCACCATGTCGAGCCCCTTGTTTTTGGATGAGGTTAACTTGACTCTATTTTTAGGTTGATCTATACTCTTTCACTATACCTTATGCTATCTACTATCTTTCTCTTCTATTTCATCTCTTACTACCCCCTTTATATTTTGGGTGAATGGACTTTGCCCGCATGTATCATGCCTTATGAAAAAGATGAATTGGTCGACCGTGACTATAGAGGAGCTTAGGGATACTGGGTTCTTGGACTGCATATGATGGCCATAGCTTGGGATTTAGGAGATATCCTCTCTCAGCAGTTTTACTTTTCCAGTTTTGTCAGGTTGGGACATATTTCTAGTTGGGTGTATATTTTCCCCCTTTACCTTTTAGTTTGTACTATCATACTCTTTTACACCCTAGAGGTTATGCATTCTTGGTTTAATTTATAACTGTTTTGCATCTTTTAATCTTTACCTATGCACTTTTTCATAGATATGGTCGTGTGTGTGCATACATAAACTTAGGAAAAGGAATCCCTGAGTTAGATACGCCTTCAACACTTGTTTCAACCCCCTATACTATGGAGGTAGGCTTGGGGTATTTATGGATCTAGCCTCGACTTGGGTCAGTTCTTGATAGTATTCTTTAAAATGATGCTTCTAAGGGATGTTCAGAGGATTATTAACATCAAATGTTGTTTTTGAGTAGGTTGTTTGTTCTATTGGTGATGTGAGTGAAGGTTATTCATGATTTTCTTAACTATCCATTGGCAGTGCATCCTGGTATATCTATGATGTATTGTGACTTTAGAAGTTATATTTGGTTGACTGGGATGAAGCGATTAGTTATGGAGTTTGTGTCGTGATGTTTGGTCCAGTAGTAATTGGAGGTAGAGAATCATGTTCGAAGTGGTTTATTACAGCCATTGGATGTTCCTAAGTGGAATTGGGTGGATATATCGATGGATTTCATTACCAAGTTACCACAATAATAAGGAGTATGTGCTGTTATTTGGGTGATTATGGACCATTTGATGAAGTCAGCGCATTTATTAGCAACCAGGGAGTCAAGTGCTATGGACTTTATAGTGAGGTTGTGAATAAATGAGATATTGAGGCTTCATGGGGTAATAAGTAGTATCATCTATGAATCGGATACTCATTTTACCTCATGATTCCATGGATGACTTCAACATTATTTTGGATCTAAGCTCCGCCTTATCACTACTTTCTATCCTCAAATCGGAAGACAGACAGAACAAACCATCTACACAATGGAGGATATGCTATGCATCCATGTTTTGGATTTTAGAAGATCATGGATGAATCACATTACCTTGGTTGATTTTTCTTATAAAAATGGTTATCAATATTTAATTTGCATGTCTTTTTTTAAGGAATTGTATAGGCGGTCGTGAAAATATTCATTGTACTCGAGTGAGGTTGGGGAGTAAAAAATCCTTAGACTAGATGTGGTGTAGAGAATAATAGACAAGGTTCATATGATTAAAGTATGGATGATGGTTTTTTAGGACTATTATAAATCTTATAATGATCAGAGGATGATACCCCTAAATTTCAAGTTCACCAATCATGTATTCTTGAGGGTTTCCCCTTATCATGGACAATGGAGGTTTTTCAAAGGGATAAATTTTTATTCTTAATTCATCATCCCTTTTAAGGTGTTGGGGAGAATCGATGAGGTGTTGTTTCAATTAGCACTCCCTCCACAGTTGTATTGGATCTATGATTTCTTTCATGTGTCATAGCTTTGTTCGTATCTTCATGAGAACTCCCCTGTGATCAATTTGGGAGATTGTATGTGGAAGATGATGCAATGTTTACAGAGCATACAATAAAATTTTAAGATCAATCTAAGAAATTGTTTCATAGGTAAATAATTACCTTACTTCATATTCTATGGAGGCATAGTGTCTTGGAGGAATGTACATGGTAATGTGAGTATAATATGTGTTCTCAGTATCCCAAGCTATTTTTATATTTTTTTTTGTTTAATAATGTGATATTTGATTTTGGGAAGAATTAAATGAGATGATTGTTTATGGGTATTTTGTTTAAATTGATTCTTCCAATGTTTCATTGTCACTTAGGGATAGAATTGGTATGTTTGAGAGGTATATCTTGAGGGAGTGTTTGGGTTAGTGGTTTGAGGTTTCTTTTTAGATTGATTTTTATTATCAAGGATGAGAATCATTTAAGAGGTATCTAATATAATGAGCTATAATTTTTCAACATATTAATTTATATGTTTTAGGTGTTTAGAGAAGGATGAATAAGAGAGGTTATGTTGGAGTTGAGATCTTAGTTGGAATAAATAGGTTACGACATGGACATCTGAGTTGCAACGCAAAGGGATAACTATAGTAGAGGTCGGTTTTTATAGTTGGTGAGTTGTGGCATGGAAGAAGTTTTTTTCAGCATGAATGGTTTTAAGAGATATTTTTGTTATGGTATGATGCAGTGTAAGGGGGGATTCATGGCTTGGGAATGAAAGCCGTGAGATATAAAGTTCACATCGTCTGAGGTTAGAAGAGGTCCATTGTGGAATGATGTTGTTGGTCATGACATGTTGGGTTTGTAGTGGATTTTAGATAAGTATAGAATTTTACACATGAGATTTATTACTTTTGTGTATTGCCTTTGTTGATTTTTGGTTTTCAGTATAAAGGTATTCATTTTTAGTGTATTCCTTAGGGAGTTTTCTTTTATTTCCCTGAGAGGCCATTGTAGTGTGGTTCCTGGAGATGCGGTAAAAAATCCCTAAGTATTTATTTCTAGGGTTATTCCAATTGTAATTAATATCATGGTGGGAGTGTTCATGCCACATACTTATTAAACTAAATTTAAAGTGGGTTGACCATGAGTAATGGGGGGGGGGTAATGGGATTCATGATGTGATTTCAGGAGATTCAGTAGAATTGTCCCCATCGTAACATGACTATGGTTTATCATGATGGGACACATTATATTTTGGTACTCATATAAATTCATAATCAGATAAAAAATCATTGATTTTCCTTTTATTCTCATAGACCTTAGGTGACCAAACATGCATTCCTAAAGTCTTTGGAACCCTTATTAATTAGATTTATCCTTTGGATTCAAGATATTGATTGGTGGTGATCTTAGGTGAGATTCCCTTTCTATCTTATTGGTTTATTCTCTATTATTAATCATAGAGAAGGTTGTGGAATCACTTTGGTGTTGATTTTGGTGGTCTTAGATTTTGATTTTAATGGGGATTAATATGTTCAATTTTGTTGAGGTATGTGTGGGTGAGGTCGTGTGATCATCTCTTCCTAAAATTATTCTTATATAGAGGTTATAAAGCTTAAAATAAGGGAGGGGATTTAAGAAATAATATTTATTTTGTGTATAATGTGTAAGTAACAAGACTTTTCTTTAATTGGGTGGACATAATGGATTATATTAATGAATATAATGAATTGAACTAAGGGAATTGATGGGAATGGGTGATTCACATGTGATTACATGTTTCCATGATTTTGTTTTTGTGATTATTAGACACTCATTATTGTTTCTTGAAATCTTTTACTACAATGATACACACACACATTGTTATTTTTATTTTATTTTTATGATAACCTATCCTAAAAAACTAATTACTTAAAGATAGAAATGAACAAGTTGGTTGGAAAATTTGAAATTTTGGCGATTACATTTATGTTTTCCATCATAATTATTATTAAGAGGTTGATTAATGTGATTGGTAGGTAATTTTGATGAGGTTTGTTTTTAATGGTTATGTTTCCCCTACCATGATGGGTTTAGCTATGATAGTGGATGGTTGTGGTTGGTTTTTGGGCTGTGAATGTTGATTGTGAAGTAGGAGCTATGCTTTCCTTACCATTATTGGTAAGAGGAGAAGGGTTTGTTGATATGGAATGATGGTGTGACTAGTTATGTTGTAAATGGAAGGTTTTTGTGGTAGTTATGGGGTTATTATACTATATTATGGCGTGATTGTATGATAGTTGGTTGATTTTTTTGAGGAATGTATTATAGTTTTCTGATGTTTATGGAATATATGATTGTTAACAATGAACATGGTAATGGGGATGGGCTGGAATTGAATGAGTTGTGGTTGTTAATGAAATATCACTAATTGAAATGGATAGGTAATGGATTGAATTAACATGATAAATGGCTGGAGAATGGTTTGTTATTAAATATGAAATTTAATGGCATAATGAATGTAACATGGTTAGTAAATGGTAAATCTACAAATGGTTAAATGATATGCTTAAATAGGAAACCGTGGATGGTTGTTGTGGATATTTTGTATGGGAAGTGGAGATAATTTTGGTATTTTATTAGGTAGTAATGGTATCATGTGGAAGTTATAGGGTGGTGGTTGGAATGGGTTTCACAGTGCTGTTTTGGGTGTGGCATCTTTAGGTTGGGCTTGTGTGTGCTATACTATATTATAAAAACCTGAACTTAACCATCCCATAATTACATATTTCATAGAAAATATTTCATTACTTATATTCCCATTAACTTTTAGGTTTATATTTTTAGAAAATTATAAAAATAATATAAATAACAAAACCCATACCTTTCCTACCAAATGTGTAATACTTGAGACCATACTATAGCAGGTAAACACCATATCCTAAACTATCACACAATGCACACTCTAAAGATCCATTATCCACGACTAAATTTAAATGTTTAATTTATAAATGTTAGAATTTTATTTTTAAAAAATAAATTTGAATTTTTAATTTATCATAAAGTTATTATCTTAAGATGAAATTTTGGGATTTTCCTAAAAATATTGATTTTTAGGTGAATAGTGAAAACACCGTTTTTGTTAAAACCCCAAATTTTATGACATCTATTGGATGTAAGCATAAAATTAAAATAAAAAACCCTTATCTTAAAAAATTTATATTTTATAAGTAAAATTATATATTTTAAAATATTATGCTTAATTTATAAACCTATATTTGATATTTTAAATCTTAAGTCACATTTTTCAATAAAACTGTTTTAATGTATTATACATTTACTATTTTAAAATTAACTTATATCAAATTTTAGAAATTTAATATTATTAAATGGATTTTAAAATTTTAATTATTATGTAATGTCCTGAAATTCCATTTATTTTTTTTCCAAAAATTAAATGGTATTTTTATGAGACTAGACGTTTAGACGACACGTGATTCCGACGCCCGATGAGCTCGGGATAGAATTTCAAAATTTTTTTAGGTACGTTCAGTCTTCATGCGAGAGGGTTTTTCTAAATTTTGAGCCAGTTCTTGGATCAAAAATATGAGGGAACTGTTGAATTCAGAGCACCTAAATTTTCCTAGAATAGAACTAACTTTGACCGCATCTGGTTGAAAGAAAAAGTTAGTTTTCAGACTTTTTTAAGAAAAGTTAAGAAAAAAATAAAACTAGTTTATTTTATTTTTGAGTTTTTTTCTTTCATGGAGAAATGACGTATAACTGAAGGAAACTGAGTACATTGTTTCATTAATTGAAACAACTTAATGTCACCAAAACATACTATAATGGAAATGAGGATTTTTGTTCGGTCCTTTAATGTTTGAGAAAGCAATGCAGGATTGTTGACACAGTCCTGGTTGTTGCTTTGGAACTCTGGTAGAAATGACGAAAAATGGAGAAACTTTGTGGAGAATAGGATTGAAACCTGGATTTGATGAGACAACGGATGAAATATCATCTGTGGTTATACAATGATGTTTCAGATCGAACATGGTTGAATGACGGTTGGCGCATTCTTCTTCGTCGTCCTTCAAACGGATCATCGCCAATGAACAAACCATGTCGAGGTAGGGGTTTGTTTGTTAAAGATCTTCCCCATTATCTATTATTTTTAAAACGATAGATACATATCAACCCACAGACAGGTTCATATTCAAGTCACTCATTTATGCAGGAGGGTATCTTTGGGGGTTCAACGTTGGGATTGATTTATTTTGGATTGCACTACACTCCCAAAACCTCCCCATTTCTTTATCCTCTGACGTGGAGGGAGCGAGATGACACAAAAAAGGCCTGATCCCCTCCACATATTTGTTCTTTATGATCATATATTTAAAACTAATGGAAAGGTGAATCCTGATCTATCGCAATGAAGAGGGCTTCCCCTAGAGGCCACAGGTGAAAACTGTGAAAAAACGGGCCACCAGAGTGCGTCTGGCGGCCCGATGAGGCTATGGATGGCATGCGGTGGTGGCACGTGGTGGTGCCAGCCTTGTGACTAATAGAGAAGATATGGGATGCTGTCCCGGTAGGCGGCCAGAGGAGGAGGCGCACCCTGGCGGTGCGCCTGGGTGGAAAAATCCACGAACGCGACAGGCCACGATGCTGGAGCCCCATGACGCCAGCGTGGATAAGTCAACCCGCCATGCAGGATGAAATGGGGGACATAGAAAGTAGGATCGACCACATGAGAAGGTTCCAGATGCATGTATGCTGCATCCGGGGAGAAGGGGGTCAGCCCGCAACGGCGGGCCGGGGTGATCCAGGCAGGCCGAACCCGTGACCCAGCCGAGTCGGGCCGGGCCTAGTGGGCTGGGTTGACCTGGGTTGGGTCGGACCTGGGTCGGACCCGGGTCGGGTTGGGTTGGTCCAACCGGGTCGGCCCGGACCCAGACCCATTTCGACCTAGTTACGCTTAAAGGGCCTTATCTCATAAACCAGACACCCGTTTGAGGAATTGTATGCGGCCCTTAAATCCTAGGGATGAGGTGATCCTTTTGAGATACTCCACTTGAGTTTTCGAGAAATATGATTTATGGATGGGTTGGATCAAACACGAGTCCAACTGGGCCCTCGATACTAAAATGCCTATAACTTACAGACCAAACATCCGATTGATGTGCCGTCTGTCATGTTGGAACCCTTATGACATGGAGGCACTTTGGGTCACTTATTTGTGGAACTTTGTGGCAATTGAGGTATGAAAAATATCCTGAGGAGAAGAACCAGGGTGTTTCTTACGGTGAGAGTTAGTACATCTTCTACCTTGATGACTCAAGGCACGGATATTTCTTACTCCTCTACTCTAGTAGATATGGGACTCCCCACATCATGAGTTCCAGTTTATTTTCTTCTGAGAAGGTTCTTCTATCTTTGGAGTTAGTACTACCCTATTGGACTAGGGTGTGGGTCCTCCATACTTAACTCACATAGATTCAGGTACTCCCCTACTAGGTAGGGTGTGGGTCCTCTATGTTAGGTGTAGGTATTCCCCTGATGACCTAGGGTGTGAGTCCTCCTTATGCAGTGCTACGATAGAGTCGGTACTCCCCTTCCATGCTAGGGTGTGGTTCATCTATCCTGGGGTCGGTACTCCCCTAATGTACTTGGGTGCGGGTCCCCCACAACAGATATTGTGACAGAGTCAGTTACTCTCCTACTTTACCAGGGCATGGGTCCTCTAGTAACCAAGTTTTACTCCCCTACCTATTTAGAGTATGAGTCCTCTTTACACCTTTTTCTAGAAGAGTTGGTACTCCCCTGTCATGCTAGGGAGTGGGTCCTCTAGCCTAGGGTCAGTACAACCCTGATGTACTAGGGCGTGGGACCCCACAATGAACAAACTACCAGAGTTGTACTCCCCTACCAGGTAGGGTGTGGGTCCTCACTTATGGAGTAGTACTCCCCCATCTCTGAGTAGTTATGGGTAGCAGGTCCTTCATGGGAATTAGGGCTCTCTCGATTGTAGGACACAGTTACAAGGAGCAGGCCCCTCCAGTTGATGTAATCGATACCAAGGTAGAAGTTAGTACTCCCTCGACAGACTAAGGTGAGGGCCACTTCTTACAGGAGAGACCAAGATATTGTGGGTTAGACTGGATTAGTGCTCCCCCTACTGAACGCAGTGTCAAGGAGTGGGCCTCTTCACTTGGTTTCCCTTGGTCTTGCCTCATGTGCAAGACCGTGACAGTGATACCTCTAGCGCTGGGCACTGGAGGCATTTCTAACAGAAAGTTCATGATGGAGAATGTCCTTTTGGATGTACCATTAGGAATGGTTGAGTTGTACCTGATGGAGTACATCTCTCAAACAGGTTCCTTCAGGTATGGTCAGATCATGGAGTGTGTACTCCAGATACTTGAGTTATGCTTTGAACCTTCTTTGGAAATCCTGGTAATGGATTTGAGGTCAGATCCTTGTGTTTCTTTGTGAATGAGATGAGTATATCTGGATGACCTAGGTATATGTATGGTCATATACCTAAGTATAGATTCCTATGCATAATCTTTGTTGTTTAGTTCATGGTTTTGGCTTTGTGGTTTACTTCGTGGTTTTGCTTTTGTGGTTTACTTTCTGGTTGTGGCTTGTTGTTTACTTTGTGGTTTTTTTGTGGTGTTTTACTTTGTGAATTTCTGAGAGACCATCGAGGGTCTAAGGTTCCCATACCGAGTACTGAGTTACTCACCCCTGCAAGAGATTCACCCACATGTGTTGTGTTTGGTGCAGACGTTCGATGTTTCAATAGAGGCACTTAGGGAGACAGGACCGAAAAATGTTATGATGGTGGAATTGGTGGCCTAGGACCAAGAAGGGCCTAGTAGGACTAGGAAGAAAAGACATACTACTCCAGCTTCTAGTAGCTTCACTAGTTTAGAGATTAGGTGGGATTTTCCACAGATGGCCATTGGTGCCCCCTTTGTACCATTATGTTTCCAGTTCTTTTGTTGGGATTGTATACTGGCCTGGTTTTACCACTCAGTGCTTTACTTGCTTTTGTACTCTGGTTTTTTATTACTTAGTGATCACCTTTCAGCTTTGTGGATTAGGTTTATGAGTACACGCATGTACAAGTATCTAGGAAAATTCCTCCCACTTTCAATTTGCCACCTTCAGCGCTAGTCTCCATCCCCTGGCCTTTGGGAGGTGGGATTGGGGTATGTCACTGTATGAGCCCCAGGGGATGGGTCATGAAAAAGTGGTATCAGAGGTGGTTGGTTATACCACAATGATCAATGGACTATTTTTTTTTGTGAGCAACAATGTTAAGTGTTTCGAGTACTGATTTTAGGCCAGGGACTCCAGTGTCAGTGCGGCGGCTGACATATCCGTACACCATGACTCTAAACACCTGTTACCCGACTCGGTACATGGAAAAACTGGTTACAGGGAAATGAAGGGAATATGAATCTTGTATTGATGGTCATGATTTCCATATTCCTTCTCAAGTCAGCTCTCTATATATACTTCTAACCATGGTTCATATTGAATCATTTTAGGATGCTTCCACGACGATAACTTGGTAGGATTCTACAACATGATCGTGATGACGATCTTTCCTAAGTGGATGCTTCAATTTAGGTCACTGATATAAGGGAATTACCTTCGGGTGGTGCACCAGTGATGCCACCACCTATTGAGCAGTCATTGCTACCAGTAGTTCAGGGTGAGGATGCACACAGTCTGAGTGCACTACACGAGTTCCAGAGGTAGAGACCTCCTAGGTTTCATGGTGAGACAGATCCTCAGGTAGCTGAGGATTGGATTGAGGAAGTTATGTGTGTTTTCCACTTAGCGAGGAAACCGGCCGACCAAATGACAGTCCTAGCTGCAATCCTTATTCAGGGCTCAATGAGAAGATGGTGGATTCTGACGACTCAGACTCACGACGAGGCGACCCTCACTTGGACAAACTTTGAGAGCCTCTTCAGCGAGGAGTTCTTTCTGAAAAATTTGCACTCTGTATGCATACAATATCTTCTGCACCTACGAAAGGGTAGCATGACAATAGTAGAGTACTCAACGCGATTCATGTATCTTTATCACTACTCCATAGATATGGTGCGAGACCCTTACTTCAAGGCCCGAACCATCGAGCAGGGACTACACTGGGAAATTTGGGCATAAGTGATACCTCTCAGAATTCCAACGCATTCTGGGGTATTGGAACGAGCCTTGGTGGTTGAGATCTTCCTAGCGGAGGATCAGGTGGATGTGACTTACTATAGAGGTCAAGGAGTAAAGGTGTCTAATGGAGCTAGCAGGCGAGTGGCGATGAGATCATGGCGTAGGAGGCATACCCTTTCTTGGACACAGACATGTGGGTCTGTGGCATAGCAGCAAAACCAAGGATCATATTAGCTACAGGAGAGTCGATGTTATGCTTGTAATGGCTGGGGACATCTCGCTAAATATTTCCCAACCCATCGTACTGCTGATAGGGAGCCGACAGACGAACCTCCTTAGAAGAGAAAATGCTTGGAGCATTGAGTTCCACAAGTAGGCATGTGAGTTAGAGGATCTAGATGAGTAGTAGGGGTGGTCCCCACTAGGCTCAGGGAGCTAGAGGATGTGGGTGAGGAAAGCTACATGCAGTCATGGATCATGACCATGAAGCTCCAAGAGAAGTTTGAGGTCCGAACTGTGCCTTTTCCTTTTCTACCTTTCTAAATTGACACAGGTGCTGGATGTTCCTTTTTCCATCAGTCTTGTTCGATAATTGAGGTTCTGGTTGGATTGTGGACTTGAACCTCATACATAGAGACTTCTAATGGAGGAGACCTGCTGATCACACACAAATGCTAATGGCATGACTTGGCTCTTGGAGGACTATCATAAAGAGTTCTGTTTGAGTTGTTATGTGGTAGAAAAGTTATACCACAAGATGTTCTCGTAGAATTTAATGGTCCCTGACCATCCATTATCAATAGATATACCACTAATAGGTGTGGCAGTGTCCTTTTTCAGCCAGTTGTGTGGCCGCTGGATGTTGTAGTCAATGGTCCTAGTAAGACCCAACTTTTTCTTGTGGGAAGCCCTGTTTCATTCATAATTACCTCCACACATTTAACATCAACCTTGAATGCTTAATTCCCATGTGGGTTTTTATCATAGTTCATCCATGGGAGGATATGGGATGTGGGGTTATTTCTGTGATCTACATCAAGTTAGCATGGAGGTGGGCCGCTATACCCCATGACTGCAGATGTATCATGATGCTTAGTGATTTCTTCACTTGTCACAGCTAAAGAAAGATGTTCCTGTTGTAGCACGATGTTGACCTTGAAAGAGATGTACATGTGAGTGGTTGATCTTGATGTTCCTTCATGGCGTGTGCTTGGAAGTAGCACAAAAACCTTTGTTGGACCCAGTTTCTTTCCATGAGTTTGGGATTTGGCTTTTTGGGGACAAAATGTCTAAAGGTGGGGAGAATGTAATGTCTCGGAATTCGATGGATTTTTTTTTTGAAAAATTAAATGGGATTTTTATGAGACCAGGCGTTTAGAAGACACGTGATTCTGAGGCCTGGTGAGCTCATGATGGAATTTCAAACTTTTTTTAGGTACATTTAGTAAATGTGTGAGCAGGTTTTTCTAAATTTTAAACCAGTGATAGGATCGATAATCCGAGGGCACTTTTGAATTCAAAGCACCAAAAATTTCCAATAATGGACCTAACTTCGATAAAAGTGGGTCGAAATAAAAAGTTAGTTTTCAAATTTTTTTAAGAAAAGTTAAAAAATAAAATAAAACCAGCTTATTTTATTTTTGAGTTCTTTTTCTTTCACTGTGAAACAATGTATAACTTAAGGAAACTGAATACAATGTTTCATTAATTAAAACAGTGTAACGTCACCATAAAATACTGTAATGGAAACGTGGATTCACATTCTGTCCTTTAATGTTTGAGAAAGCAATGCAAGATTTTGGAAACAACCCTAGTTGTTGCTTTAGAACTCTGGTGGCGACGATGGAAAACAGAGAACCTTTGTGGAGAACAGGATCAGAACCGAGATTTGATGAGATGGAGGATCGAAGATCGCTTGTGAGGACGTGGAAATGTTTCAGATCAAACATGGGTGAATGAAGGTGGGAACATTATTCTTCATCCACCCTCAGATGGATCGTCGCCAATGAATGAACCATGTCGAGGTAGGGGTTTGTTTATTGAAGATCTTCCCCGTTATCTATTCTTTTTAAAACGACGGATGCAAATCAACCCACAAATAGGTTGATCTGCAAGTCACTCATTTATGTGGGAGGGTACATTTTGGGGTTCAACATTGGGATTGATTTATTTTGGATTTCACTACACTCCCTGAAACCTCCCTGTTTTTTTATCCTCTGATGCGGAGGGTACGTTTCAACAAGAACAAGTCCTGAGCCCCTACGCATGTTCTTTCCTTGTGATCGGCTCTTTGAAACTGATGAATAGGTAGATCCAGATCTATTTTAGTGAAGAGAGATTCCCATGGAGTGTGTATGCGTAAACGATGTGAAAAACGGGCCATGAGAGTGTGTCTGGAGGCCCGATGAGGCTACGGCCGGCGCGTGGCGGCACATGGAGGTGTCGACCGCATGCCGGGTAGTGCCGACCACATGACTAGAAGATGTAGGAGGAGACACGCCTAGGCGGAAGAAGCCATGACCATGAAGGGCCGCGGCACAGAGTCCCATGGTGCCAGTGTGGCGCCTGTTTGAGAAGTCAACCCGCCATGCAGGTTGACGTGGGGGATGGGGCTAGTGGGCTCAGCTGCGTGAGCAGGTGCCGGACGTGGCTATGGAATGTCCGAGGAGAAGGTGCCCGACCCACAATGGCGGGCTGGGGTGAGACTGGTGGGCCGCCCCGCTAGGCGGGTCGGACCGATCAGGTCGTCCCAACAGCCCAGTGGGCCGGTTTGGGCCCAGCCGAGCTGGGCCGGGTCAACCCGGGTTGGGTCCGACTCGGGTCAGGTCAGACTGGAGTTGGGTTGAACCGTATCGGGTTGGGTCAGATCTGGGTCAGGTTGGACCTGAGTCGGCTCAGATCTGGTCGGGTCAGGTCAGTCTGACCGGGACAGACTAGACCCAGACCCATATCGACCTAGTTACACTTAAAGGGTCTTATCTCCTAAACTAGATGTCTGTTTGATGAACCATCTACGATGATGAAATCCATGGGATGAGTCAGTCCTTTTGAGATACTCAACTTGAGTTTTGGAGAAAGTTGAAGTACAATCGAGTTGGGTCGAACACGAATCCAACCAGGCCCTTAGTACTAAAATTCCTATAACTTACAGACTGGGCATATGATTGATGCGCCGTCTATCATGTTGGAACCATTATGAAATAGCGGCCCTTTGGGTCACTTCTTTGTGGAAATTCGTGGTAGTTGAGGTATGAATGATAGCCTAAGGAGAAGAACCAAGGTGTTTCTTGTGGTGTGAGTTAGGACGACTACTCCCTTGATGAGTCAAGGTGCGGGTATTTCTTACTCCTGTGCTCCGATAGAGACGAGACTCCCCACAACATGGGTACAAGTTCATTTTCCTCTGAGAAGGTTCTTTTATCTTTGGAGTCAGTACTCCTCTATTGGACTAGGGTGCAGGTCCTCCATACTTAACTCACATAGAGTCAGATACTCCCCTACCAGGTAGGGTGTGGGTCCTCTATGTTAGGAGTAGGTACTCTCCTTACGACCGAGGGTGTGGTTCCTCCTTACACAGTTCTACGGTAGAGTCGGTACTCCCCTACCATGCCAGGGTGTGATTCCTCTAGCCTGGGGTCAGTACTCCCCGGACGTACTAGGGCGTGGGTCCCCCAAATCAAATATTGTGACAAATTCGGTTACTCCCCTACTTTACCAGGGCACGAGTCCTCTAGTCATCGATTTATACTCCCCTGCCGATTCAGGGTGAAATTCCTCTTTACACCTTGTTCTAGAAGAGTCAGTACTCCCCTTCCATTCCAAGGTGTGGGTACTCTAGCCTGGGGTCAGTACTCCCCTAACCTACAAGGGCATGGGTCCCACATAGTGATCAAACTACTAGATTTTTACTCCCCTACCGGGTAGGGTGCAGGTCATCACTTATGGAGTAGTACTCCCCCATATTTGAGTAGCGATAGGGAGTAGGTCCTTCATGGGAGTTAGATCTCCCTCGACTGCAAGACACATTTACGAGGAGCGGGCCCCTCCACTTGATGTAATTGATACCAAGGTAGAAGTTAGTGCTCCCTCAACAGACTAAGGTGCATGCCACTTCTTACTGGAGCGACCGAGATATCGTGGGTTAGAATGGAGTAGTGCTCCCCCAACTAAATGCAGTGTCGAGGATTTGGCCTCTTCAATTGGTTTCCCTTGGTCTTACCTCGGGCGCAAGAACGTGATAGTGAGACCTCTAGTGCGGGGACTAGAGGCAATTCTAGTAGAAAGTTCCCGATGGAGCACATCCTTTCAGATGTACAGTTAGTAATGGTTGAGTTGTACCTGATGGAGTAAATCCCTCAAAGGGGTGCCATCAGGGATGGCCAGCTCATGGAGCATGTACTATTGATCCTTGAGTTACACTTTGAGTCTTCTTTAGAAATCCTAGTAATGGCTTTGAGGTCAGAGCCTTATGTTTATTTGTGGATGGGACGAGTATATCTGTATGACCTAGGTATATGTATGGGCATATACCTTAGTAGATCTGACTATGAATAATATTTTTGGTTTACTTCATGGTTTTGGATTTGTGGTTTACTTCGTGGTTTTGGATTTGTGGTTTACTTAGTGGTTTTGGATTTGTGGTTTACTTTGTGGTTGTGGCTTTGTGGTTTACTTCATGATTATTTTTTGGTTTATTTTTTGGTGTTTTAATTTGTGGATTTCTAAGATACCATCGAAGGTCTCAGGGTCCCCTACTGAGTACTGAGTTACTCACCCCTACACGGGTTTTGCTCGCACGTGTTGTGTCTTGTGATGACGTTCGATGTTTCGATAGAGGTGCTCAGGGAGACAGGACTGACAGATGTTAGAACGGTGGACTTGGTGGCCTAGGACCAGGCAGGGTCCAGTAGGATCAGGCAGACATGACATACTACTTTGGCTCCTAGTAGCTTCACTACTCTAGCGATCAAGTAGGATTTTCCATAGATGGTCATTGGTTCTCCCTTTGTACCTTGCTATTTCCAGTTCTTTTGTTGGGATTGTATATTGGCCCGATTTTACCACTCAGTGCTTTAATTTTTTTGTACTCTGGTTTCTGATTACATAGTGATCACCTTTAAGCTTTTGGATTTGGTTTGTGAATGTACGTGTGTACAAGTATCTAGGAAAATGCCTCCCACTTGCAGGTTGATGCCTTCGACGCTAGTCTCCAACCCCTGACCTTCGGGAGGCGAGCTTGGGGAATGTCACGGTACGAGACCCAGGGGATGGGTCATGACATATTATCTCCAAATTATCTAAAAAATAACATTTTATTTTTAGACATAAATGATAAATTATTAAGGTAAAAAATAGTTACAGTGGTAAAAGTAAATTATGGTTAAAATATAAATTAAAGGAAAAATGGATAAATAACTCAAAAAATTATCCATTAATTATTTGGATGATATATGGATCAATAAATAACATTATCACCACCATTATTTTTCCATTTTTAGAGGAACATTTTTTTTAAAATGACACTCCTTTAACATTAATTCATGAATATTTACAAAAATTCCGTTTTCTTCACGTATACAATAAGATCTTTCCACCACATCATGCTACAACTTTTCCTTATAATTTATTTTTAAAAATATGATTTTTTTTCTATTACAACCCTATCCCACTTCCTAAAGACTCCATTCACCATTATATATCTTAAGGCCTCCATTTTCAAGGATATTTCTAAGAGAAAACCTATATTCTCGACATAAGTATTACCTCCTTCTTAGTCATTTATTCTTAACCTTACTCTTACAAACCATTTATAACCACCTTAATATATCTAAATTATTATAATTAATATAATGATATTTTATTGTATTAAATTAACAATCCTTATTTATTCATTTCCATCCACTAAGAAAAAAAGAGGGAACAACGATAATGCGTGCGTGCAGACTACTCCACAAACCGACGTCTTTTCTTTTTCAAAACTAATTCTAACGTATGGTTATAATGATGGAATTAATTAATAAATATGTCATAATATATATATATATATGATTCTAAAATGGAAAATTAACCTTTAATTTCAATATATTTAATTTTTTGTAAATAAAAATGTTGTCATGCGTATGTGCAGACTATTACCTCCATGAACGACATGTCTAATTTTTCTTAGCCACCTAACATGGATTATAATAAAAGTGTAATTAATTAAATAATATTATATTTATGATAATATTTTGATTCTAAAATTATAAACCATTTCCTACATTTCTCCCTTTCTATGAAAAAATGAAAATGTCATACGAGCATACGTGCAAACTGCATCCTCCATAAAGTAACATTTTTCATTTTTCATATTGATTTTAAATATTTATCCAAAAACATTTAAATTATAATTAAAAATCTTAAAAAAAATAAAATAATATCATTATGATTATTTTATAATTATATTATGTCAAAATAAACAATTTCTTATCGATACTTACCCATTGAATTGCGGTATGTTTATGTTTGGTCCAGTTTAACCACTTACTTGAACAATAAAATGAATTTATATAATGAATTACTATGAGAAAATAATTACTAGTATAATATGATATAAATTTTTAAATAATGATTTTTTTCTCTAATATGATAAATCAACATTTAATTCATCAATTAAGAAAACACCATTTGATCATAAAGAATCACTGAAACATGCTTATTATCAATTTCATATTCAAGGATAAAGAATACAACACTCATGGAAGGAATTTAAAATATAATAAAATATTGTTAATAATACCTAATATTAAATTTAATTATCTATTAATGAAAATTTTTGTAAGAAGAATGAATACATACACCACCATTACGAAACTAATACAAACTATCAAAACTATAAACACACGATGTGAGAAATTAGGTAAAAAAACTAACTTGAATTAATATAGAGAATGACTATATATAAATAGTATAAATGAATATGGATATGAGTAAGGTTATAAATTAACTTATTAAAATATCAATGTTTGTGATATAGGAGGTTAAATTACATTTTTGGAAGTCAGAACAAGAGGTAAGGGTTTTCCATCTCAAATTACTTTCCTTGAGAAATGTTTTATATTATACACCTAATTTACTTTGTATGGTGTATATACTACCTATTTGAGATGTCATATCATGAAATTAATTTTATTCATGTTATTTTAAGATCAAGTCGAATCCCACTCTTTCTATAGGTTTTGATTTAATTTCCACCCAAACCATAAGTGGGTTTTTCCATCTCAATTTTCATTCTTTGAGACTCATGCTATATTCAACACTTATTTCCTTTTGTGTGGTGCATAAATTTTCATGGAATAATTTTTACCATATTAATCATGAATTTAAATTATTTGACAAGTATATATTTTTATCCCTCCCTCATATTCATTTGATTTAAGCGTTACCAAGATCATTGTAAAAATTGATTTTTTCCATGGCAGAAAAACCATCCTAAGTCTTGGTAATTAAATGTGTGCATAGTTTACTAGAAAATATATCCTTTTCTGGATGCTATCAAGTAGATATGGTTGTGATACAGATAATCCTAGAGGTAATCACCATGAAAAGGGTTTGTTTATCATTGAATCAATCAACACTCTGATTCATGATGACTGGGACTAAGACTGCACACTTGGATAGACACTCCCAGAGGATTTGATTTGGAATATTCACATGATATTTATAAACCATGATGAAGGATTTTTCCTAAAATTACGTTGGTCTCTTACCAATGAAAACTACTAAACCCAATTAACAACTTAAATGGAAACCCAACACATTTAAAATACCATTGACACTATATTTCTTAATAAGTAACTTCATATTACTTTCTTTATACCAAAAAACTTCTAAGTTGATTAAGGGATGTTCTCCTAGACATACACATAATTTAATTTAATAGGGAAGTATATTTTCCATATTTTTAATTATATTTATATCCATGTTTTTATTTATCCATAGGTTCCTTAGGGAATGGTACAAAATGTCTTGTTGACACTTATAGTGAATTCATTGGACTTAATAAAGTGATGAGTGGGGCTAGGAAATAAATAGTCCCTTGACACATCAATAGGTCTCATGAGAGAAAAAACTTGGGTTTTGGTGAATACCTCTCCACATATCATAATATTATCTTAACAAAAATCCTTGGAAGCATTTTTTTATGTTTGATATTATGAATTCCATCATTATGAGATCAATGATTATTGTTATCCATGCTTTCAATATTTTTCATGGATATAGATTTACCTAATTTCTAGTTAGTTATGGTTTCATGTTTTTTATTTATTCATACTATATCTTCATGTTTATTTTATGATTAATTACACTATATTATACTTCTTATTGAGCATCTAAGATCACCCTTATTTATTTTATTTTTCCTAGGAAACTTAAATGAGAACTATGTGTAATTTTTAGGGATATGATTGAACGTATAATAATGTTCTTTCAATGTGTTCAAGTTGTATCTTTTATTTTTAAATGTAATCTACATATGTATCTATTATTTAAAGTCTAATAATATATTGGATACTTTAATAACTCTTTTATTATATACCAATAATGTAACATAACTACCAACTCTAGGTTTCTAGAGTTTTTCTTTTTACAATTGATATAAAAGAACTATAATAGTAACCTTGTAAAATAGATTTAGAAGAACCTAGTTAGATAGAACAAGTATTATTAAAATAATTCAATATTTTTAGAGAACACTCTAGATAACTCAATAGAAATTGTATTTTATAATTAAATATCATGAGATAATTATTCATATGTCATTGTAGAGTGATGGAAACTAACAGGAGGAATGTGAACCATATCAACACCTATAGTAAATGTAGGTATGTTATCCCTAATAAATTCAATGTAGTTATAGATTATTATAATAAAATCATAACCATATTAGGGTATTGGACCTAGGTTATGATAAATAATATCACCTGCATAGAGAGACCTACCGATCCATAGCTTTGTGTAACTATGTTGGACCACTTTATGTGATAAAAACATCTAGAATTTAGTGAAATTACTAATCCATTGGTAGTAGAACACTAGATAAACTCCTTAGAGAATATATTTCTCACTTTGGGAAGTAGAAAAAAGGAAAAATTCATTATGATGGTCTATCATCTAAAGGGAGATGCATATCAATGGTGGTCACTGATGCAAAAAACTAAATAAGAAGATGAGATAAAGTGTATGGAATTGGGAACTTTTAAGGAGATATTCTATAAAGAATACTTTCCTCATGATAAGAGGGATGAAATGGAAAGGTAATTCCTTAATCTTAGACAAAAATAGGAGGAAAGTATTTTTGAGTATGAGGATAACTTCACAATGTTATCTAGATATGATGTGAACTATATACATAGATTAGGAAACAATATTGATCATTTATTTGATGGGTTAAAGCTGAGACTTTAAAGGGAGTTGTTTTATCAGGCCTTTTAATTATATAAGAATATAGTCTCGAGCATTATTAAGATAGAAAAAAGAGTTATTTATATGTATTAAAGGAAAAAAATAAGAATAATAGGTTGGCTAAGCATAATTGGAAGAATAGTGTGAAAAAGTGAAAGAAAGGAAGGATAAGATTTCCTATATGTTATAACTGTGGGAAGAAACACCTAGGTGATTACAGAAAGGGGACATGAGTTTGTTACAAGTGTGTATAAAAGTTTCATCAATATCATTAATTAAAAGGAAATCAGAAGATGTTGATGATCAATGCTTTAACAGTAATGAGTAGGGACATTATGTGAACCAATTTCCCAAATGTCAAGGGATTTTTTCTCAGAAAATTCCAAGGGATAAAGGCTAAGATTATACAATTACTATAACTAAATTATATGTTCCTAATGATGTGTTGGAAGGTACTTTGATCATATCCTCAAAGTTAGATAATTTTTTATTTGATTATAGATCATGGCATTCTTATATATCTTTTTTGTTTTCCAGAAACATTAAATATTTCCCTATCACCCTAGTAAGGGAGTTATAGATTAAGAAATCTAGTAGAAATCTTATTAAAACTAAGATATGTCAGTCATTTTTGATTATGATTCATATAAGTTTAGTTTAAAACATAGTTATTATACCTATGGTTTACTTTTATATAATACTTATTATGGATTTACTTTTAAAGTATACTGAAAAAATTTATTTCCAAGATAAGGAGATTATGATTCATGAAGGTGAGGTGGAATATCTTATCATTAGAGGGGAGAATTAATCATCCAAACCATGTCTGGATCCTCCCCTAGTAACTCTCCTTAATGAAATTATGGGAAGAGAGGAAGATCAATAATTATCTATGGATAAAGAATATATCCTAATAATAGACGATGTAGCTATGGTATAAAAATTCATTAATGTTTTTCTTGAATAATTATCTGGTCATACACTTGAGTGTGAAGTTGAGTTATCCATTGAAATCATTCCTGATGCAAGAACTATATCTAAAAATCCCTATAGAATGGAACTAATATAGTTGGTGGAGTTGAAGAAATAGTTTTAGGAGTTTTATGATAAGGGATTTACATGTTCTAGTGTTTCACCATGGGGATCCCCTATTTTATTCATGAAAAGGGAGGATGGGTATATGAGATTGTGTATCAATTATAGGGAGAAATATTACATTAATATAAAAAATAATTATCCTTTAACACTCATTGATGACTAATTTGATCAAATTGTAAGAGGAAAATACTTTTCAATGATTGATATTATCTTTGGTTATCATCAACTAAGTGTGAAAAGGATGATATACTAAAGATGACATTTCAAACAAGGTATGTATGTTATGAGTTTATGATAATACCATTTTGATTTACTAATAAAACTTATGTATTTGTAAATATGATGAATATATTATTCAAGGATTATATTGATAACTTTTTTGTGGTATTCACTGATGATATCTTTATATACTCGAAGAGACATGGAAAGTATGGGAGTTATTTGAAAATAATTCCGGAGATCCTCTTAAGAAAAGAATTATATGGGAAATATAATAAGTGTGAATTTGTCTCAATAAAGTTTCTTTTCTTGTACATATTGTCTCCAAGGATGGAATATTAATTTATCCTTTAAATACAAAGTTATTAAAAGAATGTACTACACTAAAAAATAAAACCGATATGTATAGTTTCCTAGGTTTAATAGGTTACTATCGATGGTTTGTTAAATATTTAACCTGGTAGGCCAACCCATTAACCAAGTTAACACATAAAGAGGTTAAATTTACATGGTTAAGGGAATGTGAGGAATTTTTTCAAGATCCAAATAGATTACTAATTAATGTACTGGTATTAACTTTACCATCATGTAAGGAAGGATTTGTAATATATAATGATGCATCAAATAAAGGACTAGGTTGTGTCCTTATATAGAATTATAGAGTGGTTTCCTATGAATTAAGGAAATTTAAAATCCATGAATAGAACTATCTAAATCATGACCTTGATTTGGTATATGCAATATTTTATTGGAAAATATGGATACACTACCTCTATGGTGAAAGATGTGATATGTATATAGACCAAAATAGTTTGAATCATATATTCTCTCAGAAGGATCTCAACATGAGTCTAATAAGATGATTCACTACAAAAAATGACTTATAACAATAGAAATTTATTGTCAGATAATATATTTGTTGGTAAAACTAAGTAATTCCAACAAATATTAAGTTTTATTGGTATTTATTTTAAATATTAACACTTATTTTTATCAACATATATATCTGTTGGTATTAATTATTTAATACCAATAAATATTTTACCAAAAGTTAAATCTATTGCTTGATCATACTAATACCAACATTTTTTTACTATCACTTGAATCTATTATTAATAATAAATATTACCAAAAAATATTTTTCCATCAATAAAATTTGTGACAATAAACCATTCATTGATAATAACAAGTTAAAATAAACCAAATTTTTTATATAGATTATTATTTTTACGACCAAAGTCAACCTTTACTTTTATAGGTTTTATTAAAAATAACTCATTAATTGTTTTTAATTTTCAATTTTCTTTAAGTATCGACATTGCTTATATTTTTCAATTTTTTTCATTTAATAAATATTTAAATACTTTTTATAAACAAATTTAAATCTTTATAGTATTTGAATATAATAATCATAATAAATAAAATCATGATAATCAATAAAAAATTAATAAACTTAATTTAAATATAAGTAATTAATAATTTATATTCACATATTGAAATTTTATTTTATATTATCAAACAAAAATATTCATTTTTATAAAATTTAAAATTTATTGTATTTATTATGTAATAATAAATAAAGCAATTAGTAATGAGTACTTACATACTGAAATTTTATTTATTTGTTATATTTTTTCAGATATTGAATTTTTTATATATTATATTTATTTAATTTTACAAAATTAATATATTTTCTATTTACACACACACATATATTTATTATATTTTTAATTTCAAATATAAAATGTAATTTTATGTTTTATTTATGTAATTTATTTTTTAAATCACCCACACCTATTTCGAGTTTCTTGATTCCTACTCGGCTTCGATCCCTAGGTCTGCTTCAATTAACTAACACCCATAGTAATCTCCCACATTCCTAGATCATCAATGTGGGAGTTTCCATCTGAGATTCACTTTTCGCTTCAACCCACCCACACGCAGCACCAAAATATTCTTCTCCCAGTCCCATCCAATGCCCGCGAGAATGACACTGACTCCCTTTCTACTCCTCCAATACATACACACAAAACCCTATTGATTACCCTTTTATCTCCATGAGTGGCACCAAAATATTCTTCTAATTCCCATCATCTTAGTATCCCCTCTTCCATCAGCTATCCAGAACCCTAATTTTCCATCATATAATCACCTCTTCGAGGACCAATATTATACTCGGCCTTCTCCCTGTGTAGCCAATCCACTGAATCAAATGTCTTGAATCCCTAATCGGAAACATTACCCTAATTATCTTGTATTAATTATGATTACAAATACATCCCTTTACACCTATTCTAGGCATAGAAAGTTCATTGTCACTATTTTTTGTTGCATGACTTACAGACACATTAGGGTTTTATAGGCCTCAATTCACCATGAAGGCATCATGTTGTTCAGAGCAGCATCACCTGAACCCACATCCTCGGACTTTAGGTACCTTCATTTTATAATTTTCATGTCATCACTTGAACCAAAATCCTTCCCCTAATCCCTCCATTTCATCTGATTTTTTTATCATCGTGTTTTTCTATATTTTTGTTTTACTTCTATACTAACCATGTACATTTTTTTAAATTGTTAATTATTTTTTTTGTTTATGTATTATCTCTCTAAATTTTAATTACATGTGATCTATCCTTTTGATAAGTTCATTGTATGTTTTTATAATATTGACTATAAATTTTTTAGAAGAGTACCTGATTTTTAATTTCATAGATGTGATATATGTTTTACTTTTAATTTGTTCATTTTATTTTAATGAATTATTTAACCTATAACTAACTGTTTCATTTCTAGGTTAACAATCTATGGGAGTCCTTACCAATATTACCAAATTTTTATTTTATTATTAATAAATATTCAACTGTTTCTCATTATATTTTGTTTAAAGTATGTGGTTTTATGATGCCTAAATCACTACTTAATATTTTCAACTCTTCATAAAGATTTTACTTTGATATGATTTGATTTTATGTTTTTTCCTACAAATTGGTGTTGCATTAATTACTTTCAATTTCAGTATTTTTACTGTTTTTACTAATTTTCATTCTATAAAATACTTTCCTTTGATATTCCATTTTGAAAGTAGAGTTTTTTTTAATTTTCTCCATTATATTTAATAATTTATGTATACTATTTTTCCCACATATTCACTATTTACAATAGTTTTTTTCTTAACCAATTAGTGTCAAATATTCTTTTAATTTAATGTTTAAACATTGTATTACATTTACCATTTATTATCATGGTATCCTTAACATATAATGAAAAGGATTTCACAAAAATCTTCCAACTACAATGATAGTTGTAATGAAGAACAATCACATAGGTGAATGTCGATGTTTCAAAAAATACCCACCATTTTTATAGGTTTATAAATATTTAGTTATATTTTTGTGGCATATTGTAAGAAAAACCATGGTCTTACATTGAATACTAGGTTCTGGAAGATTTAATAACATTCTCTAAAAGAAATGTTATGATGTAAAGTCATATTGATCTTTTATTATTAAATTTTAATTGATATTTTGAGCAAATAAGTAGACACCTTGGGTTTTTAGTTATATCTTATAGATTGTCTTGACTCTCAATATGCTCAGTTAGGTTGAATTTACAGGAACTATTTTACTTTTCTCTATATAGTTTCCTTGAAATTTTTATAGTTAGTAATAGATCCATGAATTTAGTGAACATATTCAGAAACCACCTTAGTTTTCTATCATTTCACATAAGAGAATATTATTGGGTGGAAATGAAGAGGATAACAAAAATATATAGATACAATATAGAGGAATACTCTATAGATCCCACCATAAGGTTTCTTACGGTGTCGGCGGTCGGTGGCTATGGAGAATACTGTCGGCGCAGGTGGCAGGCACGATGGTCGTCTGTTGCCAAGGCTTAGGTAGCTGGTTTTGGGTTTTAGTCTTCCCTGGATGATCTTATGGTATTTTTTTTATCTTTGGGATCTTGTGACATTAATGGAAAGGATATGTGCCTCTGGACTTCAGGTGGGTAATTGGTTCACCCCATACCCAATTCCGAAGGGGTCTCTCTTATTAATTTTTTAAATAAAGGGTCTAGTCTCCAACCTATTTGAATAAAAATTAATCCAAAATATATCATGACTTGGTTAATGAATTGGATTTAAGAGGATGGTGGATACTGATAGGAGATGTACAACTGACTGGATTTTAGTTTCTTTAGGCTTGAAAATATCTATTAAATTGTTACATATATGTATTTTCTAAAATAAAATGTGGCCATTTTGAATTTAATTCAAGTAAAATGGGATGATCTTGTAGGCCAAATGCCTCTAAAGATATGTTATCCTATTCGGATTATGAGGACTACCGTGTGACCACTGGTAGTAACCCAAAGATCATCTGAGTTTCTTTGTACGTTCAATTTTTTTATCCTTTTCATGTTTTCTTGTGTGACCATGAAACTTTTTAGATGTTAATTCATTCTTTTCATTTTAGGGATTATTATTGTTCTGATTAGATTATTCAATCTTGATATATCATTTCTCCTTTCAATACATCATTGTTGTTTTATTGTTTTATATAATTTGATGGGTTCAATTTCTGAAACTAAAGTAGATAGAAACAAAGATAAGAAGATGAAATAGAATAATAAGATATATAATTGTTAAACAAATATATAATTTGATTCACTCTACCCATGGAATTCTCAAACAAGAGAATAAATACATAATACATTTATTTTTTTTATCATAATGTGCTACAAAATATTGAAGAAAATGTTGTTAATTGGTTATTTTTAGAAATTTTTTAGGAATTACAATATTATATTCTTGTTCAGTTTTTTAATCTTGTGAAATTTAATTCTTCATGTCTTGTTTTATTAAAAGTGATTTGGGGTTTCATGCCTTATATAATCCCTCTGATCTGACTTCAACCCTTACTGTTTATCTAGGCATCAAGGCTCATGAAGAAAAAATCATAGACATGTTACTGTAGACATGTGTAAAGTCAATGGCTTGACTATTTTTTCAAGGATACCAACAACTTTCTCACTCATTGGATATTTTTGTTTCTTTTAACCAGTTAGAAAACCATTTAAAATACTTATGCTTATTTCTTGTTTTCATTTTTTTTTCTGTTTTTTTTATCATAATGAGCTACAAAAAATTGAAGCAAAATGTTGTTAATTGGTTGTTATTAGAACTATATGCAACAATTATAGTATTATATTCTCATTTAATTATGGAATTTATTCGAGAAAAAAAGTTCTGTTTTGTAATTTTGTGTAATTAAATTTTCAAATATTGTTGTATTAAATGTGATTTGGGGTTTCAGCCCTTATATATTCTCTCTATGATCTAATCTTATCCCTTTAATCTAGGTATCAGGGATCATGAAGAAAACAAACCAAACATGTTGCATCATACATGTGTGAAGTCAATGGGAATTACTTTTTTTTCTCTCTTATCATCGGTTAAGGTGCTAATATATGGATGTAGAGAACTTCCTTCCCTATTATTAATCCAACATCTATTTCCTGGATTTTCCAAAACTAGGGATCTTGAACTAATGGTACATGGTGGGGAAAAGGTGTTGACTTCTACCTTTTTGATTCTATCACCTCCAATATTTTCAAATGATATTACATGTGGAAACTTTTTATGACACCTATTAATGCCTTTTTTCATAATGTGTGGATGAAATTGGTTGTTGTAATCTGTAATTTAACTTTATTGAGCAGCTTTAATGCAGTTCATTTCTGCAATGGAAATAATTACCTTTGTACTCCATATATTTTGTGTCAGTATTTGTAATATTAGACCCCACTTGGTTTAGGGTAAGTTTGGGCTATTATAAATGGGATAATGGTGTTGAATTTTCTCCATATTTATTTATTGAAAAGTGATTTTCTATTTCATAAGTTTTCAATAAGCTTAGTTTTTGTCAAAACTTGATAAAAATTTCTTGTTGCACTTGCCAGTTATGAAAACTATAAATTTGTTTCTTACTCTAGTATTGGAGTGATATAATTCAGTGAATTATTGATATAGATGTATATTGAATGCATTGAAATTAATTACCTTTATCTAGGTAAACCATACAATTTTTTTCCTTTTAAATCCATTTTTCCAAGGCTCTGAGGTGCCTATATATATGTATTATTTACTTATCTTACTAGAAATTTGTCTAGCCACTTGTCTTGACCAAAAATGAATTATTTTATTTATTCACTTCTCATTAAATCCATTTTTCCAAACATGCATTATTTTATGGCAAGCCTGAGTTCTATGAATTTGATGAGTGTTGTATTGTTGAAGATATTGAGAATCTTGGATCAAGTGACCAGGTAGGCTCTTCTAAATTTTATCGTCTTATTTATTGTACAAATAATACTCAACTCATCAAGCATTTATTTTTTTACATTCTTTGTATTAGTCCTTTGACAGGTGAGTAAAAAAATGATAATAAAATTAGATGACTCATTTTGTTTACAATAGTAAAAGTTAAATTCAAACTAACAAGCTCTTTTATTTTTCTTTAGCATTATTTCTCTTTCTTAGTGCATAATTTTATCTCAATGTTGTGTTTTATGTTCATATTGGACTTCGATCGATAAGATCCAAAATTTTATTTTTTTCTTCTTCAATAAATATTAGTACATAAGAATAATAAATGATAATAATTCTACATATAAAAATTTGTATATATTGGGACATCTTGGTTTTTTAAGAAACTGTGGTACTAATTATATATAGTTTTTCTAAAAACATTTTTGATAAATCCAATGGGAAACATTTGTTTTGAAAGGAAATTTATTAATTTCTTAGTTACCTCAAACTAAAACATCAGGAAACAACCTCCTATTAGCTATCCTGGATGAGTGACGTGGCACAAATTCAAGTGAATTGATGATCTCGGTGTGTGTCCTTTGTTCGTTAAGTTCTACCAGATACTAGACTCTCTACTGAATGCCGTGTCAAGAGATCTGAGCGTCTTCTTCATTGTGCATGCCATCAAATCAATGCTAGTGAACATATGTTATTGCTGGTTGATTTTTTCTAAATTCTTTGGTGCACTTGTGTTAGGGTGTGGGATGTGAGACTATGGTTTAAGTGTTTTTTCCATTTATTGTTTTTCTAGTACAAATTAATGGAAGTGTTGGTGCTGATGATTAAATAAGATAGTCATATTTATTTGGGATCATTCAAATTAATTTTATATTTATAATATAATAATTATTTTAGATATATTTTATATGATTATATTTATTAATATAATATAATATTTTACTAACAGATATTATAATACAAACAAATGTTTTTTATATAAAAATATATATTTCAAATAGATATAATTGTTAGTATTGTTTAAAATAACTGATAAATTGCTATGGTAAATGATATTAAAGACAAAATTAGAGTATTGGTGATACTATTATCAATAGATAAATGTGTTGGTGAACATTTTAACTAACACATATATTATTTGCTGGTAATATTATAATTTCAATAGAACTATTTTATCTAACACAATAACATTTAGAGACAAAGTTTTTACAAAAAATTTTGTGATAGAGACATATATGTTGGTAAAATGTTTTACCAACAAAAAACATACCTTTACCAATAGATATGTCCCTGTTGGAAAAATCTAAATATTTTGTAGTGATTGGAACTAATAAAGGAAAATGATTGCTCGATACACTACAAACCTTAGATGGAAACCAAGGTGACTGATGCATTGAGTATGAGGGACCAAAGAATTCTGACCATGGTGAGTATTAAAAAGGATCCTATATATAGAGATCTAGTAAAGATGAATATGATGATTTTTAGGCAATGGGATCCATAATTTTTTCTCTAAGAAATTACTAAACCATCCATACTAGAAAAGATAGATAAGTCCCTGTATGATGAAGAGAACTTACAAAGGAAGATTAAATCAGTAAATGACTAGAAATTGATATAATTCATTTATAGAGTTAGAGTGTTGATGTTTGGAAAGACGTTATGTGTTCCATATATACTAGAGTTAAAGAGGGGACTTCTAGATGAAGTACAAGGATTAAATTTCTCTATACACCCAAGTAGCACAAATATGTATAGGGATTTAAGAGAACATTTTTGGTGGTATGGTATGAAGTGATAAATTACAAATTATGTTTCCATATACTTAGTATTCCAATAGGTAAATTCTGAGATACAACATCCCAAGTGGTCATGAAACCTCTGAATATACTTATATAGAAGTGGGACAATATTATAATGGGATTTTTCATTGGAATTCCAAAGAATCCAAGGAAGAATAATGTTATATGGTTCATTGTCAATCTACTTAATAAGTCTGTTCATTTCTTAGTGATAAGAGAAGATCTACCCCTTGAGTTCCTTTCCTAGCTCTTTATCAATGAAATCATAAGGTTTCATGGGGAACCTTTATAAATTGTATCTAATCACAACCCTCAGTTCACATAAAAATTTTAGAAGAGTATTTAAAGGAGTATAAACAATGATATACATTTAAGTACAACATATCATCCCCAAACCTATGGTGTAACACCCCAAGATTTTATGGTATGTCTCTTTTAAATTTAACAACTTTGATAGCTTATGTTGCAGACAACACCAAGTTAAAAACCACGATATACTATTTAAAATGTGGCCATTATAACCTAACTATTAAATTAGTGGGAATGAATATTATTAACCAGATTATGAAATTTATATTTTGAAATTCATCCAAATGATTTTTATAGGAATAATATAAGAACAAATCAAATTTTATGCATGAAAGGGTATATTTTTTCTAAAGGCAATTTTACCGCCTTTTAATGGAGCACTTGTTTTAAAATTAAATTTTGATAATTTTATAAATTCTATTTAAAAAATAAACTTCATTTTTTAAATAGGAATGTAAAAATTATTTTAGGGTAAAATTTTGTTATTTTTTAAACATATTTATTTTCCAATGAATAGTGAAAAATACCGATTTTTATAAAACTATCCATTTCGTAATATTAAAAGTATATTTATGATTTTAATTTGATATCACCTATTATAGTATAAATAAAATTTATGTATATCATAAATGAAAATATGATATATTTATATCATGGAATAAGTAAATAAATATATTAAAAATAATAAATTAAGTATTGGTATTTCTGTGAAATGTAAATATTTATTTACAATTTTATAATTAATATAATGATTTAAAATAAAATTTATTTTTAAAAAATAGATTCATAAATTAATATTCTATTTTCTTATTATTATAATATAATTTTATGAGACCTTAATTAATTTTTCAAAGTGTCATAAAAGGAGTTATAATTTTAAAATTTGCATTTTTCGAGTAAATACTAATTTTATTTAAAAATTAAATTTCTCATATTTAGAAAATTATTTTCATAAAATTTAGTCTATTTTTGAATTATAAATGTCAAAAAATTGTTAGGGTTAATTTTTTATATTTTTCTAAAATATTTGAATTATTAGTGAATAGTGAAATACGATAATTGTCGATATTTAACATTATAGGTAAGTAAATGAATTATTGAGTCATGGATGATGTATGGATGAGGTAAGAACTAATTTATTTGAACTAACATGATATATTTACTATATTTAGTCACAAGAATAAACACTATTCATAGTCTTGATCCAAAATAATAAACTAATGAATAAAATAATAAAAAAACACCCCTCTCCTCCACTGTAAATACCACCCCTTCTCCTCACACCACCAAAGACTGATTTCTAATATTATACCCATTTAATCTACCATAACTATTCACCATGTCTTTTTCTTTATATTATCACCAAAATAAAATTCCCAAATGCCTTCAGGAGGATCTCAAGGAGAAGAAGTTCAAGAGATAAAATCCTCTTTCATTTTCTTTTAATTATTTCCAATTTCTTTTATTTTTTTATCCTCTATTAACCTCCCTATACCAAAGTAGAATAATAAATTAAATATATTTTATATACTATAATTTTATATTGATAATTTTATATCAACCATCAATCCTCTTCTCTTCCCCTTTTATTCTAAAAATGAAAACATCGTTTGTGAGGTGCCAATTTACCACCTTCATGGGTGACGAGTTTTTGTTTTTCAATTATGCCTTCAAGGCTGGTTATAAAACCATTTTTATGGTTAATAAATAATATATTATGTGTATTAAAACTTATTTAGTGTTATATAACCAATATATATACATAATATTAATTAATAAAACAAAAACGGTGTGTGATGATCGAAAAAACAAAAATAATCTAAATGATCCCCATTAACATTTTATCTAATTAGGCATCATCATATCTGAAAAAAATTTGTATAAGACCATTTAATATTTTTTAATTTAATTAATAAATTATAATTTAAATTCTAAAAAAATATTCCCATTTTACAAGATCTTTCATACAAAAACACAAGTGAACCAATCATGACAACGAAGGAAATGGACACTCTCGAATAATGAAATTGAATATTATAACTCATCAAAAGGACATAAATGAACTTAATAAAATTATAATAAATAAAATAAAATTTTAATAGGTTTTTAATTAAATTTTTACTGAATCTAATTTCATTATACAGGACATTAAGTGCAAGTTTAGAACACTTTCAAACATAAGGTAAGAGTTTCTTCACGAACCTCCATTTTCCTTTGGGATATGCTTTATCCCTATTTAACCCAATGTAATTATTAATTATTATTATTTTCTCCTCATAAATTATTTGTGTATGTTCCAAATATATGTATCTAGATCTATTATTCTTTCTTTTATGGGGGATTACATGTTTTATAAGGTTCCATTTTCAATTCCTCTTGATAAGCAAACCCGATTAAAGGGAACATTCCAATTTCTTACCCATTTTCAAGTACGCTATATAATCTATCTTAAGCATCCAATATTTTACTAAAATCAATATTTTAACATGGAAAACTATCTTAGTTTATTTTTGGTTTTATTCAAACATTTATTCCACTTTTTTCTTTAAAATTTCATTTATATTTTCGCTTAAACCACACTAAAGTGACTCATTTATAAAGTTTCTTTAAAACTCTTTTTACACGCTTTTAATTCACTTTAAAAATTTAATTATTAATTATATTTTAATATTACTCAAATATAATTTATTTATCATTTATTTTATGGTATATACATGTTCACAATATAATTTTTATGAAAAATACAAATTTATTTCCAAAAGTACTCTTCTTTCCAAAGTAAAAGGTCATATCTCTCAAGAATTTCTCAAATATTTCATTGAATTATTCTCATATATTTTAATAACCACTATTAAATATTATAATTAATTAATATTGATATCTTATGTCACTATCTACCATATTTTATTTAATGATTTATGATATTTTTATTGGTGATGTACTGTCTTGATACAATTTGCCACATTACTCCGGATAGTTTACTGATTGGGGATATTATTTACATTTCATAGGCTAGTTTCAATATGAATGTATATGTTTATTATTTTTCTCACTTTTCATATGAGGAATGATTTTTTATTAGTAATTGATGGATATGGCCCGCTATAGCCCCTCGATGCATTAGTAGGTCTCATGAGACAAACTATACCGAGTTTTTACCCATTTATGTATGTGTCTTAGAAAAATCCTTGATTGTGTGTTTATAATGTTTTAAATTATGAATTCCCTCATTATGATATTATTAATTTATAATAAATGTGATTATTTTACTAGTATAATATACATGTTTAAGTTTTATTATCATGTTATTATTTATATTAAATTATTTATTCAACTTTTATTCCTTCCATATTATGTTCAAGTTTCTGTTTTAATGAAATGTGTTTTTTTATATTCACATTGCCTTATTATTCATGTTTATAGCTTTCTTTATATTATTTACCCTTACTAAGCATCTGATATCACCCCTCCTTATTTTTTATTTTTCCTAGGATGTTAAGATGTATATTATGACTAAAATTCAGGGATAAGAAAAGATAATAAGAGTGTTTTGATTGAAGTTAATATGTTGTATTTCTTTTAAAGTTATAATGTAAAACTTATGTTTGTATTTGGGTTTTAAAAACTACTAAACTGTTAGATTATTTGGGATGCAATCATTTGTACATAGTACCAATTTAATAAAGTAATGCACCAGCTCTAGGCTACTGGGGTTAGGGTCTTTACAGTTGGTATTAGAGGAAGTTTAGTAGATAATTTCGAAACTAGATTTATGATAAATTAGATTATATAACCTAAATCTATGTTATAATTTGAGTATAATTATAGATGAACATCCAAAAAAAACCTTATTTATGAGTTTAGATATGCATAAATTATTCAATTTATGTTAAGTGTTTCACTAGTTTTAGATTATAAATTATATTTCATAATGTTATGATCTAATATAGTGTATGTCATTGTTTATAAATGAAACCTAGTGGAAGGAATGTAAATCATATAAATGAACATATTCCACATAGGGATTTCCTTTATATACAAGATAATGATACTGGAGTTGGAGCTGTAACTGGAGATGAAAAAATTATAACTATATTGGGATAACTGACTTAGTTTATGAGTAATAACCTTACTCACATGGAGCAACCTGATCCACAATGCAGTGTAACAATGTTAGACCACTTCACGCGACAACAACCTCCAAAATTCAATGAGACTACAAACCCATTTTATAGTTGAGCAATGGATAAATTCCTTAGAGAATATATTTCTCACTTTGGGAAGTAACAAAAGGGATAAGGTTATCTTGATAATATATCATCTCTCAGGAGATGTAGATCAATGGTGGTCATTAGTTCAAAACCCAAAGGAGGTGGAAGAAATTAAAAATATATAATGGAAGGATTTTAAGGAAAATTTCTTGTATAAATATTTCCCTCATGAACAGCGAGCAGATATGGAGTGGAAATTATTGAGTCCCAAATAGAAAGAGGATAAAAACCTTTCTAAGTTTGAATCCAAATTTACAAGGTTATAAAGGCATGTTTTAGTCTATATACATAGTCCAAGGAGAAATATTGACCATTTCTTTGATGGTTTTAAGCCAATTCTACTAAGGTTACTAGTATACAAAATATTCTCATCATATAAGGATATAGTATCTTGTTCTATAAAGATAGATAAATAATTCTCCAAGTCTTATGGTTTTGAAGGTAAATAAGAGAAGAATAAAATGGAAGATCAATAAATAGATAAGTAGAAGAAAACAAAGAAGGATTTTCCCACATATGATAATTGTGGGAAGAAACACCCTGGTACTTTCCTAAATGGAATAGTAGTTTGTTACAAGTGTGGAGAGGAAGGTCACCAAGCTCTGGAATATAAGGGAAAAAATGAACTATAAATGTGCAATGTTTCAACTTTAAGGAGACAGGGCACTATGAAAATGAATGTACCAAGAATCAAGAAAATATAGATCAGAAATAGAAAAGGTATCAAGGTCAAGATTATGATATTACTACAGTAGAAGTGAAATAATTAATGTTTTTTACTTTTGGATTCAAGAATTCTGTTATGATATTCTGGTTATAAGAATCATGAGATGTATAAGGATTGTACTGTAGTAGTTCTTCTTTATGGATTTGGAAGCATGCATGTTTTCATTAAGGGTTTAAGGTGATCAAGGTATTCATATATTTGTTATGTGGGATTAATAGATTCATCATTTGGAAAATCTTATGTTAAGTTGATTTTGTAAATTTAGTGACCTTCCTTCTAAATTCTTTTGGTCTTTAAATTTGAATAGACATATATTGGAAGAGTATTAAGGTTAAATACTTCTGGAATAGTTCAAGGATATTATCTACAACCTATTATAACCATTTTAGTTTCAATAAAAATTTAAATTGTGAAGGAACAACTTTTGTACCATATGATTCATTAAAAGTGCTCCAAGTATGAAAAATTCATCTTGAATATCCATTTCCTGGTATAAGAAATGAAGTGAAAATAAATAAAAGCACAAACAAAGGATGAGATCATGATTATGAATTGGGAATAAATCAAGTAATTTTATTTTCTAAAGTTACTATATGTATATTAAAATAATCCATAAACTTTAGGAAAATAATTTTGGAAAAAAGAGTTACTCGTTCACTTTTTTTTTTCTGAGAAATTTGTAGTCTTTTAACTAATCACAGATTTTCGATCTTATGATAATTAAATTTCTGATGGCCATATTCTCTATCATTATCCATAATAACTTGATAGTTATATTTATTTTTCATTCCCAAGTTTTCACTTCCCACTAATGTTATCCTATAGGGAAACCTAGTTTTGTGGTGACCATCACATTGTCGTTTCCCTCTTTTTAAGAGGAAGTTTTATTAAGTCTTTTTATGATGTGGGATTTACACAATGGTATTCGAAAATTAAAACTCCATGACTACCTATAACAATTTTAATTTTTGAGGATGAAATTTATTTAAGTAGGGGATAATGTGACACCCCAATTTTTTATGGTACGTCTCTTTTAAATTTAACAACTTTGATAGCTTATGTTGCACACAACACCAAGTTTAAAACCATGATATACTATTTAAAATGTGACCGTTATAACCTAGATGTTAAATTAGTGAGAATAAATAATATTTACCAAATTATGAAATTTAAAATTTTAAATTCATCCAAATTATTTTTATAGGCATAAGATAATAATAAATCAAATTTTACGCATGAAAGACTATATTCTTTTCCCTAAAGGTAGTTTTATCACCTTTTAATGGCACACTTATTTTAAAATTAAATTTTGACACTTATAAATTTAATTGAACAAAATAAACACAATTTTTAAAATCATAATATCAAAATTATATTAGGGTGAAATGTTGGTATTTTTCTAAAAATATTTATTTTCTACTAAATATTGAAAAATACCGATTTTTATAAAACTGTCAATTTAGTTATATTAAAAGTATATTTATGATTTGAATTTGGTCTCAAATATGAAATTATAAATAAAATTTATGTATCTCATAAATGAAAATATGATATATTTATATCCTAGAATAAGTAAATAAATGTATTAAAAATGATAAATTAAGTATTGGTATTTCTATAAAACGTAAATGTTTATTTATAATTATATAATTAATATAATTATTTAAAATAAAATTTATTCTCATAAAATTGATTAATAAATTAATATTTTTTGTTTTATAATTATAAGATAATTTTATAAGACCTTAATAAATTTTTCAATGTGTCATAAAAGGAGTTATAATTTTAAAATTTGTATTTTTTGAGTAAATGACGATTTTATTTAAATATTAAATTTGTCATATTTATAAAATTATTATCATAAAATGGAGTCAATTTTTGAATTATACATGTTGAAAAATGGTTAGGGTGATTTTTTCATATTTTTTTAAAATAGTTGAATTTTTGATGAATAGTGAAATATGATAATTTATGACATTTAACATTGTAGGTAAATAAATAAATTATTTATTCATGGATGATGTGTGGATGAGATAAGAACTCATTGGTTAGAACTCACATTCTCTATTTACTGTATTTTGTCATAATAATCAATACTAGTCATATTCTTGAGCCAAAATAATAAACCAATAAATAAAATAATCAAAAAACACCCTCCTCCTCCACTATAAATATCAACCCTCAACACCCCTTATTCTCACACAAAAAAGACTTGAATATTGCTTATATTCTACCCATTTCCTCTTCTAAACCTCTTACCCATATCCTGGTCTTACCAGTCTCACCAAAAGACCATTCCCAAGTTCCTTAAGGAGGATCTCAAGGAGAAGAAGTCCAAGAGGTAAAATCCTCTTTCATTTTATTTTTTTAATTTCTTTTTAATTTATTTTCTTTTATTATCCTATCATCACATACCTATACCAAAGTGGAATGATAAATCTAGTATCTTTTATATACTAGAATGTTATTATGATAAATTATCATATTTTACTATTCACCAAAAATTCAAGTATTTTAGAAAAATCCAAAAAAAATCACAATAAACATTTTTTGACATATAGAAATAAAAAATGTACTCAATTTTATGAAAATAATTTTCTAAATATGAGAAATTTAATTTTTAATTAAAATAATCATTTACATGGAAAATACCAATTTTAAAATTATAACTAATTTTGTAAAACTTTGAAAAATTAATTAAGGTATAATAAAATTATATTATAATCATAAGATAAGAAAAATATTAATTTATTAAGACGTTTTATAGAAATAAATTTTCTTTTAAAACATTATATAAATTATAAAATTGAAAATAAACAATTATGTTTTATAAAAGCATCAACAATTAATTAATAATTTATAAAACATTTATTTACTTATACTATGATTTAATCATATCATATTTTCATTTAAAAGATACCTAAATTTTATTTATACTTTCAGGAGTGAGGTTACTATTATATTGGCCAGTTTACTATTCATAAGGGTTATATTACTATTCAAAATGTCAAGTTACTATTTCATTGATATTGGTTCCTTGACATCTAGAAATATCTCTTATTTCATTCATTATTTATTTATAAAGTTTTTTTTGCATTATTTAATTATTTATGTGATTTATAGTATATGACATAATTATAGTAAGGTAATTTCCATTGATAAAATTTTGGGTCATTATATTCTTCCCCCCTTATGAATTTTTACCCTCAAAATTTTATTTTACATTATAAGTTGAAAATAGGTGAGGGTACTTATCCTTCATCATTTCCTTCAATTCCCAAGTTGCCTCTTCATACTTATGGTTCCACTATATACTTTGACTAGGTGAGTAGTCTTGTTGCGTAGAACTCTATCTCTATGATCCAAGATCTTCACTAGATAATACTCATAAGAGTGATCATTTTTCAACTATACCACCTCTGAATTCTATACATGCGAGGGATTTGGTATGTAATTTATCAAGAGGGATACGTGGAATACATCGTGTACTCAAGACATGGTAGGTGAAAGTGCTAGTCGATAGGCCACAACTCCGACACGAACAAGAATCTCGAAGAGGCCGATGTACCTGAGACTTATTTTCTCCTTATTCCCAAATATCATGATCCTCTTCCATAGAGATATATAGAGGAATACCATGTATCCAACCTTAAACCCCGTGTATCATTGACAACTATCTACATAACTCTTTTGTCGACTTTAGGCTTCCCAGATATTCTGATGAATGGTTTTCAACTTTTCTGCCATTTCTTCGACCATTTAAAGACCTAGAAGCTTACTTTCATCGACTTTATCCCAACATGCCAGTGTTCTGCATCTTTTTCTATAAATAGATTCATATGGATCCATTTGGATGCTAGAGTGGAAGTTATTGTTGTAGGAGAATTTTACTAGTTTGAGATATTAGTCCAATCCTCCTTTCAGGTCCATAGAATACCCTCTCAACATGTATTCTAGTGTATGAATAGTTCACTCAGATTGGCCATCAGCTTGAGGATGATAGGCCATACTGAAGTTCAACTCAGTGTTAAATGCACGCTGGAGACTTTTCCAGAACTTAGAGGTGAATTTCTGATCTTGATCGGATAAAATCAATATTTTTACTCCATAAAACCTTAATACTTCTCTGATGTATATCCATGAAAGTTGATCGAATGATAATTCATATCAAATTTTGATAAAGTGAGATGTATTTTTGGGACTATCCACAATAACCCATATAATATTGTTTCCTATGGATGTTTTCGAAATTCCAGAGACAAAGTTCATAGTGACGTTTTCCTATTTCCATGTTGGTATGGGTAATGGTTACATCATCCCTTTATAATTTTTCCTTTCATACTTCACTTTCTAACATACCAGACACTTTTAAGTATATTCAACGATCTCTTTCTTCATATTTTCCCACCAATAGTTTTCTCAGAGATCTCGATACATCTTGGAGCTCCCTAGGTGAATAGAGAAGGTTGAGCTATGCGAATTACTCATAAAATGTTTATTTATCTCTGAATTGGATGGTACACATATTTGTGAACCAAATCAGACAACTCCATCCACATTAATCTTGAACTTAGAGGATTTCCCATTTCTGATAGCTTCCAGCCTTTTCTGAATTTCCACATCATTCCTTTAAGCGTCCTTTATTTTCTCCATAAGTAATGGCTGGAAAAAAATTTGATAAAGGATTTATGATGTTACTTTATTAATTATTCCCATTATTATCCTTTATATTTCTAATAAGATTGGTTCCTTTTCAATTATAATCATTGATAAAGATGTAGGATCCTTTCTACTTAGAGTATTTTCCACCTTATTTGATTTACCGAGATGGTAGTGGATTGAGCAGTCATAATATTTGATAAAATCTAACCATCTTCACTAGTGCATATTAATCTCCTTCTATGTGAATATATATTTTAGAGTATTATGATTAGTATATATTTTACACTTATTCTCATAGAGATAATGTTTCCAGATTTTCAATGCGAAGATCTCAACTGCCAACTCTAGATCATTCATGGGATGGTTTTTCTCATGAATTTTCAATTGCGTTGAGGCGTAGGCTATCGATTTATCATTTTTCATTAGTAAATAGCCTAATCCATTCTTTGAAACATTGCTATACACCACGAAGAGTTTCCCACTTTTTGGTAGTTTGAGCACTGATGTAGTGATAAGCCTATTTTTAAACTCTTTAAAGCAGTATTAACATTCACTGGTCTATAAAAACTTTTCCCCTTTCTGAGTTATCTTGGTTAGTTTGTTCAACAATCATGATAATTTCTTCAAAAATCATCAATAATACCCAGCTAGACCCAGGAAACTATAGATCTCCATTAAATATATTGGTCTGGGACACTCTTTGATTGTCTTTGTCTTGGAAGGGTCCATATATATCCCTTTTCTAGTGATTACATGCCCTAATAATGATACTTCCTCCATCCATAACTCACATTTGATATACTTTTCATATAGATTCTCCCTATGCAATTTTTTAGCATAATATTCAAATGCTCCTCATGTTCCTCCTTTCTCTTGGAGTATATCAGAATATCACTAATAAATACTATCAAAAATTGGTCAAGGTAATCACTAAAGTCTCTATTCATCAAGTCCATGAATTTTTTTGGAGCATTAGTGATTCCGAAGGGCATCACTATGAACTCATAGTTTCCATAACTTGTTCGAAAGGAAGTCTTGAGAATATATTCCTTCGTCAACTTTAATTGGTGATATCCTAAATTAAGGTCGACCTTAGAGAAATAAATTTCCCCACATAGATAATAAAACAAGTAATCTATCTGTGGTATGGGATACTTGTTCTTTATCATGGGTTTTTAGCTCACAATAATCAATGCAGAGGTTCATTGATCCATCCTTCTTCTTGATGAAGAGGATTGGCGCACCCTATGGTGAAGTAGTCAGGAATTTAAAACCCTTTTCCAGATTCTCCTGTGACTACTTATTTATTTCTTTTAACTCAACGATGTACATTCTATAAGGCGTCTTTGATATAGGTAGAGATCTAGGAATAAGTTCAATTAAGAACTCAACCTCTCGATTAGGAGGAAGAACAGAAAATTATTCAGGGAATACATCAATATAATCCATCATGATGGGTATGTCTTTGAGCATGATTCTCTTCTTTGTATCAAGAATTTTATCTAGACACGCTTTCTCATAAGGCAACAATATTCACAATTGATATGATGATTCTAAAGAGGATTCATCTTCCTCTTTACACTTGTTCATAATTTGAGGATGCTTTGAGATGTGAAGAGTGATCTCCCTTTACTGATAATTGGTATTGGATTTATATAATTATAGCTGATCCATGCCCAATATAGAATCAAACTCTACCAAAGGGAGTATGAAAAGATTTTATAGGAGGTTCAGTCCATAAACATTAACCCAGAGGATTTATATACTTTGGATGCAATAATTTACCCATTTTATGTTCTCATAGATAACTCAACCTCCAAATTTTGAGGTGGTGATTGAATAGTTATGCTAAAATTGCAAGATATGAAAGAATTCATAGAACTAGAATCAAATAGTATATTTTCTATTCTTTAATGAAAAACTAGAATACCTATCACCACATCATTTTCAGGCTCCACCTCAGCAGTAGTGATAACATATTCCCTTCATTACTTCCTTGAATGTTGTTGTTGATTTCCTCAAACCACCCTTGGATTAGGGAAATGGTTCACATAATGCTCATGTTCCTTGAAGTTGAAACACTTCACTATGGTCTGAGTGTTAATCTAAACCTTCCTTTATTATTCCAAATTTTTGGGATTCTTCATATCCCTATGGTAGTTAATATCTATATCCCCATCTCTTCCACATTTGAAGCATCTCATGGTTCCCTTTAAACAGTTCCTAGGACGCTTCTTCCCATAATTTTAACACATGTGATATTGGGTTTTCTTTCCATCCTGAGATTTATCTATTGATCCTCCTATATTAGAATCCATTTTCTGATTTTTATCACAAGGCCCACGAGACCACTAATATTCTCTAATATTTATTTCAACCTTTAGGGTACAACAAACAATCTCTTCATAGTTGTCAAAGTCTCGAATTTCCAATGATTTTCATAAACTTGGATTTAGTACAATAAAGAATCAATCCACCTTTCTTTCAATGTTCATGACAATTATAGATGTGTACTGTGATAGCCTTGTGATTTTTTCGTCATATTCCCCGATAGACTCATCGTCATTTTGATTCAATCCAAGGAACTCCCTTTTCATCTTAAGACAAAGATTTCAGGGAAAATATTTATTGAAAAATATTTTCGTGAAATCTTCCCATTCCATGGAATAAACTCCCTCCTTGGACTTAATGTTCTTGATCATCGTTCACCACTGATTAGCTTCCCCATAAAAATGATAGACCACCAATACAACTTTCTCTTCTTTAGAGAACTGTAGGGTAGATAATATCATTTCAATGGATTTAATCCATTGTTCCATGATGAGGGGATCATAAGATCCAATAAACATGCAAGGTCTTTGTCACATGAAGGATTCAATGAAACTATATTTATTTGGGAAATTAGGGTGTTCCACACAATTCATGTTATTATTCACAATTTAATCCAATTGAAAAATTATTATCATGAAGTTTTGAGAACATATTCTCATCATATTTGGAATTTCATTAGGGTAATCGCCACATTTCCTATCACATTTATTATTGCCACAAGTTCTCCAATTTATATCCATTAACTAAAAAAATAAATTACAATTAGGGTGGATTGAATACATATCTAATAATAATTTAAAAATGAAAAATTAAGCATAAATGGGTAAAATTGTAAAGGAAAAGTATTTCCTAACTTGTGATTCCATAGGTTTCAATCTAGGTTAACTATGGTGATAGAATTGTCCCTAGGGTTATTACTAAATTGCTCTAGTCCTAATATCAAAAGATAAATAGACCATCCTATGATACCAAATATATTGACCCTATCCTATTACAAAAATTATTACTTGATTTTAAGCATAAAATAAAAACCAAGGATCATAAATTCTAGTGTATTTGGAGGATTAGGTGTATAAAACTGAAAACATGAAAGCAAAATGAAAAAAACTTTTATTTAAATTCTATATTGAGATCCTAAATTCCATTAACCGATAACATCTGCATAGGGTAACCTAGGTAATAAATGAATAATGGGATGAGCTAAAAATCCCAGTAAAGAAATAAACATAAAAATAAAGCATATCACATGGGTTATAAGACATAACATGATGAAATAAAAAGGTATAAAAACATAGAATCATAACATATAGAACATGATATCATGTAATAATGGAATCATAATAACGTGGTAGTAACATAAAACATGAAATAAGTATGGATCTAGGCTTATTTCACATAGTGGATCACGATTCAAGGCACATGAGCCTCAACCCGGTTGGTGAGGACTCTTAAGTGCATCCAGGTGACCCGAGATCAAATCTAGGTGGAGGCACAATTTTCAGGTACTGTAGTAGGTACTGTAGCGGGAATTGTGCATTAATTTAGCAGGTACTATAGCAGGAACCGTAGTGGGCACTATTTGGCACTGTAGCAGCTGGGAATTTGCCCACGTTTGGGCCTTTGGGCCACTGATTTGGTCCCTAAGTCCTTTAAGGCCTTCGGGACACCCAAGACTTCGGGCCAGTAAGGCCTTCGAACCACCTCAAAGATTTTGGGCCACCTTAATTGCATATGAAAACCAGACAACCTACAAGGAACAAGCTCTATAGAAGGATGAGCAAGGAGCTTTCACCACAGCAGAAGCTACACAGATTACAAGAATGAGAGGGTATGACACCTGCCATCGGGACAACCCTGTGAATGCATGGGAAATCCTAGATGAACAACCATGAAAAGGTGGAGAGTTGATTTCACGATGAAGATTCTAGGAAGGAGAAGTTCCAAGTAGTTAGTCTGGGTTATATGTAATGTTTTAATCCTACAGGCAATGAATTCCTCTAAGGCCTACGGGCCATGTAATACTTACGCCTACGGTCATTGTAAGGGTTCCGCCTCACCCCTTGAATGATGGATTATCAAAATAAATAAAAAATAAAGGCCCTAGAGCCATTGTATGGATGGATCACGATTCAAGTATAACCATCAAGACCATTGCACCTGGAGCACGAGTCAAGGCTAACCACTAAGACTATTGCACATGGAGCCTGAGTCAAGGTTAACCACCAAGACCATTGCACATGAAATCTCATAAGACTAAAAATTACCCAATTAATTGGAGTTATATATAGGTGAAACCATCATAAAATTTTCATGAATATGTGAGCCACATTAATAATCATACAGGATAAATCAAATATAAACATAAGGGTTACCCATGGAAAGAATTGGGTATCATAACCATGTCAAAAGACATAACAAAAGGGAATATCATAATGGAGTCCATGAAAGAATGGATTTAAATAAAACATGGACATTAATAAGGAAAAATAGGAATATATCATGATAAGTGATTTCAAAATGGAGTGAAAACATGAAAAAATAGTGTTTATGAAACTTTAGAAATAAAACATTTTAGTGTGGTTTATAGAAAATATTAAAGAGAATTTAAAGAGGAAAAGACATAATATTTTAAATAAAACTATAATTGAACCAAGATATTTATTCATGATAAAATGAGTGATTTTATAAAAATAATTATGGGTTAAAATAGATTATGGAGTGCACTTAAAAATGGGTAAGAAGTTGGAAAGTTCCCTTTAATCAGGCTTTCTTATCATGAAGAATTGAGGAGGGAACCTTTTTAAAACATGTATTTACCTATAAAATAAGGATTATTTGTTCTAGATAAATGAGGTTTGAACATATAAATATAATTTATAATAATTAAACAAAAATAAATAAGCATTACATTGGGGTAAATAGTGATAATGAGTAACCTGAAGGAAAAATAGAGGTTCAGGTAGAATCCCTTACCTTATGTCTGAAATGGTTCAAAAATTGATCTTAATGTCCTATATAATCAGATTAAATCCATTAATTAATTAACTAAGAAACTTTTATACATTTATTTGATTTATTATAATTTTATTAAGTTTATTTATGGCCTTTTATGGGTTATTAGATTCAATTTCATCATTAGAGAGTGTTGATTTCCTTGGTTTTCATGATCAATTTACTTGTATACATGTACGAAAAATCATGTAAAATGAGAATGGTTTTATAGAATTGAAGTTATATGTTATTAATGAACATATATAATATTAAATTATTATAATTTATTTGGTAAATTTGGATGAGGATAAATCATTAGATAAAATGTTACTGATAATCGTTTAGATTATTTTGACAGTTCTTCGATCATCAAAAAATAGTTTTGTTTTATTAATTAATATTATGTATATAAAATGGATCTAGAAAATTAAATGGGTTATAATACATATATTATAATCTTTTTTAAACATAAAAATGGTTTTATGACCAGCTTTGAAGTGAATAATGTAAATTGAAAACTCGTCATCCTTGAATGTGATAAATTAACACATCACGAACAATGTTTTCATTTTTAGAACAAAAAAGGGAGGGGAAAGAATTGAGGATATATTATTCCATTAGAAAAATAAAATTATTGTATATGTATGGTACTATATTTGTCATACCATTTGGATAAGGGGATGTGAGGAGAGAATAAGAAAAGAAAATAACCTGAAAAGAAATTAAAAGAAAAGAAAGAGGATTTTGTTAAAAACCTCATTAGGGGGATTGGTTTTGATATTTTGTTGAGACCAAAGGCTCCTGGATGTGGGGGAGGGGCTTGTAAAGTGATTTGAGTAGAATTTGGAGAAGGATAAAATCTTGAGAGGTGTGAGGAGAATAAGTAGTGAGAGGTGGTATTTATAGGGGAGGAGAGGGGTGTTTTCTCATTATTTTATTCATTAGTTTATTTTTTTGCCTCAAGAATATGAATAGTTTGAGCATTATCACCATAAATATTAAAATAATTAAGTATATTTTGAAATTTTGTGCTTACATTATCCATACATCATCTATGAATCCATAATTCATGTATTTATCTTTTATCGAAAATTATCGTATTTTACTATTCACCAAAATTTCAAGTATTTTATAAAAATACCAAAAATTCACCATTTTTGATGTGTAGATTTTAAAAATGAACTTCATTTTATGAAAATAATTTTATATTTATGAAAAAAATTATTTTTTAATTAAAATCATCATTTACTTGGAAAATGCCAATTTTAAAATTATAACTGATTTTGTAAAACTTTGAAAAATTAAATAAGGTCTCATAAAATTATATTATAATCATAAGATAAAAAAATATTAATATATGAATAAATTTTATGGAAATAAATTTTATTTTAAAACATTATATTAATTATAAAATTGAAAATAAACACTTATGTTTTATAAAAATATCAACACTTAATTAATAATTTCTAAATCATTTATTTACTTATACTATGATATAATTATATCATATTTTAATTTATAAGATGTCTAAATTTTATTTATACTTTCATGGGTGATGTTACTATTCTATTTTCTAGTTTATTATTCATAAGGGCCATATTACTATTCAAAAGGTCAAGTTACTATTTCATCGGTATAGGTTCCTTAAATTCTACAAATATCTCTTATTTCATTAATTATTCATTTATAAAGTTTGTTTCATGTTCTTTCTGTGATTTTATATGATTTATACTATATGAAATAATTATAAGCAGGGAATTTCCATTGATAAAATTTTGGGTTGTTATAGTTTCCAAATATAGAAAGGGTGTAGTAATTTTTGTTGTACATCTCGAACCTCTCGTTGTTTGATTTTCATGATCACAATCACTTTCTTTTTTATCTAACATTGTGTTTTAAGTGTTTGTGTTGATAGGCATTTGATTGCCAAGAAGTTGACCAAGGAAGAGGCAGAAATGGACTGAAATTCAGTCCACCGGCCGACCGGTGGCTTCACCACCGGCCAGCCGGTGGCACCCAGACTCAAGGGGTAGCTACTGCCTCCCCACCGGTCGACCGGTGGCTCTGCCACCGGTCGACCTGTGGCACCCAGCACAAATAGTGAGACCTACTGTCTTTCCACCGGCCAGCCGGTGGCTCCTCACCGGTCGACCGGTGGAGCCTGGATCAAGACTCTTCTTCTCTATCAAGGCACCGGCCAGCCGGTGGAGATGTACCGGTCAGCCGGTGGCCCCTGGACAAGAATCCTATGCCTTTTTGCACACACCGGCCAGCCGGTGGGACTGTACCGGCCAGCCGGTGGACACAGTCAAACTAGCCGTTGGGCTGTTGACCAGCCTGTCCACTTGACTCTCAACGGCTCCGAAGACCTCTCCAACGGCTCCGAAGCCTCCCCAAGGGTTCCTAGCCTATAAATAAAGGCTGAGGAAGCCCCGGACAATACCTGGAACACTTGTGAAGCCAACAGACATATTTTGGATCAATTGGCCAACCTCCGGCGACTTCCTTCAAAGGAACCCCAAGAGCTCCAACAACTTCCACATCCAAGGAGCTCCACTCAAGAAGCTTGGGAGAGCACGCCCATCAACTCCATCATCCATTGGCGCCCGAGTCTTCCCAATTACGGGTTTTATTGCATTTATTTATTTTGAGCTTAAAATTGGGTTTGTGCCTACAAACCCCAACCCTTTTCTCTTCCCCCCTTCTTTTGGGTTTCACACCACCACTAAGGTGTGAAGAGGTTGTCAAGCCTTACCTTGTAAAAAGGCTTGAGATCGGTGAGCTAGTCTTCACCCGTAAAAAGACTAGTGGGTTATTGCTTAACCATTAAAAGCATTGGGTTCTTGCTTAACCACTAAAAGCAAGCTGTAATAGGTCCTAGTGCTACCTCAAAGCCTAGTGGGTTTCTTGCTAAAACCATTGAAAAGCAAGTGGTAGGAATCTCTCAACGGTTGAGTTGGGAGCGGAGACGTAGGCCGGGTTTTTGGCCGAACTCCGTTATCAATTTGCGTGTCTTGCCTCTTTATTTCCGCTGCACTTTGATATTTGTTTTTAATTTGTCAATCTTTTTTTAAAAGGCAATTCACCCCCCCTCTTGCCATCATTCCTCACTTTCTTCCGACCTAACAATTGGTATCAGAGGGATCTTTGAATAAATCCCTAACCCGGTTTCAAATTTAAGATCCATTTAGATGGCATCAACTTCTTTCGCCCTCGAGGGATACTCTTTGGGTCGGGCTCCATTTTTTGATGGGTCCGACTATAATTATTGGAAAACCCGCATGACTACTTTTCTTAGAAGTATAGGGTATCCCATTTACAAAATTGTCATGCAAGGTTACACTTTGTCTACCCCCGACGAATCCAAATGGACCCCCGCCGATATTAGAAACTTTGAGCTTGATGGCAAAGCCATGAACGCTCTACATTGCGGGTTAGATAGAAATGAATTTAATCGTGTATCCACTTGCACCTCCGCACATGAAATTTGGAAGCTTTTAGAAGTGACCCATGAAGGCACTAATAAAGTCAAGGATACTCGATTGGACATGTACCGTCAGGATTTTGAGTCTTTTTCTATGCACCCAAATGAATCAATTTCTGAAATGTTTACTCGATTTACTGACGTGTGCAATGGTAGAAAGTCTCTTGGAGATAATATTTCTGCAGAAACGATGGTCAAGAAGATCTTATGGGTCCTTCCGAGCTCATGGGCACCAAAAGTGACGGCGATCCAAGAAGCTAAGGACGTCAAAAATATGCCGGTAGAGGAGCTCATCGGATCTCTCATGACTTATGAGATCACGATGAGGAGGCAAGCTCAAAAGGAGGGCACACCAATCAAAACTCCAAATAACATTGCCCTCAAGGTACAAAAAGAAGTAAGCTCCTCCTCATCCTCTTCCTCATCTCCTTCCTCATCTTCCTCATCATCAAGCGGCGACTCGGAAATGGAGAATCTCGCCCGCCAAATGCACAAGTTTATGAAGAAGCACAAGAAGAAGAAGAAATCTCGCAAGGCGCGAAAGCAAGAACCCACCGCAAGATCCGAGCCCAAGGTAAAATGCTACGGGTGCGGCGAAAAGGGCCATTACAAGCCCGATTGCCCACTCAACAAGAAACGGGCCACGCACAAGGAGAAAGGAAAGAAAAAGGTCCTCAAGGCCACATGGAGTGACACCTCATCATCCTCCTCCTCCTCCTCCTCGAGCGACCAAGGTACAAGATGCCTAATGGCATTCCATGAGGTAACATCTTCCGACTCCTCCTCTTGTTCTTCAAATTCAAATTCTTTAAATCATTTATCTTATGAAGAACTCTCACATGCTAGAGATCAACTAGAAAATGGTTTTCATGAGCTTTCTTCAAAATTTGTTGCTTTAAAAAAGTCTTTCAAAAAACTCTCTTCCGAAAAAGAACAACTTCTCAAAGAGAAGGAAGAGTTGTCCCTTAAAATCCAAAATTTTCCAAATGTTGATTCCATGGAATCAACCATCAAAGACCTTAGAGAGACCTTAGCCAAGTTCACCCAAGGTGAACAAAATTTGACCAAATTATTAAGTTCTCAACGAGTATCTAGAACCACCAATGGACTTGGCTACACCAACCGAGCCTCCTCCTCCCATGCTCAAACTGTTTTTGTAAGGGGGAGCTCCGATTACAAATTTTGTAATTATTGCAAGAAAACCGGGCATCTCATTTATGAGTGTAATTGTAAAAACGCCCGGTATGGCCAACCCAAGTCTATTTTCTATAGTGACGAGTTTTATAGGAGAAGACCCGCCATGAGACAAGTTTGGATTGAAAAATCCCTCCTTGCGAGTCTCTCCGGGCCTAAAATTGTTTCTTTTCAAAATCCCACTCCCCGGTGATTCATTATTTTTATTTAGGGGGAGAACTTTCTCATTTTTAATTCAAAAATTACATTTGGTTTCAAATTTCAATTTTCAATTCTTTTTCAAATCAATTTAGAATTTTCAATTTTCAATTGGTTTCCAACAGTTGGTATCGAATTTGTTTTTGTTTCAAAACTTTCAATTCAAACTGTTATTCAAATTTTCATTTCAATTTCAAAAATCTCAATTGATTTTCAAATCTCAAATCTTGTTTTTAAAATCTCAATTTCCCTCAATCAAGTTTTATGCCCCATTCTATTTTGATAATCACAAAGGGGGAGAAATTTCTTGATTGATTGGGGGAGAATCCTTTTTCATCATGCTTTGCATTTCCTTTTAATTTCATTTTTACTTTAATTGTTTTGGTGATTGTGATCATCAAAATAGGGGGAGATTGTTGTACATCTCGAACCTCTCGTTGTTTGATTTTCATGATCACAATCACTTTCTTTTTTATCTAACATTGTGTTTTAAGTGTTTGTGTTGATAGGCATTTGATTGCCAAGAAGTTGACCAAGGAAGAGGCAGAAATGGACTGAAATTCAGTCCACCGGCCGACCGGTGGCTTCACCACCGGCCAGCCGGTGGCACCCAGACTCAAGGGGTAGCTACTGCCTCCCCACCGGTCGACCGGTGGCTCTGCCACCGGTCGACCTGTGGCACCCAGCACAAATAGTGAGACCTACTGTCTTTCCACCGGCCAGCCGGTGGCTCCTCACCGGTCGACCGGTGGAGCCTGGATCAAGACTCTTCTTCTCTATCAAGGCACCGGCCAGCCGGTGGAGATGTACCGGTCAGCCGGTGGCCCCTGGACAAGAATCCTATGCCTTTTTGCACACACCGGCCAGCCGGTGGGACTGTACCGGCCAGCCGGTGGACACAGTCAAACTAGCCGTTGGGCTGTTGACCAGCCTGTCCACTTGACTCTCAACGGCTCCGAAGACCTCTCCAACGGCTCCGAAGCCTCCCCAAGGGTTCCTAGCCTATAAATAAAGGCTGAGGAAGCCCCGGACAATACCTGGAACACTTGTGAAGCCAACGGACATATTTTGGATCAATTGGCCAACCTCCGGCGACTTCCTTCAAAGGAACCCCAAGAGCTCCAACAAATTCCACATCCAAGGAGCTCCACTCAAGAAGCTTGGGAGAGCACGCCCATCAACTCCATCATCCATTGGCGCCCGAGTCTTCCCAATTACGGGTTTTATTGCATTTATTTATTTTGAGCTTAAAATTGGGTTTGTGCCTACAAACCCCAACCCTTTTCTCTTCCCCCCTTCTTTTGGGTTTCACACCACCACTAAGGTGTGAAGAGGTTGTCAAGCCTTACCTTGTAAAAAGGCTTGAGATCGGTGAGCTAGTCTTCACCCGTAAAAAGACTAGTGGGTTATTGCTTAACCATTAAAAGCATTGGGTTCTTGCTTAACCACTAAAAGCAAGCTGTAATAGGTCCTAGTGCTACCTCAAAGCCTAGTGGGTTTCTTGCTAAAACCATTGAAAAGCAAGTGGTAGGAATCTCTCAACGGTTGAGTTGGGAGCGGAGACGTAGGCCGGGTTTTTGGCCGAACTCCGTTATCAATTTGCGTGTCTTGCCTCTTTATTTCCGCTGCACTTTGATATTTGTTTTTAATTTGTCAATCTTTTTTTAAAAGGCAATTCACCCCCCCTCTTGCCATCATTCCTCACTTTCTTCCGACCTAACAATTTTGATATGAATCTTTAAAAAGCTAAAAATATGAAGTGGTGAAGTTATAACTAATGATCTGATATAGAACCATATGGAAAAAAATAAAAAGTTTTACCAGGTGGAGAAAAATATAAAGTCTATGAGATAAAATTTTATAAGACCATCATACATAGAAATAAAAATAATATAACCTATGAAGACATTCCAAATAAAGTTTTATTGAATAGAGGAAAAAACTTATCATATTAATGGATAAAGAAATATGAAGCTCACTGGATAGAGAAAAATGGAAGTTTATACACCAGATATATACTTGAGGAAATTTACAAAAAAAAATTTAAAGTCAAATATTGTGATAATATTGAGCTATAATTTCAACATTCATATTTATATATGATATTTGATGAATATTTTATGCGTTTATTGACACTAATATTTTAGAATATTTTGATGAATATTGTTGACTCTGATTTATGTGGAGGCTTTCAAGGTAGTCACAAAGAGAATGATTTGAGTAAGAAATTCAAATTTAGAGCTTACATTTTTCCTTAATTTTGGAGGAATCTAATCCTATAAAAGGAGGATATCTCATTCATATATTATTGATGATTGGTATTAATAGGAATTATTATTATTCAGCATGAGTTACCAACTGAGATTCTACTTGGTTGAAGAAGAGGAGAATCAGGAGAAAGATATTTGGATAGAGATCCTCTCGATAGAGAAGTGCTATATGGATGGAGTACCAGATGAAGAAGGAGAAACAAAATGAGGCTGAGAAGATCATTAGATAGAGGAGCATAAAAATAAGGTGCATCAAACCGAGGTGCATCCGATATAGGTGCATAAAATAAAGGATAATTAAACTAAGGTGCATCTGACCAAGGGGAATCTAACTGAGGTGCACCAAATAGAGGTGCATTGAACAAATGAGTATCAGACTAAGATGCATTAGAAAAATTTCATTGTAAAGGAGTATAAAAAAGTTGAAAAATACTAAGGGGTATATGAAAAAACATACCAAACAGAGTATTACAGTATAGAATTTTTCTGAAGTGGAATTCCAGACAAAGTTTTGAAAGGTTGTTATTTGATTATATCTTAGTGTTTCAAGACCTGGAGGATGTTTTGAGATGAGAATAATTTTCCATGAATCTTTTAAAGTTATTTAAGAATTTGTATATAGGAAAATGTGATCCAACTTGCTTACGGAGGAAGACGATTTGAAGAAGAAGATATTTCTACACTGAATTAACACTGAATTAGGAGCTTATGGCTGGGGGGTATAAACAGTAGCTAGAGGATTGTGATTGGGGGATATAGCCAATAACTAAAAAAGTTTGTAACTATTGGGGTATAACCAGTTATTTATGTTTCTAATGGGGGGGGGGGGTATAACCAATTACTTTTAGAGTTAGTGAAAAATCCATGTTGGGGGTATAACCAACATGGAAAGGAGTAGGTAATATTGGCTAAACATTGTAAATATCATGCGTTGATATCTATATTTATATATATTTCATACAAGGTTAGTCTATGATAAATGTTTGAGTGGATAGAGAACTCTAAAATGTTTTAGAGATTGAGTTTTGAGGAGAATTCATAAAAAATGGATCATTGATTCACCTAATCCCCCGTCAGTAATCCTACACTGATTTGAGAACTACATTGTTCTTGGTTTTAATCTTTAATTTTTTTAGAAAAATGTGTTTTGTGAAAAATCACATGATAAATGGTTCATTCAGAGTATTGGGAAATTTATTTTTTGAAATTTGGGTTTCAATGTTATTTTTGGAAATTTAGAATTTAATTTGAAAATTCATTTTGAGTATTAACTTTCAAAATTAATGGAATGTTTTAATAAACCACATTGAATTAATAATGTTCTCATTTGTTTGTTCTTTGAAGGGTTTTTATATTTAAACTGTTAAATATAGAATATGAAAATCATAATTGTGTTGAATTTATAATTTCTCAAAAATTTGTTTTAATTTTGAAATGAATTAAAATGGATTTTTGATTGTTGAATTTCATATGAAGATTTCGAAAACTCCTCAAGCTACTTATATAATAGTGTTGCATCTATTCCATGAATAAAATGAAGCTACCACATAATGATGAGTGACTAAAAGTGTAAATTTATAAAAGTGACAATGTTGCTGGAAGGATTAACACGATTATACATGAACAATTCAGACCTACTGTGAAGAAATATTGGAAAAGTTTCCAACTAAATGTTCCTAGGATATGACAAGCTCCCATGCCCAAAAAGATGAAATTATAAGCTAATTAATAATATTAGAAATATATAGTAAAAAATCCTTAAGATACTATGAATATAGATTGGTAATTCACCCTAAAAATATGAAGAAAATAAGTTGCAACATTTTAAACCCAATATATTGAACCCACCTTCACCCTGTCGACCATAAGAACCCACTGAAATCGGTCCCTCAACCTACTATAAGACAATGTCCCAATCAACTATAAAATAAAATTACAATCCAACACACCCATTTTTTTGGTCATTGAAACAAAAACAACCTACTATGGATGATAAACTACACTTGAAGATGAATGAACACACACGATAATGGTCATAGGTTCACAAATGTTGTTCAAAATAACTGCCTCTATGACATTCTATGGCAGTGATTTTGAACCTATGGTCCATAATCATACATGATTATCCATATTACACATGACTAAGAGGAGATGGACCATAGGTTAGAACACACTTATCACATTAGAACATATAAGCTTCTTTTTATTCTCTTATTTTCTATTTTCTTATATTGAAATGTTTTTATTGAAATATATTTTTCATAATAATTCTATCATGGGTATTTAATTAGTTTAAGGGGAAGGGGATATATGGGTTAAAATTATTTCAATTTATATTCATACATGAGTTTTAATCAAAGAGGATTGTAAAACTTCTAGTTAGTGATATCAATTTCTATTCATAGTGAGCAGATTTTCACTCTACCCCAAGTACTAATAGGAGAAGGGTATAGTTTCTTTTTCCTCAATGAACACAACTAAAGTACTTTCTAGAAAAGTTTATGGTAAGATCTCTCTATGAGGAAGCACCTTCATATTTAGTTCTATTAGAAATAACATTTCTCAAGAAAGTAATCTAGAAATGGTGATTTATATAATTATAGTTAGGCATTTAATTCCTCTATAAATTTCTTCAGTGCCTCTGTGGTTGATTCTATGCAATAGTGGTGACATTTTTATCAATTCCATTTGGATCAGTTCCCATAAAAAAATCAAGTGTCTGGTATAACCCCCTTTTGTTTCTACACATATATTCCACACATTACACCATAAATTTATCAATCTCATTTGTCTATTTTGTGTTTATTTTCTTTTTTTAATTATGATTTAGTCACAAATCCTTGCCTTCCCTATGGTTATATCCTTCTTAGCACACTACTAGTAGTAAGCACGTATATAAATATTAAATTTTCATAGTTTTTAATTACCATAGGGCATAATATTTTGGAACCATTATTATGGAAGTAATGTGAAAATAATAAATACAGAAAAAACAAAAAATCAAAAAAATTTCTTTATTTGACACTATCATGAGCTCATTTGAACCTATTTGTAATTAAATTTCATACACAATAGGGATAAAAATAGAACTAAATTATTTCATTCTTGAAATTAAGAAACACTATGTATCTTTTTAAAAAAATTATGTTCAAAAAATTATAATTAAGATCTATCAATTTGCTTGAAATGGAAAAAAGGAAAACTAATAAGATTAAAATGTAAATGAAAACCAATATATAAATCCACTACAACCCATAAATCAATTCCCTAATATGCCTAGATTTAGGGAGTTCTAGTTTCCAACTATGTAAAGTAATCCACATTGTATAAGGATCTCTCTTAGGTCTATGAACAATGTAATTAAATAGTCTCAACACACTGCTTCCTTCTTTAATTATTCAGCCCAATGAGGATTCACTTGAGTTCATTAGAGATTTTTATTATTTAGTCCAACAATTACCTCTATATGGGTTGAGTGAGGAGGATCTTAGGATGAGGGTGTTCTAATTACATCTCAAGGTAAATTCTAGGATCTAGTTGTAGAATTTGGATGAGAAGATATTTTAAACTTAGGATCATTTTTTTCAAAATTTTATCCCCGAAACACCACCATTGAAGTTAGGAATAAAATCAAAATATTTTTCTAGGATAAGGGACATATTTTTAATGATACATGGGATAGTTTTAGATATTTACTTAGGCTATATACCAACCACAAATTGGTTCCTCATATTTTGATGGACACTAGTTACAACAACACCACACCTTAAAATCAAAAATATTATGGATCAATCTTGTGTAGGTGAATTTTTTGATTTGACTATTTATGTGATTAAACAAATATTTGAAAAACTTACTCAAAAATCATAGAATAAGTCCAATAGGAAAAAAGTGTTTCATAGGTCTAAAACCAACCCCCATTATGTTTTATTTTATACTAAAAAACATACGGAGCAATGCAATCACTATGGTATACATGGGAATTATCAGAGATGTTGTTGCAAATTTGATCTTCCTTTTTATCCTGAGGAGAGTAATTAATTTGTTTATTTCAGGGCATGGAAATATAAAAATAATGAACCATTTTTAAATCATTATAATTATAGCTACAAAAAACCATATGAATCTATTTTTGAGAGACTAAGGGGTTATCAAACAACCTAATACAACTCTTGGGTACCTAAAATTACCATGGAATCAGGTTCAAAACTCATTTATACCTTCAAATTTTAAATCTAATTTATAATATATTGAAAATAAAATGATTAAAAAAATAGATTCCCAATATTCTCGCATTGATAATCTATAAAATCAAATGGACCAAATGTCTAGGGATCTAAACTTTAGATATAAGTGTAATATTCCTTGAAAAAATATTATGAACCCTAAAGAAAATGTGATGGATGTCACCACAAGGAGTGGCCTAAAAAATCAATAACCAATTAGGGTTTATCCAGGTGAAGATAAAATTAAGGATGCAATAGAACTTAATAACCCAAACCTAGAAAATGATAAACTTTAAAATCCAGACATCAAGATATAGATTGACCAAAATGATGAACCTTCACCTGAAATTTCTAAAGAACCAAGTAAAATGAAAAAGGAACTAATCAAAGAGTGTAAGAATAAGGTAGGGTTTGAGGAGAAGGTACTGAATCAAAATGTTTTTAAAAATTATGCCCCATCCATCCCTTTCTCTCAAATAGTTAATCAAATAAATGAAGAACTTTATTACTTGAAATTACTTCAAAGGTTTAAAACTTTTAGAATCAACAATCCTTTAGTGGAAGCCTTGGAAAAAAAATCCCATATTAATTTAAATTTCTCAAAATGTTCTTGGAAAGAAAAATATATAAGAAATAACTTGACACCATAAACCTAACTGAGGAGTGTAGTGCTTTCTTATCAAAGAAACCACCACCAAAATTTAAATACCATGGAATTTTTTTTATTCAATATAGAAAAAGGAGGAAGTGGGGCACTAAAATATTTGTGTGATTTGGGTGATATTATCAATATGAATCCCTTATATTTGATAGAAAAGTTTATTATTATGTATTTGAAACCAACTTATGTGTATCTTCAAATGGAGGATATTCCACTCAATCATCTCCATGAAAGGGTGGATGTATTATTAGTCAGAGTAGGGAAGCTTACTTTTTCATTGGATTTTATAATTCTTGATATAGAGTGTGATGAAATAGTTCTAATTATCTTGGTAAGAACTTTATTAGGTACTAGAGGGGATATTATTGATGTATCCAAAGGTAAAATTACCCTCAAAACTATCAATGATATAGAATAAATTAATGTTTTTTAAAATCCTAAATGAGAGGTTAGCTATAAACTGATTGATGTTTCTAAAGAAATGTTTAGAGCTAATTTTAGGTAGAATTTACATCACCCTTCCTCTAAGGTTTTCAAGATGATTCTGGTAGTTTTTGATGAATATTTAAAACTTATGGTGAAATATGAGTATTGATATTTTCCACTTGAAGTTATAAAAATTATTGAGAATATACGTCAGGATGTTGGAAATCATTTTACACCACCTATTATTTGAGAACATTTCCTACCTTGAGCATATTATGAAGTTAGTGTCACCACTCCTTAAATGTTATGAACTTTTTTATGAGATTTTCACATCTGATATTGAGATTTTAAAAGTTTCCATAGTTGGAGAGAGTTATGGGATAAAACCTTCCAAGAAACCTGAATGTTTTCAAATTAAAAAAGTTTCTTTTCTTATTAATCAATCAACTATTTTGATGAATACTGAGCCTAATGATCCTCAACCAGTTTATAAAAAATTTACTTCTTTTTAATTAATCATGGAGTCTAAAAGATACATTATGGAAGATGAATTTTACTTCTTCACACACGAGTCTTTTTAGTTGTCTTATTTTCAAACTATTCTAAAATATCATGAGAAATTTGAGGCTTATCCTTTATCTATTTTTGATACATTGAAAACCTTATGTGAGGTGTTACCATTTTATTTTACTTATAATCATATTAGTGAACTTTATAAGTTTCTATCTTCATTCACAGGTCCTTATGATGAGATTCTAGGGGTTGACACAATAATGGACAACAATCTCACTCCTAAGATGTTTGTAGTTTTTGGGCACACACTTCTAGAACATAGAGTTATAAAAATATATAGGTAACTAATAAAGACTTATAATCAAAAATTTTAAATGAAAATAATCAATAAATCATACCCACTAAATTATCATGATTAGGTTGAAATTAAGGGGTAATCTTATCTAAATGCAAAAAACTCAGTACTGTATGGGAGGCATCCCATGATATTTTCAATTTTTGTTTTTAATTTTATATTAAAATAAATTAATACAATTTTTTTTCATTCTATATATATTCCACTTATTCCTACCTTGGATTGACTATAAGAAGTTTCAACTGCTATTCAAAGCCAACAGGAGCTACAAGCCAGAAACCACTGGATCAATCCTTCTAAAATTAAAACTTGGTTTTTGGAACTTTACCTCATAAATTCTAATGATAATGTGTTAAAAATATATAGGTACTTACATTTTGAAAACAAGAAACCTAATAAAGGAAAAAATATTGGACAAAATCAATTGAATTCAAATGTACGAAGCTTATACATATAAGGGATTAATTGTTTTAGCTTCTGCACATTTTAATGATTTGAAAATATGCTACTGCTGGGTATGAATTAAAATAATTTTGAAGTTTCTATAAAATTATTTCAATATTCTGTAAACTTTGAAACCCCCTAATGGACACTGATACTATTCTAAGGGTCTTTTTATATTCAAATAATTTCTTTTATGATGATTTTTGTGTCCCTTGAAAATTATTCTTGATTTAAATTGTGAGCATGAAACTTTATAAAAAATCTATTTTTTTACTAAAACTTATTGGTAGTGTCCAATAGGAATCTTATAAATTCTATGAATAATATTTTTGATTTTTTTTGTGTGGAAAAATGCTTTTTGAGATTCACTACAAAACCACTTTAACATACTATTTCATTATAGCCTAACCAAATATATTTTGAACAAAATTGTTTTTATTGTTCCTCCACCTTGAGATTCAACATTGGGGATAATGTTGGGTCTTAACTATGGGAAGAGTGTCTTTAATTATTCTAAGATATGATGTAATGATTTTACACATTAAAAACCCCTTATTTTTTTTCAAAACATTCCCCCTTTCAGCATAATTTTAGGATCTGATCTTTTTTTATAAATACAATTTTCATATTTTTTAGGAAATATTAATTAAATGTGTCTTTCCTAGGTAATAATTTTATACTATATTTAGGGATATAACTAATTATAAAAAACTAAATTTTAATGATTGTTGAGTGAGTATATCCATTTTTTTTTATTGAAATACTATTTGATAACTAGGAAATGGAGTGTGATAGGTAAGATCTTTATAGAATTGGGATTATAATTTGAGGAAGATGGATGTTTGAACTTGAACCTGGGAAGATTGGCCTTTGTGAAATAGAATAATTTAGGTATCCAACTAAAATAGTCATATAAGTCCTTTGAAATTGGAGTAAAATGGGAAATTGAGATACCATGCTGAATATATGAGACATTAGGCACTGAGTGCATGAGTGAATAAATAATAATAATAATAATTAAACATGAATTCAATATGTTCTATATTAATGATTTTGAAAAATTCAAATGAAGTTCCTAAGTGAAAAAATGAATTCATTTAGGTGAAGGTAATATTGTACCTAGATTAAGAAGGTGAAAATTTACTTATAAAAAACATATTTTGAGTTGTATCAATGAAATAAAAAATAGATATTTTGGATAAGGAAATTTGATTAGAATGATCACTAATATCACTTATTTTTAATGTTTTAATTCCACTTAAATATAACTGGTACACACTATTTTAAATGAAAATTGAACTAGGGTTGAAATAGGGTAGTGGGTCATTTTCACATAGGAGGAATAGATTTTTTTCAATAGAGGAATATGTGATTTTTTTAATTCTAGTATGTGCATTAAAATATAGATAGGATAATCAATTCTTGTTAGGAGTGTTTTTAAATAAATAGAATTCGTGGTTTTACCTGGATTGAAATTGATCAAGTGTGGGGAATTTGATATGGCCTATGTTTGATGCACTTTTCCACATTCTCTTGTGGGATTTAATTGTGTATTTTATGTGAAAATGAGTTATTAATTTAGTTTTTTAATTATTCATCATCTTTTTCTTGGAAATGTAAATCTTTGATTATTTTGTTGAAAATGTGAACATTAAGAGCTTAAATTATTAACCGTTCTTGGTTTTAATCCTTATATTTTTTAAAATAAAGTTTTTTTTGTGAAAAATCACTTGGTAAACTGGTCATTGAAAGTTATGGGAAATTTATTTTTTCAAATTGAGTTTTCGATGTTATTTTTGGAAATTAGGAATTTACTTCAAAAATGGATTCTGAGTATTAATTTTCAAATTTAATGAATTGATTAGATAAAACATGTCGAATTGATAATGTTATCATTTTTTTTCTTTGAAGGGTTTTTAAATTTAAATGATTAAATATGGAATATAGAAATCATAATTCTATCAAATTTATAACTTCTTGAAAAGATGTTTTAACATTTGAAGTTAATTAAAATGGAATTTTGATTGTTTAATTTTTCATGAAGATTTAGAAAACAACTTACCTCAAGAATATTGTTTTAGCTACCACATAAAGAAAATGAATCTACCACATGAAGATGGGTGACCACATGTGTAAATTTGGAAAAGTATAGAAGCTACCATAAGAAGGAGTACCAAGTTATCCCATGAATAATTCCAACTGACCATAAATAAATATTCCAACCAATCATGATCATGAAATGAAAATCTACCATTCCAAAAAAATGATTGTCTACTATACTGTGTAGAGGAAACAAGCTATCAAAAGTAGTCACCGGGTTACGATGAAAAGAAATGTGATATTGTACACTGACTTCATGAATAAAATAAGCTACTACATGATGAACCCAACCTACTATAACCAAATTCAGACCATCGAATACAAGAACCCACTAGCATATTCCCTTAACATACTACAAGTCAAGGTCACAATTGACCAAAATAGGAAATTACAATTGACCACAACATGCCAACCTACCATGGCCAATCAACTATGCTCGAAATTGATTGACCACACAAGAAATTGGTAAAACATGAATAATAATTATTAAATACTAAATGGACTCTAAGATTCAATAGCGAATATGTATGGTATATCTATGGATGATTCTATGTTAAGTTTTGTTTAATAGAGGGTGGTCCCACTCAAAACTAGAAGATGATTCAAATTTTGAAGATGGGTGTATCTTGGTCAAAAGAAAAAATCTAACTGAGCCTAGTTAATGGTTTTTTGTAATATTCATACACAATAAAAGTGGATTTTAATGAAGTTTATAATGGATTTATATTTTTTGAGTAGATAAGTGGTGAAGAACTGGTTTAAACTAGAGGATTTTGAATAGCCGAGCTTATTCATCTGAGGAGGGAATACGGAGAAGATGCTAAAGAGTGTGACATTAATGAATATGGGATTCAAATTTCATCAATAAAGCTAATGTTTTTATTGTTTTTTTATCAATATATGTGTAATTGAATCAATGGGGGCCTCAAAATTCTTGTATTCTATTGTTGTGAGTCTATAGGGGGTGTGCGAATGGTGTTCATTAAAATGCCTTAGTGGATTCAGCTTACATTGGAAGATGGTGATACAATAGAAGGTTGACTAATGATTTGAGCTATTTGTGATCATTATAGTGTTTTTGGTGATGCTAAATCCAAGGATCATGATCTTAGAATACCTAATTCTAAGTTTGGTCCATGTTTTAAAAAAATATATGTTAAGCATAACTTTATTTGACCCACCATGTTCAACCAAGAGCATCCGAGCTTGTTTGAAGAATTCTAATTAATGTTGAGATTTTGACAACATAACATAATAACCATGAGGAGTTTGGTTATGGATTTTTATTGTAGCCTAATCTTAACTTGAGAATAATCACCTTCATGATTTCGAATCTCAATAAAAAATAATAAGCTTCTAGTATAGGGATTGATTTACCAAATTTGAGGAAGATGATGCAGCCTATGGTTGGAGTATTGTGGAAAGGTCATAGTGTGTTTGAATGGTATTACAAAAGGATTGATGCAATTAGGGTATAATTTGGGAATCTAAATAGAGACATTAAAGTAACTCTAGGATCATAATATATTACTTGGGATATAGTGCACTAGGACCATAAATTTTATTAGCAATCACATGCCAAAATCTACATTAAGTTCCTAGAAGGTGTAAATTAAAATGAATATTTCCTATAAATTATAAAAATAAAATAATAAAATATATAAAGGGGAACTAAAAGTTTTTAAATTAACTCAAAAATTCTGGAAATTTCTAGAATATTAGGGTTTCTTTATCACACATACTAATAAAGAAAGGGAACATGGGTTTATTGTGTCTATTGTGGGAGTTTTATTAGAGTCACCTATGAAGAAGGTGATGAATAGTGATGGTACACCATGTGGTGAAAATTTAGGTTAGACTGAAATTGATTTTTGTGAGTTGGATATGATTATAGAATTTATAAATGATTTAAGGGAGAATATTCTAGAGAGAGAAAGAGATCCTCCAACTATCAACAACACTATTCATGACCTTTGATCTCATCATCACCCCTGATTATCCATCTGACATGTGACTTAGAGGAGTTAGACTATTGGCTGGAACACACTTGGTATAGGAGCATAAATAATCTTATTCTTATTTTCTCTTATTTTCTATTTCCTATACTGAGATATTTTTGTTGAAATATATTTTTATTTCTACTTCTATCATGAGTAGCTAATTAGTTTGGGGGGATCAGGCTCGATGGCTTGAAATTATTTCATTTTTTGTTCTCACATGGGTTTTAATCAAATAGGGTTGTATTAGTTTTAGTAAGATATCTCAATTTATCTTCCTCATGGGAATATTTTCACTCTACCTTAATTACCAATAGGATAAGGGTAGAGTTTATTTAATCTAGGTGACTACATGTGAAGTACTTTATGTAAAATGTTGTGGTAAGATATTATCCATAAAGAAGCACCTTCATCTGGAGTTCTATTAGAAATAATAGTTTTCAAGGGAGTTATTTGGAGAGGGTGATTTATATAATAATAGTTAGGAATTTCATTCCTCTACACATAACTTCAATACCTCTATGGTTGATTTCATGTAATCCATCAATTCCATCTAGTATGTCTCCCCTAACTAAATCAAGGGCCTAGTCTCACTCTCTTTTACCACATCACCTATGATCCACACTTTCCACTAATAATTGATCATTATCATTTGTATTTTTTTTATTTCTTTACTTATATTATTTTTTTTGTCACAAAACCCTACCTTCCTTGTGGTTTGACCCTTCTTACTATAGTACTAGTAGTAAGTATGTATATTGTCACGACCCGTCCTCGGGGCCCGTGCCGTGACTACCCCAAGCCCGCCTTCCATAGGCCAGGGGCTGGAGACTAGCACCAAGGCGTAAATCCCAGTAAAAAGGGAAGGCATTGCCTTTGTAAAGTAAACAAACACCACAGAGTAAGCAAGCGGAAAAGTAAACACTAAGTAAGAACATAGTACAACTGAAAGTGCGGAAAAGTAAATGGGCCAGTATACAAACCCAAACTGAAAGTAAAGTATAACTCGAAAGGGAAAACAACAACTATAAAGTAAAAGCCGCTACACCGAGCTGTCCACTGGAAATACCACCTGAAGGGTGGGTACAGATAGCTCCACTGCTCCTCGGGTCCCACCGTCCGCTCCAGGCACGTCCCGCCCAGTGGTCCACCTCCAGGTACCGTTCTGCTCTGCAAGCCTCATCCATGATCAACGCTATCCGTCGTCTGCAACCAACACAACGTAGTGCGGGCATAGCCCATGCAGGGGTGAGTATAAGCTACTCAGTAGGGACCCCGAGACCCCTGAAGGTCTCCCAAAATCCACAAAGGATAAACCAAAAAGGTGAGATACAAAAATGAAGTAACAACCGACACTACATAGGTATATGCCCATACATATACCTAAGTCATCAATTCCAATACGCTCCAACCTCCGAGCCCAAGTACAACTCAGTCCACAAAGGAAAGTATACGTATTCCACACAGGAAAGCAAAACGAAATCCACATAGGATAGCACAACATAATCCACAAAGGAAAGTAACAGGATTCAGCTCACACATGTATACTTCTTCGAAAGACGATAAAGATGATCTCTGATCCATCTAAGTCGTCGGACCCACGAAGGATCGATAGGTAACTAACCCCCGCAAAAGACCCACACAGGATCGGGCCCACATAGGACCTGTAGGCGCTGGTTCACACAGGACCGCTGAGCGCAAAGACCCACACAGGATCGGACCCACACAGGATCGGGCCCACACAGGACCTGTAGCACTGATCCACGTAGGATCGCTGGGTGCTGTAGTCGTCGTCGTCGAATCCACTAAGGATCTCTGTACTGTCGTTGTCGGAGTCATAGTAGCAGTAGCAGTAGTAGTAGCAGTCACAGTCGCAGCCAGCACTAGGGTTCCCGCACACAGCAAGCTCGTTCGGGAGGGTCCGCTCCACTAGCCGAGAGGCTGATACATCAACTTTCACAAAGTCCAGAGTTGATGTATCCAAAAGTTCCGTATCGTCAACAGGAACTCAACGCAACAGACGGCGCGTCGATCGGATGCCCGGTCTGAGAGTTATTGGCCTTTTCGTCCCAGGGGCCTGGTTGGTTTTTAAGGAAAAACCAACCCGACCGTACTCCACCTGCATCCAAACCTCAGGCAGAGTATGCCAAAAGATCCGTCTCACTAAGAGGAACTCAACAAAGCTGACGACACGTCAATCGGACGTCCGTAGTTCAAGATATGAGAGTTTCTGCTCCGAGGGCCCGGTTGGTTTCGTGAACGAACCAACCCGGCCGAACTCAAAGTATTACGAAACTTTGAGTGCGATATACCGAATCGACCTTCTCGATCCAAGGATCGCATCTCCACTTACAGTTTGTCAATCGGAGGTCCGTAGCTCAAGTTATGGCCAAAAGACCGAAGTCGATTCGAAAACGGGGGTTCCGGGTCCGGGCCGACCCGGCCCGACCCCCCTGGGTCGGCCCGAATCGGGTCGACCCGACCCGGGTCCGACCCGGCCCAGCCGGCGGCGTGGCCTGGCGCCGCACGGGTGCCACGCGCGGGGGGCAAGGCCCCTGCCTCTTCTCTCTGGCGGCGCGGCTGAAGCGGCGCCTTTGAGAAAACTGACCCCCCACGTGGGGGCCTGCTTTTGAGAAAACGGGGGGGCGCTGCCCCCCCCTTTGTGTAACCGCGTCCCCCCCTTTATGGGGGACCGGTTTTGGCCAGCCGGGGGAATTTATTCCCCCGGTCCTTCTCCCTTCCGGCCGGCCCAACATGGCCGGCCGGTTCTTCCTCAACGGGACCGACAAAGCCGGTCCCCTTCCGGCTTCCGACACCGGTGGCCCGGCGAGCCGCCGGTCATCTCGTTCCGCCGCGGCCCGGAACCGGCCGTGGCCTTCGTCGTGCGGCACAGTGCGACGGCACCGCGCCCCTCCGCCGTGGCCCCGCTCTGGCCACGGCGCCTTCAGTTTCCTTCGACGTGGCGCGACAGCGTCGCGTTCTTGATAAACTTTCCGTGGCACGGCGCGACGGCACCGCGCGATTATAGCCTTGCGATTCCTGCGTGGTGCGACAACACCACGCCATCTCGTTCATCCGCAAGGAAATAAGATTCAAGGACAGAGGAGGGGAAATTCGGCCTTGTTTGTGCGGTCCGACCCCCCTCTCGTTAGATGATAACCCTTAAATATTTGTCCACAAGATTATCATGCTAGAAACAAGAACGAGAGTAAATAAATAAACAACAACAAACCCCTACCTCGGTTTCAAGAACGGTGATCGTCAACGACCCGCGAAAGACGAGCGTCACGGTGGTCGACGTCACGGAAGAAGGATGTCAATGTCGTGAAGCGAGGATTAGGAGTTCTTGGACGACGATTTCGTCGCGGGAAATCGTCGAGGAAGAGATGACGTGGAAGAAGACGTCGTTGGTGTCGCGGGTATGTCGTCACGGAAGACGGTTCCCAAGAACGTGGAGTTCTTCGTCGTTGCTCGAAGGTTCTTCGTGTTCTTCGTCAAATCTTGAAGAAGAAGAAGAAGAAGGAGCTCTCCAAATTCTCTCAAGGTCGCTAGAGAATTCTAACCCAAATAAAATAAGCTAAAGTCTTATTTTATTTACTCAACCAAACCATTTGAAATTCAAAGGTTTGAAAATTATACAACTCAACCCATTTAATAAGCTAAGTTGTCAAGTTCATTTAAAAGGGGAGTTTAAGGGAGTTTTAAAAAAAGAGGTGAAGAGTTATACTTCGTGTGGGCCCCACCACACTTAATCCTCCCAAGGGAGGTTAAGTGGATGTGGGTCCCACCTTTAACTCCCTTTGGGAGAAGTTAACCAACAAAATAAAAATAAAAAGTGTTTCCACATTTTTATTTAACTTCTTATAATTTCTCCCAAAACTAACTTTCGTCCCACATAAAACGCAACCTCGGAAAAGGTCTCCTTAAGCAAATAACGGCGCTGCGAGTTCATCGGTGCCCTCAGATTTCAATTCCGAGCACCGGATCAAAAGTTATAAATTCCCGCTCGTTCGTTCACTGAACGTACCCGAGCCAAACTTCGCAAACTGATTCCGGGCACTCCGGGCCTCGAAATCAGGTGCCGTCAGAAACCTCGCTCTTGTAAAAATCCAAAGAAAATTAAGAAAAAATTTCCCTTGAATTTTAAGGGTCTTTATATTACTCCCACCTCAGGGCTTTACGTCTCCGTAAAGATACATCAAAAACTAGGGAAACAAATGAGGGTACTGAGCACACATCTGAGCCTCCCGCTCCCATGTGCTCTCCTGGAGGTTCCCGTGATGACATCTGATGCGCACAAGAGGAATCGATCGCCCACGTAGGACCCGCTCCTTTCGATCCTTGATCTCCACCAGGACCTCCATAAAAGTCGCCCCATCGTCAACGTCAAGCTCCCCATGGTCAATGATGTGCGTTGGGTCGTGCACGTATCTCCTCAGCTGAGACACGTGGAAGACGTCGTGCACCCGGTGCAACTGAGGTGGTAGAGCCAGGCGATAAGGCACCTCGCCAATCCTACAGAGGACCTAGAAGGGTCCGATGAAGCGCGGAGATAACTTGCCGCCTCAGCCAAATCTCCGAATACCACATCGAGGTGAGACCCGCAAGAAGACGTGGTCTCCATCCTCGAACTCTAGTGGCCTCCGCCTCCTGTCAGCGTATGACTTCTGCCGGCTCTGAGCTGTCCTCATCCGCTCCTGGATGACCTGGACCTTCTCTGTCGTGGCCTGGACCATCTCCGGTCCCACAAGTGCTGACTCCCCAGGGTCTGTCCAGCACAAAGGAGATCTACAAGGTCGGCCGTACAACGCCTCGTACGGTGCCATCCTGATGGTGGAGTGGTAGCTGTTGTTGTACGCAAACTCCACCAAGGGTAGGTGGTCCTCCCAGCTATGACCAAAGTCGAGGACACATGCGCGGAGCATGTCCTCGAGAGTCTGAATGGTCCTCTCCGTCTGACCATTCGTCTGCGGGTGAAAGGCTGTTCTCAGACGTAGCTGCGTCCCGAACGCCTCCTGTAACCCCTTCCAAAGCCGAGAAGTAAAGCGATCATCTCGATCGGAGACGATAGATGATGGCACGCCGTGGAGCCGTACAATCTCCTGAACGTAGAGACGTCCCAAGATCTCCACTGAGCCCTACTCTCTGATGGATAAGAAGTGTGCCGACTTGGTGAGTCGGTCAACAATCACCCAAATGGAGTCGTGACCTCTGGAAGTGCGTGGAAGTCCAGTCACGAAGTCCATAGATATGCCGTCACACTTCCACTCCGGAACCTCCAAGGGCTGTACCAAGCCTGCCGGTACCTGATGCTCAACCTTCACCTGCTGGAAGGTGAGGCATCGAGAAACGAACTCTGATCCAAGGGAGAAACCATCAGGTGCCTATCCCGAGGATATCTGTGCACGCCGTGTCTCACAGTCAGCATCCTCTCGCTGTGCCTCTATGACCCGCTGCAGTAGTGGAGGGGTTACTGTGAGAGACTGGAGGAAGGCTGCTCCATCTCTATCCACGAAGGATATCTGTAAAGAGGCTAGCTGCTCTGTCGCCTCCTCAAGTAGTTGAATGCCCGTCCTCCTACTGAGGGCATCAGATACCACGTTCCCCTTCCCAGGAGTATATACTATCTCAAAGTCATAGTCCCGGAGGAACTCGAGCCATCGCCGCTGTCTCAGGTTCAGGTCCTTCTGCGAGAAGATATACCTGAGACTCTGATGATCAGAAAAGACTGTAAAGCGCTCGCCCATCAGATAGTGCTGCCATGTCTTCAGAGCGAAGACCACTGCTGCCAACTCCAAGTCATGGGTAGCGTAGTTCTGCTCATGTGTCCTCAATTGTCATGATCCATAGGCGATCACTTCCCGCTCCTGCATCAGGACGCAACCGAGTTCGGTCCCTGATGCATCGCAGTAAACTACGTACCCTACTCCCTCCTCAGGCAACCTCAAGATAGGTGCGCTAGTCAATCTCTGTCTCAGCTCCTGGAAGCTCTGCTGACATCTGTCTGACCACACGAAGGGTTTCCCCTTCTTCGTCAAAGCTATGAGTGGTGCCGCAACTCTAGAGAAGTCTGGCATGAATCTCCGATAGTATCCAGCTAGTCCCAAGAAACTCCGAACCTCAGTCACGCTCCTGGGTGGCTCCCATGCTAACACAGCCTCGATCTTCACAGGATCCACTGCAAATCCCGCCTCAGAGATAACGTGTCCCAAGAAGTGGACCTCACGTATCTAGAACTGGCACTTTGAGAGCTTACCATAAAGCTGGTTCTCTCGGAGTGTGTCTAGTACAACTCGAAAGTGATAGGCGTGCTCCTCCTCAGTCGTAGAGTAAATCAGAATGTCGTCAATGAAGACCACGACAAACCGATCAAGGTATGGCTGAAAGATCCTGTTCATGAGGGCCATGAACATTGTTGGAGCATTGGTTACGCCGAAAGGCATAACCAAGAACTCATAGTGGCCATACCGACATCTGAAGGCCGTCTTCTGCACGTCCTCGTCTCTGACTCTGAGCTGATGATAACCTGACCTGAGGTCTATCTTCGAGAACCACCGTGCTCCCTTGAGCTGATCAAAGAGGTCATCAATCCTCAGTAGCGGATACTTGTTCCTCACTGTCACCTGGTTCAGGCGAAGATAGTCAACACAAAGTCGCAAGCTCCCGTCCGCCTTCTTGGAGAACAATATCGGGGAAGCCCAGGGTGAAACACTGGGTCGGATGAACCCCTTGCCCTGCAAGTCCTCCAACTGTACCCATAGCTCTCGAAGCTCGGCGGGGGCCATCCGATATGCTGGAGTCGATATCGGGGCTGTCCCGGGGTACAGGTCAATATAAAAGTCTACCTCTCTGCGAGGAGGTAGCCCTGGGACGTCGTCGGGAAAAACGTCCGCAAACTGATCCACCACTGCAGGAAAACTAGGACTCCGCACGTCAACTGCTCCTAGGATGAGGCTAGCCAACTGATGAGTGATGGGATGTCCTCTCCTCCGCGGAAATCCATCCTGTGCTGCAAAGGCTCCCTTCTCGCCGGTGAAGGTGAACCTGCTCTTGTCGGTGCGTACACATCGCACCTTGCGCCTAAAACAGTTAATCTGCGCATGGACCGTAGATAGCCAATCCATGGCCAAGATGACGTCGTAAGTCCTCGACACTGCTACAAGAAGATCCCAGCCGAAGCTCTCACCTCCTAGAGTAAGCTAACACTACCGGCACCAGTGCGTAATCATCGAGTCTGCTCCCGTAGGAGTCTCTAGCCGTAAGGATCGAGCCAACGGCTCTGTCGGAATCTCCGAGCTCCAAACAAGGGCAGAAGATATGAAAGAGTGACTCTCTCCTGTGTCTATAAGTACTGCAGCAAGGGTGGAATAGACACAGATAGTACCTCGAATCATCTCGGGTGCGCTGTGGTCGTAGGCCTCTGCTGCCTGGAGCTGTGCCTGTCTCTGCCCGCCAGCTCCCTGTGGTCGGGGTGGACCTCCTGGTGGTGGTGGTGGCAGAGCCTCGAAGCGTCTCCCACCACCTGCTGCTCGGCCAGCTCCTCTGCCTCATCCGCCTCCTCCCTGCGGACCGCCACGGTCGACCCTCTGCCTCTGCCTCGGTGGTCCCTCAACCGTCTGCTGCTCCTCGGCACGACGGGTCGGGTAGTCATGAGCCATGTGGCCCTGCCCGCCGGACGAGTAGCACTGCCTGCCTCTCGAAAGACTGGCTCTGCGCTGTGTGCCCCGAACTGCTGAGCCAATGTCCTGAGGTTGTCTTCCCGAAGGTCTGGTCTTCCTGGACCCTTGAGTCATCCTTCGATTGTCTGCTGCAGATGACTCTGCCACGTGCCGCCCTGCGGTGGGTCTCGGCACTGGTGTAGACTCAGCAAGGAAGCTCTCGATCAAAAGGGCCCGCTCCAGTACTCCTGTCTGAGTCGGTATGCTGAGGGAGATCAGCGATTCCCTGATCTCGTGTCTCAAACCCTGCTCGAAGGTCTGGGCCCGGAAGAATGGGTCCCGTACCATGTCGGTCGAGTGGCGCGAGAGATCAGTAAATCTCGCCGAGTACTGAGCGACCGTCATGCTGCCCTGCCGCAGCTGAAGAAGCTCGTGGATACGCACCGCACGAAGGGTGGCTGGGATGAACTCCGAGCGGAAGAGGCTCTCAAAGTCCGTCCATAGAAGAGATGCCTCATCGTGCACCTGTAACATCAAGCTCCACCATCTTCCTGCTGCTGCGTGTAGTAGGCTCGCAGCGAGGATCACCATGAGGTCTGCTGGTGTCCTCACTAGCCTAAACACACGTACCACTGCCTCCAACCAGTCCTCGGCTGCCTGGGGGTCCGTCTCCCCACGAAACCTGGGCAGTCGCTGGCGCAAAAACTCATGCAGTGCGCTGAGGCGACGTGCATCGTCAGTGGCTGGCGCTGGAAGCATCAGGGGCTCGGCGGGTAGTGCTACCGCCATTGCCACTGCTGACAAAGGGCCCTGCACCGAGGCCTCGTCGCTCGGTGGGCTGTCGTCACACTCAACTCTCAGAACCTTAGCTGGCTGCCATCGTGGGGCCATCCTGAAAAGGAAACAGGTGCGCCACGGTTAGAACAGTATACCTGGTGAGCTGAAATAAAGTAATCACAAAGAAAACTTTGAAACACACACACAATTAATGTTTTCGTGCATTAAGTCGGAAATCAGAAGTCAGGGTCCTGGTGTACGGATACGTCGGCCGCCGCACCAACACTGGACTCCCTGGACTGATAACCACACTCAATACGCTAAACATTATTGCTTCACATAGAAAAGATCAGAGTTCAAGGTAGAACCAAACTCCTCTGATACCAATTTGTCACGACCCGTCCTCGGGGCCCGTGCCGTGACTACCCCAAGCCCGCCTTCCAGAGGCCAGGGGCTGGCGACTAGCACCAAGGCGTAAATCCCAGTACAAAGGGAAGGCATTGCCTTTGTAAAGTAAACAAACACCACAGAGTAAGCAAGTGGAAAAGTAAACACTAAGTAAGAACAGAGTACAACTGAAAGTGCGGAAAAGTAAATGAGCCAGTATACAAACCCAAACTGAAAGTAAAGTACAACTCGAAAGGGAAAACAACAACTGTAAAGTAAAAGCCGCTACACCGAGCTGTCCACTGGAAATCCCACCTGAAGGGTGGGTACAGATAGCTCCACTGCTCCTCGGGTCCCGCCGTCCGCTCCGGGCACGTCCCGCCCAGTGGTCCACCTCCAGGTACCGTTCTGCTCTGCAAGACTCATCCATGATCAACGCTGTCCGTCGTCTACAGCCAACACAACGTAGTGCAGGAATAGCCCATGCAGGGGTGAGTATAAGCTACTCAGTAGGGACCCCGAGACCCCTGAAGGTCTCCCAAAATCCACAAAGGATAAACCACAAAGGTGAGATACAAACACGAAGTAACAACTGAAACTGCTTAGGTATATGCCCATACATATACCTAAGTCATTAATTCCAATACGCTCCAACCTCCGAGCCCAAGTACAACTCAGTCCACACAGGAAAGTATACGTATTTCACACAGGAAAGCAAAACGAAATCCACATAGGATAGCACAACATAATCCACACAGGAAAGTAATAGGATTCAGCTCACACAGGTATACTTTTTCGAAAGACGATAAAGATGATCTCGGATCCATCTAAGTCGTCGGACCCATGAAGGATCGATAGGTAACTAACCCCCGCAAAAGACCCACACAGGATCGGGCCCACATAGGACCTGTAGGCGCTGGTTCACACAGGACCGCTGAGCGCAAAGACCCACACAGGATCGGACCCACACAGGACCTGTAGCACTGATCCATGTAGGATCGCTGAGTGCTGTAGTCGTCGTCATCGAATCCACTAAGGATCTCTGTACTGTCGTCGTCGCAGTCACAGTAGCAGTAGCAGTAGCAGTAGTAGTCACAGTCGCAGCCATCACTAGGGTTCCCGCACACAGCAAGCTCGTTCGGGAGGGTCCGCTCCACGAGCCGAGAGGCTGATACATCAACTGTCACAAAGTCGAAAGTTGATGTATCCAAAAGTTCCGTATCGTCAACAGGAACTCAACGCAACAGACGGCGCGTCGATCGGACGCCCGGTCTGAGAGTTATTGGCTTTTTCGTCCCAGGGGCCCGGTTGGTTTTTAAGGCAAAACCAACCTGACCGTACTCCACCTGCGTCCAAACCTCAGGCGGAGTATTCCAAAAGATACGTCTCACTAAGAGGAACTCAACAAAGCTGACGACACGTCAATCAGACGTCTGTAGTTCAAGATATGAGCGTTTCCGCTCTGAGGGCCCGGTTGGTTTCGTGAACGAACCAACCCAGCTAAACTCAAAGTATTCCGAAACTTTGAGTGCGATATATTGAATCGACCGTCTAGATCCAAGGATCGCATCGCCGCTGACGGTTCGTCAATCAGAGATCCGTAGCTCAAGTTATGGACAAAAGACCGAAGTCGATTCGAAAACGGGGGGTTCGGGTCCGGGCCGACCCGGCCCGGCCGGCGGCGCGGTCCGGCGCGACGGCGTGGCCCGGCCGGCGGCGGCGCGGCCTGGCGCCGCACGGGTGCCACGCGCGGGGGGCAACGCCCCCGCCTCTTCTCTCTGGCGGCGCGGCTGAAGCCGCGCCTTTGAGAAAACAGGCCCCCCACATGGGGGCCTGCTTTTGAGAAAACGGGGGGGGGGGGGGGGGGGGGGGGCGCTGCCCCCCCTTTGTGTAACCGCGACCCCCCCTTTATGGGGGGCCGGTTTTGGCTAGCCGGGGGAATTTATTCCCCCGGTCCTTCTCCCTTCCGGCCGGCCCAACATGGCCGGCCGGTTCTTCCTCAACGGGACCGGCAAAGCCGGTCCCCTTCCGGCTTCCGACACCGGCGGCCCGGCGAGCCGCCGGTCTTCTCATTCCGCCGCGGCCCGGAACCGGCCTTAGCCTTCGTCGTCCGGAACGGTGTGATGGCACCGCGCCCCTCCGCCGCGGCCCCGCTCCGGCCGCGGCGCCTTCGGTTTCCTTCGATGCGGCGCGATGACGTCGCGTTCTTGATAAACTTTCCGTGGCGCGGCGCGACGACGTCGCGCGATTATAGCCTTGCGATTCCCGCGTGGTGTGACGACACCACGCCATCTCATTCATCCGCAAGGAAATAAGATTCATGGACAGAGGAGGGGAAATTCGGCCGTGTTTGTGCGGTCCGACCCCCATCTCGTTAGATGATAACCCTTAAATATTTGTCCACAAGATTATCATGCTACAACCAAGAACGAGAGTAAATAACTAAACAACAACAAACCCCTACCTCGGTTTCAAGAACGATGATCGTCAACGACCCGTGGAAGACGAGCATCGCGGTGGTCGGCGTCACGGAAGAAGGACGTCGATGTCGTGAAGCGAGGATTAGGAGTTCTTTGACGACGATTTCGTCGCGGGAAATCGTCGCGGAAGAGATGACGCGGAAGAAGACGTCGTTCGTGTCGCGAGTATGTCATCACGGAAGACGGTTCCCGAGAACGTGGAGTTCTTCGTCATTGCTCGAAGGTTCTTCGCGTTATTCGTCAAAGCTTGAAGAAGAAGAAGAAGAAGGAGCTCTCCAAATTCTCTCAAGGTGGCTAGAGAATTCTAACCCAAATAAAATAAGCTAAAGTCTTATTTTATTTACTCAACCAAACCATTTGAAATTCAATGGTTTGAAAATTATACAACTCAACCCATTTAATAATCTATGTTGTCAAGTTCATTTAAAAGGGGAGTTTAAGGGAGTTTAAAAAAAAGAGGTGAAGAGTTATGCTTCGTGTGGGCCCCACCACAATTAATCCTCCCAAGGGAGGTTAAGTGGATGTGGGTCCCACCTTTAACTCCCTTTGGGAGAAGTTAACCAACAAAATAAAAATAAAAAGTGTTTCCACATTTTTATTTAACTTCTTATAATTTCTCCCAAAACTAACTTTCGTCCCGCATAAAACACAACCTCGGAAAAGGTCTCCTTAAGTGAATAACGGCGCTGCGAGTTCATCGGTGCCCTCAGATTTAAATTCCGAGCACCGGATCAAAAGTTAGAAATTCCCGCTCGTTCGTTCACTGAACGTACCCGAGCCAAACTTCAGAAATTGATTCCGGGCACTCCGGGCCTCGGAATCAGGTGCCGTCAGAAACCCCGCTCTTGTAAAAATCCAAAGAAAATTAAGAAAAAAATTCCCTTGAATTTTATGGGTCTTTACATATATAAATATTAAATTTTTTACATTTTAAATGAAAATGGGTCATAAAAATTTTGAGGTAATTTAATTATGTTATGCTATAGTCTAATGACCGTACACATAAAAGTCCCCTTATTTTTTAAAAACTGCCTCAATTTCAGCATCATTTTACGATATAATATATGTCATTAAATAAAAATATCATGTTGTTTTAGGAAATTTTAACTTAATGTGTCCTTCCTAGGTGATAATTGTATACTAGATTGAGGGATATCACTGATTCTAAAATTACTATAATTACATGAATGTGGAGTGAGTATATCCACTGTTTTTATGGAATAACCATTTTATAACTAGTAAAGGGAGTGTGATAAATAATATCTTTTCAGAATTAAGAATATAACTTGAGGGAACTGAATATTTGAACTTGAAACTAGGTAACTTGGAATTTTAAAAACAGAACACTTTAGAGATATAACTCAAAAGATAGTCAAATAAGTTCTTTAAAACTGGATTAAAATGGGCAATTGGGATCCCATAATGAATATCTAAGGGATTAAGCATTGTGTGTGTGAGTGAATAAAAAAATTATAATTAAATCTAAATTCAATAAGTACTATTCACACTCTTGGATTGGTAAAATTCAAAGAAAGTACCTAAGTTTAAAAAATGAATTTGTTCAGGTGGGGGAAATATTGAACCCAAATAAAAAAGTGAGTAATTACCTTATAAGAAAATCTTTTGAGTTGTATCTATGAAATGTAAAATAGATGTTTTCATTATGAAAATTGGTAGATAATGATTATTGATCGTACTTATTATTAATGTTTTAATTACACTTAAATTTAAATATCCTATACTCTTTGAAATAGAGCTTGAACTAGGTTTGAAATAGGTCAGTGAGTGATTTTCACATAGGATGCGTGGTAATTTTTGGCAATGGAGGAATATTTTATTTTATTTAATTCAAGTATGTGCATTCAAACCTAGGAAGGATAATCAGTTTTTGTTATGATTATTTGTAAATAAATAAAATTTGTGGTATTTTTAGGGAGTTAAATTGATTAAGTGTAGGGTAATTTGATGTGACCTATGTTTCATGAAATGTGTTGTATTATCTTGTGGGATTTAACTATGTATTTTATGTGAAAATGAGTTTTTAATTGAGAATTTTTATTTATTCATCATCTTATGATTTGAAATGAAAATATATGATTATCTTGTTTAAAATGAGAACTTTAGGAGAATTAATGATTAATTTTTATTGGTTTTAATCTTCAGTTTTTTTTGGAAAAAAGTATTTTCTAAAATATCACTTGATAAACTGGTCATTCAAAGTGTTTTGAAACTTATTTTTTGAAATCGGGTTTTCAATTTTATTTTTGGAAATTTGGAATTTACTTTAAAAATTTATTTTAAATATTAATTTTAATTAGTAATGGAATGATTGGATAAAACATATTGAATTTATAATGCACTCATTTTTTTGTTCTTTGACGGGTTTTTAGATTTAAATGGTTAAATATGTAATATGGGAATCATATTGTGTTGAATTTATAATTTCACAAAAAAGGTTATTAGAGTTGAAAAGAGTGCATCAAATAATGGACCAAACACTAAAGACATCGATTCAAGAGCATAATTCATTTTTTAGGCTTTTATTTGTCTGGTTGTGGAGCCCAAAATGACTTATAGATCAAAAGTTATGGATGTTTGAAGTTAGACTTATGAAAATGGCCAACCGGGGTGATTCTAGAGTAGAGTACAAAAATGCACGCAATTTTCCAAAAGGGCATGAAATTTTTAAAAAGTGAGTGAAAATAATTCTTGGTTGCACAAATAAGTTGTGAGAGAATAGTGATGTCAAATAGGAAAGCTCCAGGCATATGCAAGCCAGTCTCCAAAAATAAAGGCATTTTCACATAGCTCCATAATGTTTCATGGCACAAGATAAGTAGTGTGGCATAAAAAAATGCACATAAATATGGAATCAACCCCTCATTTTGTGAAGGACATATGGGAATCGAGTGACATATCTCTCACTCATGTAACTTGGGGTTATGCTCTTCACACAACCCCCATGTCCTGAACTTGTGTGAAATTACCTCAACGAAGTCCCTTAATTCATGGGCTTTTACTTAGACATTTTTTTGCAACTTTATCCATTGATAACACAATTTCACACAAAGTCAAAAATTTCACACAACTCTATTTGTGTGCAACTACAAATTTGTGAGACACAGTGTTATCCATAAAATTGAACTAGGATATGACTCTCATAAACTCCTTTTTTGTGCGCAATTGTAGAGTTGTGAGACACAGTGAAACATTGCATGACCCAACACATAGTTGTGTGAAACTATTCCCATTTCCATGAAATAGTATTTTGACACATGATTGTTGGTCCATAATATAGGGGATGCACCCCACGCACCCCTAGCCAGGATTAGTTCTAGGATATGATACCATGCTTCCAGTCAGATCCATTCACTACCATTACTAACCCCCATGAAAGATGGAGAGTTTCACCGTGAAATTTTCAAGCTGGGTCAATGACATTTTTGGTTCTAGCCTATACATCCCCAATGTACACTCCTAAAATTCCATGAGTTGAGATATTCCTCTATACTCCCTAAAATACCTTGATTTGATATACTCCTCTTCATACCTTTCTCATTTCATGAGATGCCTTATGCATCATACATAATATGCCTCATTCCATGATCGTGAGATGACCCCCTTAGTACTAACTATATGACATTAAAATATAGTATACCCTATATGAAAAGCATAGGATGCCTCCTATGAAGAAATAAAAATGTCTTATACATCAATCTAAGAAGCCTCATGCCATGATCATGAGATGCCCCCCTTTGTCATCACCACATGAATTTAAACTATAGTATACCCTATATGAAAATCATAGGATGCCTCATGTGAAAAACATGATATGACTTATGTTTCAAGCGTAAGATGCCTCATGCCATGATCATGAGATGACCCCATTAGTCCTCACTATATGACATTAAAATATACCATAAACTATGTGGAAATTATATGATGTATTTTTTGGAAATCATGAGAATCCTTACATATCTAGCATAAGATACCTCATTCAATGATAATGAGACAACATCCATAGTCTTCACCACATGACTTCAAACTATAGTATAGCCAATATGATGAGAATATTATGCCTCCTATAAAAATAAAGATGTGACTTATGTGTCAAGCATAATATGTATCATGTAATGATCATGAGATGACCACCAAAAAACCACTATGGGCCTCTATCTAGGGTGTATCTCCCAATAATATACCTAAACCCCTCAGCAGGTCGAGATTCCCTTATGGTTTAAGGTGAGGAAGATGAATGGGAATCCCTATCATGAAAGTACCCAATAAATACCTACTATTACCAAAAATCACCCATGGGACTCCTACTCATGTGTAAGCCCTAATCATATCCCTAGACCCATCAGCAAGATAAGATTCCCTCATGAACCTACATAAGGAAGACAAATGGGAAACCCTATATTTAAAACTCCACATATATCCTTGTTGTTCCCAAATAGACACCATGGGACCTATCCTCAGGTGTAAGCCACGATCATAACCCTTGAACCATCAGTGGGTTGAGATACCATCTTGACCCAACATGAGGAATAAGGTATGGGAATCTCAATGTGTATGCCCGACACACAACATCCTTGCACATGACATTAAACTGTGGTCTTACCCTATGCAAAAAACATGGGATTCCCTATGTAATACAAGTAGGATGCCTCTGGGAAATTTAATGTGTAGGCCCCACACACAACATCCTTGAACATGACATTAAACTATGTTATTACCCTATGAAATGAAAATGGGATTTCCAATGTAATAATAATAGGATTACACATGTGATGAGAACGAGATGCCTCATTTGATAAGTATAAGACAATCCTACCACTACTCATCTTAGAAACACCTGGGTATCTCTTACACATAAGCCTCATTCATACCATCAGTTCTCCTAGAAATTATTGGTAATATCTCCCTCATAAGCCCCATTCATACCATCATGACTCTTAACAACACCTGGGTAGCTCCCACATGTAATCCCCATTCATACCATCACTGCTCCATTGTAGCACACAGACAACTTCCATGCATAAGCCCCATTCATACTATAACTTTTCCATTGCATCACATGATCATCTTCCCTATGAAATAACCACACCATACCTCATTGGAACTCCATTTTTGACATGACCATCTTTTCCACATGATGTTAAACTACATGGATTAGTCATGTCATGTGACTTTAAATCGCTACATCGAACTATGTGCGTTTTGATCCCTGTTTCTCAACATGGTACATAAGAATACTCCCTAAGGTTAAATATCAATATATCAAAAAATCTAGGTACCTATATGTGGTTAAATCCTAGAACCCAAAAATTACCACTAAACCCACAAGTGTGATCATCTTCACCCCTTGGGGACACCCTTGGCCACCCAACCTATCCCCACAAGATGTTAAACTTGTGACCCAAACTGCCCCCATAACACATTAAACATGAAACCCACCTATCCCTATGATATGTTAAACCTAATACCCATATTTCAACATAATACATTAAACATGTGACCCACATATCCCCACAATATGTTAAACCTACAATCCACATATCTTTATAAGATGTTAAACCTGAGACCCAACTGTCCCTGCCAGATGTTAAACTCGCGACCCAACCTGTCCCCATAATATGTTAAATATGTGACCAAACTTTCCCCAAAATACATTAAACCTATGAACCAACTATACCCAAAAGACATTAAACCTACGACCCATCGGTCCCTGTAAGATGTTAAACCTGTAACCCACTTGTCCCCACAAGATGTTAAACCTACGACCATCCTCTCTCCACAATATTTTTTAAAACTATGAATTAATAAAAAACATTTACCCCAAATAATAAGCATTGGGATGAATGAGGTAAAAATACTCATAATACTTATGCCCTTAGAGTCAACTACCTCGTGGATGACATGGGATTCCTTAGGTTTCACACTTAATATACCTCATATGGGATTCCTAAAAATTCAAAAGGGGAAGAATTTACAAGTTCCCAACATACCCAATATCCATAAATGCCCATAAATTACCAAAATAACAATCTACTATGACTGAAGGTTGATTCCATGTCAAGACATAAGCAAAATAATTAATCGACACCCACCTCGAGATGGTTCTAGGAACAAGTTTGAAGAACACGACTTAAATATATAAGGGAGACATGGGATTGGGAAACAAGCTCCAAGGAGGAATCCATAGAAGGAGGAATTGAAATTCCATCATCCCATTTCAATCAAGGAGCCAACATCACTGATTAAAGTGATGTAAGATTCTCAACATTGGAAAGTGGGAATGTTGGGTAATGAAGTGAGCATGTCATTGCTAGACAGAGGGATGGCGTGCAACCCTGACTATGAAAGAGTCAAAATCATGGGTTTTTTAACATTTTACATTAATTAAAAATGGAATTTTTATTTTTGGATTTCACATGAACATTGGGAAAAAATATCAAGCTACCTCAAGAACATTGTTTCAACTACCACATGAAAAAATGATATTACTACATAAATATGAGTAATCTCATGTGAAAACTTGGAAAAGTATCAAAGTTATTGCAAGGAGTACCAAGATACCACATGAATAATTGAAACATAACAAGAAGAAATATTGAAAAAGTTTTAAACTGACTATACTTAGGAAATGAAAATCTCTCGGGCCCATAAAAATTACTTTCCAGTCTACTGTAAGAAGAAATAAAGCTACCGCAAGAATCCCCCAAGTTACTATGGAAAGAAATGCAGTAGTGTGCACTGGAAACATGAAGAAAATAAGACACTACATGATGAACTAAACCTACAATGACCAAATATATCCTATTAACTGTAAGAAACCACTAACATCAGTCCTTCTATAACCTCTTGATATTTTAAAAGAACATTATGTTCAATAGTTTTTACGGCACACAACACCGAGCTTAAGCGAACCACAAAATATTATTATATGACCATTATAACCCAAAAATTAAATTGGTAGGTACAAATAGTATTAACCAAATTATGTAATATATATATAGAACCAACTCTGTACAAATGTATTAATTAATTCTTTGTAAATAATCACTTAATTTTTATTAAAATAATTTTAATATTCAAAAATATGTTTTATTAAAAATAGGTTTTCTTAAATTTTATGAGAATATTATAATTAATTTATAGAAATTTTATAAAATTTAGATGAATTTTATTTTTGGATTCATCATTTCAAAATTATATTAGGATATTTTTTTGAGAATTTTCTGAAAAGTTTGAATTTTTAATGAATAGTGAAAAAATATTGATTTTCAATGAAAAATGGATTTTATTTTAAATAACTTAAAAAGTAAAATTATATTTTGGATTAGTTTTAAAATTTAATTAGTTTATTATAATAAAATTTTGGTCTTTAAAATTAATTTTATACATGAATTTAGTATAAAAACATTTTTTACTTAAAAAGGGAATTTTTATGAAAAACTGTTTTCTATTGCATTTTTCCTGTTTAATTTTAAATTAAATTCTTACACTTATGTTTTTTGAATTTTGAAAAATTTAATAAATATTTGGATTCATGGTTTAAAAATTTATTAAATATTTTCCTTTTATTTTTGGTCAATATGAATAGTAACCTTAGTAATTTTTGTTACTACGGTAAAGGGTAAATATGGTAAGTAAAGTAAAATATAAAATTATAAGAACTATAAAATGATCTTAAAACTTTCATAAAAATTATTTTATGAGTAAATTTCATATATAATCATCCAATATTCAGTTATATGGAATTTTATGGCAACTTGGATGAGATTATGAATTTTATAGTATTTTATTTAATGAAATGTCAAATATGTGAAACTCTTGTTTTTAATAAGTGTAATATTTTTAATATGGTGTCATCCAAAGGATATGTTAGACTATAAATAGTATTTTTAAATCTAAAATATTTATATTCATAATTATAATTTATTTTTTAATTTTTAGTGAAGAAATAATTAACTCAAATTCTTACACAACGCTGATAGAGTAATTATTTAATTAATGGAATAATCAAATAAATGGTATTAAAAATAATATAATTAAAATAATTTGAAATACTTAAGGTGATAAAATAATTATCTTGATTAAAATGAAATGTTTAGTATATAATAAAATAGTTGGTTTTAATTTTACATGTTGTCTTGGTGTTTTTAATGTAAAAGTAATGAATAGTATCAAAATTGACTATAATGATATTTTATGGGATTAATATTTTATTAAATTATTTAAAAATCATAAAAATATTAAATAAGAAAAAAGGGGATAATATATAGTCCAAAATTTAATACCATATGAATTTATAGGACATTTTGAATCATTTGTATTTTGAATAGTCTTATTGTATTTTAATATTTTGAGAAATTCCAAAAGTGCTCATCACCTCAATTATAAAAGAGAATCTATTCCTTAAATTATTTACACCAATTTGAGTCATATTTCTAAAAAAACCATGAAAATTACTTTTATCAACATCATTATTCAAGTTCTAGAGGTTTTGGAACTTCCAAAATAGCAACCCAAGATACCTTAAGAAGAGATTTAATGAAAGTTTACTGAGGAAGAGGTAATCATATTTATCTACTCTTTAAAGTTTATTTTTTATTCCGCTAAATATTTATGAGTTGTACCCATAATAAAATAACAAATCTATTATAATTAATATAATGAGATTTTCTTATGATTATTTGACAACCATATTCCATCTTGTTTCCATTCTAAGAAAAATGAAAACATTTCTCATGCATACGTACAACTTAACATCTCCGCGTAGTGGTGTAATTCGTTTTTCATCACCGATTTACTTGGGTGGTTATAAATATGAAACAAATGAATATATAAGATATATATGACATAATAATTATTCTATAAAGGTTAATTATTCTTTACCATTATTTCGTTCCATTCATCAAAAAATGAAAACAACTTTCATGCTTATGTATAGCCTACCATCTTCATGAACGATGTAATTAATTTTTTATAACTATAATTAAGAATGGATATAAATATAAATATATATTTAATATATATTATATTTAACCCATTAATAATATTTTTGAGATTAATTAAATATGATAAATGTATAAGGAGAAGAACTACCGAATCAAAACATATATGAAAAATGAAGCAGTTACCACCAAAAATAGTGATTTTAACAGTGAATTGATAATAAATGAGTGATAAAATATTATAAGAAAATAATATATGGTATGATATATATTAGTATGGTTCTGAAAAATATTTATAATAAATCTATATTTATTATATAATAGGTTCAAACACATACAACGGAAATGGAACCTAAGGTAAGGATCCCTCATCTCACTTTTACTTATGTGATACATATGTCATATTCAACACATATTTATTTTGTGTGGTGTATATAAGGAATATTTGATATATCATATCATGAATATAATTTTCTTCATGATATTTAAAGTTTCATTTTAATTTATTTATTTTATGTAGCTTATGATACAAAATATACCCAAGTGGTAAGGGTTTATTTCATCATCTCATCATTATTCGATATTTTTTATATTTAACCCTCTATTGAGGAATATTTCTATTATTTATCCATGTTTTCAAAAAAAATCAAAAATGTTTTCACTATTCTACCAGAATTTTTTAAATTCAGTTTTATCTCTTTTTACTATTTACAAATTTTTTTAAAAGGAATATTTATATTGTTTTCAAAACAAGGTGATTTATGAATTTTCTTACAAAAGAATTAAATGAATGGTTTTTAACTTAAAACAATGAATGAAATTTACCACCTTCATGAATCATTAATTATTTAAATCTTCCTTTACAAGTTTTCAAGGTTCTTTTCAAAGAAAATTATTTCCTTATTACGTGCACGTTTTTTAGATTTTAAAAATTATTTTCAATGTAAAGGGTATTTTCCTTAAGAAATATTTTAGTCATATATTTAAAATATTTTCATCTATGCCAACATCCTTTTTTGAATATTATGTTGAGTATTTTCATATATTTTTCTATACTCTTACCATTACTAAGCATTTAAGATCACCCTTTTCTTTTGTTTTATTTTCCCTGGGATATGAGTAAGTGTTTTGTGATTTATATAAAGGGATACACTAAGGGTAATAATGTAATTCTAAAATAATTTTTTTGTGTATTTTATGTTTTAAAATGTAATGTGAATTTCAAGTATGTATCTAGTTTACAAGGACTACTAAGCTATTTGGTCTTTATGGATGTGACTCCTTTTATTTTAAACCAATGTTATAAAGTAACCACCAACTCTAGGTTCCTAGAGTTGGGGTATTTACACTTTCAACTTAGTAAAAGAAAATATCCCAATCAACTAGAAGATGAAATTTCAATCGACCACATGATTTTTCTAAGTGGTTGTAACACACCAACCTACTGTGGATAATCAGCAATGCTCAAAGTTGAATGATCACACATGAACATGGTTGAACATGAATGAATCTTAATGAGTCTTAAATGGAGGCTGAGATTTAATGGATGTTGTTCACAGTATATTAGTAGATGATTTTTTGTAAAGTTTAGTTGAAGGGAATGAAAATTATCAAAACCAGAAGATGATTTAAGTTTTAAAGATGAGTTCATCTTGGTTAAATGATAAAAGATTAATGAACCCCATTGATGTTTCTAATGGAATATTCATATATAGTGGAAGGGTATTTGAAAAAAATATAGTGCTAGATTTAGTTTTTTTGAGTAGAGAAGAGGTGAAGAACCACTTCAAACTAGAGGTGTTAGGACGGCCGAGCTTGTTCAACTGAGGAAGAAAGATTGAAAATATGATAGAGTGAAAATTTTATGAATATGATAATATAGTTCCACTAATTAAAACAATGTTTTTATTACATTTTTATTTATGTAGGTGCAGTTGAATTGACAGGGGACTCAACATTATTATATTCTATGGCTGTGAGTCCATAGGGGTTTTCCTGAATGGTGTTTGGTAAAATTCCCTAGTGTATTTGGTTTATATTGTGGTATTATGATCCAGTTGAAGGTTGAAAGAATCTTTTAGTATCTTATGATCATTTTATTTTTTCTAAAGAAGTTAAGGCCAAGACACATGAGCTAAAAGACCCGATTCTGAGTTTTATCCATGGTTAAAAAATATGTCAAGAAAATCCTAATTTGACCCACCATGTTCAACTAAGACCATTTGATATTGTTTAAAGAATTATGATTGAAGATGACCTTCTGATCAAATAAAAAAATATGCCTGGGGAGTTCAATTATAGATTTTTAGAGTATCCTAAGCTCGAATTGAGGAGAATCACCCATATGATTTCGAATCTCAATAAAAAATAAAAATATTCCATTGTGAGAATGAATTTACCAAATTTGTGGAAGACGGTGTAGCCCATGGTTGAATCATCGTATAATGGTCATATTATGTTTGAATGGTCTTAAAAAAGGGTTGATACTATTAGAGTAGAATTATTTCATCTATAGAGCTATGAAAGAGTAACTCGAGGATCACATAAGGGTACTTGATCTACTTAATTACCATAGAGCGGATTAGCATGTGCATGCATAAATCAACATCAAGGTATATAAAGATATAAATTAAAATAAATTTTCCCATAAATTATAAAAAAAATCAAATATAGAATGGGGAGATCAAATCTAGAAAATGGGCTTGGTTCTTCTAGAAAATTTTGGAATATTAGAGATGCTTCATCGAACTTGTCGATGAAGCAAGGGAACATGGGTTTGTTACGTTAGTTGAGGGAGTTTTATTAGAGTCACCTAAGAAGAAGGATATGAAAAATGAAATCATGCAACATGGAGGCCATTCAAGTGAGATTGAATTTGATGTTTGTGAGATGTATTTGATGTTATAATTTGTAAAAAATTTAAGGGAGAAGATTCTAGATAGAGGTGGATATCCCTCGACTATCCAAAATTTCATTCACCATATCTGGTCCCATGATTATCCCCGATCACCCATTAAACACACAACTGAGATAATCTGAACCAGTGTCTAGAGAAGACTTGGTGTATAAGAACTGATAATCTTCTTCTTATATTCTCTTATCTTATATTTTCTTGTATTAAGATGTTTTTGGTGAAATATAATTTCCTTATTGCTTCTATCACGAGTAGCTAATTAGTTTAGGGGGATTCAACTGGATGGGATGAAACTATTTCATTGCCTATTCTTATGAGGGGTTTAATCAAATAGTTCTATAATATTTCTAGTCAAATATATTAGTTTCTATTTTTCATGAATATCTTTTCACACTACCCCAAGTAATGATAGGATAATGGTGTAGTTTCTTTTACCTTGGATACCACAACTGGAGTATTTTATAAAAAATGACTATGGTAATATCTTCTCCATGAGGAACCACATTCACCTTTTGTTCTATTAGAAATATTAGTTATCAAGGTATTTCTCTAGTGAGGGTGATTTATCTAATGAGGGATAGGCATTTTATTACTCTTCACACACCTTTAGTACCTTTAAGGTTGATTCTATGAAAGGTTAGTGACATTTTTATCAATTACATCTAGTTGAGTTCCCCTAACTAAATCAAGTGTCTAGTCTCACTTTATGCTACTACTTCATCTCTATTTCACACATTCCACCATCAATTCATCATTATCATTTTATTATTTTTTTCTTTACTTCTCTTAATTTTTTTGTCACACAACCTCACCTTCCCTATGGTTCGACCTTTCTTACCACAATACTAGTTGTAAGTAGTTATATAAATATTAAATTTTATATTGCGATCCATCACTAGGTGTATTTGGTATTTAGTGGGTTACATCCAAAATGGTCTAGGAAAATTCACCACACCATGTTCCAAGGAGTGGTTCTGGATGAAGTGTCCTTGTATGAGCCACTCAAAATGGCTTGGGAAAATGCACCACACCATGGTCTATGTTGTGGTGACTGTTATTAAGGTTTTTGAAATGGAAAATTTGGACACCATTTTTGTGGGAATTCATGTTCCTTTATGGGAACTTCATTTGATTATTTTTTGGTATTTATTTATTTATTTATTACTATATTACACTTTGGAAAATACCCCAATCCTTTCTCTCTTGATTTTGTCTCTCAAATGAGGCTCTTCCTGAGGCGATTATAGGTGACTTTTTTTTTTCTATCAAGGTTAATTTTATATGGTCTACAATGTAATTATATTTTTGGTTGGTGGATTCTCTCCCACTTCTCTCTTTTTAAAACAATAAGTCTTATGTTTTCTAAAATCAAAATGTTGTTTTGAGAATTGTATTTCTAATGGTTTTTATACCATGAATCATGTACATTATATCCTATTGAGTTTTATATTGTAGGTTTTATTGTATATAAATTAAAATTATACCCCAATATATTTTCAATACCTTGGAATTCATTTCCTACCTTTGGTATCTGAGGGATTTCACCTAAGGTTAATAGTGCTTCGGTCCTTCCCAAGACAATGGGTCAGATTGGGTCATTAAAAATGGTATTAGTTTATTCCAATCCATCGGTTGGGATGGAAAAAAGTATATATGATGTGTTATAATTTGAAATTTATAGCATAAAATACATAACTAATATATTTATGTTGAACTTCAAGATACCAGGGTGGAACAAGTACAAAAAAGTGTTGTCAAGAACTTCTATGCATGTTGTAACCTCATCGTCAGTGGTTTAGTAGTTGAGAGTCCATCATCATACATTTATAAAAGAATTTCCACTAGGACTGAAACACTAAAATGCTGCTTTATGAACTTTCCTATTATGATTTGGTATATGTTAAAGGTTATAGGATTAAGGTTTTCAGTCATGACTAAGTGGTAATTTTTCTATGATGATAGGGAAATGCCACCAATAAAGAGGCTTAGAAACTATTGAGAGGATGTTGGTGAGAATGTGATTCCACCTGAGGAACCATAGTTGAACCAATACCTGGTAAAAATAATTATGGAAGTGTTCTAGGAAATTGAAATGGGAAATAAAACTAAGGAATCACATTATGTGGATCTCTCATTGGAATTATAAAGATAGATCCCACTGATATTTTGGGATGATTTGGGACTTGAGAAAGAAAAAGCATAGATGGGAAGGATGAATAGTATCTTTGACTTCCTTGTAACTCCATAAAAAATTAAGTTCAAGCTAGTAGTGTACATGCTTGAATACATGGCCCAACAGTAGTGGGACATACCTATCCAAGCTAAGCTCGATCATGGTCTTACTGGTGAAAAGTTTAAGGAATTGTTCAATAAATAATTCTACTTTCACACTTTACACACATTTAAAATGATATAATTATTTTATATTAAACAATTAAATATTTTAGTTATATAATATATAGGCCAATTTACTTATTTATAATACTTTTCTCTATAGTAATCCACTAGTGAATCTCTCAAGGTGTGCATATCCGAGTTAGGTCTATGACCATATATTGTCTCCAAATTTATCATGTATGATATTGAAAACTATACAAAAATAGTGAATAAGTATCTAGTGGAAGAGAAAGACATCATTAATAATTTTAGTGGTGTAAATTTTATTTCTCTTGGACATAAGTGGGAACTCCAGTATAGGGAATAAACACAAAAGGGATAATTACTCATAGGCCAACGAAGGACCAGAATACCAATACACTAAATATATTTATTTCCCCCCATGTCCCAATAACAAAAATGGTTTTTTAATGTGGGTTTTTATAACATATAAATAGGTAATTCATTACACCATATTTATGCTATCATAGTTGTGGTTGAAAGGGGCATCTCAAGTGTTACTTCATAAACCTCCTAAATTCAATGGGTTGTGACAGTTTTACTATATCCCAAAATTATATTGATAAACTTGGAAAATATCATCAAATAATACCCCACCCTCATAATTGAGGGACTCAAGGGGATTCCAATAATAACTAGACACCTCAGTAGGAACCACCATATAAAGGAAGAAGGAGTCGGTTAGGAGGAGTAGACTGAAAACTTTTTTAGAGATGGAGAAGATCTTTCCAATAAAGGATATTGGTCTCTCAATGGTATGAGGTAAAATTATCCTTGATTACACTTTAATTATTATTATTTTTGACACTGATTAATCATATTCTTTTATTTATTCTAGAGTGGTGAAATATCTGGTCTTGTTTTTGGAAACTATTCCTCATGTCATGAGCATCAAGACACCTCATTGGAAATGAGAATTTAAAGGGTTTAATTGTCCCATATGTTCCATAACCATTAAATGAGTCCACTGTTTATGGGGCCATACAATCTTGGATATGGAAATATTAAATCTCATCTTGGGAGTGGATTTTATAGTAGTGCCAATGAATCATATTGACTACTATACTAAATAAATAACTTTTACATCTCCTAAAAGAGTTTTCAAGATATTCATGGGAGAATGGGATTTGAATGCAATTAGAGAAGGACCTTCAGTGACAGTGGTCAAAACCATATCATATAAATTTATAGTGATCACCTTGGGGTTTATTAATGCAACTAAAAATATATATTTTCTTGGAATAGTAGATTGATACCCTGACATCTTTATGGAAAAATTCTATAGACAACCACTTGAAATTGAAGTTGAACTTTCTATCAACCTAATCCTGAGAACAAATACTATTTAACTTCCATCATATAGAATGATTCCAAGAGATTTGAAAAAGTTGAAAGCCCAATTGAAAAAATTGGAAATAAAGGGTTTTATAAGATCAAGTATGTCAAATTAGTCCACTTAGGTTCTATTTTTTAAGAAGGATTATAACACACTCTAACTTTTTTTATCATTATAAGTTGAATCAAGTTACAATAAAGAATAAATACCCTCTTACTCAGGTTAATGATCTATTTGGTCAATTGAAGCGAGTGACGTGGTTTACTATAATTGATATCTGATTAGGGTACCACCAACTCTGGGTCAAGAAAAAGGATATTTTGAAGATAGATTATAGAAGTTGTTACAACCACTATGAATACTTGTTAATACCCTTGAGTCTCACTAATGAACCAATGGTCTTTATGGATTTTAGTGAATTATATATTTTACAGATACCATAATTATTTCAACATGGTATTTTTTGATGACATGTTAATATATTTTCTCATGAAATATGATCATGAAAGGAACTTGGATATGGTTCTTAGTAAATTATGAGATAAATATCTTTATGAAAAATTCTCAAAGTGTGACTTTTAGATACTAGAAGTTTGCTTTCTTTGGTATGTAATTTCAGATAAAGACATATCGGTCAATCTTAGTAAAATTGAGGCTATTATTACCTGGAAACCACCTAAGAATGTCTTAGAGATATGAAACTTCTTCAAATTGGTAGGATATTTTTGATTCTTTTCCCATTATTTCTCAAGTATTTATTCTCCCATGACTATATTGATAAGGAAGGGTATTCAATTCTACTATAGTTATTATTTTCAGAAATATTTTGAGGAACTCAAGTATTGGATTTCTTCTGAACCTATCCATAGATTTCTAGAACTAGGTGAGGGATATATTGTCTTTTTGGATGCATCCGGGTCTATAATGGTTTGTGTTCTCAAGAAGGGAGATCATTTCACAGCTTACAACTCCTAAAAATTGAGTATGCATGAGATAAAATATCCAACAAAAGATTTGGAATTAGCTATTGTGGTCCATCCCCTCAAAACATAGTTCCATTATCTCTTTGGTGAAATATTCTAGATTTTCATAGAAAAGAAAATCCTAAAATCATATATTTTCACAATGAGACTTGAACATGAGATAATGGAATTGGATGGAATGTCTCCTAATGCTTGACTTAAAATTGGTGTATACACATGGGAAATGAAATTTAGTGGATGATTCATTGAGTCAGAAGTTGTATAATTATTTGGTTTGAGAGGCTCGAGTATAATCAAAATTAATGGGGGTACTTATAGATATCCACTTGGAATATGTGGAGAAGGATTAGGTTATAGTCTTCTATCCCGTTACTTTGATTCCAAACTTGGTGGAACTAGTTAATTAGGCTCACCAATCAGACAATTATTATCTTACAATGAGGTCGAACCACAATGGTGAGGAGAATATGTATGAATGGAAAAAGGATGAAAATTCATTGTTTCACTTTTGACATCATATCATAGTTCCTATATCTTTACAAGCCCAATTTCTTTCTACTTATCACCATTCAAAATGGATAATCCACCTGGGTATCCAAAAAATGTATAGGGAAATAAAGGATCATTTATGGTGGTTGGTTTTTTTGACAAAGGGTAAAATTTATTAAGAACAAGCAAGAAAATTACATGAGTCTGAAAGAGGAAATTTTATTACAATCCTTAGCAAGGAGAGGGAGGAGATCATCCGGTAACTCATCAGCCCACGTAATGTCCAGATTGATCCCTTTGTTGGCAATACCATCTACCACCATATTAGCTCAAATGATGGTGGTTGGTTATGAAAAGAAAAGTGACCAAATATATTTTGATATAACTCACTTTTCAATAGATAAATATCAAAAATAAATGACCAAATGACATTTTACAGTCTCAACCCATCCTTGTATGGAAAGGGGGCTAATTTATATAGAATTTTTTATAGGTCCACCACAAACACTACATAAGCATGACTCCATTTGGGTGATTGTGGACTAACTCATGATGTCAAAATATTTCATTCTAATTCGATAGTTGAATACAATAGATGAATTGGAAAAAATATATATCTGGGAAGTGGTCAAATTTCATGGGGTACCAGTTTCTATTATCTTTGACTGAGACCCTAGATTCACATCATGGTTTTGGTAGCCCTTACTGTAACACCCCAAAATTTTATGAAAAATATTCTTTTTAATTTCATTAATGTCTTGTGTTGTACACTACACTAAAAGAATCTTTCACAACACGCATCCTTGACTTGCCTTCCATTACATGCAATCGCGACCTTCCACGATAGCGTGTGTTGTACGCAACACCAAGTTTCGCTAAACAACGATATGCTATTAAAATATTATTAAAACTAGCCGTTATGAATAGTAATAACCACTTTTTGAAATTTTTTAAATTTTACTTTTCAAAATGGACTTCATTTTTGGATTCGGAATATCAAAATTAGCTTAGGGTGAAATTTTGGTGATTTTCGGATAACTTTCATATTTTGATGAATAGTGAAAATTACTAAATTTTAATTAAAAACAACTTTTTCAATCGAAATAATTAATAGTGATAAATTATTAATTTGAGTGGTTTTAAAGTATATTTAGAATATATTTTTACAATTCAATAAAATGTTGGTCATTGGATGTAATTTCACATTTAAACCAGTTATAAACAAGTGTCAATCTTTTGATAGTTATTATCTCTTAAAAACATGCCTTTTGTTTTGACGACGGGAATTAATTTTTAAATTAATTAATGCAACTGATATGTTTTTAATTTTGTAAAATAGAAATAATTTTTGAGTTCATAATATCAAATATATCTTAGGCCTAATTTTTGGTTTTTTTCTGAAAACTTTCAATTTTTGATGAATAGTGAAACCACTAAGTGGTAGTTAAAAAAAACTGAATTTTTCCTAAAACTTAATTTTACCGCTTCTGTGAGTGGAATTTCAAAAATCCAAGAGACACTGTTGATTTCAGTAAGTAAAATGTGGTTCAATGAGATGAAAATAATTTTTGGTGAATAGTAACTTTTTACTTTTATTTACCACGGTTAAAAGTAAATAGAGTAATTAAGGGTAAAAATGATATTATTATTACCCTAACACATGTCCAAATTCTATTGGATAAGTGTAATTCGACCAAAAAAAATCTTAGGAATAAAATATGACCATTTAGGCCCACTTGGATTAGATTAGGACATTTATTATTATTTAATTCAAAGAAGAGTTAAAAGAGTTAAAATCAAAATTTATTTACTAAAACATTTTTAATATAGGGTTATACATAAGATAAATTCGATTGTAAATATTCATTAGAAAGATAAAAAGATTTAATACATAATGGTATTTTATTTGTAATTTTTAGACATTAAATAATTTAATTTATTTATGACACAACGATGATGCAGTAATTATCTTATTAATGAAATATTGACATAATTGATATTATAAATACTCAAATAAATATAATTTGAGACTTTTTATGACTTAAACTAATTTTATAGGTTAATATGGAATGTTATTGTTGATTTAAGTAACTTGGTTCGAACTTATCATTCTGTTAAAAATTTCATAAAAATCATGTACCAAATAGTGTCAAAATTGACATAAATTAGTTTTTAAAATAAATATTATATTATTAATTGTTATTTAATTCCTAAAAATCTAAGGTTCGGCCAAATGACTTAGATAATGATAGATATATTAATAATAAACAACTTGGGGTTCTTTGGGCTTGATATAGTAAGTTTATTAACCATATAGTGTAAGAAAACAAAAAGACACGGTAAAAGTTAAATTATTTAACTTAGAGTTAAATGTAATTGATAAGGTTAAAATAATAACCTAAACTTGTATAAATCCTATTGGATGAGAGGATTTCGACCCATCCCCACTTTATCTTAGAAATAAGACCATTTGGAACCATTATAAACCGAATTTGACTTTAATATAAAATAATATTTTGAGATATTCCTAAGGTGCCCCTCTCCTCCCTTATAAAAGGGCACCTCCTCCCTCTCCTACTAACACCAATTTGAGCATTCAAGCTCGGACAAACCCTGCCAAAATATCTTCTCCACTTCCCTAGTATCATCCTAGAGGTCCTGGTCTTCTTCAAAGACCATACTGAGTTCTTTAAGTGGAGGTTAAGAAAAGGCGCGTCAAAAAGAGGTAATATCCATTACCGATCTTTTTCAATTTCTTTCTTCTTCAAATTATTTTTCTTTAGTTGTTTCATGATAAAGTAATAAAATTAGTATTTATTATATACTGATATGTTATTATAAATATGAAACAAATCTAATTAAACTTCTATCCATCCTACGGAAAAAGGAAATCACCGCGCGTGCGTACGTACGGAATACCGTCTCCACGCCATGGTGTAATCTATTTTCCTCCACCTCCTTAATTGGATGGGTATAATGGTGTAAGGAGTAACTATATATGATTATTATAGAGTGATATTGATACTGAAATAGTATACATACACTTCAACACAATTCCACGACCATGGGAATGATATCATCGCTCGTGCGTACGTACGGACTACCGTCTCCACGACGCGATGAGATTCATTCTCCATGTTAACCATTTAAGAATAATTATAAAGTATATATAAGAAATAATAATGAAATATATGACATTATAAGGCTACTGGATTTATGTATATATGTATGTCATCTACTTACTTCCATTCAAGACAATGAGGAAAGGAAAACAACGTTCATGCGTACGTACGGACTACCATCTCCATGAATGGTGTGTTTCATTTCATTTATATATTTATTAAATATATATATATAATGAATATATATGATATATAAATCATGTTTTATATTCTGGAAGTAAGTAAATAATGATATAAGTAATAATAATGTCAAGAACAACAAGTCCAAACACCTACGATAAATGAAACGATTTTACCCAAAACGCTTCTTTAACATGGAATTTACAAAAGAACGGGTAATATAAAGTCATAAGTGAACCATATATGATATAATAACAATGAATATGATTCTGTAATAAGTTAATGAAATTATTTAAATCATTATACAAGAGGTTCGGACACTTACGAAGCAAATCGGACTTAAGGTAAGGGATAAATTTTCAATCTCATTTTTATCCGAGATTGCTTATACGTAAGTATTTACTGGGGTTACGTTTATCATCCATGACCATGTTTTCTAAAAATGTTTTTATAAAATGTTTACCATTCTTCCATGAATGTTTAAAGTCATTTTTACCCTTTACTGACTTTTTACCACATTGTATGAATGGAATCTTTCCTTTGGTTACCATATAAGGTACTTTTTTTGACTTTTTCGACAAAAGTACGAGGAGAATGTTATTTTTAACTTATACGGCGTGAAAGGATTTTTACGGTTTTCATAAAACCTCATTTTCAAGAAGCTTCCTCTACAAGATTGCATGATTATTTTCAACAAAACCCTTATCTTTTAAAATTTCCTGAAGTTTTGTGAAAAGAAAATGATTTTAAAGAAGAAAGGATATTTTCCTCAAGAATTCATTTCAAGTGTTTTTCTAAAAAATATTTTCCATCTAAGAAGAAATTATTTGATGTGTATGTTTCAAGTAAAATGTCTTTATTATTTAAATGGTTTCCATTTTATGACGAAATGATATCCATTGTTTATGGATTATGATGGCATGATGTTTATGAAACCCATTTTACTTATTGGGTTATTATGAATGATGTATGTTTATTTTGTGGCACACATAAGAATGGTATCATTATGAGATTGGTGGGACCTATATCTCCCTCCAATGCATTGAGTAAAGATTTTATATCTCATGAGATAGAAATGGCTGGAATGGTAGGTTATACCAGTTCAGTGAAACAGGACTGAAACGAGGGTGACTCGGTTCAGAAAGGGACATTGTCCACTAAGATAGTCTTGGAAATGAGTCTTGACTAACAAGAAATGATTATCTATGATTATGTGTGTATGCCACAAAGTTTCATGTTTTAAGTTATGATTATTGGGATTTCATTTCACTACTATGATTTATGCCATGTTATGAAATTATGCTCTCTTTTGCAGGTTAAGATTTACAAAAGTTATGTTCTTATGAATATGATGTGATTGATTTTTATTTTGTTTACCCTTACTGAGCATTTGAGCTCACCCTTTTATGTTTTCTTTTCCCCAGGATATAAAGAAAGGTTTTAGGTAAAAAAAAGGGAAGATCTTTATGGGAGATATTGAAGATCTTTCACCACGATTTGAAGATTACGTTCCAAGTTTCCAAAGACACTAAACTATTACGATCCTTGTGTGTGTGTTTTTTGTTATGTACTAAGTATTCCGCAAAAGTAATGTAATGTTCATGTACGTCAAGATTAGGGTCTCTACAATTACGGTCACGACCCATCCCCTAGGGCCCATGCCGCGACACCCACAAGCTCGCCTCTCAAAGGCCAGGGGTTGGCGAATAGTGCCTAAGTCATCAACTTAAAAGTGGGAGGCATTTTACTGAGTACCTGTACACATACACACACAACCACATCCCAAGAAAATTTTAAAAGAGAACATGCATGCTACTAAACAACCAATGAGTGTAAAAGTACAAACTGAAGGTAAATGATCCATAATACAAACCCAAAAAAATAAAACTATAATAAGAGAAAGTACAATATCTAAGACAAGCTATCTGCTAGAAACCCCACATAATGGGTAAGTATAGAGCAGCTACTGGAAGCCGTAGAAGCATGCCATACCTTCTTAATCTCATTGGGATCCACCTGGTATTTGGCCACAAAGTCCTCCATCAAGTCATCAATCATCTACAGTAGACACAACACATGTGGGAAAAGCCCGTGCAAGGGTGAGTAACAAAATAATCAGTAGGGACCCCAACCACAAGTAAATACCACAAAGCAATCCACAAAGAAAACCATGAAGCATGATCACGAAATAAGACAACTCACACAAGTATAATCTAAAGTACGGAAGGAAAGACTATCAATTGTAACACTAAACACCTTGGATTGTTGAGGAACTCATCCTAAATGAGTACCGTGGGTCTTCTGGGTCACACAGAGTCACTTGTAGTTGATTCATAGAGGGTATCTTGGAGCTGATCCACACAAGGTCGCTATGATATGATCTACACAGGGTCGTTAGGAGGTTATTCACATAGGGTTTCTAGGAGATGATCCACATAGGGTCGCTAGGAGATTATCCACACAAGGTCTCTATGAGCTAATCCACACAGGGTATCTAGGAGATGATCCACACATGGATCTAGGAGATCATCTAAAAACATTTTCTAGGAGATGATCCACATATGGTCGTTTGTCTTAAGGTCATAGCCAGCTGTAGGATTTCCACATGTAACATGCTTGATTCCAGGAGAATATAATTCTCAATCCATTGGTCATATATATACTACCATGAAAGATAACTTAGAGTATTCCCAAAGGTCCTTATCATTTCAAGGTTCACAACACCACAGATAGCGCATCAATATGATGCTCAGTCTGAAAGATATTGACATTTTCATAAAAAGGGGTTGGTTGTGTTCGAGCCTAATCTGACTCGGTCAAACCGACCAAACCAATCCGTCTTGGGGGTCCTGAAAGACCTGGAATGATTTGACCAACTCAACCCGACCTAGTTCAGGTCTGGGCTGGCCCGGTCTGACTTGGCCAGTGGGCTAGGCCCATTGGGCCTTGCTGGACCCAGCCCAGTTCGGCCGTGGGTCCAGCCTATCTGGTCGCCCAATGACCCAGATTTATCTGGCTCAGCCCACACTAGTGGGCTAGTTTTATTTCCCTATACAGGCTGCCTAGTGGCCCAAATTTATGCCACTAGCCAGACCCGCAACAACATGCCGGTTTAATCCTTCCTAGGCTACTTAGCAGCCCAATTCATGTGCCCCATCCCGGCCCACATAGTGGGATGATCTTCTCCAACTCGAACATGAGGAGGGAATCCGGTTTAGCTACACATGGCCAGAAAGAGATGAACTCCCCACCTGGTCCTGTATGCGGTCGCTGGACCACATGCCAGTGGGGAGCCGCGACGCGAGCCACTCTACCTGATATGGCTGATTGGCCACGTCCCATCCCCACCAGCCGACAGACTGAGCATCGGCGGCTCCTGTTGCACTGCCGCGACTCAAGCCATCTACGACTCTATCTACTTTGGAACACCAGTGACACCTTCTACAGACCATCAGGTCTACTCTGGTGGTCTGTTTCACAAACCATCTGTGCCATCAGTCTTCTCTAGTCACCATATCCCTCACTATGGCCTCAAAAACCCCTTGATTCCATTTCAAAAGAGTGGACACGAAGAATGAACAAGAACACACAAAGGTGGAGGACCTCATGCCTAATTTATGTTTACCATCACCCTCCGCGTTAGATCTTTTAAATCAAGGGTAAAGTTATAAGGATTTAAAAAAGTTTTATCTTGATGTAAACCCCCAATAAAGAGCACCCACCTGCAAGAACAATGATTTGCGGATCAACCTGTTCATGGTTTGGTATGCGTTCATTATTTATAAAGAAGAATGAACATTCTAATAAAAAAGGTAACCCCTAACCTAGATAAATTCATTGGTCGAGGAAGAGCGGGGTCACTCACCTTCCTTCTCCGCTCTTTATCTGCCACATACGTTGCTAGCGATCTTTCAAAGGGTGGAAGGAGAGGGTGTTCGTTTCCCATCATTGGAGAGGATTTCTCGCCGTATATTCGTCAGAGGAAATATCCAATCTCTAATAGTTTATCCAAAAAATTATCACATTAAAATAGAAATGTGTCACAACGTTTTTTTATACTGAATCATCAATTCGTTACACTGTTTCATTTTTGAAACAACATCTTTGTTACTCTTCAGTTAAAGAGCCTCATTAAATGGAGGTTCGTCTTTTCCTCTTCACTGCACTTCAGTACTGGCGTGGCACCTCTCAATGGTGATTAAAAGAAAAATAAAATAACTTTTTAATTTATTTTATTTCTATTCTAAAAAGTCCAAAAATTATGTTTTCTTGTCGACCCTCGCCAGTCGATGTTAGATCCTTTCTAGGAAAATCCCGACGTTCTGAGTTCAATAGTGTCCTTAGATAATCTGAGAATCTGTTTAAAAGTTAGAAAAACCAGCTCTCAACTTTATTTAAATGAACTAAAAAATTTTCAAAAATCTATTACGGGCTCACGAGGCCTCAGAATCAGGTGTTGTCTGAGCGTCTGGTCTCGAAATAATCCCATATAATTTTTAAAAAATTACATGGAATATCTAGGACATTAAATTACCATCAAATTTAGGGATTCACGTCCCCATAATCCAAAACAAGGTTAAACAATTAAATGGGGGTATTTAGCAAGAATCTGAGCCTCCCGCTCCCATGTGCACTCCTGGATATTCCCATTCTTCCACCGAACATGCACCCGAGGAATCAACCATCCACAAAGTACCCACTCCTGTCCATCCTCTATCTCCACCAGGAACTCTGCAAACATCACTCCATCATCAATATCCAGCTCGCCCTAGTCGATAACATGCGATGGATCATGCACATACCTCCTAAACTATGATAGGTGGAAAACATCATGCACTTGGTGCATCTGTGGGGGGAGAGATAGGCGGTATTCCATCTCACCAATTCTGCCCCGAATTTGGAAAGGTCTGATGAACCTCAAAGATAGCTAGTTGCCCTGGCCAAATCTCTACAATCCCTGTCGGGGTGATACCTAAAGGAACACATACACCCCCTCCTCAAACGTCAAGGGCCTCCGTCTCTTGTAAGAATAAGATTTATGCATACTCTATGAAGTCCTCATCTACTCCTGGATGATCTGCACCTTCTCAGTGGTAGCCCGTACCAACTATGGACCCATGAGTGTTGACTCTCCTGGGTTTGTCCAGCATAGAGATGATTTGAAAGACCTACCATACAAATCCTAGAACGGTGCATTCCAATGGTGGAGTGATAGCTATTGTTTTATGAAAACTCTACCAGTGGTAGGTGGTCCTCCCAACTATGACCAAAATCAAGAATGTAAGCACAAAACATGTCGTCCAAGGTCTGTATGGTCCGCTCTGTCTGACCATCAGTCTATGGGTGAAAGGTTGTGCTCAAGCGCAGCTGAGTCCCAAATGCCTCCTACAATCCCTTCCATATCCATGATGTGAAGTGAGAATAATGGGATGATAATATCATCAAAGGAACCCTATAAAGCCACACTATCTCCTAAAATTAGAGGTGTCACAATCCCTCTACTGATCCCAACTCCCAAATGGGTATGAAGTGAGCCAATGTGGTGATTCGGTCAATGATAATTCTAATAGAATCATAGCCCTTAGATGTGTGTAGTAATCCCATCATGAAGTCCATCGAGATAGCATCCCACTTCCACTCCAGTACCTCAAGTGGTTGTGCCAAGCCTGCTGGAACCTGATGCTCAGTCTTCACTTGCTGACAAGTGAGGCACCATGAAACGAACTCAGCCATCACTTTCTTTATCCCTGGCCACTAGTACTGAAATCAGAGATCCTGATACATCTTCTCTACTCCAGGATGTACCGCCAAGGGGGAGGTATGAAACTCCCTCAAAATATCCACTCGTAATGCCATTGGTACTACTGTGTTCCCTCTAAAAAGGATGATGTTCTCCCCACCCATTTAAAATCCATCAGGAGCCTATCTTGAGGATAACTAAGCATGTCGGGCCTCACAGTCAATATCCACAAGTTGTGCCTCCATAAATCGATGCAAGAGTGGGGAAGTAACATTCATCGACTAAAGGTAAGCTACTCCATCATCATCCATGAAGGATATCTACATTGTGGCTAGATGCTCCATCGCCTCACTTAGTAACTGCAAATCGGATCTCATACTGAGTGTTTCTGCCACCACGTTCCCCTTCCTGGGAGTATAGAATATCTCAAAGTCATAGTCCTATAGGAACTCAAGCCATCACTACTGTCTAAAGTTCTGGTCCTTCTGGGAGAAGATATATCTGAGACTCATGTGGTCAGAGTAGATGGTAAACCATTCACCCATCAAGTAGTGCTGCCACATATTTAGAGAAAATACCACTACTGCTAACTCTAGGTCATGGGACAAGTAGTTCTACTCATGCTGCCTCAACTTCTGTGAACTATAGGTGATCACTACTCGCTCCTGTATCAGGACACAACCTAGTCCAGCCCCTAATGCATCATAGAAAACTACATACCCAATGACCTCCTCTAGTAGTCTCAATATGGGGGCACTCATTAGTATCCGACTCAGCTCCTAGAAACTTTACTATCACTTCTCCATCCACATGAAGGGTTGTACATTCTTTGTCAAAGCCGATAAGGGTGCTGATACTTTGGAAAATTTGGGAATGAACCTATGGTAGTATCTGGCCAACCCCAAGAAACTATGTACCTCATTCACACTCCTGGGTGGCTCCCAAGAATGCACTGCCTCTATCTTTGTTAGATCCACTATAACTCCAGCCTCTGAGATGACATGTCCCAGAAAGTGGACCTACTGAATCCAGAACTGCTACTTAGAAATCTTACTGCAAAGATGGTGATATTAGAGTGTATCTAGGACTATCCAAAGGTGTGTAGCATTCTCCTCTTCTGAAGTCAAGTACACCAAGATTTCATCAATTAAGACCACCACAAAATGATCGAGGTAAGGCAGTAATATCTTGTTCATGAGTCCCATGAAAACTGCTGGGGAATTGTTCACACTGAAGGGAATCACCAAGAACTCATAGTGTCCATACCAGCATCGGAAGGTTATCTTCGGTACATCCTCATCCCGTACCCGAAGTTGGTGATAATCCGATCTAAGGTCTATCTTTGAGAACCACCTTTCTCTCTTCAGCTGGTCGAAGAGGTAATCAATTCTTTGCAATGGATATTTGTTCTTCATGGTCACCTAGTTTAGGGGCCAGTAGTCCATGCATAGCTTCAATCTTCCGTATGCCTTCTTGAAAAACAACACTGGGGCTGCCCACGGTGAAACGTTGGGCCTCATGAAACCCTTCTCCTACAAGTCCTCCAGCTGTACCCTCAACTCGCGAAGCTCTATGGGAGCCATATGATATGCTGGCATGGATACTAGTGCAATCTCAGAGTACATATTGATGCAGATGTCTACCTATCTATGAGGAGGTAGTCCCAGAACATCCTTAGGGAAGATGTCTTCGTACTCGTCCCCCACTATAGTGAATCTTGGACTCCTCTCATCCACCGCACTGAGGGTGAGGCTAGCCAATTGGAGAGTGATTGGATGCACCCCCCTCTGATAAATTCCATCCCACACTACAAGAGTTTCCTTCTTGGCAGTGAAGAAAAATCGGGTCCCATCCTTACAGGAGCACAACACTCTACAACTAAGATTTTCAATCTGAGAATGAATTGTGGATAGCCAGTCCATACCCAAGATGACATCGTAAGGCCTCGATGCCACTACTAGGAGATCCCAACCTAATCTCTTGCCTCAAAGAGTAATCTCACACTGCCGACACCAGTGTGTAATCATAGAATCCCCTCCCGTAGGAGTCTCTAATCATAAGGATTGAGCCAACGGCTCCACCAGAATCTTCGAGCCTTGAATGAGGTCTGTGGAACAGAAGGAGTGACTAGAAACTGTGTCTATAAGAAATCCAGCTAAGGTGGATAAGACACAGATCGTAACTCTAATCATTTACAGAGCACTGAGGTCATAGGCCTCCATTACCTGAAGCTGAGATCGCCCCTATCCACCTATAAAATGAGGTCGTGGTGGATCACCTAGGGGTTTTGGTGGTAGTACCTATAACCATAACCCACCACCTGCTGCTCAGAATTCTCCTCTTCCACATCCGCTACCCTAAGTACCTCCTTACTCAAATCTCTACATCTACCTTAGTGGTCCCTCGACTGTCTTCTGATCATCTGTGCGGTGGGTCGGGCAGTCATGAGCCATGTGTCCCTGCCCACCGCACGAGTAGAACGCCTTACTCCCCTGCTGGCCCCTGTTGCCTTGGTGGCATCACACCACTAATCCTATGTCCTGGGGTTAACCTCTGGATGGTTTGGCCTGCTTGGACCTCTACGTCATCTATCATCTGTCCTCCATGTATGACTCAGCCACCTGTCTCTCGGTGGTAGCTTCCATCATCAGTACCTTCTCTACGAGGAAGCTCTATACTAGTAGAGATACCTCTAGTAGTCCAGCCTGAGAGGGGATAATGAGGGAAATCATCGACACCCTGATATCCCATAAGAGTACCTGGTTAAAGTTCAAGGCCCTGAGGAAAGGTTTCTGTACCATATCCATAGAGTAGCAGGAGAGGTCTGTAAACCTCACAGACTACTCAGCCAGTGACATGCTGCCCTGTCATAGGTGAAGCAACTCCTGTAGGCGCACTGAGTGAAAGGTTTCAGGGAAGAAATCCTCCTATAAAAGCTGCTCGAAGTCAACCCAGGATAGGGTAGCCTCGTCATGAGTTTGAATCGTCAAGCTCTACCATCTCCCTGCTGAGCCTTGAAGAAGGCTCTCTGATAAGATTGCCATTTGCTCAAGTGGCTTCCCCACTAAGAGGAAGACCCACATCACCACCTACAACTAGTCCTCAGCGGCCTGAGGATCTATCTCTACCCTAAACCTAGGAGGTATCTGTATCTGGAACTTGTGCAATGAGCTGACCCTATGTGTTTCCTCTACTTGTAACGCCAGTAGTAAATACTGATCAACAGGTGGTAGTAATGTTGAGGCACCAATTGACGGGGCCATCTCTAGCACGAGTCCCTAAACTGATGCCTCATCGATAGATAGGCTATCCTCACAGTCATGCATAAAAATACAAGATGGATGTCTATATGGAGGCATCCTAAAAAAGATCAAGATGTACCATGATCAATAGATTATACTTGGTGTTCTGAATATAAGACAAGAAGAACATGAGGAAATACTCAATTTCTATATGATGCAAGAAACCAATGTTTTTATGTATAGATCTGAAAATAGAATTCAAGGTCCAGGTGTATGGATACGTCAGCCATCACACCAACACTAGACTCCCCAAATCTAAAAGTTGGACTCGAAACATTCAACACTGTTGCCCAAAAACATAACAACATACTCTCTATCTTTGAGGTAGAACCAAACACCTTTGATACCACTTTGTCACGACCCGTCCCATGGGTCCTGTGTTGTGAATCCCCCAAGCTCACCTCCTGAAGGCCAGAGGTTGGAGACTATCACCTAAGGCGTCAACCTAAAAGTGGGAGACATTTTCCTAAGTACCTGTACGCAAACACACACAACCATGTTCCAAGAAAACTGGAAAAGAGAACATGCATGATACTAAACAACCACTAAGTGTAAAAGTACAAACTAAAAGTAAATGAGCCAAAATACAAACACAAAAAAAGACAACTACAACAAGAGAAAGTAAGAGATCAAATAAAATATATCTTCTAGAAACCCCTCATGATGGGTAATTATAGAGTATCTTCTGGATGTCATAGAAGCAGGCCCTGCCTGCTTGATCACACCAGGCACCACCTGGTCCTAGGCCACCAAGTACTCCGTCAAGTAGTCGGTCGTCTACACCAGATAAAACATGTGTGTGAAAAAACTGTGTATGGGTGAGTAAAAATAATACTCAGCAGGGACCCCAACCATATGGAAAGAACACAAAGAAATACAAAAATCCAACCATGAAGCATGATCACAAAACAAGACAGTTCACACAAGTATAATCTATAGTACATAAGGAAAAACTATCATTCGTAACACTGAACACCATAGACTGTTGAGGAACTCATCCCAGATGAGTACCATGGATCTTATGGGTCACACAGAGCCACTTGTATCTGATCTACATCGGGTTTCTTAGAGCTGATCCACACGGGGTCGCTAGGAGATGATCCACACAAGGTTCCTAGGAGCTGATCCACATAGGGTCTCTAGGAGATAATCCACATAGGGTCGTTAGGAGATGATCCACACAGGGTATTTAAGAGCTAATCCACACAGGTTTGGTAAGAACTGATCCACACAAGGTCACTAGGAGCTGATCCATACAGGGCCGCTTGTCTTCAGTTTCCAGCCATCCCCAAGATTCCCGCACGTAACACGCTTGATTCCAGAAGAATCAACTCCTAAAGATATTGGTAGTGTCTTCACTACCAAAAAAAACACACTTAGAGTATTCCCAAATAACCGTCTCATCACAAGGGTCACAACACTATAGACGACGCGTCAATTAGATGTTCTATTTGAAAGATATTGGCGTTTTAGTAAATAGGGCCCGGTTGTGTCCGGGAATTGTCCGACTCGATCAAACCGACCCGACCAACCTAGCCTGGGGTTCTTGCACGACCCAACCCAATTCGACCAATCTGAACCAACCTGGTTCCGGTCTGGGCTAACCTAGTCCAACCTAGACATTGGGCCTTGCTGGATTAAGCCCGGTTCGGCCGTGGGTCCAGCCTTACAGGTCTCCCAATGACCCGGATTTATCCATCCCAGCCCGCATTGGTGGGCTAGTTTCCTTTCCCCACCTAGGCCACCTTGTGGCCCAACTTTATCCCACTGGCATGACCCATAATAGCAGTCCAATTTACTCTAGCCCGGGCCGTTCCGTGGCCCGGTTTGCGTGCCTCGGCCAGACCCGCACAATGGGACAACCTCCTCCATCCCAAACACCTGAAGGGAGTCTCGTTTGGAGCCCCACAACCCATCCCTCAAGTCATGTCAGTATTCTCTAGTTCAGATGATATGAGGGTGTATGGTTTGGTTCCCCACAACCCGGCCTGGAAGGCAGGCCGGTTGGTTGCACACGATCACTGGACTATGCAGAGCGGGCCACATCCCATCCCCGCTAGCCACCAACACGAGCATTGGCGGCTCCTGCTGCACCACCACGACCTGAGACACCCATGGTTCTATCTGCCGCAACGTGACCGCGACCACCGCCAGTCATCGACGACACCATACGTAGACCATCGGGTCCGGTCCGGTGGTCCGTTTCATGAACCATCTGTGCTAGAGGTATTCTCGGGTTTCCATCTTCCCGACTATGGTCTCAAAATCCACTTTCCACCATTTCGAAGGTGTGACCAGGAAGAATTCACAAGAACTCAAAAAGGAGGAGGGGCTGAGGCCTTGTTCGGGTCGGCCCACACCCTCCACATTAGAGATTTTTTAAAAGGGTAAGGTTCTAAATCTTTAAAAAAGTTCTATCCTCATGAAAAACCCCAATAAAGAGCACCCTACCACAAGAGCATTGATCCGTGGATCAACCAATTCACAGGTTGGTCTATTTTCATTGTTTATAAATAAGAACGTCCATTCAAATAAAAAATTTAAGCCCTACATGGGATAGATTCGTTGGTCGAGGAAGAGCGGGGTCCCTCGCATTCATTCTCCGTTCTTGATCCGCTGCCCACATTGCTAGTGATATTTCAAATGGTGTAAGGATAGGGCATTTGCCGCTCGCCGTAGATTTGTAAAAGGAAATCTATTCTATCCAACAGTTTCTCCAACCCATTATCTCATTAAAAGAGAAATGTATTGCAAAGTTTCTATTATGCTGCATCATCACATTGTTGTGCAGTTTCATTTATGAAATAACGTCTCAGTTACGCTTCAGTTAAATATCCTCATTAAATGGGGGTTCCTCACCACCTCATCGTCGCACCACAGTGCTAGCGTTCCACTGCTCAATGGTGAATAAAGGAAAAATAAAATAACCTTTTAATTTATTTTATTTATCTTTCCAAAAGTCTGAAAATTATATTTTTTAGTTGACCCTCATCAGTCAAATATAGGTCATTTCTAGGGAAATCCTAACATTCTGAGTTCAACGGTTCACTCGTATATTTGAACTAAGCATCAGTTTAAAAGTTAGAAAAACCCGCTTGCATGTTTATTTAAATGAACTTAAAAAAAGTTCAAAAATCTATTCTGGGCTCACTAGGCCTCAGAATTAGGTTCCATCTGAGTATTTGGTCTCGAAATAATCCCATATAATTTAAAAAATTTACATGGAATTTCAGGGACATTACACTTTCAATAGGAACTTAGAACCAAGTTGACCATGAACACATCATATCATCACTAAATGGATGGTAAGTCTGAACATAAAATTTCAAACTTGAAGGATATGCTCAGATCTTGTGTGATAGACTTTAGTGGTTTATATAAAGACCATATGAATTTGCTGGAGTTATCTTATAAAAAATTTACCAGGTCACGATTCATATGGAATCATATGTGGCATTGTATGGTTTTCTTTTTTATTCTCCACTTTATTGGGTTGAGACTAGGTAAACTTCACTAATTTGACCAAGTACAGTGTGAGATACTATTGAGAATGTTAAAATGATCAATAAAAGGATGGAGACATCCTAGATACGTCAAAAATCATATTTGGATCATTATCATTAAACCTTTTCTTCTGAAGTGGATGATCATGAATTTTTGCTTGTTTTTTTGAGGTTGGGGCATCATTTTTTGGGTATGAAAGGGAACTTGTCTCCTTAGTATGTTGGAACTTTTTGAAATTCTAGAATATATTAGATAATTTCTTTATCGGATAGCTCTATAATAGAGAGTTAATTCAACTCATAATGTTTTCCATATATCTCTACTAAAGAAGTACCAACTGGATCCTGATCATGTTATTAGTTGGTATCATGTGACTCTTGAGCTGGTTTCTTCTTTTTTTCACACACTAATTCATATCCTAGAAAAACAAGATAAGGTATTGTGGGAGTGACATATATTCTTAGTGAAAATTCTATTAAAACATGTACATATCCTAGAAGAGACATGGGAATGAGAGAAACTTATGCTAGAAAAATGACTATAGATTTTCAAAAACGCTGAAAAGTTTTGTCTTTCTGGGGGTGGAAAGGCTAATCATGGGGAGAATGTAACATCCTTAGTTTGAGGTATGTATTTATTATTATATAATTTTATATAATAAGTTGGTTCCTTCAATGTTTGATTAGCATTGGATGGATTGTGGCTAGAGTAGGTGGTATTTTGGATTTCTAGGCTTCAGAAAACCATGGGACATACCATGGTAAATTCCATAGTTCCAAGTTTTATAGAACTTTAGATGTGGGATTAATTAAGGCCAAAAGGATGCCACCATGTCCCAAAACTGACTATTTTAATGGGAATGGTTTTAGGGAGTCCCACTTCTGGAAAATGACCATACCAAAATGACACGGGGGTTGGTCATGGTAAGTATCATGTGGGAGCCATAAAAAAATCCTAGGAAAATACACCACACCATGGTCCAAGTCATGGTTATAGATGAAGTGGCCTTATACAGACTGCTTAAAACGCCTTGGGCAGATGCACCACACCGTGGTCCACAACATGGTTCTGGTCATTGAGGTATTTCAAATGATTGATTTGGATGACATTTTTTTGAGGGAAGTCGCATATATTTATGGGGAAGCATGAATTATTTTTTCAAGGGATTTATTTATATTTTTTTACTTGATCAAAATAAGGAAATACCTCAACCCTCTCTTTATCTCTCTCATTATCTCTTAATTTTGGATCTCAAACCTGGCTCTTTAGAAGGTGATTTTGGGTGACTTCTTTTCTAATGAGGTTATCTATCTTGATCTGTAATGCAATTAGATTCAAGGTAGGTGGTTTCTCTTCCACTCCAATCTTTCAAATACTAGAATGATTGGATTTTATAAAATAAAAAATATTGTTTTGAAAATTGTATTTCTAGGAAAATTGGTTTTGGAAAATTCCCCATATTTTATGGATTTGAGAATAATGGTTATGGGAATTTCTCAAAATGTATTTTTTAAATTAAAAATGATGATTTATTTTACAAGAACTATTTTGGTGTGAAAACATGGATTGGAAATGGGTACGTACGTTCATGAATGCACATGGAAATGACCTTTTCAGGTAATACTTGGTCACGAAGAAAATTTTGGACTCAAGGGATTTTACCATCAAGAAATGGATTGGGTTCTAAAGGATGGTAACCACTCATGAGTATGGACTATTCAACATGCTTTCTTTGAAAGGATTTCCATTGGGTGTATGATTTTCATTGGTATGTATGAATAACATGGGGTACCTTCATGGTGTGAGTTTTATCACTACTTTTGTATATGTATAACTGGAAAAATTATTTTAAATTATATTATCTTGATTTATAATAAATATTATCTAACTTGTTCTTATTCCATTGGTCTATGTGGGAAGTCTTGTAGATTTCCTATTGAGTTTATATACTCACCCCCTACATATGAATCTCAGTGCATATAAATACATTGTTTACTATGATACAGGTAAGGGGGAGGTCTTTTACTTTACTAGTAGAGAACCACAATTCCATGGTATTTTCATTTTGGAGGTGGAGCATGGAGATTTATTATAAGGGAGTTGGTCATGGTGTCACATCAGTTTTTGGGGTCTTTATCTCTTTTTTTTATGTAGACTAGTTGGTGTCTGTGTTACTACTATGAATTTTATTATGGTTTTATTTTCTTATGTTATTGGATTTATATTGGTTTTTATATCATTCATCATGTTCATTATATCTTGTTTAATTAAGTATTTTATGTTTTATTGTGTTTAAGGTAAAATCATCCACCGAGATCTTGTCATGCCTTTTAAACTTTTTTCTAGCCTTTAGTGTTCATGGGATGTAACCTAAGGTTAGAAGCATTTTGGTCCTTTCCAAGATAATGGTTCAGATCGGGTCTTATAGGGTTGGTGTGTGTTCATGATGAATATGGATTTAGGGCCATGTTGATATGGACATAGTTTTTTTGATGAAATGGGGGAACTCTATATTGCATTGGTTGGAATAGGTTCATGTTTCATATAATTGGGCCCATGTTTGTTTGGACCTGGATATCATACTAATTTCGGGGTACTCTAGATTTGTACCACTAGGTGATGACTTGAGTCTAGAGGAGCGGGTTTCTACTCGCAAGTTGGTTTGTTCATTTGGACCCATTTTAATAGGATATGCATTGGGTCTGTTTATTTAATCATTGTTGCATACATGACATGGGGTTTTGGGCCATTATATGGGTGATTTCATGGAAATAATGGATTTAAAAAGGGAATGTGGATTTTTCTATGAGTTAATTATATATATAACTTTGGATAATCTATTATATTCTACTTCACTCATGTTTTATATAAAATTTAAGGTATAAAATTCTTATATAAGTGGAATGTGTTTGGTGGATTTCCTATTAAGTTGTATAATTACCCCCACATATGCATCTCAGTGTGTATGTTGTCTTTGTTTGGTATAGTTTAGGTAAGAGGATACCTATTACCTTTTTAGAGGAGTGATTTGTTTCCATGGTTCCTAGTGAAATAGATTAGAAGTGTTCATCATGTGGATCATGGGAGTGTTCCATACTGGTATTTCCTTCTCCCATTGAGTCTTGGTATTATAGTCATTCTTGTTTATACACTTTTTTATACGCTGTGACTATAACCAGTTTTATATTGTATGTTTTGGAGTTTGGTCTTATGTTTATTTATGAATTATATATATATAGATATATTATTAGAGATGACTATTGCATGTTATTTTTTATATAAGGTCAAATAATCCCCCCTATGATCTGTTGATGCACTTGGAATTTATTTCTAGAATTTTGTGTCCAGGGGATGCACCTAAGGTTAGTGTCTTTTTGGTTTCATCCAACCCAATGGGTCGGGGTCAGGATGTTACAAATGGTATCATTTTGATATATCCCATTGGTTGGGATGGTAGGTATGAATATAGGATGTGTTAGGAATTGAAATTTAGAGAATAAAAAGGAATATCTAACCTCTTTATGCTAAATATAAAGTTACCAGGGTGGTTTGGGTATGAAAATTGTTGTAAATCACATTTAGGTTTTTTGTCACCTCATCATCATGGGTTTAACCGATGAGAGTTATGTATCATGCATTAACAATGATACTTCCCTCTAGGATTCTAAAATTCACATGGTGTTTTATTTCTTATTCACTATTAAATGGTAACATGATAACTTTGATTACTAGAAATGGTTGGTTGTGCTTTGGATGTAACTGATAGTTTCTAAGAAATGGTTTCCATAACATGGTAAATATGGTTTGTCTTTAAATTTTATGTATATACTTGGTAACATTGAGTTTTTTTATGAATTTCTTGTGTTTTATAAATTAAGGTAACATAAAATTAATATGGAATTAGATCATGAATTGGTAATGAGTTTGGTTAGAATTAATTAATTAAATGGTTATTAGAATCCATGAAATTTTATGATAATGTTAAAAGTTCCATAATGAGTACTTAAATTAATTATTCCATTTTTATTGTATCAATTTATTAATAATTATTTTTATGTATATATTTTATAAAACATTTTTACATGATGCGATAAGTTTTTCTAGCACTCCATTAAATTTTTTATGTTAATACATGACTTGACTGAAGCCTCATAATTTGAAATTATGTTACATATTGACTATGATTAGATGAATAACATTATAGAACAATAGGTTAATATTATTTTGGTTAAATTGAAGATATATTAAAATGAGAAGATCATTTTGATGATACTCCATGATATACACATAATTATCTAATCTTGTTTAGGATAATAGGAAACATAAAAAGTAAAAATTTTATATGTTAAAAGTTTATATCCTACTATAATATTTCTATGTTTTTCCATGCTTATTATTATTATAATACTAGTTATTATATCATGATAAAATTTATGACATATTAATGAAAAATATTTAATTTGTTCGATAATTAAGCATTCTTGATTGATAAAATAATGTTTTGGTAAAATTTTTATCCTTTTAACATAATGGAATGAAATATGGAAATATAGTTTATATCACACAAACTAGTTTTCTTTTTGTCTAAAAATTATTCTATATGGTTAAATATTTTGGAACATAACAAAATTAGTATTTATATTAAACTAGGTTACTAATCACGAGTAGAGAATAAATATAGTAACCATTTTAGGAATATGAAATGATTTTTACATACTTTTCAAGTATTTATTATTGTTTTTTTCATGATTTTATTTTTGATGTTTATGTTATATGATTTAATGATCCATTTTTTTATGATAATGAGATTTTCAGATTAAATAATTTCATTGAAAATTTCTATTTTACCAAAGTTTTTAGGATTTAAAATAAGTTTTACCAAAAATATTTCCAAGAAGATTTTATGAAAGTTTTTTGGTATTTTGACTTGAAAAAATATTTAAGGAGTTATCTTTAAATTTACTATAAGGGAAATAATTATTTAAATGAAACCTTTAATTGTTTTTAAATCGATAATTTTATAGTTTTTAACAAGTTTAGTTTTATGAAATTGGTAGTGTTGCATTCTAATTTTTAAAACGGTATTTTATAAAATGGTATTTTCTAAAATTTTTTATTGGTGTTCAAAATTTAGAATGGATTTAAAGAATTTATTTAAATTTAATTTAAAAAAGGAAATGTTTAATGAATTTTTTTATTGTTTTGGGAACTTGAGAAATTTGTATGTTGTTTTCTGGAGAAATTTTCAATATAGTGAATTGGTGGGTGGAAACTTTATGGAGGCTTGCTGGAATGGGAAATATAGAGGTATGGTTCCTAGAAAATATGTTTTTGGATACTCTCTTAGTGTATTTATGGTGTAAGTTATGTTTTCTATATTAGTTTTTCTTATTGAATTTTTTATTCTAGTTGTGTTTTCAGGCTGGTGTACTTTCTATTCTTATTATCTTAGTTTTTCTTACAGGCTACTTGTGATTATTGGGTTAGTTACAGTAGTTATTATTGTTCTATGATAATATTTGATACGAGGAATGAAAAAAAATACTTCATGTGAATGTAAAAACTCATTGGATGAGCATTAAGATATCTCATGGGTATCAGGATATGTAAAGATTTTTATTGGTCACCATACTCAATTATCATTGACATGGTCTAACTTTGGTAGAATTATACATATTAGAAGTGTATTTTTTGTTATCTGGGGAATAAAGTGGTTCTAGAATAAATTTTCATTTTGATTTATATAATTGATGATTCACTCTTTAATCATATATAGGATTTTTTCATTTTTTATGGGGATGGGACATGAATCAGGTAGGAGTTGTTGAGACAAGTTTGAACCATATCTTCTCTATTTATAATTGTACTTTGGAAAATGAACTTCTAGTTGTGGGGGGGGGGGATTGAGAAATTAGGTGAATATTCCATTATGGGAACCTATCTGGGTTGCATATCTCAGTTATAAGTGGTTCTTTTGGAGTAGTTTTAGTATGGGAAACTTGGTTCAAAGTTTACAACATATGGGTGAGAACATGGTCATATCAATAGATTTAGCAGCGTACGAGCCATTTTCATATCATTATTGAATGGTATCATTTCGAAATACTTTAAATTAACAAACCCTCATTATTTAGTTGGCCATTTTCAATTATTTATTCATGTATACTCATGTCTGGTTTCACTAAGGACAACTCTAACTAGGTCTAATAGTTCATGATCAATTTGTTAGTGGGATTATTAACACAGAAGTACTTGGATATCATATTAGTTAATTTTTAGATCATGGATGGTTCATGGGTTAAATCATTGACCTAAACTTGGGTCATGCGGACCAAGATGATGTCATGGTTTTCTACCAGGTAGCTCACATTCATGAATTTGGTGACCAAGTTTAAGGAAGTCCAATGGTCTAATATTGATAGTCTTACTATTAGGTTAGACCTTAATGGTGGGGAACCATCAATGGGTGGGTTGACAATGAAAATTCTCTCTTATATTTTGGGATCTAATTTTGGTTCCTCCTTGTGTTAGGATAATTTTAGATGGGTTTTCCATTCATACATTGGGATGATACACAAGGTGGTGAATGTTGAAAACTGACTAGTGGGTATGTAGTGATAGTTACCTATGCTATTCTAGATTGGGAGTGAATTCTCAAGGGATTTAGCACCATATTTTTTGAAATGTTTTTTTAAGAATGATGTTATTGGGGTTGTAGATGACTAACACATATAGTTTTTGTATTTTATTCCAATTTGGGGAGGGGGTGAGTGAATTATTGAGATGGTCTAGATAATTTTTCTATTCAAAAATTATTATAGTCACATGGTGTACTGATTTCCATTATCTCAAATAGAGACCTTGGTTTTTCATTGTGAGTTATCTGAAAATGATTCATATGGTTCTAATTGGACCATTTTATAGTCCTCCATGTTAAAACCCACTGTTTGGTGGGATATTCATATAATTACTTGACTTTGGTTGAGTCTTTTGTGCCATGATATAAAGATATTGACTATATAGTGAATCATGGACATGTATTCGAGCTAGTGGATACCTTATTTAGCCTATAAATGTTTTCTATGGTCTTTAATAGTGAAAAACTATTAATTATTATAGGTATATCCATGATTAGGGAGTTTTATTCTGGGTAAGATAGGGAAGTTATCTCCTTAGTTTATTAGACCATTGGATATTATTGACTATATCAGTAGGGTTATTTGTTGGGTAGCATTGCATTCTTAATTCAATCAAATTCATGATGTCCTCTTATATCCTTATGGATGGAGTGTGAGTTGGCCTTAGTTTATAGGATTGGTTGGGAATATGTTTCTCTTAAATTGGTTATTAAATTGGATTCTCACCATGTATCATATCTTTTAATGGTAATGATAATATCTTTCTAGGTCAATGTATGGTACATTTTTATAGTTTCATTTTTAGGTTTGTATGGAATTTTGAGATAGAGTCACACTACACTAGTGGGATGATCTTTTTTCTAGATACTTCTAACCTATATCTTTATGAGGATTGAAATATCAATGGTGATGATAATTAAACAACCTTTTTTTTGGTATTATGGTTTTTATTTTGTTTTTTTAAGTTATGAAATTTTTGGGTTTGATTTCAGGAAGTTTCTAGAAGGTTTCAGGAGGTTTTGAAATTGTTTTAGAGGGTGCACAGTTGATACATGGTTTGGGGAAACCTTGTGAATTCCCAAGGTAACCCTAAAATATATAAAGGGGACCTAGGGGGAGGTCCAAAATTTTATTAAACCATGCGGTAACCATGATAATTTGAAAATTTTCAAACAATGCCTATTCACATGGTTGGTGCATGGTTTTTCAGACCATACAACCAAACTACATGCATTATTAAAGGGTCTCAAAAATTAGTTTTAAAATTTTTTTCTCCCCTGAAATCTCATTTATCCTTCTATATATAGGGATCTTGACCTAGTGGGATATTTTGTGTGATTTTAGAGATTATATTACCTTTTTAACTACCTTTCTTGGACTCTTAGAACGTTTAACCTCAATATCAAAGGTAAGAGTCCAATTTCTCCCCTATTACTTATGATTATTGTTTTCTCTTGGGAGGAACCCTTGTCTAGAGATTCCATGTATGGATATAGTATTTAGTGTATATTTTATTGGTATTTGGTTATGATTAATTATATAATGGTTTCTAGAGCTTAGATCTATGAGAGAATGATCTGATTACATATTGGATACTGTATTTGAGGTAGGTGGATTATCTCATACTCCACTTATGTAAATAGATTAAAAGATTATGGTTTTAAAAGGTTTATGGAATATGTATTTATATGTTAAATTATTTTGGTAAATCTTGATTAGATATTCTCTCAATGGAAAATGGTTTTAAAATAAAGGTTTTGGGCACACCCATGATGTGTCTGATAAAATGACTATTTGGAAACTTGGATTTAAAATAGTGATTTTGTCATGAAAAAACTTGGGTTTGGATATGGGGTTGGTGAATGTTCATGATTCATATAGATTTGGATCTTTCTTTATATGGACTTGGATGCCCCACTGAAATGGGTTCAATTTGGATTTCATGAGATGGTATGGGTTCATGTTGCATATGATTGGGGCCATGTTGGTTCTGTAACATCCCAGGTAAATAAAGAATATTACATTTTTATATTTATTAATATTTTTTAATTAAATATTAATATTACTTTAAATGGGATACTATGTTCTATGGCATACTCGACACACAACAATGGGTTTCTCTGAAATCTTATGTTGCACACAATGCTAAGTCATACTGAAAAAATAATAATATGATATTATTATTTTAAATGATATTTAAAGACTATCCATTGAACTAGTGGGAATGAATAGAAAAAACTATATTATTATTAAACATGTTTGTTAAATGTTTTTATATTTATCTAATAAAATATAGAGGCTTAAAATGAGAATGAATCTAATTTTAAGCATAAATACTCTAATATTTTTGAAAGATAGTTTTACTCCCTTTTGATGGAGAACCCTTTTTAAATATAGTTTTTATCACTTTTATATGTTAAATTGAAAAAAAAATAAACTTAATATTTAGAATCAGGACATAAAAATTTTATTTTGATGAAATTTTGGTATTTTTCTGTTAAAGTTCATTTCTAATGAATAGTGAAAAGTACTACATTTTAATTCAAAACTGTCTTTTTCATCTAATTTATTTATATGGTTAGATTATATTTTTAATTAGTCTCAAAGTGTAATTGGATTATATTTTATTAATTTAATCCAATTTTGGTCATTTTAAGTAATTCCACCTTTAAATTGGACATAAACACATGTTAATCTTTTGGTAATTTTTACATCTTAAAAACACGTTTTTTGGTTTTGACAAAGGGAATTAATTTTAAATTAATTTCTAAAACTTATGTGTTTTGAATTTGTAAAAATGGATTCCATATTTGGAATCAAGAGTTACAAATTTTTTAAATAGGTACCTTTTATTTTTAGACATTATGAATAGTAACTTAGTAAATATTTTATTTACCATTGTTAAAGGGTAAATCTGGTAAATAAGGGTAAAAAATAATATTATAATAATATTAAATTACCATAACACATGTTATAACCCTATTGGATGATAGATTTCCTACCATAGGCATCATTGGGTTGATTTTAGGACCCCATGGAGCCACTTGTGTGTGAAAATGACATTTAATTACTTTTAATTTAAAGTTAAGGAAAATATAACCTAAACATGTATCTTTTACGATTTTTTTTATATGGGGTTATTTAAGTGATATTTTCTATTATAAATACTAATTATAAAGATAAAAATATTTCCTACATCATGGTATTTCATTTATAATTTTTAGACATCAAATAAATAAATATATTTATGACATAATGATGATGTAGTGATTACCTTATTAATGAATGATTTAAATAAATGAGATTATAAATATTAAAATAAATTTATTTTGAAACCTTTAATGAAATAAACTAATTTTAGGGATAATTATGACTTGTTATATTTTAATTAATTAATATTTTTTGAAATAATAAAGTTGTTATGGATTTTTTAAAATCATGATATGAGTAGTACATAAATTGACATAAATGAGTTTTTTAAAATAAATATTATTTCATTAAATGATATAATAGCCCTAATAGTTTAATATTTGACCAAATGGATTAAATAATGTTGAAAATATCATTAATGAACCACTTGAGGTCCTATTGTCATTTTATAGTAATTATATTAACCATATAGTATGAATATACAGGAAGACATGGTAAGAGTCAAATTAGTTAACTAAGGGATAAAGCTAAAGGATAAGGTTAAATTTGAGACCAAAAATTGTCTAAAACCTATTTTTTGAGATGTTTTCGACCCAAAAGAATCTTATCTCTGAAATAAATGACTTTGGGACCTTTTTAAACCAATAATCAATTTATAATAAAATAATATTTCAAGATATTCCTTAAGTGGGCCTCCTCCCTCTTATAAAAGGGCACCACCTCTTACCCTTACTCACACCTCTCAAGCTTAATTGGATCGTAAAAAATATTCACAAATAAGTTCCTAAAATCCCTCTATTAATCCTAGAAGCATTACCTTGGGAATAAGGCAATTCAAGAATGCCTTTTAGCTTAAATGAAAAGGAGTTATCCGATTTAAGGTAATGTCTTCTCTCAAGCTTCTTCCATTTATTTTCCTTCTCCAACCCCCTAAAATCTCTTTATTTAATTATTTTATAAAAAACAACAGTATATTAAATATAATAGTATGTTTTTATTATAAGTATTATAACTATACGTCCACACAACTTCATATAATGGATACAAACATACTATTTATGGGTACGGTGAACTATTGCCTCACGAAATGATGATTGCTCTATTTTTCCGTACCAACTATCAAGGTGGAAATTATGATGGAACCATATTTATATGTGATATATATTATATTTATAGTGTCTCTAAGCTTCTGTATTTTTCATTTATAGCATACCTTTATGGTTTCCATAGTGGGTAAATACAATAATTTCATTTAAGGAAGTGCGGACTACCGCCCCTCAAAGTGATATAACTCGTTCATGCCATACATGTAATGTATAAAGGATGGTGTTAATGAACTTATTTAATATATATATATATATAATATTATATTATACTATAATTATAATATACCTTGTATCATTTAGTTTTCATTCCTTTAAATATGAAAAAAATGAAAGCATCGTTCATGCGTATGTATGGATTACCATCTCCATGAACGGTGCTATTAATTTCATATATAAAAATGTTATTGAATATTATAAATACACATATAATGGATATATATGATATTTAAATCACGAATACAATTCTGGAGATATTTGACTTTTGACCACATGGACAATTTGTAATAATAACAAGTTCAGTTTTGACTCAAGTACCAAATATCGGCAAAACGACTGATATTAACTTAAATAATTATGTAATGTTTATAACATGATAATAAGTGATATAAAAGGAATAATAAACCTGAAAAATTTTATAAATAAAGTAAAAATTAACTTAAGTTTATTATTCAGGAAGAACAAGGAACATACGTGACGAATCAGACTCAAGGTAAGGGACTTCGTCTCAATATCTTTTCATTGAGGCATATTTTAATTTATACATGACTTGATTTTATAAGGTGTATAAACCCACTTGAATTTTAATTTCATTCAAATTTAATCTTTTTCTATGTAGTGTTTTACTAAATTATAAATGGAATGTTTCTTTTTAACGTATGTGATGATAATGACCTTTCCACCACCATAATCATTATTTAATATTTGGCTTCCTCTACAAACCATAGTATTTTTAAAAGGAAAATAAATAACATATACCCTTTTAATTTATTTTGGTATTGAAAATGATTTTGATAATGGATTTATTATTTCAATATCTTGAATTGATATCTTGTAATTGCAATGTGGAAATGTTATCTTTCCTTTATGTGTTATGATTATGTTATGGTTCTTGGGAATTGTTTATGTATACAGGTGGTTCTGTGATAAACCTAGGGTGGGTGATCCCAAGATATCTCTCTAATTAATTGGGTAACATGATAGAGGTAAATGTTAATGTCTCTCCTAAGAGATTTAGGGAATATACTTTTATGGGTATTCTAAACATAACTCCCGATGTAGCAGTGAAAGCTAAAATGTAAGTATGTTATGGATGCCATAAGTTACCTTTATAATTTATGATTTCTATGTGCTATTCATAAATATTATGATTTCATGAGTTATGTTAAAGATCTTACGTTTTATGATTTCAAAGTATGATTTTATTTATTTGTGTGTATTGATGGACTAATGTTTTCTTTACTTATTTTATAACCCTTACTGATCTTTTTATGATCATCCCAAGTTTTGGAAATTCTTTTCACCAGGAATAAGGATGGGTAAGATAAAGGAATAATTCCAGAATATTTATATCAATAAAATAATTATTATATTATTTAAGGAGTTTTATTGTTGTGAAAAAAATTGGATAGAGTAGAAGTGTCTACTTTTTAATATTTGAGATGTAATGTAAAAGTTATGGCCTAATTATCTAAAACTATAAACCTGAAAAGATCCTAAATGTAGAATTATTTACTTAAATCAAGATTAAGTAATGTTTTAATTCTAGGGACTTATAGGTTCATACTTTGATATTGTGCTAATTTGGGGCACTTTTTGATTTATACCACCAGGTAATGACTTGGGTCTAGAGGAATGAGTTTTTTCTCACAAGTTGGTTTGTTTTGATGGGATTATTTTAATAGGAGGTGCATTGGGTGGGTGAATTTCATGAGTGTTTCATACATGAGATGGGTTCATGGTTCACTATGTGGGTGCTTTTATATAAATAATTTATTTAAAAAGGAAATGTGGATTTTGGAATGAGTTAATTATATGGATTGATATATATTATCTGTTGTATTATGCTTCTCTCATATTTTATATAAAATGTGAGAAATCATGTTCATATTTAAGTGGAGTATGTGGGAAGGATTTAGTGGATTTTCAAGTGGGTTGTATACTCACCCTCTGCATATGAATCTTGGTTCTTATGAAGTGTTCATTTTGTATGGTGTAGGTAAGGGGAGACTTATTACCTTTTTAGAGGAGTGTATTGTTTTTGTGGTCCCTAGTGATGGAGCTTAGAGGTAGTCGTTAGGTAGAGGATAGGAGTGTTCCATGTTGGTACTTAATTGTTTCATTGAGTCTTGGTCTTATATTATTTATTGGTTATACACTTTTTTATACATTGTTACTTTGATCATTTTTTATATTGTATGTGTTAGAGTTTGGTATAATGTTTATCTATGCAATATATATATATTTTCATGGAGATGTCTTTTAAAGGTTGTTGTGTATATAAGGGAAAATCCCCCCCCATGATTTGGGGATGTATTTAGCATTTATTTATAGTCTTTGGTGTTTAGGGGATTCACCTAAAGTTAGTGACATTATGGTCCTCCTGAAGATGAGGGTTTGGGGTCAAGATGTTATAAAATTAAATATTTTAAAACCATTTACTTGAATTTTCTACCACTTGAATAAGTGTTGCATAGACACCACAAAATATGTTTGAATAATTATCATATTAACTAATATTTAAAATAAATTAATAACATAAATATATTTTATTATTCATAAATATAATTATATGAAAATATTTAAAATATTATTTGTCACCATTTATATCATGATAACATTTTTAAGATAATTTTTTTTGAGTTTTCTAAATAACTGAAAATCAAAATTTTATTATAAATTAAATCAATAAATAAAATCTTAAGGGAATAATCAAGGTAGTATACAATAATGAACCCAAAGGGTGTCTCCCCTAATGGTGTGCATATAATTTGAAGGGAGAAAACCAATTCTTGAGTAGATGAAAAATCATTCTTCCTTCCTGATTTTATAAGTTAGGGAATCAACAACTATATTAGACTCTCTTCACATCCGACTTATTGCTATATTTTTTCTTATTAATCACTTACAAGTTCTGATTTCATAAGCTATGTACTAGTGTCTTAGGACTATTCCTCAAAGAAAATTGGCCAAAAAGGCAGAGTCTGTTTCAACCACAGAAGGGTTGATGTTGTGTTGTCTATAAAGAATAAGGCCATTATGATTGGATTTGACTTCTTCTTTTAGAGAGTAACCTTTTCCATAAAAATAAATAAAATACATGAAAAAATAAACCCCTCAAAAATCTAATAATTCCACCTCCCTTCATTACACCCTATGTACACTCACCATCTATATTAACTTTTCTTACATTACATAAGCACTGAGTAAGAATTTGGATAATTAACATGTTTTATAAATTTAAAATTCATAAATATTCATAAAAATAATTTATTCATTCACCATATTTATCCTTTAAATCGATTATATCTTTATCATTCCTTAAATATTATCTCAATGGCACTAATTTTGACTTTTCCAATGCTGCACAAGGACCGCGTCAACACTAATATATATTTTTTCATTTTTATCTTAATATATAAATTAATTTATATTAATTTAATAATATTTATATGATATTGTGAGTATAATATCTCTCAATCTAGATTAAATATATTTTATAAATTTTTAATTCATATTTATATCATGATGATTTCATAAAAGATATGGTAATCGTAAAAACAATATTTTTTTACAATTAATAAAAAATAATATTATTTAGAAAAATATCAAAACTTCACCCTAATAATTTTTTTACATTTTGATACCAAAAAATGAAGTCTATTTTATCAAATTAAGACTTTAAAAGTTAGAAATATAACTTTTAAATAAAATTATATTGTACATGGAAAAATATTTTAATAAAAACTATTCTTTTATCAACTGAAAACCCACATTATTATTTCATAACATGATGAAACTATTTACAAGACTCTCATAATAATAAATATAAATATAAATATAAATTTATAAAATATAAAATAATTAAATAAATAGTTATATAGATAAAAATAAAAAACATGTTAATGAAATATATTTAACCTTTAAATAAAACATATTTTATCTCATGAAGTAAAAATAACAATTTTAAATGTAAAATTGTTATCTAATTGATTATATAATATATTTTGAGACATTATATAAAGATATATACATGTTTAAAGTAAATATATAAATTCATAATCATGATTATTAATAAACCATAATTTTTTTTATAAAAAATGCCTGGGTTTCCATATATATGATGTATTTTCTTTTTTGATTATATACACCCCCACCTGAGTTAGATAATATTAATGATGCCTAAATATTTTGGTTTCAAGGTGTTTTTCACAAAATATTGTTTGGAAAGGGAATGGATGTCTGACTAATCCCTCTCTCCTTCTCTCCCTATTAGGAATAACATAGGCTGTGAAGGATTGAGGTAGGCATAAGCATAAATTTTTCAATGGATTAATGTTATAATAAGTGATATAATAGCTTACTTAGTCCTAGGAATGTGATGATAATACATGGTGAGGGTCATGCATGGTATGAGGGGGATACAAGGTTGATGTCATTTATATTCATGATACCCAACTATGATGAAAATATGTTGTATCGATGTGATGTGTAGTTGGGATATGGAATGTGGTGGTGGATATACAATGATGATGATGTGAATGTGATATATGGATGTGATATGAGATATAATGTGCTGTAACACATAAGTAGAAGGGATTGGGAGCATCAATATTTTTTCTGTTAGGGAGTGAGAGTGAAAAATAGTGGGAAGTGATTATGGGGTACCTCATTGATATCTTCCTTGATATTATGTAATTATACTTAGATGTAATATTGGGTGAGTGAGTCTTGGTGATATTGGGTATTTGTTGACTTGTTAGGTTCTTTTTAGTAATTTTGTTTATTCATTGAATCATTAGTATGCTTATTTTAAATTTACATGAGAGGTATTGAGGAGGATCTGTTAGGTATAAAAGGGGCCTAAATACCCGGAGGGGGGGGGGGGGGGGGGGGTGAATCAGGGTATGTAGATTCTTTTCAAAATTATTTTTTCTCCATGGGATCTTGACCTCTTTATTACAAGGTTCACTCATTATGCTCTCTAATTTTAATGTCCTTTCCAATTTTATCTGATGATGATGCACTAAAAGTAAAGCAATAAAGCATGCACAAGGAAACAAAGATTTTTTACTTCGTTCACCCTCATTGGGATACGTCCAAGGAGCATACAATGATGATATGCCAGTGTACCAAATTCACTATGGCTCACTGCCAATAATGAGTACAATGTTCAGGCTAGATCTTATATTCCCAAGATCACTGCCTTTATAAGGTTTAGGTTCTGCTCATTGCATTCCCAAGGGTCACTCCCTATACCTCTTTCTCTGAATCACTACTGGTGGAAATGATCACCATCTTCCTCTTCCTTCACTCACTACTCTTGGAAAGGAATCCACTCATAGTTTATCGACTTGTAGGTCAAAAATAGTTTATGGACATGTAGGTCCCTTCATTTTCATGAATTTATACATCTTCAACTATAGGTAGATTCTCTGTTGAAGTTCTGTTTTCACCCGTAGATGAATTCCACTTTCCCAAGTACTATTAGGTACCAGAAAATACTTTCCCAAACCGAATTAATGCTTTCACAAGATTCCTGTGAAAATTGTGAACCACCATGTCTCTTCCGCATACTGAGTACTAGGTTTGGTATGCGGGACACCTTCTTCTCATACCACCACTGCTACTGCGAACCGCCCTTCGTCCATGGACTGCCTCCTCCTTCGCGATTGCTTACTGCTTCCACGTACTGACTCCACAAACCTCCTCTATGAAATCACCCTCTGTCTACGAGTTGTTTGTTGTTTGCGGACTGCCTTCACTTCTGTGTACCGGAGCTCCCCCTCTGTGTACTGCTTATAGAATTCTCCCTCTCACATACTGGAGATTCCTCCTCTGCGTTCCGAGATAACTCCTTCTGCGTACCAGAATTCCTCTTTTGTGTACCAGACTTCCTTTGAGGTTTAAGAAACCCTGCAAAGACCTTCGGCAGAATTTCCCCCATGCGAACCACTTCAGCCTTTACGATCCACCCTTTACGAACTACCTTTGGTCTTCGACGAATTCTCAGAGAAAAATATGATTTCTAATGATGTTCCATCTCCATAGTAATCGGTAGGATTAGATTTTATTATATAGTAAAATATATCTTCTTAATCCGCTAAATCAAGATTTACCGAATCTTCAAACCACCGCTTACCGATACTCATGCCACCGCAAACCTCAAGCCATCTGGGAACCATCTTCCTTCATGATCTGCATACCACCTTTTCTCTTACATGGTCGACTTCCTCCACCAATGACAATACATCCGCACACCACTTCTCCTTCTGCTATGAAGCATGTTCTGTTTCGTAAACCTACCTCGTGTACCGTATCACCATCCACCGCGAACCATTTTTGGTTTTGCGAACCACATTCGTGTACTATTCTCGCTACCTAGTATACAGACGCGTACCCTTCCCGGACATGGTATGCGACCCATGTCCTAGGATCCTCATTCCTCTTTGCCAATTTTTTTCACCATTATTCTCACAAATTCCTGATTTTGAGGCCCCAAAATTTGACAAACACTAGGAAACTGCGCCACCTTAGAAACCTATCTTTAGAAAACACCAACCATTCTCATTTGCGGTCATCAGGCTTTTTCAAAAAACAGAACCACACCCAAAACATACCAAGAGGGTGCCTTGAGATATTTTTTCCCAACAAGATTCAACCGAGTATGCATTTATTATCACCCTTATATATATAAATACATTTTTAGTTTTTTGAGTGAGTTTAGTGATCGAGTAGAACATTACTAGCTCGTGATTTGGAGATATTGTTGGAGTTTCTACCTAATATTTTATTTTGGTATTCTATCTTAGAGAATTATATTTGTATTAAATTTCAATTCACTGTAGTTATTATAGGATTTTGGATTTATTTTTTATATTATAGTTTTGATTGGTGGTTTATTATTATATTCTTAGGATTCATGAGGGTAATCCATCTCATTTTAATGTTCTATACCCTCCGTGCTAGTCTAAAACCTAGGGACTATTGGAGGTGGGCCTATAGGGTCACTATAATCTTTGTTATAGGCTCAAGAGGGGTTCCTAGTGACGGTGAGTAATGATAGTTATTATAAAAATTATTCTATGATTTATAATTATGGTTGTTATGAGGTTATTGTTGTGAATTTAGAATATTTTTCCACATTATTGCTCATGACATATGCATATACCATAAAATAAATGGGGGATCCTATCTCTAGTAGATATATTATAAAAATTTTGTACTAGAAGCCTCACAACATACAATATCGATATAGTGATGGGATTAACCTGTTATGATTATATTATGAATTTATTAATTAGTGATGATCAACCACTATAAGTGGAAATTATATTTATAAATACAAGTATTTAATATTTTATCATATTGTAATAATATGTTAAATGTTCCCAGTGGAATATCCCAAAGATCTTATATATGTTTTTATTTAAATATGTGTTTTATGAATATTATTTTAATTAAACTCTTCAAAACAATTCATATATGTTAATAAAAATAATTTCAATGTTAGTATATGTCCATATAAGTACATTGAATTGTAGTGAAAATTAATCAAAGGCTTCAAAAGAGAGAATATATTCCTATATGACAGTGTAATTTTTTTAATAAAAAATGCTTTGTTATATCTGAAGTCTAAATGAAATATATCTAAAATTTACATAAGGATTTGATGTGTGGTTGGGATATGGAATGTGGTGGTGGATACATGATGATGATGAAATGGATGTGATATATGGATGTGATATGAGATATGATGTATTGTAGTATGAATGTGGAAGGGATTGTAATCAACAATATGTTTTCTATTAGGGAGTGAGAGTGAAAAACCAATGGGGAAGTGATTATGGGGTACCTCATTTATATCTTCCTTGATATTATGTAATTATGCTTGGATGTGATATTGGGTGAGTGAGGCTTGGTAATATTGGGTGTTATTTGACTTAGTAGGTGGTTTTGGTTATGTTGTTTACTCATTGAAGCATTAGTATGCTTCTTCCACATTTACATGTGAGGTATTGAGGAGGATACTACTGAGTATACAAGTATTATAACCCACATATATATAAATGTATTTTTTATTTTTTTTGAGTGATTTTGGTGATTGAGTAGAACATTACTAGCTCGAGATTTGGAACAGTGTTTGGAGTTACTACCTAAGAGTTTATTTTGGTATTCTATCTTAGAGACTTATATTTGTATGATATTTCCATAAACTGTAATTATAATGGGTTATTGGTTTTATTTTATATTATAGTGTTGATTGGTTGTTTTATTATTATATTCGTGGGATTATTGAGGGTAATACCTTGAATTTTCATGTTCTATTTATTTGGTGTAAGTCTCTAACCTGGGGACTATTGGAGGAGGGCCTCGATGGTCACTCTTGTCTTCATTGTGGGCTTAGGAGGGGTTCCTAGTGGGGTCTAGTCATGATAATTATTATCAAAAATAATTCTATGATTTATAATTATGGCCGTAATGAGGTTATTGTTTTGAATTTAGAATATTTTACCACACTTCTCCTCATGACATATGCATCTAACTTAAAATACATGGAGGATCCTATCCCTAATAGATATATTTTAAAATTTTTTTACTAGAAGTTTCAAAACATACAATATCCACTTAGTGACGGGATTAACCCATTATGATTATATTATGAATTTATTCATAAGTTGATGATCAACCACCAGAATTGGAAATTATATTTATAAATATAAGTATTTCAAATTTTATCATATTACACTAATATGTTAAATGTTCCAAATGGATGATCCCAAAGATCTTATATATGTTTTTCCTTGAATTATGGGTTTTATAGATATTATTTAATTGAAATATTCAAATTAATTAATATACTTTTTTAAAAACACTTTCAAAGTTAGTATATGTCCATATAAGTACATTGACTAGTGTTAAAATTAATCAAAGGATCCAAAAGAGAGAATATATTCCTATCTGATGGTATAATTTTATTTAAGAAATAATTATTTTTTTATATATGTAGTATCAATGAAATATATCTAACATTAATAATATTATTGAAAATGAATACCCTATAGAGACATTGGATAAAGGATATGTCAAATACCTCTATATATAACATGCATTCCATTAGACAAAAAATGATTCTTAATAATTTTTTAAAGATTTTATTTTTACTATTGAATAAATTATAAAAATATAGATGTTTATCAATATTAAAACATTAAATACATGAATTTATAATTTAGGTCATTTAAGATCAATTATACTAAAAAATGATACTTAAATACATAAACATCAATTTATTGAAAAAATAGTAGACATTAATAAGGGGGATAATGATGAATTTATTTATGTTATGAAATGGTGAATTCTGATCAAGTTTTGATTAAATGATTTGAAGGAGAAGCATCAGAAGTTTACTCATCCTGATTTCATCGTGATAAAAAAAACTCTAGAAGAGGTGATTGTTTAGTAATTAAATTTCTGGATGTTTTTTTTGTGGATGGTTAGTTGATCAAGAGCTATAGGGATACATTAAAATAATTGATGATGATATGTAAAAGTCATTCATTATGGTTCAACAATAAAGGATGTAATGTAAGGGTTATTAAGTGAAACATAAAATTAACATGCTCAGTTCACTAGAATATGAATATGTAGTTATTTATATGTAACTTTTTTATGATGGTTCTTATGAGAAGTTTGTACTTGTAATTTTATTGGAAGGGAAACACATAAATTTTTCAGAATGTTACGTATGATTCGATTTCACTTCTACCAGATGTTAGTAGTTAGGGAAGGGGAAACTATAGGGTATAAGAGGTTGAAAAGGTTTATAGTGGGACCCCTATGATAATCATAGTTTGGTATAACCATTTTTCTGGTCATGACTTAGTATACAAGTGGGTAGGACCATTTTACACATGTCATCCCATGATTATTTTTTGAGTTGGCCGACATGTTAGATTTGATTGTAATCATGTAGGTTTTGATAAAATGAAAATGAAATAGTGTTCTACCATAGAAATAATACATAATATCAAAAATAGATAGTCCTCGTGTCCTTTAATTTTTATTTTCATTTTTCTTCTTGAATGTTTGTTTGTGGTAGTTTTGAGTGTGTGAGTGCGAGTTTTGACTCATTAAAGTGATTTAGGTTGAGGTCCTTCTTCCAAAATTCTAGTACTTTGAAGCTGAGGTATATTATTCTAATTTAGAAAGTTTCAATGCTTGGTTCCACCTTTTTATGTTCCAATGATAAACTTCATTGGATTAGTGGTCGGTGTAGTTTATCCTAAGAAGTGGTATCAAATCATGGTTCCATATCTTATTAGAGAAATCAATAGTGAAATATGATAGGTAAACTTTCTTATCTTGAAGTTATTTTGATTTAGTGTGAGTTATTATATTAAAAGGTATGGAATAAAATTATGTAAAGGTCTAGACATTCAAGTTTTTAGGGTTATACTTTAGCTTTTTAAGGATATAGATGGAATAATATCTGATCTAAAAGGATTTGGAAGTTCTATTGAAGGGATTCAAACCATAAGGCACGAGTAAAAAAACAATGGGAAAGGTTGGAAAAAATTCACTTTGGTTAATTTAGATTACATTAGCATAGAATGTTGTTTTTAACATTCAAGAGAATAAGAACACAAAGGAGCTTATGAATACATAGGAAGACATGAATGAGAAGATAACTACTTTGAAAAATGTGTTCATAATGTGGAGTATATTAGACTTGATAATGTTGGAAGGTATACCTACAACTGATCATGTGAATGAATTTAACATGATTCAGAGTTATATCAAATTAGTTAATGTTAAATTCAAGGAATATTTGTGGGAACTGTTATTATTATATTCACTTTTAGAGGCTTGGGATAGAATGATAATTGCTATAAGTAACTCTTGTTGGAAAATATGGTTGGTGTTTGAGGATATTAAAAAGATTATTCTAAATGAAGAGCTCAAATAGAGGGAAGTCCAAGAACATATTAGAATAACATTAAATAAAAAATTTATAGGATTTTCACCTTATTGAATAAGTTGAAGGAAATTAGAAGATAATTCTAGAAAAAAAATTTAAGGAAAATCAACTGGTAATAGCCCTATATATTGGAATTGTCAAAAGAGAGGGCATATCAAGAAGGATTGCAGAGAACACAAGGTGAATTGTAGAAATTTTTACTTTGAATGTTAAAGTTCTATAAATGTTTTAGTTGATGGAAATATCAATTTATTATCGAGTTTCAACATTCTGATGGAATTATGGGTTATTAATTTTGGATCATACTTTCATTCAATGGTTTATCAAAGATTAATGGTGAATTATATATTCAGAATATTTTTCAAATTTCACCCAGTTGATGATAAGGATCTGGAATTAATGGGTAAGGGCGATATCATCATACATATGTTTAATGGAAGATTCTTGAAGTTTAAAGAAGTTATAAAAATTCAAGGTTTATGAAAAAAATATTATTTCTATTAGCCAGATAGTTAACGCAGGTTTTATAATGAGCTTCTGTAATAGAGTATAGAAAATTAATTGAGGATCCATGGTAGTGGCTAGAGGTGTAAAGGATAAAACCTTGTATCTAACCTAAATATCAGGTGAAGAAATAATTTATAGAGTAATAACTTCCAAATGTTTGAAGTTGTGTCATTGTTGTCTTGGATACCTTAATGAGAAGAGCATGAAAGTTCTAGCGGTAAAGGGAATGCTGGATCTTGATCACACTAAATTTTTATGTTTTTAAATTTGTGTACTTAGAAATAATATAATGGTATTGTTCAAATTAAATGGTAGGAAACCCATATATATGAAGTTAGAAATTATTCACCTAGATTTTTGGGGGATTTCCCTAGTTTTATATCATAGAGGGTCTCTATAATTTATGAATTTCATTGATGAATCATTAAGTAAAAATTGGTTTTACTTATTAAAACACAAGTATAAAGTATTTGAAGTGTTTGTTAAATGGATAGATATGGTGAAAAGTTAAACTAGATATAATTTAAAATTCTTAAGGTTTGATAATGGTAGTGATTACTATAATATCCCAACCCGAACCACTGAGTTTGAGCTAGAGATCCACATGAACTCATACATCCCTCCCCATATGCAAGAGGATTTCGACTAGTAGTGATGGTATAATTTTGATAGTGGGGATAGTATAAAATTTATATTGATTTATAAAACAATAATAAATAAACAATAATAATAATAAATAATCATTGTAATCTTGTGGAATAATAATGATGGAATACATGTTAGATAATAAATGGGATCCTATAGTGGTAACCCAACCAGAGTAATAAGTGTAGGTAAATAAATAAATAAAAGAAACTATGGGTCCACTGGTGTCCATCCTAGCCTATTACCAGCTCCATGATCCTCTATTCAGCTATTCACAAAAGGGACCTTTCCCTTCGCTGGATCTCTTATCATGAAATCTACAAGCACACCAAAATGCTTGAGAACAGTGTGAGTAAAAAACTCAATAGGACACAACTAATGCATCCTCAACTCAGTGTGCTTAAGTATGACAAGTGTATGGAATTACGATAATGAATTTTTAATGATCATAAAAATAGAATCCAAAACAGGGCAGTTGTGCACTAAACAAGCCTCAAAAACCCCCATATGTGCTTGGTTTAGCTCCGTATTGGAAGGACAATTAAAGTTTTAGAAGTATTAGGGACTATCCATGAGGATATTGAATCATGATTATTGGAATCATATGATAGTGAAATTAGGTATACACCAAGAATCAAGAAAGTTATGTTCTTAATATTCTCTTGGAATTGAGAGCTACTAAGAATTCACTAGGCATCAAGTAACATACCCATTAACATCCACTAGGCATCGAGTGCATAACATGACATCCATGAGGTATCTTTGCATCCCTAACCTATGTATTGGTCCCTCATTACCATCATATCAAGTTGTGTGGACTCCCCCTCTGAGGGATAAACATGTCAAGATTGTACACCTTCCTTGGGATCCAAGAAAAATACCACAAATTCACACATAACATGGTAGTATACACGAGAATGTATATCACATCATCATAAGGTATCAAAACAATACATGTGATCAACATTGAAAATAAATAAAAATCTACACAGTACTCATGAAAACAAGTGTCACACAAGGTTCTTAGGGTTACACACACACACACCCACATGTGATCATAATTTAGAATAGTCATCAAATACGCCTAAACATAAATCATATTAAGGTAACATATGTAAAAAAATCCCAAATAGGTGAGACAATTCCTACCAAAAATTCTTCAATGTCAACGATAAGAATAAACCACCATATGTGGTTCGATAGTCAGAGTGGGAACCTCAATATTCTAGAACACGTGATTCTAGGATTTATTATCATAGTTGTTGAAATTTCATTGCTTGACATTCATCAAAGGAACATAGAATCAAAACCATATATTTTATTTCATAAAGAAATAAAATATCACATGTGATAATACTTTCTCTATCCTTGATAATTTCCAAACACTATTGAAAAAATTTCTATTTGCGACGAGTCATTTGTGATGGGTTCCCGTAGAAAATGAGCTTTTGCGATGAGGTCCCATCACAAATGGCCCATTGTAGAAAAGGGCATCACAAATATTACCTTTTTCAATGGTCTCTTGCAAAAGGTATTATTTGCGATGGGTAGTGGTACCATCGCAAATATGTTCGGTGAGTGTTTTAGAAAACCTATTATGATGGGCCAGCTACCCATCGCAAATAGTTTTATCGATTTTTTAAAAACATTTTTGTGAGGGAACATCACAATTAGTATTTGTGATAGACCCATTGTAAATAATGGGAAAAAATTAGAAAAATAAATTAAATTGAAACCTTTTTACAACGGACTGTCATAATTAGTATTTACGATGAACCATCACAAATAGTAGGAAAAAAATAAAAAAATAAAAAAAATAAAAAATATTAATATAAATGAAATAGTAATATTAATAGTAGTATAATAAAATTATTTATAAAATAATAATAATAATAATATAATATTAATATAAATTAAATAATAATAATAATATTAGTAAAATAAAATTAATTATAAAATAAATAATTAATATAATAGTAATATTATTATTAATATTAATGAAATAATAATATTAATATTAGTAATATAATAAAAACCTCAGTAGTTGCAAAAATATAAAAATATATTAATTAATAAAATAATAAATATAATAAAAACATTAAATAAATAATGAAAACTATAATATTCAAAACAATATAAAAAAGGAACTATTTAAAACTTTAAATAGTTAATATTACAAAAAAATACATTCAAATGTTTCATTAGAAAATAAAAAAACATCACTGAGGGGGATGGTCATCTATAGGAGCTGGAGGAGATGATGTTGGGAACTCCATCCCTAAACTACGAGTCATACGTTGCATCTACTTTATCTTCTCCTTCTCTTACTGATGCCACCATCGATGCATCTCATCCTGCATCTCATGCTACTGTTACTGTCAAGGAACTCTTCTTGATGCTGCTGCTACCACTAACACATCTCCTCCTACTATTCATGCATAGTCTCTAAAATCTCATTCTTAGATCACAGCTGCTCTTGATACTTTTCATGAGATGATGATGACTTTCTTCAATCTCTTCTCGATTTAGACGCCGACATTGTAGAGGTTCCATAAAAACCCCCATGGGTCAATCAAGAGATGATACCAACAACTCATCCTTTCTCGAAGGTATACCGGGTCGCCTGCATCCATGCCGCCTCATCAAATCAGGAGGCATTGTTCTAACCATCGGTCTCGTTCAGACTCTCACTTTGTGTCTGAGATTTTGCAACCTCATATGACTGCTTCAATTTTAATTTAAAATTAAAATAGTTAAAATATTATTTTCAGTTAAATTTAAAAATAAAAAAGAAATTATACTGACCATAATCTGATGCTGGCGAGCACCTCTAATCTCTCTAGTAGCTGGATCACTGTACATCCTCCTATAAACATCGTACTTTGTAATATTGGGTTGTGCGACTACCTATATAAATATGAAATAAACTTTTTACATTTAAAGTTATATACAATATTTTAAAAATTATTCTTACCATATACTCTCTATGCATACTGAATGTACGACTACCGGCTCGATGTGTCACCTCCTGTCTCCCTGGATTTTTCCAACCTATTGATGGTCTACTTTGAAACCGCCTACTCAACCAGTTTGTACATAATCCATCCCAAACCTGAGATAAAATATAATCAGGTTGGTGGACGTGACATGTCTCATCAAACCCTATCACTCATGCTTTCTCTATTTCTTTCCTTTTCAAATTGTGGAAAAAATGAGAGCAATGTGAATGCATAACTCCCTGTCATGCCTTCCAGATAGGCTCGCACATGCTCTCCTCAATGGGTTACCATAAACCCTAAAAATAATTTATAATATAAAGTTTTTAATTAAATTAATTTCAAAATAAATATTATTTATTCACATACCATCTAATGATTGGACATGTGGTGATGAACATCAATCGGAATCTGATCCAATGAAACACATGGTTCAGAAAAATAATTGTGCAATATAGCATTCCTCTATCCAATAACTATATGCATAAATCTAGGAAAAAATAACAATTAATTAAAAAATTGTAATATAAATAAATAAATTAAAACTAACTAAAATACATAGGTAAACATATCTTCGCGTGCATGGATTGAACCCAAGATGTGGATGTTGCTCAGGGATAAGGTCAGAAATCATTAGTCAGGAAAAACCACACCGCCTTCAAGTTCCCCCTAAACTGCCAGTAGTCTAAGGGTCAGATGATCTGATATCCTTCTCAACCAAAGGTAGATCAACCTCCTACAATAGATGATATAAATCCTCATCCATCTGAAACATGAAATGATTATTGTTAGCAAAAATTTGAAAAGAAAACTATTTTATATAGATATATATTATATATGATTATAAATAGCATTTAACTCTGTCAATGTCAATCTTCATCCTCATCTTCATAGCTGTCGATGTCAATGTATTAATATTCCTCATCAGAATCATCAATTTTCATATTAGTTTTAGTTTCATAATCTCTTGTCATTTCAAATTCAGTTGTAACATCATTAACATCATCGCCACCATTAGCCCTTAACTATGGGGTGTCATAAATGATATTCATGTATCTTCGTGAAAATGATGGATTCAGAGAAATATCTTAAAAAATTACAATTCCTTGTACTTCAATGGAACCACATTCACTTTCAGTAAACTGATTCTCTTGAGATTTAATTTTTATTATGCTCCACTAATCACCCAAATCCTTTAAAGTAGCATAATAATTTTCATAATAAATTTGATGTGCCTAATGATCCAATAAAAATGTTTCATTAATTACAAGAATAATTTTATATTTAATATCAATGATTCCATAGATTGTATGAACATGCAAGCCTCTCTCAGTATCCAACCACTGACATTTACACATCATCATGTAATATTGTCCCATATAACACAGTTCAATGATTTCTTCCAGTATGCTATAAAAGTAAACTTTATTTTCTCTATGATGAGATCCTCTCAAGAAAACATCACTATTCATTGTTCTTTTGATTCCCTATATTCTCATGTATGAAATCAAAAACCATTCACCACATATGCATTATAATATTTAACCATTTTGGATGGTAGGTTACTCAATACACACAATCAATTATCAATTTTATCATCATGTTGAAATACCTGAATTTTTTTAAAACTATTATCACCATAACAAGTATTAAATTTATTTTTTATGTGAAATAAAAAATAATTTATGTTAGCTGTTTTTGAAACTAGTAATATTTTTTTTGATGAAATTCTTCAAGATAAGCTACTGTAATTTGTGGAAACTGTTTCTTGATATGATTATCATATAACCTACAAATAAAATAAGATTAATGTACTATTTCAGAAATTATAGAATAAGTGATTGGATTACTCAAAGTACAAATGGTTTCAATTCTTTACAGTTGAGTAAAATATATGTATAAGCTCTATGATGTTCATTATCTAAAATCCATCATTCATAAACTACACCAAATCCAAGTTCAAGCTGATTGAAAATTGATAATTGATTAATCATGTCATCATCAACATTTCCCTCATTATGTCCCATGAAGTTTTGTTTTGATGGTTATTCAGATTGAAAGTAATGAGAGTAGAAAAAAGAAATTACCTCTTGAAAATAAGCTTCTGCAATTGAGCCTTCAACTGATACTTTATTACATACTTTTTTCTTCAATTTCTACATTCATCTCTCAAATGGATACATCCATCAAAACTATATCTGACCTCTACATTTTTTTTATGGAAAATGTAATATCAAATGTTCCATTAAGTCAAATAAAGCTGGAAGGAAGATTTTTTCCAGTTTACATAAAATTAAAACGACATCTTATTACAGTTTTCTTACTTCCTCATAGTCTGTTGTTGATGAAAAAATGTCTCGAACAAAATATGAAATGTCTGTTAGAGTATCCCAAATCATAGGATTTAACAAACCTCTTAATCCAATTTCCACAAGTCTTTCCATTAAAATATGACAGTCATGAATTTTAAATCCGATAATAAGACCATTTCTGACAAATCTTCCGAAATTGGAAGCATAACCATCTAGAAGTCTCAAATCTACAATATACTAAAAAATAATAGGCGACTCTCTTTTGATAGTGTATAAGATTCTTTTAGATTCATTAACTTATGTGATATGATATTTTCAAATAGTTCAAGTTACAGTCACATGAAAATTTGGGAAAGATCTAATCACGCCTTTATATTATATTTGGTCTTACCTAGTGTATCAAAAACTATATGAAATTTATTATCAAAACATTTTTTCTCAATATGCATCACATCCAACATGTGATAGACCAAAAAATCAGACCAATATGGAAAATCCCAAAAAATGCACCGTTTTATCCAATTGTGCTCTTTTCCAAACCCATCAATTTTCGGTTGGTTTATTGTTGGTCCAAATGTTATGTGAGTTAATGAAGATACAATTGATTTTAACTCGTTACATGATATCATTGTTGGATTCCCATCTTTTTCAACTATTCATTTTCTGAAATAATATTTGTTTCTTTGAAAAGGATGATCAGTTGGAAAGAATCTGTGATGACTGTCGAAAAAACAAGGTTTTGTCTATTAATGAGCATAAATGATTGTTTGTCTCTCATATAGTATGTACATGTTTTTGGACCATATGTACTCCATCCAGATAACATGTCATATGCTAGGAAGTCACTAATTATCTACATTAATGCATCTTTTAGTATGAAGTTTTGTTTCACAACAACATTATATGTACTGACACCATTACTCCATAGTGAATTTAACTCATTAATCAATGGTTTAAAATAAAAATCAACATTATTTTTTGGATGACCTGGGATTAATAAGGTTAAAATGATATATGGATCCTTCATCAACATCTATTGAGGTAAATTGTACAGAGTTATAAAGGAAGACCAACATTAATATTGACTACTGTAAGAACCAAATGGACAAAAACCATTAGTAGAAATACACAATCTCATGTTTTGGGATTCTAAAGCAAAAGAAAGATGCACTTGGTCAAAATGATTCCATGAATTTCCATCAGAGAGATTATTTAAGCTTTTACCAGTTGAAATATTAGTTTTGTGTCATGACATTAATGCTACTGTGTTCTAAGACAAAAATAAACATTGTAATCTGGGTGTGAGTGGGAAATATATTAATTGTTTTATAGGAATAAATCTAGACTTCCCTGGTTGAGCTTATTTATACCTTGATTTTCCACATGTAGGACAACTATCCAATGACCCATTTTCACCATAATATAAGATGCATTCATTTTCACATGCATGAATCTTTTGATAACGAAGACCCAAATTACTAACAAAACTCTCACTCTCATAGAAATTTGTAGGCAACACATTTCCTTCAGGTAGCGATGTTTTTAACAAAGAGAATATCTGATCAAAACAAATATTGGACATTCCATTATTTGATTTAATAACTATAAATTTAGTAACTACTTCAAACATGCTTATCTTATAACCAGGATATAAGGCATCCCCAGCGAACCTCAAAAACTCATTTAAATGATATGGTTACAACTCTGGAGTTAAATCAATATCATCATAAGTTTCAGTTTGTTGAAAAGATGGAACTTCCACATCATGTACTAAAATTTGAAACTGTGATGGTCTAGATCCAAATTATTAATATCTTCTCTGAAACTTCATTCACCATGTTGATATGAAGAAATATAATCTGGTTGAAAACAAAGAAGTAATAACTGACCACCAACGTTGTCAAATGTGTCATACGTCCTTATAGAACATTTTTTAAAAGGTCACTTAATTATCACTTATATAATAAATTTTGGTTTTGATGATGCAAATGATAAGAAATCTTGAACACCCTCAATATATACAGGATTTAAACCACAACTATTTGGATTTCTTTGCTGATTTATCCAAGCACGATCATTAAATAATGACTGTTGTAGACATACTTGTTCCATATTTTTCTAAAAAATATGAAATAATTAGTTATTTTGAACAATTAGATATAAGATAAACACTATCCAAAAAAGTGAAGAGAATTAAATTGTCTTTTCAAGAAATTTATGATAATTTCTATTATTTTATAGTTATTTATATTATTTTTAAGATTTTATACTAATCTACACTCATTTATAAAAATTTATGCTAATTACCACTAATTATTATTAATTATAGGTATTTTGTACTAATTATTGTTAATTACCGGTGACATAATTTCCAACGGATTGGCGACATCTCTTTTTCTCGACTACTCACCCCCTTGCAACTTTCTTTGACTAAAATCACTATGAAAAGTCTGCTCTGACATTCAAATATCCATTTTTGTATGCATGAGGATGGAGAGAAGGGAGACCTCGCAACGCTTCTCTCAATGATCGTGCATAGGAAAATTGATATCCGTATGTCGGATCATACTTTTTATTGTGATTTTAATCAGATAAGTTCCAAGGAGATGAGTCATTGGGCAAAAGAGCCTCTTTTTTCTGATGAATCACCTCCATACAACTTTCTCCGACATAAATCAGTATGAAAAATATTCTTCAACATATGTCGGAGAAGATTTTTCATACAGATTTCTATAGGATAAAGTTGAAAGGAGATGAGGCGTCAATTAAAAGGAATGCCATCAATCCCCTAGAAATTGTGCCAGTTTATCACAATGTACCCGAATTTATTCCAATTTATTAATAATTAATCCTAATTATTACTAATTGATTCTTATTATTACAAATTAATACTAATTAATACTAATTAATCCTAATTATAACAATTTATTACTAATTAATACTAATTATTAAAATTTATTACCAATTAATACTAATTAATACTAATTAATACTAATTAATACTAATTAATACTAATTAATACTAATTAATACTAATTAATACTAATTAATACTAATTAATACTAATTAATCCTAATTAATACCAATTAATCTTAATTAATCCCGATTATTACTAATTAATCATAATTATTACTAATTAATCCCAATTATTACTAATTAATCGTAGTTATTACTAATTAATCCTAATTAATACTAATTAATCCTAATTATTACTAATTAATCCTATTTATTACTAATTAATCCTAATTATTACTAATTAATCCTAATTATTACAAATTAATCCTAATTATTACTAATTAATCCTAATTATTACTAATTAATTCTAATTATTCCTAATTAATCCCAATTATTCCTAATTATTACTAATTATTCCTAATTATTCCTAATTATTAATAATTATTAGTAATTATTATAATTTTTTACTAATTATTACAAATTATTACAATTTTTACTAATTATTACAATTTATTACAATTTATCACTAATTATTGATAATTATTATAATTTATTACTAATTATTACCAATCGTTACTAATTATTACTAATTGTTACTAATTACTACTAATTATTACTAATTAATCCGAATTATTACAAATTAATCCTAATTATTACCAATGAATCCTAATTATTACTAATTAATCCTAATTATTACTAATTATTATTAATTATTGCTAATTATTATTAACTATTGCTAATTATTGCTAATTATTACAAATTATTGCTAATTATTACAATTTATTGAAAATTATTACTAATTATTTCTAATAATTATAATTTATTTCTAATTATTACAATTTATTACCAATTAATGCTAATTATTACTATTTATTACTAATTAATACTAATTAATACTAATTACTACTAATTAATACTAATTAATACTAATTAATACTAATTAATACTAATTAATACTAATTAATACTAATCAATATTAATTATTACTATTTAATCCTAATAATTACTAATTAATCCTAATTATTACTAATTAATCCTAATTATTATGAATTAATCCTAATTATTACCAATTATTAGTAATTATTACTAATTATTACAAATTATTTATAATTATAACAATTTATTACAAATTATTAATAATTATTTCTAATTTTTACAAATTATTTATAATTATTCCTAATTATTAATAATTAACACTTACACATAATTATTCATAAAAATAAATATTGAAAAAAAATATCTAATTCTAATTCTAATTTAATTTCATTTAATTAAAAAAAATTATAAATAATTTAAAATAAAATAAATTAACTAAATTATAAAAAGAAATAGAAAAATACCTTGAAACTGAAACTTTTGGAGTATAAAAACCGCAGAATATGCTCCGATTTAAAAGTTTAAACTATGAAAAAATTTAGAAGAAATATTTCCAGAAGTGATAGAGATAGAAGTTGAGAAAGGAGTAGAATGAGAGGAAAAATGGATGAGGGGTATATATAGGTTAAATTATTTGTGATGAGACCTATCGAAATACCCATTGCCTGCATTAATTACGGTCGGTCGATAAAAAGTTATTTGCGACATGACCCATTCCAAATGGGTACCTGCCAACATACTATTTGCGACGAGACAAGTATCCCGTTGCAAATACTAAAAACCACTGCCGGACATTTGTGATGTGAATTGGAACCCGTCGAAAATACCCTTGCCCACTCTTTAATGTACTTTTCCTGCCAAACCTTTTGAGACGGGTCCTTACCCCCCACCCTCGTTGCAAATATCTATTATTTGTGATGGGCTGATTGTCCTGTCGTAAATAACTCCTTCTGACGGGTTATTTGCGACGGGCCCATGACCTGTCGCAAATAACCCATCAAAAATGACCATTTTTCCTGTAGTGGAATTATCATTTTTTTTCCAATTCATGTGCTCACAATATTCTCTTTAAGGATAATTATCTTTTGATTATTTCTTATAAATTATCCTTTTATAATTATTTCTTAATAATTTATCATAATTATCCTTTTATAACTATCATTTGATGATTTATTATAAATTATCCTTTTATAATTATTTCCTTATAATTTATCAAGAATTATCATTTTATAATTATCTCTTGATAATTTATTTTAAATTACCCTTCTATAATTATCTTTTGACAGTTTCTTATCCCCTAGAAGTAACGCTGCTGGTCTTGCTCAAACAACTCAGGCCACTGAACCCGAACATCAGACTCGTACTCCCACATCTCCTCCCAGGTCTGTCCATTCTTCCACTGAATCTAAAAAATTGGCAACATCTTCCCTCAGAGAGCCTTCTCACTTCGATCTATACCCTACACCAGATGCTCCTCATAAAATTTGTCTGGCTCCAGCTCAACGTCCTCTTAATCCATGACATGCGTAGGATTGGGTATATACCTTCACAACTGAGACACATGAAACACATCATGCATACCTTAATAATGTAGAGGAAGGTCCCTAGGTACGCCACTATCCCAATCCATTTAGTGATCATGAAGGTCAAACAAACCATGGTGTTAGCTTACCCTATATCCTCAATCGTTAGTGGTTTATCTGAGGAGTCACTCTCAAGAAAATATGATCATACATAGAGAACTCCAAAGGTCTCATCCTATAGTCGTCATATGATCTATGCTTGCTCTGAGTGGTGAACAACCTCTTCTAAATAAGATACACTCTCTTAGAGGCATCCTGAACCAAAATGGTCCCCACAACCACTTCCTCACCTACCCCATGCCAAAAAAGTGGCGATCAACATAATCTCACATATAGAGCCTCATAAGTTTCCATTTGAATCAAAGTCTGGTAAATGTTGTTGTATAAAAACTCATCTAAGTCTAGATAATCATCCCATTATCCACTGAAGTCTGGAACACAAACTCTAAGCATATCCTTTAATATACGTATAAGCTTTTTGGGCTATCCATCTTTCTGAGAATGATATGATGTGATCAATCTCAATTGAGTCTCTAGGGATTTTTGCAAGCCCTACCAAAAGATTGATGTAAAACATGTATCCCTATTCTTAAAAAAATTCTCAAGGGAACTATTTGTAAGGGTACGGTCTCACAAACAAAGATCTTTCTAAGTATATCAAATGACTAAGTCTCTCTGATCAGTAAAAAGCATGAAACTTTCTTCAGCCTATCGACAATCGCCCAGACAATATCATGACTTCTTGGGGTCCTAGATCAGAAAGTACATCGTGACATCCTAACACATTCAGATGGGTATAATAAGTGGATGGAGAAACCCACTAGGAAGCTGGTGCTTAGCCTTTACCCTTTAGAAAGTAAGGCATCAGGAGATAAAACCTGCAATAACCCTCTTCATCCATGTCCACCAAAATTGATGGATGAAGTCATAATACCTATTTTTTTCTCCAGGATGTCCTTCCCATAAAGATAAATGATAATACATTATCAGATCCCCTTTGATGTGAGCAAGGATGTAGCATCCCACCCTTAACCCATTGGCGTGGGATGAGGCATAGGGTGTTACTGGCCTTAGGTGAAATTCCCAAGATACCAAAGGATGGAAATAAATTCCAAGGGATTGATAAATACTTGGGAGGATTATTTTCACTTTGAAAATAAAATAACCAAAAAATTAATACACTAACTAAAAAACCACTATATGATGTATGAGAACAATGTAATGAAACTAAAGGTAAACCATACCAACCACTAAACCAAACCATATCAGAGTATAAGAAAAAATGAAAACCAAGATCAAAATATAATGTGGAATCCAAAACCAACAAAACTCAAAGACTCAAATACACCAACTCAGAAAATACCAAAAATATCCAATCAAGAACTCCACAATTCATTCCCTAGTTATCATGATGCATCACTGAAAAAATGAGATACCATGCCTTTACCCATGTACCAATAAACAATATCTGCAAACGTACCAAAGTGCCCAAGTAGGGGGTGAGTATAAAACTCACTAGGATTTACCCAAATGACTTTTCCCACTCATTCCACTAGGATATAAAATGTTATCACATTTATATAATTTTTTTATTAAAAAAAAATTTAAAATAGTTAATCTCAAATCCAAAACCATTATAAAGAAAATAGTTTTCCATCTAAAGCAACCAAACAAGTCATTCAAAACATTTCTAAAATCCATTTGGAATAACCCATTCCACACACACACACACACACTCACACTCAATATTGGTGTTAACATTGATGTTGGAACTTCACATCCATACTCCTTCCCTTTTATGGTGGTACTTCATGACCATTATCTATCACATTCAACTCATGACCAACTATTATTTCCAAAAACCATTCCAAAACAATTGTTCCAAACCATTTCAATAAAACATTCCTTTTATTGAAAAAACTTTTCCAACCAATTATCCATATATAAAAACCAAACAACCATTTTAAAATCATCATTTTAAAATTGTTTAACAATTTCACATTTCACAAAACAACCAATTTCGATAATTCCAAAAACTGTCACTAAATAGGGTTTCCAACAATATTACACATAAATTTCACAATTAAAATAAATAAAATAAATAAATTTGAAATAAATCCTTCAATTTATAATAATAGGAGTTGTGATTAAAGCCACCTACCTCAAAAACTTAGGAGAAAATAAATAATGACAAAAATTCTTCAACAAACTTGCCTTAAATCTTCCAAAACCCTCCTTAGATATTGTTCCCTTTACACAAAACAACCATATCTCATCATGATTTTTATCACTCACCATGTATATATACTCAATGGATTATATAAATGAATACAAGAGAGGTAAGAAGAATAAAACTAACGGAAACCACCAAAAATGAGCACTTACTAAGGAATACAAGCCTCTAATGCACCAAGAATCACCAACAGATCACTCCCAAGTCAAGGGTAAGGGTCTCTCTAGCCTTTTAGGGAAGTGGAAATCATTTTAGGTTTATACTAGAGGAATAAAGATCCCTTAAGGTTCTAATTCGGATTAGATCCACAATATAAGGAGGTCCACCTATATGCCACATAGTTAGGCCTCATAGTTTGACAAACCATGTAGGATATACTATCTTAATCCACCACTCACATGGTTGCCTCACATAGTTAGAGAAACCATGCACCAAATGCGCTTTTCACTCTATTTAGAACATGCATGATTTCCCCTTTGTGGCCACATAGTTTTTCCAAATCGTGCGCCTACCCAGTTACCTCTGTCTCCCCTAACACAGTTTCTTAGAGGTGTTGCATGGTTTCTACTAACCATTCTCAAAACGTTAACCTCCATAAAATCCCCAAAAACTTTTCTAAACTCCTAAAAACCTTCCCAAACGCAACCCAATTACTTTATATACATAAAATACATAAATAAAGGGTTAATTACTTAAATCCATGGGTTCAAAATTCTCCCAATCATTGTTCTTTCCATCCTCAGAAATTTAAAAACCACCATTGGACTAAAAGAGTTTGGGTCATTGATCAACCATTTCATAATCATGTTCCCACATTTCTTACTGAATTTGACCATGTGGACACATATCCCATACTATACCAATTATTTTCCCATGTAAGACTCTGTCTTGCCTATCCACAATCCACACTGGTTCATAAACCAATACAGCATCCAGATCTAGGTCAATGTGATCCCATAAAATCACATGGCCAGGATCAGGTTTATACTTCTTCAATTGAGATAAATAAAATACATTATGCATTGAACTAAACCTTGGTGGAAAATAAAAACGATATGCCACCTCAACAACCTATTCAAGTATCTAAAAAGGGACTATGTAACGAGGAGATAACTCACCCTTCTTACCAAAATGATGATATATAATCCTAGAAGAGATTCTCAAGAACTTTTTATCACTCACCTTGAATGAAAACAAATGTCGATGATGATTTAAATAAAATTTATGTTGACTATGAACTATCTCCATCCTTTTCTAGATCGACTAAATTTTCTTCACTATCTCTTTCGCAAGGCTTGGTCCAACCAGTGAAGTCTCACCCATTTCCACAAAAAAAGTGGATAATGACAAGGATTCCCATGCAATGATTTAAAAAGATCCATATGTATTGAGGATTGATAACTGCTGTTATAAGATAAATCCACTAATAGTATGTTATCCTCTAACAATCCACCAAAATTTATTACACAATCCCTAAGCATGTACTCCAATGTTTGTATTATCCTCTCGGATTATCTATATATTTGAGGATGATATGTCCTACTCATAGTCAACTAAGTCATAATGGCTTGCTATAAGGATTTAAAAAAATGAGACATAAACCTCAAATCTCAGTATGAGACTTCAAAACTGGAACACCATGCATCGTTACCACTTATTACATATAGATTTTGTAAAGGTAATCCACCATATGATATTCAATAATAAGGATTAAATGGCCTGACTTTGTGAGCCGATCCACTATCACCCATATGACCTCATGTTTCCAATCTATTCTTGGGAGACCTGTCACAAAATCCATAACTATATTCTCCCATTTACAAATAGGAATAGGTAAAGATTGCAACATACACACTTTTCACTGGTGCTCTTCCTTAACCTACTAATAGGTGAGGCATCTCATAACAAACTTATCCAATTTCCTTTTCATGAGAACACACAAAAATTTGGATTTTAATGCCTTATACAGTTTTTTTTATTCCAAGATGAGCAATCCATCTTGAATGGTGGAGAGCACGAATATGATATTCCTGATAAGACAAATGTATGTCCATCCAATATCGAAAACACAACACCGATCCATTTTCAAGATTCCATCCCTTAATGGTCTCCCCGCCATTGAGTTTTGAACTCATAGAAACACATTCAAAAATAGATGTCTATGCATCTTTAATGGTTTCAACCAAATTAGGAACCAAATAAACTAGAAAGAAAACTAAAACACTACCTCAGTCTTCACAATACAAGTTCATATCAGCTATCACCGACATGAGATACCACTATTTTTAAGCCTCTATTTCTAAATGAGTATATGAATTTTTTAATGCATCTTACATCTAATTTCATTTACCTGGTATATACATCAAGTAAAAGTCAAACATTTGGAGATACTCCATCTATATTATTTGTCTTAGATTCAAATATATTTGTGATTAAATTTGTTTCAAACTCTTATGATCTGTAAATAGTGTAAATTTCTTACCAAAGAGGTATTGATTCCATGTCTTCAAAGAATAGAATATGTAAGCTAATTAAAAATCATGTACTGATTAGTTAATCTCATGAAACCATAAATGCTACGATCCATAAGAAACCACATGATCTTTCTATACGAGAACACACTCCAAACCAAATCATGAAGAATTATAACACACTATATACTCTTGTCTTGATTCCAAAAAATATCAAGATTAGTGATGATGTATGGAAAAATTATAGCTCTTGAAAATAATTATAACATTCATCATTCCATTGAAATAGAACATTTTTCCTTATAAAATCTATTATTGGTGAATACAATCAAGTAAAGTCATGAAATTTTTTTGATAATAACCATCCAAGCCAAGAAAATTGTGCATCTCAAAGATATTCTTTAGTGGTTTCCAAGATTCCACAAACTCTATCTTTCTTGGATTCATAGAAACACCTATTTCAAATATAACATGACTAAGTAAATGTACCTCTTATATCCAAAAATCTCACTTTTAAAGTTTGGTATACAACCAATGATCCTGTAAGATTCCCAAAACTGTTTTCAAGTGTTGATCATGATCCACCCTTATACTTGAAAACACAAATATTTCATCAACAAACACCACTAAAAAATAATCCAGATACCTTTGAAATATCTGATTCATCAATGTGATAAATATTTCTAGTATATTTGTAAGACCAAAAGGCATAACCACATACTCATAATGGACATATCTATTCCTAAAAGACGTCTTTAGAATATCCTCCTTATGAACCCACAATTGGTGATATCCAAAACACAAGTCAATTTTAAAGAACAAATGGGACCCCCTAATTGAACTAACATATCATTAATGAATGTAAGTGGATATTGATTCTTTATCATAACTTGGTTAAGATTATGATAATATAAAACAATAATTAGAGTTACAACATCCTTTTTCACAAACAAGACTTGTGCTTCCCATGAAGATGTACTAGGCCGAATAAACCCTTTGCTTTCAAACTATTCCAACTGGACTTTCAATTCCCTTTATTCTATTGGTTACATATGATAAGATGGAAGTTATATAGGACAAGTCCCCTATAAGATATCAATCATAAACTCCACATCTCTTATGGGTAGAAGACTTGAGAAGTTATTAACAAAAACATCAGGAAACCAATCAAGGATTATTGGAAATTTTATATTCTCAATCTCATCCACTAATACCAAGGTTAACACATCCAAATAGTATGAGATCATTCTAACTATTGGTGCTAAAAATATTTTTTCACCTATATTTATATTCTAGTATCCTCTAAAGTGATGTACAACCCCATCCACTATCGTAAAACTAACCCTTCGAGTATAATATTCAATGTGATCCTTGAACATTTTCAATCAATCCATACCCAGGATTATGTTATATACGTCCATATCAAGCACAAATAAATTCCATAACAATTCAGCCCCATCGATAGTTATAGAATATGCTTTACACATAAAGGCTTAAAATTCTCTTTGACCAAGAGGATCTTGAATTTTCATAATAGAAGGCATCATCTCAACATGAAAATCCAAAAGATAAACAACATAAGAAGAAATAAATGAATGTGATGCACCCATATCAAAAAAATATTACATAAGGGTATAATTCAAAATAATCATACCTATCACTATCAATGGTCTAGATTGATCATATATAAACACTTTCTTAGATCCATAAAACTTCTTAATCGTTGTAGTTTGTTATTTATTATCCTATTGAGATTTCACTGCTTGAGGATTCATGATATTCATAGAATCACCATGGATTCCTTGGTTCTGCTGATAAGAACTATGATTTTACCCTTGTCCCATTGAAGCATACAATGTATGTGAAACATGATATGTGTTCTGAACACCTTACCTTGGAGAAATATGATAATAATTATGAAGATTACCCATATAATTTCAACTGTGGAATTATCTAGTTGGTGTCATATAATCTTGATTGATATGGTCCAAATAACCACATTGAAAACATCTAGGCTTACTCTTGGGTTTAGGAGAAAGATTCCCTGATCTAGTCATCTAATTTTGAGTCATACCATGACCTTGGAAATAGGTGTCCCTCTTCCTCATATTCCTAGTATTAGAGTTCCCCCCATTTACCATAGGTATAAATATTCTTCCTCTACCTGTAGTTCCTGAGATGTATCTTTCTGCCACCATCACTCTATTAACCATCTTCGTATAATCCTTTATACAAAGAACAAATATCTTTGGGATAATCTCTATCCTAAACCCTAATTAAAAAATTTATTCCTTAAAGGGTGTACTTGCAACAACGTTGGTTACAAATCAGACTAAATTAATTAATTTATCCATGTAATCTTTCACTAAGAGATTATCTTACTTAAATTTGAAAAAGTCCATCATTTTAGAAATCCTAAATGTATGAGGATAGAATTTTTTGTTAAAAAACTCTTCATAACTCTTCCATGAAATGACTTGGTCCAATTTATCTAGAACTTATAAATCCCACCACTGTTTTGATAGGTACTCCAATATGTACATTGAAAACTTGAATTTTAGCTCAACTGGTGTACCTAGGAAATCAAGGATTTGATTCATCACATCCTGCCACACCTCTACTTTTTTTGGTTCTGAATCACCCTAAAAGATGGGTGGATTTTTCTTCTGTAACTGAGTGGAACGATCCACTTTCCTTAGAACATCCCTCCAGTTCCCTCTATCCATGGATTAAAAATCCAAAACAATACTCTAGACCAGCTATTGGTTCACCTATGTCTTAGGTGCAACCATATTCTCAGCAGCCTCTTTCAATTGGTTTCTTCTATGCCTAATCGGTTCCATTTTCTATATCCAAAAGAAAATTCCATTTAGTCTCACTATCTAACAACTAAAGGCTTTAAAATTTAAAATTTACCATATCACACATATCCCAACAAGGCTTTTGAAAATTCAATATTTTTTCATCTTCAAAACATTTTTGAAAATTACACAATGCTATTTGAAAATCTAACCATTTTAAAATATTTTAAAAAATCAACACTTTTTCACTGAATATAAATCATTTCAAAAAATGAATTATACACTCATAGTGGAAATTCATTCATATCAATTCATTTCATGCTACTTTAATCAGCTAAAACCATGACAATGAGGTTACAGTCCTAGAAGTTTATCAAAACAATTATGTACCCAACTCCCTAGTAACTTGAGGTTCAACATAAATAGGTTTGTTATGCCTCTTTATTCTGTACTTGACAAGATCCAAAGATCCTACTCCTTTCTACAAATCCAACTCAAGGACTAATAAATAATGATTTTATAACAATAATACCAACAAAAAAAATACCATTTTTCCCAAAATTAAAGATGGACCAAGCAAGATTGATACCATTTGTAACATCCCTCCTCACCCATTGGCATGAGATGAGGTGGAGGGTGTTACTAGACTTATGTTACACCCCCAAAGATACCAAAGGGTGGCAATAAATTTCAAGGGATTTATAAATATTTGGGGGATGATTTAACTTTGAAAATGAAACCAGAAAAAAAAGAATACACTAACCTCAAATATTACAAGACACCAACTCAGCAACTGCCGACAAGCTCCAAGATGCAACTACACAATTCATTCCCATGTTATGATGAATCACTAAAGAAATGAGATACCTTTCCTTTACCTATGTCCTAATAAACAATATCTAGAAATGCACCAAAATTCCCAAGTAGGGGGTGAGTATAAAACTCAGTAAGATTTTCCAAATGACTTTCCTACTCCCACCACTAGGATATAACATGTTAGAACAAATTATATAAAAAAATTTATATAAAAAAATTTAAAAAATTTAATCTCAAAACCAAAACCATTCTAAACAAAAAAAATTTCATTGAAATAAACCAAACAAGTCATTCAAACCATTTCTCAAATCAATTTGGAATAACCCATTCCATGTCTACACACACAACCACACATACACACACTCAAGTTTGGTATTACCATTTGTAGTGGTACTTAACATCTATACTCCATCCCTTTTATGGTGGTACATCAAGACCATTATCCACCCCATTTAACTCACACCCAACCATTATTTCCAAAAACCATTACAAACCAATTACGCCCAACCATTTCAATAAAACATTCCCTTTATTGAAAAAAATTTTCCAACCAATTTTCCATACATAAAAACTAAACAACCATTTTGAAACCATCATTTTAAAACCATTTAAAAATTTCAATTTACACAAAAAAACCAATTTTTTACAATTCCACAAACCCTCACTAAAGAGGGTTTCCAACAACATTTTACATCAATTTAAAAATCCAAAATAAGAAAGTCAATAAATTTGAAATCAAGCCTTCAATTTATAATAATAGGATTCCAGAGTGAATCCACCTAACTCTCAAACATAGGTGAAAATGAAGAGTGGGACAAATTATTCAAAAAACCTGGATTAGATATTTCAAAACCCACCTTATATCTTATTCCCTTTACACAAAACAAAAATATCTCATCATTATTGGTATCACAATCCATGGATCTATCCCCAATGGATTAGATCCATGAATCCAAGAGATATAATAAGAAGAAAAATAAGGGAAACCACCATGAACAAGAAATTACTAAGGAATTCAGGTCTCCAACACACTAATAATCACAAACAGATTTCTCTAGGATCAAGGGAAGGGTCTCCCCAACCTTTGAGAGAAGTGGAAATCATGTTAGGGTTAGATTATATAAAAAATAATCCCTTAAGGGTATAATTAGGATTAGATAAAAACATTAATGAGGGAAACCTATATGATTCATGGTTAGGCTGCATGGTATGGAAAACTATGTGCTAATTATGCAGGTGATACTACCTTAAGCCACCCATCACATGGTTGGCTCGCACAGTTAGACAAATGGTGTACCAAACATACTTTTCCATAATTATAGAACATGCATGATTTCACCTAGTTGGCAGTGTGGTATGGTCAAACTATTCACCAACCATGTTCTTGTCTAGTGACCTCTATCTTCCCTTACATGGTTTCCTAGAGGTGTTTCATGGTTTCTACTAACCGTGCATAAACCAAGAACCTTCAGAAAATATCAAAAAACTTGTCAAAACTTATACAAACCTTCCCAAACATAACCCAATTACTTTATATAACTAAAATAAATAAATAAACGGTTAATTAGACGAAATTGTGTGTGATAAAATGGAACAATACCTTCCCATTCACAATGATCACATCATCATCACCCAAAGTCCAATCGGGTATTGGGTTACCCCTAGTTAGTTGTTCCCTCATCACAACACACTCTAGGTATGAATCTTGAACACTCTTAACTTATTCCACAAGAGAATATTTAATCACTAAAAGGGAATAAGTCATAGATCCTTTCTCTTCCAAAGAATCCATCCTCCAATCAACTGAGAATATCATCATGTTCCACTATTCCTCTAAAGGCCTCTTACCAAGCTCCTACTCAGCCCATGTCTTATGGCTAAGAGAATACGTAATAATGTTACCCTTTCCTAGTGAATATTAAATCTCAAAGTCAAACATCTACAAATAATCTACCCAACACATATTCTTAGGTTTAATTACCTCTATGTAAAAATATAGCGAATACTCTTGTGGTTGGTTTAATAAAAAAATCTCCCACTAAAGAGATAGTATCAACGACACTTTAGATCATGGATCATGACTGTAAGATCCAAATAATTTGTAGGGTATTCTTTCACATGGGTTCATAAATTATGAGACCCATAGGCTACTACCTACTCTATCTATATCAATACCACTCCTAGACCCATGTTAAACGCATCACATTACACTGCATAACTAAACCCAGTTTTAGGAAGTGTTAGTACTGGATATATCATTAAACTTATCCTAAGATCAAGTAAAACTTCTTCAAATAGTTTAAAAAAATATAATTTTACTCCCTTCTTCATCATCACTATCATGGTAATTGATAGTATGGAGAAATCCTAGATAAATTTTCGGTGATATCATGCTAAGCCCAGGATGCTCCTATTCTCAAACATGTTTTGCAGATGTGTCCAAGTCATCACTGCCTTTAATTTCTCTAGGTCCATGGATATTACTTCCATAGACACTGCATGAACCATAATTTCACCTCCCATATCCAAAAGTCACACTTAAATTTCTTTGCATTAAGTCGATGTGCACAAAGCATACTCAGGACTATCTCGAGGTGTTTAGCATGTTTCTCTAATGTTAGTGAGTAGATGAGGATTTCACCAAAAATAATGAGTCCTAGTATGGGTGGAAGATATTGTTAATGATTTACATGAAAACTACATGGATTTTATTCATCCCGAATGATATCACCAATTTCTCATACAACCCATAACTACTCTAAAATGCCATTTTTAGAATACACACCTTTATAACATGCAACTGGTGATAGTGAAATAGAATATAAATCATAGAGAATCACTGGGATCCATATAACTAACCATAAATATCATCAATCCTAGGTAAAGGATATCTGTTCTTTATCATCACCTAGTTCAACTTTTGATAACCAATGAAGAGTTAAAGACTACCGTCTGTCTTCTTGGAGAACAACACAAGTGAACCCCATGGTGATGTAACTAGCCTAATAAATCCTTTCTACTCCACATCATCCAAATTCACCTTGAGATACTTCAGGTCAATTGGAATCCTATGATGTGAGGGTATCGAAATGGGCTATGAAACTAGAATTATCTGAATATTAGCCTAACTTGATGATCCTTCAGAGTTTCTACTAGTTCAAATATTCCCACAATGATTTCAAACCATTATTCAACATCCCAAGGACCATCAATACCTGATAAGGATGAAATTTTTAGAGTTTAAGTTAGGGAATATTTTACCATATTTCTAAACTCCTATTCCTAAAAAAACTAGGTGAATGAATTTTATTTGAAGCATCCTTACTACCTAAAACACAGAGCATGTGAGAGAGTATACTCATATGAATTCTCCAACATGTTCAGCGGTAAAGAAAAAACATCCTTACTTATAGGATTATTTTTTCCTACATACCAAGTAGTTCCATAGTAATACATTGAGGTTCTATATCCTATAATATGAATTAAACACTTCATAAAAGAAAAAAAGTCATTAGGATAAACCATAATCAGTCTATGGGATCACAAAATGTTTCTCCCAGGATTATACCATAAACCCAAGGTAAAACCCTCTTATAACTAACCATTGTATCCATCCTTTCATGTTAGTCATAGTCATAATATATATACTAACACAAAAATATTATTATATCAACAAATTAATGCGAATAAAGATACATCACAACAACATTCTACCAAATATATATATCATAATGAGAAACTTTCCCAAATAGATAGAAAAAATCAAGGTATTCAATTAAATAACTACTATACAACAAAACAATAGGTATATGTATGGAATGTAAACCTATGTTCCTAGTCATGATGAATTAATGAACCTGAAATATAATAAATAACATATCAACATCATTTACATCACCCAAGGTGAATTTTATCAATGGTAATAAGAAAACATAATTTCCCCCATTTTATGGAAACACGAAGGTCCACTATATAGTGTTATTCAGGAACTATCATAGTTCCCCCACTCGAGTCTCAATAATCCTACCTACTATCTTCACTATCCCAAACCAAGGAAAAGAAAAGAAACAAGTTAGTGAGTCCTGGTTCTCTGATACCATTTTGTAACATATCAACCTAAACCACAATTTCTGAGTCGGAGTTCCATATGATCTCATGTGTGCCTCTCCATATATAAAGAGGATGCTGAATAGTAGATAGGGTTTAAGTTTGATAGTGGGGAGAATATGCCATCCATATTAAGTAATTTAACAATAATAAATAAACAATAATAAAAATAAATAATCAAAGTAACCATCTGGAATAATAATGATGGAATACATGTCAGATAATAAATAGGATCCTAAGGTGGTAATAAAACTAGAGTAATAAGTATAGGTAAATAAATAAATAAACGAAAATATGCATCCACCATCATAGCCCATTACTAGATCCATGTTCCTATTATCATATTTCCACCATAGGTCCCTTTCCTTTTTCCAGATCTATTATCATGAAATCTAAAAGTGCACCAAAATTTCCGAGTTGGGTGTGAGTACAAGACTCATTAATACACCACAAATGCATCCTCAACCTAGTGTGATAAGGTATAATGGGTTTATGACATAATGATAATAAATTAATAATGAGAATAAACACATAATAAAAAACTGAGCAGTCATATGCTAACCAAGATTCCACAAAACCCAACCATACCTTCTTCCGCTCCATGTTGGAAGGATAATCAAGGTGTCATAAGTATCAAGGACTATCCATGAGGCTAATTAATCATACTGCTTGGAATCGTGTGATCATGTCCCTCAACATAAAATAGGTATCAAGGAAGTAATATTCTATGAATTCTCTTGGAATATAGAGCCACTCTTCATTCACTAGGCATTAAGTAACATACCCCTTGTCATCTACTAGGAATTAAGTGCATCACACAACATCCATGAGGAATCATCTTATCCCTAACTTGTGAATAGGTCCATCATTACCATTATCACAAGTCATGAGAACTCCCCCTCTAAGGGATAAGTATGTTACAATGGCCCACATTCCTTGGCATCCAAGAAAAATACCACAAAATCACACATAACATGTTAGGATGTAAAAGAAAGCATAGAACATCATCAAAAGTAAGTTAATAGAATAATACATGTGATCAACATCGAACATAAATAATAAGCAATAAAGTACTCATGGAAACAAGTGTAACATAAGGCTCTCATAGCAACACAAACTCCCTCATGAAATCACAATCTAGCATGGTCATCAAATATTTGAACACATAAATCACATTAAGGAAACATGTGTAACAAAATCACAAAAAGGTGAGGAACTTCCTACCTCAAAGTCATCTATAACAAACCATATTTTTAATACACTTTATTTCACGATTTATTACATAAATGTACACATGATACCATATAAAAAATAGTTAAGTACAGTGTATTTGGTAATTAGGTACATAACATAAAAACTTGATACATGGATATAACAACATTATTGAAAAATTCCTTGACATTCCCTAAATTTCCATTTCTCTTTTAATAATGTATGGGATAACCTGGAGACATACATAAGAAAGGGGTGAGATATAAATACCAATAAGGGAATAAAAAATAATGAAATAGGGTGAAGCAATAAATGTGACTAAATAGGAATAAAAATGTAACATAAGAGTTGAGAATCATAATCATGAACAACGGGGCATGATATACCATGTTATCATTAAGGAAAAACGGGAATGTGAAAACAACTTAAAATAAGGAATCAAAACTATAAGTCAAGGTTAACCACTAGGAGATCATAACATAGTGTACTTAGGATAACCTCCCATGAACCTTTTATGGAATCACGTGAGATTAAAACATTACCCAATGCATTGGAGCACTATTTGGGCCCACCGCATAATCATATCATGTACATGCATAAGTGTGACACATATATCATATAAAATAAGAATGTATTTCATATATATTAACCCCAAAATTGAGGAGTGTGGGTAACATAAATGGATGTACCCAATAAAATAATTATAGGAAAATATAGGTGAATAACCTTGAGTGGAAATGGGTAGGTGAATTCACTTCATAATCGTTTGGAATGAAAAATCACAGTGAAATTTCAACAGCATAACGACAATGCTTAAAGATTCATAAAATGGTTTAATGAGTGAGAAAGTGGTATCTAATCATTTGGAAATAAAAAGGAAAATATTATTCATGTGGGAAAACATTTCCCAAAATTAGTAATTGGAAATAAAAATTCCTAAAAAAAAGAAGTAGCGTGAATACAAAGGAGTAGGAGAGGATACCTTACTTTAAGAGGGTGTTTCAAAAAGATTTGGAGGAGATTATTGAGAGCTTGGGGGAAACTAGGGGGAGATATAGAGAGGAAAGGTCAAATTAAGGTCATTATAAAAGGTTTTTAGTGAAGATAAATGGAATACTGTGTGATTTTATATATGAAAAGATAGGAGAGTTTTTTATTATTTCCTAAACATAGGTTTTGGACTCTATACAATAAAGTAATAAAAACCACGAAACTTCACATGATTTTTACCCATGGTTTCTTAAAAAGAGGATTTTTTTCATTATATTATAATTTAAATAATATAAATCATTAAAATATCACCCTTTGTGACGTGGATGTGAGCCATGTTCATAAAAAATTGATTTTGAAATCTTAATATATAGGATAGGTTTTGGTGGATTCATTAAGTCTTTATAAAATTAATAAAATAATCTCAAAGTCACATTGTTTTAAAGGTTATATATATATATATTGATATTTATACCTTTAATGGAGTATATTATATCACTTTTGAGTCATTATTATGTCATAATACATACCGTATATTTATATTGTATTTATTTTTTACCTAAAAATTAGACTGTCTCAGAAAATTATGAAATATTCACCATTGGATAACTTTGACCTGATAAATAAAAAATAATATTTATTTTATCCAAATAAATATCTAAATATGAGAATTTATATTTCTAAATCATAATTCCAATTTACTGAAAAATATTGTCTTTTTGACAATAACAGTTTTCTGACCCTTATAAAAATTATTTTTTAATTCATAAAATTATATTATCAACTACACTTAATAAATATAATTTAATGATAATATTTTATTAAATTATAATATATTTTAAAAATCCATAATTTCTTCAAAATTAATTTCTTAATTTAAATGGAATAGTACCCAAAAATACAATTCGAGTTTTGTTGTATTGAAATCTAATTTTTATCCAACTTATTATTTAATTATTTATAAAGTAAAATCAATAAGTAATAAATATAATAATTCTTTAATATAAAATAAAATTTAAATATTCATTCAAGATACATATCCCTTTGTTAAACTAGTGAATTACCTAAGGGTAAGGTGTGTGACAGTTATATTTTCCTAGGGTGGTTCAGTGAACATGGTTTGAATTGTGATATCAATGAGCTTGAAATTCTCTCATAAATAGTTTTTTCTCATGATTTAGTTTTTGAATATTATCTTGGTTTTGGTTAATGGAAAATCCCAAATATTCTTTCTCCCTCATAATCTCTAACAAATAAGATTCATAGGGTAAGATCCTACTAGTTGGGTCCATCACTTATTTCATATATACCTATAAAATTTAGTATAAACCTATATATATACTAAACATATGATCATTGTACAAAGGATATATTACCAAAAATTATGTTTCCTAATGATATTTTAAATTCTATAGGATATAATATTCCAAAATAAGTAAATTAGTGCATGTGTTTTCTATAAATTCATTACTTAATGATTCATTTATTCATTCTAAGAGAAGGAATTTCATTTATAAAAGTTTATGTCATTACGTTATCCACCCATTTAGAAATTTTGCCCCAAAATTTTCATTTAGTAAACTAAAATAGATGATGGTACTTATTTTTTATCACCTCTTTTTATTTCTAAGTCTCTTCCTTAAACTTATGGTTCTTCCCCAACACTTTGACTAGGTTATTTGTCTTGTTTCATAGAACTTTGTCTATACAATCCAATATATTCACTGGCTACTCCTCATATGAAATATCATTCTCCAATGGTACCACCTCTTTATTTAGTACATGTTAGGGGTCTGGTATGTACTTTATTAAGATAGATACATGTAAAACATCATTTACTTGATATAGGTTAGGTGGGAGTGCTAGTCGATAGGATACCACTTAGTTGTTATCAAGGATATCAAAGGGGATGATGTATCTTGGAATAATATTTCTATTATTCCTAAACCACATGAATTTCTTCCATAATGATATATGAAGGAACACTTTATCACTAAACTCAAATTACATGTCTCATCAATGATTGTATTCATAGTTTTTCTATTTAATTTGTGCATATTTCATATGATGTTGAATGATTTGAACCTTCTCTATTATCTCTTGGACAAGATTAGGTCCCATTAGCTTCCACTCTCCAAATTTTTTCCAGAATGTTGGAGTCTGACACCACTTACTATATAGATCCTCATAACTATCCATTTTAATGCTCGAATTAAAATTATTGATATATGATAACTCTACTAGGGGAAGGTGTTGATGCTAACATCCTTTTAAATCTATTAAATATAATATCATCATGTATTATAGAGTTTGAATGGACCTTTCATATTGACCATCTGTCTAAGGGTGATAATCAGTGATTAAGCTCAATTCTGTATTCAAATATTATCGAAGGCTTCTCCAAAACCACAAGATAAACCTCAAGTCATTATTAGATACAATAAAGATTTTAACTCCATGAAATCTTATCACTTCCCTTATGTATATATTGTAAATTTTGTCAAGATAGAAATATTCCTTAATGGAAATAAAATATGATGAGTTGGAAAGGTGAAAAACCACCAACTAGATGGAATTATTTTCTTTAGGTGTCCTAGGGAGTCCTATAATGAAATCCATGGTTTTGTTTTCCCATTTCCATACTTCTATGTGAAATGTTTTCATCATAACTTTAGAATTTTTCCATTCCTCTTTAACTTGTTGGTATACCAATCATCATGATACAAAATCCGTAATATCTATCTTCATATAAAGTTTTCTCCAATATCTATACATCTTAGTGATTCATTGATGAATAGAGAATTATAATCTAGGCACATCATCCAGAAGTACCCACTTCAGTTATTTCTTTGGTGGTACACTTTTCAAAGTTCCAAACCATATAAATCCATCTTTATAAAAGTGAAACTCTAGAATATTCTATACCTTCTTCTATATGAACTTATCATCTCTTTAAACCTCCTCGATCCTCTTGAGAATGGATGGTTGAGAAGTTAATTGAGAAAGTTCGGATGAAGATCCTTTTATTATTCCCATTATCCAACATTTTCATGTCTAAGAAGATTGGATATGGCATCCCTCCTTTTTAATACATAACTTTTCATTACATTTTACAAACAGAGGATCTTTAAAGTCGAGTGTCTTGGAAATCAGGAACATAATACATGAAAAAAACATAAAACATTCTTCTAAACCACGTGTAAGGCTTAATCATAGGTTCATCCTATGTACATTTACTGTATCTCATATCTTGGAGACAGAAATCAAAGGAAAGGGTGAGAAGAAGGCTTAGTAAGGGTAAACAAGGGAATCAATGTACTTGTGATATCAATAAGAACTGAAATAAAAACATAAAGACATGAGAAATGGAAAAATAGGAATATCATAAAGAAAATAAATTGTAACATAACTTGAATATGTGGCTACAAAATTTCATTTGGACATTCATGAACATATCACCAAGGTCCATCCCCAAGGTGTCATAAAAATTACCAAGATTATTCACCAAGGTCTCATAAAACTTATCATATCTAGAGATTAATTCTTTACCCAATGCATTAGAGGGCTATCAGGGTGCACCCTTGATATGTATTTAATTTCATGTGATCCAAATAGATCATAATAAAACATTTCATAAATAACCCAAATGGAATCAAAGAAATGGTTTTCATGTCAAATCGTGACGTTTAAAAAGAGCTTAAAAATAAGACCATTATGTCATTTATAACCCATGGAAAGGGAGTGATGGTTATATGTATGTCAATTACAAAATCAAATATATCAACTTTATATATTTATGAACACCCATGAAAACGAAATAATTCTGGGTATTCACATAAATAAACAATAGAATTTTTTGAGAGAAAGAGATAGAAATTTTGAGATGAAATTTTTGCAGCATAACGACTATATAACATGGTTTTAGAAAACATTTAAAAGAGAGGGGAAGAGGGTCACCCACTAATAAATAAATCATAATACAGTATGGGTACTGAATAAGATCATGGTATGGATATTTTAATGACATACCATATTAAAAGGAAACATGAAAGAAAAGAGAAGATGCGATTTCTCTTACGAAATATTTGGCAGCCTAACAGTATCACTTAAAAATTAAGAAAATAAATTGATGAGAGAGGAAAGGGTCTCTAAAAAATTATACATGAAATGGAAAGAAATGATAACATATAAGAACATACCCTCAACATAAATATATGTAAATTAGAAGACACAACATAAAGGAAGCCGTGACTTAAAAGAGGAGGGTGAAAGGATCCCTTACCTTGAAGAGTAACTTCGAAATCTTGAAGGTAGGGACCTTGGGAGGCTTGAGGGAACCTTGGGAGGACTTATTGGGATGTAAAGAGACCATAACTTCGTTGGGGAGGATTTGGAAATGAAATTAATGAGGGAAAGTCTTGGTATTTATAGAAGAAGTGAGGGGACAAAGCATTAATTGCCAAGGGACACCTCATCGGTGGTATTGGCAAAACCATGGGCTTTCCCATGGTATTTGCCCATGGTATTGGCCACTTGGGACACCTCATACCTTATCTTACTATTAATAAGTCTACCAGAATTACTTCATAATTATTACATCCTAAATGATGTCATTAAACACCTGAAACTCAAAAACTGTATTTTCACTATTCACTGAAAATTCATCTTTCTCAGAGAAATCCCAAAAATTAACCTTAACCAAATATCGATTCTCTTATTTCAAAAATAAAATCTATTTTATGAAAATAAATTTCAAAATATTTTAATTTAATTTTTATATAAAAAACTATTCACTGAAAATTCAATTTTTTCAGAAAAATCCCAAAAAAATCCCCTTAACCAAATATCAATGCTCTGATTTTAAAAATGAACTCCATTTTATGATAATAATTTTCTAAATATATTTAATTTAATTTTTAAATAAAAACACTATTCACATGAAAAAACTAATACTTAACCAATAATTTCTGAAACAGTTATTTACCTATTTTATTGAATCACATTACTTAATCAAGGTGCCTAAATTATATTAATACTTTTTTATGTGAAGTTACTTAATCCATTTTGTCACATTACTAATCATAAGCAAAAAATCACTATTCATAATTTACTATTCACCAAAAATTAATTTGGTCTTATTAGACTCTAAATTTTATACTGAACACAACTGTAAAAGACCATTTTTTAAAAATCGTTACACATTATTAATTATTTAAGGTCTACATAAATATTTTAAAATATCCTGTTTCTAGAATTCATCAATAATATGCATACTATATTTATCCGGAAATTTGAAAATTCCAAAACATCACCATAAGAATAAATCACAATTTTTATTTAAATCAAAGGATTACACAAGGTAGTTACGGTCTCGTTACATAGACCCTTATAACACCAGCATAGGACCTAAGAGTAAGGTGTGCTAGGGTGATAGAATCTTGGGGCGGCTCAGCCAACATTTCCCGAGTAGTGATTTCTATCAGCTTGAACTTCTCACGAAGGCAATTCCGTTCCAGCTTCACACAATGAAGTTCACCTTGGGTTTGGTCCAGGGCAAAGCCCAAAGGTGCTACCTCCTTCTCGAGTTCCGTCAGATGGGCTTCGATCGGCCTGAGACTTCTGGATGGGGCTATCGAATCTTCTTTCTATAATAATTAATCATGATCACATTTATTTATAGAAAATAATCACAACATTTAGTTTCCAACGGTCATATTGGCCAACAGTCATATAACAGTCGAAACCCAACGGTCTTATTTTAATTATACTCATTTTATTAAATGAAATAGTTTTTTTGAGTATAAAATAAAATAACACACAAAGTTAGAAAACTAAATATATTCAAAATTTCGGGTCATTACAATCTTCCCCCCTTAAGAAATTGTGTCCTTGCAATTTTAAAATTGGGCTTGGAAATTCTGTTGAAAGTCCCACATCCGAAAAAGAGTCAGTAAAACTATTACTTTAAAAGAAAGAAAGTGAAGTACAAAGGTCACCTGAGTTAACCCATATATACTAGGATTCCATGTAAGAAAACATGGATATGGAAGAGAAAAAAAGGGTCAAGTTCTGATGGAGAGTGATAGAAAACATGATTAGGAGAAAATTAACCACAAGAAGATCACAAACTTAAGATGTGTTAAATGGTCTTAGATTACCCTGTAGGAAATGTAAACCAACAACATTTTTGTTTTACGTTCCTTTTCATAATTTTTAGGAATTCATTTACTACATAGAATAAAAACATAAGGAAATATACTAACCTTCAAGTAGAGTTTCGTCCCTTAATAAGTTTCCACCAAGAATAATCTTTTCTCCAAATAATGAGAATTCAAAAAGACTTGGTCTCTTAAAAATCACAAGAATCATCTTCTAGAGAATCAAATAATCCACAAAAGAATAGCTATATTTTCCCTTGTCTTTAGTCATCAACTAAAACTAAAATGGTTAGTACGAGATCATATAATCCCCAAAAAGGATAATCCTTTATAAAAAGAAATATGACTATTAATCTCCAAAATTTAACAAAAGTACCCAAAGTTCCAGAAAGACCATTCAATACAAAATCATCCTTAAAATTCTTCAGAATAATCCAAACTAAGATTGGAACCCAAAACTCAGAAGGATTTAATCACATAGTCTTCCCCAATAAATCTTAACATTTATATCCAAATAACATTGACTACTATTAAAGTCTCATACTAAAGTGCAATTAAACTTTTCACATATTCTCTATGCTAGGTTCATCATTTTCTAGAAATAACCCAAATCACCATATGTCCACAATAAATACATAAATTCTTATAAAAAAAATTCAACCATTCCTCCTCAATTTAAATCCTGTAGTATTTTATTTCCCGTAGGAATATTGTACTACAAAAGAGAAAACATCATCCAAAATAACCTTTATCATTTAATCACCAAATCATTTTCCTATAAAAAGGATATCCATTTGATAAAACATAAGTTTAAAAAATCAAATTATTCTTGATCCCTAAAAATAGCAGGTGCATTAGTCAGTCTGAAGGGCATAACAACAAACTCATAATGCCCATATCTTGATTAGAAGGCAGTTTTTTGGAATATCATCATTCTTCACCCTCAATTGATGATAACCAGAATGAAGATCAATCTTAGAGAATAATTTATCCCCATGAAGTTGGTCAAATAATTCATCAATTCTTAGAAGAGGGTATTTTTTTTCCACTGTGATCTCATTAAGTTCTCTATAATCAATGCATAGCTGCATCGATCCACCCTTCTTCTTCAGAAAGAGAACTGGTGCTCCCCAAAGAGACACACTTGGATGGATAAACCCCTTCTCCAAAATATCTTGGAGTTATTTCTTTAATTCCTCTAGCTCCACATTTTCCATCCTATGTGGGGTCTTTGACATTAGATGAGATCCAGGTATTCAATGGAGAACTCTACCTCTATTTCTAGGGGAGGTTCGAGTAACTCCTAAGGAAATACATCAATGTATTCCTAGATGATGGGGACATTTTCTAAAAGAATAAATCCTTCATGAGAAACTTATTTCATTTACAAATAATTTAACTAAAAAGGATTTTATGTCTTAAAACTTCATGCTTAGGCAATTACATTTTTTTGTAATTCCTTCATAATGATTCATAAAAATATTGCGATTAACCAAACATATCCCCTAGGAGTGTTGTAACAAAGAGTGTAGCAAGTCCCTTTTTCATGTACCAGTTCCCGTTTTAGTCTAGCGCAAAGCGGTGTTTTCAGGTTTTACCTCTATGTACATTTGTGCCAGAGCCACCTCTACCTGCTCGTATCCAGACAGGGATGTATTTTCTTGATAAACCACTTAATCAATACTCACCAAAATACTAGGAAGATTTCCTATATTTAAAGTTTTATATAGGGTTATTCCTAAAGTTTTAATATCCTAATTTCTATAAATAACTAAACAATCCTTTGATACCAACTATGGCATCCCGCCTTTTTAATACATAACTTTTCATTACATTTTACAAATAGAGGATCTTTAATGTCTGGTGTCTTGGAAATCAGGAACATAATACATGAAAAAAACATAAAAAATTCTCCTAAACCACTTGTAAGGCTTCATCATAAGTTCATATTATATACATTTACTACATCTCATATCCTGGAGACAGACATCAAAGGAAAGGGTGAGCAGAAGGCCCAGTAAGGGTAAACAAGGGAATCAATGTACTTGTGATATCAATAAGAACTTAAATAAAAACACAAAGACATGAGAAATGGAAGAATAGGCATATCATAAAGAAAATAACTTGGAACATAACTTGAATATGTGGCTACAACATTTAATTTAGACATTCATGAACATATCACCAAGGTCCATCCCCAAGGTGACATACAAATTACCAAGGTTATTCACCAAGTTATCGTAAAACTTGTCATCTCTAGAGATTAATTCTTTACCGAATTCATTGGAGCGCTATCAAGGAACACCCATGATATTTATTTAATTTAATGTGATCCACATACATCATAATCAAACATTTCATAAATTACCCAAATGGAATCAAAGAAATGGGTTTCATGTCAAATTGTGACTTTTAAAAAGAGCTTAAAAATAAGATCATTATGCTATTTATAACCCATGGAAAGGGAGTGAGGGTTATATGTATGTCAATTACAGAATTTAATATATCATATATATATATATTTATAAACACCCATGTAAACTAAATAAGTCTGGGTATTCAGATAAATAAACAATAGAATTTCTTGAGAGAAAGAGATAGAAATTTTGAGACGAAATTTTTGCAGCATAACGGCTATATAACATGGTTTTAGAAAACATTTAAAAGAGAGGGAACAAGGGTCACCCACACATAAATAAATCATAATAAAGTATGGGTACTGAATAAGATCATGGTATGGATATTTTAATGATATACCACATGAAAAGGAAACATGAAATAAAAGAGAAGATGCGATTTCTCTTACGAAAAATTCGGCAGCCTAACAGCGTCACTTAAAAATTCCGAAAATAAATTGATGAGAGTGGAAATGGTCTCTCAACAATTAGACATGAAATGGAAAGAAATGAGAACATATAATAACATAACCTCAACATAAATATATGGAAATTAGATGACACAACATAAAGGAAGTCGTGACTTAAAAGAGGAAGGTGAAATGATCCCTTACCTTGAAGAGTAACTTCGAAAGCTTGAAGGTCGGGACCTTGGGAGGCTTGAGGGAACCTTGGGAGGACTCCTTGGGAGGTAAAGAGACCAGAAATTCGTTGGGGAGGATTTGGAAATGAAATGAATGAGGTAAAGTCTTGGTATTTATAGGAGAAGTGAGGGGACAAAGCATTAATTGCCAAGGGACACCTCATCGGTGGTATTGGAAAAACCATGGGCTTGACCATGGTATTTGCCCATGGTATTGGCCACTTGAGACACCTCATACCTTATCTTACTATTAATAAGTCTACCAGAATTATTTCATAATTATTACATCCTTAATGATGTCATTAAACACCTGAAACTCAAAAAGTGTATTTTCACTATTCACTGAAAATTCAACTTTCTCAGAAAAATCCCAAAAATTCACCTCAACCAAATATCAATGCTCTGATTTCAAAAATGAACTCCATTTTATGAAAATAAATTTCTAAATATTTTTAATGTAATTTTTAAATAAAAACACTATTCACTGAAAATTCAACTATTTCAGAAAAATCCCAAAAAATCCCCTTAACCAAATATCAATGCTCTAATTTCAAAAATGAACTCCATTTTAACAAAATAATTTTCTAAATATTTTTAATCTAATTTTTAAATAAAAAACACTCTTCACCCGAAAAAACTAATACTTAACCAATAATTTATAAAACAATTATTTACCTATTTTATTAAATCACATTACTTAATCAAGGTTCCTAAATTATATTAATATTTTCTTAAGTGAAGTTACTTAATCCATTCTGTCACATTACTAATCATAAGCAAAAAATCACTATTCACAATTTTCTATTCACCAAAAATTAATTTGATCTTATTAGACTCTAAATTTCATACTGAACACAGCTGTAGAAGACCATTTTTTGAAAATCATTACACATTATTAATTATTTAAGGTTTACATAAATATTTTAAAATATCATTTTTCTATAATTCATCAATAATATGAATACTATATTTATCCGGACATTTGAAAATTCACAAACTTCACCATAAGAAGAAATCAGAATTTTTATTTAAATCAAAGGATTACATAAGGAAGTTACGGTCTTGTTACATAGCCCCTTATAAAACCAGCATAGGACCTAAGAGTAAGGTGTGATAGGGTGATAGAATCTTGGTGAGGCTCGACCAACATTTCCCGAGTAGCGATTTCTATCAGCTTAAACTTCTCGTGAAGGCGATTTCGTTCCAGCTTCACACGATGAAGTTCGGCTTGGGTTTGGTCCAGGGAAAAACCCAAAAGTGCTACCTCCTTCCTGAGTTTCTTCAGATGAGCTTCGATCATCCCGAGACTACTGAATGGGGCCATATAATCTTATTTCTATATTAATTAATCAAGATCACTTGTATTTATAGATAATAATCGCAACATTTAGTTTCCAACGGGCATATTGGCCAACAGTCATATAACAGTCGAAACCCAACGACCTTTTTTTAATTATACTCATTTTATTAAATGAAATAGTTTTGTTGAGTATAAAATAAAATAACACAAAACTTTATAAAACTAAATTTATTCAAAATTTCGGGTCGTTACATTGGATCTATTGCAATCCTCATCATGGACAAAGTTGTGGGATCCTTTCTTCTCAGATCATATTTCAATTTTTTTCTCTCATAGGATGGTAATGGATTGAATAATCATAATCCTAGATCAAATATAACCACATCCATTGGTTCATATTAAGATCCTTTTGTGTGAATATATACTTTAGGATTTTATGGTCCATATATATATATATATATCACACTTCTCCCCATAGAGATAATTCCCAAAAAAATTTAACATAATGATCACTATATCCAATTCTAGATCATGAGTTGGGTAGTTATGATTATGGATATTTAGTTGGAAGGAGGAATAAGATATCACTTTGGAATATTTCATGAGTACACAAGCTAATTAATTTTTAGATGCATCATTTTAGATCACAAAACCTTACCCAATAGTGGGTAATTTGAGCACAAGTGTAGTGATTATCCTCTTCTTCAACTCTTTAAAAATTTCCTCACATTCATGATTCTAGTAAAATTTGACTCCATTATGAGTTAGCTTGGTTATATGGATTTACAATCATCATAAGTTTCTCACAAATCGAGTATAGTACCCTGCTAATCCAAGGAAACTATAGATTTATATCATAGAGGTTGGTATTAGACACCCTTAAATTATCTCCATTTTGAAGGATATATTAATATCCCCTTTTATAGGGATGACATTCCCTAGGAAAGTTACTTTATCTAATAATAAGTCACATTTACTATAATTTTCATTAATATTTTATTTCCTCAAGGTCCTAATTATAGTATTCAAATGATCTTCATGTTCCTCCTTTATTTTGGAGTATATAATAATATCATCTATAAATTGGTTGAGGAAACCTCTAAAGACACTATTCATCAAGTCCATGAATATTTCTAGAGCATTCATGAGTCTGAATGGACTCACTATGAACTTGTAATGTTCTTACCTTATAGGAAAATAATTCTTGGGTATATCTCCTTCTTCACCTTTACAAGATAATATCTTGAAGGAAGATCTATCTTAGAGAAATACTAGGCTCCACATAACTGATCAAACAAATAATAAATATGTAACGACCCAAACTTTCATTAATGAAAATTCATCTTGATCTAATTAAATGACTTATTATAAAATATGGTTATGTAAAACATATACACTTCCTTGGTTTTATTTTTTTTGGATTTTAAAATACCATTAAGAATTGAGACCATTGCAAATATAGCTATTGAACAGTGATCACATGCTTAGTATAAATATAGGGATTTAAAAAATCCAATTTACTTAGAAAAATGAAGAAATGGCCTCATCCAGTAGGATCTCCCCGTATGAATCCCATTTTTTCGAAGCTTGGAAAGGAGTTGGAGTCATTGGGCTTCACTCTTGACCAAGACCAAGCTGATCTTCAACACGTTAAGCTCGAAGAGAACCGCCTATGGGAGAAGTGGAAGTTGATAGAGATTACAACCCGAGCGATATTATATGAGCCACCCCAAGAGTCTATCACCATCATAGACCTTAACCTTTAGTCTTATGTGGGTGTTATAAGGGGTTATGTAACGATACCTTATAACTATGATTATGTAAATTATTTTTTTATATAATAAAGATTATACATTCATTTTATTATTGTTACTTTGTAAATAGTTTTTAAAGCACAAATAGTATTTTTAGTTAATATTCAATTAAGAAATCAATTTTGATGAGTTAATAGATTTTTTAATTTAATAATATTTTAATAAAATATTATTAATAAATTAATTTTTATTAAATATAAAATATCGTTTAATTTTTATGAATACAATTTTGATTTTTATTAAGTTTGGAAATGTGTTTTCTTCAAAACCCATGAATTTTCAATAAAGGTCATTTTTTATTTTAAAAGTAAAAATTCACATATTTATAAAATTATTTAGATAAAATTAATATTATTTTTGGAATCAGGATGTTGAAATTATCTAACGGTGAATTTTTCATAACTTTCTGAGATAATCAAATTTTTGGGTAAAAATTAAAAATCGTTTAATTATATAATGTGTTTTATGACATCATAATAAACTAATAGTGATGTGATAAAATAATTTAAATGCGATTTTCGGCCGATATATGCTTTAAAATTAAAATAATTTCATTTTAGATTTGTTTGATTTATTTTACAAAGCCTTAGTGGACCCTTAAAGACTTAAAAAACATTTTAACTTTTTAAATTGATTTCCTTGAGAGTATGACTCACCTCCACATAAGAAAGCCTAATATTTTAAGAAGTTCGGCCACTGGACTTCTAAAATAAGGTTTTCCAGTCACATTTGGAAAAAACCATGGGAAAAAACAATAGGTTGGTTTGTGGTTTTGATTAATTTAATGTGTGGTGCCCAAAACTTAAACAATAAAGAATTCCCTCTCTTTTCCTATATAAAACCACCCAATATCCTAGTTATTCTTCACTAAAAGCCTTTGTATATTTACCAAAATCTTCCCTAATCTCTCTATAATCCTCCCAAGTCACCCCAAGCTCCCAAGAAGCCTCTATCAAGCCTCTCCCAAGCCTTTGGTATCACTCTTCCAAGTAAGGGATTTCTTCTTTTCTCATTTTTGTCCAAGTTTCTTAATATTGTTATACCATTTTAATTTCAATTAAAAATGTTGGGGTATAATTTATCACCTCCCACATACTTCCTAATTATTTTTGATTGATGAGATACCTATTTCTCTCTCATTAATGCCTCCCATGTACACTTGTTACCCTGCCAAAATTCCATAAGGGATTTCTCTCTCCTCATTTACATTCAAGAAATTCTTATGTATTATAAATATAAATTCCATTAAATATGTTGGTAAATGTTTCTATATGACTCAATTACTGTCCATTTCATGTATATATGATGAGACACCCCGTTCCTTCTCATCAACCATTTTTTATGAATTCTTATGTCACGTCGTTATGCGGTTGAAATTGCACCACAATTTTCCAAGCCAAAGTCATTGTGTAGTGAATACCATGCCCATTTATTTATAAATGGTATTCACCTTTATGAAAATTTAATTATTTATTATATAGTTTCATGAATTAATTCCAAATTAATTTATCTTGTAATAAATGATGATGTTTAATGAATCCATGTTATATGATCCATGTGTCACACTTATGCATGAAATGAAATGACTAAGAAGGGTGCGCCCTGATAGTGCTCCAATGCATTAGGTAAAGACTAGTATCATGATATGTCAATTTAAATGAAGATTTAATCCTGAAAATTCATGTGAAATGAGGGTTTACTCATGCTCCATGTGCAATGAGCCTTGGATCATTCTAAAACCATGTTAAATGTTGTTTCCACATTTCCATATTATGATAATCATGCTATATGATGCCTTTATGTTCATGTTTCTCTTATTCTACTTTGTAATGTATATTGATTAACATGTACTATATTCTTCATGTTATTCCATGTTTAATCTCTTACTAGGCTTTATATCTCACCCTTTTCTTATGCATGTCCTCAGGCTATCACATTCAATGCTAAGTACGAGGGAATGTAATGGTCAAGTAAAGGAAGTTTTCAATAAAGATGTTGTGTTTTATGTTCTAAGTTGTTATGTAATGTTACTAATTTCTCAAGACACTAGACATATTTATACTCATAGTTTTATTAAGTGAAATATTATGTAATAAATCATGTTTATGTGTGTAATAAAGAGTAGGGTTATTATAGGTGGTATCAGAGGATAGGTTTAATTATTATAGGGATTAGGATTTGAAAACCCTAGTGAAAGCCTTAGGGATAAGACTAATAATAATAAAAACATCCCTAAATTTTGGTTAGTATTTATTAAGTGGTTTATTAAGAAAATACATCCCTTTCTATATATGAGTAGGTAGAGGCAGCTCTGGCATAGATGTATCCTAGGGGTAAAACCCGAAAACACCACTTTGAGCTAGACTCGAATGGGAACTGATGCATGAAAATGGACCTTTCTATGCTCTTGGTTATGAAACTTCTGGGGGATATGATTTGGTAAATTTATAAGCTTAGTATGAACCATTATTAAGTGAATAATAAAATTCCCCAAAGAATATATGTTAGGAAGTAGATCTTGGATAACATATATTGAAGCCTATAAATTCATAAGTTAAGGAAAGAAAATTAATTTATAAGTCATCCATTTTTGTCTTTGGATTACCCTTTATGTGTTACCCCTAAATTTACTTTTATTCCTGCCAATGGTCGGTAATAGGAGGACTAAGGCTAACAAATGATGTGAAGATCAATGTAATGAATTCTCTAATGAGATGCCCAATCCGATGGGAGCAGGAATCACGAACATTGTCATGATACTCTCCCAGTTAACTAATGTTTTTAATAGAAACATGGGTCAAGAGGAACATTCAACCCCCCCTAAGAAAGAACAAGTCTCAATCGAGAGCTTCATGAGACAAAGTCCTCCTACTTTTAATGGATCATCCGATCCCTCAATCTCTGAACAATGGATCAACTCCATTGAAAAGATATTCTCCATCCTTAAATGTTAGTAATAAGAGAAGGTTCTTCTGGATGCCTATAGTATGGTGGGTGAATCCGATCAATGGTAGGGAATTGATAAATAATATGAAGCTTGAGGAGGAGATCAAGGCATTGGAATGGAAGTATTTACAGAAAATGTTTTTCAATAAATATTTTCCTTGCACCCTCTGACTAAATATGGAAAAGGACTTCATTTCCCTCAAGAAAAAATATGACGAATCCATCAAATATTATGAGGAAAAATTCACAAGGATTTCACGATACGCCTATGGATTTGTCGTTCCCTCGAATTCAAGGTTGAACACTTCTTTGGTGGGCTGAAACCTAGCCTACAGAAAGCCCTAGAAATCCATGACTTCGATAGCTATGAGGAAATTGTCTGATGTTCCCTCAAGGTCAAAATAGATATTGGAGAATCTTAGGTGTACCATGGGGATAAGAAGCATAAGGTGGAATTAAATTATTGCAGTCCAATGGATAAATCAAACGGTGCTAAGAAAATCCAGAACCTCATTTACCAAAGGTGCAGAAAGAAGCACCCTAGAAATTGGCTGAAGGGGATGAGCAAATGATTTAGGTGTGGAAGAGAAGGGAACCTAGAAATTAACTGTTAGAAATAAAAACCCACGGCTGTGATAGAGGATAGAAATGCTCTGTTCAACCCTCAATGCGTTGTTCATTGATTCAAATGCAAATAACCAGGGCTCTTTGCAAACTAGTGACCAAAGCCAAGGGTTTTCAGAGGTAGACAATAACCTCCAAGGAAGAAAGGGTGAGATTTTTCCATCACTACCAATAAAGTGAACCCTGAAAAGGGAGCGGTGATAAGTACACTTGTTATTCTTTCAAGAATAGAGAATGTACTTTTTGATTCTAGTACACATTATTTTATATCCTGAACGTTTAGTAGAACAATCCCTACACCACCACAAATCATGAAAGTAAAGATTTTAGTGAGTATGAAAAATGGGGAAATCATTGTATCCTATGAATATAACTCCTCTCCTGTCATAATTTGTGGATGGAACATCACGGTGAACCTCTTAATACTCCCCCGGGTGGAATTTGATGCAATTATTAGCATGTATTGGATTTCCTTATATAGATCCAACATAAATTTCTGTGAGAGGGAACACTACTAGAAATTAAAGCTATAGACATGTACCTATAGCCATGGTTTTATTGGTTTGTGGATATATCTTCCTAATTTACATAGTTTAATTTAATAATCGTGGCTATACCGCGTCTCTTCCTATTTGGTATCGGGGTCCCCCGATTATCTCTCTCACGCTCTTCCAGACTTCTTCTCCTCCTATATTCTTCTCCTATCGACGAGTTCTCCTCCCCGACCTCGCCTGACCGTGTCGCCCTCCTCCCAGACCTCACCTGACTGTGGATCCCTACTCCCCCGATGACTTCTCCTCCCTGAAGTTTTCTCCTCACCGCGATGCCCTCCTTCCCGATGACTTCTCCTTCCTGACCTCTCCTCCTGGTCCTCTCCTCACTACGGAACCCTCCTCTCCGGCGAACTCTCTCACTGCGGTTCCCTCCTCCCGACGACCTCTCTCACAACGGCACCCTCCTCCCCAGAGACCTCTCTCACCGTGGCGCCCTCCTCTCTGACGACCTATCACCGCGGTGCCCTCCTCCTAGCTTCCAATCCACACAGGTATTTTATACCACATTATTTCATCAATGTTCTGATTTTAAGGTTATATTGTGATTTGAATTTCATGTGATGGTTATTTAGGTCTCCCTTCCTCTTATATTTATAGAAGACATGGGTAGAATATGAGTAGAAATTGAAGGCATATTTATGTGATGATGTTGAACATATAAGGGAACCATACATAGTGATGGTGATATAAGAATTATTGATAATAAAATATATGTTCTTCTTGTGTACATATAGATGGATTCCAGTTTATAGAAATATTCCAATGTAACCATACATAGTAATATGATTAATGGGAATAAAATTTCAACCCTCATTATGATGTGTTCTCTGCCAACAAGGATTTTAAAGGGATTATACCTCATGAACTTAAGAGATATCCCCTATTACACTAAATTTATTTCAATGGATTCGGTATACTGGATGATGTTTACACTCATTCACATGGTTATAATCTTTCATTTTACTGACTGTCATATACCCTTGATTTTATTCAAACAATGATTTCTAAAGACACTCAATTTTTTGTACCACTCCTCCATTGGTTATCCTACATGTTGGTTAACTCCCCTAGAGATCTAGAAGGCTTAAATACTTTCCACCAACCAATTGATCAAATTTATTTGAGCACACTCATCTCCTCCTTGAATTATATTACAAGTGGTTGGATATCTAAGTGGGACTTATGACCTAGAGGCAACTTCTCCGATGAATGTGCATGACCTTTTTATGTTAGGAATAGATGATCATAATTCTCTGACCAGTTACTTGTTATCTATCTTTATGAGGTAGTATCGACTTCTCATTTCATCATGTATCATCAATAAAAACATAAAGAGATAATTATCCATTGGTTTCCTAGAACTAATTCCTTCCTTTTATCCCATGGAAAAGTAGGGATTGATGTTTGGGATTTTTATTTATTGGGTTGAATACCTCTCCTCTTTGGGAGATGTATGAAGAAAATATTCCAGTTAAAGATGTTTGGGATGACACCTCACGAGATTTGATATTGGAAAGGGATGTTCTCACCATTGTTAAGGATAAGTTAAGGAAGGATCTGAACCAACAGTCACTTATTTATTTTAAGGATTGGATTAATATATTTCTCTACCACAATAGGTCTCAAACAACTACTATACACCCTCATAGATGATCTTACTAATAGGTTTACGATAGAACAAGATTTTATTGGGCCATCCTTGAAGATAGGGAGTATACCACATGAGGCTAATGACTGAGACTAGAGGTATCACCAAGCCTTCCGCTGGAGGGGTTTATAACCATGTTTTCGAATAGATGGATTTTCCTACATGGAGACACATTATTGGGAATTCAAGTAATCATATTGGTGATGGTAGTCTGATTGGGATAGGGGTGCCTTCTTAATCTAGTAATGATGACTCTTGGATGCCTTTATCAACTCCACATTCATATTAGGTAAGGAAACATCCCTTACTCGATTGGAGGACCCTTCTAGTTCTTATTTGGATATATAGGAGAGCATTTCTGGTGTTACAAATATCATAACACTAAAGGAATCCTTGATGATTTGATCTATTCTTGGATGTTGAATGTTTAAAGGGTTGGGGTGATGCCACTAGGTCCTTATGAGGTTATTGGAATGTTGATACATCATTATCATTTCAACTTCATGCCCTATCCTGCACCGTCTGGAATGATTTTCGATAATGGAAGGGGATATCTGGATGATAGGTCATACAATATTTATCTATAGGATGGGGTTCTTATGGATCCTTAGAATAGATAACTATATACAATGCATATTTCCCCTATCAGTTTTCTCTCCAGTTTATATGAATTCAAAGAGTTTCTCCTCTCCCTTAAGATTCCATGAGAGTCGAAAAAAATCCTGGACTTATCCACCAAATTCTTCTTATATTGGCATGTGAAGACAAAAATGTTGAGATTATTCTTCCACTGGTCGATTAACCTATCTTCATGTCTTATGACTATGCCCAAGTTTGGGTGGAAGATTATCTGGGTGGTTTATTTAATCGACCGATCCATTAGGTAGATGAGATATATACTTCACTGAACCCCTTATCTGTAGTAGCAATGGAGTTTACTCAGGACTTAGGTGATCCACCAAGGAAGTGTTATCTTCATATTGATGAACATCCCATTATTGGGAATTTTTTTTGAGGGGGGTGGTCCCTTAATATTAGTTATGGAAGATGTGTCAATTGCGAGGAGAGAACATAAAACTTATTCTCTTGCTTCTTCATCTTCTCAAATAATCATTCCTACTTCTGGCATACCCACCCAAGTGGTTACAGAAACCCATGTATCATGAAGGAATATCTGGAATAAAATCCATGCCATGATTACTGAGACTCCCTTGGAGGAGTTATTTGGCCAATAGGAACACCTACGCCAAATGTTTCACGATATGGGGGCTGGTGGATTTGATTACCAACCATTGTATGATATCAAGAGAAAATTTTTCCTTACCCTACAAAAATTGGTTAGCAATGATGGGGACTTTCATTGTTTTGATTACGGGACTCCCCTGTCCTAATTAATAAGGGAATATTCAAAGGTTCTTGAATAGATACATTAGATAATCTATGAGATGCATGCCCATATAGATGATTTGACCACTCAGATAAAAAAATATGAGGACATCGTATCCCGCTTAAATTATAATATTTTTACTTCATTATCAATATTAGAGTCTAATCTAAATAAATATTAAAAGATTTCATCTTTTATCAAGACTCTTCATTTATATGATTGTTTTGATTCCATCCCTATTTAGAGTAAATCATACTATATTTTTTATAAGAGGACAATAAGATCTCAACTTTTTAATAGTAGAGATGATAATTAATTCCCATATTTATATCATTGGTTTTATTATCAATAAAGGTTATATGGAAACATTGAATTTTGAAATGAAATAGGTATTGACAACAAATCCGAAGTGAGAGATTGAAGAACCCAATTGACTTATTGAATTTTAATTTTATATTAATAATTTTATTCAATGAAAATTTAGAGATTTTTAATTATGATTATTTTTGAACTATTTATTATGTCAAAGTCATTATCTAATTACACTAGGATAAGTGCACATTGTTTAAAACATTTTAAAATGGAATATTAATATTATAGATGATCATATTTATGTTGTTTTGTATTTGATGGTGAGAAATGGATTGAGATTGTATTCAATATTTAGAATATGATTTAAAACAAAATATTGATCCTTTATTAGAAAATGGGGTCAACCATAGGCCAACTAAGGACTACCACTTCTTAGGAAAGAAAGAATGTTTAATCACCCAATAGATTGTAGCCAGTGAGAGTGCACAACACTCACATGGAGTGCCTAAGGATTGTGGGATTCATAGTTCCAGCATTGATGTGCTTTGGTTTGATCATGTATGAGGAGTAGGTATATGGCATAACATAGGGAGGAATGACAATATAAATCCCATAGTGTGTGAAAGTGTATCAATGTGTCAAATCCAATGCTAGCTCGAATGTAGGGAGACACACCTATGTATTACTAAGGAGTAGCAGTCCAAGTGTATTATTAATTTTGGAAAAGTTCTATGTGGAACACTTTTAATCCACTTAAAATGCTGCATATATAACTCCATCTATTTGATATGTTTTATTTGAGCTATCTGGTCAAGCTAAGAAGTTGTATTCTTCCTTAAGTTTCTTCGGTAAAGATTCAATACATAGTTCTTCATGTCATAATGATTAGTGATCAAATTCATCTCGTCAAATCCTAAGAGGCGATGAATATGGTTGTAAGATTCCACAAATTAATGAACTGAAGTTAGTGGTGTATTTTATTATTAGAAACAGTAAATAGAAAATAGTGGCAGTGAGAGTTTTTTTACAAATATGGTGTCTTTTATAATTGAAAAGCTTTAAGTGGAGCAGTTCATATATATTATAGGCGGTTCACATATGTGGTGGGGATAATTCAATGGAGTATTCTCCATTAATACCCCGACATGCTCGTTTCTTGGGTAAAAACAGTTAGAATATCCAAGAGATAATTTGGAAGAGATGAGAGTGAAATAGGGAAAATAAGAAAGGTCAATATTTGTGTATGGTTTCTATGAATTCATACAGATTATTTATATAAATTCATGTTTTCATTATCATGGTTTGATTACACAATCTAGTGTATGATCCACACTATATTTCATGAGGTAAATGAAGTAGTTTCCACATATACATATATTACATGAGGTATATAAGTGCGAGCTTAGTTATGTGAGAGGGGGAAGGAAGAGACATAATGTATTCTATTATTATATACTTGAATGTTAAAATAAATTGATCAGATTAAATGTAATAGTATAAATTCTTGAGTTTTCAGGATAGAGAAAAATAGTGACATTATTGTTAAGTAGTGAGTTTGGTGAAGAGTACAAGAAATAACATACATAAAATAATATGCATGAATGAGTTTGTTTTCATGGAAATGAAAGTAATTCATTCATTATAAGTGAGTATATTGTTAATTTTTGTATCTAAATGTATTAAATTGAAGGGGGTTCATTGTCTCTTACATTAATGTGGTTTGAGAAAAGACCATGTGATATATTTTTCATAAATATTGTGTAGTGTTTTGAGACTAATCTGGGTGTAGTATCAGAAGATTTAACACATGAGAATTTAGTGATTAAGTGAGGCTAAAACATCAGGAGAAGAAATAATATTTTCCTGATCATGGTTTCCCTTACCCAATTGATCATACACAAGTGATTAAAATTATTAATAAAAATCTACATAAAAGGTCTATTTCTGTTGAATGTATTTGAAGTTGTACATTAGCAAAAGAAATATAGAAATCCCATTGAGTAAGATCATGAAATCATCATATAATTGATAAAGATAAGAAGAATGACCTTGTGAATAGGGGGACCAGTTATTGAAGAGGATCAACACTGGGGGTTATAACCATTCAAATGTTTTGGGTATAACTAAAGGAGGAAAAAGAGTTGAATCACTGGGGGTATAATTCGGATCAAATAGAGTATTAACTAATGGGGGTATAACCCATTTATTCATAAACCATTATAATTAATAATAAGATTACAATGGATAATCTATAACCAGGGTATGCATAACTATTTTTAGAAATGGGTAAGTGTTAGTATTGGAAAATATAAAAATATTTTTTTTTATATTTCATTTAAGTTTTTCATTTCATATTGGGTACACTCAGCTTAATAGGTGATAGAGGACCAAAATCAGAAGGGGGCAGGGTGGAAGGGGGTAGGGGGCAGGGGGAAGGTCTGCACATCAGGGGGGTAGGGGGTAGGGGGTAGGGGCAGGGGGCAGGGGGCAGGGTGGAGGGGGGAAGGGGGAAGGTCTGTAGGGAAGGGGAAAGGGGCAGAGGGAAGGGGGGAGGGTGGAGGGGGGCAGGGGGTAGGGTGGAGGGGGTAGGGGGCAGGATGGAGGGGGGCAGGGGCATGGGGGATGTCTGTAGTGTAGGGGGGAGGGGGGAGGTATGTAGGGCAGGGGGAGGTCTATAGGGAAAAGGGGAGGGGTGAGGGGGAAGGGTGGAGTGGGGAGGTCTGCAGGGCAGGGGTGGTCTGCAGGGGGTCTGCAGGACACCCATGATGCAACTACTGAAAGTGAAAAACAACATCAACTCTTCTCACCTTCACACAATGATGAGATGTTGGACAAAGTAGCAGTTAAGAATCTAGTTTTCAATATACAGATGGATGATATTAGAAAAACACAACACATGCAAGATGATGATGAAGGTCTATAACTACAACAGACACATACAACTAACAACCCCTGCTATGGCTGAATTCACCACTCATAAACTGGGTGACAAATCTAGGGAATCTGATCACATAAAAGTAAAAATAGAATGAATATTGGTACAGAAGGAAACTAAGAACAAAAAAATTCACCAAGAAGTGGTCTCAAAAAGCATGGAAAATAATCATAGCTCTCATAACCCTCCAAGGAATTTGCAAGTAAAAAATGCAGCGACACATAAAGAGCATTTTACCAAGCAATTAAGAAAATACAAGTGCAGAAAGAATTCCAGAGGTAACAAAAACAAGGGGCCTAGCCACAAACGTAAGTATAAATGGATATTTTATATTGGAACTATCAGGGTATTTCTAACCCTTACACCATCACAACTTTAAAAAATTATCGTTTTACTCATAAACCGATGCTTTTTTCTATCTTTGAACCTAAAGTCACTTTTACTTCTGGATTTAATAGTCTTGAAAAATATAGTTATACTATTATAGGAGTAACTTCCAATAATAATAATTGTGATTATTTGTGGGTCTTTGAACATATCTCTATATATAAAATTCATATTATTAATGATGATTCTTAGTCTTTGACATGTGAAGTAAACTTGCATGATAGTACTTTCTGCTGTACTTTTGTGTATGCCTGCAATAAATATCAAGACATAAGAACCTTGTGGGACAATATATCCTCCCTTAACAACACTATTCAAGGAGAGGGGGGGGGGGGGTGTCTGGGGGGGGGGGGGGGGGTCTGTCCAGAAAGGAGAGGGGGGGACTGTCCAGGGGGATGAGGGCTGTCCAAGGGGGATGGGGGGCTGTCCAGGGGGTGTCCAAGAGGGATGGGGGGCTGTCCAGAGGGGGAGGGGCAGGGGGTCTGTCAGGAAGGGGGGGTCTATCTAGGGGGTGGGGTCTGTCCAGGGGTGTGTACAGGGGGGGTCTGTCCAGGGAGGGGGTGGGTGGGTGGGGGGTTTGTCCATGAAGGAGGGGGTGTCTTCTTGAATATGTCCTTTGAAACTCAGTAATTTACAATGTCGTTTCTGATTATTTAATATTATCTAATGAGGAATAGAGTTATGGTAATCTGATGTTGATTTTGTTTCTTTTTATTTACTTCAATGAAAATATCCTACTTGAGTGAAAAATACAAGAGGGTGGTTGGTTCATTAAAAAGAATAAAACTGCATAATATCATTACATGGGAGTACTTAATTTGGTTTTTACTTGTTTAGAACAATTCATTCATGATTCCACTTATTGGAACTCTTTCATGTGTGTGAAGGTGTGTATACCCAGTGGGGGAACAACAAATTTTAGTTAGAAATCTCCAAGAGCCAAAGTGGACGGGTTGGTTCCACCTTGAGGGAGGATCCCTCTTCTAGCCTCTTTAATTCAAGAATGATTTAAATTGAATTTATCTCCTCTCTTAATTATAATTAATTATATTTAATTTCATATCTTGAATAAGTTTTCTTTAATATAATTGTTTCACTTGATAAATAAAGTCTTGTTTTTATAATAAAACCCCTCTAACGGAGGTGCGCTGTCTGCGAAAACTCACAGTGATAGTTATGTTGATCTAGTTGCTTAAATTATTGCATTTGATTTGTGCTAAATGAGTTTTAGAATAAATGTTAAATATAATTAAATTAATTGTGTGATAAAGCAATGACATGATTTTATAATAAAACCCCTCCAACAGAGGTGCAATGTCTTCTAAAACAAAGAGTAGTGATAGTTATTTGTATCATGTTTAGATTTGGTTTGACTCTTTCATATGCCTCTTGTTGGTGTTTGTTTTGTGGCTATTTAGTTTTTTTTCTTTGAATAATATAAATTGTCTTATCATACTCGTTTAACTCAAATGACATTGCCTGAGTAGGCATATGCTTTGACCATGACACTTTCCTTTTCATGCTTTGAATATTATAAATAAAATTTCCATGTTTAGGAAAAGTGAATGAATTTTTAAATGGTTTGTGTAGGTTGTATGATTATTTTCCATCATTTTGTTGACCTTTAGATGTTATGTCATTGTTCCGCTCACTAAAACCTTCTCTGGTGATCCCTTGTTATAGCATATTAAATAGTTGATCTATTTTATCATCTGTCGGTGGGGCGACGGTCGGATTGTTTCCCTGCTTCCTCTCGCTCCCTTCTCTCATGACCGGAAGATGCTACCCCGCGGATGTCGCTGGACTGGGCCAACACGCCACGGTCACGCTGTGGTCACGCCGCGGTTTGGACCTTCTCTAGGATGACACCCTGCGGTAGTTCGCAGTGATAGTATTCCATGAGTCTTGTGATCGATGTTGAGACTGACTAATCACAATTTCTGCCGGTGGAGTGACGATCGAAATGTTTCCCCGCCTTCTCCCACTCCCTTCAATCCTGGCCAGAAGATGCTTCTCCACGGATGTCGCTGGACTGGGCCACCGCGGCGGTTTGGCCCTACTCCAGGACGACACCCTGCAGCAGTTCGCAGTGATAGTATTCCATGAGTCTTTTGATCAATGTTGAGACTGACTAATCACAATTTCTACCGGCGGAGCGATTACCGGAATGTTTCCATTCCTCCTCCCGCTCCCTTCACTCCTGGCCAGAAGATTCCGCCCCACAGATGTCGCTGGACTGGACCAACACGTCGTGGTCACATCGCAGTCACGTCGCAGTTTGGCCCTGCTCCAGTACGACACCCTATGAGAGTTCATAGTGATAGTATTACATGAGTTTTGTGATCAATGTTCAGACTTACTAATCACAATTTCGGCCAGCGGGGCGATGGTTGGAATGTTTCCCCACCTCCTACCACTCCCTTCGCTCCTGGATAGAAGATGTTGCCCCACAGATGTCGCTGGATCGGGCCAACACTCCACGGTCACGCCGTGGTCACGCCGTGGTCACGCCGTGGTCACGCCGTGGTCATGCTGCGGTCACACCGCAGTCACACCACAGCCACACTGCGGTCACGCCACGGTTTGGCCCTACTCCAGGATGACACCCCGTGACAGTTCACAATGATAGTATTCCATGAGTCTTGTGATCAATGTTGAGACTGACTAATCACAATTTCTACCAGTGGGGAGGCGGCCAGAATGTTGCCCCGCCTCCTCCCACTCCCTTCACTCCTAACCGGAAGATTCTTCCCCATAGATGTCACTGAACTGGGCCAACACACCACAGTCAGGCTGCGGTCACACCGTAGTAATGCCGTGATTTGGCTCTGCTCCAGGACGAATAGTATTCCATGAGTCTTGTGATCAATGTTGAGACTGACTAATCACAATTTCTGCTAGCAGGGGTGGTGAAAGGGGGGTCTAGCAGGGGGGCTGCTGTCCAGGGTGGTCCAGCAGTGGGGGGGGGGGGGCTTCTGTCCAGGGGGTCTAGCAGGGGGTGCTGCTGTCTAGGGGGGTCCAGCAGGGGGCTGCTACTATATAGGGGGGTCTAGCAGGGGGCTTCTCCCTAGGGGTGTCCAGCAGGGGGGCTGCTGTCCAAGGGATCCAGTAGGGGGCTACTGTCCATGGGGTCCAACAGGGGGGGTTGCTGTCCAAGGGGGTCCAGCAGGGGGGGCTGCTGTCCAAGGGGGTCCAGCAGGGGGGAAAGGGGTGTGCAAGGGGTGCATGGGATGTGTGTGTGGAAGGGTGGCTGCTCTCCTAGGGTATGGTTTTTTTATGAAATGGGAAGAGGATTTTCTTTATGTTCATGGGTATTGCAAAAGCAAAGAACGTTGTCGACATTTTCATAAATAATGCATGCACTGTCCTCCAGTGCTCACTTTTTCCAGCTGCAATCGCATTGCAGCTGTGCTGGTGTTGTCCAACAGCAAATAATGGTCTCACAGTTGTCTCTCTCCTTGATTGGGTACTCACAAACAGCTTCCAAAGTAGTCCACTGACTGCGTATTCCTAAGATGTCTATATGGATTGACAAAAGAATATATAATAGCCTTCCTGCCCAGATCATAACTGAAGATCCATCCTTTACTTATATGTGGAAAGCATAAGATTCCCTCACTTACAGAAATGAGAAAGATATTTATGGGATTATCTACATATACAATGTAATTAAAATTCTAGTCAACTTTGATCATTAGGTTATCACCTTGATAAGGAATAAAGTGAAATTATTAAATGTTGTCCACATGGAGATGGAATCAAGAACAAGATTCATGGGCATGTGTTAATTATATAATAGAAATTGTTGGACTGGTGTTGCCAAATCCATTTGGGCCGAATGCTTGTGGCCCGAGGTCAACTGTACTATAGCGGAGCTGACCGACCGACATCGACATGCATTGTAGCAGTGAGAACTCCAAGGTCAACTGTACTGTAGCACTTTTGACTTCCAGACTACATCCACTGTTGAAATTTTGACAAAGCTGGCCGCCTTTCACTATTGAAACGTGGAATTCTTGTGCAAAAAATGGATCATCTTCTCCATTTTATAGTCTATTTTCGGGCTAAGGTTACTACTGAAAAAACTCTGTAATTTTGTGCTCCTGAAATAGTGAAGTTCTGCCTCTACGTGGATGTAGGGATTATTCCCAAACCACGTAAATCATTGTGTTCATATTGCTTTCCTTTTTTCAACATTCTCTTTCATTTATGGTTTCTGTCGTTGCGACTCCCAATGATTACGCAACAGATAATTCTGACTTCATGTTTTTCAAAGATTTTATCCAATACTGTGCCATGCCTTCCATAAAAAGTTGCGCAAGTGGCACCTTAAATTCCTCCCGAACTCTGTAAATCGAAAAATACATTTCATCTCTCATGATCCTAGACACTGAATCTTCTCCAAAAAAATTGGCATCTCTAAAGGATTAGTCTGCTCATGGCCAAACTGCTCACAGAGCACTTACTTAACAGTTTTGCATGCTCCACTGGCATCTACCACCACTTTCTATTTTTAACTCTTTTTTTATTCCTCTATTCGTAAACTACTTCCGCTTTCCTATGCAATAACAGACTTTCCTCATTCTTCTCCTCACTCTATACAATCCTTATGACTTGCTACTAGGCGAGACACATTTAATGTCAAGTACCGCATTTGAATCTCCAATCGCCAAAGCACTTCCTCCTGTCATAGTTGAGCTTCGTACTAGTGGAGTTGCCCTACCTCCTGTCGTCTGTTGTTGTTCTGCAGTTCGGCGATCACTGATTCCAGTCCTGCCACTCACCCTTCCATTCGCGTGGGCATACAACATTCCGCAGTTCCCTTTCCTATCTCTCGGCAACAAATTCTCTCAATGAAAGTACCAAAATTGATAGGAAACTTTGGTATTTCAATAGTATTTCGATCAATACAATAAGTTTCTCTCTCTAAGGGAGTCTCTCCCTCATAGATCCCCTCTCTCTAACAACCAAAACTTCCGAAAAATACAGATATCCCCTCAGTACAACCCCCATGCCTCCCATATAATTCCACCATCTAACTAACTAACTAACTAAGAAAATTAAAATTTCCCCCCCACCAAAGATGTTAAAACGAATAAGAGGTAGTTACCCCAGACGGAGGCAATTACACTAGCTGGACATCAGCTATAGCAGCAGCCTGATTCACCTTCCTTTGGTAAGTATGGACTACGGGTGGCCTAAATCCCATATCAGTCTTTGTGTGTTTATAACCAGCTACCCCTGAATTTCAACACCAAATATTTTGAAAATTATTCAATTTTAGACACCACTTGTTGGGAATAATTCCTCCTTTTCCAGCAGCTTTTAATATCCTGTAATAACAAAAAAACTGATTCCACTTGTTACGTTATACATTAGTAAGAATGAGATTCAACCATGTTGTTGTTACAACTTCTAAATTTTTCTTCTTATACTTAGTTGATTGATTCTACTAGTCACATGGCTTGATGTCACTAATGGTACACCATATTCAACATAAGACCACTTGTTGTTCCAAGAAAGGATTTGGCACCTCATTTCTTACTTGAAATCAGCCTTATTATGTTTGGACTTCATTATTCAAGCATGTGTGAGCAAATCTGGATTTGATTTTTCAAGGTGAATGGGTGATCAATCTTTGACTTTTTGCCACTTGAATACCTCCATCCGAGCATGAATTTCAAGATTCATCAAGATTCTCATCTAGGTTCATACATATGTGCCTTTCTGGCACAATCACACAATGCATCCATATATTTAGAATCCATACAACTCATGGATTTTATCTCCTCCTTATGCCTGTATCACTTCCAATAGAAATTAGTAACATTTAAGTTCATGGAGAGAGAGGGTACCTCCATCATCCTTGACTTGAGGATTGTGGTTGGTCTTGGTGGACCAACAATTTGTTCCTAGTTTTCTTCCAAGACTTTGTAATGGTGCGATTTTGCATGACACCACTTTTACATACCTACTTTTGAATGTTTTATTTAAATTTCATCCCCACCATTGGCCAATGATTTTCTTCTAGAGTGAGACTCATCCCAATAGTGGAAGCTCCTTCCATTGGAGCACCATTATTGCATCTTCCTTTGGAATACTTCTTCCTCCATTCAAGGGTCCCTCCATCAGTTTTCTGTTCTTTCTTTGTTGTGGAATGAATGAACCCTCTCAAAAAAGATTCTTGTTTTTCTTCCATGATTACTATGAGAGAAATATATTCCTCCTATTTTTCTCTCCATACTAGTTTCATCTCTTTACAGGTAGGTTGTTGAGTGTACACTCCCTTTGGTTCTTGAAACACTCCTCATTGTCTTTTTTCAGTACTATTTTTCAAAACTGAAATCCTGTTCTTCTCTAGAACATATTGACTCGAATTTTATTCTCCCTTAGTCACAATAGCCTTATTTCCTTCCATGATGGATTCTATGACCAGGACATTAGAGATACCTTTGGAACCTCCATTTTCTTTTTTTCCATCACCATTATTCAGTATACTGAATCGGGTTTTGAGTGAGCTAGATTTTATATCCTTCTATTCATGTCTCCTTCTGGTTATTAGAGTGAATGCTCTCCTTGTCACACCCCGACCCCATAAGCCCTGAAGCTAGTGTCAAGGGGAGGGGAGTGTTTGTCCTGGGGGGGGTCTATTCAGGGGAGGGGGGGTGTCCAGGGTTGTCTGTCCAGGGGGTGTCTATCTAGGGTGGGGGGGTGTCTATCAGGGGGGGTGTCTGTCCAGGGTGGGGGAGTGTCTGTCCAGGGTGGGGGGGTGTCTGTCCAGGGTGGGGGGGTGTCTGTCCGCGGGGGGGGGGGGGGGGTCTGTCCAGGGGAGGGGGGGGGTGTCCAGGGGGGTGTCTGTCTGGGGGGGGGGGTCTCTCCGGGGGGTTTGTCCGTGGGAGGGGGGGTGTCCGGGGTTGTCTGTCCAGGGATGGGGGGTGTCCAGTGTTTTATGTCTATCCAGGGGGTGTCTGTCCTGGGTGGGGGGTGTATGTGTAGGGGAGGGGGTGGGGGTGTGTCTAGGGGGGGTGACAGACAGGGGGGGGGGGGACTGGAAAGGGGTGGGTAACCAGGGGAAAACAAGTAGGGGGACTGGCAGGGGGCAGAGCCAGATGGAAAATAGGGGGATACATGAAGGGTGGGGGGTGGTAGGGGGACTAGCAGGTGGATGGAAGGTAGAGGGACTAGCAGGGTGTAGGGGGTGGAAGGTAGGCCTGCAGGCCTGCTGTGTTTTTTTATTGAACTTTAATCTATATCCACAGTTTCTAACCGTGGCTATAAGCCCTGTTTGGGTTTTACCTTTTTCCATAGTTTCAAACCATGGCTAGAAGGCTTTAGCCACAGTTTTAAACCGTGGCTATAGGACTTGGCTTCTAGCCACACCAATACCATCCACAGTTCATTGAACCGTGGCTATTACCTATAGCCATGGTTTTTGGGCTTATAACCACGGTTTCAAACCATGGCTATAGCCTAAATTTCTAGTAGTGGAAATCACTCTCCATATGAAGAATCAACCCCCGATTCTGTACAAGTTCAAGGTGGAAGATGAATATTATTTAGCACCATCACATCAAGAATGGATATTACTACCCTATGAGCATGCGTATCTAGCTCAAATTATTGAGTCTAAGGAAGAAACCATCCTTGAAGAAATTCCTATTGTGAGGGAATTTGTTGAAGTGTTTCTCAAGGAATTTTATGTTCTTCCTCCTAGAAGAGATGTTTAATTCTCAATCTATCTTATACATGGAGAATTTCCAATATCCATGACTTCATATAGAATGGATGTTGTGGAGTTTGAGGAGTTGAAGAAAAAACTATAGGAGAATATGGATAAAGGGTTTATACACCCAAGTTATTTACTATGGGGTGCACCAATAATCTTCATCAAGAAGAAGGATGGGTCAATGCACCTTTGCATTGACTACCATGAGCTTAACAAAATCCTGATAAAGAACATGTATCCTTTTCCATGAATTGACGACTTTTTCGATTAGTTAAGTGAATAAAAAAACTTCTCTAAGGTGGATTTGCAGTCAGGATATTACCAAGTAAGGTTGAAGAAGGAGGATATCCCCAAGACTGCTTTTCGTACAAGGTATATGCACTGTGAATTTATAGTAATGCCTTTCGGACTCACTAATGCTCCATAAATCTTCAAGGACTTGATGAATATAGTATTTAGAGATTACCTCAACAAATTTGTGGTATTATTTATAGATGATTTTATAATATAATCCAAAACAAAGGATAATCATTAGGATCATCTAAGAACTGTACTAGATACCTTGCGGAAGGAGAAGCTCTATGGAAAGTACAAAAAGTGTGAGTTATGGTTGAAGGAGGTCTCATTATTGGGTCATATCATCAAAATCAATAGGATATCTATAGATCGATCCAAGATAGCTGAAATAGAGGGATGGTCGAGGCCAACATCGGTAACAGATATCCATATCTTCCTAAGGTTAGCTGGATATTATCACAGATTTGTGAGAAATTTCTCACAATTGTACAACCCTCTTACCAAGCTAAATTAGAAGGGAGTAAAGTTTTATTGGAATGATGAATGTGAAGAGAGATTCAAGGATTTTAAAGGGAGGCTTATCACTGCACCCATGCTCACATTACCCACAAGTGGAGAAAGTTTTGTGGTATTTAGTGATGTTTCAAAGAAGGGAATGGGTTTTGTGTTGATGCAAAATGACAAATTAATTTCCTATGCTTCAAGGAAGTTGAAATTTCATGAGAAAACTATCCAAAACATGATATGGAGTTGGCTATAGTGATATTAACTTAAAAACTTTGGTGACATTACCTCTTTGGGGGGATGTGTGAGATATATATGGACCAAAAAAGACTCAAGTGTATACTCACATAGAAAGAGTTGAACTTGAGACAACAAATATGGTTATATCTGATCAAAGACTATGACTGCTCAATCCATTACCACCCTGGGAAAGTGAACAACATGTTATATTATCTAAGTATAAAGGACCCAACAATTCTATCATTGATGATAATTGAAAAGGATCCAATATTCATAGATTTGATGAAGATGGACATGAGAATCATAAATAAGGGAAACCCATCAATCCTTTCACAAATTATTTCTCCACTGTCTCTTTTGGATAGGTTAAAGGATGCTAAAAATTATGATGTGGGAATTCAGAAGAAAGTGGAAACTATCAAAAAAGGGAAATCCTTGGAGTTCAATGTCGATGAAGAAGGAATTGTGAGATTTGGTTTAAGACTATGTATTCCATTGAATCTGGAGTTGAAGAAGAAACTTTTGGATGATGTGCATAGTTAGAATTTCTCTATTCACTTAGGAAACACAAAGATGTATCAAGATATCTGAGAGCATTATTGGTGGGATAAAATGGAGAAGAAGATCATTGAGTATACATCAAAGTTCCTAGTATGTTAGTAAGTGAAGTCTAAGAGGAAAAAGTCTAAGGGGATGATGCCCATACCTGCATGGAAATGGGATAACATAACCATGGACTTTTTCACTGGAAATCCAAAGAAATCCAAAGGAAACAATGCTATCTAGGTTGTTGTGGATCATCTTAAAAATAATTCACATTTCATTGTGATTTGGGAGGATTTCTCACTAGATCAACTGGCACAAATATACATCAGAGATGTGGTAAGGCTACATGGAGTACCCCTATCGATTTTATCAGATCGAGATCCAAGATTCAC